>CM030888.1:16355494-17819651 GCA_018136845.1 Heterotis niloticus
GTCCACCACACTGACCGAACTGAATACGCGCTCGCCAGACGCCCCGGGGTCCCGGTGCCGGTTAGGCTGTGGCGGGCGCGTGAGCCATGTTCCCTGCCCGCGCGGGCTCCTGCGCTGCTTCGCCCGTCATGTGCCAGTGTAAGGTGGTCTGCAGCAAGCGGACCTCTCGCTATGCGTGTTCGGCTGCGTAAGGTAAGTGGGCGCGCGGGTGGCGATACAGGACGAGCCCCGCACGTAATACCGCCGCTGGGTGATGTCCTCTCGCCCTGCGGAGTGCGCTTCCTCAATGCAGCGGACGGGGAGTCGTTTCCTTGTCCCTCTTAGACCCACTTAACGAAGCTCGGATTGGTTGTGGGTCGGATCATGCGCTGCATAGCTACGTTGTTTCTCGTCGTTCCGACCTTGGAATGAAGACGAAACAGCAACCTTATGAATCGTGTCGGGTTTTCACTTCATGTCTTATTTTTAATCACTTTGTTTTCTGTTGCCGAAGGGTTTGATGATAAATTATTAACCCTGTGCAGCTGCCAAAGTTATGATTGGAATGATCGACATATTCTCACCTTAACAAATGCAGAGTTAAGACTTTCCGTACTTTAAAATGTAGTTAATAGCTGATTATTATTAATATCTCCATACAGTTAAAAGTGTTGCATTAAAAGTATTGACCTGAGCAAGTATGTAAACATAAAGTCCAAAAAAAGTTGAGAAAACAAGGATTCCACCTGTGTGTGTGTGTGTGTGTGTGTGTGTGTGTGTGTGTGTGTGTGTGTGTGTGTGTGCGTGCGTGCATTTGCACGAGAGAGAGTGATGTTAGAGAAGGCTTATTGGTGTTTACAGAGCATACAGAAAACAGGGTACAGTGATATTGACCAGCAAATTCATCCCTCCCTCCATTATTTATAAGTGCTTGGTGCAAGGTTCTGGTGGCTAGATTGTATCCTGAAGGGAAGGGTGTGAGGCAGTTTACACCCTCAATACAATTCCAGTCCATCACATTCCAACTGAGAGCTAACTCACTCACTCACTCACTCACAATAGTTTTACAGCCACACTCTACCAGAGACATATATCTTTGGACTGTTACCCAAAGTCCCTCAAGGAAACCCACATGAACACAATCAAAATCCATGCAGACTGAGCCAAGCATTCAGACCTGGAGCACAGGACCTGTGATGTGCCACTTGAACCCATTATGGGCCACTACCAGCAGATTGAGCCTTATAAATAAAATGTACCAAGAAAACTTGTATCACATGTGTGGGTTTGTCCTGAAGGGCCTTGTTCTGCCTTATAACTGGTTTGTGTCTTTGTGTAGTTATGAGCGCAGATAAGAGGAATGATGTGATTTTGTGTGTGTGTGTGTGTGTGTGTGTGAGAGAGAGAGAGAGAGAGAGAGAGAGAGAGAGAGAGAGAGAGAGAGAGAGGTGTGATCCAGATCCTCTAGACCATGCAGTGTCATCTGTGTGTACTGGGTCTCTAACGGGCTTGATTGGGCAGTGATTTTTTTTTTTAAATGATCTGTAACAACAATTTCTGCCCTCCCAATGGTCACTGTGTGTGAGTCAGAATTGACGCTCATGCCCAGGGTAAAGCTGTGGAGTTGGTGGGACAGGAATTGGATTCCAGACACAGAGGACTTAGTTGAGAATCCCAAGCAGACACAGGGTTTTACATCCCCTATGATACCATAAGGTGCAAATCCTCCATTTAGGAGTGTGATGGGGATCATAGATCCATTTGCGAGTATATTTGTAAGATTAGTTCTGTTTGTTTCCAAACAGTGTGCAAAATTTGCTTTTGCATCTCATCAAGAGCAGAGTTGTGTGTGATTTCCGCACCATATTCAGCTTCATTGGTTTTACAGTTATTTCCACAGTGACTGAATGTCTTTTCTTAGCTGTGATATCAGCCCCCTCACACACACTGTCCTGGATTAGTAAACACACAATAACAGTAATAAGCTCACAAGACTCTCATAGCAGCTTGACTAGGAATGCTGGGAATGCTAACAAACACTGTCTGTAGTGTCATGGGTTACTGGACATACAGCCTCGCTCTGTTCAGATATCTGAATGTTTAAGTTGAGGATGACTACAAATCAGGACATTCAATGATCTGTTAAAACATCTACTGTAAAAAAGTGAGAGTTTGTACATCTGAAACCTTTGTTCAAAATGACAGCACACAGTGAATGATGGGACCTGAGTTTGCTACAGCAGGGCCACCAAAAGTCTCTATGACACCTCCTGGGCTCTTGTACTACAGTTATGTTGCTGTCCTGACAGGCTGCTGGTCAGGGCCCTGGGAGGATACCTGCTCTTGTATCTTTGAACAGCACCAAAGTCAAAGTCAAAAGAGTTTTTTCATCACGTACATGGTCTGTGCTGAGGAGCTGAATTTTTGAGTGCTCAGCCCCCAGCTGGTCTCTGTGTGGATCTGTGGCCTGAACCTGCACTGTCCAGTGGGTGTTGCTTTTTTTCACACAACAGATTCTGTACTCTGCTTCATCTTCTATAAATTGGAGCAAATGTGACCAAAATAGGTAAACAGTTATTAATATTGATAAGCTAATCAGAAAATCATTTCCTGCGTTGCATGTGCAAAACTGAAAATGTTCATTTTCACATGAGGCCAAGCTACGGTGCACGTAGTGCTTCCTGATCCTCCCAGGCTTTTGGTCCAGGTTAGCCTGGAGTGGCTGCCATGTGTCACTATGTGACTAATTACTACAGCCTGCAGATCGATGGCTTATTTGACCCTCGCTAGATCAAATACAGTGGGAACCCTGGGAATTTTTTAATGAGGCTTACAGAAAGCATTGGGCCATGGGCCTTGGGTCATTATGCACTGGGATGCAGTGAGCTGTCGACATGTATAGCTGATTTGCCAATCAGATGATTAATAGCCCAAGGGAACAAAGGCATTCAAGTTGGTGGTTGGATTACAGCCCTGAGCTGTCACCTGTCCCTGAACTGCTTCCCAGGAACCCATGTTGATGTTGACATGTCTGTCATTCAGTTTTGGATGACTTGTATGCACAATATGTTCCATCATCACCTGCCGTATGGTGAGAGCAGAAAATGATTCACTGGTTGTGATCATCTTGGGTTTTGACCCCACAACCAGCTGGATTTCAGTGTAGGTTTTGATCAGGAAGCAAACAGAATGATTTCTTGTGCCTTCTTGTGGAAATTCTTAAAACACAGTATCTTAAATCTCCTGGGCCAAGGGTTCAACTAGCCCCAAAGTAGTCTCTGTAACTGTGGATTGAAGCTGAAATTTCATCTTGTAGGCTGCAGATTGTGGGTTTGTTTCAGGTGCTTAAAGCATCCCATGATGCCTTCCATTTTCCCGGGGGTTCTGGCTTCAGTGGATTAAAGCTCAACAGGAGACTCCTGCTCTGAACACTGTTTCTCATGGTGTGTTGTCCCTGTCAGCACTCAGTGGACTCATGTCCGATAGCCCAGCTGGTGAGACACTTGGGGATCTGCCCTATGCCACCTTCATCGTATCTGGAGGACAGATGCGGACATATAGCCCTGCATCCACGCGGTCACCAAACATCCCAACAGTGACCAGTGAAGTTCCCCTTTTGATGCAGAGCGCAGGCACACACACACACACACACACACACACACACACACACACACACACACACACACACGTTCAGTCTATAGGATTTGATCTCAGTGGCTCCATCACCAACATTCTCAAGCCTTTGAGTGTTTAGCAAGAGATCAGATGTTATACTGATCAATAAGGGCACATTTTCACTGTGGTAAATGACTGAGTGACAGGCAGCTTGATACCATTGCAGGTTTTGTCTGTAATAGAGGAGCAGTGTTTTCCCTTCATCATCCAAAAAGTTACAACAACAAATAGTCAATCCAGCTGACAGTGTTATCTCCTCCTCCTTTCAGCCAGGACTACAATAGGCATTTTGCCAGAAGACTGTAGGTTTGATTCCCTACAGTTCAAGACTCCATTGCTGTACTGATTAGCCAAACAAAAAGTTATTTCTTAGCGTTGCTTTAGTTTTATTGGTGAAGAAGAGATCACTGACATCGACCTAGGATCATGATTTCTAACGTTTGGATATTACTGTTAACAGTGAACTATTGTTCACTGAACTGAACTATAATATTAAATATTAAAACAACACAACCAGAAAGTAAACACTCAGCATATTTCTAGCAGAAAAAAACTGCTTATTTGAAACCTTGGGTGGGGGAAGGTGAACAGTGGATTGAGCTACTCCTGTGAGACAGATGCACTGTTTTGGTGACTTGTGTTATTTTCAAATCTCTATTCAGGCGACACTGTGGGCTGTGAGAGTGGAGCAGCTGCTCACTGGACTGCAGGTCAAACAGGCTCCACCCACTCATAGCCACCATGTGGCATGGGATGTGTGCCTGACACGACACAGGTTCAAATCTGGGAAGGAGGAAACTGCTGTTGTAACAGCTGTATAGAAATGGAGGGGCTTTTGGGTTATCTAGTGACTTCAGACCATGTCTATTCCCTCATCATGTGTGTTCTGGTGGACTGTAGGGTTTCTGCTCCCACCCTTCTGCCAGATTCCAGAGACCTGTATGGCTTCCCCACACTTCTACTAAGGCCTCTCAGGCTCTTTATAAATGCTCAGGGAGGCACAGTGGCTCATTAGCTGTTCGGCTGCCAGTCCTGCATCATGGCTACTGTTTAATTACCTGTGAGAGAGAGTGTGTGTGTGTCAGTCTTTGTTTCCATCTGTGTGTGAACTTTTCAGCAGTAATGTGCCACTTAACGCTGGAAACTCAGTAACAGCAGGTGCAGTGGACTACAGCAGATATTAACCACCTGCAACTCATGTACCATTGAAGCATCTGTCTGTATATGCACACACAGTGCCAAATGTGTCTGTATTTTAGTTTCTTTAATTTACTTATTTGAACTTCCTTTGAAAAGTGTTGCAGTAGAAATAAGGAGGTGCATATACTGTAGGTGAAACTGTGATAGGGACAGTGACAGAGTGTGATGGATGTATGAATGGGAGTATGCATATGGGGTGGAGCTGCATGATGCTCTGTGGGACTCTCTCTGCTCACTTAATCTTTTAAACCCTCTCCTGGATAAGCTAACATAGAGAATTAACCTGCCCCACCATCATAGCCCCCTAGCCTGAGCTGCATTCCCTCATCCCTTCATCTCCTACCCTTTCTCCCATCCTCCTGTCTGTGCCTCCTAATTCCCTGTAGGCTTTATTGGCATTACATATTAAATGTGCTTTTGCCTAAATACCTAACTTACAAATGTCAGTGCTCACTGCCCCTCCAGCTATCTCCCTCTCCGACCACCACCACTCCTGATTCTTACCGCACCCCCATCCACTAACTTACATGTTGACAAGCTCTTTGGCTGCTGTTCAATATGCATGCAGGCTTTTAAGTTAAGGAGATTTTCAGCCTCTACGAATTTAGTAAAAATATTTCCGATGCCATTAGTGCTGTCGTTGTTGTTTTTGTTATTACTACTAATACTACCATTACTAATACATTTTCTGCATTATAGAACAGTAGGAGGAAGGACTGCGGTGATTTTGTATTGTGTGTGTGAGATGATGTACATGCTGTTGTAGATATGCAGGTTTTGACTTTTCGGTGAAACCCCATCCCGCTATCCCCTAAAATGGCCCCTCCTTGCTGTGCTGCTGCTGTCTCAGTGCAATGTGATATTGCCAGAGTGCTGACTATCCCCACTGGCTTCTCTCCCCACACCCACCCCTGCTGTACTGCATGTACTGTCCTGCCTCTCTGTATTCTGGGTGTTGCTCCTCAGGCAGGAGGCAGTGGTCACACTGCATGGCATCCTGTGTGTGTGTGTGTGTGTGTGTGTGTGTGTGTGTGTGTGTGTGTGTGTGTGTGTGTGTGTGTGTGTGTGTGTGTGTTTATATGCTTAGGATGTCTTTCATGTATGAATCTAGTTTTATGTTGCTGTGCTCTGTATATGTGTGTGACTTAAGGTAAGATAATTATTTGTCAAGAGGCATTTGTTATATCGGCTGTAAACATAACAGTGCCGGTATAACCAGTGTGTGTTTCCCTTTTTAAATTTCTGGTCACACAAACACACTTTAAAAAACCTAACTGTCCTGATTGGCTCCCACTGAACAGCAGAGCATACTTGTCTTTACCAGGGAACCTGACTGTGGCTTAGTGACCATGTTCAGTGGAGCCATACAGTGGATCATGACAGGTCCTACAGGGGGCCACTGGTGTCAGTGGAGCTTTTGGAGGCTGTTATCCAAAAATAACACATCACCTGCAGTGCACTGTGTGTAAAGACCCTGGCAGGCGCTGGGTAGAAATCACACTTCCTCTGGGCTGCCTGACCATCGGCTAAAGTGGCAAGACACTGTTTTCCCCACAAAGTCAAAAGCAAGGCAGGTCCAGCTGGAGTCCTGCTAGCGGCACTATAGGTGAATTTATGACGAATGTGTGATAAATCCATGATAAAAGCATGATGAATATATGATAAGCATGTGATGAATGTATACTGAATCCATGATATCCCCTCATACTAATATGTTATTCCCACACCCCTACTAATGTCCCAGGGGACAATTTATTGATGTTTGTTCTTTTCAGTAAAAGGTAAATGGCTTTTATAAGGAGTCTATCAGGCCAGCAGGTGGCATAGTATTATCTATCTATCTATCTATCTATCTATCTATCTATCTATCTATCTATCATTGCAATCATTACATTCCTGGGTCCAATCCCACTCTTGCTGTAGTACCTTTGGCAAAGGTACTTTTACCCTGAATGGATGCAGTAAGAATATCCACCAGTATGAATAGGTAAAGTTAATTATCTAAGTTTGTTTGTCACCTTGGTCAAAGGTGTCAGATTAATAAAGAATAATAATGCAATCAGACATGGCGGATGAATAGAAGAAACTTGATTTTCCTCAGTTTACCTTAATTTGCCATATCCCATTTTGCTTTTGCTTTTTTCTCAGGAACTGAGACCTGGTGCATATGAGATCTGCCCCAAATGACTGTGTTTGTCCAGTTCACACTCCTTTCAGTCCCAAACCTTTACTATTATGCTTTTCACAACCCTGATGGTTTGGGACACATCCTCCTGTGGGTAACTGGAAGAGCTCTTCTGAAGGGATTATATGCGCTGGTCTGGAGAAGTGTGTGACATACAGTTCACAACATCAGACTGTATGTTTCAGGCTGAACCGGGGCTGTGTCCATTTATAGAACAGGAAATTTTCAGTATGTAGATTAAAATTGGAGCCCAGGGTCATTATGCTAACATTGACAGACATATCTGTACCCCTCTATAGAAATACAGGTACCAGGATGAAGAGACCCCCCCCTTGGAGCACAGCCCTTCCCACCTGGCCCCTGGGAAAAGTGCCGAGCTCCTGCACATGAGCGACAAGAACCTGGCCACGATGGACTCGATGCATGGATACACACCCCACACGCACCTCTCCCCCATCAAGGTAGGTGACTGCAGGACACAGGGTGGGGGCAACTGCTGCACCTGGGGGTATGAAAAGACATGTTCCAGCATTACCCATACTAGCGCTTCTACACCATGGAGACGCTGAGCATCTTCGAGTGTTTGAGTGCCTTGTGGTAAAAAAGAGAAGTAGTTCTGATCCCCATTCATTTTCTCTCTCTCTTACTAATATTCATTAATTTAATCCCTTGGTGCTTAATCACCTCACCTCTCACTTACACGCATAATCAATATCATCATTCTGCACATCCACCACCTCGACAGTGGCACATTGGTATGCCTGTGGCCCATCTCCCTCCTCACTGCCTGTGTTGGGCGCCAGCTCAGATGGTCCATCTGTCCATCCTCGGGGTTTTCAGAGGATGGGCCGCTGGTTGTGCTCGTGTCCCAGCCCAAAGCCAAGCTTCCTCCTTCCCTTTCTCAATCCCAGCATGCACTAGACCCCTGCAGTGATACCCTACTGAGCAGCATGGTGAGGTCCCAGAATGTCACCCCATGGGGTAAGATAGGGTCCAGCATGACAGGATGACACCTGAGAGTGGACACACACATAAATGTATACTATGCTTCCCTGATACCTCTCAGTGGATGGCAGGCTGTTCCTATGGTGATGACGTACATTGCCTCTTCATCACTTCATCTGACTTTTCCTTCATCACCCTTCACCTGTTTTTCTGTCCTCTTCCTTATCTCCCATTGGTGTTGAAAATACACTACATGCTGACACCCCCCCATACACACATTCTCAGTCATCTCTCTAGCTGTTTCTCCAGCAGTGGTTGGTTTTGCGGAAGTATCTTCACCCTCGGGCTTCACTGCCCTCCATGGGTACCTGGCAGAGATGGAGGGTTTATCTCACAGTTATGAACACTGCGTGGAAGATGAATGACGGTGGGGTCCAAAAGGAAACCCGACTGAAGCATCATGGCTGGGGTCAGAAGAGCTTTTAAGCTCCCTGTGGTTGTTAGTCATTGTGTTTCATTCACAGGCCTGGTTGCAGGTTTAAGAGCCCTGCTGTTGTACTATGTTAAGCTGGCCTGCTAGCAGTGTCACACATTAAAGAAGTGAGACCCTGGGGGGTGCTGTCACATGCTGTGGGTAAAGGTGGTCCTTAGGTGGGTGAAAGTGTGGCATAAGTGGAAGCTGTCCCGATTCAGTCAAGGAATTGTAAGTCATATTCATATTTTGTCAATATTTCTTACAACCACTGTCGACTCTCTATCTGGCAGAAGGTTGTGGGTTCTGTTCCCGATTGATAGTGGATCCATCCCAAATTTCCCCAGCTTTTAGAGGAAGGTTGCAGTGAATTCTCTGCTAGTATACATTATTGTCTGAGTTATAATTATTTTGAATGTTGTCCTACTTTGTTGCCTCCACTTTCGGGGGAGAAACATAAATCCGGCACCGATGCGACTTGAGGGTGTGTTGTGCGGCGAGTGTGTGCTATGCGCCGCCTAGTGGCGTGGGAGAAATAATCATGACCAGTTTGAGCTCCATAGCCAACAGCAGCAGCTACAGCTCCACTGGAATGTAACTGTCCTTAGCATCACATTATAACAGCAATAAAAGTAACTGACATATGCAGTCCGTTTGCAGTCTGGTTTGCGATGTGTAATGCTGTTCATTTATACAGCCGTACATCTACTGAAATAGTATGGGTAACTTCACAAGGTATCGGATACAGTAAAAATTATCATGGTATATAAATGTGTACATTATTTTTAGGAGCCTAATGTACAAACTAAGCACTGTAAGAGAAAGTTGTCCAAAAAGTGAATGATTAATAATGACAGTTGCAGTTATATTTTGCTAATATATATTCACATTTATTATTTATGACCGCTGAGAATCATTGTACGGTGCCTTGCTACTGCTTCCTGCTTCCGTAACCTGGATTCTCCTTCATGGGACAGACAAGAATATAGTTCCATGTTGCCCTGCTGTGTGATATTTTTGTGATTGGAGCTGTTGGTCATTGACATGCTTTCTTCTGGTGCTGGAGTAAAATTGGGACTCTGTGGTGTGATAAGCATCCTTATTGCTAATTGGATCTTTGAACAATGGTCATGATGGGACATCCTCCCTGTCCCACCTGTCCTTTCTCCCTCCTGCTCTTCTTTATTGTCAAAGTGTTTTTTTGTTTTTGCCTGTCCTTTCAGGCTTTCTTTTATACCTATAGTGTGAAGTGAGAGCACAAGCCAGCCACTTGTACATCTTTCTGCTCATGTCTTCATATACATCGGTCCTGGGGCTTCTGGGAAATAGATTTTACTTTGAGAAGTGCTTAATCTTTTTCTGATGTTAAAATAAAACTCATCTTTTTAATTGTGTGAATAAATTAGTCGGTGCCCTATAAACACATGAGAAGGGGAACTGAATTCAAGTTAATTAAAAGGATTCCAGGAACAGAGCTTATAATGATTCCTTTTCATTCATGAAGGACAAAGCGAAGTTCAGCCACCTAGTCTGCTGTCCTTGTCAGTCTCTTCTGTCTGCTCAATGTCCTCCATCTGCTCTGTCTTCATCTCCACCATTATCTCTATCTCCTGGAGAGCTGTTCTGACTGACACTCCATCACCTCCTCCACTAGCTCTACATGCTTTTCCATGAGCCACCAAGCTACTGTTTCCTGTTCATAAGATTGTTGCTAGGCCAGAGCCATCCATAAGGCAGCAGATATTTAATCGCTCTCCTCCTTTCCTGCGATACTCTTTCACTGGACTCTGAAACATCTTTTTTCCTCATGTTCTTCCATTTCTCACTCCTGAGTGCTCCAATCTCCTATACTCCAGTCCCTCACAACATTTCCATTATTTTCTGTGTTTATGCATACTGTCCTTACCATATTTTACTCTTCTCCTTATCCCTCAAAAAGAACTTTTTTCTCAGCTGTTCTTCAATGGAGTTCTGCTTGCTGGTCCTGGGTCTCTTCTCCTTCTGAAAATGACCACTTTCTTCCCGATGTCTGCAGCCGTAGATGCTTTTCAGGAGGCCACACTCCCCCTCTCTACACCTCTGCCACCTCAACCTTGGTGTAAGAGCATGTCAATGTGTGGCATCATCAAACCGCGTAATTGTTATCGCTAAATACACTCTCACAACTGTCGCTGAGATCATTGCTGGTGCCACTGTCAAATTCACTTCCTAAATCCACATTGGCCTTTTTTGTTGATGTCTCTCATTTCTCCTCTTGGGATGGCTCTCAGTGATGATCATCTCACCAGCAGGCCTGCTGCCATGGTGATGGTGTCATCATCTCCTGTCCTGCCTGCTGTCATCATTATTATTAGCCACATAAGTGGACAGAGCTCTTCATCTGCACGGCAATATTATTCTAATCAATAGCAGTTTTGTTCTGCGGAGGTGTTTTGTTCTTCCTTCTGCTCAATAGAGAACAATTTGGACCATCATGCCCTGTTTATGTTCACATGTATGATATAATCATTCAACCATGTTTATGTGATGTATGAGAATTTGTATTCTGTCTGACTGTGGCATGGTTACACCAGATACTGGAGTTTTTTCACGCTAATTTTTTATATGGTATAACTCAGCTATGAATGTTTTAGTTAAGCAAGTTTGTATAAAAATTCACAAGAGTGGTGCTCGTGAAATGTCTCCTCAGTGCTGATCACACCAAGTTGGGATCCTTCCAGGTCAGCCTGTACCTGCTGTGAGTGTGTGGTCACTCTGGTTCATGCGTGTTCCCTCAGTGGACAATCTGTGGGGCTTTGGACTGGAGGTGAGCCACCAGGTGGTCTGATCAGAGCTTGTCTGAGTTGGTCTGGTGTTTCAAAAGCTTGCGCTGATGTCTTTGTAGGGACCCTCCCTGTATGTGGAAAGACATCCATTCCAATTGGCTGGGATAAACCAGTATGTGTGGATGAAAATGATCTCAGATGCTGAAATCCCTCAAGCCCAATAACCACCACTTTCTCATTCTCCTGTGGGGCTCAATTAGCCAATTACTCAGGTTTAATTTTTTTCATACAAATCCCATGGTAGGCAGACAGTAAAGCGCTGAAATGTTTAAGACCACATTGTCGGTGATCAGGTTTCCTCTGCTTAAATAAGTGGGAACAAACATTAACATATTTTTCAAATATCTACTCACAACACACACTTGGGAGTAACAAGGATTTTCAAGAAGCCCAAAATTATTCATTACTGATGCTGAGTTACTGCAGAGGTCTCGTGGTCATTGGTTCCTGTTTTGAAGGAGCTCAAACGCCCGTGTTTTGCAGTCGTGCGTGTGTGTGGATTCCCCTTTACGATCCTCGGCAACGTTGCTTGCGCAGCAAGTGCAGTAGTGAGAACTGGCCGCTAGGTGTCAGGATTTCTGTATTTTTGTGCTTCAGCGCTCAGTGAGTTGGGGCTTTGGGTGACACAACGGGGGAGGCCCCCCACCCCACTCCACTAATCTGGTGTTTCACTGCAAAACGAAACGGAATAGTAAACTCATTATCAAGCAGATGGTTCAGAATTGTTAAACCTCTACAGACACAGAGGCAAACACAGTATCAGTGCTGCTGGTTCTGTTGAATGTTTGTGTTTCCTATCTGCGTTTTCTCATTTTTGAACTCGTATTTAATCTATTGCCAGAAAAAGTGCCCTGACAAGCTTTCTTAATGTTAACTAAAGTCAATAAAGTCAGCTTGATAGTTTGTAGTTTGCTCCTCATCCTCAAGTTGAACAAGGTGCTCACACACACAAACACACACCCCCTGCATGGTTGTTTCCATTACTCTCGCATATCACCATAGTAACTGTTGTATTTTGTTGCCCTTAGCAGTCAAAATGCCCATTTTCTCAAGGGCTATAAAGACCAAGAGGAATTTCTTCCTTTGAGCAGCACTAATGTGTCCAAGTGAAGGACAGGGTGTGTGACCAGGTTAAGGACAAAGGCTGTGATGTGGGATGGTTAGTACAAACTGAAAGTCATTGTTGATATCAGGGAAATATTTATCAAGTGGGACAGAAAGAGCACTTAAAAGGTGGTGTGATGTTTAAGGGCGTGGGGGTGAAAAAACAATAAATTAGTAGGAATGCTTCATGTTCATGTATTTTCTCTCTCATCCATCAGGCCCTCATACCCACTTTTTGCCGCTCACTACTCCGTCACTAAGAGCTTGGTTGCCAGATCTCACTTCCAGATACCCTTCTCACGTGGCTATTTGTGGAGGAATATTCTGAATATTTATCATTTACTATGCATCTATTGGCTGGGCTCTGCCTTGATTTGTAACCACTGGTGAGACTTGTTCTCTCTGCTTCACTTTTTTTCTCTTTTTTAACTGCACTACCCATGGAGGCAGGGGCAGAAACTCTCCCAAGCTGTGAACCCACAGCCTCCCTCGACCAAATCACCATCCGGTGGCTGTTTCCCCACCGCCTCCTTATTGCACCCTGGGCTGTGACTACACTCATCCCCTTACAGTGATTGATGCACCCAAGTTATCGCTCCCACAGTACAGCATCCCCACCCCCACCCCCAATCGCAGGCACCAAGTCCTATAAAAAGGGCCTTCAGGGGCATATCTGACCATCCTTATGAAGCTGCAGTGACATACAGCTCATTCCTAGCACCCGCTGACACTAATAAACCATCAGGAGGTTTTAGTGTAATTTCCGCTGTTTCATGCAGCTGGTGATTGGAGGCCCCAGTCAGTGCCGCCTGCCCATATCTCAGAGTGAAGTGTGTGTCTCTAATGCTACCTCACACAGGCACCTGGGGGTGTCTGGTGCAGCTGATGTTCTTGCATCACTATGAAACCCCGGTTGTATGCTGTGTGTGTCGCCAGGGGTGTGTCTGATCAACGCTCTGTACCTATTCTTCACTACCTGGTTGTATGGAAAATTGGACCTCCCAGTCACATGTTTGTTCCAGACCTGAACCACTCATTTCAGGATGTTCAGCCCCTCACCAGTCTGATTATATTGGCAGTGAGCACAGGAACCTGTGCATCTGTCTGTGTGTGTGTGTGTGTGTGTGTGTGTGTGTGTGTGTGTGTGTTTTTGTGTGAGGCAGAGAGAGAGAGAGATGTAGAGTGTGTGGTACCTGTGCCAATCCACTGGGCTTCAGCTCCTCACACTTACTGAGCTGCTCTGTGTGCTGTGCCACTAAACATGCAGCTTGGTTTTTATGCAACAATTCAATTACAGTCTCTGTGATTTATCCTGAGGCCTTCCTGTCTCACACACACACACGCACAGACACTCACAGACACACACATGCACACGGGCACATCCACACACCCAGTCTCCTCACTCATCTCTTATCTCTGTCCTTTCTGGTTCTTGTACCTCTTCATCTCCTGTTTACCTACCTCCTTCTTCCAACCCCCCCCCCCCCCCCCCACACACACACTCTTTATCTCTCCATCTTGCTCTCACTTAAATCTTCCTTTCTTCAGAGGTCGTGTGTAAAAAGTCCCCAAAAGCACAAATGTGACTCCTCTGCAGGCTGAAGCAGTTTAGGTCTGGTGGGAGTAGAAGTCATAGGAAGGCTGTTTTGAGGGAAGGGGGGGTCTGGGAGTTGAAAGGGTGATGGAAGGGGTGGAAATAGGAATCAGAGAGGAAGAGCTGGATGATCGAGGGTGAGAATTATTCAGGGAGATAAAGGAAGGTGGGGAAGGAGTGAGAGACACTGGGAGATGTACAAAAGAGGCAGAAACTGTGTGTGTGTGTGTGTGAGACAGAGGGAGAGAGAGAAGGGTTGACAGAATGAAATCTTATTTACCAAAGTGAATGTGTCAGCTCTGGCTGCCCTTATATAACTCTGTTCTACCGCCATGTGTACACCAAATGCACATGTAGATAAGGACAGAAAGCGTATGTGTGTGTGCATTTGGGTGTGTTTCTGTACATAAGCAGGTCCTCAAATGTAGCATAATTGTGTCTGTCTGTCTTCAGACTGCAGACAGGTGTCAGTCACCTCACCACCACCACCACCTCCGGAGCTCAAACCACTTTGTTACCAGCAACCGAACAGCAGCACCTCCACATAGAGAGCAGCTAACTGTGTGACTCGATAAAGAGAGTAAAACACGGTGCGTCCAAGTTAACTCCCGAGTGCAGCCATGTAACTCTCAGTGGGCCCACGCTTCATGTTTTTCCATCAGTAGAGACGCTGCAGGAATCACGGTGACACCAGTCGGTGCAGGTACTGAACATGATCTAATTTTGCTTCATATTGAAACTTTAGATTTTTATAATAATAGTAATATAACGATAATATTTCTGTCTAATGACACATGCACACCTTAAGCAAATCCATGGAGGCAGAACACTCCACACAGACTGAGGTACATTCGAATCCATATCCAGAAGATGAGACACTAGTGCCATTGTGCAGCCAGTAATAATAATAATAATAATAATAATAATAATAATAATAATAATAATACATATCAGGCCACAGAGAATGGAGAGAGATGTGCGCTGTTAAAGACTGGGGGGGGAGCGAGAGAGCGGGAAAGAGAGAGCGATGGGGGCGGGGGGTGTATTAGCAGTGTGTGTTTGAGCTGGAAGGCAGGAGAGGAGAGACGCCGTCGCACCACAGTACAGTGCAGTAGCAGCGCGTGACACACCGGCGTGAGGGTGCGCTCCACGGGAGAGATGGCGCGCGCGGAGACGGAGACACTGCGCGCGTAGAGGGAAGGAGGGTCGCGCCGACCGCTTTATTGCTCCTACTCGGACAAGCGGGACGACAAACATCGTGTTCCCCCTTTCGAGAACTTTTTACGGCAAAAAACGGCGATTCGCCAGTAAAAGAAACTATAGTTCTGTACATACTTTCGTGCGGATTTCATAATGTAGCAGCGGATCTCCGAAATATGAACAGTTAATATTTAGCGCCGTTCGGCTGGCGGACACACCGGAGACAGTTCGAGATGAGAATGTGAGGAGCCTGCGGGGGGAGGGGGGGCTCGTCGGACCACCTGAACAGGCGTCCCAGCGACCGTAGTTCGAACACCGTCTGACATCGTTCAACTGTAAACGCGGGGTGTTAACTGCGTTTCACACTTGTGTTCGCGTCCGCCCCTGGGCAACGACACCCCGTAGTTCATGCTCACTCGTGTTTGACGCCCAGGTTTCCAAGACGCTCGTCAACCAGTGCATAGCGTTTCTTCTTATTTACGCTTCCGGTTGCGCTTGCGAGCGGGAACTCCTCTCCTCGCGCTCCGTTCGCCCGGTTTACCGCCGCCTGTGGGTTAGTGTGGCGCGCGCCGCCCCGTGACCCTAGCGCCCAGGATGTTCGTGTCGGTTTGGTACGCGAAGAAGATGGGGAGGCGGTTCATCAACAACGTGCGGAAAGCAAAGAGGCAGCGGCACCGTATGATGGTAGGAATCAGTCGCTGCGTGCGTGTATGTGTGTGCGTGCGTGTATCTGTGGCTCTGCCTCGGCCGTTTCATATCTTTAATGACCCTCCGAAGTTGTTATATAACATTCTTTATACGGACCCTCGTCAATATTCGCATATATGGAAGTTACCGCTCTCCCCGACGTAAGGACTCGGAAGGAATTATCCTCACTTGTCAGTGTTTAGTGACAGACGTTTTGCTCGATGGGCAACTTGTGCTTGCAGACGAATACATGCACACAAGAGCTGCGTGTAAAGGCTGAGGGTGCTCAGAAGGGACACATCTCACTGTGTGCGTGCGAGAGAGAGAGTTTGTGTCACTGCAGGAACAATTTCACCGTAACAAAAAAACTTTGGAATTTGATTCCTGCACATTTGCCTCTTGAAGGCATTTTCAAGAAGAGGTCAGGGTGGGACATTGCTAGAAGGCTGTTTTATGAAGTTGACATTAGGCTTCCAGAACGTAGCTGCGGAGATAGACGCCACGACCAAACTCTGCCAAAATTGTACCTGACTACAGTGAAATACCACAGGGAAACTCTGTGACCATCCTGCTTTTCTGTAGCTCACAATGCCTGCAATCCGTGTTACACTCCTATACTGTATTTCTGTTATAACACACAGCCCTCCAGGATTGCAGCAGCAGAAGGAAATCCTAATATTTTTCTTGTTTATATCCAAAATTGCTGACACACCCTCCGTTTTGGTGCTGGAATGCATGTATTGATGTCTAATAATGGGTGTGGCAGTAAAGAAACTACTGCTTTTTTTAATGGGCAGTTATGTAGTTGGGGGGGGGGTCTTCTGCACGCAGGCCTCTTGACAGTTAAGGCAATGTGAGGATGCATATGTGCACAGGGGGGCCGTTGCCTCGAGCTGGTGCTCAGCGACTTTCACAGCTGTGGTCTCGAGCAGTAATGTGGTGTTAACTTGTGGTGCTGTGGGTGAACAAATTGTGTGCCTTTTAAGATTTTTTTTTCTATGTAAGTGTTTCCTTCTGGCACTTAGAGGTGTCCAGAGATGCATCCGCGCGTACGGCGGCTGGACATCCAGCACAATGGCAGCCAGCTGGCTACAGGGCTTTGCGCCGGCTGCTCCGTTAAAGCAGGATGTCATTAACGCATCCGAGCGTGTGGATCTACAGGGACACCGTGCATATTTTGTTGAGTGATTTCATTATGTAGTGGAATGGTGTGCGCGCGCGCGTTTGTGCTCGTGTGTGCTTGTGCGAAGTAGCTTTTCCTTGCCCCTTATTGCACAAAATGGCACACACAGGCAGAGGGACTAGAGCGATGCACACGAGTGGGAGGAAGTTAAGAGGCTTTCGCTCAGCTCTTATTTCACTGTTTACTGCAGGATGCCAGTGTTTGGATGCAGCCCCTTGCAAACATACGCTACCGCCTCTGGTTCAGCCAGAGCCTCTTTCCTCTGTCCCTCCTGCTCTATCAGATCCACGTTTAGATTTCATTAGCTGACAAGAGAAGTCTGTTAAAGTTTACACATGAGAACATTTGTCATAATTGCTCCAAATTCGTTGGCTGTTAAATGACACAGAATTAACATGATTAAGAATAGCTATAATGAACAAATAAATACAGCAGTAACAACTTTCTATCGTTCTCCCCAGTGTCCATCTCTCCTCTGTCTCCTGATCTCACCCTGGTTTGCTCTGCCAGACTAGACCAGCTGATGACACACCAATGCCAGTGACTCGCTTCCTGTCCTGCTTCAGTGTGAGCCATGTTGCTCTTAGCAAGGGGGTGGAGGGGGGACACAGAATGTTCTAGTAGGGAGCTGAACAGACAAACTGATGGAGGGTGAGGTTTTCTCACTGCTGAATTCCTCTATAATTCTTCATATTTGCAGCCTTCGGGCCACGTGCCTATTAGCATCAAAGCTCACGTGGGCCCCAGGGTTGGAGGTCAGCATAGTGCCCAGTGTTGTCCAATGAAGGAAGGACACAAGGACATAGGAATGAGACAAGCAGAATGTGTAGGGGGCTGGGGGAGCCAGCTGGTCCCTGCAATCTTTGGCCCTGGGTTTAGATGGGCTGTTCAAGGGCCGCGATACAAGTGACTGACTTTGTAGTTGTGGGTAATGGATCTGCGCCTTACAGATTACATCCACCTTCAGCAGACATGGCCTGCACCCGCCCCATGGTGTGGCTAGTCCTCCTCCAGACTGAGAACCACAGATGCGCTGTTATGTTACCAATGTGCTGGAGGCACATAGGATTGGACTCGAAACGGGTGGGAAAAGCTAAAACATGCAGCCACTGATGGATTCCTATCATCGCAAAAAAACCCGCACACCATTAACTGCCACCACCAGGCAATTTTTAACAGTATATTGGGTTTTAGAAACAGGAGAGCCTAATAACATTCATCAATACTCATATTAATCTCCATAACTGATTCTGCACTTCCAAGAACCTTTTATTCTCCCGTGTACAGAATAAAATGTTAACCCTTTTTTCAATATTAAAAAAAAATTCCAATTTAAACTGGCAGTAAATAACACAGTGGTAAGGGACACTACCTTGTAATGTGAAGGTTACTTATTTGACTCTCGCTCCAGACATTGTCAGCTTCAAGAAAAGTATCAGCAAAGTTAATGTAAACTACTGTAGAGTTTTGTTTTATTTCAGAGCATTTTTTGCAGAAATTCAAGTCCAGCTTTGCTACTTCATACCATCAGGTCCAGAGGTTTCCACAGAACTGACATATGACTTGGAACAGTTTTCTGAGGAAGAGGCGATGTGTGACAAGGCCAGTGTTGATGAACACTGTTCAATATAACAAGAAATTGGCAGGGGGGATGTGTGACAGGGAGGGGGTAAGCAGAGGGATTGAGCCAGAGGATGGGGACAGCAGGCATGGAACTGTGAACATGGCTGAAGGGTTAAAGTAAGAACAATAAGGTTGTTTTGTTTTAGAAGCAGAGCTCATTGATTGTTTCCCTAATGAACCCACACGGGGGAACGCTTTGCTGCTCTTTCGATTTTTTTTTTTCTTCCTTGCTCCCTCATCTTCTCTGCTCTTTAGTGGAGCCAATGAAAGCGTCACAGTCAGCAAAATGGAGATCAGTTGTTGGTTCACGGCTCAGTCCCAGCCTGCCTATGAGACAGCATCAGACAAGTGCTGTGAAGAGTGGCGGCCCTCTCCAAAGTTTCAGCATTTTACTTGTATGTTGGGACAGGATCAGCAGTGTTGTAGTACACATACAGTAGAAACACACACACACACACACACACTCATCACAGGAACCTCAAGATGACTGAGCATAATTGCACTCACAGTGTGGTACTAACACACGTTGTCTTCCTCTTTCCTTCTGTGTCTTACGTAACTGCTGCTGGCTTCAGAAGTATCGGGTATGAGATGCTCTTTTCTAACTGCCCTCACATCCTTACTTTTCAACCACTTCTTCATTTTCCTTCTGTCAACCTTGCTGTCTGTTTTGTTCACTCTCAACGGTAGACAAAGAGACAACTTGGGCAGGACGTATGAGAGAAATGGCGTGACATGGCCTCAGGTCTCTACCTGGAGAAGGTTGAGTTGACAGTCACCTTGGTGGGAACATGTGTCCCTTTTGGCATCAGAAGTGGTCTGTAGAAGACAATGAAGAGCTGCTGGTTTTATAGTAGTTAGGGAGCCTGATGTTTGATAAAAAGGGTTGTCAGTTTAAGTCTCATGAGGAATGTATCAAATTTGGGTGGCTGCAGTAACAGCACAAAGCTCTAGGTTTGAAGTCCAAACAGCTGCAGGATGTCTGGTGGCCGCCCCCCACTCTCTTGTGGGGGTGGCAGCATTGCCAGTGTTCTCCACAGGGGATGTCGCTGAGGTAATATGAAAATGCTGAGGAAGCTGAGGGCAAACTGGGACCAAGGGGCTTAAAGTGTCTGCGCTGCAGAGCTCGGTTCACACAAATGAGACACTCACATTGGGGGTGTGAAAACCTTCTCATAGTGACACCTAGTGACCTCAACACCTGACTCATTCCCCCCTTGTAGGTAAACCGAGCACACAGTCCTGTAGGGAAAGAGAGTTTACCATTTCATCATATATTTCTGAATATGTAGAGTTTGCATGCATGAATGTTTTTGCATATATCTGTAAGCACAAGACTGCAAGTGAGTGCACCCTGCACACACCCATCTGGTGGGCAGTGGAGGCATGGCATCCAAAATGGGGTATGACTGGCAGTGCTTGGAGGAGAACGAGTGAGACATTGTTTTAATTAATTTAGAGAAAAGAGAAGCCACTGAACTGTGTTGCTGAGTCTGGCACAGCAGAATGGTGCTCATGGGAGAAGGACACGGAGGGAGATGGAGGGAGAGGCATGAAGAGAGCGCAATAGAAAAGGAAGAGGAAGCAAGAGAGGGTGTCAAAGAGAGATGGCAAGGAACAGAAAGAAGAGCCAGAAAAATTCAGTGCTAGCTAAAATACACAGGTTCATCTAGATACAGGCATAAACTGTCAAACTCTGATCTCTACATAAGCACAACATATCATATCTGCATCTGCACACACAATTGTAAGCAAGTAGGTGGGCATCAGGTTGTACAGTGGTTATCTCTCCCACCTTTGGCTTAGAAAGGCTTGGATCAGTACAAGTAGTTATGGAAAAAAGCATCAGTTATGAATGCACGTAAGCATGCAGAGAAGTGCACACAGACACAACCACAAGCATCTGTATTAAAATTCACGTTTTTATATCTACACAAAATTGCATATGCAACCGCATATATTCACAATACCCACTCGTGCACGTGCTTGGGAAAGTCAGAGACCTTGTGTGGTACTAACTTGCTGTGTGTGTTGTCATAAAGAATATGCAGTAAAGCACATGTAATGCAAACACATTTACATCCCACCGCACACAGGAGAGTATTAGTGCAGCGGCACAAAAACTCCCAGCCTCTCATACCCTGTGTTATATAACTACTCTTGGGGGTGGCAGAGATATGAATGCACCCCCCCCTTCCCCAATGTGTGCACACACAAACACAGGCACGCACACACACACACCCACCCCTCCTCTAGTCTCACTCCCACGGACCAGTGCGTGTTGTCTGCCTCTTCCTGTTCTCCCTTTAATTTGCTGCTGTCTCTCCGAGGGCCTCCTCACCACATGAGTGCGGGGGTTTTTCGGTGCTCGTTCGCACTACTTACGTGCCGCAGAGACAACACAGTCCTGCTTATCAGAACCGATTATATCAGTTCTGCAGAAATACATGTGTTCTGAAGGGATTTGAAATGGGTACGCCCTCTTAGTCGCAATGGGTTTGGGGTCTGGAATCAGAAAGTGACATCGATTTAACAACAGATCACACATAAAAGTTGGCAAGAGCACATCAGCAAGACCTCTGAAGCAGACTGTCATGTCCCTCTTTGTTGTTTTTTTACTGAACACCCTGACCAGCGAGTAGTGAAATTGGATGGATGGATAGATGGATGTTAGTTTGAAAGAGCAACATACGCCATGTATATTTGCTATGAGACCTTTCAGTAAATGAAAATACAGGTATCGCCCCTACTTATGAGAATAACAAGTTCTGCTCTTACCATGAAATCTCCTAAATTAGAGATGTAATTACCATTATGGTGTGAAAATTCATCCAAGCGTGACTCTTGGGTGAAAAATTAAGGTCATATTTGGTCAAATCTTTGTACAGCTTATTAAATAATTTCACTTGTATGCAAAAACTTGTAAGAAAAAGACTTGTATTTTGAGACACACCGGTTTTGAGATGTGGGGAAGACATTTTGCGAGTTTGAATGAAAAGTTGAATGAGTTGGACTTCACGTGTTAAATAAATGATTTTCCGTTGCTAATGCAGACATTTAAGTTTTAGTTAGAAAACATTGAATTTGTTACCTACTTATTGAATAATTAGCAAACAAGCTACATAATAGAAGAGCAGCAACTTACTGTTGTTTTTTTAGAATGAATGTGTTCAGCTGCAATGAGGTTTTTGAGAACTTTGATTTTATCAGACATGGGTGAAGTGGAAGTGAGCGTGAACATGTAGTCAGTTCATATTTGTTGGTTTAGGTTTAGCGTGTGTGTAGTCTGTGTACCTTTCAAAAGTGACTTGCCCTGTTTAATTCAAAAACTGTGACTGACAACTGGTGATGGGTGCAGTGAAATCTATTGGTGTCCATTATTTCCTCAGCTGTTTACATTCTCATTTGTTTATATTTACTTAACTGACTATTTTCGCTGAGATCTATGGCCTGACTGGCCCATTCTTGGACATTGGTCTTCTTTTTCCCCTGGTTGACCTGGCTGTTTGCTTTGATATCATGTTGAAAGGTAAAATTCTTTTAACTTAAGCTTTCAGACCAAGTGCAGAAGGTTTTGCACCAAATATCTTTGTATTTGGAATTTTCTTATTTTTCCCCCTATTCTGACCATAGCCTTAGTCCGTGCTGAAGAGAATGAGCTGCTGTTACTGCCATCAATGACAATAGCTCCTATGTTCTTTGGGTGAAATGTTGGCTTTGCCACAAACATATCTTGAAATTAAGGCCAAAAATTGTACCCTGCTCTCGTCAGACCGCATATCCTCCCATGGTTTTGGGAGACCATGTGTGTCCTTGCAAAATGTATACATACTTGGATGCTCTGTTTGCCAAGAAGTGGCTTTCTGCCATACCTTATAGAGAATATATGAAATGACTAATACTCAGGGAGTGGCAGGTTACTGGCATTAAGTCATACAGCTCCTTTAAGTGTCTTATCTTTGCTCGATCATCAATTTTGAGATTATGTTGTAATCTTTGCAATGTTGTCCACTTCTCACAGTGATGCATGGTACAAATAATGCTTTCAGAATTCCTATATCCCTCTCTTTATCTGTTCCTTTCAACGGTAAGAGCCCATAAGTAAGATTTGTTAGCTCCTTGTGAACCATGGCCAGCCCTGGACTCTGAAACCAAAATATAGTCAGGAAAATGCTACAGGAACTGTGATTTAATCTATAGTTAGCCAGAATAACTTCAGCTGATGTCAGCTGTAGGCAAATTACCTTTTTACATGATTTGGAAAGTGGCTGATTAAATCTGGACACAGTCGTGGCTTTTCTTAACATGGTTAATTCTGTTTTGCTTAAATATTGATAGTTGCAAGATGATATAATGTAAACGTAAAAAAAACAGATCCATCACAGTTTGTCATGACTTCAAATATAAACAAAAGCTGAAATTTCCAAAAGACTGTGCAGACATTCGATATCCACTCCACACAGGGTTAGCAGGTAACATGGTAATTAGGGTCATTGCCTTGTTGTGCCTTAAAGAACTTACTTTGAATACGTATATTAAGAGTGCATTGCTGCTTAAATGGGTAAGTCACTGAAAGGTTGACTGATGTTTTAAGACAAATGAAATAAGTAAATAAAGGATTATGATTATAATACTGTATTTACCTGCTTTCAGCAAAAGGTGTGGGATTAAACCCAAGCAGATTTGCAGTATCCAAACATTTGGACCTATTTTTCTTTGTCTTTTATACAGCTGTGCACATTTTAGATAAAACAGCAGAGTTTTATTGTATTTCTCTCTTTTATATGACAGCCATTTTCAGTTCAGTTTAATCCCTTGGGGAAATGTGTCCAGCGAAGTACTTTGTGCATATACACTCAAAAATGTACTTTACAGAATGCAGTTTTATTGGTCTACTGACTGTCTATTTTTAATAGCATTTGAAGTGCTTCACCTGTTTTATCCAGGAGGTGTGAAGAAGGATGTCATGTGAGCGCCTGTGTGAAATCATGTGACTCATGAAATGATAAACCTCACACCTTTATGTCTTTTCTCTCTGTCCATCAAATGTTACCACATTTCTCCACAAACACTTCAGTAGACACAGACTGTCTATAGAGCTGGATATGTGTAGTTTGTGGTCAAATACAAAAATGTAATTAAAGTAAACCACATACATGTGTAATTAAAATGAACCAAATGCACATGTAATTACATGGGCTTCAGTGTGTGTCAATGTGTTGCAGAGATCTGGAGGGGTGGAGGGTGGTTCGCACTGTGTTTTAGGATTTCTATATATAGAGCTGTGATGTGGAAATGAGCCTCGGCTGCAAAGATGTTCTTTGTCTGCGCATCTAACTCACAGGAATGATGTGATGATTCTGGGCTACTTTTATTACCACGACCTGCCCCACCCCCATCCCCAGTTCTTTCCTTCTGCTCTTTCTTTTTGAAGCTGATAAATTAACAGTCTAACATGCTACTTTAATGAGTCTTTCTGCTGGAGGAGGGGGCAGGGGACTTGCAAGGTGGATGAGGAGGATGTGAGCAGAAAGTTGGATTTCAGTTATGGTCATTTTCTCCATGTAAGAAGGTGGAGTGTGAAATGGGAGACAGATAAAGGGAGTTAGAAAGAGGGAAGCCAGAAAAATCAAAAATCAGTGTAAAAAAAAAAAAAAACAGAAGGCATTTGTACTGGTTAGAGCTGCTGCTGCTTTGCAGTAGAAGGTCTAGGGTTTGAATCCCATCTCAGGCTGTAATAGCCTTGAGCAAGGTATTTACCCTGAATTGATGTAGTAAAGATTACCCAGTTGAATAAATGGGTAGATCATTGCACATAGCTGAACATTATAATTCCATTGGGGAAACGCATCAGCTATATGATTAAATGTGCCCGTGCCCATGATGAGGTTGCTGTGTGTGAACATTTGCATGTCTTGTATAAACAAAAATGCCTTTGCCCCTGTTGATACTTCACACTTTTGTGAGTATGACTCACCCTCACTGTTAGCCCCGGCATCAAAGAGTCCATCAACACGGAATTGATGTTGTGGGCCACAGTCTGTGAGAAATGCAGTGCTTCCTGTCTCTGTCCATCAACTGGCCCTAAACATTGTTAAAAACCCACCAAATCCTCGAAACTATTTGTTTCAACTTTGTAATTTATTAAATATTGATAAATTAAGATTCTCTACCGCAGTGAAAACTTGCTTATCATAATTGGTGATTCCTGATTTATTGGATCATTAATCATTACTGATCTATGCAAAGCTATTCCCCCTTAACAAATAAATATGGATTACAGCAGTGTTGTTTCCGTTAATTACAACTGCCATTAAAATCCCTTGATTTTGAAATACATTAATTTTGTCAGTTTATTTTCTACCTTGTAAATATTTGCTCTCAGTGTGTGCACATTGGCATTTCTGTGTAATTGCATCCTGCAAAAACGGCATTGATGTGGGAGTAATTGGGTTCTTAATTATATGGTTGTCCAAAAAATAATAATTTATCCTTCTTTCTCATGGAGGAAGGTTTGGTAAATTCTTGTCTGACAAAAGAAATACTTGGTGGTCAAATAGGCTTGGTTTAGAATTTGTTAGCAACCATTCAACCTTAGAGAATGGAAAAGGCAAAAACCAATATACATGTAAACACACACCTGTGGGAGATATCCAGGGAGTGTTAAATGCTTTAAGGCTGAAAATGGTTGGGATAGATGTTGTTTGGGGATAAGCCTCAAATTTAGACCTTTGACCACTGATAATTCAAAGAGGCTTCCTAATCAGTTATGTAACCACCATCTGGTGTCAAGTACATGTTATTGTCGGCCATTTGGAGCAGAGGGGATTCACCTCTGCTGGTGGAAGTAGGCTTTGTTCTCTTTGGGGTTAAGGGTAGTGACACTTGTGTGCAGAATGGATTTATAGTTGGAGCTGAAGTATTTCACAAGAAGGCCAGATATACTGGTGGAGAGTCAAAAGTCAAAAGAGTTTATTTGTCAAGCACATGGTTGTGTACCATGTGTTGAAATGTGCAGGTGGAGTGGAGATCAGGGTGCATCAGAAGTGAGGCCTGTCTTAGAACTGGTGTAGGATGCGAGTGGCTGTCTATCTGGAGTGGGCAGGCATGACTCATGACAACATCATAAGCTTCATGTAGAGACATAATAGACTTGTTGTACATCTGTGGTCATTTCAGTTGTTCTAGGATTGGTGGGTCTGTTACATTTTAATTTAAGTGGAATGTCCTAACTGTGTTGAGCAGATTGGGTCTATGGAACATAGCTGTAAGGTGGCCGGAGCCAGAGATGTGATAAAAGTTAAGTTATAGTAGGAGATGGACAGAATTTGGAAATAGAGACCATCAGAAACTGGTGAGAGGAAAATGACCTGGAGTACCAGTAGACCAGAACATTTGGAAGGAGATGGAGAGCAGTAGGAGAGAATTATGAACCCAAGACCATCAGAAATTGGTAAGATGTTGGAGCTGGAAAGTGGTACAAACTATAGGGACAATAGGAGCTGTAATGCAATAAGACTTGGAGACTCTTAGGAACTGAAGAAATGGACCAAGCTAGAGAGCATTACGAGCCAAAGATATGGTCCAAATACAGTGTGATAGGAGCAGGTGAGAAATAGGAAACGGACACCATCAAAAACTGGTGGGGCAAGCTGGAAAAATAGTGCAAGCCAGAGATACAATAGGTAACCCAGCAGACCTGAGGACATGCTGGGGTCTAGAGAGTAGGAACTGGAGAGTATAAGTAAGTAAAGACAATCAGGAACTGTGCAGGAGCTAGAGATATGGTAGGAGATAAAATGTGGCAGGAACAAGAGAGAATTATTAATCTGAGAACGTGGTGGCAAAGTGTAGAAGCTGGGAAAGAGGACAAACTGGAGATACCGAAGGAGCTGGAAACCCAGCAGATCTGAAGATGTCGTAATAGCTGTAGAACAGTAGAATCCAGGGATGTAGTAAGAATTAAGGTGTGCCCAAAAGAAAAAAGAATTGGGGCCCAGAGACCATCAACAACCAGAAACTACAAAGAATGGGAGCGTGGTAGGAACTGGAAAATGGTACGAGCTTGAGAAGTGGTAGGAGATGGAAAGGGTTACAATTAAATGTCAAAGATTATTTTATATGGCAGCATGGTGGTGCAGCATATTACATTTCCATCTCAGAATGCCTGGGCTGGTTTTTATAGGTTCAAATTCATCTTATTCTCTGTGGAATTTGTGTTTTTCACATCTCCATGTGGACTTTCTCCAAGTGTTCTGGTTTTCTCCCATAGTCCAGACTCGTGTGTTTCTGTTTATTTGACCACTCTAACTTGCCTAAAGTGTGTAAATGTGTGCATGTGTGGCTACATTGTGATCCAGGGTATGGTCTCAAAGCCTAGCAATTAATGATTCCTGGATAGGCTTTGGACCATTGCAACCCTAACTAGGACAAGTGGTGGGTGAGCAAGTGGGTGAGTGAGTGATTTTTAGTTAGAAATGAAGAACAGTCAAGACATGATTGGAACTGGAGACAGCTGTCTAATTTTGAAATTGTACATGTTTTGTGGCCCTACTTTCAAAGTAAAGGTATCCCATGTCAAGCAGGCAAGTGTGGTGATAAAGTGCTGTGCATACTTCAAGCGATCAGTCAATAAAGCAATCAGCAAATCAATCAGCTCCACTTGTTCTGCTGCAATTCGACTAGAGAATTATTTTGCTCGAGGGCTGTTAAAGAGCACTTGGAGGGATCATTTTCCTCAGGTGTTAAACAGAAAAAATCTTTTGCAGTAAAAATATACAGCGTGTGTGATACAAAGTGAATGCCTCATGATCTCGTTGCTCATTCCAGGGCTGTTATCCTTCCCTCTGCTTTCCTGGTTCTGTTCAGAGTCAACACACCCACAAGACACAGTGCCTTCACCACTGACAGCTGTGCCACAAACATCAGTGCTTGCACTCCTACTGCCCTTCTCTGTCTCTTGTGCTTCTAGCCATCAGCACATTCATTACATATTTTACTGTGGAAGTCAGCAAATGCCACGCCAGCGCTGATGAAGAGAACATCGCACCTCTTTCCCCACCAGAGAGTGATCACAGTTCAGAAATTAATGTCAGCGCAAAATCATTAAAGTGGAAATATGTTGAAGTATTCCCTTTTCCTTCAGATAGACATTAGGGAGAAATTTTACATTCATAATGTATGTATGTAATTTTGTGAGGTAATTACGATAGACTCAATTTTTTTTTCTCCTGCTCTCTAGATACGTTCCATACAACAGTTGGATTATGTAATATGTGGTGGTAATAGACAGATTTCCCAATTTTTATTTCTCAATGATGTCGTATTGTATGATGAAAGATTAAGGCAGTCGCTATGGAAATCCTGGTTGCCTTGGAAACAGGCTCCTCTAGAGGCCCCAGCAGCTGTTGCTATGGAGTAGCCATGGCAACGAGTGGTCAGGGGAGAGGGATTTGATGAGAGGGGAACCGGAATGCACCCGGGCAAAATTAATGTGGGGATGTCACAGAGAATCGTTTTTTAATTACTCTGATCTTGTGGGTCAGCTGTGTGTGTGTGAGCTGTGACATGGATGTGGCATGTCTGGAAACAGGAGGTGCAAGAGTACCAGTTGAACACATTTCTTCATGGCACCAGAGTTGACCAGAGAGCTTCTAGAGTATGGATGTGGTACACTAACCAAAGGGGGTGGGGGGTGACACGATCTCTGCAGCCAAACTGCACACGAGAACATTGAAGGTTGCTGGTGGTGTTTTATGTTGGAGCTGCTGTTTGCCTTGTAAGCACCTTGTGACATGGCATCACACTCATTATAATTAAAAAAGAGGTGGTGGGGAAGCAGAAACGAGAACCGAAAAGAAGCAGGCAGAATGGTTAGGAAACACCAGGTATAGTCTGTGGACCACCCTATCCTCTCCATTCTGCCCCTGAATCTCTCGCTCATCAGGGACAGAAATACGTAAAAGATGCTGATGTGTCTGCAAGAGAAGCTGTTTGTCCTGGTTCAACCCATGCACTGCCCTAGCCCCCTGTTACCTCCCACAACAAATTATTTACTACTGGAGAACAGAAAGCAGGTGACAGCGAGATGTCCCCCTCCCCTCATCTAGAGTACACTGACACACCTTTGCCATACATTCGTATGACACAAAGAAGCTGCGGGATGTCTGTTGTGTAAGTTCCCACCGAGAACTTCTATGGTTACTAGAACAGGAGTTCTCGGCTGCAGGTCTGTAGTGTAATTTCTCACCAGAGTCAAGGTTCTCTCTTCCATACTCACTGCACCAGCTCTGTAGGTCCCTGCTTTCTGTACTCACTGAAAGGGGTCTGTAGTGTAACCCCCTCAGTGGGCTGTGCAGGATGCGTGAGACCTGTACTGTCATTTCCCAGTTGTTATTGTATTGGTTTTGGGCCAGTTGTCACCAGTTTTAGTGCTTTATTTGTTTATCAACAGTTATAAGGGATTATTAGGAGTCCTTGGTTTTTTGAATATCTGTATGTTTTTTCAGTTCAAACAAGAAATATCTTGGTGCCCGTCAGTAAATTTGACATTTTATCTATATATTATGCTTGGTTGCTTTTATACCTCAACAGATGTTCCATGGGGCTCCCTACTGGGCCCCTTACACTTCTGCATCTATACCATTTTCTTTATTGTTTTCATTGCTTCTAAATGTGTTTTGATAAATATTTAGGCACTGTATAGCGTACCCTTGTTTTTCATTTTGTTGTAGATGATATTTTTACAACAGCATGGTTGTTTGGGATTAGGATTAAATCAGGTTAAGTCTGCATGGCGTTTGCATGTTCTCTTTGTGTTTGTGTGCAGTTTCTTTGGGAAGCGGTTAAGGAAAGTGAGTAAATGATATTTCCATCTAAGCACTTGTATGGAATTAATTTCCATGTATTTTAGCTTTCCCTTATTTGTTAATGTGTTAAGCCTCATATGTGGCACCACTGTCAGTTTGCTCACACTGCTTATCAATTTGTGCATGATCTGAGCCTAAAGGACCCCCACCCACAAGGTGCCCAGGACAAGGAGGGAGACCAACACTTGCGCAATCGATTCAGTGCCCTGAGGCAAACAAAGTTTATTAAGCAGTAAATCCTGCAGCAAACCTCCCCTTGTTTTATTGTGAAAGCCAAACTCAGATTGGTTTGTGCAGTTTAAAAAAAATCAAAGCTTACTTGGGTGACTTATGGTTCTTTTGTGAGTTGAAGTTGGGCTAGGAATTAAGATGTTTATCGAGTGTGTATTGGTACTCTTTTAGTGTCTCTGTTGCCACAACAAAGTGACAGTTTTTAAAGCAGTACACCTTTTCCATATCAATAATGTCTAAGTTGATGCCATATGCTTTAAACATTAGTCATTAAACCAGCAGGTGGCATAATGTTTAATGAACTAAAATTTGTAATGAAAAGCTTTCATGAAAAGTTCAAATCCCAGGAGGGGGTTTAAGAAAATGAAGAAAAGGGATTAAGTGCAAATTGCTTTATTGAAATATATCCAGCTGTGTAAATGAACACAAATGGGCGCCATTTCTGCAAGGGAACAGGAACAACAGCATTTGCCTGTATCAATTAGCTCGCTTTCCATTTTACTGCTGTAGCAGCACAAGGAGGGAGAGGGAAGAGTGCCATCACGAACACTCCCTGCTGCCTGTGGGATGGTCCTGCACAATACGGGCATGTTGCAAGTTTAATGCTACAGAAAGGTCAGCAGCGGTACCAGGCTCAGCTTCTCAGAGAACGCTAAGGAGGACAGCGTTCAGGCTGCACTAACAGTCCATTACAATGCAGTGTCTGGACAATAAATGTTAGCATCTGAACTGTAATTTACTGTGGTGCACTGTGATCTTTCTGTTGAGCATTTTGCAGCACTGCTGTGTTTTATTCCGTCATATTTTTTTAAAGTCTAACTGATCATGGGCGGGTTTGCTGAACCTTCTTACAGTTTTGATAGCTGCATACAGCTTGACTGCATCTCCCGCAGTTCTCCTCTTGGATGTCATTTAGATGTATTTTTATGCATTATTGTTTTGCTTGTGTGGTGTAAATGCCAGCGCACTGTGTCCGTCTGAGTGCTGTTTTCCTTTTCAGCATACTACTCGTCATGGCTGAAAAGGCAGTGGCATATTAAGGAATACTGACTCCTGACTTGCTTAGTCACGCTGTGCCATCATGGTGAGGGATCAGCTGCCGAGCTGTCAGGTCACTGTCAGTGGGCATTGGGGGTGTTGTATTCGCAGTCCAATGGCCATAACCCCATAAGAACAGCCTTCTGGCAGGAAGAGTCGCCATGCGGTTATTGTAATTGTACACGGTGGGTGCAGGTATTTGTGAGACCTTGGCCTGGTCTCCTCTTCTCCCTGTTTTCCGCTTGCTGGTTCTGCTTTTTGCTTCATGTGCTCTCTCTCCCTTTCTCTGTAGGCCAACTCCCCTCCCGTGGTCGTAAACACTGACACACTGGACGGCTCGCCTTATGTAAGGATTATGTTAATGGGCTGTCTGTACGTGCAGGTTCACTGTTGACTGTCTTCTGTCTCCCTGTCTATTCTTTTGCCCCCTGTCACTCCCAGTCTCCAGCTCTCTTTTCATTCTCTCATTGACCCTTCCCCTCCAGGCTCTCTCCTTGTCGCGCTACACCATCCTCTCAAGCCTCTCACTCACGCCTGCCAGCCTCTCCTCCTTAATAGCACTGTATCTCTCCTTTCTCCCCGTCACTTCTTTTCTGCTTCACTCCATTTCACTCTTCCTTCTTAGCCTCCCAGCAGATGCCCATCTGTGGTGCTGCCACCCCACAACCCTGCCAGTAGCAATATGTGTCCCTGTTTGCCCATCTCCACAGACAGACAGACAGACAGACAGACAGACAGACAGACAGACACACACAGACACAGACACACACACACACACACACACACACACACACACACACACACACACACACACACACACACACACTTCATCCCGTCTTTCATCCACAGAACATTTTTAGAGCTCCATCTATCACACACTTTGTGGTAAAGAAGGAGCCATTCATCACCATCCACTGTGCTGTAATAATAGTCTGATAGTTGAAATCTACACCTTGCTGGTTATTTCTATATTCCAGTGTTAATAGCCAACACTGATGGTTCAGCAGTGCCCCCTCACACTCATTCACAGTATGTTCCAGAAAAAAACACCCCTACAGTTTTTTAGTATCTTCCACTGTTTAACATCCCCATTTGCTTCTATTGTGCTCCAGAATAACCTCTCTAAATCTGTTTCCAGAGCATTATAGTATGCGCGCCCGGTTGTTCTGCACACCAGTGGGTTTATATTGGGGAAGCATGTAAATGAGTAATGAGAACAAGGACCTCAGAGTGCAGTTAAAGCTGCCTTTGCTGCACCTTGTGTACTTGTTCTGTTCTCAAGCTCAAACCTGTGTCTGCCACCCTACCTCCTTCTCTGTCTTTCTGTGCCTCACGCAGGTGAATGGGACCGATGGAGAGGTGGAATATGAGGAGATCACATTGGAACGGGTGAGACTGTTTGACGTCATGCAGCAGAAGCCATTAAATGCCACCTTGATCTCTGAGTGTGCTGGAATGTGTCATAGCACCAGTTCTGTTCTGTCAGTGGTTGTTTGCACACAAAGTCATCTTGGAAACCATACCTATGCAGCTGGGTTTTATTTTTATTTTTTTATTTTTCTGGATGTTCTGCTCACCCTGGGGGAAGTAGGTCTCTTGAAACACACATGGAACCTATCAGAGGATGTTTTTTAGTGCTTTAACATACCATGCTGCTGGTGCTGTCATCCTAGTAGCCACCACATGTTTGTCATCTAAATGTTGACCAGCAGTAGATCGAACCTCAGCTCTAGCAAGTGATGCAGTTAATGATGCTACAAATCAGCCTCCTTGCTGTGCCAATAAGTACATCTGTCATGTTGACCTCTCCAGTGTTTCCCACAGACCCTTTCCTTTGTGTTGCATTATGGTGCTTTTATTTAAGTCTGAAGTCCATACAGATCCAAACATACATGCTTATTTAGGCACTGAGGAGCCCTAATGTGCGCTCTCTGTGTGCGTGCGTGTGCGTATGTATTCCCAGGGCAACTCAGGCTTGGGTTTCAGCATTGCAGGAGGAACAGATAACCCTCACGTTGGGGATGATCCCAGCATCTTCATCACCAAGATCATCCCTGGGGGTGCAGCTGCCCAGGATGGCAGGCTCAGGTATGGCCCAAGCTCCTTGCCCCATTACCCTCTGTCCATAGGGCCATACCCCCAAATTATTTTTGCTCCACGCTGCTTTTCTATTCCAGCCGCAAGGCAGCAGATGTTGTAGACGATGGGATTCAAACCTTGCAGGGTAATTTTTATTTCCTAAATTGCTTCAATCCAACTCTGTAAAATTGTGAGCTGTCAAAATTTGCTTTAGATATAGGCAAAAGGCCAAAGGCAGAAATATCACAAATCATGCCCAGACTCTAATGTCTCTCCCCAGGGTGTATGCGAAGTGTTTACATTACAGTTAAATGTATTCATTTAGCAGATGCCTGACTCCAAGAAAGCAAAAGTGCATTTCACAACAAACAGAGAGATGCCGATACAGACACTTGACTCTCAAAGTATAACCACTTAGTCCAATCCCACCATTTACACCAGTAGCTACAGTGTGCTTAAGTCCAGTTATCTTGTATCAAACAGGGCTGCAGGGCCAGTTGGATTACTCTCTGGTGAGAGCTTAATATCCGATCCGTTTTTTTTCTTGAGGAGCTGCTAATGTAAATGTCCTCGTAACTTGCTTAGAGCGAAGCTCATGTTTTCACACATGCAGATTGGTGCTTATATCCATCCAAAGTTTTCCAAAGGATCCTTTGGGTGTGTGACAGGAGCCATCATGAGTCCAACAACTGTATTTTAGTGTTATGATTACCGTATACAAAGGTATCCCTCTAAATATGAGTCTTTGCATATATTACCGAAATGAATACTAAGTTATGAACAATAATGAGGCTGTTTTTTGCGCTTATGAGCAACAAGAGCCATTCATGCTGTAATGATAATTACCTCTCTGACGTATAACATTTCACCTTACGAGCCAATTATCAGGAGGATACCTGTGAGTATTATTACTATTTGGGTTTTCATTTTGCTAACACTTTTCTTCAAAGAGACTTACAAGGTGAGGTTTGTGCATTAAGCTATTTAAACTGACTTTACCATTTTAAGTGGCTGGGTAATTTTTACTGCATCAATTTAAGGTAAGTACCTTGATTAAGGGCACTACAGCAAGAAGTCAGAACTGAACCTGGGTCTTTTAATGGAGAGGTAATGGCCGTGTCCTTCACCTTCTGCCCCAAACAAAATTATGGAAGTATGTGAATTTCCCACCATATGAGTACAAATATGCTTTTCTCATGTAATGTTTTTACACAGCTTTTCCCCACCAAACCATCTGTCCTCTCTCAAAGGTACAATGCCAGTTCATCTCCCCTCACTTCCCCTCCTCTCTTGAGCATCTGAGCTGCTTTGGCAAGGTGGCTGCTCTCCTCCTTTATGTTGATGCGCAGGCCCACATTCACTGATTGCATTAGCACTGACAGACGCTTTCAAAAGCCAAACAATTACGAAGCAGGAGACAGAGGGAGAGGGACGGGCGGTGGTTGCTGGGGGGGCACATAAACATCCAGTCTAAATATAGTGGTGCACTGTCAAATTCGGTCTTCAAAAACCCCTACCACGGCCAACACCAGCACCACCCTCCCCATCTCTACAGCCTCACCTGCATGTGAGCAGCCAGAAATGTGATGTTTTCTCCTTTCCAAGCTTTACATTTACAAAGGACTTGAGGATGACATTTAAAGGCCGCATCTGAACCCCTTGAAATATTTAGTATCTTCTCAGAGCTTATGAATATAATAACACATAGGTCCCCAGGTCAAGGTGGGTGTGGGGCAAGTGCTCTATAGGTTGGCGCAGTGAGTCATCCAAAAGCCTTGCTCTCAGTACTGCAGTACCAGTGCCATTTAAAGGGGCCATACTCCCATTTATATTTACATTTATTATCTGCCACTTTTCTCTAGTGACTGAAAGTGTTACACTACTTATGTTTACCCTTACACTATGTGTCTTTTGGAGAGATTGACCTATTTATACATCATGGTAATTTTTACCTTATTAATTCAGGGTAGCCTGGGTACTACAGCAGGAGATGTGAATCAAGCCTGGGTTCTTGGAGTGTAAAACGGTAGCTTTAACCACGCCACATGCTGGTCCTGTTCATCAGAAGATCCAAACAGACACTCAGCTAGCATTGTGTTCCTTTCAGGATATTTTATTGGTCCTCTCACTTAATGCGTTTTCTATGATACTGTGACGAACATCTGAGGAGTGCCTGCATGCTTGCGATTGAGGCCACACACCTGAGTTATGAGAATCATTAAGGTCTCCTGTTACTGTAATTGGGAAGAATGTCCCCTGCTGTGTTTTAGTGCGCTCCAAAGTGTGACAATGGGGGGGGGGTCTTTCAGTCGGGATGATGAGTTGTGATTTGTGCTTTAGACTTGCTTCTGTTATGCTTAGACTCCCTGCAGACTAAAGACTCAGCAATTTTAAGTGTCCCCAGGCCCTCACAGATGAAATCATTGCTTTACTGTGCTTACTTGACAATATCTGCACTAATTACATATGCACTGTGCTAACTAATGTGAATACCTCTCTTTGTCAGTTTACCAGCATTGCCTCTTCACCCTGTGGTTTTTTCCTTCATGCTTCACATTATACAGCGTTCACGTCTTTTTTCTTGTGTTTAGTGTACGTGTGTCAACGTAACTGTGTGCTGGTTTATTAATTATGTCAAACCCAACATAGCCATTGGATGTTGCAGCAGTTAAAGACCTGGACCTAAAAGCAAAGAGCTATTGGTTTGAATGACAGGTGAAACTACAGAAAGATATACATGGTACTCCAGCAAATGCGAGAAGTAAAGTGTAGGCTATAAGTGATGAGACCATCAGTGGATCTGCGCCCCACTACCTGCAAGATCTGATCACTCTGTACCATTTAAAAAGAGCACAGAGTTCCTCCATCTCTGGTTGATGGCTTAGTAATCAAAATCAAAGCCAGATGGTCCTTGGTTTTAGCTCCAGTCAGGTGCCATGAGCTCCCTAGGTCCCTCTGAGCTTCTGTATCCCCTTCAAAATTCAAAAAGGGTTTCACCAAATATCTGTTTTAGACCCAACTTTCTCCTCTCTCTTACCTACCTATACATTTGCACTCCATTATCAGTCACATTTTCATTTGAATTCCCTCTCAGGCAGGTCCATGTAGAACCACTCATTGTAATGAGCTCTGGTAAAAAGTTTACTTTGACAATGGCTTGCCTAAAGCTTGGTCTGTTGGTGAAATGCACTTTTATTTACTGTGAATTTTACATCACTTTGGCAAAAAGTGTCTGCTAAATGAATTAATGCAAATCTGAAATGACAAATGACCGTGAACACATCCAGAGTGTGAAGCTGGTGGAATCTCCTCACAAAATATGATGAGATCATAGACTGCACTGTGTGGTGACATTCGGCTTGTTTCACGTTCTCACCCATTAACTGAGGCGTAGGGTCTCCTGAACATTGGTGCAACTTTCACTTTCTTGTACAGTTGTACACAAAGGCACAATCCAAAGTGAGTCATGCCACAAGCAGCAGCATGTGCTGGTTTCTTTGTCCACCTGAAGTGGACTCGGCACTGGGAACCTTAAATGTGAAATTACTTTCACTAACTGAGTGTAATAATTTATCCAATTATGGGACTGATGGTTTGAATGAGACCATTTTGCAGTCAGAATCGGGTTCTGGTGCAGGTTCTGCCTGCTGTTTATTTTGACTGACTTTTCTGTGACTTGCTTTGTTGTGCTATGAACTTTGTGGGACTGGCTGTGATGGCTTCATTAAGATTACAAGTATAAGGCATACGTACAGTATTGACATTCTTTTTGTCAAATTAAAATCTGTTTCATAAATAAATTAGAAAGAAAGCAGGTTGTTTGCCAATGCAGCGTTGTTGTCATAAATCAGCATGACGCATCAAACCTGCACTTGGAAAACAATCAGATGCAGCGATGCTGTGACTCCTACGCAGCCTCCGCACTGGGGACCACAGCCGTTCGGCACCGAGAAGCCCATACAGGGGTTCTTTGGAGAAAGTCATCTTAAAGAAGCAAAAGCTCTTCATTCAGTGTCTGCTGAAATGAACAGATAAATGACATGATAGGAGAAAAGGAAAAAGTAGCACAGAGCATCAGTGTGAAATACAAGGAAGATGTAATGAAAACTAACCTGTGTCGAGCAATTACACATACTCTGTATACCTTTTCTGCCATGTTTATCCCTCACCACAGAGTGAATGACAGCATCCTGTTTGTGAATGACGTGGACGTGCGAGAAGTGACACACAGTCAGGCCGTGGAGGCCCTGAAAGAGGCCGGTGCCATTGTTAGGCTGTATGTGCTACGCCGTAAACCAATGGCAGAGAAGGTCACCGAGATCAAGCTCATCAAGGGGCCCAAAGGTAACCAAATGAGGGGGAACATGGCAAAAAAGCAAACACTTTACCCTGGGACACAAGGTTGCAGGTTCCAATCCCAGGAATATTGGCAAAATGAGTTTCTTCTGTAAAAGGCTGCTGTGTACGTGAATATAAGCATATAAATATGTAATGCACTTCAGAGCAAAGTTGCAACTGTAGCAAGTGGACCACATGAAAGCAGTGTTTTGTTTTTTTTTTGTAAACTTTTATGAACTGATGAATTATGTCATGTTCACAATGGCATTGATTGATCTTGATGGTTTCTCTCCTGTTTTTTCTACCCACTTGCTTCTGCAGGACTGGGTTTCAGTATAGCTGGGGGGGTGGGCAACCAGCATATTCCTGGAGACAACAGCATCTATGTCACCAAAATCATTGAGGGAGGGGCTGCGCACAAAGACGGACGATTACAAATCGGGGACAAGATTCTGGCTGTGAGTCGGCATGAACCCATGCATGCAAAATCCCACACATGAAAGCTAATAAAATATACCCAAAACATGTTAAGGTGATAATGTGACTCACCACACATAGCAAATTCCACAAAACAGTAAGGAAACACAGTTTGAGTAGCATAATATTATGTCACTCTCACAAAATGACATAGTGATGGGACTCATTTGCTTCTTTTTCAACAACAATAAGTGTTTAGAGACTGACAGTGACTAGTATGACATTCACAATCAGAGATTTGTTTTAAATGAGTAAGGATTGTTGTAAATGAGTTCAATAGAGTCTAAAGTTTGTAAGTTTGTAAAATTCTTTGTGAAATTCACAGCCATGTGTCTTAGTTTCTAAGGCTTCAGTGCCACCTCGTGTTTATTGTTTAAACTGCACCAAGAGCATCATTTTCTAAATGCTGTTGAACAGCTCTGCCCTATGGGCATCTTGCAGTCTTTCAGAGGATAGAAACTGACTGCTGGTTTATGTGAAAAACATAGCACACATTTTTTTTCTCCTATCCCAGCCTAGGTTAAACCTTCATGTTTTTCCAGCACACTATTACTTCAAAGGTTGATATGTTGTTCTCCTCCCTATCCAGGTTAACAATGTGTGTCTGGAGGATGTGATGCATGAGGATGCTGTGGGGGCACTGAAGAACACAACTGAGGTGGTGTACCTGAGGGTGGCCAAGCCCAACAATTTATACCTGACCAACTCCTACAACCCACCTGACATCACAAGCTGTGAGGGTCGCACTCTGTGTTTGTGTGTTTGTGTTGATGCACTTGTTTGTGTTCAGTGAAACAGTGTAGGGCAGCCCCCTAAACTACAGTTCATTTAAGTTTAAACGTACTTTCCTAGGAACAGGGAGTTTAATGAGTGGCTCAGAGTGGTCTGACTGTAAACCTAATCAACAAAATAAGAGTCTAGTGCTGCGAGGGTTGTGACAATATTCCTTGTTAACCAAAGGCCTCTTGGTTTCCTTCTGTGGTACTGTACTTGTTCATTGCTTTTGACTATCCATGGGGTCCTCAACTTATACATAATGGGGACTAGAGCTTATCTGGTTCACAAGTTCAAACATTTTGTCGCAGTCAGTGAGCACTTAAATGTCTCCTGATTTATTCACAAGTAAAAATCTCAGATAAAGCTATAATGAATTGAAAATTCCCTGTAAGCCACTTATCTAATATAGGGTCTCAGTGATCCTCTATTCTGGAAAAATAAGGCCTGAGGCAGGGTAACCTACCCCATGAATGAAGTGCCAGTCTGTCACAGGACTTTTATTATCGTTTAGTAAGTTGAAGTGAAGTCTATTGTAAAATGACTTTGAAATGACTGAAAGTACAAAATACATAATATTCACAAAGTTCTATTCACTGAGCTGTGTTTTGTTGTGTACATGCGGGATGGTGCAGTGCATGGGATACAACAGGAGAATGAAGTCTTTGAACTTAAATAGTGATTGGAACCGATTCATGCCATAATCATATTCACATCTCTATGATCTATCTGGTCATGTTCAGTTTACAGTCAAAATGGGGTAATAATAGACCCATACTACTACTTACTCATTGGGTAGTTTTGTAAAAGTCTCAGATATAGCTTTTATAAATAAAAAAGATAATGTAAGGCTTTTATTTTAATATTAGTATTAACTTTGAGCTACCCTAAAATTATAAGTAATTTTGAATGACTGAAAATAAAAATCTTACAAACTCTTACTCAATGCCAAATATTGTCTGTAAACATTTTCGGCATTTTCATGTTCTTACTGATCCTCACATTCTGATAAGAGCTGTGGTGTAAATGTCATAAATGCTCTCGAATGTGTATGGAATGGCAGTGTCCTGCACTTTAAGGTTTCTGTTGTATCTGGGTGCATTTTGCTGCCAGCTAAAGTCATAAATTAGGAACATGGGACACTCATTCTTTGACCAACAATTTCATAAAACAGAAAGGTGATAAAAGCATAGTTTAAAATGTATAAATTGAGAAATGTGTGTACTTTCAAAAATTCGTAATGCTGGTATTTCTAACACAAGGTACCAGCATACTGGCATGTTTCTGTTTAACCCTTGATATGTTCATAACTTCAAATACATAAATCAAGCTTGTGTGTTTTGTTTTTGTGTTTGACAAGTTTTATTTTTTTAAATACATTTTTACATTCCCCATTTATTGCCTCATGTTCTTGCAGCATACTCTCCACATCTGGACAATGAAGTGGGACACCCAAACTACCTGGGATCAGAATACCCTCAAGCCCTTACTCCCACATCCCCTAGCAGGTACTCGCCTGTCATGAAAGGCATGCTGGGAGACGACGATATCCCCAGGTGAGACAAAATTTAAAACCTTCAGTCTGCGTTTCTATTCCTCCACACTGACCTCCTCCCCATCTGTTTTACTTTGTTCTATTCTACGGATTTTTCATTGAATCTATCCCTTTCCTGTGTCTTTTCCTTCCCATAATTCCTACATGTTGTATTTTTTTCTCTCATTCCTTTTGGTAGTCATCACTAGATTCTTTCAGTCATACCTCTTTTTTTTGTTTACAGTTTTTCTCTTAACCATTTGTCTCCTTTTGTCTCATACTGTATATATTGCCTTGTTTATTTTCTTTTTCACATGTCCCATTTAACCACACATAACTGTTGTCTCACAGTAATATTAATAAAAATCTTAGTAATTTAAATGTTTACTTGAAAACATTTATTCATAGCAACTTGATATAATTCAACAAGATTTTTTTGCTGGAATACATTGCTTAAGGGTGCTACAGCAGCAAATCTCAAGTTTATTGTTCATCTTTCAGGTTCCTAGTCTGTCTCCCTAACCAGTATGCATCTTTCTGTTCAGCTTTTTTCTTTACTGTATAAACTCTTTTTCTGAGTCTCTATGCCTTCTTCCTCCTTCAGGGATCCTAGGAGGGTGCTAATCCACCGGGGTTCTACGGGGCTGGGCTTCAACATCGTGGGTGGTGAAGATGGCGAGGGAATCTTTATCTCTTTCATCTTGGCTGGGGGACCAGCTGACCTGAGCGGGGAGCTCCGTAAGGGAGACCAGATCCTGAGTGTGAGCATGACAGCAAACCAGCTGCCTCTTTGTCCTCTTTGCCCTTATCCCTCCACCTGGTCACTCCTGTCTCAGTTCTGCACCATCACTCTAGCTGCTGCCCTTGTCTGCACTGGTTTCACTGTATTTCCATTTGCCTGATAAGAATCTCTCCTTAACTGTTTGAAATGAAAGCAGTATGTTCTTTCAAAGGTTTTATGAATCCATCTCTTTTCAGAGTAGACAAGTGGGAATCCACCCTTGTGCCCACTGTGAAATTCAGGTTCAGATGGCTTTTATTGGCATGGAGACAACTTATACTCACTCACACACACGCATGCATGCGCGTGTAAAGTACCTATATACTGACTCTTCAGCTTGCATATAAATGTCTCTAATTTTATGTCAACTTGTTACTGTTTGTATTTGGATAGCGCTGAGGTTTTAGTTATACACCTGTACCCCAGTGTCCCAGAAATGGCTTGAAGACCTGGAACTTGAATATTGGGGAATCTATTTTCATTATTTCTTATGAGGAAAATTATGATTTGTTCCTGGTTCATCCAGGAAACCCCAGTTAATGTTTCCAAAGTATCACTATTTCAGTATACTAAAGAACACTTTACTTATCAATTACCTTGTTACTAAAGACTTCATGAGGTAATTTGGATTTATATACTTACATGCAGTTACTTTTTCATGTATTATCTTACATTACATTCCTTATTAATGTATGTGTACTAACTAGTGGACCACACCATCCTGCCACTACAACTTTCTCTGTTACCTCATTTTTGTCCTCTGTGCTGCTGTCCTACCATGGTTTTCGCAGTAATGCTGATTAATTCCATCCCCTATCCCATCAGGTGAATGGCGTGGACCTTCGCAATGCCACACATGAGCAGGCAGCGGCAGCACTGAAGAATGCCGGCCAGACTGTCACTATCATTGCCCAATACAGACCTGAGGGTAAGTTTACAAGTTCTATACAATATCACCAAAGTTTTTTTTTTTTTTTTTTTTTAAAGAGTCCCCATTCCCCCGCCTCCTGGGCTGAATAGCTCTAGAGACCTTATAGGTACCCCACCACACCCCCCCCCCCCATGACTACATACAAAACCATGAGATTCGGAACTTTGATAGGACAAAATTTTATTGAACGGACCTCATTACATTTTTATACAGTGCTCCTGGTCTATAGTCTAGTACAGACCACAGGGTAAGTACAGTTTTGTAAAGACCACAGGTGTGAGTCTGGAGATTTGTACAGATCAGTGGGTGGGCCTACAGTTTAGTATAGACTGCAGGGTGAGTCTACAGTCAATATATTTGTGTGTGTTTTCAGAGTACAGCCGTTTTGAAGCAAAGATCCATGACCTAAGGGAACAACTGATGAACAGCAGTATGGGTTCTGGAACCACAACCTTGAGAAGCAATCCTAAAAGAGGTTTCTACATCAGGTACTCAGACTACCATTCTACATCCTTCTGAGTGTCTAGGAGGTAAAAGCATGCTGAGATTTTCCCCAGCTATTCAAATGCTATGAGAACCTGATGGGGTCACCTGCTTCCCTCTCAGGGCCCTGTTTGATTATGACAAGACAGCCGACTGCGGTTTCCTCAGCCAGGCAGTGGGCTTCCATTTTGGGGAGATCCTGCATGTGCTTGACTGTGGAGATGAGGAGTGGTGGCAAGCACGGCGAGTCGGGGTGCAGGGGGAGGGCGATGAAGTAGGATTCATTCCCAGCAAGAGGAGGTAACTGCTATCCTGTTCTCGCTCATTGTCAGTGTAGTGGTCTGCATTGCTCTGTAAGAACCTCTGCCAGTGTGTAAAAGTGTGTATCAGTTTGTGCATAACAGTCTGTTTTTGCGTATGCAAGTCTCTATAAGTGTCTGTCGATTTGTGTTGACCTGTGGTGCACTGGCATCCCATTCAGAGGTTTGTTTCATGACTTAGCAGCCAGTGATTCTGCTTTAGGCTCCAGACAACCACAACCCTGACCAAGATAAAGTAAATAATAATAATGGTAGATGGATGGATGGATGGATCAATTTGTGCCTTGTTTGATTATTCTGTGTACTATTCTGTATCAGTTTTTCAATTTGTGTCAGTCTGTATCTGTGCATGTCATTGTGTTTCAGTCTCTGTCAGTGTATATCAATGTGTTTCAGTCTGGAAGTTTATCCAAAGTGCTGTTATCTATTTTTCTGTTTTGTCCCGTGTTCTGTTCTTGTATGGCTGATTGTTTGGTCTATGGGATGAAAATAACCCAAAATTCATTTTGATTTCTCTTTGTACATGAAAAGCCTTTGTAATATACTGTATGTGAACATAGACAGGGACCCAATACTACATAGGGTCTTTTCATATCAAAAGCCACAGTCGTTTGCTGAATGTGGAGCTGTTTCAAGCACTCTAAATTTGTACTTGTGTGTTATTTCAGAAAGCTCTGTACAAAGCTTAGCAGTTAGAGTTTCTGCTTTGCACTCAAAGATCCCAAAATCCGACTTCTTACTCTTGAACCCTTGATTAAGGCGCTTACTTTGAAATGACACAGTACAATTAACCAGTTGTGCAATATAAAACGGTAAATCATTTCTAAGGAGCTTAACACTATAACTTGCTGTGCAGAAAGAAACAAGATAACAGAATGTGTCTGTGTACCTGTCCACCAGCTTTGGAGTTTTTCTCCCTTTTGTCTTGATGTTCTGTCTTCCACTGTAACCTCTTTTATATTTTGAAAAGATATCAACTTGTCATAAACTTTGATTTGGCTATATGGTAACAGTCCCCAAACTGTTTTTTTTTTTTTTTTTAATTTTATTTTATATCTTCTCCTCTTCCTCATGTGTCTTCCCATGTGCAGGGTAGAGCGGAAGGAGTGGTCACGGTTAAAGACAAAAGAGAGGGTGAGCACCGACAGCAGCCCCTTTCACTCACGCTCGCTGTGGTATGACTGCGGTAAAAACAGCCTACGTGGTTTTCATCTGCAAATTTGTGCCATTAAAGCGTGAAGAGTAACTTTGAAATTTTAATAAGACGTTCTGACAGCCTGTAAGCGCTGAGTGAAGGCTGATTCCTCCCGGGCCCGTTTCTGCCTCATTAGCATGCAAGGCGCAGAGCTCGCGACCTAGCGTGGGCGTGTCAGTAGCATTTATGAACAGTGCCCCCCCCGCACTAATTAAAGCCAAAGAAAAGTATGAAAAGTATGAAACTCTCGATTGCTCTTTGTTTGCTGCCTCTGGGTTTGTTTTCCTTAAGGAGCTAACTGAAGGTGTGGCTGTGAATGACTGTCGCTTTTTCCTCTTTTGCTCTCTCCATCTGCCTTCCCCTGTCTCTTTTTTCCTCTTTCTTTCTCTCGCTGACTCAGGATCGCAGTCGAGACAGTATAGGATCACAAGGTAAAGACTCAAAAGTCTGTTTGCATATGCAGCATGAGGTGTAGTGCTTAGGGCTGTCTTCATGGAATCTGAAGTCTGTTGGTTTGAATCCCACTCCTCCTGTAGTACTTTTGAGCAAGGCGCTTACCCTAAATTGCATCAGTGAAAAAATATTCAAGCTGTATGAATCACGGTAAAGTTTAGTATCTAATATTGTGAACCATCTTAGATGTAGGCAACAATCAAGGCTAATAATAAATAATACTATGCCACTTGTCGAAGACAGTGATGTATTGCTGACCAGATGGAAAGGCCTAACTCACAATGTGTGTTTGTTTTAGGGAGAGAAGATAGAGTGCAAAGCTATGAGACTGTCACACAAGTAGAAGGTGAGGTCAACATATTCAAAAGTTAAAAACTGTTTACGGCTCATAATTATGTAAATTTTCCTGACACTACTCTGCCATCTTTTGCTAAGTCTGAACAGAAAGCGTCCCTCGGCAGGACCATGCGGCAGGCTGTCTGTTTGCAGGGATCACAGTCCTGTTAAGGATCAGCACGGTCCGCCCACTCGGGCTCCATCTGGGAAATATTACTAATAAAAAACCTCTTATATATAATATTAAATGAAACCTGGCGTGGAATATAAATGTTGAACATGTGATTTTCTGTGCTGATATGAAAGCAACAGAGGTGTATGAGGTTGATGCCATGTTGGTCCTGGTGTCCAACTCCCCTTTCCTCCCTCTTACACCAGTTCATTACGCGCGACCGATCATCATCCTGGGCCCAGTGAAGGACAGGGTGAACGATGACCTGCTCTCTGAATTCCCCGACAAGTTTGGCTCTTGCGTTCCGCGTAAGTATGTGTGTCATTAAGGAGGCGCTGCACCGGCCACAGTTCAAACCCTCCAGTCCTTCTTCGCTCTTATTCACAGTCCTTGGCAACTCACACTGTGGTGTGAAGTCAGACCCCTCCTGGGGTTTCACACTTTTGTCTACCTGCTCCGGGGCTGTGTTGTTCAGAGGAAACACAAGTTCACGGTAATGGACTCATGTTGCAGTAAGAGATGTAGTGGTTTGGGTTAGACAGAAGGGCTTTGAGGGTTCTACTGTCCTCATGGTACCTCCTGGGCACAGAAGTTGAACCATTAATGAAATGTTCTGCTCACTGACTGCACTGACCCTTACCCACTGCCCCCACCAGACACGACACGGCCCAAGCGGGACTATGAGGTGGACGGGCGGGACTACCACTTTGTGTCGTCACGTGAGCAGATGGAGAAGGACATCCAGAGCCACCGCTTCATCGAGGCGGGGCAGTACAATAGCCACCTGTACGGTACCAGCGTCCAAAGTGTCCGTGAAGTGGCCGAGCAGGTGGGCTGAGGATGGGGCTTCTAAGAGACCTGATGTCAGTCAGTGGATGAATGCATGTTTAAAACGCGTGACCCCGGTTCTTCTGTATGTGTTTTTGTGTGTGTTGGAGCAGCAGGGGAAGCACTGCATCCTGGACGTATCTGCCAATGCTGTGCGCAGACTACAGGCCGCCCAGCTCCACCCAATCGCCATATTCATCAGACCCAAGTCCCTGGAGAACATCTTGTACGCCAGTGCACCTCCTCACCATACTTAAATACCCCTTTTACTCCACTGTCACATGCAAAACACGTGTCATGTAGCATTCTTCCACCACATTGCAGCACAGACCAAATTCTCCTCGTTGCTCTTATTATAAATCATGTGCACAACTAAGTTTGCCTTTTCACGCTGTTCCAACAGAGAACTCAACCCCCGTCTGACGGAGGAGCAAGCTCGCAAGGCCATGGACCGAGCGGTCAAACTGGAGCAGGAATTTATTGAGTGTTTTTCAGGTAAGATAGTGCTACCTTGTGTCTTGGTGGATATTTTGCAGTCCCATGCATTTTAGAGTGAAATGTAAGAGGGATTTAAATGGCTAAAGAAGCACATGCTTATTTTACCTATTTATTTAGGTAGTTTTGTACCATGTACCAGATTTTTTAGCTTAGCAGCATCCTAAATGAATTTGGATTAAATTCCTAAAGTTTAAACTGACAACAGCAGGGTCCCAGCTAGGATTTTTTTCATTTTAAGAATCCTTCTATGACACTTTATCAACACCTCCTGAAAACAGTGGAGGCAAAACTGCTGCCCAAAGTGTTTTCCATATGTAGGCTTAACACTTCTCTCTCAGAGGAATGATCTCTAGTCATGTCGCTCATTGTCAGTGTAGTGGTCTGCATTGCTCTGTAAGAACCTCTGCCAGTGTGTAAAAGTGTGTATCAGACATGACTAGAGATCAGTTTTTTTGACTGCATTTGGTGTCATTCAAACATCATGTGCACAGCAGCAGATGTTTCCTCCTCAAGCTCAGTTCTGCATGTGGTCTCCTCTACAGCCATCGTGGATGGTGACAGCTTTGATGAGGTATACCACAAGGTGAAGACGGTGATCGAGGAGCAGTCAGGCCCTTACATCTGGGTTCCTGCTCGGGAGAGACTGTGAGGCTGCTCTGCTGAGCCCAGCCCCTTGCCCGCTTCCAGACAGAGAGAGAATCAGAGAGACTGTGCGGCAGCGCAGCTCCTCATTCCCACTGGCATGGGGCCTATGTCTGAGGAACAGGGAGAGGGGGGAGGACCACAGTGCACCCTGGCTCTGGCTGTTGAGCCGTCACACTGGCCATGTACACCCCCCATCATTACAATACTCTAACAACACCCCATCATTGTCTCAGAGCAGGGAGCTGTGGAACTCGAGATCAGCTGATGGGGTGGAGCAGGTCACTGTGGTGAAGCCAGAGGAAATTAGCAGTTTTTTCTCCCTCTTGGTGGGAAGTAGTGGACCCTCCTCTAAGCTCTGCCCACTCTTTCCTCAATAATTTCCGTCAGGGAGGGAGGGCAAGAGTGAGGGAGTAAATGCAGACACAGGCAGCACTGCAGTCACATTCGCTAACTGTTCAACATGAATGGCGTTACACCTGGACTGCAAATAATGTTCATGAATAGCAGTAATATGAGTTATGTAACAATAATATCCAATGAGCTATGGTTTTAAAAAACAACAGATAGGTACAGACATTCGTTTATCCTTTATTTCATACAAATTCCGCATCAGATGGACAAGATGGCCTGGTTTGCCACAGCCAAATTTGTGCATGCTTTCTTACGCACACTAGAGAGATCAATGTGAGGCGGGAAACACACCCCCCCCAGAAGAGGAAGTGCTGAGGGGGAACGATCCTGTTTTGTGTCCCCCCTTTCCAGACTGCAACGTGGCCAAATAAATCAGCACTGGAGAGAAAGGCAGCAGTGAGTGTCGGTCAGGAAATCCATGTACTGTAGTTTCCGCTCATCCCAGGGCATCAGCATATTGCCCCCTTGCCACGGTTCACACCAGAAATGCAGAACCGTTGTCTGCTCCTCCCTCACACAGCCTCCCTCTCTTCTACACACTGCTGCTTATTTCCTTCTTATGGTTGTCTTTAGCAGATATTCATTCAGGGTGAACTGCAGGCCTTCGGGGTCTGGAATGAAAAACTGGTGTCTGGAACCGTGTTCCCAGATCACGGACCTCAGCGAAACATTCAGACAACATTCCCCGAGCACCAGCAACCCTGCTCCTCCACCTCTCTCTCTATCTCTCTCGAACCCATGCACCCGATACCCTCTATCAGTCTACCTGCTGATAAATGCTACATATAGAGGACAAATTTAGAGTACAAGAAAAATGTATAAATGAAATTATATCTATATTTTTAACAAAAAGAAATATCACCACGGGATTTTGGGTCCTGTGAGGCCGCACTACATGATCATTATTTATTTATTTATTTATTACCTTCAACCAAACTGAGTCTCTATCCATTGCAGTTTTTTTATTTAGATATTTGTAGTGCTCGAATTTGCCTTTCTGAAAGGTGACAGAAGTGAAGGTATACAGCAGTGTAATTCACCTTGTACCGTGGTGAAGTGTCGCTGAACGTCTCTGCTGGCTGCGGTGTTGAAACGGACACGCACCCCTCGGTTACTAATGTAAGACTGTATCCCAGGTTCTTCCAGATTTCCTCACTTGAGATGTGCCGGATTAAGACATTTTAATAAACGACTAATTTCCGGTACAGAAGGGCAGGCAAAGCCGTGCGGTGACCAATGAACGTCGGGACGCCACCGCAACAGCAGAGGGCGCCATTTGTGGCTCGCCGATTTGTCGCCCGGTTTCCCAGCCGTTTGGAAGAGGCGGCGTTACAGGGAAGCGACAGACGGGTCGCTGCTCTGTCTCTGATGCAGAGGAAGCGCGCACACTGCAGATAATTCACACCTTTACACATCAAAGAGAAGCGATGCGTTCTGCCGGAGGCTCTGCCCCCCCCCCGCAGCGCTGCTCTGCTCCCTTTCATTCCCCGTGGAGCGGCAGTCGAAAGCGCCGACCACCCCACGTGGCGCTTCCTCTCCGGACTCGGAGCAAAAAGCAGCCGGCTGGCGTGAAGAACCCCTCCAGGCGCCTCGCGTTGCGAAAGAACTCGTTGCTATGGCTACTAAACCCCAACCCGCCCGTCCGATTCTCCTTGACACAACACATCGGCACTGGTGTGTGTGTGCGTGTTTCGCACTCGTCAGCCGCTGTAATGACGAAAATTCGGGCCGCTCTCCCTGTGAGTTAACGCAGCGGACGGTGGGGGCGAACGCGGAAAGGATGCCTTAACTACTCCAGCCTCCTAGTGAGTGTGTCGTGTGGAGGCCTGCAGGGGGCGCCGTGGAGATCCCACCGCTCACTGCGACACAGCAGGAATAGTGGAGCAAACATATCGTCATTAATGTCATTTATCAGTCGTATTTCAGATGCAGATTAAAGCTCAAGTGCAGCGGAGTGAAGCAGCAGCAGTTACAATTTTCCAGCGCTGAATATGTTTATATAAAGGAGTTATGCGAGTGTCGTCTAGACTCCCCGTGAAGGCGCACGTAGGCGGGGCCGGCGACGCTCAGCTCAGCATATCTATATCTATCTATCTATCTATCTATCTATCTATCTATCTATCTATCTATCTATCTATCTATCTATCTATCTTTTCTCATGTCTGGCTCCAGAAAAGTCAGAATTAATGCTGCATTTATTTCCTGCAATATTTATTGGAATGTCTCGGCTGCTGTAGACGTGCAAGGCGCTGTGCCACCAACACTGGGGACCGAGGGGCTGCGGGATGTCCGACCTCCGCACCCCGCACGAGGAGAACTCAGCGGGGTTGTGTGTGTCTTATGTGTGGTACCGACCCTCCTTTTGTCACACACTCGGTCCTCAGGCTCAGCTGGAGCTCCGTGGTGCTCGCACGCACACACACACACACACACACACAAACAGTCGCAAGGTGGAGTGGAGTGACCCTTCTACTTTTCAGTCTATTATTTATTCGATAATTCAAATAATTTTGTTGTTTCCACACCTTCGTTTCATGGTCATCTATGTCATTATTTCATATTCTTCATTATACAGTATCTACTAGTTTTTATTATAATAAATTAAACTGACAAAAGTTGCAAGAAATGAAAATGATGCAGAAGTTTAGGAAGTGTTATTTGAAATAATTTATTCTGGCAGAATGATTTAATGATGGTGACAAAAATGTTTTATTTCGATGGGTCGCTTGTTGTAAATGAGCTAAAATGAAATAAATGATATTTAAAATTATACGTTTGAAAACGTCTTTATTTGAACTACGCCTGCTTACTGCAAAACGAAGGCAACCAGTTTGTTGTTACCGCTCATGGCCACCAGAGGGCAGGCACGGGCCGTCCGTCCTTCTGTTCTTTAAAGCCCCTTCATTTTCTGAATCCGGGACGAGAGTCTGTTTCGTCTGTGTTTTCTTTCATTTCCTCCTTCTGTTCTCCATTTTGCTGAGGTAGAGGTTTTCTCCCACTTTGTTTCACAATCCTGCCCTTTCTCTACGGCCACAGCCGTGGGAGGACCACCCTCTTCCTCGAGGAAGTCGTCCAACAAAGGCACTTCCTCCTAAGGCTGCCATGGCGAGAGCGCCCCCCTCTGCGTGCTTACACGGTGCATGGTGGCTCAGTAGGGCAAGTAGGATCACAGGAGTTCAGCAAGAAGATCAGCCGTCACAGAGCAGTGGCACAGCTGAGTGACAGTCGGAGTCAATGCACTGCAGCAGGAAGGGTCACTGCAGACCAACCAGAGTCAAAGCAGACCAACCAGTCACTGCGGACCAACTAGAGTTACCACACACCAACTGGAGTCTGTGCAGAACAGTAAGTAGAGGTACCGGAATATCAGGATACTGCAGTTCTGGGAGAGGCCATGGGGGTGCGCCACTGATCGCCACCTCCCAAGTTAAAACTCAAATCTCAAGGCAGGAAACAGGGGAACAAATGGGGAAACCCAGGTGAAAATGGGCTTTTTACTCTGCAGGGAAGGTGGGGTGCAGCACAGCAGGAGGCAGGGGTCTTTTCCTGCGTCTCTATTTGCCACCGAGTCAACCTCCTCAACGTGGGGAAGTGGGTTTCAAACCTCCCCCCCTTCGCCGCATTATTTGTTATCGATAAACAGACAAACAGAATGTAAAGATTCTCAGGGCAGTGGGCTTCACTTCCATGTGTGTCCTGCACACACACAAATATACCTAAACACATAGACATTTAGTACACATTCCAAACTTGAGGGCTGGGAATTCAATTAGCTCCCCCATCTATCTCCCTCTCCATTTCCATCTCCCACTGCCATGCTTGTCCAGTTTTATGCTGAACAAATTGATGATACACCCTCCAACCCCCCCCCCCCCAGCACATGCACACTTCAGGCCCCATCTGCCTCTTGGTCTGCTGTCCATGTCCAGCATAATATCGGACCTTTGAGGAACTGCACAGGAGGAGTCCCTTAATGCATTTGGAGTTTGTGTGCAGGCTGTAAATGTGCAGAATTCAACACTTCAGCCTTGTGTTCTAAAACACTGTCTACTACGGTTCCTGTAATGATACAGACCCCTGGGGGTCCACAGACCAGGGAATGCCAGCCATCAGCCCCGCTGCTTCACATCCAGAATTCCCATGTGCTGTTCTGTAGCTGTGCGCTCATTCTTGCTGATCCAGGACAACATTTTCCTGCATTTTGTGTGTGTGTGTGTGTGTGTGTGTGCGCGTGCGCGCGCCCTGATCATCTCAGTGCCCATGCTCCACAGGTCCAATCCCTAGCATGACGAATGGCTGCTGAAGCAGGAGGCTCCGCGCCACTGTGTCTTGCACCTGTGTCCGTCACAGTGTGTCACAGATTAAGATCTATGAGCAGTGTGGGGGAGTGGGGTTTGGCTGGGAGTTAATGGCCGCTCTGCTTACAACATTTTTGTAATTATTATCAATTAGAAACACCAAGGTTCTTCTCATAATATAGTACAGAATGCACTTTGCATTTTCTTTCATGTAGAAAAAACAATACAGACATTACAATGATTGTGAAGGCTGGGCTGTTGTAGCCTCAGCGTGTGTGTGGGTTTGACAGACAGGGAAATATGTTATAAAGGCAAGGTTTATTTGGGTTTTGTTAATGAATTCAGAGTGAAAGGCAACTGTAATGGTTAGTGGTGGTCAGTTTTGAACCCATCGTGTTGGTGAATGTGAGGGATCCAAACAGCGACACAATAGTGACAGCTAAAGGGGAGCAGCCCTGATCTCAAAGTGCAAAACAAAGGTTGAAACAAGGTACATCAGTGAGGGAAGAAAATGGAGCAAGAATGTAAAAGCAGGAAGTAGCACCACCATATGGCTGAGGCCCACCAGGTGACTTTGTGTTATGGCCACTGCCTCTGGACTTGGCAGCTGCAGATTCAAATCCCGAATGTCCGACTGTAGTATGCCTGAGCAAGGTATTCACCCTGAACTGAGACAGTAAAAATTACCCTGCTGTACAAATGGGTAGCAAGGAACTTCTACATTATTAGTCATTTTGCAAAGGTAAATGTGTAATATATTCTGAGTCTAAATAGGTAAGAATAATCGACAGAGATTCCATAACCTCACTAAAACAAATTCAGAACTGTGATTTAACAAGTTTATATTTTTTAAACTTATAAGTATGCTAAGCGGCACTTGTCTCAGTGTGTGTGATCACACTGTGCTATGAGCTGGATTTTCGCTCTGCCTCTTTCGGTAAATTTCACACAGTTATTAGTTGGCAAACCACTGCAGTGGCCTGGTGGGTCCAGAGCTGTGAGATTTCCTCTGAGACGCCAACAATCAAAAACGTCCTTCTGAGGGAGGAATGTCTTACAGCTGTTATCTGAAATGGGGATTTTTTTTATAATTACCGTCATGTTGCATCTAGCCGAGGAACCACTGGGTTTTAGACTGGGTGACAAGCCTCGAGTGTCCGGTTCATGTTGCACGAGTGGAGACAGTTAGAGCAATGAGGTCTGGGTTGGATTTCAGCAAGGAAACCCAACAGCCCCTCAGCCCGAGGGGCTGGAGGGTACTGCTGTCCTGTATCACAGCCAATAAAGCCCTTCTGTCCATGTCCTGACCATGGCAGTTGTGTAGATACCACTGACACGAAGGCTCACCTTTCCAGTCCACCTCCTTCCCCATAAATATGCAACTTTTTTCCACTAGAAAAGTCCACATTCCTTCAGCACTGTAATTCTGATGAGTTTTGGAGGGTCTGGCCACATCTGTGGAACTTCCTGGTTCTACATGGGCCCTCCTGCTGATCACTAACCTTCTCCCCCTGTGATGCATTTACTGTACCTGTACCTGTATATTTTTGTATTTTGTTAGTACACTGATTCTGTCCCTCTGCTACTGTTACCTGGATCTGTTCAGTTTGCTTGTTTAATAAAAAAAAAAAACCCCTGGATAAAAAGGACAGTATATTAGAACAGTATGTGTCATTCAGGGACAGAGACAATTTCCTACTCAAAATACCTTCCTTCACGCTCCATACAATTCTTGCAGGGCTCCAAAAACTTCAATGTGACAGTCAATTTTTTTGACCTTGTGTTCAAGGGATTGGCTATAGATTTTTTAACCATTTCCTCAGATGAAAATTTCCTTCCGTTGTCCTGCTCATTTTTTCTGTTCCACATTTCCTCACTCACACTCTCCATTGCAAAACAGGGTTAATTTCTTGGGTGTGGCACGAAAGCGGTCCTGCTACTGGTGTTCAGTCCCGAGCGCTTGACCTGGACTCGCCCACCACTGCAGAGCATGCAGCCACATGGGACACAAGCAGTACAGTCAGTCTCAACCAAGAATGTAAAGCACAACAGTGAACAAAATGATTCAGGTCAGTGTGCAAAGTTCATCCGGGACAACGTTCTGCTTGAGAAGGCTTCTGGCTACCGAAAGGGGCCATCGGCCTCCGGTCATCAGGCCCCGCACAGCACGATAGAACAGTGGTGTAATTCTTTAAAAACATTTCAGTTCTGAAGTTGTTAATTATATCTTTCATTTGTCCAAATATTCTTTTTTCACAGTGCCATTGACACATCCAGTGCAGTCTGTATTTATGCAACGTTAGGACCTGCCAGATGGCAGAGACGGTCATTTCGCTGTTCATGTGTTCTCTGAGAAAAAACAGTGCGCTTCTCACACCCTTCGCCGGCATCCGTAACTGCCCGGCCCAGAGCAGAGCCTCCCCAGGACTCAAATTCACACACTCTTCCCTCCACTTAAGTATCATTAAGTGCATTTTGACAAAATGGCCAACAAAAGTCACCTTAATAATTTGACACATTGAAAAAGCATTTGACAAGTGGCTACACTGGCTCTCTTCAGCAAACTTCTCAGTGGGTTTTACTTAGTTGAATCAACGAGGAACAACGGGTGCAAGAGCGCTGAATATCAATGCAAAGTAACTCAGGTGCCTTGCTGGTTTCCCAAAGCTGTGGAGAACCTCTGTGTCAGGCCCAGATCTGATGTGGGGCCGTAGCCTTGTGCCTTTTTGCCCATTGGACCATGAACCAAGACTGCATGGGTGAATGTGTTGTCTCTTCCACCCTGAACAGGATGGTACCCTGTAATCCCCCAACGCCTCAGTGGGACAGTTACAGCCAACAGAGTCAGGGCTTCTGCTTTTCTCTCACTCACCGCCTCGCTCACTTCTTATCGCCAACCCTAAATCCATCATGGCTGTCAGCCTGCCATTTCGACGAAAAGGTTGGATGACTCCTGGGATGAAGTAACACATGAGTGAACTGCGATGTCTCTTCAAAACAGCAACCGCACTCTTTACAGCGAGCACTGACCATTCCAGCAGAGGCCCCAGTAATATAGATGTTTTGTAAAAAAAAAAGTTATTTCCCCCAAGTGACCGCTGCTTAACTGTTACGGAGAGAAAAAAAACGCTAAGAAATTAATGTAGATACTCCTCCACCCAACAACAGCTGTTATAATATCAGTTCCGTATTTTCTGTTTGTATGTTCCTTACATTTTTCTTGGGAATATATTGGAATTGAGAGGAAAGCATATATGATTTTTTGGCAACTTTTTCAAATCTCTCTAACACTTTCCAATGCAGCGTAACATTTTCTTAACTCTCTTTAATAGAGTTCTGTCACCCTATCCTTAGGCTATTTTTATACACTAATATTCATTCATCTTTGTTTTGAATGTTTGCGGCGTCGTGGGACTGCACCACGTGCAGTGCATTTAGAAAAGCCTAAAAATCTATCTTGGTCACAGCATGTTTAAGCTATTAACCTGCCTTGTTTGTATGACCTCCACATAAAGCTCTCATTAAAATGTTAAAATTAACAGTAATAAATGGAAATACTCCTGCTGCATAGTCATACAACAATATTTTAAGGCTTAGTTGGCACCTTTGTTCAAAACACCTCACTTTGCTTACATTTTTACCTCATTTTACTGTTGGATAATGACATTGTGTGCCTCACTCAATAGTGTAAAACAGGTTCCTTCCTTAAAGACTCGAGGAAAATTTACACAACAGGTTAAAATCAGTGTCTGTTATCATTTTTGCTCTGCTTCTTTGTTAGCAGCATAAAAATATTTATCAGGTAAATACAGTGGGCTGGAAGTACACCCATGAGGCTGATATTCCTGCCATTGTTACAAAACCACAACGTCAGACGGAATTAATGCCAAATTCCCTATTTCAAACGTTATTGCGTTTCCATTTTGAATTGCCCTGTCTGTGAAAACAGTGGCCAGTTGTACGAACACTACAGACTGCAGGTTGGCATGTCTAATGGTGGTGCTGTGGCCACCTCATCTAAGGCTTGAGGGATCCACAAGTGTCTGTGGAGGTTTTTCACTTACCTACGTGTTAGCACCTCTGCACCTTTTCTTCTTTCTGTGTTGTGAACGTTATAGACTATTACAGTAACGTATAAAGCCAATAAACCAGTTTGTCTTATTACATAAAGGGGGGGGGGCACAAATTTCATATGAACATACAAGCCGACATTTCGTGTAACTTAGTGCACCCTGACTAATGAAATGTACCTAGGAAGCTATTGTAAATAACAGCCATGTAGTACAGCAATGTTTTGCTGAGAGAGCAGCTCAGCCACAGAATGGTTGCTTTGGGATGGGGACTGAGATGAGAAATGCAGGTATGGAGAGAAAGCTTCCAGTTCCCCAAAGAGTAAAACGTAAATGTGGTGCTACTGCGTATGGATGAGCGCAGGTCCATATCAAACACTGTGGACCGAAACATCAATTTGTGAAATATTTAGGTCCACTGAGTGTGCATTTCAAAGACACAGGGAAGGGTGTGTGCATGGTCTTTTTTTTTTTTGTAGTTTTTTCACTGGTGTGGAGGGGGTATCATAATGGTTTGAGGCGGTTCCTTTTCGAAAAAATAAAACAAGTTTCCAGGCAGCAGATTATGACTCTTGTTCTATAGCAGAATAAAAACTGTCCTAAAAAATAATGTTGGAAGCTTAAGGTATCTGTTGAGATGTGCTCACATTCTTATATCTGTACATGAATCACTTGTATATTTAAGGATGGATTTGAGGATGTTCCTCTAGACTGTGCTCTATGTTTGAGGGTATACCTGTAAATAAACCTGTTTGTGCACATTGGTCACAGCTGCATTGCTGGCCCTCAGGTTTATTCTATGCATTTGTACCTGCAAAATCCGACAAGAATGTTACAGCCATTCCTTTCTAAGACACTTGAAAGGATTTCTATAAATTCTGCAAGTGAACCACATTGGGCAAAAAAGCTACAGCACAATATCTCATACCTTTCAAAATAACAGTAAAAACAATAAAGCCTTACCGAACATAAAATTAAAATGGTAAACAGGTTATCAAAATGCAAAAGGTGTTGCATAAGAGAATTAGCTTTCCAGTGAAATATTCCTAAAATGCGCTGTGCCCTGTATGTATGTCCCTGGTTGTTTCCCAGTGTGTAAGTCCCCCCCCCATTGTAATATTTTAGGAAAGTGTGTGTTTGTCCTATGGGCAACCAGAATCCCATTTTTTATTAAATAAATGTATTGTTATTTCCGTGGCCTCATTTAGAAATGTAGGTCAGAACGGACAAGGTTCTAACACAAGGGAGGGCTTCTTCGTCCTCGCTGCCCTGAAGCGAGGTGTGTGACTCCGCTCATTTTTTTTCATCAGCCTCTCCTGTTGGTTATTGATGGTCAGGACCTCTGCATCAATTTAAATCTTTTCTTTTTGTATTTTCATACTGCAAAGATTTCAAGTCCTAATTCTTTACATTCAAAATTGTGTGTACAGGGTTGCTTACCCATCTGGTGTGAGTAATAAATTGGGTTTAATTGAGCTGCTGTGAAGTACAGATTTTAATTTCAGATAAATTGAAGGATATAAGACATAAGGTCATGTAAGTGCTTTGTTAATGAAGGATATATTATGTCCCATTGATGACCTGATGAAGTTTATTTCTATATGTCAGACAAAACTGTGGAAGTTGTTCATCAGCTGGCTACAACAGGACTGTTGGTGGTCTAAAGTTTCAGGACTGTAGGTTATTATTTAAGGGATGTGCTGAACCTGAATGGGTGCTTTACAAAAATGACAAAAAAACAAACAGGTAAGGTGTACAAATGGCAGGTTATGCAAGTTACTTTAGATAAAATCATATCCCACTAAACTATATAAGGTTTTTAGCTATATTCCGTTCCCTGCTAAGTATTTTGTTTCTAAATTAACACTTTTTCTAAAGCCATCTTTATTTATTTATTTATTTTTCCACTGTAAGTGTCCTTAAACCACATTCCGAGCTGCCCTCCAGGGTAGACATTTTCAGCTTGGATTCAAAAAAATAATTTATTTCACTGTTGTAATCGTGGAAAATGTTCAGGTGTTAACTGTTAATTGAACAAATGAGCTTGATGGAAAAGGTTGGAGGAAAAACCCTGGAGATGCAGCCCAAGGGGCCCCTGGACCAGCGGATCTCAATCCTGAGCGCCACTGCGGGCGACAGTTTTTGAACCAGCTTAGCTGTTAATTAAATTGACTCGACTGAAGTGTCAATTAAATAAACTGCACAATTCAAATCCCGCCGAGGGGAACGTGTTAGCCGAGGACTGGTCAAGGAAATTTCACCTGTGTTAAACTGAATTTATGCTGAGGAATACTGGTTAAAATAAAGCTTTCGCAAAACGTCCGTTTGTGCTGTTCCCCTTATTTCATAAACTGTGAAGTACTAATACTTGATAATAAACAACTATGTTACAGATTTATGTATTTACTATACTGTAGTTTTTAACATTATTTTAGCGTATACGCTTTCTACTTATTTCTACTTATTCCTCTCTGTCAAAAAGTTTACTGTAAAACGGTATGTCGTGTTACGCCAGCAGCAGCCTCATACATCTTGTGTGTACCGTGTTTGCTGCAACACGCTGTATGGGTTTGTAGTCTAGGAGCAACAGGCTATATCATATACAAAAATAATAAAAGTCAAAATGGACGTGATGCAGCATATGTACGCGCTATAATGTTTGCGCAACAAAATCTCTCAACAAAGCATCTCTCAGAACTTATCCCCGTCAAGTGGTGTAAATGGAAAACACACTAAATTAGTATTCTGTGCAATACTATGCTAAGTGGTCTAAGGCAAAGAGGTGGGACGGTCACTGTACCAAGATTATATCCTGTATTCAGAACTGAATGAAACAGATGATACAGTACAGTCGACCAATTATGGAGCACATATTTATTGCAAAAACTAATTACTATGGAAGACATAGAGTCTCCATTTGATAAAGCACAATAAATGTAAAAATAAAAACTTATTTACTCACCTTTTTACCTTTATGAGCTTTGTGTGACTAATAAAACATTGCAAGTTCTCGTCCGATACCATTAGTTCAAAAATGATTTGGATCATGCAATTCTGCTAAAAAACAGCTCAGAGTATTAAGATTGTTAAGATTAAGACTATTAATTAAAAGATCAGTTGAAGCAAAAATCTGTGTGCGCACAGGGTCTTCTGAACCAGGCTGGGCTCTGCCGCTCTGGGCTAAACAGAACCAGCCGATCACGTGAGGCCTATGGGTGTAAGTAGCAGCCTGACCGTAGAGGTCTTTGGTTCCTTTGCATATTTAACAGAACACTGTAGCCAAACCCAGAAATTCCTCTCATGACTTTAAAAGCATGACCTTCTTGGACTATCGGCCTTTCCTGCTCCACCAATGTGTGAATGATGGACAGTGTTGGCTGCAGTGTGGCGCACAGTTCAGTAAAAATGCTTTTAACATCGATGGATTTAATCTTCAGCAGTATCCTTCTCAGGTTTTTACGCCAACTCTCCTTAGGTCGGAGATCAGGTGATTTATCCATTCCGTGGTCATGCCTCCTCCTCTTAAATGTATTATTACCCAGAAACCATTGCAGCTGTTCTGGTGGTTAACTTACAATGTATGTACTGCTGAGTCCCTTTAACATGCTTTGTGTTAATTTATACCAGTTAATCTGGTTCCGTGATTCCTGCTGATCACAATGAGAGGAGATGTTCTCGTCTCCATCCCAGTGGAGCCAGTGAATTGCTCCTTCAGTGGTAAACATGTCAACACGATTTTAGTTGTGATGAAACACAGCAATGGCATAAACAATAAGTTAATAAAGGAGTCGTTCCAAATCCAAACTGTATTAGATGTCGTAACTGGATTTAAAGTCTGTTATTGGAAAATATAATGATATATGGTGAATAAAATGAGAGCCATTTGCCTCATGTTTTTCATTAAATCGAGCTAGAAGGCAGGGAGACCATCGAGGCTATAGTCTGGCTGCACCCAGAGAGAAGAAACCCAAACAGGGACCCAGAAAAACCCTAAATCAGACATTTTCTCTTGATTTACTGGCTCATAAATCAGCATCGCAGAGGAGTAACGTCACTTCTTGTCTTTTTATTAAGAAGTGGTTAATTTGAGATGACACTCTCGTTCCAGGGATAATCCCCATGGCACAACCTATTTCTTGTTTGCGCCATCAAAGTTGCTGCCACCATGCAAAACGCACTCTTCTGTGAGACTTCTGTGAAAAAGCATATTTTTCATATTTTGACCAGCATTGTTCATACAATACTTGTGAATGTGCACCCTTCTGATTGCCATCAAAGCATCCTTCTTTTGCCAGGCACCACGGGGGGTGCTCAGCAAAGTTTCCCCCTAGGGGGTTTCTGGAGAAGAGCCCCATCTGCTGACTCATCTGCACCCTTCCTCAAACATCCAGACACATGGAGCAGCAGCATTCACCCTGATGGGAAGCATAGGCTCTCAGCAGAAACATCTGACCATTGTTTGGAGCAGGAAATGGGAGGACCTGTTATAGGATGTGAGTTGGGGACGGGTGGGCAGCGGTGGGTCTCAGAGAGAGTTTTAGCTTCTGTTGCGCCCTCTGACCTCTCCTACCCCCCTCCACTAACCCCCACCCGGCAATAACTGCCACCCAACCCAGCTATTCACTCTCTCTGTGTCTGCGGATGGCTGACGTACTTCCAGGTGAAAAGGCTGAGGTTTAAATGGAGGGAGTCGGTGTGGGGGGCAGGCGACCATTGCCGAGGCTGTGTAATGAATCACAGATCCTTGTGGACGCGCCCCTCTTCAGGAAGTGCATGTTGACCTACCGTGCGCATTCCTGCACGTGGCTCCCGCTTCTGCAAAGGCCAAACAGCGGAGGCCTTTATGAATGCATTTATTACTGCACAGACTTTTATTGAATGTATGCTTCAAATGGCATTTTACCCCAAGTGCCACAATAACAAGTTGTGCCAGATGTAAAACTCTGAGCTCCTAACCCAGCTTGTGCAATGTTGCCAAACAAATAATTTAATACTGCAATAATATATTATTTGTATTCTCCACAGACCTTGTATATAGTGCCTCGATTTGTGGGGGTGCATAACCATTATAGAGCATGATAATTATGACTTTTATTACAATAATAATTATACCATTTTGTACATGTACCATCTCCGATCGACTATAATTGGAGTATAAGTAATAACTAAAACTAATTCAGTTCCTGGAACAAATTCAGTGGAGTATATTTAAAAACAAAGAGCAGGAGGGAGTGTAAAGCGTACTGCTTCCAATAATGATTTCAGTCACGTCTCATGTTAGGCTTTAAGAAGCTGTTGGAGAAGCAAGAGATAGCAGTCTCGACGTGTTAAGCTACACTGTGATAGTGTGGGCCGTTGTTACGTTTCGCTGTGTTCGTGTGGTGTGTTGTGCTTTGATGCTCAAACTGTATGTGCTGTTGTGATACTGCGGTGTCGAAGAAGTGCGTCCTTTCACTTAATGTTCTTTACTCGCTGCCTGTGTCAACTTGCAATGTTAGATAATCGGCTTCACAATGAGTTTCTCATTTGCACAACTGAGCAGTTTTACTCTAATAATAAGGGCAAGTCCTTTGGGAAATGGTATTACAGCAGGAGCATTGATTTTAACCAGCAACTTTTTCACTGCAAAGCAACAGCTCTCTAACCACTATGGCTCTGCTGCCCCAGTGCAGAAGGTTGAAAAATAGGAAGGAACTGCTATATTGCATATTGAAGACATGTGCAGCGCTGCATTATGCTGTAATAGTAGTGTGATCTGTTCTTAGTCTGCACTGCGACTGTGGGATGCGTTCTACATTCTGTTGTTATTTTGCACCATGTTATGCACCGTGGTCACTTTGCTGCTGTCCTGCTGCGCTTGGCAGTTACCATGCTGTGATGGGAGAGTGGTCTGTGCTGTGCTGTAAACCCACCAGCTCTGACTGTCCTGTCTGGCCTCAGCTGCAGGCACGATGCGTTGCTCACACACCTGGAGGTCTTACTTTAAAGAGGCCCTCGATCTCGTTTCTCTATTGACGAAAGATCACCCCCCCCTCCCCTCAACTCCTCCAGCTGGAACAACAACAAAAAAAGCAATCATTTTCAAGTCTTCATCTGTTTTTCTTCCCCTTCTTCTTTTTTCTCCTGCCCATTCATGAAACATTTTTTTGGATGCTGGGGGTGGGGGGGGGGTGGCGGCTGTTTATGTTGGCTGCCCCCCTCCTGCAGTTAACCCTCTCCACCTGGCTTTCTGGCTTTCCCTCAGGGTTTCAAAATTATTTTGCCTTCTCACTTTATTATTTCAATTCTGGATTCCCAGCACCAAGTTGAAACCCACAGACCATCCTATTCCCAACAATCACCATGGCAACATCACAGTTTCATGTTAATTCCCCCAAAATGATTTTAATTCCCAATTAAAATTCAATCACACTAGGAGACAGATTAAGAAGGACCACAGCTGTGTACAGCAGCGTAACCCTGGTTACCATTCATGACATCTTAAAAAAGAAACACCAGCAACATCAATAAATATAATACAGCAATTACAAGAATGCTGTAATTATGTATACATTTAGCAATTATAATTCAATTCAAGTAATTCACCATGATCCTTATTACTCAGATATTGTAAAGCTGTGGGATATCATGCAAATATAAATAATGTATCACATTTATTTCAGTTTTGGAGGGTCGCTTCAAACACCCATTCCATATTGCTTTCATTTTCACTGCGAGATGCTGAAGCGAACTGAATAGCGCAGTCTGAGCCGCCTGATTAATCGGGCCGGTTTATTGATGGATCGGCGTGCCCTTTTGTGCTCTGCCATTGAGCACCTCACAAACAGTGACACCGGGGTCCAAAACAGAGCTAATATCCATCTGCGGATGAAGAAGTTGGCAGCTCGCGCACAATCCATGTGTGCAGCCAGACGGCCAGCGAGCTGGAGACTCGAGACCATCGTCTGGGTGGCTGATGTTTTAAAAAACACACTTTGTACCACTCGGGGGCCTTGCTTGCCGATGAACCTCGGGAGCCAGCAGAAACACCCACTTCTGTACTGTACCTTCCTACTCTTTAATGGAGGCCAGAACATGTGAGTCACTTTGGATAAACGTGTCAGCCAGAGGGGGATAATTGCCTTCAGCACCAAAACACGGATGGAAATGAATGCACTTGAGCTTTTCTCGTCTGAACGCTCTAATTTTGCCCCACCGACACCGCGAGCCGATTTACGCTGCCTGATGACATGCTTTCAATCTGTGACAGGGCTTAGCCGGGGTTAAGGAGAGGGGTTTTCGCTGTGCCGAGTGGGCTACGGAACCTTTTTTAGCTGCGGTATCATCCCTCCCCCTCACCAAGCACCCAGGAGCGAAACTCGCAGCTTCACACCTCCTTCTGAGCCTCTCTCTGTCTTCCTCTGTCTCTCCATCACCCTCTTTATGTCTCTTCACACCTCCTCTCTGCCAGTCTCTCTGGCTTTTTCACGGACACCGTATTTCCGTTGTTTCTCACCAGAATCCACCCCCTGGTTTTCCCCAGCTCTCCCTCTATGGATTCCCTGCACACCTGTGGCGACGGCGGCCGGGAAAAGCTCGCAGGCCCCATTTCACGCTGTGTGCTAAGAGCGGCGTTCTGCAAACGTTTTTGTGTAGATTTGGGTGTGGCTTCCTAACGTACTAACAGAAGTGCTCAGTGAACAATGCTGACGTGAAACAGGACAGAACCCTGTTCCTCTGACCATAAAACCGGTCATTTGGACACAGGCCCCAGGTTATATAAACACCAAACAGAATCAGGTACACAAAAACAAACTTCCCAGACATTTTTAACTAAAATGACTTCCATAATTATTATGGCAAGCGCACAGTTACTGTGAAGACTTTCTTTTGTTGCTTGTGTGTATTTTTGGGGCTATACGTAACTGCTACTGGTGATCTGGTCCATATGGTGAGCCCTCCACTCCTTGTTTTTTTATGTCTGACCTGAAACGAGACATAATATATCATAAGAAATATCAAAAGAATTCTGATTTATAGGTCTTCACAAGAGTGCTGCTCATGCAGCCATATTTAGGACAGATTGCAGAATGCAGATGTCCGTCTGAGCGATCAGTTATGTAACCCCAGCTGCGATGAGTGCGCAGAGACTGACTTGCTTTTTTTCTGCTATTTTGTATTATCGACTGTGTTAGCATTGTTTAAATGTTATAATGTGTCTTATTGTGGCAGATCTGTTTTTTTTTTTTCTCCATAGAAGTTCCAACAGTGTTGTATAGCTGATGCTAACCGTATGGACAGAATTGCTAATGGCCTCATGGCCCTGGAATGGAATCTCACAATCATTGCATTCAAAATACATGTCTTTTCCACATGTCTTCAACTCTATAAGACTGTGGATTTAAATGTGCTTAAATCCAAATACCATTTCCACAGCATTCATTTGAAACAGCATTAGCATGAGTGCAGTGACTGGTTGTAAAACCATTCAAAACAGCCTGCTCTGTTGTTCCACGGAAAGTCAATTTGACTGCAGTTAGCAACGTTTGTTCTAACTGTCAGCCAAAGAGTTTTCGATTCAGTGTTTGCCCCCACTTTAATTGTGCATCTAACAGATAACAGCAATCGGATCATTTTGCTGATATGTAGTTAAGAACGTTGCACGATACATTCAGACAGCCCACATGCGTTTTGTTCAAGTGGCCCTGCTTTTTCTGCAGTGTCGCCAGGCACTTGAACCTGCACCTGAATAAGTTTTCTATAATTGCTCACTTTTTTAAGGATTGAAAAACGACATGGCATCTATGACACTGGATGTGCTAAAGCCCAAAAGCGCTACCTGGCTGTCAGGTATGAATTTAAAGGTACATGACAAAGCGGGTCACATAAACACAGTATCAGTGAGATTACCGGGCAGGAGTGAAACCATCCTCACCCTGACACTGTGCCCCATGGCCATTGTTGCATGCTATTGCATTACTTCTATTTTTGGCAAGGCTCACGGTTAATAAAATATGCTACTTAGATTTAAATTTCATTAATTCCTCTCCATAGACTATTGCCTCATTACTCGCTCACATCATTTAATTGCGGCATTTACAGCATAATGGTTCGCCACCCAGAGACATTGAGCGTATTTGCATAATAAAATAGTCTAACAAAGACAGAAATAAATGCATCAATGCATCAATAATGTAAGGATAGCCAGGCAGAAGACACCATGCGTTATTGATCACATTTTGTGTGCACCGTGGACTTTCAATTCCATCGTCGGTTCCACTCCCTGCTGAGTAAACTCGGTGCGCAAACAAGAGGCCAGACTGAAAGTCTCCAGGCAAGAGTCAAATTATCCAAAAGTATTTGCCCATATCTTGCCTGTGTGATAAAGACACTTAAAGCACAAAGCATAAAGGCACAGAGTATCAGTTAGAATGGGGTATTAAAAGCACATCAGGATAACGGTCGGTGGGAAAACACTGAGGTGCAGTAGAACAAGAACAAGAAAGCTAATTACACCTTTAGGAAAACATTCATTGTTAGAAGGTGCTGAACTTTGGAATATTTTTGCTTTGTTAAAGAATATCAAAAAGTGGTGAGCGCAAACTCTGAAAGAGCCAGGCACCACGTGTTCAACGGCTGGAAAGGCCCATCACCAAGGCAGAGCCGTGCACCCCTTTCAAATAATTGCCAAGTACCAATAATTGCTTTGCCCAGTTCCTTCTCATATGCCGTGGATTATGGATTTACCTCATCAGAAATCCTTGCCTATTGATGTAAATGACTTGAAATCGTAAATGAAACCGCACATATTTGTAGAACACGTTTTGCAAATGATTAAAACATCAATATCTTGGGCTAGAATAACAAGACCTGTTAAATTTGAGCAAAAGGCCAGGATCATTCACACATGATCACAGAGGAAAATTTTCTTAATTCCCATAGCACTGAGGCTGCTTGAGTTGTCAGTCCTTAAACTGGTCTTAAATCAGCTTTAAAATGTGTGACTGAATAAGTTACAAATATGTTGCTGTAAAATACAGCACAAAATAATTTTGTCTGCGTGAGATCCAACAATGAAGCTCCTCAAGGGAGAATCCGTTCTAGGAAGGTGATTTGAATTCAAGGCCTATATTAATAGACGATCCATTATCACATGTCTGCCACTCATCCTGCATGAATAATCAATGTGTTCTTGGCCAGTTGACCAGTAAGCAGCATATTATGTTAGATAAGGATGAACATTGATTTCCAATATCTGAAATGCTATCCAATACTCTGATTATATATAGCAAAACCACAGGCTGTTTGGTGCCAAATGGCTAATTTGTTTGCATTCATGTTCTACAGCTCCTGTTGCGGATTTGTGTAGGCAAGTTGAATGGCTGTCAACTGTCTGAACTAATACTACTGTGGCTGCTGCCGGAGATGCCTACAGGAAAAAGAGCGAATGGATTTAATGTAATGAACGTGGGCCTTCTGATTAATCAATAACTAAATGTCAGTGGTGCTGCGTTTGTTTTTTTTTTTTCCAGCGGAAGGACAGGGGAGTGCATTTCTCCAAGGAAACGAACCCAAATCAATTACAAGCCTCAGTCAGGGCCGAATCATGAACACATGGAGAAAGAACGAAACGGAAAGGCTGCTGCATTGGTCCACCAAGATTAATTTCACAGCCTTTTTTTCTTTTTTCTTTCCTGCAGCAAATCATCCATCGTTGTATTGGAGTTAGTTTAAATCAGAATAAATCCCTTTTGTGGTTTCCATGGCTGTTGGTGGAGGATGGTGTTTTGTTTCCGCTGTTACTTAATAATCATCTGCTCTTAAAAGTGGATTTTCCATTATTCAGCAGCTTGTAGCATATGAGCATTTTTATTTATTTATCTTAAGAAAAAAAAACTTTAGCCAAGACTACAGCAGCAGGCTCCATATAATCCTATTCACAAGAGAGATTTTTTGTATCTTATTTGAAATCATTTTTACTATAGTCAGTGTTTCCTGCATCAACAATTCCCTCAAAAATGTGCCCAAGCAATTTTCAGTAGAACAAGCAGAAGATATAATTTGTGGATACGGCCTAAACCCAGCGTTTTGATTTGTAGCTATGACCCTACCCGATTGTTTGTATTTAAAAAATGCAATAGATTCCAGTTAAGAAATGCACTGGATCATTAAACAAAAACAGTTACAATTCTGCAGGAATTTACTACATAACCCACAATGGTGAGTGTTTCTACAAGAAAAGCATAGTAAGGTAACCTATCACGTGATGAGAAATCACATCATGATAACAGGTTGAACTCAAGCAGGCTGCAGTGAACCAGCTCATCATGTGTTCAGTCCCATGTTGACCAAGCACCATTTGATTTTGAAATAGGCTCTAAACTTCCATGATCCTGACTAGAATGAAGCAGTTATTGATGGTGGATGGACGGACAGAAGTTTTAGTCCAGCACTTTTTAAGCGTACCAGCTCAGTAATACAGATTGAAGGAGACATTGATTGCTTTGTCTAATCTTAACGCATTCAACAAGTAATCGCAAGAGACATGAGCAGAATTCAAGGAAGTGAGTCATTTACAGTTGCCATTAAAGTCATTTTAAAGTTGTGGGATAAATACCAGAACCACAAATGCACATATTTTCTCTGTAAAATGGATAGGCCTGTTATAAAAACCATTACATCCTAAAGTGAGTGGGGGGGTTCCAATTCCCAAGGCATAACTCACTAATGGAGTGCACTGGAGCAACGGTGGGTACAGAGTGATGTAGCGACCCTGACCCTTTGCTAAGTGACCTGGGTCTTTTAGCAGTGCCATAGGGAGCCTCTCGCAAGCTTCAATCTTGTTGACACTGTCACAGACATTTCCACAGGTTTCATGGCTTGTCCTCGAGCTGCTGCTCATGTGACAGCTTTACTTATGCATTTATGGTAAAGCTAAGCCATTAAATTATATGTTCAAATGACGATGTGCCCTACTGTGTCATATATTTATTTACTGCAGTAAAAAAGCATAAAAAATATCTAAAGTTATAAGTGAAATTCAAACTTTTTCATGCTTCACATACTGCATATACTCCTGTCTGGATGGATCCAGAGATTGCCACACTTCAAACTTGAATGTTCTGTTTTTAAACCAGTCAATAATTAACAAGTATTAAAATAAAATTGTCCTAGACATGGATTCTAGACATGCTCACCAACACGGAAAACACAAATAAGATGCTGTACACCTTCAGGAATACTGAATATTGAATTTCAAGCATAAAGAAAACCTATTTGAACCTTCGACTGAAGTGCGTCATACGGGTTATTTGTTAAGCAAATTAAAATAAAAAGTGTTTGAATAAATCAGCGCCCATGCGACGATCGCCAGATCCACGTGCCCGAAGCCTCACTCACTCAGCGACACTCGTTCACTTTAAACCGATTGAGAGCCAAGCCAGCCAATAGCGAGACGGAGCGGGGCGACACGGGGGTGGGCCTTGCGTGGCGCCCCGCCTCCTGACGCAGGTTGGACTCGAGCTGCTGGTCGACGGAGGGCACGAGAGCGCGCGGCAGCGGGAGTTCGGCTCGAGCGGAGACTCGCGGTTGCTCGGAGTTTTTTTTTCCCCCCCCAGTCGTTTTGCTTGCTTTTATCGCCCTGCGTATGTGTTTTCTGGATGTCTTTCAGCTGCAGACCCTCTTGTCCGCAAGGAACTCAATGGAAAAAGACCACGAAAGAAAAAGAGTGTTAAAATTGGACGGTTTTTGAAGCTCGCAGGCGAAATACAAAGGAGACTGGAGGTCTGAGGCAAACGGACACCGAACCGACACCGCCGCCGGATTGTACCGCAGCCGACGCTCGGAAAGCCTGCGTTCAGCCTCGGTATTGACCAGTTGAAGCTTGTTTTCTCCTTCGGTGTTGAAGCGCTGAAGCTCAGTGGCCGTGTCCTGATGAGTTTGTAGAGACTTAAGGAAAGTGGGGGACAAAGAGGGGCCCTGGACGGACCCACCGGGGGCCGTGGAGCGGCGACGAGAATCTCTCCGTCGTCGTCGTCTCCACCAGAGCAGCATCAATTTCATCAGTGCACTCCCTTTTTAACGCTCGCACATAACCGGGCTGCGCTCTACCTCTGCCGTGTGCCTTTCTGTGGCAAACAAACACGGATCGCTCGTTCTGAGGGCGAAATCGGCACGGCTCGACCCCATTTTTGTTCCCCACTGAATATTTCTTTTTGCTCCCCATTCATTGCTGTGATTTAAAGATATATCTCCGTGGCTCAAAGTGCACCTCCTGTTGGTTCGCCTCCCTGTGCACCGAGACCGCCGTGTGGGGGGTCTGCATGGCCGCGCTCTCGGCGCCGTGTGTCACGCGCGTGTAAGGTCCCCGTGAACGAGCGCCGGTCCCGCGTCCGTACAGTGCGCGTCGTACGCAGGCGTGTGCGAGTGTTAGCGTGCGCGCACAGGCTCGAGTTCGCAGCCATGCAGCTCGTGCGCTCGAACCCGCACCACAAAACCGCACGAGGGCTTTGGATCCTCCTCCTCCGCTTGGTCTACCTCTGCGCCGCAGAAGAAGGTAAATTTTATTATTGTTATTAATACTTTTATTTTTTAACCCACAGTTCGAATTATGGAGATATTCGCTCAGTGAATTGATCTGTTTCTTTTTTTAAAAAATGGTAGTATTTCACGTTTAACAGAATGTTTACATTGCTTGCAACTTAAAATGTTCATAATGTCCAAAATAGCTAATAAAATTAAAAATGGGTAGTAATTAATTTGGGGTTTTTTTGTTTCCCTGACCTGCGACCTTTTTAACCCCGAAAGTGTCCGTAATAGACGTGATGATTGTTGTTTATTATCGTCCTGAGCTACACTGGTTTTTTGAAGTTAATGCCTCATCTTTATGAACTGAGATTTTGAAAACAAAGTGATGCATTTTGCTTTAGTTGTTTAATAGTGGACACGTATTACCTCTGGACAGGGTGTAAAGTGTATAGAATTCACTGAGACAGCACACTTCACCATGGTTCTCAGAGAAAGTCTGCGAGATGCTATTGCACTGGGCAGTGAACTCAGTTTTGAAAGACTTTGTGTTTTTGTGTGTGTGTGTGCGTGCGCGCCTGAGGTAAAGTGGCTGTAAAGTGGTAAATGCCTTTGGTTTACTGATTATACCTTACGGTTGCACATATGATACTATGATTTATGCATGTTATACATTACTTTTGTCTATTTTTGTAGTTGTGTAAATATGTGAATGTTTGTCCCTGGGGTATCCAGTATTTTGGCTTGGTTTTTCAAAATGCCCCTATGTTTCAATTGCCTTGAAGAATTTCCCACAGAGGTGCCAGTTTAAACTTTTCACATTATTTAAAATTTTTTTAAAATAATACATTAAATGCATCGAGTTCCGTGGTTTTGCAAGTCAAACCAGTGAACACATTGGCCTTTGCTATTCCGCTCATTTTTCGTCAGGTATGTGCTCTAGATTCTGCAAAATAATTTTTCTCACTGGTACGAAAGGGCTTTTGATGTTGGAATTTAGGCATTACACATGCTAAGCAAGAAATTTAAGCTAAAAATTAAGTTTACAAACACATTTTTTTTGTTTTACAGTCATTCATACAAAATCTAACAAACATTAGTACTCAAACTATAAAAGAGACAATGAAATTGTCTTAATGTAATGGGTAATTTTAATGTAATACAATTTAAACCATGTGTAACTGATGAAGAAAAATCACATTTATGGCATTTAAATTACATTTGTTTAAGTGTTAAATTAGTTTTAAAGTTTCTGTTCAGTTGCTTAAATGTTATGCAGCGTTACTGCTTTTGTTGTATTGTAATATAAAATGCACTGGATCTTATTAATGAGGCATTTGGTTCCCATATGAGTGTCACTGTTCGCCTTCACTTCGGAGCAGCTGTAAAATGGGTATTTTAATGGCTGTTAATCGCCACCTGATCTGTGGGTGACCGACACTAGTTTGTGATTTATGCCACAGTAGGAATTGTTGTAATATCATTCCTTATTATAGTGCTCTATGGCAAAAAGTAGAAAAGTTTTTGGCAAAGTGAGGTTGTTATTACTGTTAAAACCCTTCTGCTAATTAAAATGAGTAGAGCTGCTTCCCAAGAAGGGACATTGCTGCCTGCAGTATTGAACTTGAAGCCATTTCGTCACACTTTCACTGTCTCAGCCTTATTCCATATCAGGATACCGTTGCGAATTCTAAGAAATCTTTTCTTAGCGAAGTGAAATTGCCGTAGAGGTTAGGACTTTGACAGAACAGAGCCTTTAAACTAGGAAAAAAAACATCTAACATGATGAATTCATATGAGTCTAGTTATCAGCCAGAGCAAAACCCTCCTATCTTTAGACCGCCTCTAGTTATCTTCAGACAAAAAAAATCATGCTGCCTCTGTTTTTTTTTTTTTTTTGATCCAGTACATTTAAACGACATTAACAGAGTTGGGTAAATGAACTCGGCTCCAAATGTCTGACTCTTTCAAATTTATGCAGTTGTATCTTCCCATTGATCTTTAGCTATATTGCCATCATCATTAATGGCAGACTCATTTATGACCATGCTGATTGTTTATTTATTCACAGGGAGCAGTTGAGACGATTGAAGGAGCGCAACTTGCTTATCATTAAGCAGGTTGCAATCCAGGTGCCCTGATGCCCTAAGCGGTCACGCAGAGGTGGTCAGTGTGGGCAATAGTAGAAGGTGACCTTTTTGCTTGGACAGGTGTTTAGTCGCATCCAGAAGTGCCAGGGAGAGACGGATCGATAGTGGATTGCATGGATTAGTGCCGCGTTTCATGCCGTGATGAGGACACCTGGTCCCCACCCGCCTCAATCAATTAACACAGCCCTGTTTGCAGCCACAGATAATACCCACCACGTCAGCTGCTATAGCTCTGGTATTGCCAGCCGAAGGACTTAATGAGATTCCCATGGTGCAACATTGCGTCACTGCTATGAGGGAAAGCTCTGTGATCTTGAGGCCAGCATTGTGTTCTCATTACCACCATTTGAATGTTTATTTTAGTCCTAAAATTGGTTGAATGTGTTTGTTTTTGCTTAAGTATTTCAGTTCTTTGCCGTAACGCTAATATACATTCTGAAATGGTACGTTTCAGTACTTTTGAATGGGTGCTTTACACAGTCAAATAACTTTCCTTAATGTTCTTGTTAAGTCTGTGCTGTACAAATTCCTTTTCCCTGGTCACAGAGAAGACTTTAACATGTGTTGATTAGTGCTCCTGAAGGGCAGCAGTAGGGTCATATGGACATTTTGCTATGTGTTCCCTGCCATTTCTGACCACAGAGATGTCGCTAGCAGGTTTTACAATTTAATTAGTTGCACATTTAGTAGTATGGTCAAAATCAAACAAGCTTAGAGTAACCCCAAAGCCCGAGATCCAGAAAATGGTCACATCGTCGGCCTCCACTTTGGAAAACCATGCACAAGATTGAGCTTGCTGTCTGTACAAATAAATAACACTATAGACTTACAGTGCAAGACTTAATATAGTGAAGAGTACAATGACACTGAAGAAATTTTTTCCCTCCTGTAAAATACAGAAAACTTTAAATAGCTTTATTTTGAAAACTGTCAAATACAATTTAAAGACTCACATGACTCATGCAGTAGGAATCTGTGTAAACCGCATTGTCTTCCTATTATTCGCTTTAAGCTAAGCACAGTATTCTCTCTATCAGTGCTTTCCGGGTTGATACACCTCGGAAGCCAGGCAAAGGTTAGCCTTGGTCTTTTTTTCAGTTACAGACCGGAAACATTTTTACAGCATTCAGAAACAGTTCCATTGCTCCCAAAAGGACAATATTGCCACACCTACATGTCATTCAGAGCCAGCTGCAAATTTAATAGCACAAAGAATTACAGTCATGTATCTCACACAAATACTCTTTCTGTAACCAGTTTAGACAAAAACATTTAGTACAATCAAAAACAAATATAGTAATATACTGATGCAGAATAATGAAGCTATTAATTTGTTTGCTTCATATCTGGAATGACTTAGACTTACTGTTTTTGACATGTTTGCCAGATAGAAGTTTTATTGATTCAATTAATTTGGGAAGCCTTTCTCAAGGATACAACAGCAGTAGCCCTCATGGGATTTAAAACTGCACATAACTTGATTTCTTAACAGCTCCCCCAATGCTCTGCTCTGTAAAACTGTATTTTAATACATGGCATTGCTTTGCATATGTTGTAATCCAAGGTGACCTGTATGGGGTGCAGAAAGTTGTGGAATGTTTAAAAAAAAAAAAAATTCAGTTTTAAAGCAGTTCGAGAAAATCATTCTGTTCTTCTGCTCAGTAGGACTCAGCTCTGATGATCAATGCTTATACCATTACCGTTGTTTTTGACTACATTCTCGTAACCCTTTATCGGGCAAATGACCATATTTGGTAACTTCAACAGACATCCAAAATGCCCTCCCCATGCCTCTCCGTGAAGGGTTGAAATTTTGAATTTCCAAGTGTTTCAATTAGTGCCCCTAAAGGGTTAAACTGATCTTGATCCATGTTGCTGTTACTTGATCTGTCTGGACTTTCCTTTGTGAAGATACAGTACACTACAAATTATTCTTTTTTTAAACATCACACCAGAGTTCATCTGTTTTGTCTTTTACTAGTTGTGTTTAAACACCTGCGTCAACTCTCTGTTTATACTGATATCTTTTATTGTTCTCTATGCCTCTAAGGGCATAAGGGAAAACAAAAATAACCAAAGTAGGTAGTATAATGTCTACAACTGTTACCTTGGTCTCTGAATACCCAGGTCGAATCCTGTCCCCTGCTATTGTATTGTTGATCAAGGTACTCTGAAATGTTGCAGTAAGAATTAACCAGCTCTATAAATAGACAAATCATTTTTGTCACTTTGGATAAAAGCTACAGCTAAATAAATCTATAAAATACAATTTGTTGGCAACCTCCATAAAAGTGCAGTATCCCATGCCACAAGTTAGAACATCTATTTTGTATTCATATGAGTCAGGTATGATCTCTGCTTACAACTCAGCGAAAACTGCAGGAGTTTTCCACCAGTGATACTTTTCTGTCTAGAGACAAGGTTTACAGGTGTGGTCTGTCTGATTTTGTGTGCCTTGATTTTTTTTTTTTTTTTTTTTTTTGAACTCACCTCCAAAAATATTGGAAACGATGACAACGTAAGTCTGCCGCATTTTTAAGTATGAGCAGCTTCCTTTTCACTGCAAAAATTCAGGCAAGGTAAAGAACATAAAATTACACAAATCAATTGTTTTTTCTGCAGTTATGTTGCAACCTGATGTCATTAGGTAATGGATGAGGAATGGTATATGTTTGGTAGACTTAAATGTCTAAACCTTAGAAATTGCTAGATAAAAGCCACAAATCACAAATCCTCCTTGTGGGAAAATGTCAAGTACAAGATCCCATATGAACCACATGGACATTTAATGAGAAATGTAGAGAATACAATGAAATCCTCTATTCAGAATCATTCCTTAAATTCTGTTATCCTGAAAAGAAACTTTAAGACGCTTAGAGCCCTTTCTTTTCCTCTCATTTCCTTCCCCCTCCCTCACTTTTGCCAATTGTTTCATGCCTGGAATCTTCTATAACCGAACACCATTTTGCTTCTAGATCTTCTCAATGTCCATTTCAAAGGATGGGAAGGGGGGATGAAGAAAGTCAGTGAAGAAGACCAGAAGTATTTGGGGGGATTGTGATTGGGTTTCTCCTTTTCCTTTTGTATGGCCTGCCTGCCTCGTTTCTTTTACTCGGAGATGCTGGAGCTGCTGCAGTGTTTGCTCTTTCCGTCTGCTCCCCTGCCGCGGAAATGCGGATCTAGTCTCAGAAATCCCATTAAACGGAACAGATTTTTATATGAAAGGGATTAGCATTTAAAGCAAGCCCCCCCCCCACACCATTCCACCCCCACCCCTTGTATCTCCCCCGGTCGCTTAATCCCACGATTAGCCTCTTGACGAGTTAAACAGTCATCGAGGGTTGATGGTTGACTGCTTGGAGAAATCTCACCTCTTTCGGTTTTGGTCACTTTGATACTGTGTCCTTATAAGTATTTTGTATGTGTTAATAAGTGAAGACAGCTGTCCTAGACATTGTTAGTGTTTTCATAACTACTGGTTCACTGCATTTTTATATATAGTTCCAATTTTTGTTTGCATATTCATTTGGGAAGGAAACTCTTGTCTTCCTACCGTTTAATATAGAATTTGGAGAACTCTGCTGAATGTATTGAATGTATTTAAGGCAATACATTCAAATTATGACTTGATGTTCTTTTTTGTCTTAGTGTTATCTTTATTTTAGTTGTATGGATATTTTTCATGCAGCCAATAGTCTGCAGTATGTACTGCTCACCTTGATAATTCTCTTTTTCTAAAAGCATTTGCAAGTCTGTGTGAGTGATGGAAGCGCCATTGAGTCGAATCTAAGTCAAAGTGATCAAGGTTTCCAAGACATGGGAGGAACAGAAGTGTTTTGCCACTGCTTCTATGCGTTTTTCTTTAGCAAACATGAGGGAAACAAGCAAACTCTAGACACCCTGAACTGGACCCAAACCCCATATACCAAGAGTTACGAGGCACTGGCTTATTCCACTTTGGTGCCATATCCCAATTTAGTTGCAATGACTACTGTGTCGTTTTCCCCCAGTAATACGTTGAGCTTCATTTGATTAGTGTGTTTAACAATGTTGGAATTGATTGTATTATTAATAGTTGTATGAAGTTGCTGCTTAGACCTAGAGAGTGATTATTTGGAGTTCTTTCTCACTTAAGATTGGTTAAATAGAAAACCCCACCCCCACCATCCCCATTCTCTGCCCAGCCCCCTTTTGTGAGTTTCAAAATCTTGACAGGCAAGATGTGTTGAGAAAGAAGGCCAGATGCCCCTCCTCTTGCCTCTCATACTGTGCAGTGGGAGATGGGGAGGGGGCAGGTATCACTTCATGAGAAGGAAAGATTGGCCATGGGGCAGGTACAGGAGGAGTAGGAGGAGGAGAAGCAGAAGGAGAGGAGGAGAGAAATCATAAAGAATGAAAATAACTCCTGGAGTGCTTGTGACTGTATATACATGGTCACTAGTTATAGAAGTTTTGGGAAAAGATGTAATAAATCTGCATTAATGATAAACTGAGAATCTTTTAATTATGCTATGACTTGCAGTAACACAGTTGTGTAGCATTCCAGACAGTTGCTTATGTGCATGAATGTGTTCATGTACCTTGCAGGGTGAAAATCAGAAAAATATTTGGCATCCAGATGGTATAAACACTGAAGATGAGGGAGTGCCCTTTTGATAGCTTACCGAAATGATTCCACCCCCTAGAAAAAAATTAAAATGGGTTCCTTACTGTCTGTGCAACACAGCAGCATAGTAATCTATTGTGGTATTTCTAAACCTACACCTCAGTAGTGAAAGATTATATGACCAGTAAAATTTGTGTTTATTATTAATCTAACTTGTATAAAAATCCTGATCCAAAAAACCTGCGAGGCCTAAGAGTTAGACAGATGGATGCCAACCAGTAATAGCATTTTAAATGTCACGAATTAGATGTAATGCAGTGAGACCAGCTCAGGGAGCAATGGCTGGGCATCCTGACTCTTAAATTTTCAGCCTTGTGTTCTTAAGCATTTTATTGTTTAGGAAACCTTTTGAGAATAAGGTGGAATGCGACCTGAAGTTCTCCCAGTTATTTTTATAGTTGTGGCGTAGGGGGACCCCCGACAGCCAGTTGTCAAAGCTGCTGTGTGCTCAAGCTGGCTGGAGGGAAATAAAAAGGAGTCGTGCGGATTAAGATGAAAGATGAGACCCAGTGCAGTGAAGCCGTCAGCCGTTGGGTCTCACTCTCGTGTGGGTATGTTGGCCTTGCATTGTGTTCGGTTGGAGTCAGTGCTACTTTCATATGCCAGCATCAAGCTGTCCACCTCCCGCTGTAGATTAGTCACACAGGGCTTAGTGTGTGCGTACATTTGTGTGCGTGTGTGGTGGGGGGGGGTAGGGATGGTAATGTGTTCACTACTGAAGCATGCAGGTTGCATGTAATTGTGGTTATGCTTCTTTGCAACTTTTTTGTAAGTGTATGCATCTACAAGTTTTTTTTTTTGTTTGTTTGTTTTTTTTTTTTGTTTGCACTCTTGCAGTTTAATGTGTGCATGTATAAAGCAAGGCTAAAGAAGAAGACCTGGAAGATCCCTTTCTCGTTGGGTCTGTGTAACTTCTGTCAATGAAGTTGGAATTGGAGGCCCAGGTGAGATGAGGGAGACTGAGATGAGTTGAGACACTCTGTATGGTATGTAGGTTTGACTGATGTTTGGAGATATTAAGCCAATTGGGTTTGTGGTTGTGGAACTTTGGAATAGAAACACAGCAAGGAGCACATGCTGTGGGTGGAGGAAGGGATGTTAGAAATGGCGACAGACTGTATAGCAGTGAGAAATAGGACAGTGAGATATGGTGTGGTGGGGGCTCCAACTGAGGAGGGGTACCCTGAGGGGTACTCCTAAAGGGATACCACATGGGGAGGGAGGGAGGGAGGGAGAGAAAGACAGAGATTGGCTAACATTAGCTTTCACAACTTACCTACATTTGAGCTTTCTTTTTTAAATAACAAATTGCCATTAGCATGTTTGCAATTAGTGTTTGAAAAAGATGGCTTGACTTTTGTCTGACTGTCAGTGTACAGGTGCAAATTAGCTGGAGATAAAAAGTTTACATTGAAATTCTGGGAGAAAAATTACTGGCATACCAAAGCAAGTGGGTGGCCATAGAAAGTCCTAAACAGGAACATGAACAGGAAAGTATGTTTACAGTACAAGCGGGCAACTAGGTGACATCCTAGCTGTGCAGCAGGACTAATTTAAAACACATTGTATAGAAGGAGTCAAAGGTGTTTGGGCAGCAGATGTCAGCAAGAGTGTGTGTGTACATTAGCAAACAGCTCTATCTTTGTGTATGTGCATTAGTGAATGCTTATCTTTTGTGCTGGTACATTAGTCTGAGCGTATCTCACTGTTTGCAGTAGGTCTCTCTGTTTTGTGCGATCATGTCAGTTTGCTTTGATATCCCAGACTCCTCTCTATTCTGTGTTACTTTCTCTTGTGTTCACTGTGAGGTTAGTGCTCTACCTAGGTGGTAAAGAAAGATTAGAATACTAGAAACAAGCAAATAAAAAATATAAGTATGTTTGTTTAGCTAGTCCTCTTTTTTTATCTCAGTGGTATATGACACTACCTTTTCTGTGACTTGAGGGAAAACAAGTCTCATTAATTGCATGTAACTGTGTCATAAATTTGTATTGTAATCACTGGTGATTGCTGTGTTATTTATAAATTCCCAATAAACCATGAAATTGTAAATGCCAAACCAAAGTTTTCCTCTTTTGCAATTTCTTATCCTCTAATACACAAATATTTCTCTATGACAAGAAACCCACCCAAACCTCCTGTATTTTTTTTTTAAAATTAAGATAAAATAATTTATAGGCCAGGGATTTTTTTTATTTTTTTTATTTTATTTTAAATTTTGGTGTAAAAGAAAATGTTGGCCTTAAATGACTTTTGCCCTTGGGGTTGCATTTCTACTTTTTGTTCCAGATCTAAATGTAATATTCTAAAACTGGCAAAATCTTTAGTGATGTAATTTGCCTTTGTCCAAGGAAAATGTATTTGTGATCTCAAGTTTTTGGTTTAATTCCTGGTCATATTTATAGAGCTTATCCAAACTCCAAACCAAAACGGCTTTGAGCCACATCAGTAATATTGTGTGGACGCTGAAGTAACCCCCCCCCCCCAAGCATTGTAAGCCTGGTGCCGCCTCCGACCGTGTCTTGCTGGCATGTGACCAGCATCTTGCTAGCATGTGAAACCGAGCACAGACGTGCCTGAATCTGTCTCGAGGCCTCCGGTGTCCTCATCAAAATATTTGTTTTCTAGAGTTATGGGCCACAGATTCCAGAATGTACTCCATCTCTTAAGACATACAGGGACTAGATCCATTGTTGAAACATAGGATCATTGGGCTGTTTTGTTACTCTGGATCAACATGCCTGATTACTGAGAATGGAAGTTCAGCCATGGGTGGTGCATTAAGAGATACATTTTGAATATTGTTCTGTGAACAACCTTTGAGGGGGGGGGGAGCTTGGCATTTAGAAAAGGAAGGATAAAAAAAACCATTAAATTCATCCGCCTTCTGTAAATACGCAGTTCTTCATCTCTCCTTAGCTTCATGCTTCAGTGAACCTGTTGAGTGACACATTGCTTTGGGACCCTTTTCTGCACCCACCCATACCCATTGGGGTCCTGATCAGGAGAGGGTTTTGAGGCAAAAGATGGGAGTCTGGGATTAGTGTGTTTCAGAGTAGCATAATCTCTCAACATCAGAGGGCAAATGCTTTTCATCCAGACCAACTCTCAGCTCACCTGATAGATACACCTTACCCTTTGCTAAGTTCATGCTACAACAGCAGGGCTTTTCATCATGATGCTGCTTTTTTACATTAATACATTTTTAGAAACCCAAGTTACTGTTTTTTTTTTTTTTTTTTTTTAAGCTAAAAATTAGTAAAAAGGCTTTGAAGAAAACTTTAAGGCTAGTGAAAATTGTTTATGACCTTTTGTTGTAAATAACACACTGCAGTGTTACTGACTGAGTGGGACATGGTTGGGGCACAGTGTTTGTCAATGTAGGTGTGAGGAAGCGCATAGGTAGTGTTTAAGTTGATGGGTTGACCTGTGTCGCTGCTGGCAAGTGTCAGGTATCCTGTTATGCGCTGTGCTGCTCTGGGCCAGCAAGCCAAACCTGCTGTATTTACCAGCAAGCAGGAGGGTGAAAAGCCATTCCCAACTGTCTGGAAGGCCCCTCTCCTTCTGCTCTTCGCCCCTCACAAGAGCACCTCCTTGCCTTACTCGCCCTCATTCCTGTCATCTTTGTTCCTTTGGGCCGAGCAACCCCCCCAGCACAGAACGGGTCGTGTCTAATTGGTGCTCTGTGTTCCCCCTAATTAAAACACAAGGCTGATTACTGCCCACACTCTGCCCTGACTGGGAGGACTGTAATTTCCACATTAAAACCAAGAGCCAATGAAGCCAGGGCGGGGAAGTGGGGGACAGCATAGGGGATATAAGAAATGATATGCTACAGTGGAAAGTTAAGACGCTGTCAGTCTGTAATTTTAGAGGAAGGGGAATTCTGTTGAAGGAAGTAAAGAGCTCACCTTTCAGGTAACCTCAGTGCACCTTTGTGTTTGGTTTGTGAGTTTCCTTTCCTTTCTCCGTTAGTGTTTGTCAGGTGTTTTTATTCATGTCCTTGGTTGCTTTTTGAAACTTCTAGTTTGTTTTAGATGCTGAGAATTTTTTTTTTTTTTTTTTGTGGTAACAGTTATATGCTTTGGACCCTCACATCAGAGTAGTTTTATATTGGTAAGATGTTTCAGTTAGCTTATGAATTGTATCGTCTAACCAAAAAGGCCTGATTTTTGTGCTGGTACATTAGTCTGATTGTATCTCGCTGTCTGCAGTAGGTCTCGATACGTTTTGTGCAATCATGTCAGTTTGTTTGCTTTGATATCCCAGACTCCTCTATTCTGTGTTACTTTCTCCTGTGTTTACTGAGGTTAGTGCTCTGCTTAGGTGATAAAGAAAGATTAGAATACTAGAAGCAAGCAAACACCTATTGCAGGTGAGTCAGTTTAGTTTTTATTTTGGGTAGGAGGTATGGCAGCATATATATGAAAGTAAACTTAGACATCTCCCTCCTCCGATAGGGCTTCTGCTCTTTGGCCCAGTGTAAAATGCCATGATGACCTCACCCACAGCATAATCATGGCTTTTGTTTTCCAGTGCCCCTCCAATTGCCAGCATCTCTCAGATTTGTGATCCATGGTGCTATATGGGTCATGGCAGAAAATATCAGTACTGTAGCTGCTTTTGTCAGTGACCTCCAGCTTTTACAGGATTTTAAGTTTGATCACTTATCTGATTATGGTACAAAAAGTTACTTACAAAATCCATCAAGTACCAAAAATCATGACACAGTAAGTAAATATCAGGAGAATTTAGCAAACAACTATCCAAGGAACAATTTGTTTGTGCTTGTTAAGTTCTCCTATGTTCGTATACTTTATATCAGTCATCTATGTTGTTGAGTTATTCAGATGCTTTCATCCATGCAAAAGGACATTCCTGTCCTCTCTGACTTCTTCCAGTATACACACCATGATATTTTTTGCTTAAGTTTCACTTACTCCTGATGTAATAACATGAAACTGAGGAGCCTTTTCATTCTGGAAATATGACTGAAGCTGCTCAGAGAGACCCTGGAGCAGGATGCCTGGTGGATGCCTGCAGTTTTTAGAAGTCAGACTTGGGCAGGACTGCAGTCTGCTGTTATTGGGTCAATTTTGTAGGAGGACTATGTTGTAGAGCAATTGTCCCTTGTTGGCAGATCTCTGTGTTTGTGTGTCCATCTGTCTCTCTCTGTAATAGCTCTTTACTATATGAGCACATTTGCGGGAGTGTTAACCTCATTTTGCTTGTGGGGTTTAGCTGCCCCTTTCTCTCTTCTCAATGTGGGCTGTAAGTCCATAGCAACTGCAGGGCCAGAAATAAACAAAACGCGCCCTGGCACATTACATGCAGACGCACATCCTCATATCATAATTCACAATGAGTACGTCGTGGTCATCGGGGTATCTGAAGTGGAGGGATTGCATAACAAAGGCACACCCTTCAGACTCCTGCCGACCACCTGTTCTAGCTGCTACACTGAACTCGGTTCACTGGGCAACTACTGCAGAAACCAGAGCAGTTTGAGGACAGGCACAGATTTGCAGGGGCTTGTGTAGAGATGCAGGTCACACCATGCCTGTGAAAGGTTTGAACTGATGCACAAAAACAGTGTTAAAGGCTCTTGACTCAATTGCTCTAAGCATTTGCCCAATCCAGTAACAGGGCTACTTTGCCTGTGTTTCTTTTTTTAATAGTTGCTATTTAATTTTTTTAGTTATTACTTCATTTAAAAACTGATCAACATCTCAGACACCACAGGCAGCTCAGTCCTTATTCAAATGAATAGCTCTAGCTGACCAATAAAGAATGAAAGCTGCCACACCATGTGGTACTTGAAGACATAAGTTCCCATCTTTGGCTAAGTGGAACTCCCACTCAGTCTTATGGGAAAAATGTCTGTGGTTCCCTGCTGTCCTCTCCCTTGGTACCTTCAGAAAGATTGTGGACAGAGCATGATAATCAGTTGCTCTCTGTGTATTGCAAGCCAATTTACATCTGTTCCCATTTCCAACTTGGCTAAACAGAGGGAGAACATTTTAGATTATTTCTGCTTGCTGAGATTCACTGATGCACTATGTACCTTGATGTAAAATTCATTACTGGGATTCTTATTGAGGCATTCATCTCAGTTGGGGTCATTAACAATGGGGTACTGTCTGCTGAGTAATCTGTTGATGCTGTCATTGATGGGTTACCTCTGATGGGGTGCTTATTGATATACTCACCACCTTACTAGTTGGATTCTTTGACCTACAACATTCTGCTGGGTTTTTGTTTATTTTCCTTTGAAGTGAAACACAAAGTGTTCTACTGTGAAATTGTTGGCAGAAAGAGGTCACACTTGACACCACACTCCCTCCCCCAGACTGTCCACCTTGCACCATTTGCTTCTCTTGTATTCCTTTTCTACAACACTATGTTTTCTCTATTCCTCCAGAGAATCCCTTTTCTTTGTCCTGCCCTTCTCCCTTTCATGTTTGCTGTTTACATCTTTTTAGATTCAACCTTTCCATGCTTGCTGGCCATTGTTTCTCCTAGCCAAATTCAGGTGTACAGTCTAGGGTGTGTCTTAACCCTTTGAATGCATGTCATGCCAGAGTTCAGTTGTGCAGACGAGTCATGTGCTCCTTTGTGGCTGCACGCAAGGATTTGTGCATTGTTGCAGAACTGTTGTTAATTGACCGGTTCTACTTAAAATCTCAGTGGTCTTGCTGTCATAAACATCCGTGATATTCAAACCCCTCATCAATGCACAGGCAGCCACTTATCCTTTCAATTCATATGTAGCCAATTTTGCTCTTGCTTCACGGCTGTTCATGTTGCTCATTTAAAACACACATCAAGCCCCCCACCAATGCCATGCCATGGATACCCTGACAGTCTTTTCTGTGCTTCTCATTATCTGTCCTCATTCTCCCTGCCTAATCTCTGGCTCTCTCTGTTACCATCCTTCTGTGTCACCCTGTCTTTCTTATTCCTCCTCCTCTCCTGTGGTGGACTAGGAGAAACCCTTCCATGCACCCCCCCCCCTTTCATCCTCTCCTCTCTTCCTTTCCTCCCTGTGCTCCTTCATTCGCCTCCAGTGTGCTGATCCCTTTATTCTTCGTGTTTGGATTTTGGTTATCAGCTCTCTGCAGCCTGGTTCTCCCCCCTCCCTTGGCTGTGTGGCGCAGGGGAGAGAAAAAGCCAGGGATCCAAGCAGAGGGACAGCAGTGGAGGGAGAGGGAGGGACAGACGAGTGGGGGGGGGGGGATCCAGGTGATGACTTGACACGGCGGTAACTTTTTCATTCTGCTTGGACTTGATGAGTTCATCCTTGTCTGGTACAATCGGCAATAGAAACCAAAGCGTTGCGCTGTTCCAATTGCACCCATTCAAAATAATTTAAAATGAATTGCGTTTCAATTATATGTGCTCAGGTTTGGACAAAGCATATTAACAGAATGCTAAACTATGGTAACCTTTGAAAAACGTTCAGTACTATAGACGTTACAAGACATAAAGGTTAAAAATGGGGCAAATAAAGCAATGGGGAGGAAAAAAGATGGAAAGTTCTTCATTTAGAATTTATTTTTAAATCAAAGGCTGCTTGTGGAGAATTGAGGTCAGGATTTAGTCTTTGAAGCAAGGTCGTATCCTAAGCTGAAGCTGCATGTGTGGCTGCTCTACCTATCAGTTTGACTCACTAAACAAGAGGATTCTGGGGGAAATCCAACAAGGGGCTCGTGGATCTCAGAAATGTGGGTGGAATGTGTTGTTCTTGTTGTTTGAATGCAAACCTTCCCTGAATGAATAAGTAATGGCAATTCAAAATGAATTGTAAATGAAAACCAAAGAGATAAGAACAGGAAAAGAAGTAATGAAAGAACACACAAAAAAGTTCCCAGAACTTTTCTTTTTCTAGAAAATTCATTTAAATTCCAATTGTGCGTGACATTTCTCTGTGGTTCTAGAATGGGTCCCTTTTCATCTCAAGGGGTTCAATCAGCGCAGGGAGCCCAGCGCTTCTGGCTGTTGTTGAACCAGCGGCGCTGAGGCAGCGCTCATGTGAGGCTATAGGCCACAGATTACAGAAACTCAATTCATTTTTAATCAGAGCTGGGACAGTTCTGTGTGTGTGTTTCAGTTTGATGTTGCTGTGCACGTATGTGTCAATTTTAGGACTGTACTCCTGCCTATTACCCCCCCCCCCCAAGTGTTTCATGTAGCAACAGTATATTTCTTATTTTGTGTTTGTGCATGTGTACATTTGCTTGTTGGTCCCTGTCTGGTCTTGCTTTGCATTTATACCTTTCTCTGTGTCTCTGCATCTGGGGGTTTTATATTTGCATGAGTTTGTGTGTGCGTTGTGTATAATTTTAGGCCGCTCCCGTTTTCCCACAGTTTCCCCTTGGTCTCTGTCTCAGGGGGTTACTCACTAGGTTATTTATAAAGCTGGGTAATTTAAGGGAGGGGGATTGGAACCTGTACAGGGTTATCAGACTTGAATCTCTCCCCTCCTTTCCTCTATCCTAGAAGCACCACCACCCAACTCAGAAAGTCACTGGCTGACCAGCTTGTTTGCATATCCACTGGACTGAGACCACAGTCATGCCCTCTCCCACTATACATGGGATAAATACTGAACAGCTTTTTTAAAAATTTTGAGACGTTGTACTGCAGTTCACTGTCTTTGGCCTGTAACACAGCTGGACTGTAGCTATGCAACATGTGGAATAGCATCGGCAAGTGGCGTAGCAGTTAAGGGTTTGAAATCTTGTAATCATATGGGTGTGCTGCTCTTTCAGCCCTGAAGTGTTTTTTTACTGCTGTACACTTACAAGTTTAACCTGAACTTCTTCAAGAATACTAAAGAGCTGTAAAAGTAGTATATGTAGCAATGTGCTGAGGAACTTATTTAACTTACAGAGATCCTGATGAACACCAAGCTGGAGACATCTGACCTCAAGTGGACTGTCTATCCACGCAACAAGCCTGAGGTGAGTCCATGCTGCTTAATTTTTTTGGCCTCGCAGTCACACAATTGTCACTTTATGTTGCTTTTGTGTAGCACTATTCCTTTTGCTATATAATCAGGGTGCTCCCATTGTGTTTTTTCCAACTGTTTTTTTGGCGTTTCCTGCCCCAGTGGGAGGAAATGAGCGGCTTGGATGAGGAGAACAACAGTGTGCGCACCTACCAGTTCTGCCCAACTGACAGCTCAGGGAGTCACTGGCTGCGGAGCACAATGATCGAAAGGCGGGGTGCATCTCAGGTGTATGTGGAGCTTCGCTTCACCATGATGGAATGCTCATCATTGCCCACACAGCATCGCACGTGCAAGGAAACCTTCAACCTCCTCTACTACCAGGCTGACACAGACGAGGCTACAGCCACATACCCACCATGGATGGAAAATCCTTACATCAAGGTAAATCTATTTGAGAAACTAGTCATTCATAGAAAGTCCCAGCTCCAGCAGCATATTGTAGGCAAAACAGAAATATCAATCACATATCTGGTTTTTACAGAGCTAAGGTGGAAACTGGCACCATTGTGTCTCACTGGTCAAAGAATAAGGGGGGGGGTGAAATATCACAGGGACAGGCTGTATGGCTCTGTGCTGTCTACACAACTTGGCAACATGCTGTGTCCATCTGACTACTGTAGCTACAGACAAAGGTTCAGGGTTTTTGATGAGAAAAATAACATGTTTTCATGTCAGGTTGCTAAAAGGGGTCGTGTATCTCTTCTCTACCTCTGCACAGGTGGACACAGTGGCAGCAGATTTTCTGCTACGCAAAGGTGGTGAGCGCAAGTTCAACGTGAAGACTCTTCGGTTGGGCACACTCACCAAACGTGGCTTTTACCTGGCCTTCCAGGCACAGGGTGCCTGCATGGCACTACTGTCGGTGCGTGTCTTCTTCAAGAAGTGTCCGGCATTGACACGTGCACTCTCGTCCTTCCCTGAGACAGTGCCACGCTCCCTTGTGCAGGAGGCACAGGGAGAGTGTGTAGCCAATGCTGCCCAACCAGGACCACGTACTCAATCATTGCCACGGATGTTCTGTGGAGAAGATGGCCAGTGGGTGGGGCAGCCAAGTACAACCTGTGCCTGCTTGCCTGGATACGAACCTGCGGACAACAATGTCCGTTGCAGAGGTGAGTGAGGGACTGAGCAAGACCAGTGTGTAAGGGGTTTTGAGAGTGGTTTTATCTTATAAGGGAGGAAAACGGCAAGGCTGTCCTAGGTTTTTTTTTTTTTAAACTTTTGGCGCAAGGAAGTGTTTTAACCTGCATATTTTGAATAAACACTTGAAAGAAGCAGAACAATATGTGTATGTTCATAAACACTGATGTATATACATAGACTGGTATAGGGGGTGGTGCATGTTCTTTATGTGCAGCCAGGCAGGGGGCTGGAGCGTCTTCATTTGAAGAAGAGAGATGAGATGTGTAGGGGCACGTCTTCCTTAGAGAGGGAGTTTGCGGGAGGGGGAAGGCAGCTGAACGAGCCGTCGAAACCAGAGGATGAAAGAGAACCAGAAGGCTGCCTGCCTATATTTTTTCATTCAATTAAAAGGGCAAGAAATTCAAAAGAGGGAAAAGATCCCTAGAGTGTTGACTCTGCTTCGTGCTTGCCTGCATTTACATATTCAAACGGCGATCCAGCCCGCCTCTCACCATCCACAGAGCGGGCCCTGCTTGTCCAGGCTGATATGGTGCCCGTCCTCGTTACTATGGTTGTTCATCCCATGGGGGTGTTTGGTGTGTCCTTTACCCCAGTGAAAGGAGGAATGTGACAATGCTCAGGAAAACATCAGTAAACTGGGGTACTGTGTAGAACATCCAGACAAAAAGGGAGGTCTTAGACCTTTGAGATGAATGGGTCCCGTTGTGCACTGTTGTGCAGGCTCCTTAATCTGAATTAAACAAATGGGCTTAAACATAAGATATTGTTAGATGTTCATGATGCTGTGAACTATAGTGTGCTGAGCAACACAACAGTTATAAGAACGGTACAAAAACTGCAAACATCTCTATGTTGTAGGAGACATGGAATACTGTGGTCTTAAGCCACTGCTTTACTTCATTCAGTCATTTTGCAGATTCACCTCCACCCTTACCCTTTGAATGAGTAGGAAGGAGTCTGAGGTCAGCGCTTCAAGCCCCACAGGTCAAGAGCACTGAAGAATATTGGGTGAAGGTCAGCAAGTATTTATTGGCTGCTGGGCGATGACCTGAGCAATGACAACAATGAAGAAAAAGTAGGCAAGGGTCTGCAACTGAGTCTGCTGCCTAAGATTCATTGTACTGGCTGCTTGATGGATTGATTGAAAGAGGTAGGACAGCAGCAGAACATGTCCACGTGCTCCATGGGAGTCCTCTGTCCTAAACCTGCTGAGACTGCATGTGTTACACCAACCAAGAAAATCACTGGCAAATAAAGAAACCTCAGGGTGGATGAGTTGGTGAAGTGGGGTACTTTTGAGGGGGGATAAGCCGCCACTCTTGCCACATCAAACGAGACTGACAAAAGAGGCCTTAGGCTGAAGGGGTGGTGGGGAAACAGAGGTGCGGCAGTATGACTGATCTTGTGAAAGGGTGCTGGGCACTCCTTACGGCTCAAATTGCCCCTAATCCGCCCCACCCTGTCCTGCTGGAGCATGTGTAAAACTTCCAGGTGCTACCTGTGTTGGGTGCTTTGAGACGATTTTTATAGGTTACTGAGAAGGGTGCACTGGACTATTACCCACAGTGTACTGGGGTCATGAAAGCTGCCACCTGTTTTTCTTCATACAGCAGTTTAGACTGAAATTAAAATTAATTTCTCCCCATATTTTAGTGGTGTGTAATTTCAGTACTGTAAAAAGTGCAGATGATGAAAAATAGTATTTCCTGTAAGTCCTTGGTTCCACTTCAGGTTTTTTGTATTGTACAGGTGGTACACTTAAGGAACTTTGAGCCATTTAATGAATAACCAACACTGTCCTTCACATGTGAAAACGCCAGCTGTCCTTGATCATATCCACAGCTGCTTTACATCGAGCCCCACACTAGAGTTGAAAGAACAAAAATAAGTTTGTTTGGAAACATCATGGGCGTCTGAGGAAACAGTATACGCTCTCAAATGAATGTTCAACATCACCCTTGCTTAAATCAAAAAGCCCATTAAATCAGTCACTCTGTTTATTCCTGAAAAAGGAGTTTGTGTATTGAATCCAGATTGCTTGGTTTCATTCTCTCCCCCGCCCCTTTATTAGTGAAAGAGTGAAGGCTTGCAGCTGAGAAAGGCACTAAAGAGATTGAATGAGGAAGATCTGCTGGTCAGAGAATAATTTGTTTGCTCAGCCAATGCTTTAATTTATAGTTTATTACACAGATTCCTGTTATGATTATTTTTAACCCATTTTTGCAACTGTTAAGACTCCTTAAAGGGATGACAGGAAAAAAACAACAGTTTGTTCTTACCACTTTTTCATTGACTACCTCCTAGTTTTCTATGTGGATTTATGAAAATAGAAAGAAGGATTGAGCGTTGGCAGTGTGGTCTCTTATGGAAGGTCATAGAGGAGAGGGTCATCACCATGAAGCACTTAAACCATTCTACTTGCTTAGATGGCCCCTTAGTACGGCGAATCTCCTCTCTTCTTCTGTGCTGACATGTTTGCCATACTTCTAGAGCACTTTGAGTCATCGCAGGTAGATAGTATGGAGTTGGGGATCCTCGTATGAACCAGCCATGGAGCACTTGTTGCACACATGAATGCACAAAATCTTAGAGAAAAAAGTATGCTTTTCTCCAAATGCTGCCCAAACATTCATGTGTTCTAGTCCTAAAGGATAACATTAGACAGACCAGGAGTGTGTGTGTACACTTAGTTCAGCAGATTCTGGGCAGCAGTGCTCTGCTAATTGCTGAGCTCTTTGCATTTATTGTGTTCTTTTGTTCCATTGTGATATCCTGACTATGTGACCACCCCTCTCTCCCCCCACCTTTTCTCACTCTTCTGGAGTCATGCAAATTCCAGGTCACTGTGGGGTTGCATTCCAGATGCCGAGTGGGAGATAATGGGAGGTCTCTGCAACACCCCTCCGTTACCAGCTACACATATGTGCATCTCAGGCTTCCATCAGCATAAACTCAGAACACTTAGTGTTGACTTGGTGCAATACCGTATTCATCTGCTGCTTCCTCATGTTTCTCCCCTTCTGTTATGGTCTTAATGCAGCACTGTGTTCAGTCAACCCTAAAGGATGTACTCTCCAGGCCTATTACTCCCCTTGTTTTAATCAAGTGCTGGCATGCCTAAACTCTGGTCAACTGGTGTGTGCAGTTTATAAATCTCTCTGTGTGGCAAGTTAATGTACTTCAGTGCCAGAATGAGTGGGCCTGCGTACAGTAAACTCCTGGCAGCTGGCCATACCTTCTCATGCTGTTACTGTGTATTCCTAAATGCATTATACTCTCTAGCAGTGTGGCATCAGCAGACCTGAGCAGGGCCAGGTCAACCTTACAAGCAGCTCTGTACCTCTCCATCCTCATTGAGATGTTAATAAACTCCAGTTTCCAGCTAGTCAGCATGTTTACAGGTAGTGCTTAGCGCACTCCACTTAACATGTATTCTTGTGGAAATTCGGCCTGTAGACAAAACGGAGGAAAAGTTACGGCTGGTGAATGTTTGACAAAGAGGGGTCTATTTATAATGTCTGGGAAAGGAAAGCCTCTTGAATTGTAATGATGTCATCTTATTCACAGATTAGACTGACACGCCGAGGGTTTTTTTTTTCCTGCCGACATGTAACTTCCTGGCAAACTGAGTCAACACCTTTTTCTTTTGTTTGGTTATGATTAATCGGCAGCCGGGAGTCCTACTGGTCACCGAGGAGACCATGCTGTATCCCAGCAGCCCCTGCCCCCCGCTTTCCCTCGTCCCTCTCCAAACAGACTTTAGAAAGATGTTGACAGTTCATGTGACGACAGTTCAAGTGACGCCAGCAGTTACCCAAGGGCAAGGGGTGCCCACAGTGTAGGGCTGTATATCCCTACTGAAGATGGCACTCTGCACTGGCATGTGGCACTGACCAGACTTGTTCTTGTGGAGCACTTGAGAGACAGCTGTGAGCAACAAGGGGTGTTTAGTGAGGGGGAGGTAGAATCCTATAAGCCAGAAGGCGTCTCCGCCAGTGAATCACAGTGATTCAGGTTTGAAAATTATTCTGCATCAAATTGTTCAGGTGCGGCTCTGTCTGACAACGGTAGAGTGTTTGTGGCAAGTCTCCGTTTGTGTGTTTCCTGTGCAATACATGTGATTGTGTGGCTCTGTATGAGTGTGTGTCTGAGTTTCAGAGGTGTTTTGTGCAAGAGTGTATATCTCTGTGTTTGTGCACGCGTATGCATGCCCTTTCTGCGTATACTTTATGACTATCCCAGTGCAGATTGCCTGACTTTTCGGACAAAGTAGTGACGCTTGCAGCATCTCACCGGAACAGATTTGATTTATAGCTTTACTTTTTTATTTCTCAGTGTGAAAGCTGGATGTGAGAGGAATACACACACACACACACACACACACACACACACACACACACACATTCATGTATGCGCGCGCACAGCAGTGCCTACAAGTGCTTTTGGATCTCTCCCCCCTGGTAAACTGCCACATTCAGCAATTTGATTCATGTGTGTTTATGACAAAAGTAGGGTGATTGTGCAAAAGGAAATCTGCATAAGGAAAGTTGGGGTATGAGCATCCATTTTATAGCGTTTATTTCTTGGCAGTTTTTTAAAAGGCAGTTGAGCTTTTTTTAAGCAGTTTTTTTTTTTTTCAACCTAGTCCCTGTTTTCAAATAAAGTTTGACAAAATAATAAAAAAATTATTTGTTTTTTCAGAGTGTCCATCAGGCCAGTTCAAGTCTGGGCAGGGGTCTGGCCTTTGCTTACCCTGCCCTGCACACAGCCAGGCAGTGAGTGCTGGGACATCATCCTGTGTGTGTCACTCGGGATACTACAGAGCTGAGAATGATGCTCCCACAGCAGCCTGCACCAGTAAGTCGCTCGCTCGCTCTCTCTCTCTCTCTCTCTCATCCTTCCCCTAGCTCATCTATAATATTTCTATCTCCCACCGTCAGTCTCTCTCTCCCTTTTGATCTCCTTCCCGTTTCCACCTTTTTGAGAACTTTTGTCCGCCCCTTTACTCCTCCTGCTGCCTCATCCTCTGCTCCACATTTCTGCCACCTTTGGGATTATCATTATCATTCAAATGGTTTTCAGCACCTTGCTCCATGAGTTAGGGAGGGAGGTTGAAACTGACTCTCTAAAAATGAAGTGTGACTTTAAATCCAAACTCAATATTTATTTAAAGTTTCAAAAAGGAAGGCTGTTTTAATTGGACTTAAAGAGAGAAACAGAGCATTAAGTCATTGCATGCCCAATGTGGGTTCATTGATGACCACTAGTGAAGTCTGTAGCCAAGTAAAACTGCATTTGTGGTGCTTTTGCTGGATTAACAGACATGCCTCAAGTCCTGGGTACCTAGGAAGATATACTCAGTCCAGTGTTGAACTGAATTTTTTAATTTGAAATCACAAGAGTATTATCAGTTTTACTGTAACTAGTTTGTAACTTTTCCACTGTCAATAAAGTCAGTCACAGTGATAACAGGATAAGATAATGAGGGTGCTCCATGTACTTGTAAGGTCAGTCATGAAGGCAGCTGCTGTGCATTTTGCAAGGGGAGAACTGTGTAACTACACATACAGGTACTTTCTTTTTTCAAGTGCTGGTACTGTGGCCTGAGGGTCACTGGTTCATGCCCCATAAGAAACCCTGCACTGTCATCAAAATGCTCTTGAATATACTTGCTTTAGTGCAATTTTTCCTGTCTTTGTAGATGGGTAAATAAATGGCTACTTGTATGAAAATGTATTTTTAGTCATCTTATCAGTTGCTAAATAGATTAATATTTTATATTGTTGTACTGTTAGATGTTTTAGAGGAATGATTCTGGACAAGTACTTTGCTCATAGGTACATTAGCAGGGCCCCAGTCACTGAGCCAGTGGACTTTCTGCTTTCTGGATTTTCACTGTTGCAGTAAGCCGTGTCTGTCATGCTGGTTGGCAGGAAACGTGTTAAAGAAACACAGAACTCAACATAATTTGCCTTTTTACGGTATGGTCCACCTTGCAGGTCCTCCCTCAGCACCACGAAGCATTGTAACACAAATCAATGACACATCAGTAACTCTGGAGTGGAGCGAGCCCCTGGACAATGGTGGCCGCCGGGACCTGAGCTATGGAGTGCAGTGTTTGCGCTGTGGTGCCCCAGAAGGACGTTGCACCTCCTGTGGGGACAGCATTAGCTACCGACCAGCACAGCATGGCCTGACCACGCGTCGGGTTGTGGTCTGGGGCCTGCTGCCACACACTACCTACACCTTCTCGGTGCAGGCACTTAATGGTGTGTCTCTGCACAGCAGCCGTGAACCTGCCAGTGAGAGCGTCAACATCACGACAAGTCGAGATGGTGAGTGAGAAACAGAGGGGAAATGTGGAGACTGTAGACCTCTTCAGGCTACTAGGTGAAGCCACAGATAGAGTGATGGCTACCAGATAATATATGCTTCTAGTCCATAGAAAGTATTCTTGAAAGAGGAAAGAATAACACAGCAAGACATGTTGAGTAAAAATGTAGTTGTTGAACTGAGCAAAAGCAGATATCAGAGGACATTCTAAGTATTGTGTGCATGCCCTTTTCTGCAGTCCCTGTACTGGTGTCTAGCATTGTGAGAGACAGAGCAACAGAGAGCAGCTTAACGCTTCGCTGGCCTGTGCCCAAACAGTCCCACTACACCATCCTACAGTACCAACTTCGCTACCGGGAGAAGGTGCGTTAGATGGAGCTGCCTTCACTGTACCTGTTCTGCCACTCATTCTGCAACTGCATCCTTATTTCAACCTTATTTTTTTTTTGACATCTTGTTTGCTAACCACATCTCCCATCCCCTCAATGCCACCTCTAGGAGAAGCAGAATGAGGAGGATGCATGGCACTATAAAGAGAGTGACAGTGCTCAGGTGGTCCTCACTGACCTCCGCAGGGGCACCCAGTATGAGGTGCAGGTGCGCGCTCGTACCGTGGCTGGCTATGGGAACTTCAGCCCAGCCATGTCATTCCGCACCCTGCCAGATGGTAAGGAGATGCACTAGCTTTGCTCGCTAACAAAGCCTTTTGCAAAAGGCAAACCTTCTTTTTCCTTTGTGTACTTAAATTGTTCACCTAAAAAAAATATACTTGTAAACCTGTGTTTTTTTTCTTGTTAGTTGCCTTTATTTCACTTGCTTGTGTCTGTCCCACTCTACATGGGTAGTTTTGTCAGGTGTATAGTTGTGTATTTTATGAATTAACCCTTTACCATTACCCAAACCCACTTGCAGACGATGGCTCACACTCCCAGCTGCTGGTCACCGGGGTGCTGGTTGCCATGGGACTGCTGCTCCTCATCACAGTCATAGTCATTGCCATCTTCTGCATACGGTGAGGAAGAGGGCTGGTGGCTGGAGGTGGGATGAGCAAGATGTTGAGAAATGAGGAGAAGAAATGGGTGGGCGAGAAGAAGACTAGCAAACAAAAAAAGTGAAAGAAATTAACAACAGAAACCTCTTTAGAGTGTGATGAGAATTTATTAGATGAGTGGAATGGAGGGTTTCTTGTTTAACATTAATATGTTTTTTGAAATATGTTACTAAAGTGTAGGTTAAGTTGTTTCATACTTAAAAAATGCTTGCTTTTAGTTGAATTACTGCAGGTTTGTGTCTGTGGGGGTGGGGGAATGTTGGCTATGCAAGGTTTAGGAGACAGGATACAGCGCAAAGCCAACCTGCAGGGGCTAAGTCAGCTAGGAGAACAATAGAAGTGACCCTGTGAGTGACCGTGTGCACACACATTTACACACTCAAACATGCAGGCCGAGGCAGCCAATAGCGTAGGGCAGACACTGTCTATTTTCGTGCTTCTGGAGGAGGTTTGCTAGGACGTGTTCTGGCAACAGTCGCCCCGCTAATGTGCTAATAGAGGGCTTCAGCCAGTAAAACACGCAGGGGTGAAGGAGGCTGCACTGTGAGGGGAAATCAAATGGAAAGCTGCTGACCATGGTGTGTCTGCTGGTGTACTGAGGTGTTCAGACAAAGCAAAAGACTATGGGAAGGCAAAGGTGCAGTCAAATAATAGGGTTTTTAGGGTTACTCTACTTAATACAGCTTTAACGAAGCAACATGTAGTGACTTATATGGAGTTCCTGCCCTCAACTCACTTCTTGACCCCGTTTCCTTCCCGGGATGCCCTGCAATTCCTGACAGCAAACACTCCCGGATGAAAGACCCAGAGCTCAGTGACAAAAATGGACAGTACCTGATGGGTCAAGGTAAGTTTCACCACACTTTGGTGTAAAAAATAAATAAATAATAATAATTAATGTATGGTTAAGTATAAACTGAAAGTGATAATAGATATTAGGTGTATTAAATGTACCTTCCTGGTGTGGAACAGGTATCAAGGTGTACATCGACCCCTTTACCTACGAAGATCCAAACGAGGCTGTGCGAGAGTTTGCCAAGGAGATTGATGTGTCTTTTGTTAAGATTGAGGAGGTCATTGGAGCCGGTGAGTTGAACGTGGTGTATTGCTTTCATTAGCTTTCTTTTCTCTTTTCCAGTTACTCTCTAGACATTAAAGGTGAGTTTGTTACAGTTTCAGCATGTTTCTAGGCTGGGTTGAAAACTCCACAGTCTCTGAGTGGGATAAGACACTTGGCATTGTACTGCCCTAGTATGGTGGTTTCGGCTGGGCCAGGGGGTTTTGGCTGACCCCTATGCACCACCTGGCAGCAAGGAGAAATGTGCTGCCCCTCTGTCCTGCTCCTCTCTGCTCCTCCTTGCCAGCTCTTCTAGCTGGTTCCGGGTCTCCTGCCGTGTGACCTGTGGAGTGAAAGGACGGCTACATAGAGAGCACAGCAGAGGGGTACGAACACCCTGTGTTTAACAGATCTGGAAAAAGAGCAGGGTAGAGAGCACTTGAAAAGAGACAGTCAAAGTAAAATTCAGGGCTGGGGGAAAAAAATGGAGTAGAGGATCAAACGACAGGAAGGCTTCCTCCAGCTACTAGGTGTTCCTCAGGCCTGTGAGTAATTTAGTTTTCTCCTGCTGGAATGCCAGACATGGGGGGGGATACTACTGATGGTGATCAGGGTACAGTGTAACTAAATCTCCAACCTTGCCCTTTTTTCATTTTTTTTTCTTTCTTTCTTTCAAGAAAGCTCTTGAGTTTCCCCCTTGGGCTGTAACAGACTGCTACCTCCTCTCCCTCTGTCGCTGTCTCCCATGTGAATTGTAATGTGATAACTCCTTGCCTTCCCCATCCCTTCCCTTACCTTTAACATTACCTTCTTGTAACGTTATCACAGCGCAAAAATGTGTCGTTTTGTGGTGCAGATTCACAGTGTATAGTCACGAGTAGAACAGGTTAAGCAGGTAGTGCTAGCCAGTTTAAATGCTAGAGCATATCTGACTGGCTGTTAGAAAGGAGTCAACCTAAAAGCTCATCCTGTATGTCTCTGGTCATATTACTGTAAAGTGACATTAGATTTGAGTTTGATGGTGTTTGTTAAAGGTGAGTTTGGCGAGGTTTGCCGGGGAAGGCTGAAGGTCCCTGGGAAGAAGGAGAACTATGTTGCGATCAAGACTCTGAAGGGTGGCTATACAGAGAAGCAGAGAAGGGACTTCCTGAGTGAAGCTAGCATCATGGGCCAGTTCCAACACCCCAACATTATCCATTTAGAGGGCATCATCACTGCCAGCTGTCCAGTCATGATCCTCACTGAGTACATGGAAAACGGCGCACTGGACTCCTTCCTCCGGGTGGGTTTTGTGTTCACTCTCTGTCTCTGTGCCTCGTTCTGTCCTTTTGACACTGCCTCTCTATGCCTTGATCGATCCCCACCTCTTTTCCTGTGTACGTGCCTTAGTGTTCCCCCCACTTCTGTCCTTGTTTCTCCTCATCTATTTTTTCATTCACTTTGTTGTATCTCTTAGGAGCTCAGCCTCCAGTCTTTCAGTGACAAAAACAAGTCCTTAACCATTGCCATACAGAATTTAACATGGAGTAATGTATTAATGTCTGAGGTTAAATTTTTACACTGGTGTTTAAAGTCTGTGAGATAATGCTAGAAAAATAGTCATCAGTTCTCCAATTTGTCAGTTTGTCTTAGATGTGAGAATATGTGCTCTGACTATGAAGCCTACGCCAACATAGTAAACTCAGGTGTTCATGCATGTTAGCCCCAATGTTGCTATGAGCCTAGTAAAATGCGTATGTTTTCACATTTGTATCCTACTTTTGGTCTCTCTGCAGCAGAACGATGGACAGTTCACTCCCATCCAGCTGGTAGGAATGCTGCGGGGAATTGCCTCAGGCATGAAATATTTGTCAGAGATGAGCTATGTGCATCGGGACCTAGCTGCAAGAAACATCCTGGTCAACAGCAACCTGGTGTGCAAGGTGTCAGATTTTGGCTTGTCACGTTTCCTGCAGGAGAACTCCTCTGACCCAACGTACACAAGCTCCCTGGTACGTACAAGCAGCATACTCACTAAAGACAACATGTTGACACCAGGCAAAAAGTACTTGGTGATTTAATGTACTTACATTCCCACCTCTCACAGTTCTGCTGTGCTTCGCTACTTATAACCAGAACTCCACCATCACCTTTCCTGCTTCCGTCAATCATCTAATTACTATAATCACCTCTGGTCCCAAGTTCTAGTCCCATACACTCATCCTATATACACTGTCTCTCAGCGGTCAGAGGCAAGTTGTGTGGCTAGTGTCTGCCTGAAGCCACAGTCCTCTCAGGTCATGATCGGCAGAATAGTTGGATGAAGGGGTGCTTCCGATTGGCTTTCAACCTGATGGAAACCAGATTGGAGTCACGGCCCCGCAACGGGCCTGCATCGTATTGGGGAGATGAGCACTCCTGGCTGCTTCAAGCTGCCAAAAATTGGGATAAGCTGTCAACTGAGAATCTGCCTGGGCTACCCAAAGGTTTACACAATTGTGCTAATGCAGTCTGCTAAAGGCAAATGTCAAGGTCAGGATGCAGAATCGTTACTCCCTGTTCCATTGCACCACAGAAACCCCACAGACTATAGGGTTCTTGTTGTTTACACCACTGTATGGCACTGAAACACAAAATAAACCTCAACTACACTGTCATTAAGTTGCATAGCAGACACTGTAACTGAAATGACAGTAGTGGCTTACAGAAGAAAATAAGGATAGATACTGTTGTTTCCCTTGTTGGATTTCAATCCCTTTGGTTATATTTGCAGTATCTTTCAGTTCTGTCACTCTCTCCTATTACCCCAGGGGGGTAAGATCCCCATTCGTTGGACGGCCCCCGAAGCCATTGCCTTTCGCAAGTTCACTTCAGCCTCAGATGTCTGGAGCTATGGCATCGTCATGTGGGAAGTCATGTCCTTTGGCGAGCGTCCATACTGGGACATGAGCAACCAGGATGTAAGTGTCTGGTTCTGTTTGAAGTCATGTGCAGTAGTGTGAGAGGAAAGATTGTACATTTTACATTTATTGATTTTGCATACACTTTTCTCCAAAGTAAATAAAAAACCTTTATTTCAGCCTCTTTACAGTGCTATGCCAAACTCTGCAGTCATTCACACATCTATGCATCAAAATGATTTAACACACATAGACACACTGAGAGCCATTTAGTCATCAATTCACCTAAATCACATGTCTATAACCTGCACCACAGTGCCTCCTATAATGCCAGATGGCTTATTTGTCTGCTTGAAAACTGTTGACAAAACTACCACCGCTTGGTGTTTTTAAAGTAAAATTAAATTTATACACTATCACTTGTCCTCTTACGTACATCTCCCTATTCACAGGAGAACTTATAGACGGTCACTGGTGTCAAAACTACTGCACATCACTCTGATTTTTGTCATATGATCACCAGCAACACAACTGCCTAATCTTTTTATTCTAGAGGATGTGGGCTAAGCCCTCTTCAGACACACTTTTATTTTTATGTTACTGATGGGATCACTGTACCACGTGCCACCCTGTAGCGGTTCAATCAGGGCAGCATTGGACTTTTCAGTGTTCTGCTGGAAAAGCAAAGCATGCACAGAACAGTGAACTTGATAACAAAAGGAGAAGAACTTGGGTGGATCAGAGTAGCCTGCCAGTTGTCTTGGACCTCCTGCCTTCACCTGTTAGGAGTTGTGCTTTTTACTTCCAGGCTTTTCAGAGGCGTGTAAAACAGTTGGATCCTGTCTCTGATGAGCTCTGTATCCCCCCACCAGGTGATCAATGCAATTGAGCAGGACTACCGCCTACCCCCTCCACCTGACTGCCCTACCTTCCTGCACCAGCTTATGCTGGACTGCTGGCAGAAGGATCGTGCGGCTCGACCTCGCTTTGCAGCAATAGTCAGCGCCCTGGACAAGCTGATCCGTAACCCTGCCTCACTCAAAATTGTGGCCCAAGATGGAGCTGGGTGAGCTGTACTTTTTCTCTGTTTACATCATAAAGACCAGAGCCAGCATTGCTTTGCCTCTGCATGCTCCAGTCTGGAGGGATCTGTAAAAGGTGTAAAACAAAGTATTGCCTTCAGCGTGCCTGAATAAATGCTTGGGGGAAGGGGGCAGATGAACTTCTCGTAAAATGTCATCAAAGAGAAACTTGGCAACGATTGTGGACAAGGTACCGAGACTCCGACAGGGAAGTTAAGTCTGGAATAGAAAAGCCAGAGTCTTGGAATAAGGCTATTTGGAACCATATGGATACAGTTTCCAGGCCTGCATGTGTGTCTAATCAACACCATACCTCAGCTGTCTTTGTTACAGTGTGGTTAGTGTATTGTGCTATTTGCCCTGTCAGTCAAACAGTCAATATCCAGCTGTGCCCAATCAATCATTCCTTTTCACTGGCTCCGCCCTCAGTCAGTCTATGCAGCTGCCTGTCATTAATGTGTTTTAACTAAAATGCCTCTCTCTCCTCCTTCCTCAAGGCCATCTCATCCCCTGCTGGACCAGCGTGGACCTCCTCCTCTCTCTGCCCTCAGCTCTGTGGGAGAGTGGCTGAGGGCCATCAAGATGGAACGTTACGAAGAGGGTTTCCTCCAGGCTGGATTCACCTCCTTCCAGATGCTCTCCCAGATCTCCACAGAGTGAGTTCAGCGGCTGAGTGAATGCACCTTTCTTGTCTGCATGGTTAATGGTTGACTTTAGCACAGCTGTGCTTAGTGGTTGATGGTGAGCAGCACCCGCGCACAGTAATCAGGCCGACAAAGGCTGTCTGCTTCATCCTGTTTGCAACCCAGTCACACCTGTGTACTTTTCTTGCTTGTTTCTGCCGGATGGAGTTCCCGCTCTGCAGAGCAAGCTCGGCGTGGGAGCAGGCAGATCAGAGACAGTCGGAGACAGACCACTGTTCATGTCTCTGTCTCCTTCTATCCCTTTGTTTCTCTCTCCTTCTGAGACCTTATGTGGTCCCTGCCTTGTTTAGTGATGACTAAGAGTGCTCTGCAGTGTTTACTTTTCATTGTTTCTCCAGTGCACGGTGCTCCGGAGAGGAGAAGTGTCTCGGGGAGAAAACAAGCTGACTGACTGGCATGCATCTCTCATTCTTTCCTGTCAGGGACCTCCTGCGTATGGGGGTCACATTGGCTGGACACCAGAAGAAGATCCTCTCCAGTTTGCAGGCCATCAGGTTACACAACGGGAGCCCCAACACCATGCGTTTTTAGCCCAGCAGACTGCCGCCCCCTGGGGAACTGGCCTCTTGCTGTCACCCCCCCCCCCCCAGCTTGGACTGCTTTTCCACAGCCAGCTGATTGCTGATATCTCCAAAGTTCTGCTCTCGTGTTTTATTCTTCCTCAAATTGCCTCATTGCTGGATTTCACACTTCCCTTCTGCTTCCCTATAACCTGCCAGCTCTTTACTGCCCAGGAATCATTCCGATGTTACAGCAGGTTGCAGCCAGGTACAGCTTCAAAGCCCCACTGGGGGTTCTTGGTGCTCAAGCGGAGAATCCATGCAAGAATTTTGCCAAGGACCATGCGAGATGCTGTTGGAAGCAAATCGGAGTGTGGTTCTGGAGCTCAAAGCAGCAGCAAGGAGAGCACAGGAATGGGACTCTTTTTCATGGCATGGACCACTATCCTGCCAGTCAGCAGCCAGTGGTCAGAACAAACAGAACATGGCATTGGGACCTGTGGTGGAGTCCCAGCTGTGATTAGTCCAAAATGTAGATTAAGAAAAACAGGAGCAGGGATTCTACCATTGTAGAGCATGCAGATCACATCATTGTGGTGAATTTTTTTTAAATTTTATTTTATTAATGGCAGTATACATTAAATGTGTAACGAATCAACAGCTGAAGAGGCATGAGCACGAGCAAATGTTCACTAAAGGGAAAAGCAGAATGCTTCTTCCAACAACTTAGTTAACATTGTTGGGTGCTTTTTTTAATCAAAGCTCCTACAGTCTCTTCTGGCAATTTCATGGTTTATCATGCATACTCTTATTTTCCCTCAAAATTGGACTCTAGTTAAGGGGTGTGAATCAAGGGTGAACCTAACGTTGGCACTTGTGTACCTGGGGAAGAGTTTGGTGCTCTTAGCCCATTAGTGACACTGTTTCCCACGCAACACTTGCTCCTCTGGACTTCCATCTTGTACCTTCCAAGCAGAGGTGGGGGCATGGGTTCCGCTCCCCGTCGGTTTCCATGAAGGGAGACCTGCAAAGGACTCAAGGACACAAAAGAGACCAAGCAAATACTGTTGAATCCTCCTTTTATAAGTTGACATTGTTCATGAAAGCCATAAATCAGGGTTTGTTTAATGTTTCTGGTATGCGAGGAGGCTGAGTCTGTGTTTCACGAGCAGTGCTCAAATAGAGCTGCCATCCTGCTAGTCCACATTGTGCTTGGACTGTATGGTACCCCATGATGGGTATGGCTGAATGCTGGACCAGCATCCCCCACCCTGAAACCAAGCGTCTCGTTGGCGTTGTGTGAACCGCGTCTGGGCTCTTCAGCCCCTTGGGAATTCTGGGAGAATAAATCTGATCTTCACATTGAGGGTCTGTTATTATAAACCAATGTTTTTTTTGTTTTGTTTTTTTTTTTTAAGTTTTATTTGTACAAATTTCTGTATGTATGGGATAAGCAGTCGCTCCCAGTGTGTAATCTGTGTGTCTGTTCACAATAAAGATTCACAGCACTGTTTCTCCCACTGCCATGGCTTTAGCCGTTGGATGCCTCTCATTTTATGGTTCTCGTGAAAGTTTTATTTGTCCGTTCTATGTTTATGGCTAAAAATTGTTTGTGAAGTGTTACACACACGAGTCCCTGTTGCCTCCTCGTGTCTCTTAGGCAGGCAAATGCACTATGCTGACCAAGGACATAATTGTTTTTGAGTCTCTTGTGGAACCAGCGTGGACTCCAACCTTTCTGGGCTGTAACTAGAAAGAAGGTCGAGACTTTAGGATATTGGTCCAGGCAGGACCTACAGCCAAAGGACAGAGCACAACCCCCCCCCCCGTGTCTCCTGGTCTTCACTTCTCCCTGGCACGCTCTCTCTGTTTTGCTGTGTGTGTGTGTCGTTCTCCTTCTTGTGTTTGCCGTCCCCCTGGAGACACATTATCTCTCTGCTTGTCACTCTCCCCATTCAGTCAGAGGTACACAGATGGGTGCTGTTAAACAAAGACAGATCCCTACGTGTCGCAGCTCTGGGTCTCTGGTTTGGTAACAAGGTTGACTTAACAGGAACGGGAGACATTTTTCCTTTAGGTCAGGTTAAAAAAAATGAATACCTCATAACGGCATACAAGGAGCTACCAGTGCACTGATAAGTGTCTTGTTACACTGCATGTCTTCAGTTGTGGCGGTTTACCACCAAGCTGCCGGCAAGGTCCTTGTCACAAAACCTTGTATTAGCATCAGACGGGCGTTCAGCCTGCATTTGTGGAGGTCCCTTTTCTATGCTAGGTTAACAGAGGGTGTTCAGGTGTTAGAGCTCAGAGCCATGTGTAGTGTAGCTCGTCCTGCTGAATGTTAATGGCGCATTCCTGCCGATCACTGAGCAAGCAGAGCAGTTCGTGGCCCCATCGCTGTTTGTGGCCACAGTACTTGGCTGTTCTGCATTCCTGTGTCTCAACTGTGAGAGTTGCAAGGAACGCTGATAAGAGTCAGCCAGACGTTAATGGCTCGGTATGATGATGTTTTGCTTTTGCATGGGGAGAACGAGATGTAGAGGGAAGGTGAGTGTATCCCACTTTAGGATGTGCCACCCTGTCAGTAGGTTAAGGACTCAGGGGAACGATGAAAGGAGGAGGAAGAAACAAAGTAAGGCCCAGACTCCTCCCTTACCACATACCCTTAACCCCACCACCTTCCCCCGCATCCCGAGGGCAAGCAGCCAATCCTTTCCCATCTCCCAAATCTTCAAACTGTCCAGATGCCCATCAAGATGGCGAGTGTTTGCACAGAGCCGTTAATTTTCCCTTCGCCCGTGTTTATTGCCGGAGCCATCCATCAACCTGTCTGTCTGGTTCATACTCTGTTCCTGTGTTTATCTCCTGCAACATCACACTACCTCTGCCAAGGCAGGATGGTTGTTAAGACATTAGTCCTCCTTTATTGCTGTCTTCCTCTTCACTTCTTATCTCTAGCATTTTTTATTATGACTATCTATCCATCTTCCTGCAAACAGGCCCATCGCTACCCCCTGCGTGGGTTCCGGGGGTTTGCAATCCATGGTTGCTTCCCTCACAGCCCTTATTCCTGCTAGTTCAGTCACAGGCCTTTGACTCTGTTCTTTCTTTGCTTCAACAGAACAGCACCGGGAACAACATTAGATTTTTAAAAAAAGAAAAAGATCTTGAAAGGGCTCCGAGGACGAAACCGAATCCTCCTCCACTCGAGTATCAGGATGTTTTCAGTCGCACGCCGGAGTATTAGTGTGTTTTCACTTGGATCATTTTCCAGCTCTGTGCTCATGTTGCCGACTATTTTCATACCTCTCCAGTGAACTGAATGTAAATTGGATTGTGGATGGATTATTGTGTTTAATTCCATGGTTTTGGGGCACCAGTGAAGGCGATGCTATAATACAAATTAAAATGGGTGTTATGTTCACAGCATATTGTGGGTTTGGCCCATGTGGCTCCAAACAAAACATTTTTCAGTCCTGACAAAGTCCTAAAATGGTCGTTTCAGGTTAACTGGGTTCTGCAGAAACGGGTTAAGGTGAGTCCTAAACAAAAACATACTTTGAATGCAGAAAGCCTTCTGATGGTGTCATTTAGTCCCAGACTGGGAATAACTTGTCTATAAAATTGGCCCAAAATGTTTGCCACTTTTTTAAATGAAATGGATTACAATATCATTTAACCCCAGTGTCCTGACCCCTCAGCGATTGCCCAGGCAAACTGACTCTTGTTATCTAACCCACAATTACTACAATTACTGTTCACCTTTGACCCTGAGCCCCTTGACCTTCTGGAACTCCCAGCTCTCACATCAGACCCTGCGTGGCTATGCCCTTCATTATGAGTTTAGGCCATGTGGTTGGATCATTCGTCCCCGTCGAGGCCCGAGACACTGCTGCTGTAACGGCATAGCTGTGTCATAGTTGGCTGGTCTGCAGTCATCTCAAAATGATCACTCATCACCCACTTGCCTATCGCCACAAGCGCCGGCTGCTAGGCCAGCAGAGCCGGCTTGTTCGGTGTCTCTTTGATTGTGCGTCTGTTCTTGCACCAGGCGGCGGTGGATCCCATCCAGGCCTTGGCAAAGAAATGGCATCCATTGCGCACCGGGTGCCGAGTGCTACAGATGTGGATTGAAGTAACAGATTTTTGTAAGTCGAGTCGCTTCATGCTGCAGAAATAAGAATAAGCCTGAATGACTCATTCGCCCCAATCATTATCCTTCAACCAGTGACTTCCGACTGCGTGTCACCGGGATAATGAAGGCAGATCAGGTCTTATGTATGAGGGTAAATGCTCGGAAAAGCTGTCAAGTGTCATCTCACGCTGGAGTGGTAAGACGACAGAACCAGCGATTCTGCAGCAGAGCGACTTTTCCTGCGACTCACAAGTGTCTGAGCACCAAAAAAGTTTCCTTCTCCTTCACATCTAATTCTCTCACTGACATGTATTGGAATTTTTAAAGAGGAAGAAATCCGGCCTGGGAATAGTAGATAATCTGGGAAACAGAATGATGATCATGCTTGTTCCTTCAGCAATGCAGATGTGCAGCTAAATGGTAGCGACCGTGTCTGAAAGGCAAACAGAGCAATCGGAGGCAAATCAAGTTAGCGCTGTCACCATCAACAAGGAGCCCTGGGTTTGGCCGCAAAGGTAATTGAACTTGCAGATCAATACTTCCCCAAGGCTTTGATTACAATCAGCTTTGGGTCTGTTCGAATCCAAACAGCCGTGTCTCCGGAGGCCGCGCCGCACCACGCTCCACGCACCCCGCATTCCCTGCTGGAGTCTCCGCTTTCCCAGAGCAGGAAAGGTGTTCAGCTGCATGGTGATTGTGGAACGATTCAGCGATTCTGCCATTTGTTCAGTAGGCGCGTTGGTTCTTCTGATCTTTGAGTTACACGGGTGTGCACACATGCGCACCTGTACACAATCCTGAGTTTTAGTAACTCAGAATGTCAGGGAGCATTTGGTTTTCATTTGCTCCTTTGCCTGCTCTGTGCGTATGTGTGTGTGTGTTTGTATGTTGTCGTGTTTGTTGTCTATTTGTCCGTGGGGCTCTTTACCACATCTGTGGCCTCCGGCCGCCAACCCGAATCCTTGCTGAGCCACATGCCTATCCAAAGACCCCAAAGAGGGGGTCCCTGCAGACAGATGCCCCCTGGGGTGCTGTCATGGGCCTGGGCTTTTACCAGTAGTCTCCGTGACAGCAATCATCTGTGTCCTGCTGTGCTGTAAAAAATGCTTTTCCTAAAGCCTGGTTTTCCATGGGACCTCCTGTTTACCAGCTCAGCCCCCCTTCTGGTCACATGTTGATCTCGGTACTATTTCTGCACACTGAGCTCCACCTGTAGTTACCATACTAAAAATCAAAAGTAGTCTGTTGTCCCATTTCCTTTGGTCCCCCCCAAACCCAGTAAAGAGATGCTTTTGAAAACTATTTGCTAGTTTCTCTCATGTCTGGAATTTTGAGCCTGGGAGTGGGTGGCTGCGAGAGGGAGTTTTTGAACCAGTAAATCAAGTGTGGGGGCCTAGCCAAGCAAAGGGTGGAGCTCAGCTGGTGAGTGGTAATCAAAAACCAGGGCTGAGCCCGCAATGACAAAGCTCTGGGGATGACAAGGCGAGCAAGGCCCCTGGGGGCCAAAGAAGCTGCTTGACTGGCAAAAGTTCACTCAGTGCTTTGTGGTGATATTTCGGCTGAACTCTGTAATTTCAGACAAGCTTCACAAAGGCTGTGAGAAGTGTCTGTGTGAGAATCAGCCTGAAATGCAAGACTCAAGTGTCAGCTGCTGTGAGTACACTGTGATGGCATCCAATTGTAGGCCCAAAGCAAAGATGGGATCTGTTCACCCAGTTTTACTGTTCCGTTTCCTGAAAACCACCCTGTGATTTTCATGTTCTCTTCTGTTATTGTGGGATGGGTTTTATGCTGTGGCACAGTGGCACAGCAGGTAGTGATGGTGCCTTGCAGCTCATTTGCTGTGGGTTGGAATCCATCTGTCTAGAGTTTGCATGTTCTCCCTGTCATCATGTGGGATTCCTCCATGTGCTCCTGTTTCCTCCCACAGTCCAAAGACATGTTTCACATAGGTTATTCACATTAAATTGCATCTTGTGTGTGTCTTTGTGTCATGGACTGGTGCACCCTGCCTCATCCCTTATGCTTCCAGGACAGACTCTGGTCCACCACAACCCTATACTGGACAAGCGGTGATTTAATGATGCTGAATACCAGGTGAGTGTTTTATATGTAGTGGTTATACAATGTTTTTATATCTATAGTTTTGTTGCAGTATTTCTTTTGTTTACCAACCCCAGCAACTTATCCACTTATCAACACCCAAGCCCACCACAATCAGCTGTGACCAAGAGGTATTTGATCGTCATCACAGACTCCCTAGGGTAACGGGATGTGGTACTTCAGCAATTTTACTCCATCACTTTCAAGGGGTCAGCGATTAATTTTCATTTTTTTCTGGCATTTTCCATTTTGATTTGCTCAGGAAATGTGCTGTGAAGTGCTCTGCAACACGCTGCTTTTGAGGATGTGCCATGTGGAGGAGGATTTCATTGACTGATCTTTTTTCTCCATGTGGAAACTGATGGTAGAAGAAGGGGTTAGTAAGGCATATTCTAAGGGGGTGAGGGCTCGTGGCATTTTTGAGAACACGTGCACCACTCTCTAACATAAGCCCAATCTAGCCCTATACTGTGTTTGTAGGAGTGAAACAGATAACTGTGTGTGTGTGTGTTGGCAAAGGGAAGATGCGTGATAACAGAAAAACCTTTCGGTTCCTTGAACCGCACTTCGAACCCTTCCTGTATCTCCCTTTGGGTAATGATGTGCAGTTCTCACTCTTCTCTTTCCTCAACCTTACACCCATGTCCTCGGCTTCCCCTCTCACCCGCCTGGACCCCCTCCCAGTGGGGCTGCCCGTGTCGGGTTAGGGAGGGGTGGCAGTGCACTATTGATCTCTCATGCTCCCAACTCAGCTTCGACTGCTTCTGACAGCTGCGACCTAGTGGATCACAGCAGCCCCCCTTCACCTGGGCAAGAGGGTGTGGTTCGCGGAGGGGGCATTTCTTCATGTCTTACTCTGGTTATGTGTGTCAGTTGACATGCATTGCACTTCAGGGGCTCAGTGTGCAAAAAGTGACACAAATGGAAAAGAAGAGAAAAAACTGAGTGTCACCAATTTGAGTTTGACAGCTTTCCTCCGTTCCTGTGTGTCCACCTTGTCCCCCAGTCCCTCATTCACCTGACCCCTTACCTCTCTTTACACATTTTCTGGCTGCATTAGCAGTTGGATGACCCCTTCTAGCCATCTCACCCCCTCTCACTCACACACGCGTGCATACATTTTCATGCCTACTTACTGCCATATACCCTCCCTCACTCTTCCTTATGGTTACATTGGTGACCTTTTCCTTTCTGGGACATCTAGTGGAAACCTAAGTTCAAATTGCTGCCTCCCCCATATCTTTTGCGCTCTCTCTCTCTCTCTCTCTCTCTCTCTCACAGACACACACACACACACACAATTTATATTCTTTGTCTAGTGCTCACTGTCCATCCTGCTCCCACCTCCATGCCAGATTGGTGTGTCAGGCGCCTGGTCCACAGATTTCCATTTGGCTGGAGGAGAAGCTGGGAGACCTTACAGTAATGCACGGCTGGCAGCCGATGTGTGGTGACGAGTCCACTGCCGGTAGGGACTGGCATCAGCGCCCAGCAGCACACACATTCCACCAAAATCCCTAAGTGTAAATTACATAACTCATTTGCTATATGCAAAAAACTTGCATTATGACATTTATTGTTTTTTTTTTTTCCTTTTCCTGTTGCAAGAACATTTGTAAGTGACCCAGAAAAGTTGAAGTAGTTCTTATTGATCCTGTCTGGCATTTCCTAAATCAATCATACGTCTCTACAGTTTAACAGGAACTGCAATTTGGGATGTTTGCCTGCAGTCTTGTGGTCTCTGGTCCAGGTTCTAACCATTTGCGTGTCTAGTTCCTTTACCACAGACCTGTTGGACCTTTCCTCATAACGTACAGAGACATGGCCTTCAACCCACTGCCACCACCACACCAACAATCCTGACAGGTTCTCATGGGACCAAACAGCCCAGTGTGCTTCATGTGTGTTTGTCTTGAAGAAAGAGTGTTTTTTATGCCTTACTGCACCTAGAACACACATTATAACCCCAGGAGATCAGTGTGGGGCTACCATTCATATTAACCATGTTTGCTGAAAGGTTAAAAAAATAAATATGGAACGTCTCAGTTCAAGTTATATTATGTACAAGACCTCATATCTGAAATGTTTAACCCCTCTGATAAAATGCAGTAAAGTTAATAAAATGTATGGTTTACACTTGACCCCTTTCACCTAACAGAGAAAGTATGAGGTTTGCACACTGAGCTACTTTTAGTGATTCACCCATTTATACACCTGGGTAACTTTTGTTGGAGCAGCTCAGGGTGAGGACCTTGATTATGGGAACTACAGCAGGAGGAGAGATTCAAGGCCCGGTCCTTTGATAGCAATATGGCAACTCCATCTACTAAGCCACCTGCTGAGCTTTGTTGCAAAGTGTGGCATCAAATCAGTGTTTATAAGAATGTTTTCTTTGTACATGCATGAGCTATGGTGATGCTGGCACTACATTACTTATTTACTTTGGAGATTGCATCATACTAAGGGCTTCATAATCTCACCCATTTATGTCACAGAATGTTTACTAAAGCAGATCAGGTAAGTGGCTTCTTAAAGGTACAACAGTAGTACCACCTCCAGGAGTGCGAGTTGTCCTGAGCCAAGCTGCAGGTCTCTGGGAGCAAAGTGGGTCCAAATGTACCTAAGAGACCCTCAGGGGTGGCAGAGGGAACAATTTTCACTTCATGTGCATCTCTGTTAATGCATTTTAGTCTGCCTCTGTATGTGTGTGCGTGTGAGTGTGTGTGGGTGTGCGTGGGTGTGTGTGCGTGTGTGTAAGAGACAGCGAGAGACAGTACAAGTTTCAGTTGGTGTGCCAACTTGCTCCCTCTGGGACAAACCTGCGATTCAAATGTGTTCACCTTGCTTCTTGTTTGTGCTGCAGCCACCGAACCTTAGTTCTTCCTCCTGTTTTGAAGCTGCTGTCGCTCTCTAACAGCGCTGCTTCATCCCGGCAGGATGTCAGACAACAGAGGCCTGTGGGAGGTGCTAAACGTAACCTCTGATTTCTCCTGCGTTCACTTTATTTGGTGTCAAGGTTAACAAACTCAGATCGCTTCTTTTGTGCTTAAGCTGAGATACAGCAGTGTGTGAAAAGTGTGTCGAATGCAGGCCACACCGCTGCTGTGGATGAGAAGGGTCAGCAGAGCAGATAAAAACAGTGAAATGTTCTGTTGTTCTAATTTTTTAAAGAGGAGGGAGCTGATGAATAGCACACAGAGGCCCAGTCATGGATCCAGTGCTGCTGCCTCTCTGCCCTCCATCAATCAACATCATCTTTCCCAGGGGCCCCTGGGGCCGATTGCTTTCAGCTGGAGGCTCTGCACCGGGCGGGATCCGGGGCCGTGTGCATCACATGGTTGGAGCAGCTGCCGCTCCGCCGCCAACCACATCGATTGTCTGGGCCCTGTGTTCTCCGCCGTCCCACTGCTGGGCCAATGGGGGAGCTGAGCTCGAGGCTACTAGCCAATGGAGGAGTGGTGCTTCTGGATACATCTGTGGAGACCCCCTCCAGCGTAACATCACGCAGCCCCTGTCTGGTTCTACTAGCAAAAGCACAGGTAGCAGGTAAAAAATTTTTTTCTCTGTCTCTCGCTCTCCCCCTTTACTTGCCCCTATGCACTGAAAGGGCCTCATCCATCAAACACCACACTGCCACAATATTATTCCTCCAATTACAGATCTCTCCTTCCCTCCATCCTCTGCATTCTCAGACACAACCCACTACTTCCCTCCCCCACACTGCTGCTCTCCCTCTTTCGGTGCTCACCATCAACCCCCAAGACCACTTCACTATAATGACTACCGTAATTAACTGTAATAACTTTGGGTTCATTTATGTAATTGAAGCCCTTGTTCCATTAACCAGTACCCCCATGGGTTTTTCAGGTTGTGTGTGTGTGGGGGGTGTTTTGGGGGGGGGGGGGGCTGAGTGCAAAAGAAAACAAGTGTGTGAATTTTTAAAAATCTTTATTTTTAAAGTAAGTGCCTCAAGAAACTATAACTGGCTGTAATGTGAAATGGTTACATTATCAATGCAAGAGAAAGCTGAGTCAAACCCTGCTTACCTCACCAATCTGTCTGTCTGTCTGTCTGTCTGGCTGTCCATCCATCTGTGTCAAAACAGTGTGTTTCTTGAAGTGCCCTCTGATCCCGGAGCTGCAGGATGAGGCGCTGGGAGGTGAGGTCTGACAGGGGGACCTGGGGCGGGAGACGCACTCCAGCCGCTCCTCTGGTTCGGTCATCTGAATCAACACCACAGTTAATGTGCAAAGAGCCTCAGGCCCAGTCCAGCCAGAGTGTATTTCTGCGACTTGTGCAAAAGGGCCTTTTTTATTTCAGTGTGTGGTGTCCTACTGTTGTACCTTCGGTGGTCGCAATTAACCTGAATTTCTCCAGCAAAATACCCAGCTGTGTAAATGTGTAAAATTATAAGTGAGCAGAGAAGTAATAATACAGTTTGCCAAGCCGTAAGTAATGCACAAATGCATCACAGCCAGTAAGCTGAACCGAGTAAAGAAACGTGACAAATGAAGGCCTTTTATGAAGGCCGACTGAAAGGGAGCGTGGATTAGTGATCTTCTTGTGTCCATAATTTGGCGTCCACTCCAGAATTGTTTGAGCAGTTATGATAACCTAACAATGATTTAATATTAATATTGATTCAAGCTGGATGTTTGAACAAGGGATTGCAAACAAACAGAGAAAGAGCAGAGGGGTGTTAGCAAAGTATGCGGCTAATGGGAAAAACCTGTTGTTCCCTCAGCTGCATCTTTTCCACAAAACAAGCGGAAGGCAAAGAGTGTGACAGCACTGGGATGCAGAGAGGCGAGTCCTGGAGGGGCTGTGTCCCCTCACCATTCAACAAACAGAGCTCTGCCCACAGCTGCCTCAGTGGACACATCTTCAGCTTAAGGGTAACCATGAACCAGTGCTCCCAACGACCCACTGGTTATCCATCCTTTACCTGTCCAGTGTTGATCCTGCAGTAGCTGACACTGTAAAAGTACTGTTTTTCAAAGGGCCGTCACCAGACAGACAGCCTTCCCGGCCGGTGCTGTGCTCTCCGCATCAGGCATCAATCACAGGCCGCAACTTGGAGCTGTGGTACCTCTGGGGTTGTGCAGCTGGTCTAGAAAGTCAATAGAAACAAATGGTAAGAATACTCAAAAGAGATGTAAGCAGTGGCCTAAAAGTAGGAATAAAGCTTTGAAATCAGTGACTGTTTCAGTTGACACGGCTGTGGCTGAGATGCCAGGGGCCACGGTTTCTATGGCGAGGACAATGAAAAGATTAATGTGCACAATTATATGTGGAGATTCCTAGTGTAATGTATTTATCACCTAATCAATACCTATCGGCAACGATTAGAAAGCCTACATTAAGATTCATTGTACCACAGCAAACAGGTAGGAGGCAGCAGGTAGGATGGTGTTTGTGGAGCTGCTTTCAGGAAAACACATACAGCTGTAGAATACAGGAAAATATAAAAAATGCTCAGATTTCAGAGTCAGAGCATTTGCTAGACCACGAGACTCCGTCTTGGAGCTGTGGGTTTCGGTCCACCGCTTGCTGCTGTGAGCTGACAGGATCAACAGATGGCATGATGGTTAAGGAGATGCAGCTTAACCTTTAGTTCTGGCAGTTTGGGTTCCTTAAGAGGTCCAGTTCTGGGACACTGACAATTAAATAATCTGACTGGCACCAATATAATTTCCAGCTGAATTAGTAGATAAAAATAATCCACATTTTGAAAAAATGTGCCTGACAAACACAGTGCATAAAAATGCAAATTGTCACCAAGCCTAAAGGGAAGACGAAAGAGCCGGTGCTGTTATGGAAATGGAGAAGTTTAGAAGTCACACCTAAGGGAGGCCAGGGTTCTTCGGGGAATGTAGTGCCACCAAGTTAGTTAGTTAGTTGGGCAGTTATTTAAATAATAATAAAAATTGTAAATGGCCAGAATCTATCAAACATTGTATATGGTTATGGGATGAATCAGCCAGGATTCCAGAATGAATACAGCTTTGTGGAGATTATCTATTTTTATATTTAGACATCTTAAATGACTTTTAATTTAATGTAGTTTGAAGTTAAAAAGGGTTACATTGTAATGGACTGGAGTCCTGTCCAGGGTGTACCGCCCATATCCTAAGTCTGCAGAACAGGCTTCAGACCATTGTGACAGTGCATTAGAAAATTTGTCATAATCGATGGAGGGATGAATTGATGGATGGAAGGAAGTCTTACAGAGCATTTTTATTGATTAAAAGTTTTACTGCTAGTAAATGGAAGGACTTCTGTATTATGTAGGTTCTATTGATCCTGTTTCAGCAGTAAAAGTAACTTTGCAGTTACAAACAAACTTTGGGTGCCATTAGTGCTGATAAGCCAATATATCTGCTTTAAAACTGTGGCCTGCGAGTGTTTGTTGGCTCTTACCCTGGACCACTGTCACATGATTGTTACCCTGCAACCCTGTAAGCACTTCTGTATTATTAAGGCCTAACATCATGAGTCACCCTGGACAAAGGTGACAAGTAAATAAATAATAGTGTAAATAATAATGCTGTGTTTGATATATTATAAAAAGTTATTGCCTTTTGTATCTGAAAAACCATGCTGTGTAATAATGTGCATGCAGTTTATTTTCAGACTGCTATTTCCTTGTACACAGTGAATGTCTTCTGTAGGAGGATTCAGAAAACAACCTGTTGTGCAAAGAAATAGTGTTGGCTGGCAGCATACCTTTACAGACAACAGTATTCCACATTTTTGTTGAGCAGTATTCTTAATTTATGATATTTTAGTTCTTCTTGGCCAGTTTACATGAAAATATACTGTATATGTGTGGAGATATTTACAGATGATCCTTGCCGTATGTTGCTTAGCACATTTTCAATTTCAGTTGATCTTTATACTGCACTTCTCAACACAGGGACAAGGAGTGCTGAGCAAAATTCCAAGGGATAAAAGACAGGGAAGAAATGACACAATATAGACTATCTGCTGTTAAGTCAAACAAACTGTTAGCTGCTTAAATAAGCTAGCCAGCCAACAAATGAGGAGAGGAAAACTAAAAAAAAAAAAAAACTGTCAACACCAAGAACAGAAGAAAAATAAACCACTTGAGGTCCAAGTTGCAGTGGCTGCTCACCCCTCCTGGGCACTCTATAGTGGTGGTATTAATACATGAGTCCAGGGTGTCTATGACAATAGAGCTGAAGACTAAGGGAGACACCATCCATATCTACGCCCACGGCTGCTGACCTGGGGGATGTACAAGCACACCAGGAAAGAAGTAAAGAAAAATAAAAGAACTTGTGAATACATCGGGTAGGGTCAACTATTGAAACACAAATTGAACAAGTGGGTTTTAAGTGTAGTTTTAAAGGCTGCAATGGAAGGGACACCTTACGGTAAGAGGAAGCGCAATCCACAGTTTAGGGGACCTGTGGCTGAACACTCTGCCTCCCACAGTTTCAGACAGAACTACAAGCAAGTCGGTGTCTTGCAAGTGAGCCCAGCTAATGAGGAGATCTGAGATTTAAGTTCATGACAGACCATTCAGACCTTTATAGGTAAAAAGCAGTAACTCGAAGTCACATCTATAAAGTTGTGGGTCAAAAAGGATTCCGAGAAGATGATGCGATGTTGAAATTTAGACCCACGGACTTGATATAAGGATAGAAAGTTATAAAATACTGTCAAATACTATAGTAATTAGAAAAGTAGGGTGAGGTAGAAAAGAGTAGCTGCTTACCAGCGACATTTATAGTGTGAAGAATCCCATGTTGCCTGGATTAGTGCAACATCATTTTATTTGTGATGGCATGTTGAGGTAGCAAGTGACACTGCTGCCTCACAACACCTCGGCTGTTTCGGTGTGGATTTGACTGGCCCAGTCTGCGTGGAATTTGCATGTCCCCCCTGCATGTGGGTGTATTTCATTCAGATGCCTCCTCTCACAGTCCAAAGACATTTATTTCAGGTTAACTGGCCACTGCAAATAGTTTTGTGTGGTCACCCTGTGATAGACTAGCATTCAATCCAGGGGGTAATTTTATAACCTACCACCCACTTTGGGAAAGGCTCTGGACCTCTGTGCCCTTGACCAAAATAAAGTAGTTAATGGTAATGGGTGAATGGATGGCTTGGTTTATCTTTATTTGTGTTTGGTGCTCTTGCTAGTTGTGTCTTTTTTCAAAATATAGATTCATCCAGTGTTATACTACTTTTATTGTGTCCTCTTTTTGTCCATCCTATATTTTCTTTAAAAAGTGATCAAATAGAATTTAAGGCCACCCAGGAAAAAGGTTAAACTTAATCACGCTACATCGATCCACATTAAAGTAATTTCTACTGTGGAAAGTAGAGCTCCTGCATGCCATTTTACTGTAAGTATAATTTCTTCTGTCCAGATCAAAATGATAGAACAGAGCAAAAAATGAAAGTAGGAGTTAGTGAAGGACGTGGGAAAGTGAGTTTTTGTCCTTGAATTCATGTAATCGGGCGTTGTGCTGTTCCCTGGATTGAGAGCTCAAGTGGAGGTCAAATGTCACAGGGTGGTCCGAGGGGGTCTGAGAGGGTCATTGAGACATGCCAGGACACAATGGTTGCAGCTGGACTTCTAATGGGCTCCTTGTCCCTCTGCTCTCATCCTGTGACAGCGGTCTAAGCAGCATGACTTTAGCTGCAGAACGGCCTCTTTGTGTGTGTGTTAGTGGTGGTGGTGGGGGGGGGGTCTTGAGATGAGCTCTCTGCCCCGTTTGTCACCAGATACACTCTGAGAATTGCTCCTCCCCTAACTGCGCCCTCCTTTGTTACACTGCCCCCTCCCCCCTTCCACATTCCTGCCCCACCCTTTGCTCTTTCTCGCACTTTCTTCTGCATCTTCACCCTACTACCCCAGCATCTTTCTCAGCTCCCTTCATAATGAATCACATGATTCCTTTACCCCGTGTCGCATATGTGGCTCGCAGCAGACACATCACAGCCGCCCTGCCTGTAATGAGATCAGTTCTTGGACCTGCGTAGCCCCCCTGTGGGAGTGGTGTATGAGGCCCCCTTCACTCAGCTATATCTACAGAGCGTGTTTCTTGAAGTGCCCTCTGATCCCGGAGCTGCGGGATGAGGCGCTGGGAGGTGAGGTCTGACGGGGGACCTGGGGCGGGAGACGCACTCCAGCTGCTCCTCTGGTTCGGTCATCTGAATCAACACCACAGTTAATGTGCAAAGAGCCTCAGGCCCAGTCCAGCCAGAGTGTATTTCTGCGACTAATGAATGTTTGATCTGTAGCGAGCCTTTTTAGCATTTCTTTCCCTGTAGACTCTACCCTATTTGACATACATCATCCGTTTTAGAGTGAGGAAGTTGTGTAAAGCAGATCTGCTACACACATATCTGCGGGACTGTATTTCCAGCATACACAGCCCAGCTCGGTCTGGGTGGAGTTTGCACGTTTTGTGTCTGCTGTGGTTTCAAGCAGGCGCTCCGGTTTACACCCACAGTCCAAAGACATGTGTTTCGCATGAACTGGGGTTTAGGTAATGTAGTCTAAACTGTGTCTAGACTACATTACCGTGTTGTCTAGATGGTAAATTACCTGAATGAGTTTACTGTAGTGTATACAACACACTAAGTCACCTTGGAGAAAAAGCTGTCAGCCAACTCGTGCAAATGCTTTGGAGAAAAGCATTTGCTAAATGAATAAATGTAAATGCAATAAGTCATGAAGAGCAAAACCCTGGGGAGAACAGAATTACCTGCATGTCTGTGATTTTTCTCTCCAATTGTCATGAATGAGCCAGGCTGACCGCGTCCTGTATCGGCAAAGACCTGGTAACCACAGGTCAGGCCACCCGTGCAGGGCTGGTGCGAGAGCCACCGTCTGCGTGCGCTCGGGGGAGACGACCTTGTCCAGGGAAAATGGCAGAATCACATGGACACACCAGCCAGGTCTCCTACTCTTCGTGAGCAGACAGGGTTTTGCACCAGTCCCCTCCTCTAGTTAATGACTTACCTTCCTCATGTGAATGCTTTCGATAAGATTTAAACAGAACCAAAATAGCAACTGAGCGAGAAATGCTTCATTAAAACGTTGCGTTCTGTATTAATAGAACAGGTAGTGAACCGCTAGTTGGGCCGATTAAGCGAAAGGGAGGGGTCCACATGAACCCGGCAGACACGCAAGCAACCAGGAACGAGAGCCGAAACCCCTCTACCGGACACAAGGAGATTGATCATGTCTGACTTTTGGGAAATGAGGCCCATTTTGCAACACTTTTCTCTCCCTTCATTTGCTCCCTTCTAACTGCTCCTATACCCATTTGTTTTTTAAGACAGCTTCTTTACCGCAGAGGTCTCGCCTTCGTTCTTTGTTTCCCCCCGGTCTTGTACCCCGCCCAGCATCCACTTCTCTCGACGCGGGGCCCCTGCGAGAGGCCCGCTGCTGACAGACGCAGCGTGTCACACTAATTCCCCCTCATTAGGGAACCAGCGACTCCCGCTCCTTCTGCCGACCCATACATCTCCCTCTGTCAATTGACACATCATGCACACGTCTGCCCACGCCGTCGCCAGGGGATGCTCGCAGGGCCGCCGCTGGAGCGAGCGAGCGCATGCTCCGTCTGCGCTCGGCACGGCTACAACACGCCAGCATCCGTCTCGCTGTTGTCTCCCGGCCCCAAGCGTTATAGCCCAATAAATCTTGACACGGACTACGCCGACTTTCATTTTCTGTCCGTATTCTCTGTCCGGCTTCCCATCCCCTTGACATATGGACACGGACACACGCCCAGATGCACGGCTCACGCGCACACAAGGACCCCATGCAGTAGGTGCAGGGTTCAGTTACCGATGATGGAAACGCTATAGGTAATCTAGTGCAGGTGTGTTTTTCTGTAAGGCCACATCATAAGACTGGAAAAAGTGTGTGTGAGTGAGCGAGCAAGTGAGCGAGAGCGGAGGGGAGCTCAGTCTGTTTTCCATCTCTCTTTGACAGCTCCTCCAAACTCTCTGATTGTTGTTAACATGTCAAGCGCCATCACTTTACAAACAGAGGCTGATTTGTTTTTGGAAGTTCTCGGCTTTTCCCGGGCTGCTCCGTCCCCGCGCGTCTGCTGGCTCTGCTGTCTCCGTCGGCAGGACGGTCCGTGTTTGAGAGATCAGACTCAAAGGGCCTTCATTTTTCTGCATGGTGTTCCAGTTAAACTCCTACAGACGCACACCAGCCCGTCTTGAGTCCAGCTTGTTTCGTGGCAATTAAAAAAAACACCTGTAGTTAAAATGACCAGTAAAACTGGTAAAATTAGGCCCTGTTCTTAAGACTTGACCTGGGATCCCTTCTTTGCGCAACCGTTTTAGTTACCTATCTTACATCCAAAATAACTTGGAGAGGTCTGCATCTGAAACTGAGAACGTGAGAACAATGTAATGAGAAACATCCCAATGCAAACGCCCAGAAACTCATGGGTTCGGATTCCTGCATGCAAAAGCACTAATCCGTATGACCGCACGCTTCTGAACCGCAGTCAAAATGTGCAAGCAGACAAAGTGAGCAGCTCTCAGCCACTGGGACCGATTCAAATTTGGCATCAAATTCTGTGCATTCTGACCGGTGATATTAAATGCCACAAAGTTCAGTTGACAATTACAGTAGAGCTGGATTAGGGATCCCCTAATATGCTCGAATTTTCCTGTCCCCTTCTGCTTTCCGCTGATAACCGGAGCTGCCGCGTCTTCTCAAGGCCTGAAGTACAAAACATGCACAAATACTACTCGTTCCCCAACCGGACATCAATTCTTGACCAAAATCTAAAAATACAAAGGTGTGTTTACAAACTCAAATTCCTGAAATAACAAGAAAAACAGAGAGAGAATTTTCCTGAGGTTTAGTGGCTTTAGGAAGGAAGAAAAAGAACTCCGCAACTGTCTGGCCTTGACGGTTGGATCAACCGACCGCTCAAACCGCGGGACTGTCGTCTCGACACGGCTAATTCCACAGCAGAACAAATCGAACGGAGATGGAATGAGGAATCGAATGACACGACTGCATTTCATATACGAGCCGCTGCGTTTAACCACCATCAATTACAGGGCTCCCAATTAGACCTTCCAACTTGGGCATCTCAATGGCTTCAAGGCAGAATTAATAAAATAACAATACTGAGAGAGATGTCAAATTATTTCTTCTTTCTTCTTATCAGGCAAGTTCATTCTGCCGGCTGAGCTTATACTTTTGACCAGCAACACATTTTTTCAAAGATTGTATTTACTGAAGCAGCTCAGGTTTTCCTGCCCAGGAGCACAATAGCAGCTCTGCCACCATCTGAACCAGCAAAATTTTGATCACTCTACTTTTTTTTTTTGACTACTTCATTGAAATTCAACCGCATCTCTTATTCAACTTTCTTCTTGAATTACAGTAAAATACAATTTAAGAATTCTACATTTCTCTTGACCTGAACGCATTCTGCAATTGGCAAGCAGTGGTTTTCTGTGTTGCCTTTTATTCCTTTAAATTAAAATCATTTTCATTTACAAAGACTTGCAGTTCACTTTAACACTGGCTATTGGAAACCTTATCAAGGCTGAAGGAAGTACTGGCTCCAGGCTCCAGTCAAATGAGGTGAACCACGTAAAGATATACATGATATATGAGAACTCTAGGCAATAAGGCAATAAGGTAAAGATCAAACAGAAGGGGCCTGTTATCTGCGTTTCCCTCCAGCTCTTTTCCCCATCTGTTTTTTTTTTTTATAGTGCATCGTTCTACTTTATGTGTCCATGTGCAAGACTGTCACTAATGTCTATTGTTACTTGTTTCAGCTTTTCTTCTTATTTCTGCATTTTTTCACAGGTGATGTCATAACTGGCGAATGCTTTCGCACAGCTGGGTGTCATCGGCAGGGATGCAGGTGAAGACACTTCGCGCCCACATCCGGCGGCAATAACAGCATGACTAAAGTAGGGATTGGATACTGGAACCTCCCAATGATTCACACCTTTCCCAGCTACTGTCTTCAGCTGACTCAGTGGGAAGAATAAACCCTCAGGATTTGAATCTCAGATGATGTGCAGAAAAGGGGGAGTGATTTATATCTCTTGATATTTGTTTTAGTAACATGTTAGTTAGTTAGTTACAGACTTCGGGGTACCGCAGCAGTGCACCAGTCTGTCACTATGGAAATGGATTACACACTGTCGCGTACTGTATATGTGATGCTGACTATGGCATGATGTCATATTATTTGAGGTTATGGAAAGAATGGGAGCTCAAAGAAGATTCAGCTTCGCGTCTGAGTCCGAACAAAGAAACCAAGAAATAAGAAAAGGCAGCTTGTTAGCCAAGGTTACTGAATTGAGTGGCTCAGGGAAAGTATAAATTCAGCACCAAGAATCACCAGCCCTGGAAAGAATAAGTTCAACACGGAACGTGCTCGGTAAAGGGTAGATTTTAGCTCGAGAAGCCTTCTTTTTGGGTCAAGTCTGCCTGCAGAGCTTGTGCAGCATCCTGGGTCACTGCAGAGTTCAGGGCAACCTTCAGGACCTGTGAGATCCCTGTGGAAGAAAGCACAAAAGCTGCTTTATGCGGGACCACCGGTTTGGGTGCACACTGCGCTCACCCCTGTCCAAACCGCTAGATCCGTGTAAACAGGCAGTTAAACGTTTCAGTGTGTTCTCCTACTGTACCGGGCGGAATAATGTGCCTCGGCTCGTCGGGGCCACATGGAAATGCCCCTGGAGGAGCATGTGTTGGCTCAGGCCTCCGGGACAGGAAGCGGGCCTGACAGCCACCCGGGTTCAGTGAGCGCACTGGTTGCTTTGCGACTGAACTGCCGTATGATTTATAATGGCTGCGAGTCCCGAGGGATGAGGTTGTTAGACAAATTAATAAATAATAATTGCAGCAAACGACACAAGATGTTGGTTCTGTTGCCGTTTTGGGAGTTAGCAAACACCTCCGCCTGTCTGGAACATTCCACCATGTTCAATGGGCCATTGGAGGCCATGCTCTTTCAGAGGGGTCCATTCTGAAAGTGCAGGGGGCACAGGGGGTGCTCCCCTGCCAGGGAAAAGGGGCCGGCCCGCAGTCGGAGGCAGAGCCGTGGCAGAGCGCTACGGGAGGTTAGCGATCTGCACTCATTTACCGCTTGTTCGAGAAGGGGGAGATGGCAGGGTAAGAGGAGAGCCAGAGAGGCAGCAGGGGGCGGGGCTTAGTTATCCCTGGTGCCCCTCTTAAGCGCTTCTGCGTTTGACATGAAACCCAGGCAAATATTTCAGCAATTTCAGCAACTCCGGGGGGAGGACAAGTCATCGAAGGCTAGCATTTCAGTGTGATCTGTTCGCTCCATCTGTCTGTCCCTTCCCCCTCCCCGTCCGCAAATCCTTCGTTCCCCCGTCCTCCGGTGCTGCCTCGCGCACTCTCGCAGCCTTCGCGGTTGTAAACTCGCTCTTCTTAATACACCGACTCGTTCCCTTAAACAGACACCGTTGGCGGCTCCGCAGCATCGCGTACGCTCCGCAGACCCAGAAAACCGCCGATCTGTTAACAATAAAAATAAAAATAAAAAAGAACTGTTTGATTAATCAATACGGTCACAGGCTCCCATACCATCACAAAGTACTGTAACTTATTTTATCACACATTAAGTACTCTAAGAACTGTATGTGTGTCAAGGCAGTTAATATTTAATTTTAGTTTCCCTATTAAGCACGAGTCCCCCAATCTGTGCTGATTAATTATGGATGAAATCTCCATCAGAACAATTCCCCAGCACACAGGCGCTACAGTCTCTTCCTTTAATATGTGCTTATTAGGTTTCTTTGGGATCTATTTAGTTTGAGTTTGGCCCAGTAAGTACTCGTGTAACAGGAATTATGAAGAGTGCAACGGGTGCACCAGGGTGCGGACTCCCATGTGAGTCTTCCTGTTTGTTTGCCTGTTTGGGTTTGAGGATGTGTGTCAGTCCTCTGTGGGTGTGTGTGTGTGTGTGTGTGTTGTACAGCTGTGCACAAAATTGACACTGCAGTTGGTTGTGGGCCATTCCCAGAGAAAAACAAAAAAACAAAAAAAAAAACTGTGTGTGTGTGTGTGTGTGTGTGTGTGTGTGTGTGTGTGTGTGTGTGTGTGTGTGTGTGTGTGTGTGTGTGTGTGTGTGTGTGAGAGAGAGAGAGAGAGAGAGAGTGTAAGGCGGGGCAGATGGGATTGATTTTTGGGAGGAAAGTGGTGGACAAAGGGGTGCGGGGAAAGGCCTAAGCACAGCGGGAGGATATAAACCTGCCCTGATGATGAACACAGAAACTGTGGGTTTTTTCCCCTCTCCTTTTGAGAAGATGAGTATGAAGGGGAGCAGCACTTTTCACAGACCCTCTGTCAGCCAGCCAGCGAGAGCCACAGCCAGAAGTGCTCTCCGGTCAGTGGATACGCTAATCCGTCTCCACCCTACTGACCGCAGCCCGAGGAGAAGGAGGAGAAAGGGGGAGGAGGGCACAGAACAAACAAAACCTCATCATCTCTGTGTTATTCCTCCATTTCTCTTTCCTGCTGCTCTCATTCCCATAGAAAATGACCATAAAAAACAGCCCACATGTGGAACAGCCCAAGTTTTGGCTCCTGTCCCACCATAAACACATTTTATATTATAATTATTACTATTTATTATCTCCTTCCCTTCTTCCTCCTTTGTTTTGCCCTCTTTTGGCCCAGCCGACGTGTCTCCAGGCCACAGGATTTTCGGCACACAACATCAGCAGGCGATTAGAAACAACACCAATCACAGCTGTAAACATCAGGAACAGATGCGGCGCACATTCTTCTATACACAGCCGCCGCATCTGATGTCAGCAAAGCAAACAAGTGAATAAATCAAAGAAAGCGAGTTGACCGCAGCCATGTTTCCTCCCCAAACAAAAAGCAAGAACCACGTCCTGCCATCTTTCTCATGTGGAATGAGCTCTGCTTCCTGCTCACATTTGGGGAGTAAAAAAAGGCTGCAATTACAGAAGCGGGTTATCCAGCCACTTAAACCCACTAAGATAATAAGACCCTCACAGACAGAAGAGAATGCACTGTGTCCTTTGTTTTGACTCCATTGTTGCCAGGAACTTCAATCAAACCATCGATAAAATGTTCCCATACACTGGGTATTTGGTTCCTTTCTATAGAGTTCTATACCGAACAATAAAGGAAAGACCCTAAAATTCAACAAAAATTTTCCTCAATGAAAAAACCTTTCCCCAGTTCATATCTGCAGATGTAGCCAAAGCTCTTCTCACTCAAATATCCACATTTGTTAGTTTATCTGCAGCGACTTAACATATTTCTTTGCTTCCCTAGAACATTTTATTCACACTGGTGTTATTTGATCAGAACGGATCGGGTGTCTGTGCCACTCGGTACAATGACACGTTAACCACAAAAGCGTCACGAGACAAATCTGCTCTCCAGCTCTGCTCTGCGGTACCATGAGATGAGGCACTCATCCTCCCTATCTCGTGTCGTGGCCTCTCCACTCGTGGAACCTCCATGTTGTCAGCAGAAAAAAAAAAACGGAGCCTCAGAGCCCAACTGAACAAGGACACACATGCAGGTTCACAGTTCCTCCAGCCAAGTACATAGAGAAACTAGAAAAAGTCTTAATAAAACTGTAAAATTACAGAGAAATCATTTTTTTCCAACTGTATATTTTTATAAACAGACCTTTTAGTTTAAGAAAATGTCTTGGGTACTGATGAGGTGTTGGCGGATGGCTGTTACCATAAAATGTCCTGGTGATGGACATGGGACAGGAAGGCTGAAGGACACTGGGAAAAGACCAAAGAAGGCCGTGCAAGGAGAGTAGTGTGGTGGTTAGAGGTGTTGTGCTGCAAACAGGGAACCTACATTTGAGTGCTGAATCCAGCTGCCCATTTATTCATTTTGTTTAACTGTTTGTCTAAAGTTACTTGTAATGACTTACCCATTTGTACAGCACAGTAATTTGGGGTAAGTACCTTGATCAGAGGTACTAGAGGAGGAAGGATTCAGGCTTGGGTCACTGGAGTGCGAGGTAACAGCTTTTAACCACCTGCTCCACACTTTCAGCAAGACTCTAAAATACCCACTTGTATAAAAGGTTAAATCGTTGTAAATAGCTTAGCATACTAAAGTAACATTGCCAGTCACTTTGAGGAAAAGTTTAAGCAAAATAAAAAAAACAATGATAGCCTCAGTGTGAGATATGAGGGTGGGCAGCACAGGATTATATCTTGATGGTGAGGCTGTTTGTCCAATACATTTTTGGATGTGCAAATGCAAAGCAAAAACAAAGGAAACACTTTGAAGTGTGACTTGGAATTATATAAGTGGCCTAATTCTGCCATGGATATGTGTGTGTGTGTGTGTGTGTGTATGTATGTTGGGCAAGGGGAGCTGTTAAGTGAGTCAGGATGCCACACAACAGCGCCTTCTATTGGCTGTGCAGGAGCCTGCAGACATACCTCCCATGTATGGCAAGGCATCATGTTGGCTGGGGTGCATAAAGACAAATCAGCTTGAAGGGCTGTCTCACACCCTGCCTCCCAGGACTTGTAAGGCACATGGCATAAATAATACACAATAACGAAACACAATGTAGGTTTTTATATATCTAAAGTGGTGGGGGGCTTGAATCTGGGGGATGTGTAATATGCAAATGTCTATGGTTCTCTGCCAGTGGTTACCACAAGCTTATATCTGCTGCCAAGTACTTGACGCCAGAATAACAATGGACAATGGATAGAGGGGCCACTGACATAACAGTGTGTGCGTGGGTGGGGGTGTGTGTTTGAAACACACAGAGAGTATGTGTTCTCGGGCATGAATATAGCTTCACTTCTACACATTTATTATATACACCTATTACAGAACAATTCAGTGTGTCGCTTCCTCATTTGTGCTCTGATTCACAGCACGTAAAGGCACACTTGTGAGGCAGTGACAGCTTTAAATTATTAGTGTGTGTGTGTGTGTGTGTGTGTGTGTGTGTGTGTGTGTGTGTGTGTGTGTGTGTGAGAGAGAGAAAGAGAGAGGGAGAGAGAAAGAGACCTCAGAGCAACACCCCAAAATGCTGCTCCTTAAGTGTTCTATGTGATTTCTGCAGGTCCACCATGTCTGAGTGCTGTGTTCATGCTGTGCTGAGCCATGTGCTACATCACTTTGTAATATCAAACTTTGTAGCACGGTGTGTTTCTACCCTTTTCTGCTCTCCCCACTCACTCTTACACACACACACCCTTTCCTTCCCAAAAGATACAGTAAAACCCTTTCAGTAGTAGACTCCAAACCCCATGAAGTGCAGGATATGATCCCATACCCTTGGGGTTACTGTGAGGTCCCACTGTCATGTCTTCCAAGGGTGCACTGGAAAGGGTGTCACCAGCTCTGCATGTTGCCTTCATCCTGCCACAGATATCACTGAAGGGCCATGGAAGCACAGCTACCACCAGGAGTTGCTCTGAATCTCCCCCCTTTTAAACAGGTGGATGCTGTAAATGGAACAGAGCAGGTAAATAGGCCCCATTCAAGGGTACTTCAGATATCCCCTGGGACTTGAACCAACAACCTTCAGGTTGTGAGTCCATGTCCTTAACTGACCATTTCCCAGCAGGGCAGCTGTAGCCATACCCTTGAGCAAGGTGCTTAGGCCCAGTTGCCTCGGTAACATGTCCAGCTGTGCAAATTGGTGAAAATGAAGAATGAGAGCTAGCGAGAGTAAGTCGCTTTTTATTAATAATAGAATAATCCCTTCGTTGTTCTCCCTAAGGACTGGCTGCGCCGAAGCAGCCCTCCTTCCTCGTCTTTGACGCCTCCCCCCTCTGTAAGGTCAAACTCGAACTGTTCACCATGAAAGGGTTTTTTTGTAAAGCAGGCCAGGCCAGCACTTCCTAAAGGACACGGTGGCCCTCAAACGCCACACATCAGCCAGTGAAGCACAGCGTCAAAAGCTGGACCTGAACCGACACCTTCGTGTCTCTAGTTCGAGTGGGAGGAAATGCTTTCATCCTGGCTCCTCTGTTCCTCACCCTCCCTCCCAGACACCACAAGGAGGAATTGGCCCAACCTGCATGGTAAAGAGTTCACCCCGTGCTGATTTCCTAGCTTGGGGGGGGCATGTGTGAACTGCACTGTAAGGAAAAACCCACAAGATTCAAGGTGTTATTGCACATTTGAGCCACTTAGCAGATGCTTTTATCCAAAGTGACTTCTATTGCCTGCAATGGCACATTTGCCCCATTTACTGGACTTGCTGGATAATTTCCTGTAGCGATTCAGGTTAAAAGTCTCACTCAAAGGGCAGCATTTTGATGTCAAGTCTTGATCCATGAGCCCACTGTTCCACCTGCTACCTGATACTGAGTCATCTCCCACCACCATTTTTATAAAATTCCCTGATCCTCAGGGTTGCTGTGACCTGATACACATGGTATCTTCACCAGTACCCGTCAGATCAACTCTAGGAGCCTTGGCTGTAGCTCACGTGCCCATCCAGCCACTGGGCCATTTCTGCCATCGTCTTCACAGCTGGCTAAATTGTGCTGAGAGCCAAAGCGGGAGAAACTCAAAGCCACGCGGGACTCTTTTGATCCGAGGCTCTGAGCCCTGAGTTCAGCTACTCAGAATCAAAAGCCTTTCACCTAAAGGCACCACAGTGTCAAGTCCTCTGGTACAGAGTTACTGGAACCCAAGGCTTTTCAGTGGATCCCAAGGTTTTTCCCTCTCCGGTACAGAGACAGTGGAACCTTTCCCTCTCTAGGGCCCAAGTACTTTACAAGTATGAACATTTTGCATACATGATGTGACCTTGTTTCCTACTCGCCAACACCCTCTCCCAAACATTCCCCCACTCGCACATGTGGTTCATATTTGCTTTGGGCTGGTGAATGGAAAGAATTAGAGAGAGAGGGAAGGAGAGCAGCGCAGACAGCAAGGGGACAAGGGGGCAGTGCCTTGCTGACAGTGGTTGGTGGCTGTTCTCTTGCCCAAACAATAGGATCGAGCAAGGTCTGGAATGGAGGAAGGGCGAGTGGCGGATGGAGCTCCTCGCGGAAACCAGATTGGGTCGGCCGCCCACCTCTGGAACACCACGCAGCACAACACACCTCTCCTGCCGTACTCTACTGTGTGCTGCGTCCCTCAGGGCAAGTGCTGGTTTGAAGTTTGGGCAAATGACCTCAACTTAAATATAGCTGTTAAAACAACCTTCAGCTCTGTAACCTGTCCATGGCAAACACACACACACTGCATCAAACAAGTCTTGCAACGAAAGATGTTGCTATCCGTGTTCAGAGGGACGAATGATAAAGGATCACACACAACACATACATAGTGGTAGAGTGTGTGTGTGTGTGTGTGTGTGTGTGTGTGTGTGTGTGTGTGTGTGAAAGCCAAACTCCATTACTGGGAGCTGCAGTGGGACAGATGACCTAATGTTCATCACATCTCCATGCAGATGACAGGTACAGTCACTCCCTGGTTACTATCAGAGTTATGGACTGAAGCACTGCTGGTATCTGCAGTTTGTCTACCAGCTGCAAAATTGGCTTAAATGCCCATATCGGTAAAAAAAAAACAAGTTTTATGAAAAAGTACTTTTGAGTGTGAACATGATCAAAAAATACTATGGTTATAAAAGTGTGCTGTCCTGAACTTCGTATGGCACCGACCGCACGATAACCAGGCAGAGGTTTGGAACATGAACCACCTGGGGAAGCAGCATGCCAACCAGAAACATCGTCCCACACAGCTCCGAGAGCCTTCTAGCAAATTCTCCAGTAAATACTAAGCTCTTGATAATGCTGGTGTCTTCAGCTGAGCACATGGTATTACCCAGCATGCACCAGCAATTGTGCCAAATTCATTAATCACAAAGAATCATGAACACGGGCCGGGATTTGAACATGAATGTGCAAAAATGACTAAACGTGCACTATTTAATGTTGTAGCGCCTTTTAGCAGTCCTGTCATAAAGCGTGGTTCGAGACACTGCGGGGGATTAAAACATTACAGTGGGGGGTTGGGAGAATGGGGGGGACAAACAAACAGAAACCGAAGGCTAAATGGTGGGAAATTAGAAAATTATTCTCTGGCTCGAGGAGCAAGCGTTTAAGTGAAACTGTCAAAAAGCAATGGGAAAGGAAATGAACATCTGAGAGCAGCCAATTATGTAATAAAGCTAATCTGGTTGAGGAATTTATCTGTGGTTTAGGGCCCTGGTCATCTGGGGTGGGGATGGGGTCCGGCTGGAGCTGAGGAGGGGTGGTGGATTCAGGCCGAGTGATAGAAGCATAAAGGCAGAGTCATGTCGTGCAGGCAATCGCGTCAAATTAAACCAAATTTAATTTCATGTGTAGCCCTGGATGTTGTAAATTGGTTAAATAAATGCAAAAGTGCAGATATATAGGACAGGATTAATGCAAATGACTTCATGGAAGAGATCCAATGAGATTTATCAAGGCTGGCAGCCACTGGGGGAGGCACAGCACAGTTCTGTTTGGAGGTCAGGGAAATGTGTTGTGGGCTTTTGTCAGCCATGCTGCACATCCAGTGTAGCTGGCTGGGATCCAACCACACTACCCTTTTTCAAAAAAGAAAACAGTGGGAAATTCATGTTTATGAATGCTACTTGTGACAAGATGGACTGTAGCTTTTAATATCACTTATGTTATTATTTATCCATTTAGCTGATACTTCTCCAAAGCAATTTACAGTTTTTCAAACCACTTACAATGATTTACCCATTTTTACAACTGGTAATTTTTACTGGGTAAGTACCACGCTCTAGAGTACTAAAGCAGGAGGTGGCAAGTGAATCCAGGTCCTGGGGGTCCAAGACTTGTGGCTCAGACCTCATTGTGACCTGCTGCTTATTAATAAGGTTTAGCTACCTACAGTGATTCTTCAATACAGCTGGGTAATTTTTACCACATCAGTGCAGGTTAAACACCTTGATTAAAGGAAATACAGCATTGAGAAGGGAACTGAACTTGGAAGTGGAGGGTAAAACTTTTAACCACTGTGCCACCTGTTTCCCCAGATAATGTCTAATAAATGGACACATTTCCTCTGGATATTAAATCAGATCTCTGTACTACGCTAGATATTTAAATCTATGTATCGAGGTTGGTGTAAAAAAGCCGTTGCATATTTATTTAGGCAAAAAAAATTACATTTTCCCCCAAACAAGTCTTGTATCATAAATAAATTGCTTTCAAAATGCAGATTTAGTTGACTGTAGTTTTCAGCCAGGTGAAGTGCTAATAAATTAGCGTTGCAGGTGTGGTGGATTCTCTGCACACCTTGATTCATGTGTTAGGAGCACAGCAAATGTGACCCAGCTGCTTAGCATGCAGCAGGTACCCCTTTGCTTTAATTAATCATTTAAGAATGGGGAACAAGGCGGCGCAAACAAGATCCCCGTCAGGTTGAAAGCCAGTTTGTTTCCTCTGTGGGGATCGACGCCCGATACTGTCGTAAGACCTCTGATCTACAACCCCTGCGATCTGAGCGCGTCTTCCCCCATGTAAACCACAAAATTAAACACGCTACACAGATATGAATGAAGGTGTCATTAAGGGGGAAAGGAAGCCCAGCCTGCAGAGAGTCCGCCTTAGCAGGACAGGCCATAAAATCATTTCTCCTTAGAAGTGAAGAATTAAATTCTTACAGTCCAGCAATGGATATTTACATCTCAGTGCAGCATTACAACACAAAAAAGCACAATTTTCAGAGTTACATTGCTAACAATACATCTAAATATTTACATGTATTCATTCATCTGATGCTTTTCTCAAAAGACAGTTTTATATTTGTTACAGTATCCCCCCCCCCATTTAAAAAGCAGGGTGATTTTTACCATATCAATCCCAGGTAGATTACCTTTATGAAGAGTACTACAAGTACTGCTGGAGTGGATATTCAAACCTGGGTCCTTCAACTCTGAAAGCAGCATCTCTAACAACTGCATTACCTGCTGCTCCATCTATGACCACCTGACCAGTACATTGGAGACCAAATCCAAATACAAAGTCGGTGTCATCAAATCCTTGAAAGAAGATGAAATGAACGTGGGCTCGCTCTTAAAATCGGGTCATTTATCAATCCATTTTTCAGCAACCATTTATCTGTTCCAGGGTCACAGTGGTCAAGAGCTGGAAGCATAGGGTATGAGGCAAGGTACACCCTGAACAGCACACCAGTCCACCACAGGAAAAATACACACAGTACCAGCAGTTTTGGGTCTCCCAAACTCACAGCTCAAGAGCTGAGAAACACTGTACTGCTATGGAAAAAACTATTTTTCCTTATATGTCCCAGATGCAACTCTTTTCAATTTTTGAAAGAAGAAAAACCAGAGGGATTTCAGCGCAAGATTAAATACTTGAGCTCAACATACGAACATGAGGGAGAAGATGACTGGCAGAAGCACAGTTCCCATCCCACCACCTCAGGGACCTGTTTATACCATGTTTGTATGCGGGACGGATGAGGATTTTCTCAAGGTCAGACTCCTTATTGATTCTTTAGACCATTTAGTCCAGGTAGTTGGCAATTACATCATTAATGAGGTTAACCTATGGATGCCGTGGACCCCACTTTGTAGGGGGGTGGGGACGACTAAAATTGGGGGAGTTCCAGACCACTTTGTTTTACCTTATCTTCCCATCCCCATCTTTCATTCCTCAATATTCTGACTTGTAGGGACTTTTTCTCTGGTGTCTGATCTGCAGATGACATCATCTTTATCCCCCCCCCCCCAAAAGGTTCCTGAGCCCCCTCACTTCATTCAATGTGCCCCCATTTTTCACATTTATCCAATGTGTTCCCATAACCCATTCTTGAAGCCCCCCCCCCACTTTCCTCTTTAATGTTGTTCACATCTAACAGCAGATCTTGTTTGCCAGTCTTGTCAGCAAGTCTGGGGGGGGGTCATTAGCTACAGTTAGTTGTACTTAACTCTGAAACTTACCAAGAATGAAGAGCAGGAGGGCAGAGCTGATGAAGAGACCCCCAACTTCATTGTAAAGACACCCATACAATATTTAGGTTATTTAGCCTCCCAATTACAGCTAATATCTGTTATTTTCACCAAATAGACAAAAATCAAGGCGATAGGGACAAATATCCCTTTCCAAAATCTCACTTTCAAGCTTAACTGTATGACGTTTCAAAAGATCGCATAAACACAGTGAAGTGTGCAAGAACACACACACAAAACGAACCGACACTCGCTTTGGTCTCTCTGAGCTGCTGACAGCCGTTCAAATTCAGCAGCGCAATGAAAGGAAGCGCATCGGGGCCAAAATGACTTTTGGCGTGTTTCCCATTCTGGGCCAAATCAATTTGGTGTGTGGAGTAAATGCAACAGCTCCATGATGGGCCCCCAGCGCTGCTGAAGGCGTAAGCTGTGGTGGTCAAGGGAACGGGTTCTGGATTTACCACGGATCTCTGGCCCAGGAGCCAAGTAGGCAGTCAGATCAAAGGAGCAAAGGACAGACAATGATGAGAGATCATCTGCGAAATACAACACCTCATACACACGCCCAAGGTCTGGAGCTTCCAGCTATGTGCTCTGTCCAGCAAACAATCAGGGTCTGGACCTTTTCAGTAACACATGCTGTACAGTGAAATAAAAGATTATACACCCACCCTCCTATGTTCTCTTTTCTCAGTACAAGAATGCAGTTTAAGCATTAAACGGGGAACCAGATCAAACAGAGATCAGTAATTATTTTCAAACGTTTAACATCAGTTTTACGTAGCCATCTCTCTCGTTCTTATCACTTTAACAGCATTTTTGTCTATATGTTTATAGAAACATTGGCATAAGCTTATTTTTATGTAAAGGGTCTCAAACACCATCTCCTCTAGACCTACTTCTCTCCTGACGGCTGCATAAATTTACACCGCAGCATCTGTATTTCATATCACTTCTATATGGGGCTGCTCCTGTAACCAGCACTGGCCAAAACGGAGGCTCTGGGCAGGACGACTGTGCTTTCATAATCGTGTCTGTGTTCAAAGCTCTTTCTTGTAGCTGCACCTTTGTTTATAGGTTTTATGTCTCTTTAAAGAAGAATGTCTGCTAAAGGATTAAATGCAAATGTAGATTCTTACCTTCGCATTGCTAACACCGCATCAATAAGTGGTGCGAAAAGAACACAGAGCAATAGCAGATTTAGGATTGCAGCCAATAGGTTGTCGGTTCATGTCCCAAGGTGGCCCTACGCTGATGCCCTTGAATGGGGTGGTCTTCGTCTGGGATTGTATTGGCATTTTTCTTCCAAACTTAGCCAGTTAATACTAATGTATACTGACACAGATTCAGCTGCAGAAAGTTTAAAATAGACTTAAGAGGAGCTGGAGAAACAGATGAAGGCACCGATCAAACGGGTGAAACAAATGCGCTGCCGAGAAGAAAGGTTTGCATTGCCCCCTGGTGTCCGTCTGCCTGAACTGCACCTCACACGTCATCAAAACGTGCGCTGACATTGTGTAACCAATACCGCAACGTGACGGAATGCAATCGATCGGCTGTGATGAATGTTATCAATCAGACTTTCAGTAACTGTGAATGTTTAACGGTGCAAACGAATGTTTTCATTTGTGTCGTCACTGTGTGGAAAACTCTGAGGTCAGGGTTGTCGCGGCTCTCTGGCTGCCACCTTCCAACACGACTCAGCACATCGGATACCGGTGCTCGGCTAGAAAAATGAGGTAAAGCAAACCATGAACAGAAAATTAAATGGCCAGTTTTCTCTGCTATCTTGGTTTCCAAGGTGAAGACTGAGAAATTAAAATTTCATCTCGTCATGGATGCACCTTAGCGCAGACCTCCGGTGTGGTGCAGAAGGGATGGGAGAGGTTTGCTGGGACGGCACCTGAGCACAGCCTCCTGGGAGCTTTCACTGTGGTTCTGCTACGACCCGTTCTGCTGAGTAATTCATCGTCAGTATCACTGGTGACAGTGATGGCGCTGGATGGTGACAGGACGGGAGGAGAAAGCCAGCCCCCCTCTGCCTACACACCCACGTGTCAGAATGCGTGCTGTGGAAATGGGACCCGAGTACAACCCCTCAGCATGCATAACTTGTGCATTTTTCTTGTCAGTTTGAGCCTTTCCCCCCCACATAAGACACTCTGGGCAGGTGTTCGGGTTGTCACCGAGCATGAGATGGTACAGGGTGGACCTACAGAGTGCTTTTATTAAAACATTAAACATTGTGAAAAAAGAAAACGGAAGAACATAAACTAAGAATGTGGGACAGAATCTGTGTTCGCACCCCCGCAGTCCAACAAACTGCTCTCCCACACTCTGTTTAAACAGCTTCGCTGCAGCTGACCCTCATCGATCAGGTGCACTCAGTGGTCACAGGGGTAGTGGTGGCCACAGCTCTGCTCCTGCCTCATTACCAGAAGCAGGGAGCAACGCTGTATTTGTGAGCAACAAGGAGCATGTAGCGGTCCTGCCGTTGTACCCGTGAGACAGATTAGCAGTCTGATTTGACTCCGTAATCTCTTTTTCTGTCATTCTCCCACTGCCACCCATTCTGGGCGTCTCTGGTTCCTGCGTCTCCTCAGTCCTGGACAGAAATACTGTGGGCCCACTGGCCCCCGAGCTGCCTGTTGAAATGCTGCACTTCTCCCTCAGGTCCCAGAGCAGTGATCCTTATCACCAGTGTAACTGCAACTATGATGACCGTGACCCCCCCAACAATGGAGGTCTGTGCTCTGGCACTAGAGCCGGTGAAACACTAAAGGAAGAGCCCCTTTGTCCTCTCTCAGGCGCTTCCTCCCTTCTCACCACAGTGAATGAGAGAGACCAAAGCAGTGTGTGTATGTATACCTGACTGGTAGGCGCCTGGGGTTGACCTTAACCCCATACACACATATCAGAGTGTTAAACCAAGAAGTCCAAACGCAAGCAAAAGGACTTCCTGAGCGTGCACACAGTGAGGATTTTCTCATGGGAACCTGGTTGCAGAGGGATTTAAATATGGAACTGTGTGTTTTGAACAGACTGAACTTCTGACTGCCCTCAAATCCAATAGTCAACTTGAGTTCAAATATTAGGGGAACCTACAGTACATTTACATGTGCAGTGTGACCCAACAATTACTGAACAGACATAAACAGCATCATTAAAATACATAGAATTTCAGTATCTGGCTCGGTATCACCACTGGTCATGCTGAGCTGTTACAGCCTGGTCCACTTAGACACACAGAAACACCAGCAGCAGGCTGCAGGGTCCAGTTAGAGAGACAGGAAGACGAGCGCCGCGCTGCGATCCAGTCAGACACAACAGAAGACCAGCACTAGGCTGCAGTTTACCTTCACCATCCCAACCTGTTTAACATTGTGCCACAATGAACAAATAAGGCTAAAAAGTTGCTTGATGGATGAAAAGCAGCATCATTTAAATAAACCACAATTTTCAGATGCAGAAATGCACATAAAGAAAATATTAATAAAACAACTTGGGGATTAACCCCCCACACACACAGTGCCTATTTTTATGTGACATTAGATAAATCAGTTTTGTGTATCAAATTCATGCAAGAATTTCATCACACTCCATGGTAATGAGTTCATTTATTCACTTCTTTGCAAGTTGATGTCTGAATGACTCAATTTATGTACTGAATAGTTGCCTAAAATTTGCAAGATTATAGCTGTGTTAAAAAGAATTTAGAACCATTTAACAATATTTTAGCTCAGTGAAGTTAGCATATAAAAGTGCTACACTGTTTTACGAATACTGTACTGTATGCGTGTGCCTAAGTCACAAATATGGATCCATACAGTAAACATTTCAAGGTTTACATCCTCTTTAACAGAAAAATGTTTACAGATGTTACATTCTGACCGCCCTCATTGAACAGTCTTCACTAAGACTCTGCAAACTTTTCTAATACATTAAGGCAAGACCGCACTTGTAGCAGCCATTCTGTGTCCTCTTTATACATTCAGGGGTTTTTCCTCTGAAGTGCTGTTTTTAAATAGAGACAAGAATTTTAAAAAGATGAGACACATCAGGGCGTTTCCGCTCAGATCAGCGCTGTTGTTGAACCATGGTAAGAAGCTCTTCTCAGTGCCTCCCATATGTAATAATTGCAGTAATCCATTATCTGTACCGCTGTATATTTTTATCCAAGTCTGAAATTTCTCTACACTTTGTACTTGATCAGAAATATTTAGCCCAACGAAAACGCTGCCTTGAAATATTTCAGCCCTTAGCTCTAGGAGTCAAAGCACCGAGTCCCCCCATTATAGGGAAAACTCTCACTCTTTGTCACACACACACACTTTATTTCAGGTCTACATGAAGCTCCGTGTTGTGCTTATGCTCACTGATATGCTCATGCTGTACTTATGGTTATTTGGCTTTCAATATTGGGCAAAAATGCAAAAAAACCCAAAAGAAATACTGCACATAACTAAAGGGTTGTGGTTAAAAAGTTGCATTGATTGCAGGTTTGAGTCCCAGTACATTCCCTCAAAATATTTACTCAGCATTGCTCCATTAAGATAACCCTTTGGACAAAGATGAATAAAGAGTATAGATTTTCCTAATACATTTCCGTGTGCAGTTAGTTTATATATACTGTAAACCACCACTAGAGGGCGCGTGTCGTTTGTCACTTCGTACTCTTTTTAAAATCATTTCACAACGTTTACTTACAAAATATACTCGTTAGAAAATCAAGCTTTTACCCAGTGTAAGCCCAAAATATTGTTAACAGTGCCCACCCTACTCTTGGCCAAGGTCATGTTTCCTGTTCACTTTTCAATCATTGTGCAAAGACTCCAGTACTAAGTCCATGTCAGAGGTCAGATCTTGTAGATGCCCAGAAAAGTGCTTTGCGGTTGAATGATCACCCCTGCCTTCTTACGAGGGATTGAGAGCTCCAAAACCGACCCAGACTCCAAGTTATGCACACCTGATGCAAAGAGATGAGTGGGAAGGGAAAGCAGGACATTCAGATGAGTAAGTGCAGCATTACATAGGTTTGTATGTGCACTTCATCTGCCTGTCAGAGAGGTGTGTGCATCCAGAAGACACAGCATATTTGAGTCTACCAAGAGCCAAACAGTCAAAGTATGTTTCCCCCCCAGTGTTTATGGCACCAACCTGCGGTGTAACAGGTGTTCATAGCCTGGTCGAGGTGGTCTGGCATGCTCTTCATACACTTCATTAAGCTGGTCTCATTGTCACCCACATACTTCTTGATCACATGACCCATAACAAAAGTAGTATCTTCATACAAGACCTGCAATTAAAACCCCATTTTTGAGGATCCATGAAAAAAAAAAACCATTGTGAAAGGGGGGTTCTTATGAGAATTCGGCGGAATTCATGAAAAGAGGGGTGAGTCAGATTCAAGAATTTCTAAACATCCGCACTGATATCATTGTTTATGCTATGGTCACATGTCAGATTCACAAGTATCACTGGATGCTGATTTCCACAAATCCATGAACTTTTTATCTACCTGACTGTAGATGAAGTAAAGCCCTCCTTTCGTCACGGTAACCGTGTCCCCAGAAACCTGCAGTCCCTCACCTTGACTCTGTCCCACTGTCCATTTCAGCATTGTCTTGTCCTCTTCATCTGACAGAATGGAGACAGAGGACAAACCCAGTTTGTAGATTGCACACAGCAACAGCATTTACTCAAGTACCCTTTTCTCCTAAACACCTTGATAATATTTTCAGAATGGAAGCTGAAGGGAATATTATAACAGAAACAGTACCAGACATAAAGAGGAACGGGGATGAAAAAGGACTTAAGAGGACAGATCAACACCTCAAAAGACGGTATGACAATTTATAAAAATGGAATGACTAAAAGACTAACCGTCAGAGTGGGAAGAAAGTGGGATAAGGTGCAGAAAAGTACGCCGTCCTGCAGGACAACAAAACAAAGACAAGCAGTACCTGCAATATGAATACAGGAACTTCCCAAAGCAATTGGTAAAATATGATCCTTTATACAACAGAGTACTTTACTAAAGCATTTCAAAGTCCAAAATCCAGACTTTTCTCATGTTTTATTGACTTACAACATTGAATCAATAGATTGAATTACATTTTTTGCCACTGATCAGCAGGGGGGGGGGAAATCAAATGTCAAACATTTCTTTAAATCAGTTTTATATTAATTGCAAATATGAAACACAAAACAATTCATAAATATTAATTCATTTTATTTTAGGATAAATATTCCTGCATCTGGAATTTCCCACAGCTTTTTAGTTTCTTAAATTACACTGCAGAGATATTAGTGAAATTCTAAGGAAATCTGTAATGTTCTTGAAGAAAAACAAATATTGAGTGTTTGGACATGGAGAGCACTAGACAGGGAGCCCACTCTAAGGTCTATGTCAAAAAAATTAAAAAAAAAAAGTTAGTCTGCCATAGCTGAGATGGGACAGACTGCATGCACTACAACAGCCACCTGGGTGCTTCAGCAATCTCAGAATTATGGGTGGGTATGCAAAGAAAAGACTAGCCTTGAAAGAATTCACCTGACATCTCAGCTAGGGTCTGTCAGAAAACATGAGATGTGAAATCAAACTGGATAAAAAGTGGTTAAAAGAGGATGGTCTGAAAAGGACAAAGCAGACTTTTCTGGGCATTAAACTAAACTATATGCAACTTATAGCAAATTTTACAAATCACTTGAAACACACCATCCCTAGTGTGAAACGTGGTGGTAGCAGCAGCATGCTATGGGGATACTTTTTCCACATCAAGGGCAGGCAGAGGTTAAATGAACATAACAAATGACAGGAAAATCCGGGTGGAAAACCTCCTGCAAGAAAACCTTAGCTTGGCAGAACTTATTTTCCAGCAGGACAATGACCCAAAGCACAAAGACAAAGCTATAGAGGTATAACTAAAACCAAAAAAATGTCAATGTCATGAAATGCCCACATAGAAACTTGGACCTCAATCAAGTTGAAAATTTGCAAAAGGACTAGAAAACTGCATCTCATTCACAGATGTCATCCAACCTGACAGAATTTGAGCAGTTCTGCAAAGAGGAACGGGCAAAAATGACACACAAAGTTGATACTAACAGATATTAACAACTTGCTGACAACAGTGTCTATACTAAACATTTACTTGGAGGGGTGAATACCTATGGACCAAGTATTTAATAATAATAAAAAATAAAATAATATTCTGTTGTTCAGTGTTATAGTACAACAAAAAACAAATAAGTCCAAGTGAGGTACAGTAGACTTAATACACACACATTATAAACTACAATTTACTAATATTGGATGAAGCGCATTGACTCACGGTGTGGAAGTTGGCACTGTTTCCGAGGTCCTTGGCCTGTCAGGTCTCTCCTGGTTCGGGTCACATCCTGACCTGGCACTACACCCCAACCCCACACACACACACACACACACACACACACACACACACACACACCATCACCAGTGACCAACAGTGGGACAAGCTAAGAAATCTGATCGTGATCCGTGTGTGTAAAAGTGTCATGACAGATGAGTGACGTTAAAGCTTTAAATCACAGCACTTAAATATGTGCACGTGCGCATTAATAGTATTCATTTGGTAACAATAAACAATTGGGTTATTTCAGCCCGCAGGAATTCGTTATGAAAAATGTAGAGAAGTGGAGGAGAAAAACCCAAATTTCGCAAGCTTAGGAAACCAAGCCGAGCAAATTTACAGACCTACGAAGTTGTTGAATGTGCAGGAATTTCACCTGCTCCCGTTTGCCCAGACATGCAACCCCTAAATTCTCATTTAAGCATTCCTGTGCGAATAGACAGAGGCGTGAAATTATGTATTTATTACAAATGCAGTTTCTCTCCGTAAGCAGACACCCCCGCCCCCCCGCCCGGCGCGTTCTATCCAATAGCAGCCGGCTGGTTTTGCGCCATGCAACTTATTTATTAGTGAGACAGAATTGCGCGATCGCTACGCGGATCCGTGCTCTTTAAGCGAAACTTTCGGTTAAAGGTGCGGGCTCACCTGGGGCGCAGCGCGTCCCCGCGTCCCCGTCGTCCAGCTCCCGCCTGCACGACACTCCGACTCTGAGCTTCAGCTCTCGCAGTTCGGCGCGCAGCTCCTCGACCCGCGCGACCTGCACGAGCAGGACGCCGAGGCACGTGGAGGCGACGGCTACAGACGCCACACACAGGGACAACGGACCAAGGCGCCGCGCCGGGGTCATAACCCGCTTTCGGGCCCTGGCCATGGCGGAGAGGTGCAGCCTCTCTCACTGTTGCTCGCTCGCTCACACGCAAAAAAAAAAAAAAAAAAAAAAAAATCACTGACGAGCATTCACGCGCATCCTTTCCTACACGGAGGTGCGCGGTCGCACAGTTGACGGTGATGCGCCGGGGTCGGACCCGGGCACTGAATCAGGTTGCATCACTTTCGCTTTTGCTTGTTGCAAAAGACTCCTGGGGAAGAGAGAGGATGAAATAGGAAGCGCGTCATTTCGTTCTTCCATCCCTCCATCTGACTCTCTCCTCTGTGACCACAAACTTTCCCTGAGACCCACGACAAGCAAAACCGTCCTACTCAGGATGGAAGACGGGGAGAAGGCTGGAAAGCAGGGTAAACCTCGAAACGGAGTTAAAAAAAAAAAAAAAAAGTATTAAAAGCAGAATCAAACATTATTTGGTTCTTTGTCCATTCCTGGCAGGGAAATTCTTTCTCTTGCGTGCACGCAATTACAAATTGAAAGTTTTAACCAAAACCTGAAGTCAATTTAAACCCAAGTTAAAAAGTCAAAATAAAGTCAAATTCAGGTCAGAACTCAGAAAACCAATTCAAGAATGAGAATCTGAAACCAATTAAACTCTTTTGACTTTGACTTTACCCAAAACTTTAAAATAAAAATTAAAAGAAACATAAAAAATAAAAAGTTAATTCAATACTCAAGATCGAACGTAAAGGCCATTTCACTGAAAATGTGTATGTGAGCTTCAACCTGATCTAAACACTTGAATGGAAAAGCAAATGTATTCAATTGGAAGCTCAAAATTAAAAACAACAAATCTAAATCTAACCTGGTTCAGTTTAAAATCTGGTTAACTCAATTCTATTTCAATTCAAACCAAAGTCATTAAAGCTAAAACTAAAAATCTATTCAAAAGTTTAAATTTAAACTCAATTCATTCAACTTTTAATATCTAAACACTTAGCTTGAAACAAAAGTAAATCAAAAACTTGAAGCCTAAGTAAACCATCATCCCGAGTTTCCTCAGGGGAGCTCACCTCATTCACAGGCAAATGACAATCACAAGTTTTTCAGTAAGAGGATCCGATCCCTCTATCCGGACCTTCGGCACATTGCTTTCCAGGCTCACATCAATCCACAAACACATGTTTGCAGCATAAAATATTTTCTCAAGCTGCAAAAATTCTTTACACAACATAGCAGTGAAAAGCTCAGGTGAAACCCTTTACTTCCTGGAAAATAAAGTTGTTAGAAGCAGGGAGAAGTTTAACTGTCAATTTTATTATGACCATCATTATGAAATATTAAAACAGCCTGAAGTTCAAGGTAAATAAAATCATTTACAATACAGGAAAAATGTTTTCTGAAATTAAATTTAAATAAGTATTTAAACAATTAAGATTTAGACAGTATTTAAGCCATTTTTTGAAAGATTCAAACTCATGCAAAGCAAGTAATAAATGAGTGATTGGTGAATATAATCACACTCAATCTTAAAAATAAACAAAAATAAATTTAAATATGAATATGAGCATGCACTAAGAAGATGCCAGAGTAATAAAACAAGGTAATAATATTTTCTCCATAATCCAACAATTTTCAATTTTCCGTTAAATATATTCTCAGCTGTCTTCTTATTTTACAGTATTTACAGATTAATGCATAATTATTAAATTCAGTCCTCAGTCTATGTCCTAGTCTTTATATCAGTATTTGATAGGTGATTTTCATTTTTTGTTGCCTTCTTTTAAAAGTGCAGTGCCTCACTAACACATGCAGAGTAAATGTGTAAACTAGTTTAATGCCACCTAGATACACAAACAAAAATCTCTGTACATCATTAGAGTGAAAACAAGATTGTTACTGCAGCAGTTACTACACTGTGTCACTCCCGTCCGTGGTAAACATGTGGTGTGAGAAGTCAAACACAGAACACCAAGCATCAACACAGAGCGTTCAGAGGTGTGATACAAAGAGAACATGGCTGCCTGTTCAACATATCCCCGCATGAGGTCACATGTGACATCAACATCTGTCATGCCAGTGACAAAATAAAAAAGGCACTGCACATTTAAAACTAAAACATTTTCTAAAAAAAATAAAATAAATAACAGTATTTTGTACATACATCACATTTAAATCTCTGTTCCTAACTTTAGCTATCTGAGCAAAAGCCCCTTTAATTGGCTCTGTGAAATGCAGGTTAGCAATGCAAGAAAACATAGTTAAGGATCCCGTGTTAATGGCATCAACTTGTTTGAGTCACTATCTGCAGTTAAGATGTAAAAAGCTCGGGATCCAGCACAGGTTCCATCAAATGGCCTGTTCCAGCTGTTTCTTTTAGGTGCTCTGTGCGTAAAAGGGCACTGCGTTACCAAAGGGCTCGAACCTCCAAGAAAACACTGCTGGCCACAATAATGCGACTCTCAGGCCACTGCCAGACAAACATTCCTGTCATAGCACATATTCAAATGTACAGCAAGAAGCATCACATGTAAAAGTAATGATAGTCTTAAGCACTTTTGTTTTTTTTTTTTGGGAAATGCAGCTAGTTGTGGCGTATGGGGGTTAACTTCAGCCTTGTCCCTTTCCTCAGCTTAAAGGCACAGGTTTGTGACTTTGAGTCGCACAGCTGCCAGGTGTTCTGCACAAACTCACTGTCTCAGTCTATCATTCATCATCAGAGCATTTTTCATCATTTGTTCATTCATTATAGGGTTAATGGTAGTTCAGATGCTGCCCCTTACAGGCGTCTCTGTCTATGAAGCGGCCTTTTCTCCTAAAATCAAGGCGGAGTGGGTTATCATGTTTGTGCAGCACACCTTCACTTTAGCATCACCTGAATGCAAACTGCAGCCCAATGAGACACACGAGTTTGCAAAAAAAAGCAGACACACACACACACACACACACACACACACACACACACACACACACACACACACACACACACACAGCCTCTCACTTTCGGCATCACACAGTCACAATCAAGAAACGCACGCTCGCATGCAGACACAGTTAAAGACAAACTATAATGAAATATATTGGACTTATAAAAGATACCTTAAGCACACGCTGACAAATACACACTGACAGTTCACACACATTTAGATAAGCATACATAAAGCAACACAGACATTTTCTTACAGCACAGAATCAAGCAAATGCACACTTGCAGTCACTGTAGGTGAACATCTAAAAGTAACACCTACAATAGTAAACGTGGTTAACACACCTCTAACTGATCCACACCTTTTCGATGTAAGGCAAAATTAAACAAAACCAGAATCATAGCGCAAATGAAACAATTAAATGAAACAAACTTCCATGCATCTCTCATTATACACATGAAGAACCAACTTTGCATAAAAAAAAAAAAAAAAAAAGACACACAGATACACTTACATATTCGCGCACACACACACACGCAAAGTTCTGCCTCCAAAGCTCACTCTCAGGCTGACATCACAGAGGCACTAGTAGACATTTGCTCAAACCTCTCCTCCCCTATCCCCTTACTGTATAGTCTTAAATGTTAAATCCAGTATTGGTCCAACTATGAAATAAACAGAGAAACTTGTAATGTTTGGAAGAGTAAACATTGACAACCTCGCTGGATTAAGACTTGAATGAGCTTTACTATTTTGCTTGGTGTGTTAGTTGTTCAAGTTAAGAGTTCATCAAGCCATTAATTAGGGAGAGCTACTTCACCCCCACCTGTTAAAGTACAGTAATGTAAAAAAACATGCCTGTAAAAATATTCAATAAATAATATCAATGACATTAACACTTTATATATATATATATATATATATATATATATATATATATATATATATCCCCCCATCCTATAGGAATACCACAACAGTGCAATACATTCTGAAAAGCCATTTTCTGACTAGTCTGCAAAGAAAACAAAAGAAGAATCTATAAGAATCCAAAGTGAAAAATGACATAAGTTGTAAACTTTGTCTGGTCAGAAAGATGAAAAATGAGGCAGAAGTCTTTATCTTCTAGGTGTTGTTTCCCTTGGTGTCAGGGAACGAAGCAGATGCAAAAGGCAAAGCGACCATAGAATGGAGTGAGAGAGACACAGATGGAGGAGAGCAGGAAGAGATCAGGGTGGGGGTGCTCTCATTGCTGAGCTGTTGGGGTGTGGCCATGTGAGACAGAAGGACTGGGGGTTGTCTTTGTGCAGGAGAAAGGAAAGATTCTCAGTCAGTAGCAGGAGTGATGTAAAAGGACTGTGTGTGCACACCCGATTCTACAGTCAGTCCTTGCACCCCCTCCACCCCCACCATTACTTCTCTAGGCTGAGCCATCGAAAAGCTGTTGCAGTTAGGAGGCAAGACCCTTCATCTGCAGCTTCTCTAGCTCCCTGCTCTGCTTCAGCTCCTTGATCCTGCGTGGGGGGGGCACATAGGGGGACAGAGGAGAGAGTTACATGGGTCCTAGTGTTAGACGTCAGCCATTGCAGGAAGGGACCACAGAGCAGGCATCTTACCGGTGTCGGCAGCGACGCAAGAACCTCATGATTTTGCGTGCAGCCTGGTCCTGCTTCTTGGTGAGAAACGAACCTCTGAGAGAAAGACAGAAATTTCAAAAGGATCCTACTGAAAGCTGCCAGAACAGACTTGTTAACTATAGCAAAAATGGTGGCTGCAATCTGCCCTAGGCAATGACTGGATATGATAGACATTTTTGCAAGTGTAAGAGCTGACGGTCACCTTAAACTTCCTCAAGACATAACAACTAAAGGTGTCTGGTTTTATTTTTAGGATTTGCAAGATGTCAGGCAAATCCAATTTTTATGTGGTACCATTTAAAAGCATAGAAGGTGTTCTATAAGGTGCATTAGGAGTCAGCACTGTAGTTTGTACAATTTGTAGGTACACTTCAAAAATATGTTCTCTACAGCAATAAAATGTATAGTGTAAGACTGTAAGAGCTGAAACTGACTTTGCATACAGGGTTAGCATCATACAGGTAGGACAGTAAAAACATGTATTTCCTGAAGATGCCTGTTGCACCTGATCTTGGTGTTGAGTGCTCCTGCTCCCCGGTGGTTCTGCTTCAGCCGTTCGTATTCCTTGTAGCTGCGGTAGTACTGCTGGATGAGGACCGCCGCTCGCCGTGACTGCTGGAATTTCTTCTGCTCATAGTAACTGCGGAACTTGCTCTGGATCAAGATGGCTGCCTGTGTCATTTTCTTGTAGAGGGCATACTGATGAATAAGAAAAGAAATTTGTTTTATTTAGGATGACAGGCTCAGCAAATTTACAGTATTTACAGTATTAAGCATAAATTTTATAATATATACTCACTTTGAAACTGAAATATCCATTCTTGTTTATGATTACACAAAGCTGCTGCTTTGATGTACAAAAATATTTATACCAAAAGGAGATTAGTGTGTGATTGTGTGTCTGTGTAGACAGACACACGCAGTGTTCCATTGCTTGGATGACTAAGCCTCTGTGTGCCATTATCAGCATTTCTGTACATCTTTGGGTGTGTGTCTCTATGAAGTTGAGTCCAGGCTTGCATTTGACAAGACAGCTCAAAAGAGTCAGATTTACCTTGAGGGCTATCCATGTAAGCTAGCATGATGAATAAAAAAAGGCAGAGAACGAGAGAGAGGGAGAGAGACAGGAAGTATTAGTGCTGGTTAGTCACTCACATGAGCAGAGGAGGACTATAGGGCCAACACCCACAGCACAAAGTGAGGCTTTGTGTATGTGTGTGTGTGTGTGTGTCTCTCTCAAACGATTTGCTGAAACACGCGAGGTAAGACAAGCTTTCTGGAGGACAGTCCCAACCTCCCCCCCATCTCACATGAATAGTCCTTAGAGTAACAGTCCTGTTCCAATGGAATGCAGATGGAATGTATGACTAAACGTTGCCTGTTTTCTAGCCTCTGCTAAATTTTGAGCCCATTTACTGGAAATGCCCAGGAACCAAACACTAACACTGAAGCATTCACACAGTTCCAAGCAGAGAGTCATGTTGTCTCAATTTCTAATATGAGGAGCTTTAAATATAAATAATGCTTCATGAGTTAACTTACTGAAGAAATTTGATGCCTCGTGAAATCAGTGCTGCTGTTATATATCAGGATGATACTGTGGTGAAGAACATAGCACTACTGAACAACAGCACCTGGTCTATTGGGATATAGGTTCAAATCATACTCAGCCTGTATGGCGTTTGCATGCATTTACTCCAGGTGCTAGTTTCCTCAAAACATGGAGTTTCATATAAACCACAAACTGCAAATGGTCCATAGAGGATGACTATGTATATCTTCCCTGCAACAGACTGATGTCTCATCCAGGGTGTGCCCCCTCTCAGCCTAGCACCCACTGATTCTGGGACAAGCTCCAGACTGCCACAGCACTGAAAATGAGAAGTGTTCTGATCCTCTGCATATTTACTTAGCCAATGCTCTTTTGCATTTTTACCCCTCCCAATTTAGTCACACAAGAACACCTCTCTTTCAAAGTGCACTCATCGTGTTGTAAGCTTTACGTGGTAATGGTGAATGCTTGGAAAAGCACGCTGACAATGCCACTACTCCTTCACTTTGCAGGAGCAGGAGGATGAACAAAGAGCCCCATAATTTCTCATCCAAAATCTCTTTGCACTTACAGAATTTGCCATCGTACCAAGAGACCATGTCCCTGCCACAAGTCATAAATTAACTAATAGATGCACCCTGGAAACACTTTTAACCAAAGCCACTTACATGTCCTAGAGGTAATGTGCATTAGACTGATCTTCTAAGATGTGTACATATATGGTGCATCTATCAAGAATCACCAGCTATCTACTTTGATGCTGTCTTTTAAGAAACTCGAGTGAGGTGCCCTCAGTGCAAGACAGTAGCAGCATTCCCTTCCAGAATCTGTACAAGTAATATTTAAAACCACCATGCCACCTGCTACCCAAGCTGTGTAAAACTGGCACCTGTACCTGCTTGTATTTCCTGTAGCACCTTTGTATGACTGCTGCGGCCATGTCTTGCTGCTCTTTCAGTCTGCGTCCCTATAGGAGAAGAGGAGGTTTAATCTGGGTCAAAAAGTTTTACCAATAAATACCCGTTGAATTCAGACGTAGTGTTTCAATGTCATTCTTTCATAAAAAGAATCACGCATTTATCACAATCCTTTGTGTCTAGCAAAAAAAAAAAAAAAAAAAAAAAAAGAGCAACATGGTTACCTTGACATGTGAAATATAAGCAAACATATCACATAGTGGATAACTATCTTTAAATTAGGTGTGACCCTTGGTTTGCACACAATGTCAACACAAAATTGAATCAGAAGAGGCACACGAGTATCAAGTGCAAAGCATGCTAGGTAGCAAGGTAACCTTGTATCTGCGGAAGGCATTCTGGATAACACGCGCTGCTTCATAGAGCTCCCTCTGCTCGCTGTCGCTCAGCGTGAGCAGGGCAAAGTCGCGCTCCACACGGCCACTGCTTGATGCACCTAGGAACTCAACCCAGGAGGTGCCGCTGGGTGGACGTGGGGAGCGGGGGGACCGGCATGTAGGGGCCAGCGGTGTCGATTGTATACACCTAGCAATCAGAGAGGACAATAGAGAAACAGCAGGATGATCACAAAAAGGTAGAATGAGAACTAAAATACCATTTGGTACAGTGCCTTTTGTGGGAAAACCACTGATCATTTGGCACATTCAAAATTTACTGAAATTTGTGATTCAGCAAATTATTAAACTGACAAGTACAGACAGAACTAAAGTGTTTGATATCACAAAGTTATTAATTGTAATGTGTAATGAATTCATGATTTCCAAATTTGCTGAAAGACACAGGTGAGTGCAAGTACAGAATCTCACAACATACAATAAACACGTGAACAAAAGTGGACATGAATGTTCAATTATATTGTCAGGAATACATCTCCTACAGCACAGTAAATCCCAAGTAAAATGATAATAGGCACAGAACCTGGTGGGGGATGTGGAAGGCAAGTTTTCTACTGTGTCCAGGTAGGTGGCAAGCCAAGGCATGGTGCTGTGGATTGCAGGGTTGTCCCGCCGCTCCCTGAGTGGAGAATCTGCACTGCAGGGAAACTCTTCCTGTTTGATGTGCTCAGGGGTAGCTTCTATGATCTGCTCTGCCAGAGTCACCATGTCCACCTGGACAGGTCAGTATGGGGGGAGGGGGGGCAACTTGTGAGCAAGTGTGATAAAGAGCCCAATGCAGTCTGTATGTGTACAATGGCCATGTATACAGGTGCGCATGCATACAGGGGCTCACCTGGAGTTCTTCCACTGCAGGCAGGTACTCCTGGTTCTCACTGTCTTCGCCAAACCTGATTAGGTCAGCTTCAAAGTCTGAATGCTGAGAGCATGGTGTTCCAGGGGGGCTTCCAGCTGACTCAAACTCCATGGGCAAGGTGGAATCACGGGGCTCACCTGCTTCACTGAGGGGTTCAGCCCAGGATGGAAGAGAGAGTGGCGATGAGGGCGGGGGTGATGAGGCGGAGAGGGAGGGGGCTGAGGTGTCCATAGGATCTGTGGGACTGTAGAGGGGTGAGCCCAAGGGAGCTGAGCCACTTGAATAAGCTGAGCTAGGGGAGCGTGAAGGGGCATCACCTGGGGAGGCCAAGCTGCTGGAAGAGCTCAGACCTGGGATAAATTGATGAACAGTGTCAGCAATAGAACAGAGAGAGGGGTGATACATGTGTTTTCATGAGTTTATACATTTCACTAACTGCCAGAGCACACCTGTATCAGGGCTGGTGGAGAAGGGAGAGGGTGGAGGAGGCAAGGGCATGGTCTGCCCCAGACTAGGTCCCTCATCTGACAATGCACAGTGAGCAAGCAACTCTTCTAGGCAGAGGGCTAGCCGTGTGTGGCCCCGAGAGCGAGCAACACCCAATGGTAACCGGCCCAGAGAGTCAGGGATATCCAAGGCCAGACTGTTCCAGTGGAAGAGCAGCACAGCTGCCCCATGATGACCTAGAGCACAGGCCCACATCTGTGGAAGGAGAGGAAGAAGAACAGAAACCATCAGCACAAACCTACAAGGTCTTTATGATGTGGAAAGATTTCTGTACTATGTGGAAAATCTAATGCCAAGCCATCGGCTGAGTGTGTAAGAGTAAATGAGAAAGAGAGAGATTGCCTTGCACTGGACTGGTATTCCATCCAGAAAGTACCCTAGCGCACACATTATAGTTCCAAAACAGGCTCCAGACAACCATGACCTGGCACTGAAGAAGTGATGATTAATAAGGATACAGGTAAACATCACATAACGACAGGGATATGGGATACGTTCTGAGAAATGCGTCGTTATGTGATTTCATCGCTGTGTGAACAGTATAGAATGTACATGCGCCACATCACGTCTGTTTTGACTTGTATATGGTATAGTCTATTGCTCCTAGGCTACATACCACCAATGTACATGCAGTCCATCGTTGACCCACATGTTATGCAGTGCATACTTGTATATTGTTTAAGAATTTATTTCAATTTTGAAGTCATCAGTCTCAAGTGGAGCTCAGCAAATAGTTTTAGATGGACTTTCTTCGGAATACATTATTTTGATAAAGAATTGCTGGTTGCTGTGTTTTTTGCCAATATGAGGCAGCTGTAATATAAATAACGCACAAAATTATTTTTTACACATGCACACTACAAGATCCACACACTGTTATTTGCATGAAGTCTGTAGCAACTGGAAAGAAGAAGTTTAATCTAGCTGAGTCAGGGAAGTTTAAATTTCAGTTGTTTACATTAATGGGCTGTGAATGTTTATTTCCCCCAGATATATTGCTGTGAAAAAGTACCTCATTCCTGTTTTCTCCAATTATTGCATATGCATCACACTGAATGGTTTCAGATCTGATAAACAAACCAAACCTGAGTAAAAACATAAGTTTTTTTTTTTTTTTTAACTTTAAAAAAAAAAAAAAAAAAAAAAAAAAAAAAAAAAAAAAAAAAAAAAAAGGAGGCACATAACATCCAGAGGGACAAAAGTTATCCCAGCCACAAACTAATTCTCCTTGCTCCCGTCCGGAAAAAACGTTCGGACAAGGACAAAAAGGTTCCAGGACAGTTCCCCCCCCCACACACACACACCGTAAGACTGCTAAACCACTGATCCCTCCCTCGGACAGTGGGAACAGTCGATCAGGGTCTGTCCGTTTCCCCCCCCATTGTATAAAACTATCGGTGGTGTGTTGTAGGTTTGGCTGCTGTCCCCCCATGTATATTTTCATACCCTATTCTTATTCATTTACTCTCTCCTTACTTATTTATTTTCCTTTTCCTAATTCAAGTATTTCACTTTTCTTATACCTTATTTATAAATTGACATAAATATATACATATTTATATTTTGGTTTGGACACATGCAGAGGAGAGATTCTGGATATATCAGGAGAAGGATGCTAGGGATGGAGCTGCCAGGCAAAAGGAAGAGAGGAAGGCCTAAGAGGAGATTTATCGATGTGGTGAAGGAGGACATGCAGGTGGTGGGTGTGACAAAGAAAGATGCAGGGGACAGGAAGAAGTGGAAACGATTGATCTGCTGTGGTGACCCCTAACGGGAGCAGGTAAAAGATGAAGATGTACATATTTATATTACTGAGGATGCCAAGAAACAAAAACTTTTCATGGTGACAACACTGCTATGCTGTGTTGTTCACTCATGACAAATAAACCTTGACAATTGCAAAAGGTCACCTGGATGATCCCCCAAACCATGGACAAATGAGTCAAAAGTGAAACTTTCTGGATGACACTGGTTCCATTATGTCTGATGGAAAGCAAATACAGCATTCCACATTAAGAACATCACATCATTAGTCAAACATGGTTGAGGTAGTGTAATAGTGAGGAGATGCTTTGCTGCATCAAGACCTGAAAGATTTGACATTATCAGAGGAACCATGAATTCTGCACTGTACCAGAGAATGTCTGGTCATCTGTCTGTGAGCTGAAGCAAAATTATCTTTGGAGTGGCTGAATCAAAGAACTGACTTGAACCCAATATAGATGCTGTGACAAGACCTGAAATGAGTAGTTCATGCTTGAAAATCTACCAATATGTCTGAATTATAGAAGTTCTGCAAAGAAGAGTGAGCTAAAACTCCTCAATGGTTACATGAAAGACTGGTATCAAATTAGAGGAAGTGTCTCTTTGCCATTTTGCTGCTAGAAGTGGTGTATCCAATTATTACATTTAAGTGGGCAATTATGTATTATAGTCTGTGTATTATACACTATATTATGTATATATACACATGGGTGTTGGATAATCATTCTTTAAATAAATTATGTAATCATGCAATGTTTAAACAGTTTCCCTTTGTCTAATATTGTATTCTGTCCAAAAAAAAAAAAAAAAAAAAAAAAAACACCATTCAGTCTGACAAGTATTCAGTAATGGGGGAAATCTGGAAGGGGGGAATACTCCCCCCAACATTGTGCATTATTGTAGTGTCCACTATTAGCAGACAATGGATTAATATTATAAAATGTATGAAATAACACAAAATACTGTCAATGGGAATATATTTTAGTATCTTCAAGTGCAGAGATAAACACTTCTGAAACTTACTGGAGTTTTGTACCCCTAGGCAGTGGTGAAACCAGCAAAAAAAATAAAATAAATAAATAAATAAAATGTGTATATATATATATATATATATATACATACATTTTATTTATTTATTTATATATTTATTTCTCCCTTCAATACAATGGTTGCTTCATTAATTAGTGCAGTTCTGGATAAAGTGTCTGACTCACCAGCGGTGTACAGGAGAAGTGATCCACATTGAGTGGGTCCACCTCCTGTTCCAGGTCCAGGCTGTCGGGGTTTACAGTCCTAGGGTTGGGGTCATACAAGTTTTATTGATCGCTGTGATCTAGTGGCAGCATCAGGAATGCTTCCAAGTCATTGTTTCTCTCCTGGCAGCATCACAGACAAACAGTATATTGTACTTCACCTTTTAATTGACTCATTTACATTATGAGCTACTCTAAAGCAACAGTGGGGTTTAAAAATAAAAAATAAGAGGCTGCAAGGCTCATTTCTCATGTTCAGTAGCAATAAGTGCTATTTCTGAAGATCTGCCCATTTAATAATAATAATAATAATAATAATAATAATAAAAAAATCTACCAAACCATTAACTATTTACCATTAATTGAAATGCAAAAATAGCATTCTGGGCAAACAGTTTAAATTTCTTTCCTTACTTTTTTTTTCTTTTTTAAATTGTCCAGGACATCAGAACTGCTCCCAAATTTAGACTCAAAATGTTCAACATCACTTACAGTAGATATAAGCAAGTAGCATTTCTTGTATCACACATTTGTGCACTTCTTGCTCTTTCCACCATTTTATCTTAATACAGTGGGTCCCCTATTTACACACATCATTGGGACTGGGAGTTTGTTCATTATTTGAAAAAGCTGCTTAGTCAAACGTGACATGGAGTGGGCCAGGGATTCTCCATCAATTCTACTAGATTGCAATGCCCTTACACTGTTAGAGTAGTATGACCTGGAAAATGCAGAGGTATTGGAGAGGCTTTTCAGACAGGAGCACACCAGTACTTTCTTTTTCCATCCCTCCCTCCCTCTTTCTTGCTCTCTTCCTACCAGACATCTCCTCCCTTTGCTGAACTTGGATGTCTCATGCATGGATCTGTACTCGGAGTCCCCTGGCTGTGGTGTTTATGACGCATTGAAAATAAGAAAACACAATAAAGAACCCTGGCCAGAGTTACAGCAGGGCTGCAAAATTTAATGTCATGCTTACTATTCAGAGGTGAATCAGGTGAAGCTTTGGTTCACAAAAAACAAGTGCCAAATACTTAAAGACATCTGTAAGGATAAAAAGAACTACTGCATTATTTCCCATTTTTCTTTTGTTATTTAATTCTGTCACTCTTTGAAGGCACAGTGGGTTCTCTGGGTTCCTCCCAAAGTGGAAAGATGCATTTCAAATAGATTAGAGACTGTAAATTGCCTTTAAGTGTGTGATACTGCCCTGCTTTTGACTGGTACCACATGCAATGTGTATCCTTTTTTCATACCCTATGCATTAAACTACTGTGACCCTGTACTGGAGAAGTAGCTACAAATTAACTGATTCTGTTATTCTTTAATAGTAGTATTTATTTATTTATTTTAAACGCTGATATTTTTATTTTGATAGTTTACATTTTTTAGTTTTATTTCATTGCTTGGTTACTAAAGTGATTTTTAAAGGCTCATTATTCATTGCAAAATGGTTTAGATTTGTAGCCTATGTTATAATTACTTCTTTACTGTAAGGCACACTGAAAAGCCACTTTAAAATGCATTATATTATTAAAACGCTACCCAACAATGACATTCTCAATTTCTCCTAACCCTCCTTTGCTGAAGATTTGCAATAAATCACTATTTGTATGCATTTTATCACTTCTGTTACTTTCTTTAAACTAACCTTTTTGTTTCAGGTCTCATTATTATGACAGAAGATGTCAAAGATGTTTGCAGAATAGCATAGCCATGAGACAACAGATGTGTAAGAGCAGCCATGCTATGTGTTAAGGGGATGCATTTCACCTTGTATGGCTCTCAAAGTCAGAAAGGTTTATAATTTGAACCAGAATTTCTGTTCCTACAAAGTGTTTCTTGTAATTGTGTGGATACCTCATTAGACAAACTTTATGACACAAGCTAAATATGTTCATAAATTCAAATTCTCAAACATGAATGTTCTTCATGCAAATGATGTCTGTACCTCCAATGAATAAGTGTGTGGATCAGTTGGGTGTAGCCCTGAGCAGCCGCCAGGTGGAGCAGTGTCATCCCTCGGTGGCGTGAGGAGTGGAGCAGTCTTTCACTGTTGTCTGTTGTCCAACCTCTGACCGCCCAGTGACCAACAGTCATCATCCTCTCACATACTGCCACAATTCTCTGTTCAAACCACTGGCCAGACTTGGAGAAGGAGGTTAGGGAAAGTCAGTAGCAATGCATCAAGCTCAGCACGACATTGTCAACAGTGTTTCTTACAAGAAATAACTCTCTTATTGCAAAATAATGCAGATGGGGAAAAAAGGAAGTGCCATTCTCATTTCAACATAAAACATCTGATCAACAGTTGTTTATAGCCATTTTAATTTTGCAGCAAAAACAGCTAAATTCCCCTTCACTTCCTACTTTGTTGCCAGGAACCATAACAGGCAGTTCTGTGGTGTAGACTTTGATATGGTTCCTTATTCCTCCAAAGGAAAAGGACTTTGTGTAACAAACCCTTCTGAAAACTTTTTTCCCTTTCTGATTGATATTTTCATCATTATTTGTCTATGCAGGTATCTTAAGTGTTGGCTAAGAAGCACCACAACAGCAATAAAAGATGATGGTGCCATTGTCAGTAGAGGCAATGTTTGGTGGTGTCCATCTGGCTGCCCCACAATGAGTTCTGCACACATGGTTGCATACCTGAAGAGTCTGCATTCTGTCTTCATGGCCTTGGACTGAATGTGCAGCCTGTTGCCGCTGACTGTCATTGGCAGCCATCTCCGCCATCCTCTTCTCCATTTGTTCCAAGCGCTCCAGGATGGACATGCGGAACTGGTTGTCTTCCAATAGGAATTAGAATTTTAATCTTACAATGAACAGGATTTATTGCAGGTAGACCCCCCCCCCACCATCTCCTAGGTCTGTGTTTGTGTGCTGTATGCTATACTTCTATATAACTACATGCTCAGTGTTTTACTCAGTCTCACAAACTCCACTGTGAGCATTAATTCAAATCGTTAAGTATAGTATATTCAGCATTGTAACTTGTGTTGGGAAAAGGAGGGAGGGGAAATAAAGTCAAATACTACAAAATAAAAGAAAAGGTGCATATAAGGCACCACCTGGGAGCAAATGGCTTCAGTAACCAGCAGAACTGTATAGAAAGGTAGTATAAGCTAATTTATTTTTGCTCCATGCCATTTGTGAATAAGTAGCCTTATAGCTGCTTATAACTTGAGCACAGAATGCACAGAGCCATGAAACAAACATCTTTAATAACCACAGATAAAACACTTAACCTCACTGTTTTTTTAAATGCATCACTTGATCAAAATTTCCATGTACTCCCTTGTGCATTTCTATAAAGAATTAAGGGGGGGAGAAAAAGAAAAAAAAAAATTACCGTGTTTGACTGAAGTTTGTTTAGATTTGTGAAATAAAGCTATCGGTCCTGCATGAGCAGTCATTACGGTGTGCGCAGTGGTCAGGGATCAGACTACACAGAAATATGTAAAGAGCAGGAAAGTCAGAATTGACCAGAGTTTAGCTTCAAGGTTCTTTTTCAGACCCCTTGAGTCTGTAATGATGTGAATTTCTACAGAAGAAACTTTTGTAGCTCCAGCAGTTTTAACCTTATGTTGGCAGGATGGAAAAATGAAGAAACTCACCGTCCAGTGAGAGCCAGTCAAGTTGTGAGGAGGGCAGAGAGGAGGGGCACCGGGGACGATACTCAAAGAGCACAGAGGAAGAGGCCAAGCCTGTGTCTTCCAGCACCTGGAGTGTGACCAACCCTGCGGCATGAGCTGGGAAAGGGGAAAGACAAGTATGAGTTTTGGAACAAATATTTTAATACAGAAAAGTCCACTGATTACATTTTTCAACAGGCCTTGCTGGTGCAATGTAGTCAGATATGTTTGTGCAGATCAAATGATATCATCATAGGGGAAGTGATGTGGGCTTGTGAGAGTGTTGAGTGTACAGTGGCCCAATCCATTTCCCAGTTAAACACAAAAGAAAGCATAGTAGACAATGTTTATTAACAGCTGTGCACTACTGACCCCCAGTGTTCGTCTAATGCATTGCAGATGACAATATCCATAAGTGACTAAAACTCCTGTCTTACTTATAACTTCTTAGAGTTGAGGAGTTCTACACCAATAACCATGTGTTGGACATACAAGAGTTAGTGCTCAATCACAGATTAACATACAAAACACAGTAAGATAAAATGTGTTCATGCATGCGTCTGAAAATACACTGGCTTTTGTATAGCAGATTTGAGGGCACGTTTCCATATTTATTATTTTTAAATGCACTTTCTTTACATCTTTTTTTTAAAAATTCAATTAAAATAGCATCACTGTAAATGTTTGTATGCATTTCTCACCAGGGCAGTAGCAGCGCAGCACTCCCGGCTGGATGAGTGAGGCTGGTACAGTGCTGCGGTCAAACATGCAGGAGTAACGGCCTGCAGTCTGCATCCAGGGCCCTGTGATCAACACCTTCACACCACCCTGTGGGATCAGAGGATATACTTCACAACCACAGCTGCAAGTACTGTACACAATTACATGGACAGCAACATTACATAATCATCTGAAGAAATTGGCTTCTACTGAAGAACAACATGACACGATCATCTGTAGATAGTGTGGTTCCCAATGAGGTTGAACTTGCTCAACAGGAGTGACAGGGGCTCAGAACAGCAAGTTTTTTCCTAACAAAATGGGACAAGCTAACTCTGAGGCACAAAATCAAATAAGCATGAAACTTAAGGTTATTTATGTTGGTGTTTAAGTCAAACAAAAGTCCTGCACAATGATCCAATACAATGATAGCGCTCAGTCCTCTGTAAGTCCCATTCAGTCTATGTATCTCAGGTGAACTCGACTCAACTGCCTGTAGAGTGTGTGTGCGCGTGTGTGTGAATGTGCATGCAACTGACTGGTGTCCTTTCTAGGGCATACACTGTGTCACTCTTTATGCTGCCAGGACAGGCTCTAGGCCATCATAACCCTACATTGAACAAATAGTTATTTATAATACTGTATTTTACCTCTGTAATTTTTAAATGAGCTGAACCTAATATATTCTTCTTCGTTCAAAAATACTTTGAAAGGCTGCTTTAAAAAGAAACAGGCACAACATATATTTATAATACCACTATCCAATAAGGTAATTCTTATAATCACTAATAAAACCCATGTATGCTGAGCAACCGGTGAAGTGTCATTTGCAATATGTGACTAGTAACTCAAATCACACAAATGCATTCATAATATTGCCTTTCAAGAAAATTCTGTTTCCTGTTGTCTTCAATACTTCCTAAAATTTTTTTTTGTTAGTTTGGGACTCATGACAGATAAAGGACTTCAGCTACGATGGAAAAAGAAACACAAGATTTCATAAATGCCTGCAAGCCAAATTCATGCAATATGAGCATTTGTTATACCAGGGAAGCCTTTACTGATGTCCTGTGAACCTGAAAACTATTATTCTAATGCTGTAAACTCCTCTGAATCCCATGATATCATCAGCACAACAAAACCTAGCTTTTCTGACCATTTACTTCGGCGATATCTCACTCACACACACACCACCATATGACAAGTTGCTATATCATACATGGAAGTGAACAGGGGCATTACCTTGGTCCACTGCTTTCAGTATTCATCTAAAGTATTGTCACATACAGCTTCAGAAAAAGTTATGTGGGAAGTTTAGTAAATATAAATAGTAGTCTAGTATATATAAAATATTACTCTTGGTTCAATGGCCAACTAGGAGCGATAGGTATAAATCATGTATTTGTCATGTGGAGAGGGCAACTCTCTTACCTCTGGGTAAGACCATTCAGGGGAGAAATCTGTAATGGTGGCCAGAGGTTGCTGCTCTATTCCCGTTTCAGCAGACTGCACCGAGGGAGTCAAGTTGGGGAACAAAAGTGAGGACGGCACAGAGGTGGCCTGTGGAGGCATCACATAGTGCCTTTCTGTGGTTAGGGGATCGGAGTCAGGCTGGGAGGGGAAAGAGAAGGGGAATGCCACTGGGTGATCCTTGAACTCAGGAGCAGTCTCCTCTCTCTGGTTTGCCTGGTCATCCTCAGCAATGAGTTCGGAGATCAAGTCTGGAAACTGACTATCGAAGGAGATTACAAAGGGGTCACCTCCTGCCTCTGTCCCTCTTGAGCTGCTCCCATCTTTCAGGGATGAATCTCCTGTCGCACACTCGCCCACACCATTTGTGTCCATGGGAGCTTCCTCTGCCTCATAGCAACCCAGGCTAGAGGAGGAAGAGAAGGATGGAGAGGGAGGCAGCTGTTCTTCTTTCACCTGGATCCAAGAGTTACTGCACTCACCATGGCTGCTCCCAAAATCCCCCAGTGGAGAGTCTTGGGGGGCCCCTGTCTGTGTCTGCACTGGCTCACTTGCGAGGGGCTTCTTTGGGAGAACTAACAACTGGTGTTCAGGCCCATCACGCTTCAGGCTCTGGTGCGAAAGTCCCGATTGGGTGAGCACTGCCTCAGAGTTCGGCTGTGCTGCCTCTTTATGCCTCTGATCCTCCTTTGCTTGGGTCCTCTGCAGAATGTACTGCAGCACACAAAGTGCTTGATCCTTTGCTTCTCGCTCTGGCTGTTCCAAAGGGAGAATCTCATCTTCTTCCTGCTGCTCGGGATGCTGTAGGACCAGGAGTAATCTGTCGTTCACCAGCTGCTGACTGACAGGCAGTGGACTTGGGGTGTGGTGATGCTGTGAAGAGGGTGACTCAGGGTCTGGAGTGGGTTCTGATTCCTGCACTGAGTTTGGGGACAGCAACCCAACAAGAATCCCCTCCCTATTAATATCTTGGCATGCTCTCTGCCCATCCACCCCCACAGGTGATGGGTCATCTGTCTCCAGTGCCCCAAGAGCACCAAGGCTCATGGAGGGCTCCAGATAGAGGGGTAGTGCAGGGGGTGCAGAGTGGGAAGGTGAAAGGGCAAAAGGTGGATGGGAGCAGAGAGACAGAGAGCATGCAAGGGATGCAGAGGTGCTTACATAGCCACCAGCTTCTTGCTCCCCATCCTTCCCTCGTTCTGTCTCTGAGGATAAAGAGGACAGCGAGGAAGGAGGAGAGGAGGAAGACGGGGGTGTGGCAGGAGAGAGGGACAGAGCAAGGGAAGGGGCACATGGAGACAAAGATAAGGGAGGAGTTGGAGAGTGAGGGGAAGGCTGTGAAGTAGAGAGGGAGTTTATATGGGATGGCCCCCCATAGGTTTCGCCTTGCTTGGGGCTGTTCAAGAAAGAGTCTGGGTCAAAAGCCAGGGTTGTGTCAAGGGAAGGGGCAGATGGGAGAGAGGGAGACGAACAAAGCGGAAGTGCCTGAGGGGCAGCTGGTAGGGGAGATGAAGCAGGTGAAGGTGGGCGAGGGGAAAGCAGGGAAAGCGGGGCAGGGGAGTCTCCTCCAGGTAGAAGACGGTCCGTCAAAAGAAGCCCCCCAATCACAGGGCTGGGGAGCAGCGTGAGGCTGAGAGTCGCAACACCTGGTGTGGGGGTGCTGCTGGAGTGGGGGCGGGAGCTGGCAACAGAGATTGAGCTACAGGGTGTGGAGGCAGGTGGAGGGGGTGTCTCAGGGTTGGGCGGAACAGGGGACAGCACCAGGCATCCGGATGAGGCAACTGACAAGCGAGGGGAACCTGGATTTAGCCGGTTGAAGCTCAGTTCCCCTTTGGAGTCCTCTCCATCCTTGGCCCTGCTGATGGCGGTTGTCATGACAATGACTGTGTTCTGGGGCAAGGTAACAGTTGCCAGGCTCCTTTGGTTTCCATAGAAACCATTGCAGGCAGTGCTGCCATTGTCAAGTGCCAGAGGAGGTGCTTGATGTGGCTGTGGTGGGCTGGACGAGGTAGAGGAGGAGTCTGCATTACATGGGGAGGACACCATCTTCAGTCGAGAGGCCCCCATGCCATCCTGGGTCATTGGTGGACTCCGCACATCCAACCTCTGTACTACCGTCACCGGACCCTGTGGCTGAGGGGGCAGCCCAGCTGACTTCCCTCCTCCAGTTCCACTATTGCCATTGCCTCCTGCTGTGGGTATGTCCGCCCCCTCGGCTTCATGGCTGCCCCCGCAGCTCCCTCCTTCGCTGGCCGCCAGATTCTGGACCTCTGCCAAGGCATGGCAGGACAGAGGGCGTGCTGGAAGTTTGGGGGAGATGATGCGATGTTTGGTGCTGTTGCAGCGGTGAGGAATGTTAGCTCCTGGGGAGGCTAGAGGGGACAGAGAAGGCAACACATTGACAGAGAGGATGGCATGAAGTGCCAAGCCAAGACCAGGAAAAGACTAAGCAATGTGATCATCAGCACTCAGTCTGAAACAGCTATGTTTCATCTAGTTTTTCCAACCCGTATGCATTTGCTTGCAGAATGCACCTCTGATGAACCCTTACTCAAGGTAAGGCTTGAAAGCCTCTTTAGTATAACTGCTCCTGCTAAACAAAATACACTAACATATGGGTACTATAGGATACCCTTACTAATGTAAAAATCTGTACAGGTATTTTTCTCTACATCAGACTCCTTACCCTTTACCCTCCCTGCCCCATTACTTTCTTCCCCTTTACCATTCCACTAGTGAATGATCACACTCTTAACCTTATTCATCTTAACCTTATCCATCAGGGATGCCACCTGCATCTTATTTCTGCTAGTTGCATTGTAAGTATTCTGTACATCTTGCTGGCCTTTGTGTGCACATTAAAAGAAGCTATTAGCACATTGACAATTGATAAAATAGCTTCAGAGAAAAAGAGGACCAAAGGACTCTTACCCAGGGCTGTGCTGCAGAGGCAGGCATGTGTGCGGGGCTGAGGCTTCGTCTGCTGTGAATCCATAATGTGCTGCACCAGCTGTTCAATGGAGAACTCAGAGGAGCTGTTGGTGTTACCATTGCTGCAGGACCACTTAATGCTGTGAACTGGACCAGGGCAGAGACAGCACCTGGAGGTGTGAGAACCCTGTGGACTGGCCGTGCACACACTGGCCTATGAAAGCACAACTGTACAATTACAGTGTCCTAATTCAACATTAGTTGCATTGTCTCGCTTTGTGGACATGCGACACACATTCCTGATGACCACACCTGCCCAATTGTGACAGCATGCACAGCTAATACTTACACATGGGTTTGAGCTGAGAGAGCAGCTCCTCCCTGGTCCAGCGTAGGCTGTCCCGGCGCTCAGCCACTGTGCAAAGGAGTGGACGGCTCACCTTCCCACAATCCTCCAGGGATGGCACGTTCAGATAGTGCACCAGCACGATGTCTGGGTTCTGAGTGTAGAGAAGCACAGAAACCCCCTCTTAACACACTACATAACACTGTAGTGCCAGCATACTGTTTATGTCCTGCAGCTAGTTTTTAACTACTAAGATTTAAAAATGAATGGGTAGAACTAATTAACTTCTATTCATAGTAATTAGTAGTGTTCTATTCATGATGTTTTTCTTACCTGCAGCAGCCAGTAGCATCTCCTGTGGAATGTTGGGACAATGGAGGAATGGACGTAGCAACCATAAAGACACTGCAGAAAGGACAGTAGTTCAGAACAGTCATGAGGTCTTATGTTCATATATAGATGGTAATACCAATTTATTTATTTAAAAAAAAAAAATTAATAAATTAAAAAAAAAAACTGCTCAATGAGAAAAATGTAAAGACTGGGCCTCATGTTGACATATGTAAAAGATTTGCAAAGACAAATATCTTTCCTTTTGGTAATTGCATATTTAGTCTTTTTTAATTGTAATGGTACAAACACCATCTGCTTTTTCTGTAAACTGCAGAGACAACATTTTGACTCTCATTCAGAGAATGTCTTAATTTTAATCTTAACTGTAATATAGCTAGAAGTAAACCAAATGTAATTAAAAACACAAATATCTGAAAATTTTACAAAGCCTACCCAGTAAGTCTGTAATTTGACTCATAATGTAAATAATTTAAAAAGTTGAAAGTGGCCAGCTGGTGAAGAATAATGCATATGTCACTTATAGTAAATGAAAGATTATAAAATAATTCTTCAACTGATAAAGTGTTCCCCAAGCTCACATTCAAGGGAAGGCTTTGGCATACAACAACCATGCATGGGATAAGCACTTGAGGAAATTTTTATAAATAGGACCTTACATATAGTACAAGTCACTAGCAAAGTAACACATTGCTGCCCAACTCAAAAAGTGAAGAGTTGAAAGGAATATAGTACACATATATGCTTTGTATGTGATGAAAATTACACTGTTTGAGATTGTACGAAGTCCATGTTTACAAGAACAAGCACAAGTAGAAATTTTCAATTTACTAAGTGGCCTTTTTGGAATTTAATAAACTAGACCATGCAAAAACCTCAGCATAAGAAATACCACTGTTAGAAATTTAGAATAAACATTAACCTGAGACACATGTCTTTGGGGCACCCAGAAAAAAAAAAACCCACACAGACACGTAAAGAACAATAAACCCCACACAGACTGAGCCAAATTTGAACTCATTCCTGACAAGCCAAGGCACTGTGAGGCAACAGCATTCATTCACTGAGCCACCGTGCCACCCTGAAATACAGTCTAACAAATCTGAATGATCACTAGAGTTAAATGGCAATGTCATGAGGTATTCATGAACACCAAATATTTTACCCACCTTTTCACCCAAATTCAGTGATATGAAATAGTTTTTGCCTCATTCCTGATTCCATCTAAACATATTTCTCATATTTTGCAAATGTGAGACAAGCATTGATGTTACTCTTGTATAGCAGTGGTTTCAGCCTTGCCACTCTTCCATTAATCAGATGTTTCTTCATTGTGGATTCAAAAACAAACCATGGCTAAAGCGACAGAGGCCCACAGTTCTTTTGATGTTCATCTGAGATTTTTTGTGACTCCCTAAATGAGTTGTTGCTGCTCCCTTGGAATAATTTTGTTAGGCTGGTCCCTTCTAGGAATGTTCACCATTGTTTGGTATTTTCTATTTGGAGATTTTACGCAGCAGTCTGATTCTCCCATCATCAATACAAGATCTTTGAGAAAAATTAATGCAACTCTGAGTGGAAATAAATGTGACATTGCATAAGCTTATCGAAACATGCTGTAATCAAAGCTAAAGGCGGTCCAACGAAATAGAGTGTGTGACTTTTTTTGGCCAGGAAGTATATGTAAATTTTTTCTTTCACCTCTTCTAGAATTCCCTCTGGTTGTCCCATAGTGTTCATGCAGAAACTTTGTGATAACTACTTGCTTTACTTTCATATTCAAAACAGAGCAGGATTTAGATTCAACATGGCTGGCTTTAGTCAAGCCTGGCTGTGTTAAAAAAAAAAACAAAAAAAACTGAATTTATTTAAATTTGATCTATTGTTTGGCTGAGTAATTACTTCTTCACATGGGTAATACAAGTGTTGGACAACTTTTTTCTTTAAATAAATGATCATTTTACCCCTTTGTATAATATCACATTTTGTCTTGAAACAAATCAGTATACCAAATATGCAATAACAGGAAATAAGGGGGCATATATATATATATATTTTTTTTTTTTATAACAGCATTGTATGCAAAATTCAACTGAACACATGTGCATAAATGAGAGGGAGGACAGTGGAATGGTGAGGATGCAGGGAATAGAGTTGGCAAAGGTGGGTGAATTTAAATACTTAGGATCAACAGTCCAAAGTAATGGGAAGTGTGGAAGAGAGGTGAAGAAGAGAGTGCAGGCAGGGTGGAGAAGAGTGTCAGGAGTGATTTGTGACAGAAGGGTACCAGCAAGAGTGAAAGGGAAGGTCTATAAGATGGTAGTGAGACCAGCTATGCTTTATGGGTTGGAGACAGTGGCACTGACCAAAAGACAGGAGGCAGAGCTAGAGGTGGCAGAGTTAAAGATGTTAAGGTTTGCATTGGGTGTGACGAAGATGGACAGGATTAGAAATGAGTATATTAGAGGGGGAGCGCAGGTTAGACGGTTTGGAGACAAAGTCAGAGAGGCGAGATTGCGTTGGTTTGGACATGTGCAGAGGAGAGATTCTGGATATATCGGGAGAAGGATGTTAAGGATGGAGCTGCCAGGCAAGAGGAAGAGAGGAAGGCCTAAGAGGAGATTTATGGATGTGGTGAAGGAGGACATGCAAGTGGTGGGGGTGACATAGAGAGATGCAGAGGACCGGAGGAAGTGGAAGCTTTTGATCCGCTGTGGCGACCCCTAACGGGAGCGGCCGAAAGAAGAAGGAGCATTGTATGCAAAATTATCAACTGATTATATACACAAAGAAACTAACCTGAAAGGATTTTTTTTTTTTTTTTTTTTTTTTTTTTTAAAATCCCACTGAAAAACTGTTACATTTATAATTTGAAGTTTCTCCTCTAGGAAGCTTAACAGCAAATTTATAAAGAATAGACAATGTAGTCACTTCAGGAAAAAAGAAAAAAAGAAAAAAAAAAAAAGTTTCCCATTAGTTTCTCTTATAGTCACATGAAATTAGTTTCACATCCCGAAGGGATTAATGTAAGACGTCTCTGAAAATGCGTCAGATACTAAAATTTCAGATGCCAAATGCCCATTTCCCATTATTTGAAATGGGGACCAAAAGAAGCCCTCCAAGCCCACCCAAAAACACCTGTACAATTATCGATCCATGACTTCAGCATGATAAAACATGAAGACTTAAAAAGACTTAAAAAGCACTTAATGCTGTCATTAATTTGCATGTTTATAACAATTTAAATAGGCATTTTTAAGTGAAATTTAAATTATTTGCAATGTTTTAACTGAACCAATAAGTCTAACAGTTTTTACTGCATACTTATAGAATGATGTGAACAAGTGAGGCTTATGAGGTCTGCTGTGTGAACTGATGGGCAATCAGGTGAGTTATCCAGTTAAAATTACTATAAATGCAGTGAAACTGCACAAAACATTCTCTCAAAGTGAGCACAAAATTTGCAAGGAAATCAGTGGAAACTGCTGATGCCAGTGCACACATTTTAAATTTTTGCTTCAGATACATTTGTAACAGTATACAATAGTTTACTACAATACAGAAGTTTTTTTTTTTTTTTTTATAAAGTACACTGTATAGTACTTATTGGTTATTTAGATTTTTTTTATCATGGATAAGATTCACATAAAAATTCATTATAGCAAAAGTTTTCATGTTGAAACCTACATTTAGATATTTACTTTTTAAGAGCCATTTGCACACAGTGAGTAGTTTGCACACAGAGGTTGATGTATAGTGTACACATTACTGTAAAACTACAGACAAAATACTGACAAAAGGAGGGTCACTTACATTTTCAGTAGGTCAGTATACAAAAGGGACTGTTATGATATTACTGTCTTTTTGGTACAGCAGAGGGCACTCACCTCCATGCCCTGCACCTTTAGCTTCATGTGATCTTCTCGAGTCGTTTTGCCGTCTTTCCTCTTCTTCCAGCAGTAGCCATCCTTGCGATATTTCACTTTCTTCCTGTTGTACAGTATGACGGAACCGTTGAGGGGCCTGGGCAAAGAAAAGAATGCACCAAAGACAATGAGTTCCACTGCATCAGGTGAAGAAAACTACACCTATACCCTGGTAATTAAGATCCTGGTTCCTGAGTTCGAACCATTCAATCAATTTCTAAAAACCAATTACATTCAGATACCAGGGTATAGGTGTATAAAGATATTTCATGGTAACAGCTGACAGTAAGCATCTACAACTTTTAAACTGCAAGCACCACAGCAATCTGTCCAATGTTTAAAGATGCTGAGATGGTAAACATGCTCAATTTATTTATTTGCCTGTTTAGTTAATTGGAATTGCAGGAGGGGAAAACTGCTACTGAGTAAAGTAATGGCAAGTAACCACTATGACAAAAAGGAGGACTGAAGAGATTTAGATGAAGGACGAGAAGCAAGAGGTGCATCTACCTGGTCTTCAGTGAGCAGGACAGCCATTCTTCGTGTCTGTCAAACGAGATCAGGTAGGATGCGATCTCCTGTAATGGCATGCAAGTTGGCACATTCATTTCATTGTAATATTTAATTACAACTGCCTCAAACAAATGTACTACTACAGGATGAAGGAATCAAAACCAATCCCTTTGAGTGTAAAGGCTCCAGCCCCAATTACACTATGGTCATTTTCATACTTTAGGCATCTGTGATGTCTTCCTCTTCTATGTATATGCACCGCCATCTGTCACCAAATCCCATGATTCCTCTGCCTAGCTCATTCATGGCTTCAGTCCTTTCTCTCATTAGGGAAGGCCTTCATTTTTCCTTCCTCCTACACTTTCACCCACCAAACTGCACCTGCCTTGTATTTCCTTTTCATCCTCTTTTTGTCCTACAACGTCCACTATCTCTGACCCTAAGCAGTCCCTCCTTCTCTTTCACCAATCTCTCCATCTACAATCTAAGACATGAGGGTAGAAGTACTATAAACAAGTCTCTGACACTGTTCTCTGAGACAGAAAACCCAAGCCTCCACTCAAGAGCATGGCAGTTCTAGTCTGAGAACCCAAGGAATGGCTCCAGGTTTCAGTCTCAGTCACTATCGTTTATGCTGCTAAAGCTGTTGGACACAAAAAGCAGGGCAATGATCCTCCCTTTACGTAAATTGATTTGCATATTCAAACACGCACAAGGAGGCTCAAAAAGCCTGCAGTTGTCATCGGCGATGCTGTTATATCAATGCTTCGCTCTGTTCGTTCACCTCCTCCTGCGCACACCCACCTCGTTGGTGTTCCAGCGCAGTCTCTCTTTGGGCAGGGCGGAGGGGTGGGGGAGGCACTCCAGGAGCTTGTTGGGCAGAAACACCTTCATCTGGCTGCTATTGTCTGTTTGGGGGGGGCACGAGGGAGGTATGGCTGTTCAACATGGTTGTGTACGCAGTGGGTGTTCTCTCTCAGCACAGAGGCGTTAAATCTATACCAACTCAATTTGAACCACAAAGTGTTATCTAAGCATCTGATACTAATGATAAACCATCATCACATCAACAGCTCTCTTACCAGACTCAGTGGTTGTCTCCTTGTTGTTCATGGTGAAGCGGCCCCAGCAATGGAAGTGGTCCTCCAGCCAGCAGGGGGCTCTCATACACTCCAGCGTGGCCTGCACAATGTTGCTTTTACTGTCACCACAGAGAGAGAGAGAGAGAGAGAGAGAGAGAGAGAGAGAGAGAGAGAGAGAGATTATCATCATGGCTTTCAGGTCAGTGACAACAGTCAGATGTGCAGTGGGTGTGTGTGGGCTCAGGTTTGCTCAATCCACAGGTCACATATCTGTTCGAGCATCCTTCCATCCTGGACCTCAACACACCAGTGGATCTACACACTCACCCTGCAGATTTGGGTGCCAGCGGCAAACTGAGGCAGGAGCGCTTCTCTGGCACAAGATGGGACACTGGCCACACCATCACAACATATGCCAATGGGCTACCAGATACAGGAGTGACAGATGAACATTGGGCAGTACTATTACTGTGGTGGCAGGACTCTGCTGCTTAGATCTTTAATAAAATGGCCAGCGTTCCCAGCCACCAGCTGCTTCAGCCTACACATTGGTCACCTACGCTCAAAGTTGAAACATCAGGGTACACAATGCAAGGGACAGCCTGTTTAAAAACACATGGCCATAGACCGATACTTTAACAACTTGGGTAGTCTGTTCTCTGCCTAACCCAAGGCACTCGTCCGGTGAACACAACTGTACATCTTACATAATCAGGAACTGTTTACAAGGCTGGACCTCCAGCTGTGGTGAAACAATGCCCCAGGTTCGACAATGAACCCTTTCATCTTTATTTATAAATAAATAAATAAATAAATAAATAAATAAATAAATAAACAAACAAACAAACAAACAAACCCTGGCTAAACTCACTCACTGAATACTGCCACACTCCAACACTGAGCAAGGGCTCTGCTCTTTCAGACACACAAGTTCCAACTCTGAGACATGGAAACTTTGAAAGCACCACCCACCACACACACAATACACTCCTTTCACTCAGACCACAGTTGGCCTCATAAAAATGTTAGCACCCCCATGCTGACCAAATCAAAACAACCTAGGGTGAATGGCATCACTACAGCATCTGAACCACGGCACACAAACAAAATGGCAAACTGGAGGAATACTCATAGAAGCAAAGTGTGAGGGTCAGACAGGTTCATATCCGGACTGCAATCCCTCAACCCCCGTGCTGAAGCTACAGGCCAAAACATTTATTTTTCCTGTCAAAAAAATGCCCTTCGCTTATTGCCACCCAAAGGCTGATTTACACTCGAACACTGGACTCCTCTTCGATCCTCTTCCATTTGAACTTTCGCCTCCTCTTTCCCACCTCTTCCCGTTGCCTGGATACCACATTATCAGGCAACTGAATCTTGCGTGGTGTTCACTGGTGACGGAGGACAAGACGGAGACGCACAAGTGTGAGAGAGAGAGAGAGAGAGAGAGAGAGAGAGAGAGAAATGGGGGGTGGAAAGATACTTTCACACTTCCATGGAATAACAATTCGGATATAAAGAGAATTCTGGCAACCACCGAATGTGCATCTGCACAAGGATAAAACAACAATGAATGTCAGGAAATGGTATAACAAAAACACCTCAAAGACATGACAAGCACACCCGAACACACACACACAAAAAAAAAAAAAAAAAAAAAAAAAAAAAAACCTTACGCTAAAAACAAATATCCTCCTTTTGAGGGAAAGGAGATCCTCTTTGAGGTCAGTCGTGACTACTGTGCCATATTTGCACTTCTGAGGAACACCTCAGGCCCATAATAAGTAAACAGGACTCACTAAATAACCTGTTTGTTTTCAAGCTTTGTGATAACAGTTCTCTGGCCAAGATTAAATCTCATCACAAGTAGCAGGCGAAACAGCACCAAATTGTGACACGGTACACTGCTTAACACACTTTGCATTTTACCCAGATAAAGACATCCCCAAGAACTGCTGAAGTGGAGACACACAGAAGATTATCATCATTATTATTTATTCTATCAGCTGAAACTTTTCTGTAAAGCAGCTTACAATGCGAGGCTTAAACATACAGCTATTTATGATAATTTACTCACTTACACAGCTGGGTAATTTTTACTCCCATCAGTTCAGGGTAAGTACCCTGATCAAGGGTACAACAGCAGGAGGTGGATTACCTGCTACTATAATAAAGATACAAACGCAGTGAACACGAAGGCTATTACAGATCCTCAACAAGCAATTTTAAACAAGGCCATATCCTTAACTACTGTGCCACTGTCTGCCTTGGTATATCAGAGAGGATGGTCAGAGAAAACATAATCAGACCAACACAAAACAAACACTGTTGCCAGTTTAAACAGAGCATATCAAACAAAACAGTTAACATTTCAACGCTACGCTTACAGGCTCTGAAACAACTAGCCACATGTTTAACATCCTTTAATAACTGGCTACATGTAAATCTCAATGTAATTACACTTAATTGGGGATTTCAAGCGTGAATGTTTTGTGCGCAGCTTAAAAATGTCCCCTAATTTGCTTTATGCAAAATAGCAACACAGAGTAGGGCTGTCATAGAAGGTGCTGCCACAAGACATCCTAATTCAAAGTTTAATTACCCCAGTACCTAGAGAACGAATGTCATGGCCATCATTTAAAAAAAAAAAAAAAAAAAAAAAAAAAAAACTGGGGCAGCACAATGACAGGAGCAATTTGACTGTCATTAACACATTAAATCAATCATGAGTCACACTGCAAGATGGTGGGGCTTAAGGGAGAGAAGCCTCAGGGGACAGTGGCTCTCCAGGAGTAGTGCCACTGGATGTAACTGGATCCACCAGAAGTTAAAACCTGCAGAAAAGCAACACCAAACTGGCTGAAAGTACAGGTACCTACATCATACATCACTTCAGTCCGAATGCTTTTCCAGTGGTGAATCTTGGTACACAAGGATATCTCCATTAGTTTCACATTTACTCATTCATCTGATGTTTTTCTCCTGAATGACTTACAATAATTTACTCATTTACACAACTGGGCAATTTTACTGTATCAGTTCAGGATAGCCAATGGTATTGCAGCAGGAGGTGGGTTCTGAAACAGAGAGAACAGCTCTAACAACTATGCCACCTGCTGTTTTAAACCTGAGCTCACCATTTGTGGAGCTTTCTAAACACTGGAAGCAGCATATGAACGTGCACCCAGTCTTCATCCACTCTTATTATTCCGCCCAGGTAGCTACCAGTGTTTTCACAGCACTCCTGTACTTTCCCCTCGTGTTTAAGCAACATTCCCAGACCTTTTCTGACAGCAGGCCAATAAACACCCGTGAATGCTGACCTCCACTCACTGCTCACCCCAGCTATTATCGACCTGCTTGGGCATTAGCGGACACTGTGCTTGCCAAAAAGAAGCTGGAAAGACAAATTACAAGTTTCTAAAACACAAGACAACACGTCTGCTGTTAGATTCATTTTAATTTGCCCTCTGCGCAGTCATTCTGACAAATGGTTTCGCTGGTGAGAAATCCGTCTCCGGTTTCTGCAGTCAGTTCACATTCACTGTGTGGAGCTCACAATTTACTTTTTCAAATGAATTGTTGGGCACTACAACTCTGAGAATGCAAATTAATCAAGCCAACTACTTATAAAGAGGATGAACCCAGGATTCACTGAGCTGGGAGTCCCGTCAAACTGCCGAATGCGGCAAATACTCTGTGTACTTTAAAGGAAATACAATGCTTACCAACTCTTCTACTTTCAATGTCAAAAGATGCTGATTTTACTTCATGCATCGCATAATCCACCAGCACGACAAAACTGTTATTGCAACAGACGGAATAAGAAACAACCACATTTAGTTGTACCCTGGCGTCAATCACCTTAGCTGTCCCAGTATTTAAATGGGTGTTTTTTTCCCCCCTTTCTTGAAGGGGCTGTAAATGTGTCTTTGTGTATGTAGTGTATATAAATATTATTACAAGGGACTGTTCTTATTAAATGAATAGAAGTGGAGAAGTCCAGTCCAACAGTACAAAGCAGTTTGTGTGACAGAGCTGAAATGTTACCCAAAGACCCAATAAATTAATTCATGAATGTGTGCACAGGCCCTCCCAAATGCATGTTCGTTGACAGGAGGGCCTGTGTCACGGGGCCGTGCACAACTCCACATCCCCTCTCACACCAGTCACACAAATACACATCACTTGGCTCTCCACAGCCCGCAATACTGCCAGCAAGGATGTTCAAATTATCGAGCAGGCTGGGAATCCCACTAGTGCGTGGAAATACAGAATAGCCATGTATGTTGTGTGGTGGTTTTATACTGAGGTTCGTACCTGGGTCAACATTTCGCACCAGTGCCAATCAAGCCATCCTTCTGCACCAGTGCTGCACAGCTTCGGGAGGGGGCGGCTGTCATCCACCAGGTGACCTGTCCCACAGAGGATGGGGGGGGTGTGCGCGCACACCGACTGTTCGGCTGCCGCACACTAAATAGTGGCCGCCAGACAGCTCCCGGCTGCCAGTACCAAGCTTCATCTAGTAGTTACCACAGCGAAGTAGCACCGTGGGGGCCGTTGCAAGGAGCGCAGCCACCGAGCCGGCCGCTCCACACGAACCTGTCACCAAGGAAAGCCAGCGACTACACGTGCTGCTAATGATCATTTATGCCATTAAACGCGTCTATCCGACAGGTCGTGGTGTACTTTGGACACGACGCACAATACACTAAGGCGCGGCGAAACACCGCACGGAAGCACAATAAAGCGCATTCCAGTACCACACCGAGCCGCACCGGAGTACATCAAAACAACGCCGACGCTGGGAACCGGGCACCGTCAGGAGGAGAGCCGACAGACCGGTCAAATATACGGAAAGAGCGAGTCCACTGCGAATGGCCTCACGATGCGACAAACAGCGCCGGATACGCGACAGAAAGAAAGAAGACGGCTGAGAAGCGCTGCGGATCTCCACTCACCTTCCGCCCTCTTCTTATGCGCCGCCATCTTCTTCTGGGGAGTGACGTCATAGCGTAGCTTGACTGACAGAGAGAGAGAGAGAGAGAGAGAGAGAGAGAGAGAGAGATAGGGGGGTGGTATTTTCAAGCCAGTTGCAAAAATAAGTTAGACACAATATTGATACTTTTGTTGTATGAAATGTCTTGTTTTATTTATTGCACCTATTTATACACAATATGAACAAACAATAACGCAAACAATATATGTTAAAAGATACAATATATCAAATGGCAACATAAGATGCTGACAGGGTTCACAATGCAAATATTTAATACTTTTAATTAATAAAACTTGGAAAATGGAATTAATATTGTTGTACTAAAAACAGCTAAAGCATACACTTCCTTTCTGTAGCTGTTGAAAAAAACTACTCAACGTCATATAGTTAATATAGTAAACATTATAACAAGCTATATAAATGTAACATAATGTGGTATTATAATTCAAGCCTAAAGTTTTTTTTTTTGCAGTAGAGCGTGGTTACAGAACCATGAACTATTGGGTTATGAAAATGAAACTTTTCTTTTATACAGGTTCTCACGCAGATACAGCAGCTACACACACCACACTTTCGCCAGCCAGTAGGTGTCAGGCCTGTCATGGGAAATAGTGTACACTATAGATTGCATTGTTTGTTTCTCCAAACCTTGCAAATCTTCCTCCAGGTTCCCTGTGACCTTCCAGCGCACTCAAATACCTCCATGTATCCTTCAAACAGGATCCTTGCAATTCATGCCAAAACTACTGGAGCGTTTTAGTTTAACCATATACCATTGTTAAGTTCCCTTACAGATCATACTCCAGGCTTTGAACAAACCTGAGGAGTATACAAGCTGTTTAAAGAAATCACAACAGACTGACTTGCTGACACAAAACTGAGCAAGACAAGTTTATGGCAAAACATTTAATAATATTTAACTATTACCTGAATATTTTTTTAAAATAATTCAAAATATGTATTATCTTGTGTTCTACTTAATCACACAGAATTCCTTCTGGGAGCAGAATGGGGTGTAGTGACCATCACAGACCTGTCTCTCAGCAGTTGCCAAGACAAAAGACAGCATGGGATTTCCCCCTGGAAAACGACTTAGTTCCTTTTCATATCCACCAAATGTCACCTGTAGAAACATAAAAAAATTAGTGAAATGTTTGCTGACAACAATAAAAATTCCCCAGGAAAATGAGAAAGTTCACATTTTCTTTGAAAATACACATTTGGAAAAGTTTTTAACTACTAAGGGTCCAAGCAGTATTATTTTCATTTGTGAACCATGTGGACAGGTCTTGTGAAGCCAAGACACACAGCCTGTTCATAAACAAACTGTACCTCCTGTTTGTGAAGCACCGGTGAGACTAGTACACCAGTGCTGGCATCATTCCTCAACTCAATGCAGTCACTGGGGTCATCAGGTGTCTCCAGGTGGCTCAGCTCTCCAACCTCCATCATGGCCAGTTGCTCCATTGTGTTGCTCTTGCAGTCTGGAGCAGAACTCCACCACTTCTCTTTCTTCAACCTGCCAAAACCACAAACTGCTCACAGATCGGTGTTACACAGGTGGGTTGCTTTTTCACCACAGTAAGTTTTCTGGCAGTTACGTGCTTTCATATATGATAAATGCTTGCAGTGCAAACATAATGCACTATACATTTTGTATAAAACAAAGAGGTTGTACATAATACAGTACATAGATATTACTTCATTACTTCTTCAGACATACTTCAATCCATAAATGTTACTTTCATAATTCTCTTTGATAGGCTAACAGAGTAAATTTAACTTATTACTTTGATACCATTTGTTTTTAAGCATATTTGGTCTCCTTCCTCTTACTGGTCAATGACACCTTGTTTCTTTTTAAGGTCTCTGATGTGATGTAGCACCACAGTCCCTTTGTCTTGCACTGAATCTTGGATCTGTGACCCCGTGTTCCCTTGCCCTCCCCGCTTTTTTCTCCGGCCCATCAGTTCAGCAGGGGTAGGAAGTCTCCCCAAGCCTGGTCCTGGTTTGCCCAGCCATCCACGAAATAGGGCCTGCTCCATGGTGGAGCCCTCCTTGAAGAAAAAAACGTAAGTAAGTAAAACGTGGGACCCAGGTGAGTAACAGCCTATTACAACAGTAACCTCTACAAAGGGTCTATTAAACCCAGCCAAGGTCATAAAAGACAATGTTCTGCATAGCTGGCAAGATGAGTAATAAAACTGCTGAAGGCACAATAAGTACATTTATAGATGATACGGGGAAGTTGCTGAAAATCCCCTTTTCCCTTTGGTCAGAGCCTTAATTAATAAAATAATTATTTTCATTCCATAGCCTGATTTTAATGAAAACTTTTTTCACTTACCTGCTACACACGTGGGAGCATTCTGTTAGCAATAAGAGTCCTATCTTCCTTTTTTAATTCTGGAAATGTCCCAGCTCTACTACTTTTAGCTGAATGTGGGAGTGTAACCCTCAAAGTGCAAGAATGAGACACCAGCTATTTGAAGCAAAAAATAAACCTGAACTGTTATTTAAATATAGCCATTTTCATATTCAGATGCAAAAAAAAATGTTATTAATCCTTGAAACAAATGAAAATGCATCCAGCCTTGTATAATAATTCCTTAAGAATTAAGTACAGTTATTACTTCCTGAAATCATCATACTGGAAGTTAGGTGCAAGATAAATATTTTATTTTATAAAGAATTTTAAATGATGGTAACACCCTACACTGGACAGACTGTTACTGATAACTAAATGATCAGTGTACATACATACTGTACATATTACAATTTATATTTTGTCATCAGCAATTTTTCCAGAAAAAGCCAGGTTGGCTATTTTCTTCCAAGTGCTGTGTCTCCAAAGTTGCAGATCTTGGACAACTTCAACTGTCATGTTCATGGTCTTCATGTCCGTGGTAGCTTCTTCAATCCATTTATTTCTTGTAGTGCCTCTTGGTCGGCTTCAGTCAAAAACCAAATATGTGTGCTTCTTGACCCAACCATCCTCATCTTTGCACATAACATGGTCATAGCAATGGCATGTTTTGCCAACCTAAAATGGACACCTACACCTTTAACACCTACCTTACCCTGCAGTTCCTTGCTTTTGATCTTGTTACATCACACATAAACTTATTCTCATTTCAGTTCTTTCTAGCTTCCTCAGATTTTCAGCCTTTAGTACCTAGGTTTTACTACCATACAATATACACATCCACACACAAGTAGAATTCTGTTTTCAATTCTTTCTTAAAGATGTTTCTTTAAAACTAGACATGGGAAAGTAGATTCCTAAATGTCTTTTCTTCATATCTTATTCTAGACATGACTAGTTCTACTCCCCCTGTTGAGCACAACATATCTAAAAGGTAAATGCAGGTTTATAGATCATGCGGATGTGTTCATGTTGTGCACTCTGCAGTAAACTTACTGGTTCAGCCAATGCAGCAATGTGGTTCTCTGCCCAGGGAAACTTGTAGGGGGTTGTGGCAACTTCGTATCTTTCACTGCTTGGCATTTAGGGGCAGAGCACATTTGAACAGTTAAGCAAGCCTAGAGAAACACAAACACTCATCTGTACATTCTATCATTCCTCAACAACAATTAAGCACTAGCCAGTAACTAGTCACAACACCAGAAGAACTCTGGGAATAGTGTTCAGCAACAATATTACTTTGATTTTAGATTTTTTTTTTTTTTACTAATAACAGAATTTTTATTTACGTTTTACATGTGGATTTTACATTATGGACACTGCTTTTTAAGCTGTACTATCATGACTGCATAATTCATACTGTCATCCCTAAAACATCTCCCATTAGATTTTCTTAATTTCCAAAATCTCCCTATTGTTTCACAAAAAGTTGACAATCTATTTAGTTCAGAATAATAAGCCGTTTCTTAACGTTTCCTTTGCAACTAAAGCAGTTCATTAAAAGTGTTTACATTTAGTTGTATTTAATTAATGCATTCCTAAATTTGTTTGGTTTGGCTAGATGAGTTTCAAGAGTGTGAATTTTGTTACAGTGATTCCCTGGAGTTTGATTAAACATTGTGTTTGCCTCTGAGAGTAACAGTTAACAGAAGTGAGTACTGAAAACCTGTCCCAAAAGTCAAAAGTGGCCTGCTGCGAAGACCAGGGCTGTGGGAATGGGCGTAGGAAGGAAGCTTCCTCCATCTCACACCTACGCTGCACTATTCGGGATCTCCTAAGTGAAAAAGCAAACACACATTTGCAGACACACATGCAAAGCACCTCCTTTGTACAAAACAAGGTGAATTTATCACTGCCAAAGACTAGTACACCCAATGATCAAAACATTCATTTAAACTTTCACTGTGCTTTCCAACACATTTGCTGTGGGAATATTAATGTAAAATATTTCCTCTATGTTGTTAACCTTATAGCCTGCACACAGATTTGAATAATCATTTACAGTATCTCTATTTTACTGAAGAAATCAAGGACAGGGAACTTATTTAAAAGCATTGGGTCCTGATGAAGGACCTGACCATTCAAATACAAACAAACCTACAGTTTGAAATGATTAATTCCTGAGAACACTTAGCCACATTCCAGTAGCTTACTCACTTCGCAAAAGAAAGGAATGGATCATTGTCTGTCATTAGTTCTTCTGTGAAGTGAAACATTTGTAGAAGAAACAGCAAAGAAAGAAAACAAGTCTTTGGAAAGCCAGGAGTCCTAGAACAACACAGAAGCTGTTGTCAGTGCAGTCTGCCCAGCAGCTTGAGAATAGAACGTATATTCTGTCAGAACTTTAAAAACTGACAAAGGTCCTCCATGCTGAAGCAATTTACAGTGCCTTGGAAGATGCATTCAGCCTCTAACAAATTTCCACCCATATTTTACAGTCAGATTATGAATTTTAAATACACTGAGACCAGGGGAAGAGCTGCCACCTTACAGCACCTGAGCTGTTTGGACATAGGTTTGAATCTAATTTGGTCTGGTCTATATGCAGTATCCATGTCCTCTCAGTGTCTGTGGGTTTCTACCACGTGCTCTGGATTCCTCTCACAGTCAGAATGCATGTGTCTCTTTTGAATTTGTGACTCTAAATTGCCCTTAACATGTGTGTGGTTATCCTGCAATGAACTGCTATCTAAACCAGGATGTACCCTCCTCATCCTTTTAAGAGAAAGAAATAAGGAATAGGCTCTGGTCCACCACAACCCTATCCTGAACAAGAAGTTACTGATAATGAGTGAGTGACGTACTGGCTACAGCTGATGCCTTAACCATGGAAGGATCCAGTTTCAAATCCTCCTCCCTCTATGTTAACTTTGACTGAGGTACTTGCACTGAACTGATACCCTAAATATTGCCCAGTTGTATAAATAATTTTAAGAACCTTATTACCACTACCTAACATTATAAATCACTCTGTAAAAAAGTGCCAGCTAAATAAACAAATAAAACACACTAAATTAAGACTGTAAAAAAAATGAAACTATAGCAACACTTCCAAGATCAGGCCTCCTACTTTGAACATAGTTATTAGACCAGACAGGCACTCAGAGTTGGTACTGTAATGCAAATGATATATCTGACTGCCATGGAAGATAATGTTACATAGATAAACATTCTGAAAGGTATTACAAAAAAATCTATATAAGAGGGAAATAATGATGTTAAAGAGGAATTTTCTTGCCTGCAGAAAGCAATATGTATAGCACAAATCAGATGCCAGTGTTAATATCATCCCAAACAGCATGTTCATTACAGATAAATCTTGGATAAAACTTCCAACTGTCTGCCAGAAAGCTCAAATGGTCAGATATATGTGTCTTGTAACAAGACAGCAGTCCAAAACACACTACAAAAGCAACACTGACTCACCTTCCAGTGAAAATATGTTTTTAAGTGACTCAGCAACCTGAGTATAATCCCATTAATAATCTGTTGCGAAACCTCACACTTGCTCATCATAGTTGCCCAGTTAACCTTACATAGCCTGAGCAATTTTGCAACAAATTCTGAAAAACTGCTCTAACTACTAAGTTTATCCATGAAGAAATACTGTATTGGTTGTAAAGGCCTCCAGAAATGGATCAACAAAGGGCATGGATACTTATTAAATGAACAAATTTCTATTTTGTAATTTTTATTACTTTATGGTTTATTGTTCTTTCGTCTCTGTGGAACTGAATGAATGATGTGTGAAATGAAAGTGATAGAGAAAAAAAAAAATCTTGTTCTATAAAAACATACCTTTTCCCTAAATTTGACATGAAAAAGCAAAGGGAACTGAAAACATCTTTTAAAGAACTGTGATAAGCTACCTAAAAGTAGTTTTCACAGCCCTGATGTCACTGCCACCTTCCACTCTGCCAGTTCCCAGGGCAGCAATAAAGCGTGTATGGGACACCACCCTGTTGTCACAACAAAGGACAATATGGCAATGGCACAAGTGAATGGGGCCATGACAACAGGATGTGCACATGCATGGCATGTACAAACAATGTCAACGTGCATTTGGCCAGACGACCTCCATCAAAGGGCCGTTCAGTGCCTGGTTACTCCCGCTTCCGCCATGTCACATGACCCTGGGCTTCCATTTAGCTACCGACACGACAAGCCGGGCTGTAGGCCGCACTGTAGCATGACTGGATGACTGACAATGAAAACGTGTTTGGAAAATATATGTAATTATATAATTGTAAATTTGATTGAGAGTACTGGGACGTTTCCAATTACAGACAATAATAACTGATCCAGCCATCCCATAACATTAACAGTTGTTTTACAGCCTTTCGAACAACATACTGTACTCTGAACAAAGAACTAGAACAGGGCCGGCATTGTTACTGCCCACTCTGGTGCCAGTTAAACCATCTTTCATGTGTTGGCAACATCTCCCATGTTCCTAATCGTGTACTTTATGTAACAAAGATACCCAGTTTAACTGAAAGGGATATTCATATGACGTATAGCAACAGTTGGCTTAAAGCTAGCTTTACAAACATGAGCTTAATATCGGAATCTGAGTTACTGGACAAGAATGCTCAGAGTCTACGTAAACACAACATTTATACATACAATCATACAAATGTGCAAAAGATGCGTGACAGATATTACTATTCAATCTCGTTTCATTATAATTTTCATATTATGAAAACAAAAAGGGCTTCTGTTCAAATTTTAAAGTTTTATAATTAATTGTCCTAACCGGTCGTCTCAGAAAGTCCGCCACGACGAACAGACTTGCGACACGCCGTAACTCTATTACGAAATACGATTTTAGTATTACTTTTAACAAAAATGTTTAACTTTTGTAATTAACTGAAGCAACTGACGCGCTCACCGAACGACGCTTGAAGCTCACTGGTGAGAAAGCCCGCCAAAACGGTGACTGGCACGTGACAGACGGAACTTCTGACAACTTTACTTCCAGGAAATTCTATTAGAAATTCACGTAAAAGGAACGAGAAATTAATGGAGGCGAAATTAAATGGATTTTAGAACTTAAATTTTCTTGACTGCTGTATACTGTGTACTGATTCAGCACATCGGTGAGCTCAGACGTGAACTGAAAAAACTGTATGCAATAATTTTAGAAAAATAGGACTTTTTCAGTAACATCATAATTGTTCCTACTTTTGGCCAAGTCCCTCATAATTTCCAGGGAATTTATTTTCCACTGTAATGTTATTTCAAAAGAACATGGAAGAGAGGAAGTTATCCTGAACTAAGGAAACGAGGGTACGAGGTCTTCCAAGGCGCAGCAGATTTCGACCTGCGTGCCTCGGACTTTCTCTCTCTTTTTCTGTGTGTGTATGGACTGAGTTCCTGTACTTCTGGAACTGCCTGTGTGTTGCCCGAAGGCACAAGGTGCGTGAACGGACAGGAAGCACCTTGTTTCCTTCATGTGCTCCACGGGGCCATAGACACGTTCAGCAAAGCATGGAAAACCTATGTCACACTCCGTGGTGTAACAGCTTTACAATGCGTGATGTAAGTGTACAGAACTCGGAGCAGAATGTTAAAATGTTCAAATTCCCGAAACGCCTTGGCTATGTTATCACTGTGGGAAAGAAAAAAAAAAAAATCACAGTCCCTGAGTTGCTCTGGCAGGATCGGAGTACATCAAAGCAACTCTGGCTTTGCTAACACTTTGTTATATGTATGTGCTATTCCTATGCATAACGTACACTGCTGTACTTTTTTGCCTTTAGATTCAGTATATATTCAGACATTTACCAACTCATGCTACATAAGGTGATGTAACAGTCGATTTATGTATTCGTTTTCTTCGATGCTATGGCCTTTAACATGACCTGCAATACGAATCAACGCCCAACTTTCACCCATTCAATTTATGAATGTATTTATGTATCGAACCGAGCCAAGCACTTTTATCGAGGCTACCACAGCAGAAGCCAATAATTGAAACGAGGGTCTTCGAGGGCAAACCGAGAACTCGAACTACAGTACTACGCTACCTGCTGCAGCCCCACATAGACACAGTACACACTGGGCGCCCATGCAGTCGAGCCAAGAAGTCTCTGGTCTAGCAGACGTCTCCCTACGTGAACAGTACTGGCCCTTTAAAAGGCTCCGCGGGCGCACTCGCCCGGCGTCGACGTCACGCGGGAGACGGCGGCCGGCTCGCGCCGCCGAGATTGCGTAGGGTGAAGGGGGGGGGCCCGTGATTGAGGACTGCGGCCGCTGGCAGTTCCTCTCTTTCAGTAGTATTTTCATTTTTAATTTCTTTTACCTTTCACATTTGAAACTACTGGCACTTCGCATTTACTTACTGGCACGCGAATTTTCCCTTTAAGCGGACGGGGTTGAATTAAGCGCGTGTTCGTTTAAGAAAGATTGAAAAGTTGGTGTGTCCTCTGTGGCTGTGCGCCTGTCCGTCCGTCCGTCCTCCTGCCTGGCCGCGGGGCTGCTCTTTCCCCCTCTGTCCTTTAACCACTTTAATTCACCGTCTAGCACTATCCTGACAACCTGCGCGGACTTTTTTGACGTAATTTTATACTTTTTAAAAGTCTCTCGTACCCGTTTTTCCTCCTTTTTTAAGGTTTTACAAAGACCCAACCAGCGCCCTAACAAACTTTTCTTCCTAAGAAGAGACGCGGATTTCGACCGAAGCAGCGAAAGAGGCCCGGGGGTTCCAAACGGAGTAGAACTCGCTTCTTTATTTGTTGTTCGTAAACTAGTATAATAAGAGCGTGTTCCGGGAGAGCCGACCGTGGGCCATGTGGATGGTCACAGCCGCCTGGAGGAGAACAGAATCCCGCTGAAAGAAAAAGGTGAGTCCGGGAGGGGAGGCCTGACAGGTCTTGGATGGACATTAACTAAGCAGTTGCCTATCCGACTAATTAAATAGTCGATTCATTAGTCAGCCAACTTATTTAAATTAAAAAAAAAATCGCTCAACTAATTAACTCATTAACACATGTACTAATTGACTAATTAACCAGGGTCGTTAACTTCGGTCCCTCTTGGTGGCTTGGAGAGCTGACACCTGTTAGATTATTATTATTATTATTGTTGTGTTTATTTGCCACCTGAGGCTTCAACTGATGTGGTGGTTAGGAGTGTTACCTTGCACTTGAAGTACTTTGCTTGAATTTATATTCTATAAGTTCCTTGGTGTATAAAATTATTTGCTATTGTGAGTTATGTTGGAGAGAAGTGAGATTATTTTATTATTATTTACTATTGTTATTGTAGGGTTTTCCACCTTTTAGTTTTTCTGCTTTGTTATTTTATGTGTAGCATGAATGTCTTGCCTTATGTCCTCTGTGTTCAGTAACTATGCTGAATTTCCCTGCAGGGGACAATAAAGTCTTATTATGTTCTGTCCTATCCTTAATAACCAGTTAGAGGTGTTTGGTAGGTAGATGGCGAACTCAGATTCCCCCACCGTCTATTTGACTGCACACCTGACTGTGGTAGGGTATGGGGTTGCACACTGGACTGTCATGCCACCACTGAAGTATCTGATCAGGCACCACATGGGTAATTTGTCTGATAAAACATGCCCTGAAATTTGGCAGTCTCTGCTGCATGCCATCACTTTCTCTATGGTGTGTGTTTGTGTATGTGTATGGAGGTTGCCCCAGAAAAGGTTGGGGGAGGGTATCTATCTTTAGCAGAGGAGAGGCTGAAGGTATGCAGTGCGGAGGAGGGCGTTCACACAGAGGGCTGATACAAGACCCTCTGGCCCGATTTGTGACAGCTGGCGAGACGGCTAGAAGCCGGACAAAAGGACTCTTAATTATCACCTCTTGTGTGGAGACATTGCCATATCTTTGTCTGTCCGTCTCACTCTCTTTGTCTCTTTGTCTTACTGTATGATACTTCCTGATAATACAGTATGTATTGTCCCTAATAGTGACATATGACTGAGTTAAATTTGAAGTCTGCTGCTCATCACAGTTCTTGCTCTGCACTGATACAGTAAAAATTTGCTGCTATATAAATAGGTTTTATACTACAAGATACAATTTACTAAAGTATCAAATAAGTGAGTCACTTTTTGATTGTTTTTAATTTTCCTTTTGTAGTTTCTAGATGCCACACATTGACCAGCTGTGGGTTGTGTGATTGTTATGATCCTGCTTGTGTAGTTTTAAATAGGTCTGTGTCTGTAGGACCCCTTAAACATGTCACTTGGAAGTAGCATTTCAAAGCCCCCTCACCCAATGATCTGTTGAAGGGACAAAAATTGGTGGAACAGGAAAACATGAGTAGCGGTGCACACACACACACAGTCTGCAAAACAATGGCTGCAGTTCCTTTAACATAGCAAAAAGTTACAGGCTCAAGGGAGACACTCAGCATGCAGCAGATTTGCGTGGGTGGGTGTGTGTAGATGCGTGAGTGAGAGTACACAGAGGCATCGTACACACAGGTACAGAGATGTTTCCCATAAATAACCACAGTTTTGCAAGCAAAGACAAAGTGTGTCTATAAAGTGAATTGTATGCTTAGTGTTCAGGGTTATTGTGTCGGAGTTACGCTCATCTGCGCTGTTGTTGGCACTACTGGTCACACGTGTGTTTTTTGAACTCTGCGACAGAGGCCTGATGTCAGGTGTTACGAAACTGACTCCAGGGTCAGAAGCCCCCACCCTGGTTTTAAATGGAGCACCATATAAGGGCCCTGGGCCTTCTGTGAAGGCTAGATGAGCCAGTGTTAAGAATTATCCACAGGGGTTAAGATTGGAATTGAGCTAAAGAATTTGGTTTAGAATTTTTTTTCTGGTTGATTAAGCATTTAATTTTTGTCATGGATGGATATGATCTTGTGTGTAAAGTATCTTCTTCATAGCTCATGTGGGTTTGTATCTGATGTTGTATGCTGTCAGTCTTGTCAACTTTTCGTGACTGAAGGTACATTCAAATACACTTCTTTTAACTGTTCTTTCACAAATTTCCACTTGTGTGTCCATGCATATGTTTCTCTTTCACTTATTTATCTCAGGCAGCATTTGTCGTTGATCCTGTGTTTTTTTTTTTATGTCTTCACAAATCTGGGAACTGTTGCTCCCCTAACATGAACAGTCTTAAGTAAATACGCACAAGAGAACATGGCACTCCATAGCAAGACAACCTTCAGCATAGTCAGTCATCTCATGACACACAGGAGGTGGGGCCACTGAACGATCAAAAGTCACCTGCAGCATCTGGACTTAAGTAACTAACCGCTAAACAGTTTTAATCTGCTGATATCAGTGGGAAATATTTATTCTTTAAGCTTCCTTATACATCACCTTTGAAACAGAAAGCAATTTAAGATTTATTAAAAGCATCAGCACATTGATTTATAAGAAGAGACAAATTTCATCTTGAATATTTAGGAAGGTATCTGATCACAAACTATGCATTTAAAAGTTTCGGTCTCAAAGCTCTTATCTTAAGCTGTTTATTAGCAGTTGTCAGGTCAGCAGGAAGCAAAAACAGAACTAGCTGACTATTAGTCTGGTAGACTATTAGTCTGTCTTGCCATTTGTCAGATTTGGTATGTTCTGTATGAAGAGAGGAACATCATAAAAGGAGCACAAAAATAAAAGCTGTAGGCTTTTTGTGTGTACCTCTATATAATGCTTTTTCAACAGGAAGCTGCAGGTTTCTAGTAGTGTTGCTTCCACCTAGCCCTCTGTCTAATACTGCTGGAGTGTAGTTTGTCCTCCACTCTTTGTTGCGCTTCAATTAAACACAAAGTGTTTCATGTCGTGGTATCAAACTAGCAGAAAGTGTTGGAAAAAGGAGACCATATTACATTTTCCCTTGCATGGCTGTACTAGCTTGCAAAGCCACAGTGAGAAGGGAAAAATGATGGCTTAACTTGGAGTTCTGTCCAAACATTTGTAAATAAGGTAATTTTTGGGTAAAAAAAATAATGTGTCCATAGTTTGAAACATTATCAAATAACATTTTCACTGCAGTATATTTATTAATTAACAGATCTTTTTCTCCAAAGCAGCATAAAGATCAGAGTGAATGGGTGCATTTCATAAAGGGCAAAGAGCTTTAGAATCAGAATCCAATTTATTTGGCCAGGTATGCATACACATACAGGGGGATTTGTCTTCGGTTCTCATTGGCTCATAGTGTACAGTAAACAAACACAACGTGTGTGTGTGTGTGTGTGTGTGTGTGTGTGTGTGTATATACACACACGTGCGAAGATACATTGGCAAAGAAATTAGATTATCAACATAGTTTGTCCATTACCACCATTTTTACTGCTGTACATGACACAAGTGGCTGCCTACAGAACTAAGTCTGATCTGAAATGCAAAGGAGATCATAACATATGATGTGATGCATTATTTGGAGGTTTTAGGAGATCAGTAGTGAAGTTTGTGAGAAAGTTAGGCTTTGAAACAGTTCTTGAATGCTGGAAGGGGTTCAGTAGTTCTGAGGGACAGAAGGCACACACACCATCATACTGTAACTAATCCTGAGATCTGTAAATTGTGATTTTTAAAATTTAAATTAAGATTTATAAACTGCTATCACTGCAGAGTTTGTTCATTTTCACAGGCAGCTGCTGATATACACCATTCTTTATTAACAAATAGAACTGGATTTACATGCTGATATGTTTACCTTGATCTTTCATTTTCAGTAAATGGAGTGCAATAATAGCCTCTTTTTTGAGTTTTAAAAACGATTTTGGATTCTACAGCTGATACTGTAGAGGAGTCCAGATACACTACTTTGGTTATTATATACTGAAGAAAGCTGTGGCAGATCTTACACCTCTGCACTGAACCTTTGAGCTAAGATCTAAGGCTACTGTTGATCATTTACAGATCACTTGCTCTTCTGCGGCCATAGTGTTACACAGCAGGGTCTTAAACAATCTCTTGGTTGCTATTGTAACCTACAATTTTACTCTTGATTTTGCTGTGTTCAAATTGATAAAGGGATCCTTTCATCACATGCAAAACTGTAAGGCTGAGCAGACACTCTCCTGCAGAGGCATGTGGGTAATTTTCCCCTTGGCCTCCATGTTAAAGCATGACTGGAACCCTGTATTTTTACTGTACAGGATTTCTGCTGAAATGAAATCCTTTGTCTATGGTGGCATGTCTGATTATAAGTCACAGGTGGTAACATCAATTAAATATTATTCTTCAGTTTGAAATAATTCAATGTAAAGAACATTTCTATATGTATGTTCTTTATTGTCTAATTGTTTATTTAAATGAGCTTAAAATAATAAAGTGGTGAGCCTCGTGATCAGCTATTTTTGGCTGTTAGTTTTTCCTGAATATCAGTATGCAAAACTGAAGTATGGCTGATGCGGTGGAATCTCTGCAAGTGAAAAATTAAATTATAAGTGGAGAAGCAGTTACTGTTTCCTTGTTTTTCCAGTGTTTGAGTGCCTTTCTGTGTCCTGCAGTCACGTATAAATAGTGCGATAGACTGACGGCGTTCCACAATATTTTGTTAGTTGTCTTGGATACATACTTCAGTGAATCCCTCTGGTAGTCCAGAAAAACAAGCACAGCAATATCTACCAGGTTCATATTTGTATAGTTTTTTTTTTTTTTTAAACACTATGTTCCAGAATACCACTGGGATTTACCAGGTTTACTGGGGATTGTCATGTGGACAAACAGTTCAGTTAGAATGAACAAGGCCTTTTTGTAGAGGTTTTGATAGTAGCTTGGTCTTGACAGGTTTAACCATCAAACCAGGAAATCCGAGTTATTCCCCAGGAAGTGCTTTGTAGTGCCGTGTGTGTTTGTGTGTGCACAAGGCAAAGGAATTTGTTCTCTGTCTTTCTGTGGCTCCATCTGTTTGGAACGCTTTTGGAAGGGACAGCTAAGAGGGCTCTATTACAGGGTGAACACATTTTAATTACAGGTTTGCATTCCGGTGGTTGGTTACAAATGTGAGTGTTCCTGAGCTTCCCAGGTTCTCAGACATCCTTTTCCTTCTGGTGAAACATATGTAACCATGCCTCCAGTGAAGTGTGTGCACTGTAGCCCGAGTTGCATATGGCTACTCTATGTAGATGAAAAATGGAAGAGGTTATAGTCACATTCATGTCAGAAGGAGGACCTGAGCAAAACATATTTTTGTCTGTCCAATTTTTTTGAAGTCCTGTCAGTTACAGTAAGGTGTTTTTTTTTTTTTTTTTTTAGAAAGTCTGCTAAAACTGCTTTCCACAACAAGAGCCACAAGTGAGATCCTGTTTTCTGCAACACAGCCAAATGCACAAAGTAGTGTAGCAGGTTGTTTGGTGGTTAGAACTTTCACCTTGCTTATGATGAGACCTGGGTTTAGATCTGTTCTACTGCTATAGTATACCTTATGGAGGTGATTACCCTGGATTAGGTTATTAAAATATTTTATGCTTTATAAATCAGTTGGTGTGTATAGTTTACAATTCTTACATTATACATTGTAAGGAGCTTTGAAAAGACATATCAGTTAAAGGAATAAATACATTAAAAAAATCATTCACCTGGAGAAGATTTGAGATGGTTACTGGTGGCCTCATATTGCACAAATCTCTCTGTCTTAATACTCAACCCCCTTGAGTTACCTCATTCTGCAAAGCTGTGTTCAGAAGTGGCTGTTTCTCCCAAGAGAACCACAGTGCACCTGATGAAGGTGTGTCTTTTTGACCACCTGTGTCTTTTTGGCTGAATTCTGCTTTGACATTCTCTACAGCCATATCACCTGGCTGACAACACATAATGCTATCTTCAGTTAATTTGTACAAAAAAATCATATATGTCCACACTTATTTTTAGACATAATTGCAGGTAAAAACTGGTAGTTTTTTCTGCCCGTGTGACAGCAATCTTTTTGTGTGTGTGTGTGTGTGTGTGTGTGTGTGTGTGTGTGTGTGGGCTTGCAGTACATACATTTAGTCCTGAACAAAGAAAACACAGGAAGTGTCAGGTTTTAGTTAGTGCTCATGACTAGAACAATGTGGTGAGGGATTGGCTCATGCTGCCACTACTCCACCCTTCCCAAATCCGAGTTACTTTGCTTTGTGAACATGTCGTTGCAACTGTATGTTAGCATCTTCTTTCTGTGTTCATTTGTTTTTTTTTTTTTGTTTTTTTTTTAAATTTAGTGTTAGTAACTGTAATAAAGGTAATGGAACATATTTATGGCTCTGTGTAAACACTGGACCTCCTTTCACATTCTACTTTTTTCCACATTTTAAATGTATTGGTTGAAGCTGGGCAGGGTGCAAAAGCGCTGCCACTTGGGATCCAAATGGGCACAGTTCACTACAGATCACTTTTTTTTTTTTTGCACTTGAAAGACTTGCTGTACGCCCTAGATTTACACACCAAATTGGTTTTTGAAAAGGCCCCAGGGTGTGAAAGCATGTAACTCAAGACAACTATTGCGAATATTTTTTATGTGGAAAATTATGGATTGTAGCCCAAACCATAAACCCCAAAATTTCACTAGGACACCAGAAAAGCTTATATCACTAAGAAATAAAACTTTGTAGTGTGTACACGGTTGTGGTAGCATTTAAAAAGATTGCAATATAATTGGAACAAATTAAGTACTGTTTTATTTACAACCAGACATACATACAGCTATCTTGCACATATGACACCTCTAGAATTATGTTGTCATGGCCAGTGTAGAATAGCACTTAGTATTACTGTATTCCGAGCACATGAAACAAAGTATGTGTTTTTTTTTTTTTTTTGGCCCAAGCATATTATACCAACTATTGAAAAATGGTATTAAAAGTCATATACCATTCTAGAGAATGTTTTACCATTAAAATGGTTGTATTTACTGCTTAAATATTGTTAGTGTTCTTGGATATACAAACAACATAAAGTGACACTTGCTGTTGGTAATCAAGTGGAAAGAGGGGGACACAAAATACGTATCCCCAAACTTTATTACCCTTGCATCAATGATGTGTGGAGCACCATGTGTGTCATCAGTAATTTCTTACTCCTTTTAGACATTTCAATTTGCTTACATAAAACAACTACTGGCTTCTTTGATCAAACACAAGGATGGTACTGACAGCAACATGCACACAGGTTGTAATGATATGCAGATAGTAAATTGTATATCACCAGACTTTATTACCTTTACGCTTATTGAATTTAGTACATGTGATGAGAAGGTCTATCAGCTTCACATACCTACGCTGTGTGTGTAACGTCACCACTTCTTGTTTTCCAAGCCTTGTCAGAGACCAAGTACTAACTGTTAAACATAGTGGGTAGCTTTTTTAGAGTTTAATGAACTTGACTATGCAGAAATTTCACCAGGGATGAGAACTACCTTTGTACCAAATTTTAAGGGTGTGGCCTGAACAACAATACCATGCATAAAGAATAAACAAATTGACTAATGCATCTTGAGCTTTATAGATACAGAGATGGATGGAGCAACTCTGTGCACTGGGTTATGATCCAAGACTGAACAGCAATTTGTCCTGGCTGCTTTGACCTAGTGGAAGGGGGACAGTGATGACAAGTCCGGCCACCTGACAAGCCCCCATGCTGCTCAGAACACACCACAGCACCACAAGCCCAATTTGCCCCAGCATGAGAGGAATATGTGTGCTATGTGAGCTATGTGTTGGGCAGAATGGGGATCAGGGTATGTTTGGGGTGGAGGGGAGGAGGAGAGTCACTGTGTTTGTGGGCAGCTGGTGAGGCCTCATGTTTGTGTGTGAGATGGTGTGTTTGTCTAGATAAGTGTCTAGAGTGTGTTGGTTGATTGATCAGTAATTGCTGAATTTTTGTCATTGTTTGTGACTGAAATATTTACTTTTGCTCCAACTTGATAGATGAAAAATCAGCACTTTTAGTCTGTGCAGCCAAATGTGAAGACTGATGTACATTTAAGTTTGCAAAGTTTTAACAGCTTTTTTAAAATGTACAGACAACTAAGGATAGTTCAGATATGAATACAGTTTGATCTCATTTTAAGGAGAAAATCTGTTCCAATCACAGTCTGCCATACCTTTAAATTGTGGAGGCTTTCCTTTATGTTCACCTCCAATTTTCATTTCAAATTTTTTTTCTAAAACATATGGTCAAATCATACTAAATCCAATGTAGACTTATCTAATTTGTTATGAAGACAGCCTTTTTCTTTCTTTCTGAAAAAATGTTTTGTGTGTGTGTGTGTGTAAAACATGACATGAAATGAAAAACATAACTGGCACCAGTACAGTTAGGGGGAGTTGGTCCTTCTGTCCTGCAGCGCTATATCTGATCAAAACACTGACCTCCTTCAAGGTTTCCTACCTGCTTGTTGCTTGTTGGAAGCACTTGTCTTAAGTGCAGGTGCTGTTCTGCCACATGCTAGTCCCTCTACCTTTGACACCACACAGGAGAATTTTTGTGAGTTAAGGGTCTGAACTCTAGATTAATAACAAACACAAAGTGCTAATAAAGGGTCTAGATAAATACAGGTGGTCCAACACCTTAACCTTCACTCCTATCCTATCCTGACCTGTTCACACCACAATAGCTCCACAGTCAGACCTACAGAAAACCTGTCTTGATAAATTCCATCAAAGTTAGCCAACTACACACACAAACCTGCACACAATATGACAACTGGATTGTACAGTACCTAATTGGGATTGTGAAGTAGGCACCTCCCTTCACAGGTGTTTTCTCAAGTGAGGCCTACAACACCTCAGGAAGGTTCAACCACATCTCTAGGGTCCCAGAACTGCTTCACTCAACAACTGCACATACTGTACCATCTACACTACTCAACTGTACAACACAAGCTGTACCCCTTAGCACTTATGCTATTCAGCTACTCATTACTTCCTCGCAACCATTAAAGATCCGCAACCAACTTTGCTACACATATGATACATTTGATAACCATTCTACAGCGCTACACATCACCCCAAAAACCTGCTAACAATTAACCGGTACAATCTAAGCAGCATACACCTACTGTACGTAATGCCCTTATGTTCTGTCCTTTTCCAACACTGTTGCTTTTCCTTTATATTCATAGACTGCATTGTTCAGCTGCCTGCCATAGGTTCTGTCCCCAGATTCCAAGTTGTCAAAACAGCACCATTGTTGATTAGGTTATAAACCTGCGACAACCTATCTCTACTGGCCATACCCCAGCACTCCACCCCTTCCTGTCTACTTATGCCACCAGCTCATTTTACCTAAGTTTCTTCCTTTCAAACGCATCATCAATCAAATCCTCCCACGGCACTGTCAATTCACTATAATACACTATTCGCTGGCCTACTGACCACAGCACTACATCAGGTCTCAAGTTTGTATTAACTATTTCCTGGGGCAAAACCAATTTTCCTCCCAGGTTAGACCTGTATTTCCCAGTCTCTAGCTCCCCTTAGCTAACCTATCTTCTAACTAAACATTTTCCTCCTCTAATTTCTTCTCCCTCCCTGAAACACTGAATGGCCAAATTTTCCCTGTCGCTCTCTGACCCAACCTGCACTCTTCACCTCTCAGTTGTTGCAACTAAGAACTTCAACACCTGATTTTGCCTTCATGTACAGTATATCTACCCTGTGACAAACTAACCTTACAACCTGATAATATATGCCTTATTGTACCTACCTCTGAACACCAAGGACAGCCTGGGTCCTCACCTACCCACTGTTTGATGTTCTGTGCTGATGGTAGCACATCATAAGTAGCTCCTAAGAGAAATCTCATATGATTTCCATCCATATTCCACAGATCCCTTCAACTTCCCTCCTCTTCTTGACTCCCTCCCATTGTCCCTGCTTACCTTGTAAGACTGCCCTAAGGCACGTCTCTGCTTCCTCCTGACAGTGCACCTACCCTACAACCAACTTTCTCTTCTCTACAGGGTCTACATTACTCCACATTGGGTCCCTATACTCAGACCTAGACCCCTGTTCCTTCTTGGACCCTACCAACCATCTGTACATGCCTTAAAGTTGTCTGTGCTTCCTGAACTGCCTGCCTTGCATCTCACTTCCTTCCTGTTACTACTCTTGGTACCAGTATCTTAATTGCAGCATCCTTACTCCCTGACAGCTGCAACTGTAATCTCACCTTTGCACACTTAAACTCTTTTATCAAGTTTGACAGTGGTAGCTGCAGAATGCCCTCGCCATACAATGAGGATGAGTTATGAACTTTGTTTGCACCCATTGCCAGGTGTCTAAATAAACAAACACACTGCAGACAATATTTGTTAAAATTATGTTATTATATTGAAATATTTCCTTGAAGGACATCTCCCAAAAGAATCCAGACAACTGCAGAAACAAACTATACCACATATGGGTTTGTTTTTCAGTTGCGCTAAATGAGGTCTTCATATTTGCCTGCTGAAAGCAAAGGTGCAGACAGTCACTAAAACACTCTCCATTGACAAACTGTGGGCAAAGGGTAAAAACATATTGTAAACTTAATATATGGAAGTCTTAAGATTTTTGTGCTGAGATGTGGAATTCTGAGCATGTTTGATGCTCAGTGAGGATGTGCATGATCTTCTTCTGGAACTCCAGTAAAATGAAGAGAAGAAGTTGTGTGTACAATATTTCTCTTGTCCACACTAGATTTGGCTAAGGGATCTAACTTTTGCTGTTTCTCTTTCAGTTGGCAGCGTGTTATTTTACACAGGCACACACACCTATAGCCATCACAACATGTATGGCTATTAGTAGATGCATTTGGGGACAGTGCATAATTTCTATGAGTCATGAGAGAAATATGATCAACTTCACTGGCTCTCCTGCTGGGTTGTGATGCTCTGTTGTTCTGCTTACATGCACATATATTTTGTGGCTCAGGAGAAATATTTCTTCCAGCATGCCTTGGGGGCCTCATGAAGGTGATGTATTGAACAGAATGTGGACAGTATGTGTGAATGCCATTGTGTTGAATACAAGAGCCTCTAGTCCATAGACTCAACTACAGGGCTATCACAAGGCAATGCAAAATTGACATCTGGCTGTGGAGCACCTTTTCAACAGTCTGTTACCTTCAAGGCTTACGCCATGACTTTGAATTTCAAATCTTCAGCTTTATTTTTTTAATCTGAGGTTTTTTATGGCCATGGCTCTTTGTACATTTTCTATAGAGGTTTTTTTTGGGCATTGTTGTTAGCGTCACTGCTTTCTAAGTACTGTAGCTCTAAATGGGTGAATTGTCGTAAGTATCTTAATGTATAAACCAGACATTGTAAATCACCTTGAAGCCAAGCATAAGATGAAATATTATGTAATAATAATTCTTAAACAATGGGAACTGTTTGTAATTGCAGTTTCTTGCTGCCTTGGTCCTGCAGCACTTTTCAGATCACCATTCCAACCCATTCCAATCAATCACCAAAGTAATTGAGCGCCTTTGTTTCTAAATAGGGATATTTGACAGGATCACGTGTTGCAGTCATCCTATGCAGCACAAACAGTGTGCAGAAAGGGCTGTAACATCAGCTGCAGCACACGCTGCCAGCTCCTGTACCTCCCTATGTGTTGCCAAGGCAATGGGGAATTTTTCTTTAAAGATGCCTCTCTTGCTTTTCACTCCTCCTGTTTTTCCACCTATTCCCCATCTCATCCCCCCTCTCTCTCTCTCTCTCTCTCTCTCTCTCTCTCTCTCTCTCTCTCTCTCTCTCGCTTTATCTCCTCACCTCTCTCTGTGGACATACAATCCTCCCGTTGTCAACTTGAGCTGCAAGAACTGTGCAACTATCTGCTTTGTATTGTGGGTTGGTTGCTGACCAGACAGTGGCCTTTTTTTTTCCCTGCATCGTGCCACCATCTACCAGACGGATGGTGTCGGAGGTCAGAGGCTGCAACAGCGGCTGTGAATTTTTTTTTTTTTGAGATACTTCTGCTGAATCTGTAAAAAGTGGCATAGTACCAGATGTGCTTCCCTGGCAAAGTATGATGAGACGGATAAAGTGTGTGCATGCGAGTGACACTAAATGTGTTTATTATTGTATAAGAATTTCAGTTTTAAGTGAAGTTATGTTGTTGTAATTAAGCCTGCCTTAACACCAAGGTGCCTTTGAACTTATGACATTCACTTTCTTGGTCACTCTAAATAAGGGTTCTGAAAAGACTGGTGAAGGCTGGGACTTCCAGGTCATCATACATCAGAGCTACAAGATTAAATCGCTGCACAGAGTTGCTAATTTCTGTTCTCTGAGCAACCCAGGATCTCTGATGGGAGGGATAATAATCCCCCAAAAAATGACATTCTTTCTTTCTGCTCACACAGGCTCCAGCCTCCTTATTCCTGTTATAAACACCTCCATCACTTGACATTACAACCAAGATGGCAGGTGCATCAGTGAAGGTGGCAGTGAGGGTGCGGCCCTTCAACTCCCGTGAAATCAGTCAAGGTGCCAAGTGCGTCATTCAGATGCAGGACAATTCTACCTGTAAGTAACGCCTCTCCTCAGTAGCTTATATAATAAGGAATGTGTACTTTCACTGTCCAAACAAATCTTCCTTTCGCCAGGGACTCGCCTGGGAATTTCTGGTGGCTTCTAAGAATTTATGTACTTACTACATTATTTAAGTTACTAAAGTATATTATGCATAGACAAATTAAATTTCAGGAGAACTGGAACACAGAATTACTTAAAATCAATTATTCAGAGCTCCATACCAAATAATGTTATGAGCCAGTGGCTTCTAAGCAAAAATATGTGGGAGCCAGTTTTTATTTTTACTCACCAAAAAGATTATGCATGTTTATGAGCTGTTTGCAAAAGTACCGCAGGACCCTGAGACCTACTAATAAAAACAACAGAAATGTACTTACAGTATGTAATAGCATTTTATGTGCCAGATACATCTGTACAGCAATCCATGATAATAGAAATATAATTTACTATCTGAACTTCACTTAATGTTTGTGCTTTTAGCTTGTCAGCTATGCATACTGTGAACTCAGCCTCTTCAGTATTTTGTCATATGTCTTTTTCATTAGCAAGAGTTGAGAAGTAAATTTAGGGAATTTTAGTTCTTTGCGTGCAATCGTGTATACTGTATTGAATTATGTTCTTAGTTCTCTCAATTCTTTCTTACATTTTTCCCACAAGTGTGACATATTGCACAAACTAAAGGCTAGAGACACGCTTTGCAATTATACAGACACAAGCATATTTGTTTTTGTTTTTAATGACTTCTTTTAAAATGATTTCATACTTTTACACAATCTGTTTTGACTACTATTTTCTGTCTCACCTTAAAGTAGTAAAAGTGAAAGTCCCATTACATTGTGTGGCTGTATCTGTCATACCTTAAACAGGCAAATTCCTGCAGCCACAGTGTTCTGAAATGGCCTTCAGGTGCTTTAGGCATGTAATGTACTCATGAGATGGCTGCTGGGACACATGCTCATCCATGTCCTCTTTGGTTCACTCACACTAACAGACCACAAGTCCAGTGCAAATGAGGATCCAGAGCTAAATGTAGTTCGAGAGCTTTAACAGAAGTATGAATTTTTTTTGCTTTGCCATCTTTCTTGCATTGTAAAGCAAATACGTTTAGGGGGGAAAACGTCTTAATTTTGCATCTTCATAACAGGCTATTTTGAACCCTAAATTCAATGAACACATGCACATGATGCTTCGTGCCATTTTAACATTGAAAGATGGCACTGAAAAGCAAACAGGAAGCCAAAAAAAGACCGACATTTACTCTATAAACTTACAGTAATCGGAAACTAATAGGTGTACTTTTGGCCAGTCACTACATGGAGATTAGATAAAAGTTATCATTTGCCACTGTTTATTTTTGGTCACGTTTGTGAACATTTTAGTTGCAAGCTTGGAACCCTGTTATCATTTTTACCAGGCCATCCTGCTCTCTGCTGAAATATACTATAGGAAATGGTGTGTTCTCCTGTTTATGTATCGCCATGTATTGTGTAGATGGACAAAATGACAAACTCTTGCCTTGCCTTGCCATGCCTTATGCTCCCACAAGCTGCTGATTGTTGTATACACTGCAGGTCACATGGTAACACATCAAGAGAGCCATACCATGTTTTGGGTAGAAATGTAAGTGTCATTTCAGGAAAGTCAGAGTCGAAGGTCAAGTGCAGAGGCAGCTCACCAGGTCATAGTTACTACATAGTAATTGTGGAAACAGGACCAAGTCCTTGCACAAGAATGCATGCCTTTACAGCCTGATTCACTGCTGTTTTAAAGTTTACCTTACAATGAACCATTGTAACAAGTATCTGAGACATTACTGAAAGAAATTGAAGACCTTGTCCTGCCTGTCCTCCCTTATGGTGCAATTATTAATTGTGCTGTGTGTGGACCACTGAGGATGAAGATTACAGAATACTTTTCATTTGGACAGTACGTGGCCAAGAACCTTGTTTTTATGCCTGAGACAAACTCATCTCTGCATCACTGTAGCAGTTGCATGTGGACCACTATAGAGATGTATCACTTTTTGTTCTCTGAAATTATTCCACCATCAACAGCCCCTCCTCAGATTTCCTTTTAAAGCCAGTTCAGAGCCACTCTCAAACTCAACCCACTCTCAAAAATCAGAATTGATGCAAACACACTAGGAGCAGTGCAAGCCCACATTGTTTGATATCCCAGAATGCAGTGCATGAGCACTCCCACACCATAGTTTAGACTGAGATCCCGTGAAAATGGCCATACTTGGTCACTCGCCATAATCAGACAATGGTTGACTCCAGTAACATCAGTGCTGTGTTTTTTATGGTTTTTGTTTTTGTCCAGCAGTCCTCCTGTCCTGCTCAAGAGGATTCCTGCAGATTCATAGATCTAGTAGAGTAGATCGACAGATGGTGTGATTTTGTGGACTGATGTGTGAAATAATAGCCTGAGGTGCTAGAGACTCCAGGACTGGCACAGCACAAAAGCTGCACGGTGACTTGGTTCTGTTCTACAAACTATCAGATGTGGAGTTGAGGGTAAATCCACAGAACAAAAATGTCAGCTTCTGTAGAGACGTGATGCTGTTTGTGAGGAGAATAGAAGATACCTCTGTGAGGAAGCCCAACACTCTCTTTTACTTATTGTACCTTCTACACAGTTTTTCTCAATATTTTCTCCATAATTGCAAAAGGACTGCATTTCTTAAATTTACTGTAGTAATACATACTTAATACTGCATTTCAGACACTGTTTTGGGCACACATGGTTCAATATGTTAGCATGCTGCATGTTTCCCAACTTGAGTTTGCATTGTCTAAAGGATGCTGTAAGATGGTGCTGAATTTTTACTCCACATACTACTTTAGCAGTATCTCTAGGCTCATTCAATTATTTTTATCTAGAGAAAAGACCCCTGTAAATGTTATTACTGCTTAATATAATTTATGCTTGCCTGTTTTTTTTCGTATTTTGATTTTTAAAAATGTGTAAAAATTATCTGAATTGTATTGAATAACTGATTACTATAATATTGATTATTAAACTACTTATGAATATATGTACAGATGGTCCCTGACTTACGATGGGGTTATGTTCTGATAAACCCATTGTAACTTGAAAATGCATTTAATACACCTCTAACTTACTATCACGCCTGTGGCTGCTTCAGCAATAGAACGTAGGCGGTCTCTTCGCCCCCATCTTTAGACTGAGTATAGATTGGCATAGAAACCATTGTGGACAAAATTTAGTTCCTACCCAAACTTCCTGTCAGTGCTCAGTTTCTGCTGCCCCTTGTGAACTGTCCTGCAACCACTGTCTTGCTAAGACCTTGTATTTCGTTTATTTTGAATTGTGGCATCTTTTGTTTTTTGTTTACTGCCAATCGCTAATATTCAGTGCTAGCTCCTGACTAACGGTAACATTTTGTCAGAAACGACACTCAGTAAAGAATCTAATGGAATGTAAATGTATTACCATGGTGTCTCCAGATTGCGTCCACTAACCCACACCATAACATCTACTGAACATCATAGCCTAGCCTGCATAAAAATTAATTATGGGCTTGCCACTTTCATGGTGCTTTCAGGAGATACAAACACAGAAGGGCATTTCATAGACATGATGGATGCAAAAAATACAACGTAGCTACAGGGAGGGTATCCAAAAAACACTGGCAACACAGAACACTGTAAAGTATCGTTTGTGTAAGCTAGCAGCAGACTGGGAAATGTGGATCACTGCCACTGCCCAGCATCATGAGAGAGAATCGTACCACATATCACTTGCCTGGGGGAAAAAAAAATCAAAATTCAAAGTACGGCTTCTACTGAATGTGTATCGCTATGGCACCAGTGTAAAGTCGAAAAATTGTAAGTTGGACCATCATAACTCGGGGACCATCTGTATTTCAGACTTATTCAACCTTTCCCAGTTTTCAGCTAGGCATTTAGTTACTCTTTATTGTACATCACTTTTGAGAAATGCATCTAATAGATACATAAATTTAAATATAGCAGCAAGAATTATGATCTATAATAATGAGCAGTGTGATTATTTACATATTAGTAAATATTATAAACAATGAAACAGAATTGGAATAACCAATGTGCTGATGATGAATTAGTTCCTTGTGTTTCAGAGGGTTCTTGAAAGGATTGAGTGTAGTGTGGACTTGAGGGGCTGCCCTTTCTCTGTTAATTGTCAGCTAAACAATATGGAAGCACTAACATGGTTTGACATGTTCCGGTGTCATATACTGCAGATGGAGAACTTCTCCACCATGCAGTTGGCATGTATTAGCAGCCTCCACACCAGCATGCGTACGCACGCACACACACACACACACACACACACACACACACACACACACACACACACACACACACACACACACACACACACACACACACACACACACACACACACCATCACAGAGAGAGAGAGAGAGAGAGAGCCTGTTCCATTTGAATATATAATCAAAACTTTTGGGTAAGCATTTTACCATAGTGAACAGAACATTATAAGAGATAGTAGCAAAAGAGCTCAATTAATGAACAAAACAAGCTTTCCCCCTCTTAATACACTTCTAAATTGCAGGCTGTGTCGCTCCCTCCTTTATTGGTCCTTTCATCTTGGTTTTTTCAATCTCTTTCTTTCCCTCTGTTGCCCTTACTGTTTCTCTTCTTTTCCTTCTCTGAGGTGCTTCATTTTGCCTAGTGGGGCAAAGTGAAGACTCAACACTTGATCCGAGTGCTTTCCGGATTGGGAACAAAAAGACTTTAGGGAAGAGGCTTTGTAATGGTTTCACACTCTGCTGTTTCTCACGTCGATAACAATGGGCTATAAAAATGGAGCTGAGAGGCCACACCTCTGTGGCCTCACTTGATTGTGGCATGTTTTCAGGGAAGATGAGTAAAGAGCTCCTTGGATTTCTGTCTTCTGCTGAGTCTTGGGTTTTTTAGGACAATCCTAGCAAATACAGAGTTTTTTCCCCTCCCTCATGTTATATCTGGAAAAATTGTGTTATTGGCACTCCATTGATGGGGCACACTTGGCACTGATTCAGTCCAAATAGCTTGAGGTTTTACTGCAGGAGTCTTGCTTTACTGCAGTTTGACGTCATCGAAACCAACCTCCCCAATTCATGCCAGCTCTGAATTACTGCCAGCTACTCCTAACCCATCTTCTATTGCTCTAGCCTTCATGGCACTGCAGTCCTTGGTTTTTTTTTTAATCAGAAAAGTTGAGGCTATTACTACGTATCTGTCTGATTTGTGTGTAATATTAATTTTAATTTTTTCTTAGGTTTTTTCTTTAAGCAGTAGGAAATTAAAATGAGGTTTAAGACACCAAAGTCTTTGTACTTTGCACTGATCAAGCTTTTCGAGTCATTGCATTAAGTGTAAACTCTTTCTGCTAACAGCTTCTCAAAATGTCACATACAAAGTGTGTGCCTGGCCTAAGAAATATTTTTAAAAAAGAATGCTCCATGATATTTTACCCTGAATGCCCTGAGACTCATAAACAGCAGGTGACCATCACATGGGAAGTCATGTAGGCATCACAGGCAAACACTAACCAAAAAGTCTTTCTGCTTGTCCTTTTGTTTTTAAAGTAGTACTTTATCTAATACACGCCTTCAATGTGTACTGTGGATTCATGCTACAGACAGCCTGGCTCATACTGCCACTTACTAGTATCATGTATTTGTGGTATGGAACTGTAAGTTCATAGTAGTATGAACTGTAGCAAGTTTAACATAGACTGCTTCACTCAGGGTTTTTTTAGGCTTTTGGTCATTGGCTATAGAATACTGTACAAGTGTGTTTTCAGAATCTGAATATACATAGCATTGACCAGAGTTCATACAGCTACCCTTAGTTGGTTTATTTGTTTTTTATGCTTCTCCTGAATTTTTTTCCTTTAAAAAATTATTTTATGATGTGGTCACTCAGGTTGCAGGTGGTGATCTCAAAATGCATGATTGTACATATACTGTATTCAAGAGAAAGATCTCTGAAGTGCATCTCTGTGTAGGCCTGTGAGTGTACCTCTCTGTCTGTGAGACAGTGAGGGGGTGAGATACAGGTTTTGCTGTAACACTGCTGGGTGGTGAGGAGGAAGAAGTAGGTTCAGAGGTTGAGGCACACCCTGGCATTTGGATGACTGGAGAACATTGAATACACTCCTTTGCACAGTCCTGTATTTTTTCCCTCCTCACATTCTGGGCAAGAGTCCCTGATACTGCAGAGACCTAGGGTCCATATGGCTACAATGTGATGACCTTCTCTTTCTGTTCTGTTTCCAGTCCAGTGGGGGAAATTTAAGCAGCTGCATTTGGTGAGAGCAGGGTGGAAAGTCCACATGCCTGTGTATGTGTGCATTCATGTGTTTGCATCAGTGCCAGACTCCATTGCTCTGCTGCCCCAGCAAAGAGGGAGGGGAGCAAGAGAGTGGGCCAGCTGTGCCCCCTCAGCTAAAAATAGCAGAGTGCGTTCTTCCATCCCATCACCATGAAAACAAGCCTCAACACAGCACACATGCCCTGGGACGTGTGCCACTTTGCCTCATAGTTTTATATGTTCTGTATTGGTGTCTACAAATGCCCCCTACCCACCCGCTTCCTGGGATATGTGGAGCCATTTCCCAATGTGCCTCAGCGCCCCACTCCCATTTGTTCTGTTGGCTGTTAACACTATCCAGGGCCCAGGTTTTAAAAGCAGAGCCAAAGTCTTTATTTAGAATTCCTGTGAATGGCCAAGCGCTCACAGACTCGCTGGATTTTCAGGTTGAAATCACATTGGTCTGGGTAGGGATCTAAGTCTTTGAAGATTATCCTGGGATGAACACAGTACAGATGTACAGTGGAACTGAAATCAAATTTGTCAGCTTTTGCTATAGAAATTGGGGAGATGTGCATGTTTTCTATTTTGTGTTCATTAAGGTTTTGAAGGTTGAACATTCCACCAAGATTAGGAAATATGCTATAGACATAATTAAAATGTCAAAGTCAAACGTTTAAATGCAAGAAGATTGCTGTATTTTGCAAAGCATGCATACATAATGCTTTAAAGAAAATGAATTTCAGTTTATATAGTATTTCAGCTTACATTTGAATTTTCAGTATCAGGTACATACTTGCTCTGATTTCAAAGTTTTAAAATTAAATGAAAATTAAATCTCGAACTTGCAAATTAAAAAAACGTTGAATATAAGATAGTGAAGTACACAAAGTAAATGGGAGGATTCCTTTACCCATTTAATCTACTGTCTCTAATGGCAGTTTCCTATTTGAATGAAAGTGCTGTAACAAAGCAAGTGTTTCAGCTGCTTAAGGATCCAAGATGCACAATATTGTTTTCAGCAAGTAGCTCCTGTGGTCACACTGTCTATTCTTAGTCACACCCCTTTTTCCCACTCCAAGAAATGACTGACAGGGTGGAACCTGAGCATTAATACACAATTCTGGCAGCTAATGATGTGTGAAAGGAGTTTCTTGGTGATGCCATCTGACTCCTGAGCAATGGGATATAGGAAAAATAGTAACCAGTAGAAGAAAAAAGAAGTTTTTTGAAAAGCATGTATCTTACATGTTTCTTAATGTTGTCTTACTGTTTGCAGGTATCTCCAATCCTAAGCAGCCCAAAGACATCCCCAAGAGTTTCACTTTTGACTATTCCTATTGGTCACACACCTTGGTAAGACATGCCCTGTAGCGCTATAATCTACTTTCTGGCTGCTGCTTGACAGATTTCAGACAGTGAGAGACCAGATTGAGTGGTGCATCAAGGAAGGGGTATGACAGGGGGTGTTTGACATCCCTCTTTCCCCATTACAGCCAGAAGATCCAGCCTTTGCCTCCCAGCGAAAGGTATATCTGGACATTGGGGAGGAGATGCTGCTGCACGCCTTTGAGGGCTACAATGTCTGCATCTTTGCTTATGGGCAGACAGGAGCTGGCAAATCTTATACCATGATGGGCAAACAAGAGCCTGGGCAGCAGGGAATTATCCCCCAGGTACAGTACTGATATGGTGGGCAGGGAAATGTATGATGGGAAATGTAGTCCAGCTCCTTTCAGCAGCAAAGACTGACGCGAGTGGTAACAAAAAAAGAAGTGTTCAGTTTCAGACTCAGAGAGATGGCAATTACAGTTGTATTTATAAATCTTTAATCTTCTGACTGGCCAGATCATAAATGAAGATTCATGGTTTTTCTAATATTTCAAAATGGAATGAAACCATTAGCCAAATTGTCAAAGCCTGCTCTTCTCTCTTTCATCCCTCACAGCTCTGTGAAGACTTGTTTAAACGCACAGTGGACAACACAAGCCCTGATTTATCCTTCTCTGTTGAGGTGAACCCGTGTCTCTGTCTCCCATCATTCCACCTATTTATCTACATCTAGCACATCTTCACCTGTACATCCTGTTTTTATTGCTGTGTTACTGTCTCAAGTGTTTTGCTCACACAAGTCTCCCAGATGAGTTCTTACTTTTGTGATGGGACTTAACCTGTAGGCAGTAGTTCCTAGTAGCACACTTTGACTTGTCTGGTTTTGACTGTGGTGTACCCACAGGTGTCCTACATGGAGATTTACTGCGAACGCGTGCGAGACCTCCTGAACCCCAAGAGCAAGGGAACACTTCGAGTGAGGGAGCACCCCATCATGGGACCCTATGTTGAGGATCTTTCCAAGCTGGCTGTCACCAGTTTCCATGATATTGCTGACCTTATGGACTGTGGAAACAAGGCCAGGTAGAGTAACAGGTTTAGGTAGTATGGTGTAATAGTGTAATTGTCCAGGTACAGTTGAGTAACAGGTTGGTAGTGTTGGGTAATGGGGTCAGATAGGGTGAGATAACAAAGTTTCTGGTGGAAGAGAAGACATAATTGTGAACTCACAATCCCTGTCATACTTCAGGACGGTGGCTGCAACCAACATGAACGAAACGAGCAGCCGCTCTCATGCAGTCTTTACCATCGTCTTTACCCAGAAACGCCATGATCAGATGACAGACTTGGACACAGAAAAGGTGCGTGCGTGCGTGTTTAAACTCTCCAGTATAATACTGTTCTCAGAGTTTGTCTTTAAGAACAAAGAAAAGAAATTTCCCTCTCCCATTACTCTGACCTTATGTTGTTATTGTTCTGTTCGTATGTCCAGGTCAGTAAGATCAGCCTAGTTGACCTGGCAGGAAGTGAAAGAGCAGACTCCTCTGGGGCAAAGGGCATGAGATTAAAGGTGAGCTGGATTGAATTTATTTTTTGTCTCTGTCTGTATCCGTTTTGTGTAAATCCAGGTTGATTCCCTCAATTTTACAGAAGACATTTACATTTCAAATGGGAAATGTAAGTAGGTTTTTACTCTTTACAGTTAAGAATGATTCAAAACTGGATCAGTTTATCAAATTATACAGAACAAAAGTCATTATGACTGAGAATGACTTCTTTTTACTCATCATTACACATTTGAAGCTTGAATAAGACGTGAATGGAAATAAGTCGTCAAGTAGGAGTTTATTGTTGTTTCAACCATCTACACAGTACATAGTGAAATGAGACAGCGTTCCTCCAGGACCAAGGTGCAACAGAACAACACAAGTACCACAGGAAGTGCAAATATACACAATAAATATAATAAATAAGCAGTTATAAAGGTAACAAAAAATTAGCAGCAACAGTGGTGGGATGGCTTAAAACCTAGACTGAATAAATAAAAATAAATCATAAATTTATGTTTTGACTTTTCAAGGACAATGCTCTGCTACATACGGTGAACATTATGACTGATTAATGAAAAAAGACTTTGCCGATAAATGAATGTGGCATCTCAAGTGCTTTTGAGCTCTAATCTGCCTATAATTCTTTACAAGCTTCTTATATACCATGTGGTCAAACAGAGATAAGTATCTCCTTTTGCTCGATATAGGAAGGAGCAAACATCAACAAGTCCCTCACTACTCTGGGAAAGGTCATCTCTGCTCTAGCTGAAATGGTGAGTAACTGGCCAAGAACTCAACAGTCAGTTATTGTGTTTAGTCACACACAGGTAAACTTTAAAAGAACCATCCCATGATGCTATCACACTCATTGACTTTGTAGAACTGGACTGTGTGCAAATTTATGGACATGATATCTAGCACTAGAGCTCATAGTGAGAAAGAAATAATAGCTAATAAAATAAGCAGCTTTTTTTCTTTCTACTGAGAATTTCAGTTGAGACTTTCTTCTAGATTTTATACAGAAGCCAGCACATTACATGTGTTCCATAGCTACTGCACCATAATTCAGGTCAACGGGATATCTTCATTTAAAAAAAATGAAGAGAAAAATATACACTGGCTCCTCACTTTATAAATGAACAGTGATAAGAAGTTTGTAACAGTATTTTTTCTGTAAATCCAAATACTAAGTCACAATTAAGAAATGATTATAATACAACTATCCCTTAATTTATTGACATATTAGGTTATGCAAAATCATTAAATAAAATGTTTTGATACAAAAAAAATACTTGGTATGTTATTTTTTGTTAACCTTGAAATACATAAAATTTAAATGTGAATTAATTTAATTTTTGTTCAGTTATTTTAAGTTCACAACTTTTTGTTCAGTCCTGATTGATTACTCTATAACTACGAGCTGAATGAGTCCTCTTTGGTACTGATCACCAAAAGCCAAGATCACTAGATATGGCCTGTAAACGAGTTCCTTTTTTTACATAATGGATAGGTCAAGAAAATATAAAAATGAATTGGAAAATATTTATCTTTGAAAAATAGTTCCTAAAATATTTATAACAGGAAGAGCCAGTCTACGTTTTAAAAGTATTGAAATTCTATTGTGAATTCAATTTGCATTTGTTTTTTGTCAGATTTGTCATTTTCCATCTCCTTCCAGCAAAGCACCAAAAAGAAGAAATCTGACTTCATCCCCTACAGGGACTCTGTACTGACTTGGCTACTGAAGGAGAACTTGGGTGAGAGATGGAGAAGAATAGTTGTGGAGGTGGGACAGGGGTTGGCTCCCTGAGTGCAGGGGGCTTTCTCTTTGCTGTAGGATCTCACATAGTAAGGGCTCACTCTGCGTCTTTCTGGCAGGTGGGAACTCCCGCACAGCCATGATTGCAGCCCTCAGCCCTGCAGACATCAACTACGAGGAGACACTCAGCACTCTCCGGTATGTACTCTCACCTCTTCTGTTGCCTCATTTTTTTCTGTGTTGGACAGCTGGCTTCCTGACCTGCTGACTTCCTTCCTGTGCTCGGATTCTCTCCAGCTATGCAGACCGGGCCAAGCAGATCCGCTGCAATGCAGTGATCAATGAGGACCCCAATGCCCGCTTAATCCGTGAACTGAAGGAGGAGGTGAACCGCCTCAGGCAGCTGCTCTTCTCACAGGGCTTAAGCTCAGAGATCCTCACAGCTGCTGGTGTGTTTCCCTATGCATACATATACACACACAAGTCTCTATTTATCTAAGTTGTATTTTTTTCTATGTCCTTCACATCTTTTTTTTTTCCACCATTTAAACAGGCTACGAGGTGAACAATAACACCCAGGGAACAGGTGGGGGAATGGCCATTCCTGCCCTAAACTCTAGTGCAGCCAATAATGGTCCATATAACTCCCAACAGCAGCCTGTCCCTAGCCCTGATCCCATCACTGACAACCAGAGCCATGTATACTCAGATCAGGTCACCATCACCAAGGAGGAAGCTGTGGAGAGGCTGGAGGTGTGGTCTTCTTTCCTGTATTTCTGCCCTTTGATCTTCCACAGTGAAACTCAAGTGCGCACGTCACCTATCTCTCTGCAGCCCATTTACTGTGATGTTTCTTTCCTAAAGGAAACTGAAAAAATCATTGCAGAACTCAATGAGACATGGGAGGACAAACTCAGGAAGACCGAAGCAATCCGACTAGAGAGGTGAGGTGTGCCTCCAACTGGATATCTATGCTTTCTTTACCCTGCCCCTCCATTCAATGCTTCTGTCTGTCTTCAGGGAGTCTCTGCTGGCTGAGATGGGTGTGTCCATTCGTGAGGATGGGGGCACAGTTGGAGTGTTTTCTCCTAAAGGGGTGAGTGGCTAACCACCTGCTAATGGAGAGGTGGTCGCTAGCATATAGGTTCACACATGTAACTGGAGCAGTGGTTCTGTACTGATAGGTGTATTCTTTGCCCTTACAGACACCACACTTAGTGAATCTGAATGAGGACCCCCTGATGTCAGAGTGTCTGTTGTACTACATCAAGGAAGGGGTGACCAGGTGAGATGGTGCTGTGTGTGTGAGAATTTTTTGAATTTTTAATAAAATGCTTTATTTATCAATGTTCAGTCATGAGAATACAGAAAAGAAAATGTCATGCCATGTTGAGGACATATAAAAAAGGACATAACTATACAGTCAGCGCCAAGTAGCAAAAACCAAAAAATAGAGCACAAGTGACACCAAACTGAAAAAAACATTTAAAACAAAATCACAGAGTATGCCAGGGTATGCCCTTGCACAGAGCACAAAACATCCTTAACGCAGCATTTTAATTTAAAGCTGTCCAGGTCACACATTGCATAATCCTCGATTTGACTATGGACTTAAAAACTGGCAGAACCTCTTGTCCCCACCTCTGCTCTAACTTATTCTTCCGGCTAACGTAGATAGCATATTTTGCTTGTCCTAAAATGAAATTTAAAAGCTGACATTTGTCTTTGGTTTTCTGTGAGTATGGAAAACCAAAGATAAAAGTACATTTATTAAAAGTTTCCCCAAACCCGGCAAACACAACACACAGAACATCAAACAGCGACTACAGTCTAAAACATTCTAAAAAGCAATGAAACACTGTTTCTCATTGCTAACAATACAAATAGTTATCAGTTACACTCTCGGTCAGGACACTGACAAATGCATTGACAGCCACTGCTCCATGGAGGATTCTCCACTGCAGATTCCTTACCCGCTTGGGTAGAGGAGGCTTGTAAAGAGTCCTCCAAGCTGGTCTGATGTCAGTGTCTACTTCGAGTTTGCTCTTCCACACTGTATCCACTCTGCCCAGCAGCTGCTTCTTGTGGAAGACCTTTATAAGACACACATAAAACCTTTTTCCTGTCACTGCGGATATATTGATGCAGAAAGCATCTTTCAGACAACGGACATGTCCCTGTAAAAACCTTCCAAAACTGGCACAATTTTGTAATTTGGAAAGGGGTGTGTATTGTCCGGTCTTGTGTAGCCCCTCCAAAAACGAAATAATAACTCCCTTTCTTCTCTGTGAAGGGCTTCCCATAGTGCCTCTAAAAAACGTCAGACACACCTTACTGAGCGCACTCTTAGCTTGTCAGCAACGGCAGTGGCATTAGCAAAAGTCTTTCCTGCCACCTTAGCGATTTCACCTAGTGTGCAGGCCTTTGCGTGGAATAGTTGTGCCGTCAGGCCAGAGAAACATTGTTCTGTTATGTCAAGCTGGGCTCATATACGATGGATTCCTCCATCAGCCAGTGCAGAGACAGTAACGGGGAAACACTGTAACATCGCACCCTGCTCCGCATTTTAAAAAGACTCTGGTAAAAACGGGGCAAGCAACTAACTTTCAATTCGGTGGGCTTCATTAAAAAAAGAGTTGTGTCTAGACCCATACGCCACAACAGTACCAAATCAAGGGGCCTCCATACTAACCCATAGGGTGCAGTTAAAAATCTAAGAATAAAGCGAAGTTTAAAAAATGCACTCTTGCTCTTGAGATGAACCAGGCCTTGTCCACCATCATCCTTTGACTGGCAGAGCATGCTTTGAGGTACCCGGTGCATCCCATCACAAAAAAAACCATATCAGCAAAGCTTGAGCCTTTGCTAGCCAACCAGCAGGAGGCTCAATACAGGCTAGACGATGCCAGAGAGGCGAAGCTACCACATTGTTTGCAATTAAAATCCTTCCACGATGGGACAATTGTGTGTGGATCCACTTCCACTTCTCCAATTTCCCCTCCAATTTTTCAAGGAGACCCTCCCAGTTCTTAGTTGTGGTCTGTTCGTCGCCGAGGTACACTCCCAGGTACTTTAGGCCGGTCCGTGTCCATTGCAGTCCCCCAGGGAGGTTTGGTGGAGAGGTTTTCCATTGTCCCACCAAAAGCGTCATACTCTTGTCCCAGTTTACTTTAGCGGAAGACACAGAGCCGAACCGACAAACAACGTCTACCAGTGTCCTGGCATCCGTGGAATTTTCAGCAAACACAATAACATCAGCATATGCAGACCCTTTAAAATAGGTGTTGCACTGCGGTATGTACAGTCCACTTAGCTTTGTATGTAACCGTTGTGAAAAAGGTTCAATGGACAGGGCATACAGCATTCCCGATAATGAATGAGAGCGAGTGAGAGCGAGCGAGAGAGAGAGAGAGAGAGAGAGATTCAGCTCAGCTGGAAAGCTCCTGCTGCTGTTTCTTTAAGTGTGACCCTCTCACTCTGTGTGTCCAGAGTGGGCCGGATGGACGTGGACATCCGTCTGAGTGGGCAGTTCATCAAAGAGCAGCACTGTGTCTTCCACAGCCGCGTCAATGATAGCGGTGAAGGTATATGCATGTGTATACACACAGAACTGTGAAGCAGTTACCCCTTTAGAGAGCCACTGTACCATGGTGTCCATACATGACAGTGGTTTACCCCTTCAATTATAATACTTTGTCTTTCTCTGTCTCTCTGTGAAGCTTACACGGATTCTTCCAGGTATAAAATCCCTTACATCAGCCATATCATCATTATGAGCTGACTGCTGTGATTTCCTCTTCCCACTTCATTTCCTGTTCCTCCTTATCCTGCTTTTCTGAGTTTCCTGTCTGAGCTCCACAGGGGTGTTGTGTTTATTTTTCCTCCCATGTTCTCATTCTCTTCTTCTCTCAATGACATTTTCGCTCTTGCATGTTCTCTGTCATGTTGTTAATGTTTAGTCTAATATACAGAATCCCCCTTTTTCTCAGTGGACGTGACCCTGGAACCCCTGGAAGGAGCAGAGACGTACGTAAATGGGAAGCAGATCACAGAGCCTGTGGTGCTGAAACAAGGTGTGAAAATGCTCCCATCACCTACCCTCATGTCCCCCATGCGTAGATTTTCATCTATGATAAATTACATTTACTTATATAGCTAGTGCTGTTGTCCAGTTGTAAGCTTTTTACTATGATTTACCCAGTTACAGAGCCAGGTGGATTTTACTGTATGAATTCAGGGTTAGTACCTTGATCAAGGGTACTGTAGAAAGAGGTGAGTTTCAGTTCATAGTTTTCTTGACTGCAAGTTGACAGTTCTAACTACTACCCCACCTGCTGCCCCAGTGTATAGACAGGACATGCAGGAATTAATGCAGTTGTCACACTTTAAGGGGATGGCCTGTACAGCAATCATTATAAGGAAAATGGTGCAAAAAGATAGTTGAGGCTGGTGAACAGAGGACTTCCTGTGTCCAGAGGAAGAGGACCTGGCTGAGTGGACCATGCAGTATTAGAATAGATTTTTCTGGTTGGGTGACTGGGTGTCAAGAGCACGAACAACTCAATGTTAGAGGAAAAGCAACATATCCTGCCACTATGGAGGAGTGGAATTTTGTCACAATGGGCAAAACAGACCTTTGTCTGCTTTTTTTTTTACATTGACTTTGACATTCAAAATGAACTCCAAGTATGAAATGAAACCTCTTTGCATAGGCACATGGGGCATGGGCTGTTTTGTTTAGAAAGGCTCTTGTTCCCTGTTCCAGTTTTTTTTTTTCTTTTTTTTTTCCTCTACCTTACCTAGTGAGTCTATACAGAAAACAAATAGTTCAGAGTAAACTAAGGAAACAAACCTAGATTAGCCCACATTAGTAATACAGTCTTAATGTTAAGATGTTAAGGAGTAGAGGGGTATAACATCAGCACCTCAAAGTCTGATGGCATTATACATTTATTTTTGCAAAATTGGAAATATTCACAGAATATGAAAACCTGTTGTTGAACAATCACCATGTGATCATTAATTGACCAATAGCCTTACAGATTCAGCTATACCAAATAAGTTTTGGTTAAGTTTTTCCTGTGTCCTTAAATTACTGCACATGTAGAGCTGGCTCCACATTGAATTTAGGCTGTAACTTGTGTTGGTGTGTATGTGTGTTTCAGCTGTATAGCCAAAAGGGCCAAGAATGAATATCAGCAAGTCTTTTGGATAGGCTGGCTAGTTGGGGCAGCCTGCCATTTTTCATTCTAGATAAAACCTAACCAGCCCATCACAAAAAATCCTGACTCTCTCCATTACCACTCTGCCATTGGTTTTGAAAGGGTGGGCTCTATCACTAAGACAATTTTGTTGAGCTCTTCCTCTGCCTTCATCACATAGCACCCTCTGATGTGAGGAATATCAGCTTGAGGATCAAAGAAAATCATTGTGCTTATAGATCATGTTGTGCTTAACATGATGGCAAACGTATGCCTGTTACAGCTAGTAACTCCATTAATGTCTGGATATAAAGTCAAAAATCTTTAAATGTTGTGGTATTATAGGTGTTTTGTTTTAAGTCTTAAAGGTAAATGTTTTTGTTTTCTGTTAATCCAATATTATTATACAGTCCTTTCTCCCCTTTCCCTTTGTGCTTTTAGTCTGTTTGACCATCTCTTTTTTTTTTTCTTTTTTTTTTGTGACCATGTTTTCTCTGGGACCCAGGAAACCGTATTGTGATGGGGAAGAACCACGTGTTCCGGTTCAACCACCCAGAGCAGACCCGCCTGGAGCGTGAGCGCAACGCCACTGCTGAGCAGCAGGGGGAACCAGCAGACTGGAATTACGCACAGAAGGAACTGTTGGAGAAGCAGGGCATCGACATAAAGTTTGAGATGGAGAAGAGGTGCAGAGATGAATGTCAAAGGGATGGGTTGCAAGCTGCAAAGGGACAGTACACTGAAACCTAACACAGCTCTGAGTACAAAGTACCTGGTGTCAATTTTACTTTGGGAAGAAAGTAGGAACAAAGATGGAGGGGAATTTTGTGTTTTATTTTAAGAGTTGTAGCCTCCTATAAAAGTGGACATGAATGACAGTTGCCAGGAGTGTAATGTGATGAAATATCAGGGATGTGAGCCCTGATCTCTGACCAAATCCTTTATTTCGATGTCCCAGACTTCAGGACCTTGAGTGCCAGTATCGGCGGGAGAAGGAGGAAGCAGATCTGCTTCTGGAACAGCAGAGACTGGTGAATTGGGGGGCTGTGCAAACAGACTCCACAATGATCTGCATTCCCTTATTCAAGTCAACTGCCTGCTTCCTATACACTACCACCATCAGCTGAACCATTAGTATAACACACAATAAACCATGTACACTTTTTCAGTTGCTAAATCTTATTGTAAATTTGGGTTCTACTTCCATCTCTTTTCCAGTTTTATTGTTGTTACTGATTTTTAGCTAACTAAAGCAACATGACACCCCCTTATTTGTCTCCTTGTCTAGTATGCGGACTCTGACAGCGGAGACGATTCAGATAAGCGGTCTTGCGAGGAGAGCTGGAAGCTTATCTCCTCTCTAAGGGAGAAGCTCCCAGCTAACAAGGTAAGTAGCAGCCCCTACCCAGTACACATTCTTGCACACAAACATGTGCAGGCCTCAGCACACTTTCATGGGTCTGATTTCAAATACTTTTGTACCCAGGTCCAGTGTATTGTGAAGCGCTGTGGATTACCGAGCAGCGGCAAGAAGCGCGAGCCACTGCGTGTGTACCAGATCCCGCAGCGCCGCCGAATCAGCAAAGACCCTCAGCGTGTCACTATGGCTGACCTGAAGATGCAGGCTGTGAAGGAGATCTGCTACGAGGTGGCACTGGGTGACTTTCGTCACTCACGCCAGGAGATTGAGGCGCTCTCCATTGTCAAGATGAAGGAGCTGTGCCGCATGTACGCCAAGCGGGATCCACAGGAGCGGGAAAGCTGGCGTGCTGTAGCAAGGGATGTCTGCGAGACAGTGGGCATAGGGGATGAACAAGGCAGCTTGGATGGGGGTGCCAGCAGTGATGGGGCTGGAATGGGAGACCTGAAGGCCCACATAGACAAGTTGACAGAAATTCTGCAGGAGGTGAAGTTACAGAACAGCATGAAAGACAAAGAGATCCGTTCACTGCGGGACCGCATGGTCAAGATGGAGAGTATCATACCCAGCATTGGGCAGGTATTGTTCACATAGTCTGATGTTCACATTTACTGTATACATTTTTAGCCTCTCTCACACTAACACGATCTGCCTACCTGTCACCACTACTTCTTCAGTTACTTTAACAACGGTTCATGACCTTGCTGAACACATTGGTATACAGTATCTGTACTGGTCTCTCACTGATCTACTGAGTCTTTTCCACTTTCCAAGGATGATAGTTTTTTGCATTCATCTTCAATCTATCACTCTGCTTTAACTGATTCTCTGTCTTCTGCATGGCAGGAGGACAGCAGCCCAGAGGATAAAGAGGACAGTCAGATGATCAACAGGGAAGATGAGGAGCATAGCAACTCTTTGGAAGAGCTTCCTGTGGAAGAACGTGTGACTAAGCTGATGGAAGAGGACCCTGCCTTCCGACGTGGCCGCCTGCGCTGGCTACGGCAGGAGCAGATACGCCTACAAAACCTGCAACAACAGCAAATCACTAAGCGGTTGCGCCGGGGTGGGGGCGGAACCACAGGGTCAGGGCCTCCTTTCCTGCCGGGAACAGGCCGTTTCATCCCTCCACAGGAGTGCAAGCTACGTTTCCCCTTCAAGAGCAATCCTCAACATCGCTACTCTTGGGGGCCTGCCACTGCCTTCATGATAGGTCTTGGCAATGGCGAGGACTGCCAGCAAGAGGCACAGGAGGAGCTTCAAGGAGTTGGGGATGCTCAAGGCCAAGCCAGAACCAATGATATCCCTGGCTTGATTTCTGAATCCTGTTCTGGTCTTCAAATGCCCCTCCTACCAACCCCTTTCCAGGTGCCCTTGCCTCTGCCCATGACGTTGGGGCCCTGCGGTGGCCTCCAGCCCCACATACGCAACCCTAGCCCACATCGGTCCTGGCAGCAGCAAAAGTACAGCAACAGCAGCCATAGCAACCACCAGCACTTTCTTCAGCAACAGCCTCCCTCCCGGCACTACCGTCGGAACTCCTTGGACAGCTCCTCCTCTGAAAACCACAGCTTACAGGGCCGGCCACACTCCCGTCGTCAGTCCCCTGGGCCAGGGCCACAGGGCCGGGACTCACCCCCCTTCCTCCGGGATGGCTGCTACCAGAACCAGAGCAAGCCCGGGCCCCACTACCACCACCCTTACCACAACCAGCAGAGAAGCGGGGCCAGCCACATGGCCAACGGGGGGCCAGTCCCCCCAAGGAACCACAACTCTCAGGAGCATCCTTCTGGTCGGGAGGTCCCTGAATTCCCAGGGTACACCACTCCACCACGTATGCGGCGTCAGTTCAGTGCTCCGGATCTGAAGAGTAGGGAGACCCCTGTGTGAGAGGACATGGCACCCCTCCATTCCCCACCTCTCCTCCCAGTCATTCTTCCTCCTTTATTTCAGGGCTGACAGTTTACAGCAGTTCACCTGGAAGTACTTCATCTAACAGTCAACCCAGACTTCCTGTCAATCTGCAGAAAGCCAGAGGTCTTTGTCATCATCTGCTCATGGGCACAAAACAGACATGCTGACAGTCAAACACAAGACATACACTCATACATGCCACTCTTCCATCCCTGAGGGACCTGTGGAGCTCAACTGGGATATGACAACATAGGATAACTGGAGTACTGTGTCCTCAGTCTTTTGCACGCACAAGACCACTGCCTAAACACTACACCCCAAGGGTCCTCTTTGAGGGCTGGAACACACAGGTGCGAATCATATGCGCCCAAACCAAGCACCTGCAAAAACCTGACTGGGAGCCACTCCAGTGGACAAAGCAGTAATGCCAAAGTGTCTCTTACATCTGCATCCTCACAGCATTGACACATCCTGGGTCTGAAGATAGGAGCACCTGCTTTTCATGTATACTGCCAGAAAGCACCAGTACAGCAGCTCTGGGCTCACTCTGGGTTGCAGCTCTTCCACACAGTAATACACTGAACTCTGAATTTAGATGGTTGATTGGCTCTGTGGTGGGATTTGCTGTCTTGCACAGATTGTGTGTGTGTGTGTGTGTGTGTGTGTGTGTGTGTGTGTGTGTGTGTGTGTGTTTGCGTGCGTGCATGCATGCATGTGTGCTTGTGCATCTCTCCAGTCTGTAATTGTTCACGTTAGACTCAGTTGTCCAAGATGGACACTAGGGGGAGTATTGGAACTGTTAGCTACTGAAACCCCCAAAGAAATCGGTGTTCTGAGGAGCCCTGCTGGTGAGCCCCACCCCAGCACTGGGGGCACCTTTGACCACCAGGCTGCTTATGTCGACTGTATAAATTGCTGTTATTTTAAAATTTTCTTGTTGGGACTTTTCTGCTAGCAGACTGTGTTTGATAGTGGCTTTCCCTTCAGGCTGCAGTCAGACCTCAGCTTCTCAAAGCACCTTATCGCCTGGCAGTGGCAAAGCCCAGCTCTTTACAGTTAAATTCCAGGTACTTGACTGCATGTAGGGGAGGGAAGGGACAGTGGTAAGTGTGTGTGTGGGTTTTTTTGTTTTTTTTTTTTTGTTTTTTTTTTTTTTAATACTTCTGCTGTTTATAGCTAGAAATTACTTTTGGGGGGGGGGTGTTTGGAGTGCTTTTTACTCTGTAATCTGATTTAATTCCCTGTACCTGTTAGCAGTCCCAAAGTGTTTTTTGTAAATTTGATCTAATTCCTCAGCACCTGGCGCATATGGTCTTTACCACCAATGCATTGCAGTTCGAGTAGCCAGGGCATGGCATTGTCAGAGTGCTGCTTTGACTTTGAGAGCAAAAGGTCAGAAGGGCTGGGTTGGGGTTGCTATATCATGCTGCAGCTGGTGTTCAAGCTGACCAGGTCAGCAGAGTTGTCCATAATGACCTGTTTTAGATTTACTGCATTTTCCTCTCATGTGATTCATATTTTAATTGGAACTTCACACATTTGTTCTGCTTTTTTCATTGTTTTTGATTCTAATGCTAGTGGAGTTTGTAAAAATATCAATCTTCTCACTAATGACTGATCTTTCCTCTTGGGGACCGAAAGATCACGAAGTTCTGACTCATAAATGGATGAACTGATACTGCTGTAAATACAGATGGAGCACTTTGACGGAAGTGCTGTACCTAGCGAATGGCTGAGGTCACCGAGTGGCTGGCCAGTTGGATTGTGGGTAAAGAACTGGAGCAGAATGAACTGGCCAACAAGGAGGCAACTGCAGCAGCTCCTGCACACATTGTCGCTGTGCTGAGTTACATAGTGGCTCATGTTGTGCTGCGTGGGTAAGTAGGCTGAAGGTTTGGCCTCCTCCAGCTGGCTGCTGTGTATCATTCACACTATGATGGAAAGGCCAAGTTCTGCTTGAAATAAGGAAAGATAATGAATGTGATGGGAAATAATATTAGTTGGCAGAAAGTGTGGGACTAAATGTCAATGAGCTGAGGCAAAATGATTTGTTTCTATGTAAAGTTTACGGAAGAGATGATGCTTTGTGGAGAAGTAATTTGCAGGAGCTTTGTGGAAGGGGCTGTAGGGCAAATGTGACACAGTGCACCTGTCTGGGGACAGAAGTGGGAGTTGGGCACAGTTGGGCACCAGTAGTGCCCTTACAGGGTGAGACTGATATTACCTCAAGGCAAGGGATGGAGCCAGAAGGGAACTGAAGCAGCCTCCGCTGTCTACATTCTAGCAGCAGTTACCCAGTTTCCTCTGAACTTAAGAAAATAATTCTGTCTGTTATCTTGGATCCCCCACCCATGCTGATTCCAATGTTTTATGGCATAATATTGCATTTGTCCTACAGAGATCATTGATAAGCAAATCTAAGGTTAGAGGCTGAACATGGTGGGCTGGAATACATCAGAAATGAAGGTCAAGGGACAGGAATTCAGAATGCTCAGTGTCAGCATTTTTACTGTTTTTTGGGAGAGGTCTGAACAGTGACTTGAGTGCAGGGAGGTCACTAGGAACACAACTCCTGGGGCCAAAATGGCATTTGTTCCATGACCAGTACAGAGGAAACAGAGGTCTGCTTTCAGGTGACCCCTGTGCTTTGAGTAGGAACATCACTGGTCACCTTGGTCTTCCTGGTCTTCCTGACCTTGGCTTGGGACACATATAAGTCTGTAGGAGAGGACAAGGATGAAGTGGAGTGCTACGCTGATGTACAGCAGAGACACTCGTGCAAATTTGGCTGCGCCGCCCCTCTACTAAATTTCAGAGAAAGTTATAATTTCTTCTCTGAAAATATATACTTATATTACTGATCATTCATGCTGTTGAAATGTATTCTCTGTCATCATATTAGGACAATCTATTAGTGTGTTTCTGACCTGTTTTGTGGTGTTTTTCTGCCATTATACAGCAATGTGCTTCTGCTGCTATTACATACTCTGAGGTTTTTATGTTTAATGCATTTTCCTCCCTTTTAATCTTCCTTTTGCCATTTTTGTGTCAATATTATCATAACTATTTTACTCTGCCGGTGCTGCTCAATGCATCTGGTGCAGGAATAAAGTTGCTTCTTTTCCCTGCTCCTCACTGAATGGATCCCCACTAGGGTGCTCTTCCTCTAGTTCACAAGGCAAATAGATAAAAATATTAATAATAAAGAACAGGGTGAAAAGTTGTAACAGATGTAATGTTGGACTGTTAAGGAGGGAGGGATTGGGGGAGAACAAGAGGGATGATCTCAGCTCTGTATGCCTATGACCCAGTTGGTTCTCTGGGTTCAGAATGAAGCCATCAGATCATGTGCCCCAAACTGTCTTAAGTGCCACACAAGCTCATCTTTTATTTTGTCTTTCTTGTGACACTTATCCGTTCTTGACTTTTTCCATTTTTAGAAAGGGGTACAACTGCTATAAAAGCCTGTGGTCATGTGAGCTTGAGACAATACATGAATAAAATGGGATGTCTGCCTTTATTCTGTTTGTGTTTGTCAGTGCTCAAGTGTTTCGGCTGTTCACATTTGTCCATTCCTTTGTGAGTTTTTAAATTTTATTATAATGTATTTTCCTGGCAGATTAGTGAGGCTTGTCAGCCCAGGGCCCCAGGAAGTCCAGATTAGAAGGCCTTGTTTGACTAAATTGTTGGATAATGAAGTCTGTTAGCCACCAATCTCTTCCAGGTGTGAGCTGCTTTTGCTTAAACAAATTATTGCAAGAAGTCATGTCTGCTCCCAAAAAAAGGCAAATATTAATTTGTAGCAACAGTGATCTCTGATCCAAAACAGATTAAATGCTCAAATGTAAAGAAGCGTCAGTGGTCAAGACTGTGGTTCAGGAACTGGAGATAAGACAACATGAAGAGGAGCTCTTTTCCTGTTAATGCTGGTAAGAATTTTACTCGTGTTAAATACTAGTGACTGCACAGCAATAAAATATCAATGAACACCTCTAAACAACTAAATATTCACACTGTCCACCAATCACAACTTGTATTTAATAACCTGAAACAAGTTTTTAATTGAAATCCACCAGCGATGGAATCCTGTGGATGTAACTGTCAAGCAATATAGGTGTGCAGACAGGGGTCTGCGGGGCTCACCTGCTTGCTAAGGAGATAACAGCCTGGAGAGGTCGCACTTGGACCTCCACAGCATGGTGCTGATTTGCAATGCAGCCGAACAGGGAGTGCCTGGCCAGTAGCCATAGTATGTCCTAAGATCAGTAGATGCTCCAGTCCCACACCAAGCAAGAACGTTCACCTGAACTGCTCCAGCAAGTATCAAATGTCTGGTAGGCAGGTAATAAGTTAGTGCTTCAAAGCTTCTCTACGTAGGCATCACAAAATATATGAAGCAGGGCTTTTCCTTTCAAATCATGTTTTACTGAATGAAATATCCAGGAACAACACCCAAAAATGCATTATAAACAATACTACGGGTTTTTTTTTTTTTTTTAATTTTCCTTCCATAGGGCTGGCATAAGTTGGACAGACAGGAGGCTAAACAGTCTGAAGTTTCTCTCCATTAAGCACTGAAGAACTTGGGTAGCTCATTCCCCAGGATGACCCGGCGCTCTACACCCTCTTCCGTGATGGCAGCCAAGCGCACCACTCCTCCACTTGAGCCATCCCGCTCCATAGCCAGCGTCAGGGCTGCAGACATAAGAAGCTTTAAAATTCACAGTGACAGTACTGGCCATTTCTACTTTTGATCCACCATAAACCCCATCCCCACCCATTTCCTGTTCTGACTCCTTACACTTACCCTCTGCCACAAAGCGCAAACACTCCTCCTTGGTCATACCAGACCGGTAGTTGGAGTCCATGAAGCCATAGATGTAGGAACTGCCGGATCCGCCCACGGAGACAGGCTGCCGGACCATCATACCCCCCATTGGCACTGTGTACACCTGCAGGAAGGCAGGTACTTTTAGGTGGCATTAACAACATGACCAGTGCCTCTTAAGGATACAGGGTACACCCAAAGGAAAAACAATGGGCAATTATGTCAAGAATGACATCGGCAGCCCCTTCCACTGGCACTGTGAGGGCTGATAGTTGTATTACCGAATACAGTGTCCTCGTATAGTACATCAAGGCTAGCAGGCTAATTACAACTGGGACTGAGCAGCAAAAATACAGTTAACCTTTGTATCTGATGTTTAAAGAAACAAGTTAATGTAAAGAATATGAAGACAATGGCTTCCTGTGTATGGGCCGAGTTAGTAGGGGGACCAACTAGATGGGCATCAGAAAGAAGCTGGAAGCAGGTGCACCCACCTGCCCACCCCGCCTCTTGTCCCAGCCAGCCACGATGATTCCAGCCATCAGCTCCTCCCTGTACCTATAGCACATTTCCTTAAAGAGGTTGGCAGCTGTCTGCACCAGTGGTGGCTCGTCCAATTCAATGCTGTCAGGGGAAGTAGCCAGATATGTAACTGATTACACACAAGAGATGTGAAGTGCACCAGTTACAGGGTCGCAGCCACATTTTGTTTTCACACATTCACGTTCTTCAGCTCTATTAAACAACTGTCAGTTCGCTTTGGCATTTTTTCAGCACAAATGCCATGAACGCACACTACGGCAGTGTAATAACAGCTGCAGCGCTTGCATTCCACAGTGTTCATTTATGGTGCCACAGCCCATTACACAAAAGGTGTGATGTGGTGAAACATCATAAATGAGATGTGCAGTTGGAAGTGAAGAACACACCTGTGAAAGCCCAGTTGGTAGGTAACTGCGTCTGCAATGGCCTGTGTATCAGCAGCAGATCCTGAGCGGCAGCAGAAGATACGGTCGTGAATTGGTGTCAGCTTATCTGTCACTCTGTTGGCAATGTAGGCACTATGGAGAGAGGAAGATGAGGAGCAAAACACTGTCAGGCCGGGCAGTGTATGAAACGCTACTTTCTCCTTATTTAATGTACTTCTGAGACGCTACGCAAAATTTAAGTACAATTAAAGTACAACTGAAATGTAAAACATGCAACTGAACAAACTGCATAGGATTAGAAACAGAAAAATTGCTGTTTCAACAATTTACTGAAAGCCACAAAAAATCCCAAGTTTATCTATGATATGAAGTAAAGTTAAATCCTTATGTCTCATCTCATTTTGTTTGTTGAACTATACGGTACAGCACTTTGTTTCTGCAGTGTCACACACATTTCAAGTGTAACTGTAGTAATGGTGAGTTAAATGATTCTGCATTGAAGACAAATAATGTCAGCTGTGGGAATGGAGGAACTGAACTCCACAAGTAGTGCTGGTGCCTCACAGCTCTTAGGCTGTGGGTTCAGTGCAGAGTCTGTATATTCTCCTTGTGCTGGAATGGGATTCCTCCAGGTACTGTGATTTTCTTCCACAATTTAAAGACACGTTTCTGGTAAAATGGTGATTCTACACTGTCCATCGTGTGTGTGTTTGTGTATTTCTCTGGCAATGGTACTATGGGTCACACTGTATTTCTTATACAGTTTAATGTGGCACACAGAGAACAAATGAAACACAACCAGTTCCAATAACTGAAAGCGGTGAAAGCTGGTGATGATCAGTTCCCTCAGAAGTGATCATCAGAACAGGACAGATAAAACATTAATGACCAAGTATGTTTGCACATAAAAGGAATCTGACAAAGCTGACGTCTGAGAACTAGGGAAGATCTTCTTACCCGGTGGTGGTTCGAGAGTCGGCACCAATGACAACCCCTCCGTCAAACTCCACGGCCATGATGGTGGTCTGCAACAGAGCGATGCTGGCAGTGCTTAAGATGAACATCACTGAAACAATAACACTAACCACGCAGTAAACACACAGCACACTAAAACGTGCGATCTAAACTTATTCCGGGCTGCTGGCCAGGGCAGCTGATGTATGGTACGAAAAACCGTGATTCTAGCGTAGCTCAGAGCCCATTCTGATGCGCACTAAGGCATTAAATAACACACTTTATTTGGTCTATTTTAATCAAAAGTATGAATCACCGGCCGTTTGGTCCGGATAACAGCTTATCCTGGCTGTCAAGCTAACTGAAGTGCTGTCTCATTTAGCAGTAACCATGCTTGGGAACACAGCAAAACTCACCACAAATATTACGTTTTGTCCAACAAAAACAGCGGTATTAATATCGAGCTCATTTCTCTTACCCCGGTGCTGACTTCCCTGCGCGCCCAGTCCGGCACCAAATCGCTATGGCCAGAAAGATGCTGAGTTGCTGCTGTAACCACCGAGGCCGCCATCTTGTTTAACAAGCTACAGTGAAGAGAACTTTTTTTTTCTTCCAAACAAAGAACTTCCGGTCCTGCCACCGTTTTCTCTCCGCCGGGTCACTTCCGCCATCTACAGGCCTGGAGGGCAACCTCACGCGTTCGTTGCAAGGTAAATACAGCACTGCAGTCTATTAATTTTCATGTTCAAGGCCCACTGTGGTCTTTCACAGCCAGAGCACGAACATGCTTACTGTTGAGGTCATTCACAACGACAAAAGATAATAAAACCATAATAAATACATCACAGGAAAATCGCATGCACGTGCACTGCATACCAATTAGAGTGACAGGTTTTACTGAAACACATGACTTTGGACTGTGGGAAGAAACCAGAGTGCTGGAACAAAAGCCACACCAACACAGAAAGAACATGCACATTCCATACAGACTGAGCTGGATTTAAACCCATGTCCTAACTCATGGCCCAAGAGTTCTGTAGCTGTGAAATGTCAGCTTTACCCCCATACCAGTTTACTTATCATCATTCTTTCCAGGTGTATTTTCAAAGTTGTCATAACACCACTTAAACAGGTACAGATAACAGTATCATTCAGTGCTATTATGTTGAATATAGACAAAACATTCAAGCAGAAGGTTGTAAAATGCCCCAAATGGCTCAGGATATTCCCAAATCCTGGTTATAAAAGAGCCAGCAGTGGGCAACCAGGGAGTCAAGGATGAGAGGGTGTTGGATGCATCCAGTCATGCAAATACTACTTTCAATTGTTTCACCCGAATGCAGCAGCACATTTTCCAGGAACACAGTGCAGTTATACTGTGTGGAATTGTTTGTCTAGGGAAATGTGCATAACTGATGAACTCTGACCTGATGTGTTTCTATAGGTGATTTAAAAACACCCAAAGTTGTTTTTACTTTCGCAAATCACACCTGAGATGTTGCCCATCTCCCACTTATACACAGCAAGGCCTTTAAAATGGGTGATGAATGGTTTTTGTGCTCTGAGAATTTTGCTGCTTTAGAAGGCACTCTTTGCATTAAGCACATTGCCCCAAGTTACATGAGTCATCTTCTTTTGATTTTTTTAAAAGCTTTTTTATATCACTGTTGTGTTAAAACAGCCTGAATTTCTGGAATAATGTGCTTTCTGTATGTCTGAGTCACACAAACGGATCCATTGTCATAGGTGCAGTTTTGATTTGTCTTGTTAATAAAAGTCTTGTTTTGTTTTTGAAATCCTGCTGCCTGCTCAAATACCCCCGAAAAGACAGCAGCAGTACAAAATGGGATTGTCAATGAGGACAAGAAAGCAAAATGTTCGTATTACTTTACTATATATACAAACGATAATCAGTTTGAGAAATATATTTTATTTGACATATTTGCTGATATTTTCAGTCTCAGCACAGCCACAATGGTACTTTTTTCTTGTACTCACTGATTCACTGAGCTCTGCATTTTTCCTGTGCTGGATATTTTCCATATAGTGCTTCCTTCTTACGTTCAGCTTTATCTCCATGGGGATAAATCTGTGCCCAGAACACACTTCAGCCTGCCATCACGCTGCTGTGGTTTAAGTGCAGTCCTGTCTGCAGAATTATACTGTGATATGTGTATATTTGGAAGGCAAGACCACTCAGCGTTTTCTCGTGCACTGGGAACTAATGCAAGATACCTGGGTGGTGAAGGACAGTACAAGGACACAGAATGTATTGTCTCCACAAAACCCCTCCCTTCGGGAAGACAAAATGTACCCCCCACCTAAATCCAGACAGTTTGTTCATGGCTCCACTTTTTAAGAACCTTGTCACCATGACTGCAGCTATCAGTCCTTTAATGCCAGCTTCCACGTGTCAAATGCCGAAAGTTCCACCTGGCCTTTACACAGCAGCTTTTATCAATGTTATTTGGGGTACAAACCCAGCAAGAGCCTTGGACTCTTGAGTCGATAACCACTACAGCGGTACACTGAGCACAAAGATAGTGAAGAATTGATTTTTTTTCCAGAATAGTGTGATGAATTGAATGAATATAGAACACTGTAACAAATCTCAGGACTCACTGTTTTTGATGTCAGGTAGTGCAGTAGTTAAGAACACAACCCTGTAACCTCTATGTTCCTTTTTCAGGTAACAGGAGGAGCCTTTAAAGTGGTGCTGTGTTGAGTTGCTTTAGTAGCAATATCTCCCTTTATTCTATGTGTATGGGCAATGTGTGAGGAGTGGTCCCCAAATCCTGATCTGGCAAACACCAGGGCACATGAGCATTCATGCCAGCCTCAGCTTCATTATGTATTATCTGGGTGGAATATGCTGACCACATTTATTTATAAGAATAATAACACAGCAGTTTTCAAACAGCACTGAGAAAAAGCTTTCTTTTTCAATGCAGCCAAAGAGTGTGTTGAATAACTCAATGAAGTCTTGCTTGATGAACACTGAGACCAAAGCAACACGTACTTTGCTGGATGTCAAGGTGAGGCCTGGTGAATCACTCTTCAAGAAGAATAACTCTGTGTGTATGTGTGTGTGTGCGTGCGTGCGTGCACATGTGCAGCATCCTGACACATTGGTGAGATCATTCCAGCACACCGATGTGAGTCACAAAAGACTGAGTGTGTATATGCATCTGCATATCTGTATGTGTATGTGTGCGTCTGCGCCCATGCGTGTGTATTACACTTGTATATATGTTGGCCCCTCTAGCTTTGGCCTGTCATCCTGCATCAAGTGATTCATTATTCTTGACCTCTGTTTACTTATTAAGGTTTATATGTGAATATAGTGTGTATGTTTAGTAATGTGGAGGCCTGGGGCCCACTGTGTGCTTGTGTTGCTGGTGATCTCTTTGTGTGCTGTAAAGTTACTGCCCAGTACTGCCCAGCTTAGTAATACACACACGCCCATGCATGGGAACAATGTAGTGCATTTTTATTTCCATCGTGCTCCAGTCACAGAGGTATCGCTCTGCTGCCCAGGTTATCGCCTTCATTAATAAGTACAGTAATCTGCCTGGTTCACAAGAGCACATGCATGTTTGCTAAGGGGCACACATAGCACAGGTTTTATGCAAAACTTTTAAAAACAGGTTTAAAATTCGTAATATCAGCTTCACATGCATGCTCTCCTAATTTATTGTGTAAATCCCAAGACAACTGACCCAGCAACACAACCCTGTACCCTTTGAAGTTCCTTTACCTTATTTCTACAGTATTTATTAACATGTATGTTTTAGCATTGTGTTTTGTAACACATGTCTGCATTTATATGTGAGAACCACGTTTACTGGGCAACTTATGCTACTTATGTTGGACTTGAACCTGTGCAAAACCACATCTTGTTGCAGCTTTACACCTTTGCATAGTATAATAATAATAATAATAATAATAATAATAATAATAATAATAATAATAATAAAATTAAAAACAAACCATAGTGTCTTGTACACCTCTGTATGTATGAAGGCAACTGGTACAGCGTATGTGTCTTAATTATCTCACAGTTTTACTCTTTTTCACAGTTGCTCTATTAATTTGGAAGTTTTTTCACATCCAATTAAATACGTTAAAGAGAATTTTCACTTTGCTGGAGGTGTTCGCTTTTGTACGATTTTCTAACTCATCTTCTTCAAGAAATTCCTCTGCTATTTGTTGTGGACTTTTTTGTCGCATGGGCATGTGCAGGTGTGTATGTGTGTGTGTGTGGGGGGGGTTAAATCATTATAGCCAGGGATAATCCAGAAACATTGGGCTTCCTGAGGCATGATACGGTTATCGTTATGCAACTGGCCAGATTGCCACTATCCTAACTTACATAAAGACACAACCTGTCTAGCCAATGTTACTCTGGAAGGCCACTTTTTCCATGATTTACAGTCAATCATCATTTCAGTGAGGATAAATACGAGATGTTCGCATTGCTCAGAACTGCCTGACTGTGCACTGTGTGCGGTGTACAGACAGGTTCACATCAGACATGTGTTCGGCATGCAGACAGCTGTACTAGAGTAATTTTGCCACATTGAATTGGGGCAGAGCTGGTTGTAAATTGGAAAACATCAACTCTTTGGAAGCTTAAAACATTGTTGACTTGTAACATAGTGTTGGGCCTGTTATGGATGAGTTCTTTCATGCACTGTGTCTTTTCAGCACCTGAGAGCTCATGCAGTTCATAACAAAACATCTCAAAGCACTTTTTTTCACTGTGTTGTTTTCAGTCTGCTGAATTTTTCATCCGCTGCCTTGGAATGCTTAACCCAAACATGATGAGAAGGTCCTTCACTTTGAGGGTAAAGGAACTGCATGTACAGAGCAGGGTTAAAACAATGGCTGTTAGAAATGTGGGCTGCAGTAATAAAAGTGAGAATACTGGGGCTCTGAGTTCAGAAACTTGGTCCTGGAGGAATGAGATGAATGGATGATACTGGGTGATGAGACTGGTAGGCAGTGGCCACACTATTCCATTCTTTTACACGTAGTACTGAGTGGAGTGTTTATTCATGTACAGCAACAGTGAGCACAGGCTAGTCCAAAGACCACATGGGACACGGCTGCCCTGAACAGGACACCTACCCTCAAACAAAGCTGCACGCATCACATTCATATGGCGCACGATGTCAGTTGTCTATGATGTTAATTTTTCGACCTGCCTTAGGGAGCACGTAATATTTAAATTTGCAGAAGATTGAAATGTAAATCATGCCGCACTCTAGTGGGAAGATTCCTGCTGTCCTTGGTGCTGTGGAAGCCGGTGGGTTTGTCCTTGTGCGCTGGGTAAACTCTGTCCCCATGGCACTGGGTGCGTTCTGCACGATGGAGATAATCACTGGAGTGGAGGCCTTGATCAGTAATCCCTGCTGTGTGTAATCTTCCCAGGCAACACACTGCCATGTGGGTAGGTGGGGCACTCACATCACCAGCCTCGGTGTGTGCATACAAATCCTCACACACACACACACACACACACACATTCAAAAACTCAAGCCCTGGTCTGTAGCATACACAGTAACAGGATCATTTCACAATCACTGCTTCTATACCCCTATCCCCGGATTTACGTTCCTCCCCCGTTTCTTAAAACCTGACTGAAACTGAAAAATGTAAATAGAATTAAAATAAAAATATTTTGTATAATGTTTCAACCATCACACCAAAAATGACAAAAATCACCCCCTAATATTACTAAAACACTGTAAAATACCTACGGTATGTAACTACCAACCCATAATCACTGTCACTCTCTCTCTTCTTCTTGTACAGCAACAAACATTTTGCAGTGACATTTGGAAACAAAGCCATAGCAGATCCCCCTTGCTCAGTTGGCACTGCTGGACTTTTTTGCAGATCAGATGCTACAGGTACCTAGCAAACAATACATGCAAGACACATAATGTGTTTCAAAATAACAATACATTACAGATGGAGAGTTTTTTTTAAGCTGAGAAACATAACACAAATTGACATTAACCTAAAAACTATAGCTTTAGATATTTTCTTTGATTTAGCTGGGTACGGGGTTAGGCTTAAAAACATTGTAAAGGGAGATCTGAACCAAATTTATGGTATAAAAACAAGAGGCATTCTACTGGGAAGACATAGATAGGGAGGACACATAATGGGGAATAGGTGTATTTTCATTACTTTTTGTCACCTGTCTGTCACAGTCACTTGTATACGAGCCATTTAAAAAAAGTCATACTGTCAGCCTGTCCATTTTTTGTCAGTGTCCTTGGCCATAGTCGGTTCTCCATCACAGTGACACTTTTCCTCTGCAGTAAGACCAATCCGAATTTAGTTCTGGCCAATCAGAGTTTTTCGCTAAGTTTTGTCCTGCACTGATTGACAACCTAATTCAATCACTGGCTGGGGAAATGAGCTCTGTGGGAAAAAAATGAGTTTAAATATGTTTAATACATAGCCCTGGAGGCACCATCAAAAAGTTTATATCTTAAAACGAGGGCATAAAGTTATCAAAATTCAGCTGTCATGAGAAGTGTAGTATAGATTTTTGACCTGATATTTTTTCTTTTATTCTGTACTCTTATTTGAGTGATTGTACATTAATTTAATGGTACCTTTAGTTGAGTATTGTCTTCAGCTACCACATTCTGCTTAGGTCAGACATGACTTTACCAAAAGCAGCTAAAGTGAAAATGGTTTGCAAATCATCAGGTCCTATTTGTACTGCATATGATGAATGCCAAAAACCTACTGAAGTAGTGTGCTGTGTAGTTCTACATACAGACCCCCAGAATCCACCTCCTTTCCCTCCACTGATGTACATACGTGCTGCACACACGAAAATGTGTTCAAACTTTATAAATACAACAGTTTGTACATATGGTCTGTGACTATAGTCAGCTGGTAACAATAGGCAAAACACACTGAAATCGTATCCATGTTCCACAAGCAAATGCCTGCTCAGACACACTGTAATAATCTCGACACATGCTGAGGGATGCAAGCTGACATATTTACTGCAGCATTTCTCCCACGCTTCGGTGAGACATTCTGTTTTGACGATGTCTCATCTCCGTCCAAAAGCGGCGGTAGTATTAGCAGATCACGTAGCACCAGGTTAGCTGACATCACATGAGCTTCTAGAGGCTGTTTGCTGGGTTTATCAGTTCATTACGGAACAGATTAACTTGCTTATTTAAAATGTACACTGTAGAACAGGGACAACTGACTTTTACACAGACAAGGTCAATGGTATAAACCCTTGGCCAGGCCCAGCTGTCAGTCATGTGCCCACTAGCCTCCGTGCTCCAGCATGCAGTGCTTTCTGCAAACCCAGCAACACCCCACCTGCGTATCTCTTTTGTCCAAAAGTGCCCAAACAGGGACTCGTCCACTTTGCCTGACATCGGGTCTGAGCCCTCCAGCAGACTGTAAGCCACAACTGAAAGCTACACTAAAGCATTTGCCCATTTGTCTACGATAACAGTCTAATACTTTCAGCTCCTTGAAAAATGTATCTGATTTATGTAATATAAATACACTACAATATCCATAACAACATGATGACCACTCCTGTCCATCTGAAATGCGACGCTTCTGCCTTTCCTAATGCTTTGGCCGCAATTTCAGTTTTTTACAGTACATTCGGCCAAGCCGAATGACATTCGTTTTTTGGCATTCCGCGATATTAAAATCAAATTAGAGAAACGATTCGAAACGCTTTCTACGAGGCAATTAGTGTAACAGCTTTCCCTTTCATAGCAGATCGGAAAACAGAACAACAGCCTCCCAGTTGAATCCCTCCTGCAGCTGAGCTACATGGATTCCCCATCTGTCCACTTAATTATTGATCATTCGGGGAAATGGAAGCGCACTCCTCTTAATTAATAGCTCCTGGCGAGGAATCCGTGTCAGAGATTTTGGGGATGTTGGGGAAGCTGCGAGGGGCGACCCAGAGGGTACCCATTCATCTTGCCAGCTGAGACCACTGGAGTCCTCAACCTCAGGGTCTCTAAGTCATTCACATGACCTCTGCCATGAAGGTGATGTGGCTCGCTTTCCTGTATCACACAGGCCTGAGGTCCCGAGTACAAACTGGAAGATGTTGCTCCACCACACAGTGCCAGTCGACCCACTTCTTTCCACCAATACTGATCTCCGTAGTACCAACCCCATGGGTTGTATGCTATAAAAAGAATGGTTCAGATTCCCAGTGGGACTGGCACTGACTTTTCTTCAACACATTATCTGAGGTTTATAGGCTGCAATTTTACTAGTTTAATTTATGTGTTTTTACAAAAGTTACAGAGCTGCATTTGCACCCTCATGGCTACAGCAATATGACTGAGGGATGTATGGCCAAGGGGGCAGGCAGGGTGGGGGTCTAATGCTGTGAAAGGAAGGGGAAACACTTTTCCTCCAGCTGTTCCTCTGTTTGTAGTCAATTAAAAGTGGGTTTACAGGAACCCGCTTAATCTCAGATCAAGGATGTTTTGTAAGTCCGAGCGACTCGTGGCAGCACATAGCAACTATGGCCCAGGCCCCATACCACTAGTAGTGGCCCTGGTAACTATCCTCTAAAAATAGATAACTAGACAAATCCTCTGCTGGAAACTGGATGAGACCTCTAGGTACTCCCAAGGGAGTCGCTGCTCACTCTTCAGACGGAGGAGTCTCAGCACTTTCCACAGAGTCACTGTGCAAAAGGTAAAGGTGCTCTATAGAAACAACACAGGTTCCCATCAGACCCAGGTACACAGGCAGGAACAGGATCATCTCCATGGTACCCTGGTTTGGCATAAATACCCCTATGGACCCCCCAGAATTCCAAGCACTGCGTTAGTGCTCTAAAGAACTGCAGCTAATGTGTTAGAACTGAAAGTTAACCAAAATGTTGCACCGGTGTTGCTGGAGCCATAACTCAGCCCATAAACCCTTAAACCTACTATTGATTTTTGAGGATTTTCTCTTCAAAGTAATCAAAATGCACCATCAGCATGGACAGAAAGTATGTAATAGTGGATGGGACAAATTCTAAAACATCTGAGCTCCTGTCCTGTTCCAAGAACACACTGAAACATGTCTCCTTACTTGCCTCAGAGGGTGACGTAATATTTATTATGGATGATGTATATATATATGTGTGTGTGTGTGTGTGTGTGTGTGTGTGTGTGTGTAAGTACACAGAGAACTGCATTCTTTTCCACATTACTACACAGGTTGTGTGTCCTCAAAGGTCACTGTCGTCTCTGATTCGCGAGCAAAGTTGTTGTACTTTGAGAGATTTCCTGCTATTTGCCCACGAAGTGGAACTGAGATGTTGCCAAGTGACTAAATGTATTTGCTGGTGTAACTGCGCTTACAAAGTCATTATGTGTAAATTGCAGTTAACTCCTAATGGCCTGTCTTAAAAATAAAAGTTAAACAGCAAACTGTGCAAATAGCAGTAAACACATGTAGAGATTTCTGATCATCCCATCAAAGAGTGAACAGCACTTTTAAGCAAATGGAAATAAAGCAATTGAGCAGCACAGCGGTCATCACTGCCACCTCACAGCACCTAAGCTTGAGTTGTGGTTTAAATCCTCCTCAGTTGCTTATTCTTCCTGTGTCTGTATGGGTTTCCTTCACAGTCCAAAGATATGTTTCACTGGTCACTCTAAGCTGGTCTGTGCATGTGCCTGGCATGTGATTTAACAATAGGCTCTGAACCTCTGTGACCCTCACCGGGCCAAACAATTAAGGACAATTTATGGATGGACACAACATTTGGTTTTTTAGAGAAGTTACAAGTTCTTCTGTGACATTTAATATTCCTCAAAAAGCCTGAAAATGAGATCAGGTTGTGACTGCCACAAAACAAAGTGGAGAACTCCAGGTTTATTAAACAGTGAAGCAAGATATTGTGGCAGATTCATATATTATTTTCAGTTTCTTCAGTCTGTGAGTCTCACATAGAAGCACCAGATCCCAGAAATGCTTATACTGGTAAAACTTCCAGGGGCAAATTTATAGTCACATTGTGGCCACTGTAAATCCCCCTGTCTCACTACCTGCAGCTAAGGGACCACAGGGTCAAGGGTGAAACCATGCAGCCGTGAGTCTTCATGTGGCTCCTATGCTCCAGGCTCCAGGCCTAAAGGGCTCCATGATCAGATGGAGCCAGAGAAGCAGTTAAAGAAGACCATTTGCAAAAAAGATGTAGTAAGTCATGAATTCAATTACAGAGCAAGAATGGAAAACCTCTGAGGTTTATATATTGATCCCAAAGGGAGGGCAACATCTCTCCTTTGCTGAGGACACCCTACTGTTAACCACATGGTTCATTGACTGGTTCCAAATTATCAGAGTACCTCTACTCTGGACGTAGAGAGCTGTCTCCCAATGAAATGCAGCGCCACATGTACAGTGTAAAGTAGTTAACGCTATTGTGAGTTGGCGTTACCATCACCTGGGAACTGTAGGGCACAAAGTCTGTTTTGAACATCTTTAATTGCATTCTTTGACTCTGTGTTCATGGTAAAAAGAGAGGTTTGTGATTTTTAATTTTTTTTTTTTAGCAGCAAGAACGTAAACCATGCAATCTCTCTTAATCTGGGAGATTAAACTCTGGGGAATATTGGAGATTACTCAACCCTCCTTTGTACACACACTGCTGAGGACTGAGTTCTGCCATTCTGGTTTCCCCTTGTAAGCATCTCTAAGGTTCTTCATCATGTTTGCTGGGCGGGCAGCAGGGGGTAGCGCCGGTGGCAAGGGGGGGAAGTTCACGGTGGAGGACCTGTATGGCATCAGCAAGAAGCCCAAGTCAGCAGCTACAGGAGGTGGTGGCACTGGTGGGGGTAGATCTGGGTCTCGGGGCCCAGGCATTGGCAGGGGAACAGGCCACCAGAATGAGTCGGAGGTCCTGGCTTCGCAGATTCTGGAAGCAGCCCAGAGGTTGATGGAGCGGCGGCGCCTGGAACTGTTTCTACGCGAGTGCCAGCTGTCCCTAAGTGACTCTGTAGCTGACCGCACCGCCATGCCATACAGGTGAGCCACATCCCACAATGCACCTCACTCTGCAAGCATCCTTCTTTTCCATTTACAGCATCAGGCCATTCCAATGATCATCCTTTGCTGCGTCAAAGGCTTGGAAGTGAAAAGTGGAGCACTAGCTATTAGGCCCCATAAAGAGTCCTTGTTCTGTCAGAGTGGTGCTGAGTGGTATTAAATTGATAGCAGTACTTTTTACCATTTTCTGTTGCCCTCATGTTCTATTTATTTATTTTAATTTGTTTTCGGTGGCTAGGATCTCTGTATCTATTTATCTATGCATGTACACCTAATATTGGATTTGTGCATTTGTAGCAAGTTACTTTTTTAATTATTACCACACATTACATTTTGTTCCTCATTATAGGCAGTAATAACAGCAAATATTTAATAGTCAAATTTCAGTAAAAAAATGAAGAAATGAAAACAATATTTTAAAAAATTAAAAATCAATCAAATTTGCCTACTGTAATGGACTTGAACTTTACTGATTTGTACCCAAGATACCTAAAGACTGAGTAGAAGTAAACAAAATGACAAAAGCTATGAACTTGGGCCACACAAGGCAAAGACTGATCACACCAATACTGGATGCAGTGCTGCCATCAATGTTGCATGAGTATGAGTGCAAATTTTGAATATTTCTCTGACTGGTGCTGGCTTTGCTTGGACAGAATTCATTATGCCTAGACTTATTGACTCATTTACCAAGATAGTTATTAATATATACCACTAGTTATATCTACAGTCAGAAATCATGAACTTCAATTCTGTGATATCTATCTATCTATCTATCTATTTGTCTGTCTGTCTGTCTGTGTATCTAATAGCTGTGTTAACTATGCTTAATGCATAATAGAATGTGACAGAATAACAATCAATATTGTTCATAAAGGTAGGCGTACAACACACTTTAATGGTCTCACACAGCATATCAGATGCCATCTTCAGAAATAAGATAATTATAAGTTTTGTACTGTATTTACTTAGCCATCCCCTTCATCATTTTTGGTTTGTGCAGGTTGTGATTTTACACTTTATGGCCAGATTTATGTTGGAGGATGAGGAGAGCTTCACTTCCGTAAAAATTCCTGCACCAAATTCCTCTAAAAACGTCCTCCTCAATATCTCTTTCAAACTCGCACAGTAGCTGTATGAGAGCAGTGGGACACAAAGTAGATGTCTGACTGAATGTGCAGTGTGGGATATGCAGCGTGTATCTTCAGCGCTGCCGATTCCACCCTGTACCTCACGTACACTCATGATCAAGTATATCTCACTGTGCGAGGACTGTAAATGATGATTTGGACAAAGGCATCATGAGAGGAGGTCAGTGGTAATTTCTGTGCTGTGAGTGCTTATGAGGTGTGTGTGTACATGATGATACAACATCTGCCTTTAATCCCAGAGATCCCTGCTTAATAGATAAAGAGAACAAAAGCTGTTTAACAGTTTTTTTCACATAAACGCTTAAAAAAGGAATTGTGGGAGATTATTGGTGTGTGTAAATGAGTTGGGGGAGTTGTAGCTGCTTACCGGTAGCTATGGTATCTTGTATGAGAACCTATACTCCTGTTTCAGTAGTTGTAGCCATGGGATAGGAGGTGATGCGATGGAGCTGCTGGCCTTGGACCCAAAAGATCCAGGTTTGGATTTCACCTTCAGCTGTAGCATCCTTATCTTGCATGAATGAAGTGATAATTATTCAAGGGTAAAAAAAAAAAAGAGTAAAGTTTTCACATGCAATGTGAGGTGAAGGGGTCCAGTGTGACCAGGATAGAAAGGAAAGGAAATGAGAAGAAATAAAATAGTAGGAATAAACCTCACAGTTGTGCATTAAATGTGCTCGAAATACAAGCACTTCACTTCCCAGATTTGAGAGGCATCATCCTGGACTCAGTGCAAGCAGGCAGAGCCCTGTGTTTACACTGCTGACTCAGCGACAAGACAAATAGAGAATAAAAAAAACGCTATATTTTCACCCGCTTGCCAAAGCAGCTCATTCGCTCCTGTGCTTGGCATGGAAAGGTTGAGAATATCGCATAAGACTCCAGCCATCTGCTACTGTCAATAAACTGAACCAGTTATAGGGGAGAAATAGCATTCATCAAGTAAATAAAAAGGCGGTCGGTAATACCATCAATGATAAAAGACGGAAGCAGTTACACGCCAATCGCGTGCGCACCAATGACGGCCTGGAATTGGGCAATAGCGTTACTCAGGAGATGAATGGCTCATGAGATCAATGGTGACAGGGCTGGCGCTGCTCCATGGTAACGGCCTTCCCAGTCACACTGTGACCAAGGATCTCACCAGTGGTTTGGACAGGATGCAGCTCAGTTTGGGCTTGGACATATGTGAGACTGTCCACAGAAAGGGAATGTGCCACATGCAGAATTCAAATAAGGGAACTTTTTTGGGCTGGACCTTGACACAAGCATTACCGTCTAAATGTCAGATCTGCTCAGTGTTACACTATATAGCATTTGTTTACAGCTGCATGTATATTGTGAGCATGTGCGTATCTGGACGCAGTGACCCAGCAGTTAGTGCTAGTAGGTCAGCATCAACATCTGGGCTGTAGGTTAGGATGTGGATTTAATCCCCATGCAGCCTATGTGGAGTTTTCCCTGTTCATGTGGGTTTCCTCTAGGTGCTCCATTGTCCTCCCACAGTCCATGAGTGTCTGTGTGTGTGTGTGTGTGTGTGTGTGTGTGTGTGTGTGTGTGTCTGTGTGTGTTACTCTAATATATTAATTATAGAAAGACTGTATGTATGTATGTATGTATGTATGTATGTATGTATGTATGTATAATGATGGATGGATGGATGGATGGATGGATGGATGGATGGAAGGAAAAATGTCTGAAATATATATGTTGCATTTTGATTTTGATTATGTCTGCGCAGATGTGATAAAATGTTTTGCAAGAGCTTGGGTCCAGCTGCAGCCACACTTCTTGAATTAGTATACCCCCTTTTTTGTTTGATGTTTGCATCTATGTGTTGTCCATGTGGGTGTGTGTGTGTATGGTTGGGTGTGTATGCGTGCAGTTGTATGTGTGTGCTCCACAGTGAATCAGTGTGTCGCTTATTCTATTTCTGTCTGCTGCAGTGGCGGACGGTGAGCCTCCCTGCCGGCTGTCACCTCTCATGCTGGGACTGTGAGTCTGAATGGAGCCGAGAGGAGCTCAGGGAGAGGGGTCAAAGCAGTTCAGCCAGGGGGAGTGTGCGTCGTCCACACAAATAAGACAGGAGCAGATTAAACACAGTGAGAGGGAACAGAAAGGGGACAGATGGAAAGGACAGAGAAATCAATCAAAGCAAAATAGTGGCGGGGCAGGGGGTTCCGTTTGCCTTCAGTGCTGACGCTGTCTGTACCTGGCCAACTGTTTGCATGCGGATGGCTCTTTGTGCAGGCCAGTATGTGCACACATACACACTCATCTGTGTGCCTTTCAGAATGCATGTCTATGTGCTCCTTCTTTGCAAGTGCAGTATAAACACACACTTTCAGTTATCTGCAGTGTTGTTTTAGCACTGCTCCAATGTGAAGGTGGTACAGTTGTCCAGTAGGTGTTAAGTGCATGAGCTGTCTGCCCTGCAGTTGTATGTGTTCCTCACCAGAGGGCAGTAATGAACTCGGGCCCCAGAGGGTCTGTCCTGAGGCCTGTAGCCTTGTTGCTAGGTGGAAGCTCTGCCAAAGCCAAAATTTTCTCACGCTGTGCATTTTATACATGCTGGTGTGTGTGTGTGTGTGTGTGTGTGTGTGTGTGTGTGTGTGTGTGTGTGTGTTTGAAAGAAAGTCTTTCCTCACACATATTATGTTGAGTCAGGATACAAGGAAACAACATGATAAGTCTTACTGACATCTTGCAGATTTTAATCATCCCCATTTTTGTGGATATTTTCGGTTTACTTAAGAAGCCTGTTTAAAAAACGACAACAGGGATTCTCCTGGGATACAGACCTGCACCGTGCTGCTATCAAATGTATTACACCAGTCAGAAAATCGTGTCATACCATCACGGCAGCAAGCGGCCTTCTGTGACTTTGAGGTGGGTATAACTCCCATGAGCATTTGGTTGTGGAGCACACACAAGCGGCTTGAAACAACATCACATTCGGTGAGAAGATGCCACTGCATTAGTCGCTCCTCAAAGCATACAAGCCCATGAGTCAAAGCTGAACTTCTACATTGAACAGGAGCTTCCTAGTGCAGTTGCACTTCCAGGCTGCTGGGTCTGAAGCACCCTCAGCCAACTCCTGGTGAAAGTTGGCTGCAGGTCCACAGATACAAAGATGTCTTCTGGAGCAGTTGGTCTGATCATTTTCTCTCCAACGAGTTCCTGAGAGGTGACCTTGGTCCTCGTACGGCCAACCGATCGAGATGGCTGAGGTGGGGAACCCAATACATGCCGATCATCTGGTGAATTTGTTTCAGTTCACTTCTGGTCAGTCATTCTTACCAACAATCGGCTTATCATAATGTGAAGATTAATCCCTGCTTGATGGTCACTTCATGAGAAGTCCACATGATGTCCACTTCATGGTTGAGTTTGAGGGACATAAAAGCTAAATATCCCACCTATCCCAGTCCTCCTCCATATCAGGTTTCAACCCAACACACCATATGTGAGTCCATCATGAAAAAAGTTTCTACCATCTGCACATCTGTCAACCCAGCATGCAGCCTTTCACTGCCTTTCACTGAAGGAACATGGGAATTTATTCTCCATATTGTGCATAAGTACACAGAGGCAGAAACAGGATGAAAAGCCACCAACAAATGTTGCTCTGAAACAGACAGAGCAACCAAAATGCATGGATAAATCAATTGTGCAATAAACAAATAAATACCATTAATGATTAAGATTAAGCGATCAATGGTCAAGGAGGCAGCAGTCCAAGACTTTTCCATTTAATCACCAAACAGCAACAGCTGAGCAACACTGAACAGTGCAAGGCATAATAAATCATCGCAAGACCGGAGTGCAGTAAATGCTGGAGTAAAACTACAGAAGTTGTGGGGTCTATGGACACCCACAATATTAATAAGGAATATTAATTGGGGATGTTAATGAGGAATGTGGTTGTTAAAGTGGTATAGGTAAAAGGTCTAAAGTAGTAAAAGTGATAGAAACAAAAATGACAGAGGACCAGACAGAGATGCTCAGACTATGACCAGTGTTTCAGAGACACACAGACAGTGGACAGAGATACTTCTGGAATGACGGAATGACACACTAATGTGAGGGAGGTGTCAAAAAGGAGAGAGTGCAGAGCAGACTACACTTCTCTTGAAGGATGACCTTGTGTGGGAGAGCAGTGGGGCAGATACAACGGTATTGACAAAAAATCATCAACCCCCCTGTCTGTTCTGGTGCCACACACACACACACACACACACACACACACACACACACACACACACACACACACACACACACCCCTCCCCTGCCTCTGTCTCTCACCACCTGGTCCCAGCTGAGCAAACCGTATCTCTGTGGGATGTCTTCACAGCAGTGGTCTTGGAACAAACAGTGTGAACAATGGATGTCCATACTGCAAATACTCAGGTCAGCAATGTGTAGGTACCACACACGTGTAAATGTGTGTGGTGGGGGTGGACTAATTACATGCTGAAATATGAAGCAAAATCTGCTGGCACCCTGCTCTTGAGGATTCAAACAACATCCCTCCTGCATTGTCTCTGTGCGTGACATCTCAGTTGGGTGAGTCTCTAGCATCCATGCTGCGTAGACATCTCCTGCAAAGTCACCACATGATGACCCCAGTAATCGCGGCCACCTGGCACTCTTCAGCATCTTCTCTGAAGCGGTGGAAAACACAGGGCAGTAGTGGTGGCAACTTGCGAGGCTTTTCTTCAAACGCAGAAGTCTAATCGAATGTGACAGTGAACTCCAGCAGGACCCCTGATGCTTCAGTGCTGAGGATGGAAACCTCTGGGACACATCCTCATGGTTTCGCTTGCCTTTTCTAACATGAACCTCTGCAAAAACATTCTGAGATGGAGCACAATGTTGAAGACAACTTCTCCAGACACAGATCATGTTTTCAATGTTTGGTTCACTAAAGTACATCTCCAATCTTAAGAGATACAGAGCAATTTAGACCAACATGCTGCTTTCAAACCATTGACCAGGACCTGCAGTACAACTGGAACACAAGACATTATTTTATGCTCAGAGAAAGTACAGGAAACATCTGCACAAAATTTTGGTGAAACGCACCAGTACCGCAAACTCTGGCTCAGCACTGTCACTGACCAGGACACATTCTGTACCCTCACATTTACACTGATTCCTTCCTTAGATGTACAACTCAGAGTGAACAGCAGTATGTCAGTAAGAGCCTTAGCCACAGACACAGGATGATCAGAGCACAGCTTGCCTATTTGACACCATCATATTGCTGGTTCACAACCCTCAGGATGCAGTTGCTGCTTACGGAAGTCTCATTTAAATAGCAAATACAGATCATCGTAGCAAATGGCGTTGGACTCATTCACGTAGCTGTCAGATGATCAGAGCAGAAATGGCTCTGAGAGAAGTGAATTTGAGACCCTTCTTGAATGTTGGGGGGTGGGGCTTCAGCAGCTGTGAGTGACAGGGGAAGCTGAAGTGAAAAACTGTGTCCCTTATGAGGATAATGACCAAGTAGCCAGAGGTGGAGGAGCGCTGCGCTGTTGCTGGAGGTTTGGGAGCGATCAGGTCCGCAGGTGTCCGGCTGCAGATCCTTTAACCATCTTGTAGGTCGTAAGCAGAGTGTTTAACTGTACAGGTGGCTACAGAGAGCCAACAAAGAGAGACAGGGAGAGAAAGATCATGGGGACACTTTGACAGGTCAAATACAACTCATACTAGAACTAGAGAGCTAGAGAGGCTTGATGGTGGATGCTCGATGGCCAGACAGGAGGGACTTTTAACATCACCCTGGCCTGGACCAGGAGCTGAGCATGTACAGCATGATGTGATATATGGGTGAACCCTACGGATGCATGTGGAGAAGGAACCTGCAGGATCACTTCATGGATTCAATGGCTTTGCAGCAATGGCTCCAGGTGACATCACTATTTCTGTACACAGTATGGTGATATGTTCTAACCACGGTTCTTCAGCCACCAGCAGCCACACTGTGGGATTCAGCACAGCCACTGCAGTTCACTGTGTGTCTCTGTCACAGGTGATGTTCTTTCTGCTGCTTGTCTCCATGGGGGGGCCGTCAACCAATTTCTCCTGTCATTTTTGTGACGGTGCTGTGGGGAACTAGTGGGGAGCACATTCTCCCAGCAGCCCTCAATGCAGGGTTTCTGCATGCCCCAGCTTGCTGTGATGCTGTGTGTGTGTGTGTGTGTCCATGCTTCCGTCAGAAGCAGGGACACCTGGGCATCAGGCATAGAATGGAAAGGAAGAGAGCAGAATAATGCAGTACGATTCGGACACCCCAAACACGCCCCTCCCCATCATACGCAGGTGGTGCGCATGGGAGGCCTGGGGTGTAACCAGGGTAGAAACACGGTGAAAACGAGCTTCCAGCGCAAACCTGCACATGCCACAATACGTCCATAATAATAATAATAATAATAATAATAATAATAATAATAATAATCATCATCATCATCATCATCATAGGCCGTCTGTGCTGTCACTGTGGGTGGGGAATGAGCGCCTTTGTGATCGTTTCTATCAAGCGCGCGTGTCCGATTAGACGTGCGGGTCTGCACATCGCGTTTTAACGTCTGGCAAAATGGATTTGCGATGCATTCAATACATATGCGCGTGCACGCTGAGAGAGAGCGACAGAAAGAGAGAGAGGAGGGGATGGTGGGGGAGCGCAGTGGAGACGCGCGCACACACACACACACAGAGCGGTGGAGCAGCAGCACTGCAGCGCGGTCGTGGCTCGCGCTCTCACGCTCATCTCTTGGTCACGTCTCTGTCTCTCCATCACGTTTGTTTGTTTATTCTTCCTTTTCCGGGCAAACCGATGCAGGTATAGCGGCGGCACGCGCTTCATTTAAATGCCACCTCGGGCATTTAAAAGCCGACGGGCTCGCACCGCTGTGCCGGGCTGCGCGGGGGGCATCCGGACCCCCGACTCGCACGGCGAGACCCCGCGATGAGGGCCGTCCATTTTCGGCGCCGCGTGTGCGACCGAACCGCGCGTGAGTCACACAGCGTCGCTCCCGCGTTGTGCGCGCGCATGTGGGCGCGTGTGTGAGAGCGCGTGGCTCTCGTTTCTCTCCCACCCCCCTGCCAGCCCTCGTCCGCGACTCCGCTTCACCGTCTCCGGGGCAGCGCGCGCCGTCCGCAACCCCGCGGTGCAGCAGAAGGCGTGCGCGGGAGCGTCCGTGCGCGTGTCAGTGTGTCAGTCAGCCAGTCGGGCAGCGGTGCCCCGCGCGTGAGCCAGTTTCCGGGCAGAATCTGTTGCGCTGTGCGCGCGCGTGTCGGCGGGGAGGGGGGTGGTGGCGGTCGGCGGCGTCGCGTTCCTGCGGAGAACACCGGGTAGCGGCATGGAGCGGCTGTTCGTGCGAGCCCCTCGGAGGTAAGGAGCCAGAAACGCGTCAGAGCCTGGAACCCCGGCCAGCAGTCACAGTGACTGGGACCCAACCATCACAGGGGTCAGTACCCAACTGTGAGGACCAGCAGCCAGCACCAGGACTGGTGGTCTGGACCGAGGCCTACAGTCAACACTGTGATCTCGTGAAGCGGTGCCAGGTGACCAGCACTGGACAGTGGGCTGTAAGTTGAGGGCGCGCCCCTGCTGGAGTCGGGGCGGAGTCGCACAGAGGCTCACCCACCTACTCGTCCCAGGGGCCTGGAGCCAAAGCGCAGGGGTGCAGCCTCAGGATGCAGGTGTCTTTTGCCTGCACCGAACATAACCTGAAGAGCCGCAGCGAAGACCGGTTGTGCGGCCTACGCACCGCGCCTCCACCTGGGGGTGGGAGTGGTGGACAGGGGGGCAATGGCCATCACACCGCCCAGGGCCTGGCCAAACCCAGGGAGGCCATGGTCACTGCCACTAAGAACGTCCCCCAGGGCCACGCCCACATGAAGGAGGCCATAGGACGGCACAGCAGCATGAAGTACAGGTGAGTGGGTGGGTGGAGACTGCAAATTAATTAATGGGGTGGGGCAGGTGGCAGTGCACCCGTCGGCCTCGATAATCAAGCATTTAGGACCGTGAAAACTGGACTCGTGAACACCCACTGTGCAGAAGATCAGGGGCCTCGTACCAGAGTTGTACCAGAATGCAGTTGAATATGTGTGGTGTTTTCATGCTTTATGACTTTTGTGTATGAAAAGACGTTTTGAAGAGCCAGATGAACGGAGCTGCTGTAACTGATGCTCTGAATGAATCACCACCCAGGGGGGTTGTTTATGTGTCCTCTTTAAACATTCATGGCTCTTGAAACACTTTGAAATTTTGATGACCGTGGCAGCCATGGATCTGCCCCAGGGGTTGCCGCTGCACCTACCTGGGCTTCCTGTATGAACGCAGGTCCGAGTGGGGTACCTGACCACTCACAGGGATGGGGAGATGGTTGTTTACTTTTGAGTGTGTGTTTTCTGCATGTATCTGCAGTATGTTGGAGTGAGGATTTTCTCTGAGTATGTAGTGTGTGTGTGTGTGTGTGTGTGTGTGTGTGTGTGTGGGCGTGGGTGCAATTCACAAAATCCAAGCCAAGTGTCTCATCGCTACTAATGGTGACAAGGTGAAAAAAGCAACAAATCTGCTGCTACTTTGTATGAGTACCACAACCCCCACCGCTCAAAATATAACAAACCGTGCACGTAAAATTCTAGCTAGACTAAATAAGCAAAATGCAGTATAAGATTGTTTGGAGTGTCTGGTTTCAGGGCTGGGACAGGTTCATGTTTTAATGTTCAGCCGCCTCCCACCAGAGGACATAAGAGGACATTCCTGATGTCTGAGGGCTCTCATCATTTCTGCTGCTGTGCGTCTTGCTGCAGTTATAGGAGCTTTGAGCTCTCGTTCATATTACAATTCATTACTCATTTGTGTTGTTGGGATGGTCGACAGACTGTGTTACTACTAACGCTACTACTAATGTTAATTTTAATTCATCCATCCATTATCATTAACTGCGTTGTCCTGGTCAGGATTGCTGTGGTCTGGACCCTACCCCTGAATCGCTACACGCTAGGCTATGAAACTACACTCTGAATGGGATGCCAGTACATTAGTAGTAATCTTACTACTAACATTACTGCTAAAGTTACTACAAACATCACTAGTAGTGTTACTTTTAATGTTACTACTAATGTAAAAACTATACTTACTCTCAACATTACTAGAAATGTTGCTAGTAGCATTGCTACTAAAATTACTATTAATGTTACTAATATCATTAGTAGTAATATTACCTCTAATATTACTACTAATATTACTACAGATGTTATTATACTTGCTAATGATGTTACTAATATTTACCACTAACATTACTACTAATGTTAGTGATATTATGAATGTTATTATTGTTGTTGTTACTAATATTACTACAAATGTTACTATTAATATTGCCGATAATGTTACTAATAACATTGCTACGAATGTTACTGTCATTATTAGTACAAATGATGTTACTACTAATTAATATTTACTACTAAATGGTACTACAGCAGGTGCAGTTCTTGTAGCTCCAATTGCAGCAGCAGCAATATGAGCACTTCTGCCAGTGACACACACTCATCCCAGCATCCTTGCAGAAAGGCCTGGGTACAGTATTTGGGGGGCATTTTTAGGAGGAGAGGGGGCTTCAGTGACCCTTGTCTTGTGAGGAAAATTCAGAGGAATGGTAATGAAGGCTGAACCTGACTTAAGATTGGAATACCATCATTAGTTTGAGCAGATAAGTGTCATTTCCAACTGTTTTTAATCGTTGTCTTTTACTGGATTAGGGCAAACTGAACAAACCAACTCAGAGTCACAGTGATACAGCCAAACATTTTATCATTCTTGGCTTTAGGGTGCCATAGCAGTCCCTCCTTCAACTGGATTCTGTTGAAATGATTTCACTTTATATTTACATGTATTGATTTAGGGGTGCTGACCCCTCGCAGTGCCTGGGCTGTTTGGGTGTGGATTCAAATCCAGCTCAGTCTGTGTGGAGCTTGCATGTTCTCCCCATGTCTGTGTGGGCTTCCTCCCACAATCAAAGACATCTGTTTCGGTTTTACTGGTCACTCCAAATTGCCTATATTGTATGTGTGTGTGTGTGTGTGTGTGTGTGTGTGTGTGTGTGTGTGTGTATCTGGTGTCCCATCCAGGGTGTAGTGTCATAGCCTGGCTCCTTGTGTTTCTGGAATAGGTTCTGGACAACTGCGACATGACCACAGTAAAAAGGTTAAGGATAGTGAATGAATTTATCAGTTTAGCAAATGCTTTTCTCCACAGTGAAATACAATATTTATGAACTAGTGTGGACTGACAGTGTTAGATATACTACTCTCCAAACAGTCTTTCACTTGTTTATGGGTAGTTGAACTAAACTGAACTGAATTATCTGATTTGGTAAGTGTTATTGTGCACTGTTTTGTTGCTTTTGTCATATTCTTAAATGCATTTTTTTACTCAGGCTGCGCTTCTGGTTAAATATTAAACCTCAGGTATGTGGTAGTATATCATAAATCATTTAGATGTCAAATATGGGGTCTCAAGGTGTGAAGAAGCATCAAGTGAGTCAAGGGACTGGAGCTGAAACAAAGTGACAGGGAGGGTTTGTGGAAAGTAGAGGTGTGGCAGTAGAGGTGTGGGGGCATGGATTTGTGTGCTGGATGTATGACTTTGGTGACTTCAGATCTGGCTTTGCTGGCTGGAGGTGTGGTTTTGTGAACTGGGGGTGTGGTTTTGCTTTCTGGAGGTGTGGCTCAGACCCCTAGGGGGTGTGTCCAAAGGTTTAAGAGGTACTGATTAGATGGGACTTCATAACTTCCATTAAACCAGTGCTGTGCAACCATCTGTGTGTGTCACCTCACATACATGCAAATAAATGCCTGCCATAAGCAGATGGTGTGACTTCTACTGGAGAAACTGATGTGCCACCATGTTTAGTCTCCACCTGTGATGTCACGGAAATTTGAGATGGTTAATGTGGCTGAGGTGGAACCAGGCTGCTGTGCTGATAATGGGAAGGATTCGCAGGCTGATCACCAGTGTCTCCCAAACTGTGGTGTGTTGTATGATGTGTGGTGATCCACGTGCCCATGCCCGTTATTAGCCGTCATCAACACAGTGATTATTCCATCAGCAGATTTGGCAGTTGTGTGGTACCATCCCTTGTCACCCTCCCAGCTCCAGGGCGCCCCCTCTGGATGGAGGGGGACTACCAGTTACGGTGGAGTCTTCCTTCCCAGTGTGCTCCTTAATTGCCTGCGCTAACTAATTTGAGAGTGGTTTTCACATCAATCAGAGTGGTGGCAGGACCCTGTGCTGGGCGACAGCCATGCTGTACATAGATGTGGTTTCTCTCTTTCTCCCCCCCGTCTTTCTCCGTCTCACTCGCTCTCTCGCTTGCTCTCTGCTGTGCTCTTTCAAGTAAACAGTACGGTGCATTGCAGTATTCTGGGCCCTGTAGCCCGTGCTGTGGAGCTTTTGTGTGTGTCTTTATGTGACTGTGTGTGATTTTGGGTGTTTGCATGAGTGTGTTTGCATGTCTATGTATGTAATCCTGCCTCTGTGTCAGTCTTTGTGTTGGACAATTTTCTGTCCTTACAGTGTTGATGTTTTATCGCCAGTTGCACATGTGTGCTCAGCATCATACGGCTTGTGACTGCGGTTCGCTACACACTGCGCAAAAACAGATACTGTAACTGCCGGGAGGGGTTAGGATCTCTCTCTGTATTTCTGTTTTAGTCATTAAGGAAACTGTACATGTGCTGCTGACAGGGGTGCACAGGCTGATGCATATTGTGTGTGTGAGTGGCTTCTCTTTGTTTGTGTGTGTGTGTGTGGGTGTGTGTGTGCGCACGTGCATGTGTGTGTATGTTGTACCCATCCTGTGAGACTGTTTTTACAGATGCATTCATCTATCACTGTGTGTTGAGCTGTTTTTTTCGTGGACTTGACAAGTCTCCTCCCATCACACACAGGCAGGCAGACACACACTTACAGTGTGGGTATCATCGCCAATCTGTGAGTTCATGTTTCATCATGGTTCCCAGCTGGAAATCTGACCACAAAGACTTATGATGAGGGGAGATGTAGTGTTGGGAGTCTGTAGGGGGTATAATAATCACTGAAGGTGGCAGGGCCTTCACACAGGTTTGTGCTTGTGCGTTGTTCTTATGAAATTAATAATTGTTTACTTATAATTATTTACTTATTATTACCCCTGATAACTTTAAGGGTCTTACAGAACCTTCTGGAAGCTGACAAACATTTGGGGGTGATCGGAGGGTACACCTGGGCACAGCTGTCACAGATAGCCTGGACCGTCACCGTGGCGACATGCCATGAGAGCTGTGTGAGCGAAATGAATCCAGTATGAGGAGCAAAGCTTTTCTGCCTGCCTGCGGTCAGGTTCATTGCGTGTGACAGAACAGAAGTGTGTGAGCACCATCCAGCTGTGAACACCCGGGCACATCCTCATCCTCCCAAGGCAGGAATCAGTGATAGATCCCAGATAGCACTGTGTCTTCAGACCAGCTATTCAAAGCACTGGTGTGCCAAACCAAACTGTGATGACACACACTAGATGTATGTGTTCACTGGAACACCTCCGTAAAATATATAGTGATCATATGAAGTATTATAGTTGATCTTTCCTTTTGACATCTGTGTGTGTTCTGTGCCTCTGCTTCGCTGGGACTTAATGTGATAAAGGGAGTTGATTAAACTGTGCACCTCCCTCACTGTGTATACATAATGAGAGAAATGCACTAGACATACTCAGCACACACATCAACATACATACAGTAGCACACATTAGCAGATAAACATAGGACACACACACACACACACACACACACTGACAGGCACCATGACACACAAATGCATTCCCAAAATAGCCTCCACAGACAAACATAAATAGATGGGAGAAAGGATGTTAGGCCTGTGTGCTCGCGCCTCGCCGCTCGCATGGTCCTTCTCTCTGTGTGTGTGGGGGGGTGCCATGAGATTAAAGCCCCTCCTATTGATGGCTTTCCAACTGAAAACATCCCTCCCTGGTACACTGCTCACTGAGGATGAGGGAGGGGTACAGTGTTGCACCTGCTGGGATATGATGCCATGCCCTGCCGTTGGAGCCATAGAGTCACCAGCCCGCATCCCGGGGGGCACATGACCCAGATCTGCTTTACCCAGTGGCCAGCTGTGCAGAAATGGGTGAAAATGTGAAACTTTCTGCACGAAAGTGCCTGATAAGCAACCAGGGAGAGTCGACGATGTGCCGAGGGAGTAAAGCGGAGGATCCAGGTGTGAGAGCATGACCCGTCCCTGCTCTTAATGATGTAACCACTAATCCGTCAGCACAGCAACACAACCCTGTCAGAGAGGAGCTCCACCCGCCATCGCAGCCCCCGTAAATGAGTTAACCTCCTATAGATCCTATTACACTGGCAGATGAATCGATGCACCTGCTGTAGACATGTTGAGTTCATTTGTAAATTAATGAACCTACTCCATGGGGGGGGTGTCGACAATTAATAAGCTGGGTATGAAGGCAGGAGTCAACTTTGTTCCATGTTCTGGCATCGTGATGACAGTGTGACGTGAGGTTGTCTAAATGGGTCCTCTGAAATATCTTACATGATCACTTTTATTTTGCGTTATAGACCCAGATTAGATTAAAAATCCATCTCAAAGGTACAGCAGCAGTTCCCTGGCTGAGACTTGAATCCGCAGTCCTTCCAGGTAGAATGTGGTGCGAAAAGTCTGAACAGGAAGGAGGGAGCAGCAGATACATGGTTCAAAGCCCCAGGATGTTGCAACCCAGCAGTCTCTTTTGTAAAGGTGCTGCTATAGACTTGGCATAAAGTCCAGAGGTCATTGTGACAGATGGTGTGATGCAAGTTTATGCAGATATGAAGAGACAAAGAGTGATCTGCGTCTGAAATAGATGGGTTCAGAGATCCTTCTTGATTGCTGGGAGGGATTCTTCACCACTTTGGGGTTAAACCTGAAATCTTGCAGACTTTTGATCATGGACCCTTTGTGAGTGGGGTGACTGCCTGAAAGTATAGGATGAGATGCTAGTTCATCATAGTACAGTTATATTAATTCTCTCTCTCTCTCTCTCTCTCTCTCTCTCTCTCTCTCTCTCTCTCTCTCTCTCACACACACACACACACACACACACACTATGGCAATTTAGAATCACCAGTTCTTCTGAAACACGTCTTTGCACTGTGGGAGGAAACCAGAGTACTTGGAGAAAACTCGCATGAATACAAACCAGCATGAGGCACAGTCTGCTCACCTATGTATTTAAGCTGTGACAGAGATGGTTGCTGCCACCTGTTTGCCTGGAGCTCAGTGCGCAGTCCTGTCCACAGCCGGGTGTCAAATGGTTGGGCTGCTGTGTTGTGCCAGAGCCCCACTGTCAGCCTTGGCACGGCGTGCACTTTACTCATCCCGCACAGCACGTACAACTTGCTCACTGGCTGCCTCCTGCCAGATGCTTGTACTGCATAGATTATCCTCCATACTGGGTTAAAGGGGGTTTTCGGTGCCCCCTACTGGCAGGTGGCCTCCAGGGACTGTTTGGGGCAACCAGGCATGGTCCTTATGTCAGTCACACTGAAACCCCATGGTTCCCATGACAGCCTGGCTTGTGTGCAATGGGTGGAGTGGAGTGTCTGGAGTTGACCTCTTTCCTTTTCTCTCTCTTTGATGCTCCTAGGAACCTTGGGAAGTCAGGGTTACGAGTGTCCTGCCTCGGTCTAGGTAAGTTGATCACCAGAGCACTAAGCTTTTTGTTGTTTGGGTGGTTGCTTGGAGTGGACTGCAAACTAAGTGAAGGTAGAGAACAAAAGCACTGCAGTCACTGCTGATTCCCTAATTACCCATAATGCCACAGTATCCCATAATGTACAGTAGCTTTACTCAAGACCAGTACTTGCCCCCTCCTCCCAACATGCACCTCATCTTCTCTTCTGCTTCCAGGCACTTGGGTGACCTTCGGATCACAAATCTCTGACGAGGTGAGTTGAACACGAGTGTTGGAGAAATGCTGGAGAGGCGTGGTCCTAGTTAGGGCCCCCCATCCTGACCACTATCCCACACTCTCCCTGTTTCTCAGATGGCCGAGAGCCTGATGACCATCGCCTATGAGAACGGCATTAACCTGTTCGACACTGCGGAGGTGTATGCCTCGGGGAGGTGTGTTTGTCTGCAGCCGCCATGTACACATTGCTGTGCTTTCTCTCTGTCTCTCTATCCTGCTAAGGTATTGATGCTCATACTCACTCTGTAAGAGCTGCTCTGCCATTCCAACTGACTGCTAATATGTAAAGGTTGTCTCACCATCGGAGCTGAAGTAGCATGTAGTCCAGCAGCTATATTACACTGATCTCACTGTCATTATTGAGGAAGGGTGTACCTGAGCTGCTAGCAGGCTGCAGTGATCTCTGTCCTTGGACTGAGGTAGCACGTAGTACGATCACTAAGAGACTGCAGAGACATTTCTGTAAGGACTGATCTAACAGGCAAGCATCCCTTGCTCTCTTTCTTTGTTCCTCTTTCACCTTTAGGGCTGAGATCACGTTGGGAAACATCATCAAAAAGAAAGGATGGAGGTGATGTGTCAAACACACACGTAAAGGGTTTGGATCGTATTGATGCTGTACATAGTTTATTTGCAAATGGTCTTGCTTCAGAACTTGAAATGCAAATTAAATCTCTGATTCAATTGGATTGTTTGTTCCCCACCAACATGTCTGTTTTTCCCTCTTAGACGCTCGAGTTTTGTGGTAACCACCAAGATTTACTGGGGAGGACAGTAAGTGTCTGTTTAAACTGGTATTCAAACATGATCCAGCCTCAAAACATATGGGTAAATAAGCATATCTGAATGTAATGTAAATGTGAGTATTTTAAAGGATCAATGCATGAGTATTAAATTAGATAAAACTTAAATAATGTTAAAAATGACACTATGTAAAACAATGCCAGCAAAGTCCTTTTCAGATTCTTTTTAAGTGTGATTATATCTGACCTTTTGGTTACATGGCATTTTTCTGAGTGACTCAAATCTTTACTTAATGGAGAGTCCCATTAAATTTGGAAGCTTTTTCTGGTGATGACTGTAAGCAGGAATAAAAGCTGAGCACTGCTTTACTGATGCTTGCATAAACTGAGCAATGACAACACCCATTTTGACCTGCAGGGCGGAGACAGAGAGGGGGCTGTCCAGGAAGCACATCATTGAAGGTATAAAGCTACTGCACTTATAAAGATCATGGTCATCAGACACCATAGATATTTCTGCCAGATGATTTTTGGGCTTTTTGGTTGTTCCTTGGGTCAAAGATCCAGTATGTTTTACCATGTTTTTGGGAGCACCAAGCTCTGTTTGTTGATGAAAGAATGCTAGATTTGCCCACGCTCCTTCCTGTGTGTAAGGCTTGTGAATAAAAAGTGGCCACTGAGATGGGTCCACTCCCCTTTGGGATCCATCTGGGTTCTGTCCCCAGTTCTAATTGTGTGCTGGAGCCATGCAGTTTGAACCTCCAGGAACAATAACCCAATTATCTCAGACTCTGACCCCTTCCTCAGACTCCCGAGTCCACTCTCCTCCTATCCTCCTCAGCAATTTTCTGCGTACACTTTGTGTGCCAATTCTTCATGTTCCTGGCTGCTGCTGTGATTGTAACTCTTTTACTCACACAATACATTGCAATACATGCTGCTGCAACTATTCACATGCAGTATTTCCACACACTCCCCACATGTCCATCTCCCTCTAGTCTGCTCAGAGCTTCACCCAAGCTAAGTCAGATGTTGTATGTGATGTGCTGCACTGAACATGACATCAGGCACAAAAGGGTTGCTGTGAATCAGAACAGATAGGACTGCTCACCGTGGACTGGGTCTCACTCATCAGAAACACACATGGGTCACATGGGCAGAGCTCCATTCTGCTCTACCCCCTAACACCGCATGTGTCCTACATCTCGCACGCTGGTATAAACATGCATAAAACAGGTTGATTTATAAAGTTGTGTGTTTTCAAGTTATTTAAATAATTGTTTTTGTTGTTTACTTTGGTTACTTTGGTGTTTTTAATTTAGGAAAAATAATGATGAGAATTTTATGACACTTTTTTTTTGAGCAAAGTGATTTTATGAGATAAAAGCATATGCAAGGTCTTTCTCATTCATGTTTTTCTGATTTCATTGTTTTGATAGTTTGTTGTCAGTTGTAAACCTGTATTTGACATGATTTTCTTTATTTTGCATTGGTGCTTTTTTATACATTTTTGGGATTACATAAGATTCCAAAGAATAGAATGTAGAATAGAGTGAAACATGATACATATTACGGCTTTTGACATCTTACTTCTGTATGGTCAGGTAACAGATTGGCTCAGCACCAGGTCTCAGACTACCGATGAAAAAGTGGTATGAAAAGAAGTTAATAATGAGGAAACTTTTGATGTTGTCACTGTGCTCTACTGGCACAGGTCTGCGGGGGTCGCTGTCCAGGCTGCAACTGGAATACGTGGACATCGTCTTCGCCAATCGCACTGACGTCAACAGCCCAATGGAAGGTGAGGGCCGCTGCAGCTGTTCTTCTATAGTTTGGGAGCAGAATCGACTCCATGCATGTAGTGCTGCTCTGTGTGTCTTCACATGTTTCAGGTCACCTGTGTGTGATGTTTGCAGGTAGAGGGAGCAGTGAGTCAAGATGAAGTGTATGGCAAGTGTGTGCTTTTGTAGTGTGTTGTGTATAATGAACGTATTAAGTTCTGTGTTAATGTGTGTTTGTGTGGCTGCTGAAGGAACTTCAGTTTCTTCTGTGTGGTGAAACAAGTGTGTCATGGTCTGGGTGTGTGTATTCCAGAGGTGGTGCGTGCCATGACCTTTGTGATCAACCAGGGAATGGCCATGTACTGGGGGACATCACGCTGGAGCGCAATGGAGATCATGGTGCGTCTGCCACACATCCCGCTTACCTAGCAATGACCTCCACACTGAACGTTTACAATGACTACACCAGCACGTTTTACTGCATATCCCCTTACTGTCCTAGTTCTACTGACATATCTAGCACTGTGGTTAACAACATAGTACAAATAGTAGTAATCGCTGATGGAACATGGACAGAATTAAGATAATTAGGTGTCACCTTAAAAAAAATTTCAGCTAAATAAAGAATTGTTTATTTTTATTATTATTCTTCTTGCTGTGCATTGCTTACTAGTGATTGTTAGAATGGTCCTGCTGATTCCCCTGTTTACCTCAGTGTAACGCTGCATTGTGTTTTGTTGACAAAGATACACTTCTCTCCCCCTGCCACCAGGAAGCATACTCTGTGGCCCGCCAGTTTAACTTGATTCCGCCTGTATGTGAGCAGGCTGAATACCACTACTTCCAGAGGGACAAGGTGGAAGTTCAGCTGCCAGAGCTCTACCACAAAATTGGTGAGTCATTGCCACTGGGACCCCTGGCCTGACGGCTGACTCTCAGTTTGGTAACTGCAGGATCTCTGATGCTACTGGAAGTTGGAGGAAAGTTATGACCCAAAGCTCTCGCTTGTTTTACTATTGCCCAGTGGGGGCCAAGCCCATTCTCAGGTGGCAGAGCTTTACTTCCAACCCAAATCCTTCCAGACCACATTGTCTCAGTGGTCCCTCCTGTGATTATGTGACATTTTGGCATCGTGGGTGTTTTATTGGTATCACCAAAGTGCTGTGCAGCACCAGACTGGCCTCGCTTGCTGGCCCAGCCCCAGCACTAAAATAAGACACTTATTCATGTCAAAGCCCCACAGGTGTGCAGTTGTGCGCTGTCACGTAATGACTATTGACATAATTCGGAGACTTTTTTTGGCCTAGTCTCTGTAATTTCTTTTTCTGGTCATTGTATGAATAATTAAGCAATGTTATGACACTTGTCCATGATGCAACTGTATGCCAGTAGAAAGCAAAATAGTTTTGGTAGTTTTTACTTTTCTGATCTTCTGTGAAAAGCATTTATGAATACAGGCCTTGTTTTTATTCAGCTTCAGGAACCTGATCAACTGAGACACATTGCTTTCTCCTGTGTTTGATTTTCATCCCTTCCTGTGTGTGCCTGTGTGTGGCTGTACCAGGTGTGGGTGCAATGACCTGGTCCCCACTAGCCTGTGGCCTGATCACAGGTAAATACAATGAAGGAGTCCCTGATTGCTCCAGAGCTGCTATGAAGGTGAGTGATCTGCCAACATCTGGCCATTTACCCTATACCACTACCTACTAAACAGACCTCATCAATGAACCAATTGATAAGCTGATCAGTAACCTAATCCACACCACAATGTGCAGATTAAGTATCAAGAACCACCAGAGAAGCTATTAATCAAACACCAGAACAGTTTTGATGCCAAAGTGGGCAGCAGGTTGCATAGTGGTTACAGCTGTCGCACTGCACACAGAAAATCCAGGTTTAAATCCAAACTCCTTCTGTAGCACCTTTAGAAAAGTGCTTATCCCGAATTAGTAAAAATAATAAAAATTCCACGGCTGCATAAATGAGTAAATCATTTTAAATTGCTTTAGAAAAAATGATTAAACAAATGTCAGTGCTGAAGCATAGCCGTTGTATGTAACATGGTTTTGAGCGAGTCCCAGTGTGCAGCGTTGTCTGTCAGTTCCTGTTTGTTTCTCCTGCTGTTATTGTTATGCTTGGGGGATGTATATGACTGTATGCTGAAGGACATCTTCGCGTTTCCAAGGGCTACCAGTGGCTGAAGGAACGTGTGAACAGTGAGGAGGGACGTAGACAGCTTGCCAAAATCAAAGAGCTCCACCTGCTGGCTGACCGACTGGGCTGCACTGCTGCTCAGCTCGCCATTGGTACGGTTCTGCTCCTCAGTGGCTTTTCTGTGAGGTAATCTGTGAAATATGAAACACTGCACTATGAAAGATACCTGAGCTCTGTTCATCCATTTCCTTGGGTTCGCCCTCTCCTGCAGCCTGGTGTCTGCGTAGCGAAGGAGTAAGCTCTGTGCTCCTTGGCGTCTCCAACACGGACCAGCTAGTGGAGAACCTGGGTTCCCTGCGGGTAATCCTGGCGACTCCTCATTTGCTTAACACTGACCACTCAACACTGACCATTTAGTGTTCATGGATTACTATTGGCAGCTGGATGCTGACCCCTCCAAAAAACACCCTGCCCTGCCTGACTGTAAACTTCACTACTCACACATCATTGTGACAGCAGCAATGCATAAATGATGCACATAGGATGTAAAGGCAGGAACAGTCCACTTTTTCATGCCACATACCACACAAGATTGTGTGACAAACCTTCCCAGCTTTACTGAACAAGGTACAGTTTTAAGCTGCACATTAAAAATTTCACAGAAGGGTACAACTCTCAGCATGTATGGGGTGCATATAACACCACTGTTGCCTTCACAGTGTATTTAAAGTGAATATCAAAAGTTTTTACACCCTTATTAAGATTTCAGATTTTGCTGATGTGAAGACTGAAATCAAGACAAATTGTGCCATCTTGTTAAAGATCCAGGAACAAACAATATTTAAGTGAAAAATAAGTCGGAATTTTGAGATAAATAATTAAAAATTAAAAAATGAAATGCCTTAGTGTCTCATAAGTGTGCAATACCTTTTAACTTACGCATTATGGAAGCACCTTTTACTTTACAGCTGTAAATCTGTTTGCAAGGTCTCTATCAAGTTAACACACAGAGATGTTGAATTTTACTCTGTTGTCTTTTGCCGTACAGTCCAAGTTTTATGAAAGTGCTAGCTGAAGTTTTGTGTCCTTTATCCATTTATTTCTTAAGTTGGCTGTGGATTTTGAATTGTTTTAGTGATTTGTCTTAATTTCATTCAAAATCTGAAATTTTAAAAAAGGTGAGTAAGATTTTTGATATCCACTGCATACATATATATATATATATATATATATATATATATATGTATGTTCAGCAACCTGTTCTTGAAGACACATGGAAAGGAGAACACAGCTCAGGTTCTGATGTCCTGTCTCTGTTCTGCTCCCAGGTACTATCACAGATGACACCGCAGACAGTGAGTGAGATTGATTCGCTCCTTGGAAACAAGCCGCACTCCAAGAAGGAATCTCGCGCATGAGAGGGCCAGAGAGAGAGAGAGAGAGAGCAAAACAGAGAGAGAGAGAGAAAGCGAGAGAGAGAGAGAGAGACAGAGACGGGACGCTGAGGGGGGAAGCACTACGTTTTTCTGCCCCTCATACACCCATCCCCTTGCATGTCTTTCAGCATCATGCTTTCAGTGAAGTTCTGCTCACTGCACATGTCCCCATAGCTTATCTCTAAGAGAAGAAAGACTCACGCAAACGCTTGGCCAAAACTTGCCGTGACAGCTCCAGGTCTCTGGTACTAAGTTCCGGAAACAGACCTTCCAGGACGTGACCCCTGTGGAAACTGCCAGCAAGTCAACTGAGCTGGTGCAGGAGGAGCCATGGTATGGTAACTGTCACCCGAGTGCCATCCTGGAGTCCCTGTGCCCTGTAGTGTGCACAGGTGTAGTGATCAGTGTGACAGAAGTGGCTGGCATGGCCAGGTGGTGTGATGGGTCCACCCCTCAGGGTGTGTTGCTGGTGCAAGAAAACAGGGTTCTGACTGCAACTCATCTGACTGAACAAACTGAGCAGCCTTCTGGATGGAGGGACCTGCAGCATTGCAATGGTCAAGTACAGAGGTGAAACACAAAAGCAGTAGTGTCAGTCGCACGTACTGAGTGTTTGCGCTCTTCCCTTTAAGAGATCTGGGGGGTGCGATCACTGTGGGCATTGGTCTGCATGTAGCACAGAGATGGTGGATTTTATCTCGTGAACAGCTTCATTTTTTTCACAAAATTTTCACCCTGGATCAACTTTTAGTGGAAATATTTATTTTATTTTATTTGTTTTTTGCCTTTGTAAAGAAACTATGTCCATGTGGTTTAAAGACTGTGTTCACTCAGTATGTTAATGACAACATGAAGAAAAATCCAAGGCAAACTCACTGTATCAGGGATTCACTACTGATTCAGTGGAAAAGTATTCCATTACCATAGTAATAATGTTTTTAAATTGCATTTTGAGATTTTATAAGGGGTAAAAGGATGACTGATACAGAGGGAAATTACAATTACCCTGGTGCCACAGTAATAATCACTGGATTTATAGTCTTTTGAGATGGCGTCTCAGTCAGGAACCAAGGAAGAGCACTCAGTAGATATCAAGGTAGCTATTCCGTCTTCACCCAGTTGTTGCTGAACAACTTTTTGACCAAGGGTTACTTCAAATACAGTAATTTCCAATTTATTATAGGACCATGAATATTAATCAAGGATGACTGGCAGAGGGAAGTAGCTTAGCACAATGGTTCTGGCCATCTTTGATGTTGACCACAAACATTGGCTAAAAGAAAGGCCTGAAGTACTTTTGTGTGGTTTTGTGTCATCAGCACAGGTAGAGTAAGTTTGTGGAAGGGGGAGCAAGTTAGAATCTGTTACAAGGTCAAAAACATTAGCATCACAGAAAACTGAGAATTACATTTTACTAAAGCCCAATTCTCATTAATTCTTTTTCTTCTTCTTACTATTATTATTATTTTGTTATTATTATTATCATCATCATCATCATCATCATAGGTAATTAAACAACCTTTTAAAGAGAGTGATAATTTGCCATACTGTTAGTTTTATTAGCATTCTGTGCATATAGGGGTTTGACACCATTACTGAATTTTAAGCCATGTTACCCACAGAAAACTTGAACTGCAAAATAATATTTGCTTTATGTAAAACACACATTTATTATAGGGTTGTGCAGTAAAGGCACTTTTTTACCAGTCACAATTAAAATTTATAGTTTCCTGAAGAAATCTGTAGTATCCATAACTTATGTGTCATTTTGTAAATCATTTTAATTGTAGATGTTGACTAATTTCATAAAATATGTGACATTATCTCATAGATATTAGCAAGAATGGTTTTTTAGAAGAATAATTAGAATATCGTATGGCATTCGGTTCCACCTACTTTGCCAGCACTCACGATATCGTGTGTCTGTGTGTGCACCCACCCATGTGTTGGAGGTGGTGTAGAGGTGGATTCACTCATATTTGTCACACCAGGTTGCAGTGTTTGGAAGCTAAAAGGTTTGATTTTTATAATAAATGTCAACTTGTACAATTTGTTAAATAAATCAGCATGTAAGTGATGACCACTGTTGGATTGGCTCCATAGTGGGAAACTGATTCTGTCATTAAAAAATCTGCCATAACTAATGGGGGAAAATATCAGCCACGATGGACTGTCTTGCTTATGTATCTTATCCCTTTAATGTATATTTTGAGCAGGATGTATGTGGGCATGCTTATGGTTGATCTTTCACTGATGGCTAATGTGAACAGGACATCACCCCAGTTGACAGATTCCCTGTCCAAGCGAGCACCAGGAACCCTTGATGGACTATGCAAAGATTGCAAACATGCATGTTGTAGACCTCACTGAGATGGGCATTGTGTCACAGAAGGGCAGCAACCTTTGATGGTGTTTCACTGAAGAGGAGGACATTTTTAATGGGCAGTGTCCTCTGGATGTTTCCTACATGTAAAGATACCTGTAAAAAATGGATGTTTCTTTTCACTGCTGTCCATTTTCTCATGTGCAACACCACTGATGAATGAACGTTTCAATCCTTTGCATTGTTTGGACCTCAGGACTAGGAAACGACGGTGGCCTCAAGAGCATGTTGTAGTTGACAGTGAAACAAGCTCTTCCCAATGAGGCAGGTACAGGTGATGCCATGGCTAAAGGATGGGTATGAAAGTGAAGCCCTTCTGTGGCCTGGACTCTGTAGAACCCCCCCCTCACCAGCACCTACCCCCACAATTGGGATTTTTTTCCCACAGCACACCTGCAAAACCATGCTAAATTTTAGATATAGAAGACTTGCTTTTAGTGTACCTCAGTGGGCTGCCAGCTAGCAAACGGACCAAGGAGTTCTGACTTACTGAGAGGCACACAAGCTAAAGGTTTTGCTGCCTTCAGATGGACAACGTCAGGATGATGGTTCACATTATTAGCGGAATTGACGATCAGCTGGTTGATGTATATAAACTAATTGCACTCCTGACTCCTGTAACTTTGCCTGTATAACTTCAATATTACTGTCTTGCAAAAAAAGAAAAAGAAAAAAGCCCTGTATTGAATGTACTTTGCTTGCCTTTAAAATCAGTATTGGATAATATTATATTCTTCCATGATATAATTCCTGTGTTATTAGTTAGATAGCTGTAGAAGAATTATTACTCAAAACGGAAGCAGCAGAAGAGAATCCCATATTTGTTGCACCTCTCTAGCATTTTTGTTCCCCCTGATATGACCTTGTCCCCTCCTCTGTCAAATCTTTCCTTCACTCGTCTGTATTTTGTGTTGGGGAAGGGTGTGTGTGACACTGAAGTGTGTTTCAGTGGAGACCGACAGACAAACACGCACATGACATGTTCACACAAATAAAAGGATAAGTGTGAGAAGTACTTGTAGAAGGACATGGCGATTCACAGAGAGACCATGTTGAGAGGCAACCAGACATTTTCTGGGATGAATTAAACACAGAGACAATCCTTTGTTGTACTCTTCAGTTGGGCAATTAGCAGTCATGGTAAAATTTCCACAGTTAAGTTCAACTGGTCGTACTCTTCTGAAACGTATGAACCCCATTGCTTCCGTTATGTCCCTTCTTATTTAATGCATATTGGTTTAAATTCATATTAGTATGTTTTGACATGCTTACTAAGAGCCTGGGAGCAATCTGTGAACAGGGAAGCAGATAGGACACTTTGAATGAATGTTGTACTTGATAACCTGAAGGTTTCCAGTTCCTGTCTGTTGCTGAAACCTTCAGTGTAACATACAAATGATGATGTGACTAGAGCTGAAAAACTCTGTGGATAAAAGCATTGGCTAAGGTGTAAAATTATAGAACAACAACCGACAGACTCTGAAATGTTAACCACAGTCCAAGATGTGACGTTTACAGGCTGGTTTCTGCACCTCACCAGCAGTTGGCAGTGGGGGCAGAGCTATTCGTACCTGGACATGATGAGGAGTGACACTCACGAAGGGTAATAAGCTTGTTAGCTCTCATGGGTCAATGCCCTCCCCTGCGTCCCCGCTGCATCTGCACCATAGCGGTCACTTTGCATGGCCGTCACTTTGCGGTTGGCAGGAGCATTCTCTGTCTGAACCTCCAAACATCTAATTGAGCGCCTGTTGCTAAAGGTCATGGCCATAGACAGATGAAAGAAAGTCATTGAGGCTGAGAGGGCAAATGGGTTTGGTGGACATGCAGCCCCGCTGAAATAGCACAAACTGCCACATGGGATTATAGGCCTATGACTGTCTGCAACTGTGTCTGTCTGTCGGCCTCAAAGTGTCTGAGTTGGGATGTTTGCTCAATGAATGCATGGAAAAATTCTGTGAATAAGTAATGAAATTCATAGTGTGTGTGTGTGTGTGTGTGTGTGTGTGTAAAAGGGAATCTGAGAGTAGGGTTGGACACTGTGCAGCACTTGCAGCATTACACTAAAGAGTCGAAATAAAGTCTTCCTGATGAAAATCACACTGCTGTGTCCACTCTTCAATTCTGGCTCCTAATACAGAGGTCACAAAAGACAGGCACTCAGCAACATCTGTTAAGTGCAGTGTTATAATTTCATCATTAAAAATGTCACGGTTGATAATTTTCATAGTTTGCCCTGACATTTTGCCTGTATTCTAAAACAATATAAAAATACCCATTTTAAACACAGCTGTTAAATTTCCATGGAAACACTCCCTTTTGAAAAGAGTGCTGGCCAAGTTAATGAATAATAATCTAGCTACTATTATTTAGTAAGAGAAAAGGACAAGCCACTTTCTCATGAAATTTTCCCATTTTGACCACAGTTTTAGCTGACTTCAACATTATAAACATTCCCATCAACACACACATTCAGCCTCTTGCACAAAATCTCTAACTGGGGTCAATTTTATACAACTGAGAATGCTAGAAATCCATCCCTTTCCTGAGATGGAGTCCACACCTCCACTTGTGGTCTTTACTTCTTCCATAAATGGTCTGTGAAGTTCAGCTGGCCCTTACATTTATTTATTCGGGTAGGACTTTTCTCCAAAGAGAATTACAGACTTAATAAACATACCAGTTTTTATCCATGTATAAAGCCTGATAATTTGTATTTTGTTAGTACCAGGCTGAAAGGTATCACAACAGAAGGTAGGATTCAAACTTGGTCTTTTAAATCTTGTCTTCTCAGTGGTTACATCCTCATGTAAAAAGGAAATCATTGTTTCTTAAACAGCATGAGATGAGAAATGATAAATCACCTTTTTAGTGTTTCTTGATTCAATTGGCATGATGTATATGAAGCACCTGCTTTTAACAGCAGGCCTCCTTCTGGAGCAATATTGTGGATATTATAAATGACAAGTGTGCATGATTTTAATTTTGATGTTTCATGTTCATCACTCAGTGGAGAGTTGGGCTCGGTGTAACCACGGTTTCCAAGAGCGCACGAAGACCTTCTCATCTGCATCTTGTCACTACCTGGATGAAACACGCAAGGCCAGATACAAACCTGGGAGGAAGTACACCCCCCAACCAAGTCACGCACACAGTGGCTGAGCTCGGTGTGTGTGATCTCTGTCTTGCTAGGAGTACTGGCTGTCCCCCTGTAGGACATGTGGCAGGAGGTTGTCATGTGGGAGCTCCAGAAGGAGCTGATGACAAGAAGATGTGGAACGGTGGCTGAGTAATCAGATGTAGAAAGACTTTCTTCTTCCCACACATACACAAAACTCCCCATCCTGAAGGCCACTGCACCATGCAGAAAAGTTAATAAAATTGTAACCGTATAAAAAAGAACATTCATATCTTGTGGAAAGCTGAAAACAGTAATATAATTCAAATGTACAACTATTAAGATGGGAATGAAACAAAAATCTGAGGACTGAGAACCATAAATTGCAATGATTGAAACAGGAGTGGACTAATACGAACAACATGGAATAAATTCCACTGTGGAACTCGATAGAGGTAAGTTTATTTGGAGCTTCAAATCTGTTCGTTTTCGTTCTCAATACTGCAATCATTTTGCTTTTCTGAGTGCTTCGACCTTCCGTCGCCTGGGTCATAGAGAAGATCCACGCACAGCGAGCTGCACCGCCGCCTGGTGCTTAGTTGAAGTTTGGTCGCCACATGAGAGCACCGCTGTCATTCTGTGACAGGGCGAAGCCGACACACTGTTCCACTGGGAAAATCCGTTTGAAATTTGGCTTTCATAAACAAATACCTTCTCATGTATGCATAAACATAACTTTCTCCCTGCGCTGTGAAGCTGCAGCGCCACCGTGCCGCGTCATTCTCGCATCTAACGGTTTTCGAAATTTAGGAACTAGAATGAGAGAAAAAGAATTTGGATGATACATAATAGACATTGTATAACACATGCAAAACAATTATCGAACGTAAAGACCTTTGTTGTGCAGCGATGTAAAATTGACACTTAGAATAATTAGGATTTTATGGGAAAGCAGGGTTGAAACTACACAATATTTATTCTAGCTGTGATCTGTGGTTAAATGTTTTTGGATTGAATTACAGCCGTATATTTAAAAATGATTAAATATTGACATTATCTTTAAAGAAATATCCGTAAGAATCAAATATCTCTCTAACTGAAAATAATGTTAAAACTGGACGTATAAATAAATGACGTTCGACGCATTTTTACGCAGCCGACGGTGCACGCAAAACTCTAATGAGACCAAGTTGATTGGCCCAGAAATTTTATATGTACCAATATTCAACTCTGCGATTGGGCGGGTTTGCCTCCGCCTGAATTGTATGCTGTGATTGGACTGAATGATGGTTTCCGCTTGCGCAACCTTCGCTACACGTTCTGCTGCGTGTTCAGCTCTCATCTGTGATTGGCGTAGAGGCAAGTTTCCGCCTGCGCAGCCCCGTGTCACCTTGCCCGTGAAAGAGGTGCTACCCATTGGCTTACCGGAGCGGGTCTGTGGCAGCTTACGACACGGCGCGGCTGGGGAGTAACATTCTAGCAGAAAATGGCAGCTGAACCGGGGAAGCCGAAAACTTCTCCTAAATCCATAAAGTTCCTCTTTGGAGGTCTTGCCGGGTAAGTAGCTTTTGGTGTTCTTCTTGGCCTGTCGGAGTTTATTTTTGTTTGTTTTGTGCAGAGGTCGGTGTAAGATGCACGGTTTAAGTGTTTTAAATGGGTTTATTTGGTTTACCTCAGTTTGAATGGGCGTGACTGGGCTTACGTCCAGTTCCCTGACTTTGGTCACATTCGTAGCGCAGGAGGAGTGGGACAGCTGCTCCCATATGGTGGGCCTCAGGCCCGGGTGCAGGGATGTGTCTGTCAGTGCCAATTTGTCGTTCCGTTGTTGCAGAAAGCATTTCGGCTGTGAGGTGCTGAGTTAACTTGCTAAACTGACGCGGCAGGGATAACCAGCTTTTTGCAAAGCCGAATTGGGTGCACTGGAGGTCGCCTGTCAATGTCAGCAGTCCAAGCGCCCCCCCCCCCATTTTATAAACGGGTGATTCCTCAAAGGTGTCGATAACTACTGTAATTGCACATCTGGTTGATCCGTGGTTTTGCCACACAGTGGTGCAGATTCCCAATTCTTTCCCTTCTAAATGGATACTTGTTTTGCAGGTTACAGTTCTTAGACCTGATGGGTGAACCAGGGTGCATGATGGTGTAAGATGTCTGATTTATAGCCTTCTATTGAGCAAGGGCCTTCAGATGAATTCCTCCAGTGAAATGGACAGTTATGAATGGCCAGAGGTGTAAGTCCTTTTAGATGAACGCTTTAGATTAACAGCACAATGATTTGTTACAGAACATGCTGTGTTCTGAGAGGGAATTGTATACAGATGGTCTAATGATTTATATAATAACATAACTTTATTTGTATATAGCCTCTTTTTTGTGTTTTAAGATTTAATAGACTGTATGAAGCTGTGCTGCTTGTTCACAGGCCCACCCATGTCCTGACTCATTCTGCAGACTTCACTGGCTACTTATAACCTGTGATCTTGATGTGAACTGGCTATTAACTTTGTATAGAATGCCCAGGGGGTAGGCTTCCACTGGCACATGGACCCCCAGAGGTTTATTTTTCTCCTATTCTCTAGTAGAAAGGAATTTTTTTTGTTTTCCTCTCCTGTGTGGCCAGATACCAACTGTATATGTATACTACCCTTGTCATGTCTGTTCAGCGCTCTGTGTCACTGTGGTGAGAAGAGCGCTATATAAAAATAAAAAAAAAAAATTGAATCTTGACATTACATCATTTGTGTAATTTTTTCACACCTGTTTTAATTTCTCACTCGTTGCAGAAGTTAATCATTTAAAGACATGCAATCTTCAGGTTGAAGATTTCTTGAAAGTTTATTATTTATCTATAGAGCATAGTAAGTAACTTGTACCTATAAATAACAGAACCAGCTGGTACTTGTAGGGAAAAAGTTTGTTCTTTTTGTGGGTTCAGGGCAACTCTGCAACTTTGCAGAAGAAACTGTGAAGTTTGTGATCATTTCAGTGTTTAATTTCTAATTTGGTAAATTATAACCACAATATGTTCAACTGACCACTCAAAGTACTGAGGTTTTGAGAGTTAAAATTTTTCCATGGAATGTACTTGCAATGTGTGTTTCATACTGAAGAAAATGCACTATTACTTCATCAAATATTTATCAGGAGACCTTTCCTCCACAGTTCAAAATACACCGAAATTGATCAGCATGTCTGACCATACAGTGTTGCTAGGTCTGTTTTTTTTTTTTTTTTTTTTTTTTTTTTTTTTTTGTTTGTTTAACAGTTTTTTGAAGTATTTGGTAATTCACCAGAACTTGCAGACTTTTGTTTCTTTATGGATACATTGTAGAGTATTGTCTACATTATTGCCCTCCAGTTTACAATGAGGGTCAGCCCAGGTTAGACGGTTTGGAGACAAAGTCAGAGAGACGAGATTGCGTTGGTTTGGACATGTGCAGAGGAGAGATTCTGGATATATCGGGAGAAGGATGCTAGGGATGTTGCTGCTAGGCAATAGGAAGAGAGGAAGGCTTAAGAGGAGATTTATGGATGTGGTGAAGGAGGACATGCAGGTGGTGGGTGCGACGGAGAAAGATGCAGAGGACAGGAAGAAGTAGAAACAATTGATCCGCTGTGGCGACCCCTAACGGGAGCAGCCCGAAAGAAGAAGAAGAAGAAGATTGCCCTCCAGTTTACATTCACATAATGTGTAAACAAATTACTTGTCTTTACTCTTTCTGAGCAGTAGGAACTGTTACTTAATGCACTATTCTGCACTAACACATCGGAAGAAGTGAGACTGAACGTCTAGAGAAATACAAAATAGACATAAACTGGCTGACATGCTTAAAATATACACAGCATATTGACACTTGTACTTCCTTAGTTTGATCTTATTTGACCTTTTGTTGCCTGATAACTAACACCGCAGCTAGTGAATTAGAGAAAACACTGGTTTGGGTGCAACCACAAAGTTACGTTAAGCACTTTTTTTCCTATTACAATGCTTCTGGGTTTACATTACATTGCACTGGTAAATGGGTTGCCTCCAGGCGGTTGCCAAAAACTACTACTTTTGATACAGGCTACAAGCCAACACTACTGGTAGTGTTGGCTTGTAGCCTGTATCAAAAGTAGTGCTTCACTCCAGATTTAAAAACCTTACTGTGTCAAATTTTTATTTCCTTTGCCTCTGCATAAGCAACATTGTGATTATGACCTGTTCTGTTCAGTAAGCCACTTTCTCTCCTTCCAAAATTATGTTGCTGTTTCTTTCAATTTGATGTCAGATATTTTTAGTTGACATTTAGGCAAAAACTGTAGACACTTCTATACATTTGTAGCTCAGAGATCTCCCACTCCATGATGTTTGATAACAAGGTAATTTGAAGACAGTTTGACCACATTTCTGTATCAGGTGTTGAATGTGTGTTGTTGGTCTTGGATATTTTACTTAATCCTGTTAATTTCTGGGTATGGCCTAGGGGACAAACACAGGTTCTGGTTGCAAGCTGTTAATGGTAGCTTTAATGGTGCTCAGTTGGGTCATGAATTGCAGGTCATTGCAACACTGTTTTGAAATAAAGCCTTCATTCTGCTAATGGGGATCCAGAACTAAAAAAAATGTATTTTTCAACTCTGATATACAGTTAAATGTTTTTGTGAAGGTGTATCTGCATGAAGGAATGCAGTGTTTGCATTTGTATGTTTCTGGTCTTCCTCTGTACAGGTTTTCTTCACAGACCAAACTGATCAGTGATTCAGTCAGTTCCTGCAGATCCTAATAATTCACAAGTGGGGTGGTCAGGCCTGTAATCTCTCACTGTGTCTGACATAGTGAATGTGTATTTTTATGTTGTTGTTGACTTCTCTGAACTCTGACTTTCCCTTCTTTTGCAGCATGGGGGCAACAGTGTTTGTACAACCATTAGACCTGGTGAAGAACCGCATGCAGCTGAGTGGCCAGGGCTCCAAGGCACGAGAGTACAAGACCAGTCTGCATGCTGTGGCCAGCATCCTGCGTAACGAGGGCCTCCGGGGCATCTATACTGGGTGGGCCTTTCTGGGCCTTAATGTGTGGCTGGGTCGGAGGATGGGATTAATTGGTTTTCACATTTGCAAAACTTCTTGTTACATGAATGATGCAGCATACATGGATGAACAGGGCCTCTTTAATTGGCTGAAATGGTCCAGAATCTCTTGTCAAGACTGTCTATAGTCTTATCACAAAAATACCTTCAAGTTGTTTGTGAAACGTATGTGTAAGGAACTGTAAGGAAATCTGCGGTGTTTGTTTGATCTTCCCTCTTTGCTCCTCCCTTTCCTTTGTTACCATTCTCTCCCTCCCCCATGATTCCACCTCCTCATTAATGGATCCAATTCCCTCTTTGCACTGCTGCTATGCAGCCTCTCTGCAGGGCTGCTGAGACAGGCCACCTACACCACCACCAGGTTGGGCATCTACACTGTGTTGTTTGAGCGTATGTCCAAAGCCGATGGGACGCCGCCCAACTTCTTTGTGAAGGCTTTAATTGGAATGACGGCAGGAGCCACTGGGGCTTTTGTGGGCACGCCTGCAGAGGTGGCGCTCATCCGAATGACCGCTGATGGCCGGTGAGCAAACCAAAGCAGTAGGGCAGTTTAACTTGGCCAGTTGGGAGGATGGGGTGATCTTGTGAGACTTCAGGTAGAAGCTTAGTTATGAATTGCATTCCAGGAATTACATAATATAATGTAAACCCAAACTGGCAAACTTATAACATCTAGAAACCTTATAATGTTATAACATTTAAAAAATTATGGTCTTCATTGTCACATTGGGTTAGTACCTCAGGAGGTCAGTTTTAGAATGAGTTATATTTGGGATCTTTGTCTGTCAGCTTCTGGTTTGGATTTTCAGTGGTCTTCTCATTCCCTTTTAGGTTGCCTGTGCATGAGAGGAGAGGCTACACCAATGTCTTCAATGCTCTAATCAGGATCACCCGTGAAGAGGGTCTCACCACACTGTGGAGGGTGTGTTCCTGTTTAACGCTTTTCTCTGCACAGCACTGGCATTTCCTATCAAGAGAACACCATTGTAGAACCACCATTGTATTCTTATTAGTTATTATTAAGCAGAACATGACAGATAATTTACAAACATAGACCGCCATTGTACAGAACATACATTTGCAGTAGTATGAAAGCAGAGAATGTTTCGTGTAACCCAACAGCTGAATGGACCACCTCAGCTCTGTCCTGTGGAAAGGATGTTGTCAGGAGAGAATGTGCTAAAAATGTTTCTGTGTGTATCTTTGTCTATCTGTCTCTACTTTTCAGGGCTGTATACCTACTATGGCCAGAGCTGTGGTTGTGAATGCTGCCCAGCTTGCCTCCTACTCCCAGTCTAAACAAGCCCTGTTGGACTCTGGTATGAGATGATACTTATAGCATTGGTCCTCTTTACTGCTTGCTGGGTGTCAGGTGCGGTCAGCCAACTCAGTTGTTTGGGGTGTTGGCAACAGGAAAAGTAACAATGTGCTGAGAGGTTGTTTTAGCAGTAGAAATGTATTGTATAGCTTTATCACTTTGTTTAAGCCTTCTGCTTATTCTACAAGAAATGCAATTCGATTTTTAATTCAGCATCACATTTACAGATGTTGAATGACTCATCGAGTAGTGCTGCTGCTTCACAGTACCTGGACTTTTCAAGCACGGGTCTGAATCCAGCTCAGTCTGTGTGGAGTTTGCATATTCTTCCTGTGTCTGTTTCTTCTAGGTACTCTGTTGTCCAAAGACTTGTGTTTCAGGTTAATTGCTTACCCTAAATTGCCCGTAGTGTGTGCACGTATGTGTGGCCAACTTCCAATGGAATCCCATTCAGGATGTAGTTTCATATCCTGGTGCCCAGCAAATTACAGCATAGGCTTTGGACTTCCATGACCCTGCTATATGTATGGCTAGATTTTCAGATGAAATGAAAACAATGTTTAGTAGGCAAGTGACAGATAGTGGGGACAAACTGTTTACTACAACAGTACATTTTGTGATGTTCTGAAAGCAATTTTATTACTATTTCCTGTTTTTTATGAGGCAATATTTTAAGTAACCTTGTGTCCTCTTCCCCACCTTAGGGTATTTCAGAGATGACATCTTGTGTCACTTCTGCGCCAGTATGATCAGCGGATTGGTTACTACTGCTGCCTCCATGCCTGTGGACATTGTCAAAACCAGGTTCATACTTTCAATATTATTTCAGATAATGCACAGTCTATGGCATCAGTTATATGATTGTTATAATCTAGGTACCACAAATGTGACACAAAATTTTGAAGACTTAAGCGTCTGTCAGCGGACTTGTTTTTCACTTCCTGTTTCTCAAATTCAGTGTCCTGTTTGTTGCCATGAATGAATGACTTGCATCATGTTTGTTAGTGTTCTGTGAATCTTCTCCTTCTGCTGCATCATTGACACCTTACCTGATTTCTGCCTCAGAATCCAGAACATGAGAACAATAGATGGCAAGCCGGAGTACAAAAACGGTCTGGTAAGTTGGCCACTGCTCCCGACTCCCTCATCACTGCTTTCTGGGCTATTAAAGGCAGCTGGAGCCATGACCTTTGAAAGAGAGAAAGGAGGGTTTGCTTAGGGTTGTGAGAAGGACAAGTGAGTACAGCAGGGTAACAAATCAAAGCACTAATCTGGGAAGGTACTCTGTGTGCCTGCATACATTTTATATGCAAACTTAAAATGTGATGTTTTTATACAAGTTACTCTGTTATTTGTGTTTTTTTTTTTTTGGTTTTTTTTTCCCCCCATTTAGAACTCCTATTGAAATTTTGCCCTACTGTAACAAGAGGCACAATCAGAGCTCCACAGTTTAGGATTTGATTGCTTGTTTTGACTTGGTATAATTGTAAAATGATTTTCATGTCATGAACTTGCTGTGTATCTGATCTTGTGTCTCCTGCAGGATGTTCTGGTGAAGGTGATGCGCAGTGAGGGTTTTTTCAGCTTGTGGAAGGGCTTTACACCATACTATGCTCGCCTGGGCCCCCACACTGTCCTCACCTTTATCTTCTTGGAACAAATGAACAAGTTCTACAAGATCTACTTTCTTGACTCTTAAGGTGCTCAGGTTGCTGATGGAGCCAACTGTTCTACAGACACTCTGACTTTACTCCTACATTGACCTCCAATTGCTGTGTTCCTATATAGAACTCTTTTACTCATAAATTTTCATCACTCACTAATGTGTAGATAAGGAGCTGTGTTGCAGTTTTAATTGGAGATGATTGGGGCCTTTTTTGTTCACTGTAAGAAATTAGGAATTTCCAGTTTATAGGCATACAAGGCAAAATTACAATTTAAATGTCTTATAGTACAGTATACAAGAAATATAGGCTATTGTGAACAGCAATAAAAAAAAATGCACCTTGACACTGCAGTTTACATAAACTTTAATTATGAGTGTATCGGGGTATAAATGAAGCTGACTGCTTCATTTAAGAAATCTAGTTGATGCTTCCTTGAATATGCTTACATCAAGATCTTTTGAGGTAAGCGCTAATCTGCCATTTTGACAGGTGACCCATAAGTATGTTTAAATTGTCTTTGACAGTATGGCATGTTTACTGGTGTGATGCTGCATATTACATATGGTTCAGTTCTTAAGTTTGGTAGGACACAGATTTGAAAGGTATCACAAGGACACTAGTTCTAAAGTTGACCCTGTATGACAGCAAATTTCAATGTCTGATTTGCTTCGAGTCAAGCTTTTTTTTATTATTTTTTTAACCAGTTGGAGTCTTCTGAATTTTTTTTTTTTAATTAAAATTCAAAAAACACCAGCTTAGCAGTATTGTGATTGTATGTGTTTAGACTTTTTTCCTTTCTGTGTCTGAACAAGGATAGTTCAGTTTTAAGTTATAAAATGTAAGTAAAAAATTGTATGAGCTACTTTGGAAAAATTATGTAAAACAAATCTGTGATTATGTAGTAATAAAAGGGGAAACATTTTTTCCAACAGGTAGTCTTGGATTTTTGGATCATGCAGTTTTGGATCTCTGTATCCAGTCTTTACTCAATACAATATGAATATCTGTGGTGCAATTATTTACTTGCAAAACAAAACTGTTGATTTTTATTTTCTCTCAACTGTATTAAACTAGTAACTAAGATTTTTTTTTTTCCTCCCTGTAAACTGGTAAGTAGATATGGTTTGGCAAGTTATGTTTATAGTGGTTTTAAGAGGACTGATTTTTTTTTTTTTTTTTTTGTGGTCAACTGTAAAGACATATGGAACTCCACCAGAGCAAAGAAAACTTTGTGGCTGTCTCAGTTTCAAGGTTATGGGTTTGAATTTGGTCCCCATTGAGGAGTTTGCATGTTCTTTTTGCATTGGAGTGGGTTTTCATACTGTTTAGATGAACTGACACTTGGGTTTCCTTCCAAAGTCTAAACACATTTTAGTTGAATTGCTGACCCAACATTGCTGATGATATGTGTGACTGAATGAGCTTGTGTGATTAGGCTGTGATGGACTGGTTTCTCATCCAATATGTACTTGTGCCCTGTGCTTTACGGATGAGCTCTGGACCACTATGTCCCTGACTTGGACATGTGCTAAATAATAATGAATGGTAGGATGCACTTAAAGTTTTAAGTAAATAGGTTTCTTTACACTATATTGGGCAGTGATGTGCAATGTATAGACAGTAATTGCTGACTAACCACCAGTAATTAAAAGCAGCTGTCTACAAAACTGCTGTTTGTTACACTTTTAATGTAAAAAAAAAATAAAAATATATGATTAATTAAGCATCCGTTATGAAATTATCCTACAGCCTTCTCCAAAATACAAAAATGACCCATATTTAAAATGTTGAGCGCTATCGACAGCGCGCATGCGCAATTTTGTCCAGCGTTCTTGTATTAGAACAATCCCTTTAAGGAGCACACTTCCGGCGCTGGTCATTCAATCCAAGATGGCGGACCTTCTGGGCTCGATCTTGAGCTCCATGGAAAAACCTCCCACCGTCGGTGACCAGGAAAGCCGACGGAAGGCTCGAGGTATGCATTACATTGTCCTAAATTATCCTTCGCCTTTGTCCTCAAGTAACTAATGCTACATTTCAGAAAATTGTTGCTATTAATACTTTCCATGTAATGGTCTCTAGATCTCACCTCCATATTGCTTTCTCCCTTTACTCAGAGGACGCTCGTTGTCAGCGTTAACTGTCTCTGCGTTACGTTTTTTATCCCTACTCTTATTGAGTAAAAAACGCGTCAATCAAATTGTTCACCTCTCCGTTCCGTTTTCCGATCGTTTCTGCCAGTAAGACTCATAAGTCCCGCCTATGCCGTTGTCTCATTGGCTCTTACTGGAACCTACCATTGCGTGGCCATTGGCTATGGTGAAACACAATCCCAGTACAGGGAAGTTCTAGTTTTCCTTAGTAGGATGAGCATAAAGTTTGCAGCTGTTTGTTAGATTGCAAAATAGCAAATGATAATACGACGGGTCTGAGGGAAGTTAGTTTATCTGTGTAAGCAAATTGCCCATTAGGGAGTAAAGTTGGAATGTTAGAAATGTTTATGAGTGAAAATGGACCTTGGTTGTTTCTTATTTCGTATGGTAGAAAGTCCACACACAGGTCAGGTAAATGGATATTTTGGATATTGTGCGTGCAGAGCAGGCAGCCAGAATGAAGAAGATGCAGGAAGATGAGAAGAGAAAGAAAGCAGAGTTCAGGAAACGGGTAAGAGGCCTCCTGTTTACTGCATAGTTTTTTGTTTTGTTTTTGTTTTTTTACCAGTAAGAATTTTACAGACCTATGCCTTGCCTGAAAGGAAAAGGGTGACACAGTAAAGCGGCAATTTTTAGTTCATGGCACATTATTAAACCAAATAAGGTTGATTTGATTTATTTAAACTGTATGCTTAAAATGATTTATGCTTAAAGTTTTAGCAGAATGTTCTCTAAAGTGTACAAATTGTGTCTGCATCAGATGGAGAAGGACGTGTCTGACTTCATCCAGGACAGCAGCTTGCAGAAGAAGAAATACAGCCCTATGGGAAAGATCGAGAGGAGCATACTGTAATTCCCTTTGGGATCATATAACATTCCTGTACTCCTGTTCAGAGCACCCAAATTGAGCCCAAAGGAAATCTGTTAACTGTCAGAATAGTGTTCTGAGAGCCAGATTATCTTGGTATCAACTCTGGAGTTAATCACATTTGATTTAATATTTGAACTGTTAATATAGCCCAAAGTAGCTGAATTGGTAATTTACTGTGTTGGGCTTAATTTAGAATGAATACAGTCAAGGCTTTTTAAAAGTTGTTAAACATACTGAATACTACTTACCTTTAAAATTTTCCTCAGACATGATGTTGCAGAAGTTGCCGGACTAACATCATTTTCGTTTGGTGAAGATGAAGAGAGCCGATATGTCATGATCTTTAAAAAGGTTGTGCCTGGCATATTCTTTAATTTTCTTTTCAATTATTTACTTACAGAGCGTGCTCTTTACACTCTGTGTTACTGTTATACTATCAAGCACAGTTCAGTGTATGTTTTGTGGCTGTAGGAGTTTGCTCCGTCAGACGAGGAACTGGAGGCTTATCGCAAAGGGGAGGAGTGGGACCCACAGAAAGCAGAGGAGCGCCGCCGGCTTAAGGTAAAAATCAAAGAAGACACATACAGAAATAGGGCTCCAGTTGTGGCTGGTCATGGCCTGCTGTTGTATCACTGAATGAGGATCATCTCCTAAAACATGTTTCAGATGAATTGGTGATTGGATTGTCCTTAATGTGGGTGGGTGCGTGCGTGCATGCGTGAGTGGGAGAGAGAGATTGTGCTGTGGTGGATTGCCATCCCATCTAGAGTGTATTCTGTTTCACACCTTATGATTTCAGGATTGACTTTGGACTACCATGACCTTAACAGGGAGTTGTTAATGAAGGGTATAGATGGTGATGGAGTCCAAGCAGGGTGTTACAGGATGTCCATGTGGACATAGCTCAGTAGTGATCTGGATGCCTATCTTCTTGCCCTTTTCCCAGGAGCAGGCTGTGCTGGAGGAACAGGAGACTAGCCAGACACAGACACGCGCAGCCTCTCCCAGTTCCAACTATCGTGACAAGTATAGCCACCTAATTGGCACTTCAGCAGCCAAAGATGCAGCTCACACTCTGCAGGCTAATAGAGCATATGGCTGTGGTGAGTATGTGGGAGGCTCCAATGACTGATACACACCGACATACTGCATTGTGTCCTGCACCTAATCTACGTATATTGTGTAATCCTGTCTTAATGCACCTTGAAGCTCTTCCATAAGGGAATGAAATATGTAATCAAACTGTATATTTTTTTTAATGAATGAAAATGGATGTAAAAAGTGTCTCCCTGTCCTCCACATATCTCTCAGTGCCTGTAGCCAACAAGAGGGACACACGTTCCATCGAAGAGGCTATGAACGAGATTCGCGCTAAGAAACGGCAGAAGAGAGAGGAGGAAGAGCTTGGTGCAGGAAGCAGCAACAACTCCTGAGGGGTGGATTCCATATATATATGTGTGCGTGTGTGTGTATGGGTGTCTTAGATGGCAAAAGATACTGAAAGGAGGGCCATAAGAAGGTGCTTTTAGAGTTTTAATCCCTTTACTTTGTCAGCCTAGCTGGTCTGTATTGACGTTGTACACTATATGTGAGAGCTGTCAAACAACATTGTAAATACAACTGCAGCACATGGTGAGTAGTGGGTTTTAAGTGACCTGCTGCTGCTATATTGTGTTGAAACCAGACTTCCTTATGTGTCTTCCGCCAGTTCCAAGCTTTCTGTTCCTGACATCAGCCACAGGACATGACATGGAACGCTTTTCATTTTTTAGAATGTAACCTAAAGGAAAATTTGGATTTCATGTCTCTATATTGGTAAGACTAAAAATGTAACAGAACATAGTATTACTTATTATCCAAATTTTAAATATAGTAGTGTTCTGTTTTAAGTTCTGAATTCACTTTTATTGCAGGGGTCTACACTATTGGTCTAGGTGATTTCCTAGACCAATGCACATGTTGACTTTTTTCAGGTACAAGTCCCAACTATAGTAGAAAATGAATAAAGTTCTTCAGTGCAACAATAAGCAGCATATACAGGAGGATCACCAGGAGTACCCTGCTCCAATCCGCAATGTAATAGCGATTGTGGAACCTAAAATGTTTGTTTAGATTTTAGTGAGACTCGATGGCAAGTGATAATATGTGCCAGTAACAAGTGAGGATGCTGCTCAAAAGTGTGATTTGCTCAGTATGTATTTGTCTGTTAAGCTTTATGGTCATATAACATATTTACTACAGTTTATAGATATCAGGTAGTTGTTTTCAACAAATTAAACATTCTGCTCATAACTTATTGTACTTATTTGTATGATATAGTCATCCTATTATTTAAAAAAAAAATTGCCATCTAACTTAGGTGAACTCTACAAAAGTTTCATTAAACCACAAAATGACAGTACACCATTTATAGTATAAACTTTTAAGTCAGAATAAGTTAAAACACTTGAATTTACATGACACTGAAAGCCAACAGCATTGCCAGTTGCAGAGTGCTTTATGTATTAAATGGAAGAACATCAATATAAGCATTGTTGCACTGTATTTTTAAATGATGGTGTTTTACATTTTTCAAGATATTTAATCTGAATGCTTGGAAATATATAATGCTATGAAATTAGTATTCTGGTTATTTTCCTGTAAGACAGTAATTTATCAGCTTTTTGCCTCTGATGTTAAACATGGTGAATAAAATATCATTTATGTTTCTGTGTTTAAGTTTACATCTCATACTTTGATAGTAAATGTATTCCAAGAAACTGGGGGAAAATGTACCATATAAAGCCACAGACTCTTCTTGCTTTTGTTGTCTTCTATCTGAGCAAACTCCCTCATTTTCTTATCCTGTATAGATCACTTACTATATCTATAAAGCAACAGCTTTTGTGACTTTTTGGGATTTGTGTAACTTGCATTAAAGAACAACTAACTTAAATACTACATTTGCATCCTTATGCAGTTCTGTGGCCACAAACTTTACCAATTATTGCTCAATAGAATGCTGTACTTAACAGACTTAACAAAATGCATCTTAATCCTAAATAAAACTTTGGTGTGTGGAATACTTTAATGCTTCAGCATAGGGTTTTGATAGCAAACAATTCTATGTCCAACTCTGATTTATTTCTCATAAATCTACTGGTTCTTTTGTCCTGTGATTAATACATTTTGCAACGAGAAAGCCATAAGGAAAGTTGTATTTCTGGACAAATTGCAACCATCTACTTATTTAATGCTTATTCATTGCTATTTTCTCCATGTATACTCCTTTTTGACACCAGCTGTTGTTTTTTACCTTTTTCAGCACTTCTCATCTTCTGTTATTGCCTCTTTAAATATATTGTAATTATGTTCAACATTTGCTTGTTTATAATGCTCGTATATTTGTAATTAAATTATCTTTCAACACACGATATCCGAAAATATCCATGTATCCACCGCGAAAGAGGTTAACCGGAAGTACGTCACGAGTCATCTGCCAATCGTAGCCCAGCTTTTCACGAGCAGGTCACGTCGTTAATCCTGTCAACACGCGATATTTCACTGCTTCCATTGGCCAGAGAATCGTAAACACGGAAACTGGAGTAAGAAAGGCACAAATCTGGTCTTACAAAACGCATCACAAACTCGATATAAGGACATAATTTTAAAAGTAAATGCACTTTTTATAAATTAGGCACTGTCTAAATGTCTAAAGGTGGGAAAAATCGTTTGAGGACAGAGCTGACAGCCTGACCGAAGCAGCGGGACACGGAAAGTTGGACTCTGGCTGACGCTTAGGACGGTATGTTTACAATTGGAGACGTTTTCAAACGAATTCTCTATTTGATTTATAATAACGTCTTTGAAGATTATCCTCAGAGTGACGTTGCATTATCGAAAAAAAGCGCTGCTGCCCGTCTACTCTGCGCTGCTCCCGATCGGTTTCCCTTGCAGCCGCAATGTAGACAGCTGTGGACAGATATGATCAACTGAGATGTACATAATATTTGTGTTTGATTCTGCACCACAATCCGAACAAGTGAGCAGCTGATTATTTGCTGGCTCCCGACCAGGTTAACTAGTCTACCTGAAGTTTCAGCCGTCTTCTCATTAGTGTCCCTTTGGTTTTGTAGTACAGTTCTCTGCACGTCATTTGTTGTCCCTTCTTGTCCTAAATAAGTTTTCTCCATCTGATCATTATTTCAGTGCATTTTATGTACATCATGTAAACGAGCTCACGCGTTTGTCTTAGCGGCACATCTGCGGCGAACAAATACATGGGGTCAAATCAACCTCTGTATCAAAGGCCTTTGGAACAGTTGTGAGAACTCCCTTTCAACAAGCTTGTGTCTTCGCATAGTCTCAGAATGGGTGTATCGAAGTGCCAGGAACAGCTCTACTTTTATAAGACATCTGCGATGTCCCTGGAAACATCCTATGGAGATGCACTGGGGAAAGGTAGATTCTACGGATAAGTTTGAAGTTTTGCTCCTGGAGAATCTGGTTTGCGATGGAACCAGTTAAACATTGAAATTAGTAGTTTCTATTCAATAGCAAATCCACACCCTTTTTTTGGTTTGCTGAGTTTGTAGAGTCTAATTCTGGGCATCTTATTGTTCCAAATAAATTTTGAGATTGTTATCTAATTTCTTGAAGAATTGTATTGACAAGTAGCAAGGTACATTTAAAATAGTTATAAAAGTTGTGGTAAAATGTTTATTCTGATGACAATGATTCTGCCAAATAAATATAAAGAGAGATCCATGTGGGTCTTCTATAACTTTTTTTCAATTAGCAGATTGTAGGATTGTGAATTGCTTTGGACAAAGATGTAAGCGAAATACTACATAGTCATTGTGCATTGTTTTTAAGAAAAGGGTGTGATAAATTAATACATGTAAATATAATTCACATAAGTGTATGTAAAACACATATGTGATTTGTTGAAACTTATAGATAGGAAAAGACATTTCATGATGATTACAGTTATAGTAATAATTTGTTCACTAGTGGGTCCATAAAGTGCAGGTTCGTCTTAGCTCTTGCACTTTCTAGTTTAATCTGAATATTTGCATGTTCCGTTCCTCTTGTACCTCACACCCTATGTTGATGCAACAAATGTTAAAACTTAATCAGCATTTCTCCTTCTGTATACATTCAGTGCTCTTTTCTCATTAATTTCCTCATATCAATACTTTTTGGGGCCTCAAATTATCTGGACCACACTTTTTTACCACAGGTTCCAATACAGTGCAGCCTGCATGGAGTTTTTGCTGTGTTTGTGTGTGTTTCATTTGGGTGCTTTGGTTTCCTCCTGGATCCCAAAGAAGTGTTTCAGGTGAATGAGTTACTGTAAATTGTTCTTTATATGTGTGTTTTTATGGTCTGGGTGCAAGTAGGCTGAGGTGTTCCAGGGACTGCCTGCTTGTGTTCAATCACATCATATCATCGCATGACACTAACATTGTCACGCGTGATGCAACATTTGTTTTGTTTTTTTTAAATTTATAGTTCATTTCTTTTTAAGGGAACTTTTGAAAGGAGCTCCCATTATGGTTTTGTTGAAATCCTGAAGATGTTTTTGAATGCACATTTCTTGTTACAGTAGATGCTGTTTTGAATCACTTGCAAAACAATGTTGTTTTGTGTTCCCACTCTGTGTGTAAGGGAGGCCTTCATTTCTCAGACAAACCCAGAAAACTGTTGGTATTCAGATTGCGCTGATTGTCTTCTCAACCCTGGTGTGAATTTACTTTACCACAATTTTTTCTTAGTTGAGTCATAAGAAATCAACATAAAATGAATTTTAAAGGCTTTAGTTAAATTACAGCAATTACATTAATGGTATTTACTTGAAGTAAATCTTCTGATTTCACACTGATGATGCTTTGTAGTTAGGACTGGGTTAGAAGATCAACTTTACTTTCATGTCCAGTTGTTTTATGCTTGAACGATCAGGTGAGATCTTAGGAATAGGAGAGGGCAGTTTGTGATGTTGTCGTAAAGTACAAGGATATGTAACCTGATTCTATATTTGTAAGTTCTGCAGTGAGCAGTGTTCTTATTACTTGAGTAAAGTACCAGCTAGATAACTGTATAATATTTTGCAGTTTTACATTGTTGTATGACGAGCCATGCACGGTGTCCAATGCATTGCGTTCTGTGTTTTCAGGATAGGCTCTGGACCACCAGAACCCTGTACTGGACATATGGTGATTTATAATTGATGGATGCGTGGGCATTCAAAAACTCTTTATCTACAGTATCGTCTGTGGCACATTGTAAACTATAACAGATAAATAGATTTTTTTTTATTTGATTAGTCCTAAGAGATTCTGTTCCAGCCCATTTTTGAAACTTGAAGCTATCCTTCTGGGGTTTATCAAACATCTGTAGTCTGTCTCCAGGTCAAACTACATTTTGGCACAGAATGTACAGTAAAGGTCAGAAGGCTACAAGGAAAATGGCATTATTTGCATTCAGTCATGTTTTTTGATAGCATCCTCATACTGATCTGTTTTACAGGCCCTTGTCTCACTGTATTGTTTATTATCCAAATGAGTGTCTTATTTTTCAATTTACAGTTCATCCCCTTGGTTTAGTGTGCATACACATAGATAGAACACGTTATTTACACAGATCTGCCAAGAGTATTGTGATTGTATAGATTGTTCTCAATGTACAACTGGGTTTGGGACCAACACTAGTAAGTTGAATCAGTCATAAGTCAGATCCTAATCATGACTGAGTGATTATCTTTAGTGTGTAGTCCAACATACAGTAACTTTTTTCCAAAAATGTCTATTTTTAACCTATGTTGTTTTACTTCTTGCCACAGTATAGTGTATTATCCAAACCATTATTAAATAATTAAGTACTGTATTTTTTTTTACTAAAGTTTCTTTTTAAAAAGTACAGTATGCTCGTAACAATTTTTTGAAACATATTAAATATATATTTTGAATAAACTAAATGATGTTCATTCGCTTAACAGAATTCCTGGAAACATTACTTTTTTTTGACAATTTTTATCCAATTCTGTGAAAAATTCTTTAAAAATTATTACTATTTATTACTTATTTATTATTTACTGTTGTATGTTGATGACAACCTGTATGCATATTAATGAGTTAACAGAAGTTTTTCAGTAAGAATTTTTAAAATTTGTTGATATTTTTTTAAAGGTGTACATATTAACAGTATAGTAATACCCTGCTCAATGCTGCCCTGTTTAGCATTGTTTTATTATACTGCTCGTGATGAATTCTTAGATTACATAGTTCACTTGGCTTTGTGGGCTCCTTTTGTGTTGTTAAAATTGTAATAATAATCATTTTCACATCTCTCCGGTGTTTGTGCCACTCTACCCCACCCTTCAATGGGAAGAGGGTATACTCTCCTTTTTTGTGTATGGCCCCTTCCCTTTTTTCCAGTGCTCACTGTGTACAACTTATGGGTGCACTTTCCAACAGGCCACTGTGAGCAGTTCCAGATTCTTTATTTTTTATTCATTTTATGCTTGTGTCATGCATTTACTTTTAATCTCAGAGTTATCCAAAAATTGAATGTCATTTGTGTATGTGTGTGTGCATGTCTGGCACCTTTTTCGTGAGGCATAAAGTTAAAATGATTTGGTTAGCGCTCCACTTTCTAAGAACAAATCCAGAACACTAACTGAGGTCTTACTGTGCACTAAAAGCATGTCCTCTGCTGGTTAAGAATAACTATGCTTGTCAAATGTCCTCATTTTAAGTTATAGTCTACTTGCCCCTATTGATAGCATTTACTAGAGTTCCAGAGTTACTAGTTGTCAGTTGAAGCTACAATTTTAATTATATCTGATGAAATACTTTCACTAAAAACTACTAATAAACTTGTATTTTTGTTTTATTCCAATCCTTTTCCATTAAAATTGTGCTGTATGTCAGTTCTGTGGAGGAGCAGCATATACTTGTGTAGCATCCCAGAAGATTTAATGATGATCCCCTTGATCAGCAGCCCCCTTGCTCACAGCATCACTCACCACATGAACTTATATTTCTGCAAGTACGCTGTGTAGAACAACAGGTGGTGTAGTGCTTTGAGCTGCGACCTGGTGCTTGAAGGACCCACGTTTGAATCCCACCTTCTTTTGCAGTACACTGATCAAGCTATCTATACTAAATTGATACAATACAATTTATTCAAAACACTATAAATTATTGTGATGTGAATGTAATGTAAGGACAAATAGAGATCTGTGTAAATTGACAACAGAGGCACCTAGATTCCTGTCTTGTGTGCAGTCAAGTAGAGATAGTGTGTAATGACTCATGGAAACCCTTGTGAAAGGTCATTTCTTCATGTTTGTATTGACAACATTGATATTTGAGAGGTTTTTCTGCACCCCGAAGTATGAAGACTCCTACAAATGGCTCTGTGTATAAGGGTAAACAAGTGTTGATTGTTGTACTGAACTATTTTTATTCATTTTATTCCCTGTGTTCCCTAGGGTCTTGTGTGGTCAAAATATTTTCCAGCAAAACAGCAGTGTAGCAATGCTAGTAGCGAAGTTCCATCTCCATTAAATGTTTATTTCATCATCACCTAGATTCCTCCCCCTGTCCGGTGACCCTCTAAGGCCTCTTCATTTAGAAAGGATGAAGTGTTTGCCTGCCAGGGATGCGAACCCCTGGCTTGCCATAATGGTAATGGCCCTGTGCTGCTCTGTGCTGCCCTCCCCAGGACATGCCTACATCTTTGCTGTGAGTCTCTCATTTTGTTCCTTTTTGAATAGTGTGTGCACATGCGTGTGCACGAAACAGAATACATGCAAACTTTCGAGCCTTCCTCAGTGTCACAAAATGCAAGTGGAATGAAGTGGTGGTTAAAGGAGGTTGAATTGGACTTGGGGAATCTAATGCACCTGCATTCTTCACACATTTCACATGCCTTTTCTGCCACTTCTCTATAGCACAACAGCAACATCACAGAGCTGATTTTTGAGGATATGCCCTCATTCTTTGGGAACCGTTTGCCAAAGGATGGTCTGATGGTAAGTGATACATGGCCTGTTGGGGAGGTTTGGTGTTGTAGCATTCTTTCATATTTCTGGAATTTTGTGGGAAACTTGTCGACATAGACGATGTGGTACATGTGGTTTTTATCACTTATTATAATGCTTTTGGATTGTCAGGGAGTTCTGGTGGAGTCCCGTCCTCTGAATGCCTGCACCCCCATTGAGCCTCCACCACGTGAGCCAATACTGATCAACAGTAACCTCACTAACTACATCGTCCTCATCCGCCGCTACGACTGTAACTTTGATATCAAGGTATGCCATTATCTTTGTGCCTCTATATCCTTTTCTTGTGAAACTAGCTGAGTGTAATGTGCTTCTGCTTCTCCATTCAGGTGTTGCATGCTCAGCAGGCCGGATTCAGTGCAGCCATCGTGCACAATGTGCAGTCAGATCACCTGCTGAACATGGGCTACAGTAATGGTGAGTACTGTGCTGTTCCCCGAGTGGTTCTTTCAGTGTGATTGTCACTGAGTTATCAGAATCAAACCAGGATCACAGTGAAATAAAGTGTAATGTATTTATAATAGTCATAATAAAATGTAGTGTTATTATCTTGTTGTACAACTGTTTCTTGAAACCTTCTTGAATTAGACCTATGTGGAGAAAGATGCTACTTCTGATCAGCAGTGTCTTCTTCCTCAGAGACAATTGCAGATGAGATTGAAATCCCCTCTGTGTTTACGGGGTACAGTGCTGCTCAGGAGTTGAGGAAGTACATAATTGGGGAAAGCGGGTGAGTTTGGCAGGTGCACATACAATTGCCCTTTGATGCACATGAACCCTATCCCAATATGATGTCATTTCCTAGCATTCTTCTTTCATGTGACCTTATGACATCATATAGTATATTCCTCTTTGCTATCATTTATAGACAGAAAATCCCACAATTCCAAAAACTTTGTTCTAAAAATTTTTTAAATTTTATTTTTACTTGTAGGGCATACATTATTCTCAGGCCAGAGTTCTCCTTCCCTCTCTCCTATTACCTTATTCCCTTCTCTGGAGTCATGGGGATGATCATCCTCACCATGGTCACCATCCTGGTAAGATACTACTGTCTCCTAATCTCTTACTCCAGTGCCTTTTCAATTTCTTGTGGAACAGACAAAAATTTTGCATACATTTGCTATTAGTGTCAATGTTCAGGTGCAGAATACTAACCACTCTTGCACTGATGGCGGTTAGCAGTTGACCATAGTGATAATGTTTACTAAAGATTTTGCATACTTTTCAGTTTCTTTAGAAATCTATGATTGAATTTTAACTCAATGTAGAAAAATATGTTATGTTGTACTTATTATCAGTACATTCTAAAAATGTTTGAATTTGAAAGTGTGTGATCATACTGTACTGTGAACTTATTCATATGCTGTTGGTGATAAAAAATACCATATTTCACAACATTTCCCCCAGCTACAGCTTTTGAAATGATTGCTTTTTAACAAAAACATTTTTCGTGATCCAATAACTTCCAGACCGTGAATTTTTGCACAGGAGCCATTTTAAGAATGCTGCCTAGCTGAAGCTCTTATCGCTGCCATCACCATATTTGGCAGTGACCAGCTGCCAGATCATTGGGGTCAGACATTCATTGTTGCTTCTGTAAATCCCTGCATAGATTGTGCGCTGTGTGCAACACAGGAAGAGAGCCAGGCGGAACCGGTTGACCAAGGAGCAATTGAAGAAGATCCCTGTTCACAAGTTTAAGAAGGGTGAGTGAGGACTCTATTGGTCTCTCTCTATCTCTCTCTGTCACTGTCATCCTCTCTCTGTTCTCTTATGTTCAAATTGAATCTCAGGGTAAAAGTACTATATTGGTATCAAGTTTGAGTTGACTATATCTGTCTGTCACTAATTACATCTGTCTTGCAGCAGTCACTTTTTTAGTTAAATGTCACTCCTCTTCTATTTGCTGCGGCAGCAGGTGGGACTGCAAATGTGTGTTTGTTTGTTTTAGAAATCTCTGAAGCACACAAACTCTTCCACCATGACAGACTTGTAGACCAAGGTTTCATAATTATTTCCGTTGCATAAAACCCTTGCTGCTTCGCAAACAGTCTATGTGCACAGATAACATTCACAATTGTTTTCATCTTCTGAATGTGTTCAAATTTGTGAATTTTTATGTGTATGTAGTGCCAACTTCCTGCCTTCTGCAGTGCTGTCTGCACATTGCAGATGGAGATAAAATGGAAAACTGCCCAACCAAGATTTATAGTGTTTCAGCGGTGCTATGTTCTCTGCCCACAGAGCAGCATGCATTTGATAAAGTGTACGGATGGCAGACAAAGGAATGCCAGTTACATTGCTCACAAGCAGAGATCACATTGCACAGTGCTTTGCGGTCACTTTGCCTTGCAGCTACCCTGGAAACAGACAGTGAGCAACATGAATAATGTGATCAAGTCTGTACACATTTTTCCTTTGCCACGGTTTTCTTAAGATTGTTGGGGAGGAGGACTGATCTCATCTGTCCTTCTGTCACAACACACTGCTGTTAGAAGCATGTCACTCTGCAGGCATGCTGGCAAGGGTAGTAGACAAATAATTAAATTTGAAAAATTAAATGCAAATAAAAAAAAAAAATAGTTTGGAAACAGTTTTAGAGCAACATTGCTAATGTAATTTTAAAAGGAAGGTTTTAATTATAGTGTCTGTTTTGAAACTTGCCACTGTGTTACAAGTTGTGTTACTGTGGAGACTTCAGATGATGAAATAAATCGGTGAACCCCACCCCCAGTGTAAACTGAAGACCGCACTCTGAATGTGTGTGGAGTCCCAGCTATGTCAGTGGTCCTCTGTTGGTAAACTGTCCTCTGAAGTACTTACCAAAATGATGGCACTGATGCCGGTAAACACACTGACTGGTTGCTTTGGGTTTAAATGAGTCTATTTGCAACTGTGAAACAGTTATGTGAAAGAATGCAGAGGAACAAGAATCTCTGAGGACTAATCTGCTGCGAAGGGTGAAGCTGACGCCCTCCTTTTCTGCTTGTGCCAAAATGCTGTTTATAGTAGTGTTTTCTAGAATCACTGGAGACACTGCACTTTAGCTTTTTGTCAGTTCAGATGTGGTTTTATAATAGCTGAACCTCTCTTTCCATTTGTTCTATATGAGTTTCTGCTACTCTATTCCATTACAGAATTCTTTCAATCCTCTTGCCTGCCAAGCCTGTGCTGCCTTGTAGGATTTGGCCTTTGTCACAGATTTGAGCACTTGTCAGCAAGCTGCTGAAACAGTCCCAAGTTGGGAGGAGTCTCATATTATGCACAATTTTTGCCTGTTTCCTCAGAACAGGAACAGTGCTTACAAACTGTAACTTTAATGCTGTTCTAAATACATATAGTGCTTATAGAAAATTGTAATGTTCTGTGAATATTGTGTGCCTATTGAAACCCTGCTTTTCTTATTGAGTGTTGTTTTTCTCTCCACTTTATTCTCCACTTCTTTACACATAAATGCTTCTCTCATTCTCCCTTTGTGTTTCACATTATGCCCTGAACACTCAGTCCTACTTCTGTGTATTCACATGACAGACATATAAAACTTTCATAGTATGGCTTGGGAAAAAAAGTCTTGGTACTAGCATAAAATCAAAATGTAGTTACCATTACCCTATTAGCTGAAGTTGAGTATCAGTTTCTGTCTTCAGGAGAAAGAAATTTAAGAAGTACTTAATGAAAAGAAAATATATTCATGAAAAAAATGGGGAAACAATTAAATTTGATCCCCTTAAGTATAACAAGTCTTAAATGTAGTAAGAAAACTTTTTTCATTTAACCAATGCTTTTCCCCAAAATGACTTACAATGTTATTTCTCATAGAATTATTTTCCACTTTATAAAGCTGGGTGATTCATTCTGTATCAATTTATAGTAAGTACCATATTCAAGAGTATCATAATAGCAGGTGCCTATCTGCTGTCCCCTACATTTTAACCTTAAAAAGGAATTACTTGTCTTATTATGGTTTTTGGGCCAATCAATGTGAGTGCTGTGTGTTTGGTGGCTCTGGCATATTCTTTGATCCTCCCAAGAAATCACAGGCAAATTAAGGTGCAAATTCTGCAAATATGAACCAACAACTGGGCTGAGGGTAATAGGGAGGAAATCAGGAAATAAAACACCTTTGGTCAACTTTAGTCTCTTTATATTATGGGAAACATAAATGTGAATGCGGCCCTTTATTTGTGTTTGTCCTCTTCTCTGTCTGATAGGTGATGAGTATGATATGTGTGCAATCTGTTTGGATGAGTACGAGGATGGAGACAAGCTGCGCATTTTACCCTGCTCACATGGTAAGCCATGTCTGTTGATATGTCTAAACTGTGTGTCCAGGAAAACAAGTTGAGTATTCAGAGTAAATGGGGATAGGTGAATTTTGTTTGTGCATTCTTATTGGTTCACTTGGGTGCTGGAGGAAAACGGCCCCCTTTCAGTGAGCTGAAGGAGCCCAGGTCTTTGGAAACGTCATGTATGGAAGTGTCTTCTGATCTTGGCCGGATCACAGCTCACAGATCGGTTAATCAAATATTATGTGACATCCATTTCACACTACATATGTGGACTCTAAATGACATGCCAGCCTCTCTGAGATGACCTTTCACTCGGGGAGCTGACGTGTAACTTGAGGCAAATGAGAGAAATTGAAAGATTAGACTTTTTTTATGTTCCTGCATTTACAAACAAGCGCCACGCTCTCGCTCATAATTTTACCATATTACCATGGTGCTTTAATCCGGAGTGACATGTGCAGATGACACAGATGTTTCTAACACTGTTCATCCTTTGCCCCTTTCCCAGCATACCACTGCAGGTGCGTGGACCCCTGGCTGACACAAACCAAGAAGACCTGCCCAGTTTGCAAGCAGCGCGTCGTCCAGCCAAGCCCGGACCACCCGGAATCTGAGTCTGAGGATGAAGAGGGTGGGGCTGGGGGTGGGCCTGGTGCAGGAGATGAGGAAGCTACAGAACGCACCCCTCTACTCCGCACCCCCCAGGCAGGCTCTCCCTCCTCAGATAGTGGCACACCAGCCATGTATTCATCCACGGTAGCTACAGCAGAGTGCCTGGTCCCTGTGCCCTGCTGTGACTCACCCCTGCTAGCACACGAGGGCTACTACTCTCCAGAGGAGGATTCAGACTCAGATCAAGATTCAGACAATGAAAGCCTCACTGATGGTGACTCAGCTTGTCTCATCGGCAAGGGTCAGGTAGGGGTGTGAGGGTGGACAAGGTGATGGAATTAATTTGCCTGGTTCGGGGCCACTCAACCTTACTGTGGTTCCTTTAAGGGGTTCATTGTTCCCCAAGTTTTACACCATGCTTTCTGTCAAGGGTTTCTCAGTTTGATTGTTTTTTTTTCCCCTGCCTTTATATTGCCTATGGTCTTCCTCCGTTTGTCCCATCTCCTTGCTGAACGCTAAGCCATCTGCACAAGCCTGAACAACACTAACACCTCTGACTGGGGTGGTTTCATTTTTATTTAGGTGTGTAAGAACTACTCAGCAGGTGACATGAAAACTGATGAACCAGTCTAGAATGTTGCAAATGTCGTACATATCCTTTTTCAAGAGGAACAGTTGAACTTTTTATTTTTCATGGAAGGGTAAGTCTGCTTTATTATATGCAAATTGTTGTGGTGGAATAGTTGAATGGCGTCCATGTTGTCGCGGAGCTCTGTATTGTATCCCTAAACTGTGTTATCACTACTAAGAACATTGAAGGTTCAAGGTTAGTTTAAATTTCAATTTATCTCAGTGAAATTATAGTTTCTGAATACCATGTTCCTTTTTTGAAAAAGAAACAAGCCTGCTTGAAATTAATTGTTTTGCTTTGATGGAGGTAAAGAACATTGGAAAGATGTTTAGTCAGTTCAGTCTGAACTTATCATAAGGGGTCAAAGGAGGATGTGGGGCTGCGGGATTCAACTCCTTAATGTATGGTGGTAACAGCCCACAGTAACAGCCACTTCCTGCCCCTCCTCTTTCAGAGAACCCAGTTTCCTCCCTACTGTGGCCAAACAATCGTGTCCTTTGATACGTCCCCTCTCCTCTACTTCCAATTACAGGCACCCCCGAGTTTTTAGGGGCACAAAAAGTATTACTGATGCTGCAAAACACAACTCTTCATTCCTCACAGGGACCACATGAAAGAGGAGTACCTGGCACTAACCCTAAGAAAGGACCTATGGCATTTTTCCTTGAAGTCTTGTGTCTCTAAAGAGGGCAATTACATCAGGGCCTGTGTGGGGTCATCTTGGTGTACTGCTCTGACTCCTGTCTCTCACTTTACAAGTGTCAGCTTCCTTGAGACATTTCCATTCAGCCTGAATGTGCCAGGTTGTTGCTAATTGAAGTGCAAGTGACACCACAACTTGGTGTCACTCCACAGCCCCACTGCAGCCAGCATCTGAAGTTCAGCTGTCACTTCCAAGGTCTTTATTTGCTCACACTTAACTCCATATGAACTGCCAGAACATGAAGAGCAATAAAGATTAGTGCAGTAATGTTGCCGTGTCAAGTGTTACTGTGAGTTGGTGTTATTTTCTTTTTCCTGTTAGAAGAGAGAAAAGCCCAAGTGTATGTTGAAGATGTGTTTTTGAACATCTCTGTGGGCAGAATTTCACCTTTGTACTCAGAATGTATCTTTTCTGAAGAATGCAGCACACTATTGTTATTGCTGTCTGCTCAACATTCAGTAACTTTGCTTTTTTTAAAGCAAAAATTAAAAAACCAAAACCCACCAGAAAAATGATTCTCTGGCATTACAGCAACTACACTGCCATGTTTCTGATGAGGAAGGCGATTCACTATTGAATTAAGAATTGATTTTGACCTTAAATGAGTCTTTCACGGTGTTGTATTGCATTACAGTCAGAGCATTTTTCATTTTTTAAATCTTATAAGTGTCTGAGAGCAGCCAATTTGTATTCTGATGAGGAGTGCCAGTAGAGCTGTGTTATGGCTGCACTGCTGTCTTCACTTAGATCACTGTTTGTGTTCAACTAGCTTGATGAATAGTCAACACAGTGCTCACACTGACATTGTACACATCCCACCCACACCCAGTGGCTCTCTAAGAAAGCTCAAGTGACTTCTTTTCATGCATTTGTTTTCCGATGTTCTTTAAAATAAGCACATTAAACACACTGCAGCAGCTGTTATCATTGTGTGCTCTTTCAAAACCTTTCAAAAGTCATACACATGCTCTAAATTCTTCTTTTAAAATTTTTTAAGTGATTGTTTTCTCAATTCAATGAAACCTATTTTGTGTTGTGTTCATCCTGACTGTTGAAACTGGCTTGAACTGTAATGTGAATAATAAGTAAATGTTTTATACTTGCATATCATCAATTACAGAGATGAAGTTTAATTAATCTGAATAATTGTACTTCACATCCATAAATGTTGACTAAATCATTGTCAGTCTTAATATGTAGAGATGTTATGTAGTACCGGTAAATCATATGTATTAAACAGAAATCCTGATACTTGTAGTCAGAGTAGGATCTAAATTTTTGCAATACATTAATTAAATTTTTTTTCCCAAAGTATTTCTGTATCTTGATTTAACCTTCCTATCGCTGAAAAATTTGAATTTTGTATTGTTTTACTTTTTGCCACTAAACAATTTAAATTATTTTGTTGCTGTTTTGTGTTAATGTGTCCCTTACTCAGCCTTTCCAATGATTCTGTGTTACACATATCCTCAGTGTGTACATTTAAAAAAAAAAAAAAAAATCCTTTCATACTATATCACAAAAAATATGATTATTTAATAGAGAAGCCTAGTAACTTGTACCTATTCACAATGTGAGCATGAGGCTGTAGCCATATGTTGTCTGGCAGTATTATATGCCAAAAACATGTCACAGCTTATAGGTCACGGGAAAAAAAAATCAGATTATCATAAATTAAACAAGAATGTTATTAAATTTTATTTGCATTTTACTTCTTAGTGTTTAATAATTTTTTAGCTTAAAGGAATCATTTATATATTGAACTATCTTTGCAGCCCATTATTTTTGCTCATATTCAGAAACTTTAGACAGTAACAAAAAAAAAAAACTGGTCACATACCAAAAAGTTCAAATATGCACTTGTAGAGTCAGCTACCATCTTGCCCACTGGATGTGTAGGGTTGAGAAGGAAGGTGATGAGGAAGATGAAGCCCCATGAAGAATGTGTGTCATGTGTGCTTCCTACAGAGAGTGCCTTTGTGCTGGAGTTCTCCTGCAGCTGCGTCAGCCTCGAGATCCCACTAACACTTCATGTTGGGGAGGGGTGATGTTCATTCAGAAGCTGCGTGTGAGAGGAACTCGGGTGCAACAGGCTGTGGTTTATGCCATGATGGTGTTCTTCACAAGAGCATCCAAAACCAACTGCTTCAGTACACAATGCTGTTTAGTTGCTGGATAACTGATTCAAGAGGAAACAAAGGGGTTTGGTCAAAGACTGATCAACAGTCTGAAGTTTTCCTTTTCATAGAAACACTCCATGTCAGAGCGAATATCTGGATTTTGATTCTGTTTCCTTAAACCAAAACAATGCTTTGCTGTTTGGATGGAAAATGAAAAGCAGTATATTTTTGCATGTAAAAAATAGGTAACATTTTATTTCTTTTCAAAGATTTCAATTAAAGTTATGATCTAGAACAGATGGAACAGTATGCTTTGAGAAGATATCCTCTACACTAGCACTTGTTTAACAAAAAGTCTCTGCTCAACAAGGTGGACACACACAAGACTACTATGTCTTGATCAACTCAGCAATGGATTTCATGCTGTTTGCAAATAATTTCAGCTATACTTTTACAAAAATAGCCATTGGCTACAATTAGGCAACAATTGAGGGTATTAATATAATTTAGAAACTGTGTTTTCTTGTATGAATCCATGAGGTTACAGTTTGTGAATACTAATATGCATAGTCATACCCATACCTGTTTGGTGTCAGGGCTGCTCTGGAGTGTGGTTTGTCACACAGTGCAGGTGACCTACCTGCGTCAACTCACTCACTGTCACCTTGTTTACGGAAATCTTGTTTCCTCACAAGTTAAAATTCTCTTCATCCTGGCATCTCCCACATATCTCCATAATCTACATAACTACTCCAATTTTTTTCCCTTGGACTTTAACAAAAGTACGGGGACCCTGGCCATATTTTTCTTACGCAACCAAGCAGGAAAAGTGAAATGAGAGCTGAGAAGAAAAGAAACGAGCGAAGTTCTCCCAGATGAGTCTCTAGCTTTGGGGTGAAAGTGTGAAGCACCTCTCCATTTATGCACGAGTGATGGACACGTGATCGATGTTAGAATGGACATGTAAGAGAAGACCTGCCAGAGTTGACAAGCAACAGAGGACACAGACAGAGCGTGCACGTTGAAATGAAAGTTCCCACACATGTAAGGATGGACACAAGACGCATTAAAACGTGGCACAAGTTGGAGAGGACACAAGAAAAGATAAATGTTAAACTGGACATGTAAAAGAAGGTGTGAGAATGGACACATGCTGGAGAAGGCATGTAAGGGTAGACGAGACGTACAAGTGAGACACTTGTGAGAATGGGCACGCAGAGACAACACATGAGAGTGGACGTGTGGACCCGACACGCGTGTGGGGGAGGACCTTGGAGAACTGACGTGCAAGAATGAATCATGCGGTTGCACACAAATGCACAGTTTTCGAACTGTATTCATGCACCTTAAATCTGGTAAATGTTCATGACTATTTCAACTGTACCGTCCATTTAGCTTTTGGTTTGATTATTCCGGAGCGAAAAGCGGTTTTGTCTCCGCTTCCAAGCGCTCTTTGTACCCACTCATTTTCTCTCTTACTTTTGCTGGAGTTCGAGGAAGTTCTCGCTGGGTTGAACCTTCTTCTGCTGCTCTCTCTCTCTCTCTCTCTCTCTCTCTCTCTCGCGGAGTTCGAGGAAGTTCTCCCTAGGCTGATCCCTCTCCTCCTCCTCCATAAAAACTCAGTTTTACTTCCTCATTTCGCGCATTCTCAAAGCTGCTGCTTCAGGTACTTCACTGTTTGCAGGTATTCACAACCGCTGCAAATGAATAATAAAACACAGCTGACCCCGCTCGCAGATTCGTCTGGTCTTTTATAGATTTCTACAGATTTTATTTGTACTCCCCCGGGTTTATGTCCCAGTGGCGAGAAGATCCGTATTCCCGAGTCCGATTTGATGTCTCCCCCCACCCCGTCTTTCCTCCGCAGGTCTCCCGAATCCTCCTCCTCATCTGAGCACCATGGCCTGGCAACCGTACATCTCCAGCCTGATGGCCGAGGGCAACTTGCTGGACGCGTGCATCGCGGGCTTCCAGCCGGGCCAGGAGGCCGTGTGGGCGGCGCACCCGAACGGAAAGTTGTCCACGATCACGGTAGCGTGACAGCACGGCGAACACCGCCACACCGTAGCCATCTGACCCCAGAGTAGCTGCTGTACTTTGCCTCACAAACCCCGAGCTTGTGCTTGCGATCCCCGGATCTCCTGTTTGCTAAACAGCCGGACAAAAGCCTCGGTGCTCCGCGCGGAAGTGCTCTCGGATCCTCGTCGTTGTAACTTTGCCACCACCGCCAGCCCTCATTTCATATCCTCAGCTGTCCTTCAACATTAATGCTGAGCAAGAAACTAATACTGATCAGCGGTACGAAGGTCCTGGGAAAGGGAAAGATTTCAAAGCCTTTAGCAGACGCGCACAAGAACTTCTGATGTCACTGCTACTGCCACACCCTGCTGTGAGACCTTTATTTTGTACCACGTTCCAAATAATCGCTGTACATGTCGCGCTCCTTACTCTATTCCTGTGATCCTCGTATCCAGATGTTGAATCCAGTGCTCAGTTTCGGTTAAAAGTCTTGCATTGTCCTTTTTCCCCGAGTGACTTGAGAGAGTTTACTGCCCAATTTATAAGGCATTCATTTTTATTAGGATTATTTTTGACTTGCTGGGGTTGGTTGTCTCTACTTAAGCATTTTCACTGAAGCTGTGAGGGAGTACTGGTGTTTCCTTCCCCTGGGACATTGCTCTGTCTCATGGTTTTATATTCTAAGGAACTAATGTAATTCAAAGGCATGAGCGCTGATTTTGTCACATAAACCTCTTATTCAAACTTTCCTTCTGTGTTCCACAGTAGGAGTCATCATACGGTGCATGAAATATGAATGAAACGGTCTGTGTCTTGTATGGTGGCACATTTGTAAATCAAATGGAGCCTGGCTGTGGTCTTGGTATAAACTAGTGGCGTCTCATTTGACTGAGCTGAAATATCACCTGGAAATTTGTCCACATTCCTCTCATGGATCTAAATGTGCTACTCTGGGGTTTTCAGTTGTGACTCATTTATTGACATAGTGAAGAACTCAACTGTGATTAAAACTCGGCATAGACTGGCCAGCCTCCAGAACCAGCTAACTTAGTGTTGTATATGGTCATATGGGTCCTCGCTGGTGTGAGAACTGCAAGAGGGTTTAATGATGGTGTGGGCTCAGGAGTTGCGACGTGTTCTCTATTGTGAGCGCAAGCTAGTAACTTTTTTGGGGGAGGAAGGGGCAGTTTGAAGTAGGATATGGCCTGTACGTTCAGGTCCTTGGTGTTCCGGTGGTTACTGGGTGCGGCCGTCTTCTGAGTGGTTGGCAGTCGGTGAAGTTTTACCAGGGTGAATCCCATACATCTTCAGTAGTGCTGGTGCCCTAATCTGGTGTAAGAAATCTGGCTCTGCCTCCAGGCTCCAGCCACTGCTATTAACTTCTGCTCTGGATGTGGGGTAACTTCAAAAGAAGCTGTCCCATGTCCCTACCCACCCCCCGACATTCTTCGGTCAGGTGAAACGTGATATTCTCATACCAGGATTTGGACTTTTCTTTGTGTTGGATGTCTTCGGTTAGGGCCTTTCAAGATGCCTTTCTGATGTGAACTCAGAGGATTAAAGCTTGCTGACAAGTAACTGCAAGTCACTATTAAATTTGCTATATGTAATTCTGCTTGGACATTAACCTCACTGGTGTGTCTTTCACTTTGCAGGTGAGATTTACTACAGCAATAAATACAAGGATGTATAAATCTGTCTCTAAATACCTGCTGCTATTATTAATTAATTGTGTTTATTACTTTAATAACACTGAGGTTAGCCTCCCAGCAACTCATTACTGGTGATATTTTAATAGTGGACTGCTGTGTTTTCCCCAGTACAAAACTGGGCTATATGACTTCTCCCACAATGCAACACTAAAGGATATTAGCATGCAGGTGTTCCTTTGCATGGGGAAGTATTGGATGTTTTAGAGTGGAGTCTTTTTGAAAATGAGCCAAGTTTCCACTTAATAAAATGCTGGGATATGAACGGAGAAACCTGCTCATTGTTACTTCTGGAGGAACCCAGAGCCACATGTCTCACAAGGAGCCACAGCTCAAACAGGCATCATAGATCATAGGGATTTGTGGCAGAGGGTGAGGGAGAGGTACTGTGCTAGATGTCATAAGGCAACTCCCTGGGAGTGGTTTTATATTTGCATGTGTGTGCATCTGCTCAGTGTCCTGTGCAGTGACACGCAAGCATATCCTGGCAAAAACTCCCAGCTCAGTTGTCACCCTTGTGACTGTCAGTGGCTGTTTGCACTGTTTTCAGTTCTCTTGTTTCGCAGGTTGGTTGGGCAAGTACCATTGAGCTGGTGGTTTTTATAGGAAAGGGAGGTACGGAGTTGGTTTACCGCTGCTTTCTTCTGCTCATGGCTTTGGGCTGTGAACAAATGACCCAACGCGTAAACTCCACACACACCTAGGCAGACTCGAGGCCAAACCCAAATGCGCAGCTCAGGGGCTGTGGAAGAAAGCCACTTGTTTCACTTTAACCACAGGATATCAACTGAATTTATTCACCTACTTCAGGCTTCAAGACAGGATTTCACCCCGGGATCGTTTTAGCCACCAATGTTTCCCACTCCTCTACAGTGCAGGGGTGGATGTGCCCGTGTTTCTGGAGTGCCGTTCACATGGTAGCAAAGTGAATTTTTCTACCTGCTATGTAAGCTGCCAGCTTTTTGCATGTCGCTGCTTGTGTGGCACCGTCAAGCACACACCTGCCTGAACATGCAAGCTCTGCGTACCTGGAGTGTTCAGTGCAGACATCATGGAATCTTCTTCAGATAACATAAAATAAATTTAATCTTCACTTGTATTTTGTTCAATATTTTTTTTTTTTTTTTGTTAGCTATTTTACAATTTAGAACCATTGTACTCACACTCCATTGTCAGTACTTTGCCTCACACCTGCTTGCCTGCTGTATGTCTCATTCTTAATGGAGAGTATTTTACTGTCCTCAGGTCAGGCCATACAATTTATTGCTTGTTGCTCTTGCCAAACTGGTTGGACTACAGTGGCTTCTCCCTTCTGGCATTAAACTGTAACCCTGCAGCTCTTTTCTTTCTGCTTTATGAATGCTTTGGGCCAGTTTATATCTGAAGGACATTGTATATGGCCAGATGAGTATATTTGGGACAAATCTTTAACATAACTGCAACTTGTATTAAAGCTGTAAGCAGTAAAGATATTTGCATTTGAGGGGAAATATTTTGAGCATTTAAATTCCACAGGTAGGATCATTTGATAAGATACACTGCTATCTATTGTTATTGTGGGTTAACTCAAAAAAAGGGGTAAGGTTTATGGCTGTAATACTCTTCCCTACTTCCTGTCTGAGCTGTCGCCAGCTCACCAGGGGGAGAATGGCTCTTTCTGCCACAACTTGCTTAAATAGAAATAACAACCATACATGTATTTATTCATACTGTGACTCACTAAGGCGAAGGGGAGATCTGAACCTTGTGTCTGACTGATCTGTTGCAGGAAGGTGTGTGTGTGTGTGTGTGTGTGTGTGTGTGTGAGAGAGAGAGTGAGAGTGAGAGCATGCATGTGTTGTCAAACAAGATCTCTGGTTGCATACTTAGAAAGGAAGATGAAAGTCTGAGTGTACCTGGTTTCTTAGTTTGTGTTAAATGAAGCATGATATGGAGCAGAGTGAGGGGGATAAATATCTCCTGTTGCATTATGGGAGTTTTTCCTCTCCTCAGTGTTCAGCCTGAATGCTTTATTTTAGGTATTTTTTTTTGTGTAAACCCCTACCAAAGCACAGGCGATAATGAGATATGGTTAAACAGAAAGGCATAAAAATTCCACTTGAATACCTGGTGAATGTGGGGTTTTTGGAGTCGGTAAACATTTACTCATAACCACTGCATTCTGAATTATACTTTAAAGCACAGAAATTCATTCCTATACAATTAGATGCGCTTATTGCAAATATTTTTTTCATTTTGTGTTATAAGCAAATTTAATATGCAGCATGCCACTTTTAAGATGCATTTTTTTGCGTTCACATCTGGGTTTATTTCTGCCTAACTTGAGTGTTGTGCATAACAGACATCAAAAGTTTATATATTTTCCATGAAGCAAAGTACATTTATATGGGAAGAACTAGACATCCTAACAGACTATTGCTAGAATGTCATTAGAGAAGTCCTAGAATTCAGTTAGAAATGGAAAAACTTGTAAAAATTGTTTTTAAAACTAACACTGTAGGGATCACAGCTCTGGGTGCTGATGGGCTAAATGAAGATACCAGGCTGCTGTAACACAGTGTTTATTGGTACCATGAGGTAAATATTGCTCTTTTGGTCTTGCAAACCTCAGTCATACAGTATGTACTTGCAGCTGTACTGTCACTCACAGTCCCTTCCGTAGTTGAACACAAATGCGTGATTTGCCAAACTACAAATATGGATGTGACGCAACTATGTTGATCCCAAAAACGTTACAGGAGTGTGTTATAACTTGAGGCACCCCCCAGCAGGAAGGGAGGGAATTCCCAGTATCCAACCCTAGTGGCTGGAAAAGGTGAGGCCTTGGAACCAGAGCAAAGTCATCCTACTATGGTTTCCATAAAAGTAATGGGACCAGGAGAGCCATTCTCGCGTTTCTTCAGCCCACCTTCGGTCCCACTGCAGCCTTGTGCTGTGCCGATATTAAGCTCCAGTATTTGTGTCGACTACCCCATGCTCCATTAGGCAGGTAGGCACTCAAGGAGACTAAATGTTCCTGACTCTCCTTATACTTGCTTACCTTGCTCCAGTGTCCCAGTATTTGGTGGCATCTCCCTCTGCTTAGTCTCCACTCCATGGGGGACAGGAAACTTCCATTTGCCTAATGCAACTACTTCCACAGCATTCTTGTTTGTGCTGCCATAGTACCCTCCACTAAAGTGTCTTAAGGTATCTTTGTCAAACTGGTGATTTTCTTCACTTTGGGGATGTTCTTTATGACTGTCTTGGTTGGCTCAAGGTTTGGGCCCTCATTCAACTTAGTCATGTGTATGGAATCTAGCATGCTTGTAAATGGATGGCAACACACTGCACCATTTAGCACACTGGGAATCTTCAGGTGGGTGTACTGTTTCTTGGGATGAGGGGGGCTTGTCTCCCTATGGACACCTAGAGCTGCTGTACTCTGTTTGTTTTGGAAGAGCATTGTCTTCCCTGAGACTGCCCCGGGCATCTGTGTTTCGCAGAACAGAAGTAGAAATGTTCCCCTTTCATCCCAAAGACGTGAATACTTCTAGTGGTTTCCTACCCCCAAGCAATGCAGGGACAAGTATTTGCTCCTATACCCAAGTATGCCAGTTACAGTTACTTGCATTGTGATACTTGCTCCCACACCTAGGGATATCTTCCAGTAATTGACACTGCAATACAAAGCATTTTATTACTTTTAATAACATTTTGCATGCCTTCATGATTGACTGTTAATGTATTAGAGATGATGATATTAATATCCGTGCAGATGTTGTATGCCATATGCCTGTGTGGGTTTCTCAATTGTCCCTTTCACACGTCTTTGTATTTTTCCCGCTCAGGTGCAGGAAATCAAGCTGCTGACGTCAAAGGACCGCAGTCATTTTTTCAGCAATGGATTGACACTGGGAACAATCAGGTGTGCGGTGCTGAGGGACAGGTTTTATGATGAGAGCGAACACACAATCGACCTACGGACCAAGACAACCTCAGCTGATGAAGAAACTTACAATATCTGTGTGGCCTGCTCGAAAACAGGTTGCTAGATAAGTTTGTTCTCAGCTTATATTTTCCCAGCAAGATCTCAGTTCTGTAAATTAAGGCTCCTATTCAGCTTAGAATGTTAAGCTATTTGCACTGATTTACACATTTGTATAGCTGGAAATTTTTTTTTTTTTCCTGGAGCAAAGAAGAAAAAATTTCTCAAGAGTATTATAGCAGAACATTGGATTCAAACCTGGAGCCTCCAAGTAATGAGGAAGTAGTTCTAACCACTATGCCATCTGTTGGTCTATTTATTTATTACATTTTTTTCCACATCCATAAATTTTAAACCAGTTTACCACCACTACTTAACCCATATTACACATTTGTTTTGACACATTGTGCAGGATATTTTTTTAATAAATGGAGGTAATATACCTATTCAAATAGTTCGCTTGAGTTGCACCCAGTTGTGAAAAATAAAGTTTAGCTCATTCTGCACCACATTCTGATGATAAACTTCCTGAGTAATGGAGGAATGAACCAAGTGCCTTTCCCAATTAGGTTTGTAAGTAGAGGAGCAACTGTATTTTTTATTTATTTGTTCTTGAGAATCTACTTTTTGGTGTTTATCTTCACATTTATGACATTTTCTCTTGGTGTTCTGTCTATAATCCTCCTTTTCTTCTATCTGCAGCTCTCATCATTATCATGGGAGTTAAAGGAGAACATGGTGGAACACTGAACAAAAAAGCTTTCAATATGGCCAATTACCTGATGAGTGTTGGCTACTGATTCTACTGCCTCCCCACCTTCTCATCACCAAAGGATTGGATTGCATTTCTCTTTTAGTAGATACAGCCACCCCTCCCTTTGCCTCTCAAGTTCAGCAAGTAAACATGTTGGTATTTTGTGAGACCCCTGTGGATCAAACTTGTGAACACCAGTGATGCCAAATAAAATTGAATTTATACTAAAATATATCTCATGTCTGTGTACTGAATTTCTCAGCCATGTATATAAAATTGGCTTGGCAAATAAGAAATGGTGTAAGGGAAGGAAATGTTTGTCAGAAGCACAAATATTTGTGCCCTTACATGTAGCTTATTCGTACAAATCTCTATATTCTTTTTGTTTCGTCCATTGATTTTTTTTTTTTTTTTTTTTTGGATCATATTTATTTTGACTTCCTGCTAATATCTGCAGTGAAGATTCCATACTAAAAGAAGCTGCCCTCGAAGTTGCAGTGATCTCTCATCTTGCAAACTTGTAGCAAGTTTGACCCCTTTCTGCTGAACTTTTGAAATGATCTGCTAATCTTATTTTGGTTGTTCTAAGTTGGCTTTATGTATTTCTTAAGTACCTCCAAGTATGACCTGAATAAGTGTAAATATGTTACTAATGGAGCAGCACAAAACATTGCAGAAAATGTCATTAGGCTGCAACATACAGTATAGAACTTGTGTTATTGATGATGCTGATACACTGAAATGTAGAGTTTAATTCACAAGTTCCTGTTTGTGGCTTAAGAAGATCAGAGGAGCTCCCATAGCTGGCCAAAGTGGAGTTTTGCATATGCCAAGTGTGCAAACACCCTGTGATGAGAAGACGTGGCTGTGGAAATATCCAAGTATGTGCAGCTGTTCCCTTGTGACCAGAGTTGAGGTAGAGCGCCAAGCAACAGCAATGAGGGGAAATGCCTGTTATGTTCATGACACAATGAGGTGGTGAACCAAACAGGAAAACACAGATGTGACTTGGTTTGCTTTTTCATGGCTTCAGCTCCTGCTGTAGTTCAGGCCAAAGCTCAGTGCTTGTTTTCCATGGGAACTAAACAGAGACTTCAGAACAGCTAAAGGTTAATGACTTTATTGGGCTAATCTCTTAATCTCATAATCAATAAAAATTGATTATGGATTGTTTCATTGATTATTATGGTCTGTCATCCTAAGGAGCTGATGTGGCGCAGAGACTGTGAGCTGGAGGTGGCACTCCAGAGCATTTCTTTGCCACAGGTATGTGTTAAAACTGTGTGAAACTGAAATGAAATAAAATTAGGTCAGCATTTTATTTTCTCAGTTTCCTTCTGCTGAAGGAGTCAGGACCTGCTGTTCTTTTTCTTCTTTCTTCTTCCATTTGTAGTGAACACAGTACAGTTTTTAAAACTTTGCGGGCAATCACACCCCTGTGCTGGAAGACAAACATTTCAGATGTAACTGTAAGTTCTACTGCATTCTGAGAATTACAGTGGTAATCCACCTTATTGCTGGAGTAAATGTATGGCCTGGCTTTCTATGTTTCTGGGAAAAGAAGAGGACCTAATTTACAAAGTCATTTCTCAAACAAATAAAACTTCTACTTGAAATATTCTATGTGAAATGATATACATTTTATTTTTGATTTTTACTGTTTATTCCATTTTAAAAAAGCAAGTAGTCATATTTCACATGCAAACTGGTTTGAACATTATTCACATGTTAATTTTATGGAATGGAGACTCCATATTTCATATTTAATGATGATCTGTCCAGTAGATATAGTATGTATAGTATAAACTCTTTCTGTCTAATCTCTTTCATAATATATCTTCATGGCAGCTATTAATTCCCTGTAGTGTCTGCATGCGTGAGGGAATCTGTGTGTGTGTGTGTGTGTGTGTGTGTGTGTGTGTGTGTGTGTGTGTGTGTGTGTGCGTGCCTACCCTACGATGGACTGATCTCTTGTCCTAGGTGTACATTCTGCTTTCCTTGCCTTGTGGCCAATGATTCCAGGATAGACTCCAGATTTAACCTGACTTTAACCAGGATAAGCATTTAATGGATGGATGGTTCTGCAGCATATACATTTCCTTTATACAGTAAAGTTCAAAGTGATATAATTTTTGTCAGTTGTATTAAAATATAAATAAATGATCTTCTAACAGCCAGATAAATTTGCAACACGCATATTAGGATCAAAGGAGACACAGTGTGATAGCCTTTTCATGTTGTTCTGAGATGCTGCCAAATAGTCCAGATCAAAAGCTGACCCACAGTGTTTGAAGTAATGTAAACAACCAAGCCTTAAATTTAAAGACAACAATACCAAGATATTACACAGTACAGCATGTGACACTCTGAACTACTGTAAAAAAATAAAATAAAAAAATCTTGTTGCTGGTTCCAAGGATTTTCCTTTTGTAGCTCAGAGTTTATGTCTAAAGCTGTTTGTCTGCTATGGATACACTTCATCCTGAATTGCAGATCACTTTGGAGAGAAGCATCTGCTAATAAATAAATGTAAATGGTAGAACAACCTGGGGAAAAGAGAGGTACTGCACAATATTAGAGGTCCATGCATCAACATTGAGAAAGTTCGCCATCCACTGGCCATCGAGTTCACCACATTACATAGGTACAGTGTAAACTGCTGTAAGGTGTACTGTGCTTCACATTTCATACAATAATGACATAGATTTATTGCCATATGGTGGATGACTTTCAAGGGGTTCCCTTGTATCTATCACAGACCTGTACCATTCATAAGCCTGAATGTGTTATCTAAAGACAGCTTCTCCTGAAGCTTTTATGAAATCTCAAGCTGGTGTTTTCTATGTTTTTTGATAGTCTTTCACTGTACATCCACATAAATGCAGTCAAAATGTTTATAGATTATAGATGAAAAGAAATTCAGTTGTCCAGTGCCTTGGATTTACAAGCACATTTCTGTAATATTTTCCCAGTTCACTACTACGTTGTCCACGGCCACACATTACTCACAAATCTTTTAACCAAAGACGGAGTGGTTGTAAGACAGCCCCCCTCCTCCCATTTGAGTCATGGCCCTGCTGAGTGTTTTTAAAGGGAGGAGCCACATGGACTCGTTTACAGTCGGCGACAAACTGCAAACCCACGTTTGCACTCAGGTGAGCAAAATTCTGTTTCATGTCATGAAATCCTTGAAACATCAATATCTACAGGATAAATCTTGATCCGTGGAGCTGTGTCACTTGTGAGGAACTGTACTTTATACCATGTCAGTGTTCCAATTTGTATAATTTTTTTACAATTTTTTAAAACTTTTGCAGTAAACTTACAGCTCCCACAAATAGTAAGGCTGAAGCTGTATAATGCATGCCCAATTATAAATAACCTTTATAAAACAAAAAAAAACTGCATTTTTTAATTCTATTTGTCACTATTTGTCTTTCATTTTCTATTGATGTCCATGTCTTATTATTACAATGGTCCTTTAATTTTAAATTGAGAGCCTAGACTCCAGGTCTGGAAAATGCACACAGTATAGCTGGTATAACCTCACTACCAGCTCACACACAGCATCCAGCACTCTGTTTTGGTACCTAGGTGTTAGAAATTTGTTCAGTGTTGCTTTCTGTCACAGTGCTGTCAGGGTAGGGGAAAACAAACAGTGACAACAGTGATGAAAGAGTTTCAGCAGCATCCAGTTTCCCTGTGTAAAACTCTGCAACATGCAACCTTCCCTCAGTGTGGATGCAATAAAATAGATCAACAAGCAGGCACCTGACATAAGGAGACATTTGAGATGGAGAAAGTTAGGAGGACTTGTGGGGCAGACACATCCCATTTGTCACTGTTGTTAACTCACATTCTATCGTTTGGATTGCATTGAGCAGCAGGCCTCTTAATATACAGTATACTTGAAGAATCTGAGAAGAGATGTACAGTACATTGCATAATTCTCTTATGATAATATTAGGACCCAAAACAGAATGAAAGCCAAGACAGCCGTCAGCAACTGTGCTGACCTGCAGTTAGGTTACTTGGGCTGTTTTTCCCCTGGTAGACAGTGGAAGGGGCTGAATTCCACTGAGGTCATGGCCAGTTTAAGAAGCCTCAGCAATAGGTCATGCCCCCTCTCCTATGTCCCCCTACACTTCATTAAAGGTCAACCACAAGTAATGCATCAGCATAGATTTTGTTTCATTTTCACTTTCTGTCTGGACCTATCAACACGTTTTGATGTTAAAAGATGTTAAGAAAAATTCTTGAATATGATTGCACTTAGAGGTCTTGGTGAAACCAGCTTCAGCCTTATAAGGTAAAGTGAGAGCATTTTGTAGAGGACAGATAGAATGATGGACAAACATGAGACAAGACCATGATAGGCACTTAGCCTCTCTCTCTTTTCCATTCTCCTTAATACCTATTTATAGACTTCCTTAGAGAGTTAAGAGGGGACTGAGGAGGGCACTACGATTGAAGATGTTTACAGCCTAAAACTGATCCATTAGTCTTCATTTGTATATCTGCTGTCTGTTGGGATCTGGACCATGGTGCTGCAAAGATCATAAGGGAGAAATGTTGAGTGGAGCACCAGGGGAGCACCGTATGTCAGACTTTCAGAGAAATCCAGAATGATGAAAGAGAGTTTGAGAAGATGCATGGTGGGGCTTCAAAACTGAACATCAGAAGAGAATTTTCAGCTTTTGTCAGCATTGTTCATTATATGTTTATTTGATAAATGAATGTAAAAAGCAAAACTGTTGGAAGAGGGACAGCAGTTCAGATATATTCTGCACTGTATATTACTTATATTTATGGCATTCTGTTCACCTTTATGGAAAAATGAACTTAAATTTGAACTATGTTTTCACAAACTGCATTTTAGTATTTAATAATTTTATTTACTGACATGATAAATACATGTCCTGTTTGTTAAAACTTACAAAGTTAAGAGTGAGCAGAATATCGCTAGGGAATGCTTAGCTGTAGGAATGAAGCAGATGGAAAAAGAAATAATAATGAATACAAAGGGTGAGATTATTAGACTGCAGACTAGCAGCGCTAATATCCACGTCTATTCATAGCCTCTGAAAAGGTTTCAATGATATTCCTGCACAATCCAAGCCCCGCCCACTGCCTTGCATTTATTGGTACATCATGACATCACCAGGGTCCTGATTGGCTATTAGGTTTTCTTGACCCTGCCTCATGGAATTACGGTTGAGGATGCAGTCAGGGATGGTGGGGGCAGAGGGACATTTTTAAAAGGACACCAATGGCTCTGAAGAGGCTCGTGAGTACAGGTGAATTGTGGGTGGGCAGACTGTGCAGTGTCACGTTAACGCATATTGCATATACTAAAGCCAGATTTCATCGTGACAAAAATTCTGTGAGGGAAGTGTATGTTCCTTTCACCAGTTTTCTTTTTTCCTGTTTCATGTATCCTCTACCTGTCAACATTTCCTCAAATTTATCTCCCTCTGTCCCCCCGGATCTCACTTCTTGCAGCCAGAATGTCCATCCTGAAGCTCCATGCCCGTGAGATCCTTGACTCCAGAGGAAACCCCACGGTGGAGGTGGACCTCTACACCACTAAAGGTTTCATACCTGCCAACTCACCATGCATACACAGCTACAAATACAAAACACTCTTTTTTCAGACACCTTGCCATGTGACCCCTCTCCTTTGCTTGACCCTTTGTATCCCAGGACTGTTCAGGGCTGCAGTGCCCAGTGGTGCCTCCACTGGTGTCCATGAAGCTCTAGAACTGAGGGATGGGGAAAAGACACGTTACTTGGGCAAAGGTAAGGAGGGAAAGGTCCAGCTGCACTGATAGGTGCTGAAACAAGGGAGTGAAGACTAATGTGCCCAATCTATTTGTACTGATGTGCTTGGGCTTATCTGTCTCCAGGTGTCAAGAAAGCTGTCGAACACGTCAACAAGGACATTGCACCAGCACTGCTTAAAAAGGCCAGTTTGTGTCTCAGGGTCTCTAATGTCAGAACAGAACTGCAGCATTCCTGGAACTTGGGTTCTTTCTCTCACTCTCCTTTATTGACTATGGCCCTGCTGACCATCTAGTCCTACGTTCTTATCTCCAACCCACTGTGATTCATTTCAGTTCTTCTGTTACACCTGCCTTTCTGACTCTAGCTCCCTTCTTTCTTTGTGCAGAGACTGAGTGTAGTTGACCAGGAGGAGATTGACAAGCTCATGCTGGAACTGGATGGCACTGAGAACAAGTGTAAGGATATGTTTTCCTTGGTGCATTTACTACTTCTGTTTTCTTTTCATTGTTCACTAATTCAAGTGCCATCTGGTGTTTTACCAGATGATTTAAATTCTTAACCTTTATCCATTACCCTAATGATTTCCATTCAAGGCAGACAAAGACAGAGCACATAAGGCTTAAATGTGTATTTTCACATGGTGACATCTCTTTCTGTAGCTAAGTTTGGAGCCAATGCCATCCTAGGAGTGTCCCTGGCAGTGTGTAAAGCTGGAGCTGCAGAGAAGGGTGTTCCTCTCTACAGGCACATTGCTGACCTGGCAGGACATAAAGATGTCATACTTCCTGTACCCGTGAGTTTGGTTTCAAGTTGGGTCAGATGTCCAAGAACAGAAATTTAAGCATTTTGCAATCATTCAAGTTACAGCAAATATTTACTTTCATTCCTTTATGGATACTTTTACAAACTGCAAATTGTTTGTAAAATTAGTTTGTCAATTTTTACAGTAGAAAATTCCCTTGAAGCATGTAAGGCTAAGTATCTATCCTGCAGCACTGTCAGTCAAGTTTTAGCACAAATCCAAGTCTACAGCCTGTTGGTACATTTTGATCCCATCTGATCAACATAATTTATTTTCTTTACTGTGTTACTGTAAGCTTTAGTATAATAAATTTATTGAAGCAGGTCCCTCCATAAATGCGTAACTTTCTGATCTCAGACCATGCTATGAAAAAGGTTCCTTGTTTGTCTCTTTCAGGCCTTCAATGTGATTAACGGAGGCTCCCACGCAGGGAACAAGCTTGCTATGCAGGAGTTCATGATCCTGCCTGTGGGTGCATCCAGCTTTCATGAGGCCATGCGCATTGGTGCTGAGATTTACCATAATCTAAAGGGCGTCATCAAAGACAAATATGGCAAGGATGCCACCAACGTAGGAGATGAGGGTGGCTTTGCACCCAACATCCTTGAGAACAATGAGGGTGAGGGAGTCCACTGTATATTTTCAGTATTTTTCTGCTTATTATAAGTACAACACATCTGTGTTCCTAAAATTCAAAACTGACACCCATTTATGATATTCAGTGTTTATGTATTAATTAATTAATCAATCCAGCCACAAGGGGATGCACAAACTAGTGTACTTCTTCGTGCCGGTCCCAAGCCCAGAGAAATGGAGAGGGTTGCGTCAGGAAGGGCATCCGGCGTAAAAATTTGCCAAACCAAATATGCGGACAAAAATACAAATTTGCATACTGGATTGGTCAAGCCCCAGGTTAACAACAACCGCCACCAGTACTGCTAGCTGATAGGGGGCTGGCAGAAATTGGGCTACTGTTGGCTGAAGAAGGAGAAGAGGCCAAAGGAAACACACATTCACACACATTCACTGATAGTCCAAATGCGCACCATTATAACTGAGGCTATAACAGGTGTAACTCACAAACAAGGGGTGATGGAGACAGAGACTGTAACACAAATCAAACCATAGCTGTGAAGAAGACCGAATAGTGGTGTAGTCTTGTGCATTCAGCTGTGAGGGGGAGGGGGTCGAAAAATCCAAATTCACTCCTCATAAAAGAAAAGAAATTACTGTAAACTGAACTCCTCAAGTCAAATTCTTATAACCTGAACAAGTAGATTTTTTGGGGTCTGGCTGTATATACAATAAACTACAGTTTGGTAGATGTTGCGTAGGTTAACAAGTCCTGTATTAAATGCTGAAGAACCAGGATAATTTGTTGCTAAGTGGGCTGTTAAAAACAGATAGTTGGACAAGATATAGATATAGATTTGAAGGCACACATGTATGTAATATATTTATGCAATTATGAGTTTTCTCAGTTAATAGATTATTCACTGTTTACTTTCTTTTGTCTTCTTCTTTGCTGTTTATTGGTAGCTCTGGAGTTGCTGAAGTCTGCAATCGCAAAGGCCAGCTACTCAAATGAAGTCATCATCGGCATGGATGTTGCTGCCTCAGAGTTCTTCAAAACGGGGAAATATGACCTAGATTTCAAGTCACCTAATGACCCCAAACGCCACATTACTGGAGAACAGCTGGGCGAACTCTACAAGGGATTCATCAAGAAATACCCAGGTACCCAGTTGCATCCCCAGAGGACCCCCCCCCCCCCCACACACACATTTATCTGGAGTTCTTTCTCAGCTCTGTGTCAGATGTATTTCTTTCTTCAATCTCCTGAAACTTCTCCTTTAATTTATTAAGTTCAGTCTATTGAGGACCCCTTTGATCAGGATGACTGGGAGCAGTGGGCCAAGTTCACAGCTTCAGTAGACATCCAGGTGGTGGGAGATGACTTGACTGTAACTAATCCCAAGCGCATCCAGCAGGCAGTGGAGAAGAAAGCCTGCAACTGCTTGCTGCTCAAAGTCAACCAGATAGGCTCTGTGACTGAGTCCATCCAGGCGTAAGTGTCACTTATTTAGGGGTTGACAAAGTCAGCTATGTCACAAAATCCATCCATTTATAAAAATCGGTCTAAATCAAGGTTAGCTCTACTCCAAAGTCACCAAGTCCTTCCACATATTTTTTCATTTTTAACCCATAACCCTTAGCAAAAGAAATGTTATTATTTTTTATTAATTTAGCCAGGGCTTTTCTCCAATGTCATATTTGAGCACTAACCTGCTAACAACACCTTATCCAGTTTTACAGCTTATTCACGTCAGGGTAAGTACCCCACATCATACCCCTTAGTCAAGGGTACTATAGCTAGAGTAGGGATTCAAACCCAGGCCTATTGATTGCAAGGCACTTACTCTATCCACTACATCACTTGCTACTTGGGTTTCTGAGAATGGCCCACAAAGGTTTAAAAATCATTACTTAATTAACCAAACTTAAAAAACAAAAACTGTCTTTGCCGTGTGTCACCAGTTGCAAGTTGGCTCAGTCAAGTGGTTGGGGGGTGATGGTCAGCCACCGTTCTGGGGAAACAGAGGACACCTTTATTGCTGACCTGGTTGTTGGCCTGTGCACTGGACAGGTATCCCTCTTAATTTAGCTAATAAAGGGTATTTATTACACAAGTAAATGTTCATTCCAATACATTATTACTGCATACATTTACTACTTTTTAAGAATATCATTTTTAACAGTCACTCGTCCTTACTACTGCAGTTTCAAGCCACTTTGTTGAGTAGTCATCACATTAGAGACTTATTTTACTGAAAGCTACAAGTAGATGGTTTGGTTCATTTTGCTGTTTCCTATTCACTCTTTACCCCCCACAGATTAAAACCGGGGCTCCCTGCAGATCTGAGCGTCTTGCTAAGTATAATCAGCTCATGAGGTGAGTCCAGTAAAATTATTTTCATCATTCAGTTTTTTAACTGAATTTCTTGAAAAATTATTTTATCCAAATCTACAGTAGTTACACTGCAGATGTAGCAAAAAAAATTTGTAGAATTAATTTAATTCTAACTCAACAACATATTTTCAGAATACATGTGGATATTGTCCTGCATTTCTAATGCTGCTTCTGGTGAACTACTGAACCTTCTTTATTCTTTACAGGATTGAGGAAGAACTTGGAGACAAAGCTAAATTTGCTGGCAGGAATTTCCGTCACCCAAAAATCAACTAAGCGACACCGCTCTTGTACCATACCATTCTATTTTTATGTGGAACATATTAATAAATAACCCTCAAACTGGCTATGCATTGTTTCTTTGTATATAAAGATTCAGGGTGAGGCCCCATCAATAGTAGGAATTGTAAAAAGAAAAAAATCCTTTCTAGCAATTTCTAATGATAGTTTCCTAAAGTGAGTACAAAATGAAAAAAATCAATTTTATTTCATTTCTTTAAGTTCAGTCAAGGATAAATTGTATGTGGAAGAAAAAATAAAGTAACACTTCAGGTGTAGAGAGAGTTACATTTTATTTTTCTACAGCCCACCAACTCTCGGTGTAACTCTCTATAGACTCTTTCTATTTGGTCTGGACAGAACTTTTAAATGGAAACAATTCTGTCTTACTGTTCAATTTCTGCTGATGATGTATTCTGTCTGAGGACAATCCACACTGTGGGACGGGCCAGCCCTAAAGTTTATGGGGCTCAGTCACCAGCGGGTCTCCTAGGACGATCGCCCCCCCTTTCTTCAGGATCCACACGGTCATGGGTTGCTTCAGCAGAAGTTTGCCATCCCGGACGAGCCCCCAAAATCTGTGGAAGAAAAAATAAAGTAATACTTCAGGTGTAGAAAGAGTTACACTTTATTTTTCTATAGAAATACACACCAGTGCGGGAGAGCCCCTTTGAAAAGAGAGTCTCCCCGAACAAAGGATACAGGAGTTATTTATATAGCAGTTCGCAAGGTATTCATGCCTCTTCAGTAGTTTTACCCTACATCTCTTTGTGAGTGCAGCCTTGGACGTTGTTGACATAAGCTACTGCCTTCCTAGATGCGATGGAGTAACTTCTGTTTTAGGGGGTCTCAGTTGAGCGAGTCCCACGTTGATAAAGAAAGGCACAGACTTCAGCCGACCTTCCAGCTGGGCAGCGATTACATCCTAGAACAATTTCCCATTTGTACCTTGTTCAGCTCACAGGTTACAGGATACAAGAGTTGCAGCATAATATCTTAAACAACATAGTCATAATAAAATATTCATTCCGCTATTGAGTAATACCTCTACCATAGTACTAGTACAAAACATGCAGTAAATGTTTAACTTTAAAAGCATAACTGTTATAAATTTCTCTCACATGTATTTATGCCAAGACTGAGATAGGAGTAAGGTGAATCTGGGTGTAGGAGTTTATATGCAATGAGAGATAAGGATTAAAAAACAATGAGTTCTGGTTCAAAGAACTAGATATGGGAATGATAAAAGAGCATTTCAAAGGAATGTAACAGAAATGAATAGTGGCTGAAGAGGTGGCTGGGATTCCAGTACATCACAGGGCAACAGCACAGAGTCACTGTCACAAACACAATTTAAACTGTAGAAGAAAACCAGATGGGAAGAATGTGAAGAAACCCACATGGACACAGGAAGAACATTTAAACGCCACAAAGACTGAATGGGGATCAAACTTATGTCTGATTACTAAACCAGCAATTTATTTTAAGCTACCCTCCACCCAATTTTTCTGTGTTGCAAATGGTGTTACCTGTCTGTAATGGGGCCCAGCTGGTCCATCTGTCAGACACTTTTCTTTGCCTGTTCAAGGTGCACGGTTCACTGGCCTCACAGAGCTCATACAGAACTCTTCTGACTCCTGGCTTCTCAGAAGTGTAGAGTTTGTTGCAGAACCTCTACTGATGGAAGATTCAGGCACTATTGAATAGTTGTCATCCATTTATATCATCAGTATTCTGAGCTGGAATTTTGTGACAAAATGTGACTCTGCTCACTAGGAGAAGTGCCCAGCTATCCTCCATGTACTCCATGTGTTATACTTGAGCAGCTATTTTTTGGAAAACATCATTCCATCACATTCAGTGGGATTTCGGTTACAGATGACTTAACTGGATGAAGGAAACTGGACAGGTTCCTTACAACCTCTCTACCTCAACCTCCCCATTACAAATCATTTTCACAAAAGTCTTTTGTTCACTGTAGCTGTGTGTATAATTTTTAGCCACATTTGCTGTACTGACTTTTGCTCCCTGAAGTTCAATTGAAGTGATGAATGGGCTTGGTCACAATGGGTGACTGCCGTCACAGGCCTGAGGATATTCAGTCCTCTCAGTGACTCATATGCTCAGTAAACTGACTAAGGAAGCAAATTAGGATAATGAGCTTTGCTGTGAATAAAACCCCAGGGTCCCTTTCAGGCTCTTGTTTGGAGAGGGTAGCACAATACTCGTTCTGCCCCCATTCCCTTCACATCCCACTACTCTTATCTATATCTTAATAGATAAATATGAACATTGGGGTTCAGAGTGCACTTTGAAACACAGCCTCCCATCTGTCATTTATATAAGTGAATTGGAAAAATTAATAAACTTTCATTCTAGATACTTTGCAACTGATGTAACTGTTATTCTTTGGGGTTGCCATCTTTTTGTCTCTATTTCAGTGACCCAGTGATGCTTTTTTTGCTATTTAAAAAGTAAACTCTTAATGCAATGCTGAAGTCACATAATTAAACATTAAAATGGACTTCAAACAGAACAAATGTACATAAAATATGAAGACTTTTACCTTTTATGATGATACTATAAACATGCCTTCATAATAATTTTACTATACATCAAATCAAAGTCAGAATAGACAAAATATCTCTATTGAGTCCAAATTATTTAAGCATTAGTAAAGCTCCAGGCCGTGGACAAGCTGATCCGCTGTGGCGACCCCTGACGGGAGCAGCCGAAAGTCGGTTTTTCACTCTGAGATCTGAGTCTGTTTCTGCCTTCTGTGATATCATCCCAAGTTTTTTAAAATATATTTTGTATATTAGCTTATATGTAGAATGTTAGCACTGTGCAAACTATGTGTAAACATATGTATTTTCATATGAATATTAAATGTAATGCCATTGTTGATGCACTAATGATAAAAGGGATACAGATGAAGAGGAAGAAACAGAGAAAGAGACAGAGGAACGCAAACAAGGTGTGCATGGAAGGTGGAGCTGGAAGCTGAGGAAGGGGCTAAGAGGTAAGACCAATGTGAGGTGGCCATTTCTGATTGAGAATGGGTTATGTCACATGAGCAGCCCTTTATAACACTGCCTTCCCCCGATGGGCAGCCCACGAGGAATGCCAGACTCAATGCATCACTAGACTGAATGAAGCTTCCAAACTGACAACAAAGCTCAACGATACTGTACTACTTTGCAACGCTGGACATAGTGTTTCAGTTGTAGGGTCATTGAATCAGGGGTTATCAGAAAACACACTTTGTTTTTGATTTCATTTTTGATTTTTTGTGGAGATGGCAGCTTCATCTTCTTCAGCCTCCTTGTCCCTTGGTGTGCTGATCCTCCTGTATGCTGTTGCCAGTCAGGCTGACTCCAGACCCTCTCCTCACATCAGAAGCCACCAGGTAGTACTGCTCCAGTTATGGGAATCAGTTATTAATATCTGTGTTCTAAATATAACTATTCAGAAAATTAAAGTAATTTTTTTACCAATTCATTGAGCTCATTTTAATATATATTCCGCTTAAATTGCTCAATATGTACAATTATAGTTAAATATTACAGTTTAGTTGGTTGTAATAGATGTTGTGCTCCAAACTGCATACTAGCATTATCTTCAAATAACTCTTTTATTCTGCTAATTCCAAATATGAGATTTAAACTGTTGAAAAGCAGTTTAAGGGAATTTTTGATCTACTGTTTGTATAGGTCTGCCATCCACTTCAATTTCTAATTCAGGTATTAGACAATAGAAAACCAAGAACTCCATCTATTAAAAATACCTAAAATCTAATATATTGAATACAAAGTGTTTCTGATTATGTTTTTATTTAATATGTGACACATTTGGATATTTTGGACCTTAAACTTTTTTATTATAAATATGACTCTAACAAAATGTGCAAAATCATTGTAAAATTTTAATCAACTGCTCATTTTTGCTAACTTATTAAAGTATTACAAGAATACACAAGAAAGTTAAACGTTCTGTCCATATAAAAGAAATTTTTCTAATTCTAGCAAACTGTGTCACTGAATAAAAGCTGATTTGTCCAAAACCTGGGCTTAGAATAAGAGGTACAGAGCTCTGTACTATCGTACTCTCCTCAGTCTCCTTTCATTTTGTCTCTTGCCTCACATAAAGATTTCTGAGCACATCTTTGCTGAACAAATGGGCTCCCTGTTCCAAAACCACGCGGACCAAAACTCGTTCTCGGGAACCTTGCATGGACGCAGCATATCAAAGATGGGGCGTCAGGAATATGGGTTTCTGCCAAAAAACATACTGCCCAGCCGCCTCCTGGACTTCATGGGCCTCCAGAGGAAATTCAAAGGCCGAACAAGAAAAAACACCAGCTGCTTCGGGTTGAGGGTGGATCATACTGGTGCTGTGAGTGGACTGGGCTGCTGATGGAGGTACAATAATGCAAAGGTGATTTGACTTAGAAAAGGCGGGACACAGAGACATGCACACAAGTGCAGCAAATGTCATAATTTTTTTCATATAACTTTATAGTAATAATACTATTCATATCAGAGCCTTAGAAAGAATACCTTAATGGGGCATGCAGCTACACAGGATCTGTGACACTGAGGATGTGTATATACATGTGCACACAGGATGACTGACTTTTGTGTTTATACCACAGGTTGAGGTCCTTTCTGGTGGTGTTCTGGTCCATCATGTGTGACAGAAAATGGAGCAACCTCCTATGCTAACAGTGGAGACAATAAAAATCATAAAAGAAATGACCATTCCCACATTCTTTCAAGAGTGACTCTTACTATACGTGAGATATTTGAAGAAAAGCAATTTCATCATCCATTTCAAAGGTGGGACAGCAGTATTAGTAAACCAAATGGTTTGTTCAGATACGTGGTTTTAAAAACAAAGCTGTGCATAAAGAACAAACAGACAAACAGCTTAACAGAAATTGAGCTTTATAGTGATAGAGATAATTTTACACATATTTCATATTAGAACTTACATTACTGAAGATTATTAAATTAGAAGTTTTCAAATAAAGCTGTATAAATCATAAAATTATTGGTCATCCGGACAGTAAGTATATAATAATATAGGCAATTTTTAGCTTGCACTGTTTCACTTTCATCAACTGCTTGTCCTTGTCAGGTCCACAGTGGTCCGATGCCAATTCAGGAATCACTGGCTGTTAGGCAAGAAGGTGTACACCCTGAATAGATGCCAGTCCTTTGCAGGGTAGCCACACACATTTACACATTATGGACAATTTAGAGTCACCAGTTAAGCAGAAACACATGCCTCTGGACTGTGAGAGGAAATCCACACAGATAAAGGGCAAAGATACAAACACCACACAGTCTGGTCCAGACTAAAACCCGCATTCAAACAGCACAGTGCTGTGCGACAGCAGCGTTACACAGCACCATCTGACTTTCTCTCAATGCAGTATTAGAGTGAATAAGAAGCAAATCCTTTCATAGGCCTTTTGAGGACTGGAAGTTGTTCTCCTTAGATTTTAAAATGATATCTTTTTAATTTAGTTTAAGTATACACTTTTTCATTAGGGTATGCTTATGTGAAGTTTTTATGTTTATGAAAAATGTGTTGCTTACTATTTTGTTCTTTAATATGTACACTCGCTGGCCACCTGGATGGCATTAACTGTTGATGGCAGGGAATGATTTCTAGGTTTTTAGGATCTTTTAAAAATTACCAAGTATCGCACAACATAATTTGTTTTCAGAGAGCACCAGCATTCCATTGATACTGACCAGGTGCATCTACCTCTTCATGGTCAGTTTAGTGTTTCTCAAACTTATTCTTCTGGCAGGACAATGTGCCATGTCAAAAACACACAGCATCTTGGGATGGTTCTCCAAACATGACAGTGCTTTTACTTCACCCCAGTGGCCTGCACAATCCTCACCTCTCATGCCAGCAGGCCATGATTGGGATAAGGTTTGTATGTTAGCAGAATGAATGTTCTGTCAAAAAACTTGCAGAAACTTGAAGGTGTCAGTGCAACACGGAGCAAGAACCCTGTTGCTAAATTCATACTGTGCTGGGGGGCCGAGCGCACCTTGTTAAGCGTACGTAAAAAATTGGTGAGCGTACACGCCTCGAGTTCTGAGCTCGCGTCTATGTTATTTTCGGCCGTGGGGTGGCGCTCTATTTTCTCGTGGACGGAAAAGCGCGCTGCTGAACGCCGAGCTCATGACAAAAGAAACCTTCACATCCGGGACACCACCGTCCCGCCGCAGCTTAGACGACTCACGGAAGAGCTGTAGGCGCCAAGAGTGCACTAGCATTGCGCTGAAATATCACATCTGCAGCGGTCGCGTTTCCTAAAAGTGAGAAATTCACCTGCTCTTGACATAAAAGGTGAGGCTGATGCTTTTTAGCAGTGGGGAGGTGGCCCCTTTGCGCGGGTTGGGCCTCCGCCGTGTCGCGCGGTTCTTTACCAAATGAATGAGCAAAGAAGGCCGCAGGAGGACAGAAAATGGCCAGAACACGCCACTTCTGCACTTTGGCTCGGCATTTGCGCGTATAAAGAGACACCGAATCTGGAAAGAGCCGTGCTGGGTGATCGCGAACGCACTTTTAATTCCACGTGGAGCTTTGGCGCTATTGTGGGTTTCTGCTCTGAATCGCCTCAGTTCCAGTGTGGTTATTAGCATCGTTATTTAGCATCTTTATTCCACAACGTTATTCATCTATCAGCAAGGCGTCTCTTCGTGTATAATTGTTACTTATGGATGAAGTGGCCTTTCAATTTGTGAAGCTTGGAATATAAAAATACTACAGCACTGGAGTTTCAGTTATGCGTATGAGTGAACGGTGGAGCCCAGAAAAATGGTTTAATAGTAAAGAAAGCGGGTCAGGGCTTTGGTGAGAATATCTCTGTAAAATGTGTCCTGGCGTGTGTAGTACTTTGAATGTTGACCTGAGTCGTTTTCTGTGTTGGAGCCCAGGTTGATCCATGGGCGATAGCGACGACGAGTATGACCGCCGGCGGAGGGACAAGTTTCGCCGCGAAAGGAGTGATTATGACCGGTCCAGAGAGAGGGAGGAACGGCGGAGGGACGACTGGAACGACAGGTAAGGCAGAGAGAACCGGGTTGGTACAAGAGAAGAAGAACTTAGGTTTGCGAATGCGTTGGTATCAGTCTCCTTGATGGGTTTAGTAATGTCTGGGAGAAAAACGGCAACAGCTCAAGCTTCTCCATCCAATAAATATCTGAAAGGCACTGGTTATGAATGTGTGGGAAATAGTCTTGGAAAGCTGCTTGTGAAGGTTTCTAGAAATGTTTTATTGGATTGCATAATGAGAAATTTGTGTTTTGCTTGTAGATGAAGGACTGGGGCTAGCATGCTAGTACTGTGTTAACCTGAATGCTTTCTTTATCTTAGGATACTATTTTAACGGGCATTTCTGTCTTTTCGGATACTGGCGCCCCTCTGCCAGGGAATGGGAGAGGGGGCGTGAACGCCGAAGTCGGGCAGAGTACCGGGACTATGAGCGTGGCCGCCGAGAGAGATTCTCTCCACCCAGACATGATATGAGTCCCCAGCAGAAGCGAATGAGACGTGATTGGTGAGTGCTCGCTGGGGTTTTGGATGTCTGGGCTGCGAGATAAACAATGACAATGTCCTGTCACAGTCCAAGGCAACACTTTTCTCTTCATGATTTTATAGGGATGACCACGGAGGAGACCCCTACCATGGTGGTTACGATCTGCCGTATGGTGGAGGTGGAGGTCCAAGCTACGCCCCTCCACAACCCTGGGGCCACCCTGACATGCACCTCATGCAGCAGCACCATGGCATCCCCATTCAGGCCAGGTGAGAGAACATCTGGGCGTAACTTTTTCCTGCATGGGGAATGGTGCAGATTTTACTATAGCGATTTAACTTTATTCTTTTCTAGAAGTATTCTGTCATGCTGATGTAGACTCTTTTTTTTTTTCTTTCCCCTTCAGTATAGAAAGTGACATTGTTAACCAGTAAATAACTGAGAAACTCACGTTAACAGCTCCGTTTCTTTTTATAGCCTCTAGCTTTACACGTGGTATGTTCCTAGCATAGATTTCCTCTCTTTTCACTTCCTCTGCTCATGTGGAGTAATTACACTTTCACCAATCCCTGGTTCCTCAGACTAGGGCAACCAGGAAACATCCACGACATAGACCTAGGTCCTCCACCACCTGTCATGAAGAACTTCAAGGAGTTCCTCCTGTCACTGGATGACTCCGTGGATGAGACAGAGGCTGTGAAGCGCTACAATGAGTACAAGCTGGACTTCCGCCGACAGCAGATGCAGGATTTTTTCCTGGCACACAAAGACGAGGAGTGGTACGCTCAAACCTGTAACCGTACAGTTTTGTGCTAGCTTTGTGGGGGAGTGAGCTATGATGGTGGTTTGGAGGATCTGGGAAGCACAATCACAATTCTTAGTTAGAAAATTGATATAAGGGGGAAATACCATATTTGTGAGAACTGCATTTTTTTCTGATGTGTACATTTCTTTAAAGGTTGTACTCCTCATTGCTTTGAGGTTGTGTATGTTGGCAACAAAGTATTGTACTTCATATTATCGTATTATGACATTATCGTTGGTCATTCTATTTCTCAGTTGACACCGATTCAGGCAGAGAAAATTGAGAATATAGTTTTTTTTGGATTGTTTACTATTGATACGTGTGACAAGAAATTTTGCCTTCATTAGTGTTCTCACACAGCTTTAAAGTAAGTACCAAGAGTAGATGATGGGCCATTTTATTTGGTTCAGTTTTTGTTAATGTTTTTAGGACAATAGATAGACACTGGATCAGAGGGATTACATATGACTGGTTTATATGCCAAATGTGCCTTTATAATTTAAAATACCATTTAGGATATTTAGCATGGACAGCGTATCTTTGTGTTACATAGGTAAACTGTAGAGAGTGCTGGTTATGTAATTGGTTAATTCCTCCCTTGGTTTATGAGAATTAAGTTTACTTTTGTATTTAAATGGGATTATTGCCAAAGAAATGTTTGCCCCTCTGTAGCCACTCCATAACTGTTGGATCTTTTAACTCAATAATGGAAGATTCAAGTAATCTGAGAAGTGCTTTCATTATAGTAGTCACGTTTTGTCAGGTTTTCCAGTGGAAATTGAAGACCCGAAGTGTGGTTCGGTGTTCTTGGATTTTGCTGAATTTAATGATTTAACTTAATCCCATTCACCAAGTCAGACTTGGAAATTGAGCTTGAGGAGTCTATTTAACCTTAAGAAGAGTAAATCACAAGTCTTGTGATGCTGATTAAGGTTATCAGGGTTTCCTTCAGAAGTCTTTGTGCCTTTTTTTGGCTTGGTCCTACAGGATTGCAAGCTGGCAGACCAGCAGTATTGTGCAGTTCTGGGAGAAACTCTGATTTTGATTTTTTTTTTTTTTTTCTTTTCTAGTTATATATTAGGAGGATCTCAGAAAGAGCATGAAGTCTGACTGGGGAGCAAATTGTCAGTTCATATATTGGCTGTAGGAGCGTGATTCACAGCTTGCTGACGACTCTGCTCTCACCCATTTGTTGTACATGTGATCTCTCATGCACTGTTTTCCACAGGTGTTCTGGATTGTCACTGTGTATTTGTGTCAAATTAACAAAACCAGTCCTTCTTCCCCCTCTATTCCTCCTCCTCCTCCTCCTCCACTACAAGGTATTGGAAGATGTGAAAAATGGATGCTCCTGGCGCCAGGAAACCGGTGTTAGATAGCTAGGGTCTGCACTGCGCACAATGCAGTGACTTTAGTCACACAGTACCAGGGCACTTAGACAGACAGAGAGAAACAAGCAAACAAACCCTACTTGCGTGCACGGGAGTTTTTTTTTTTTCTTTTTCTTTTTTGCCTGCCTTAGTGTGATGCGTTTTTCCCCCCTTTTTCTTTTTTGTTTTATTTTTGGATCAAATGAAATCCAAAAGCCTAAAAGCAGTTGCGAGTCAGGGCTGGAACGGAGCACTTTTTGTGGCAGAAGAGACCCTCTGAGTATATATGTGTTGTTAAACTGGGAGAAGAAAAGGTAAATTTAGTCCACAACAAAGAGCCTTGTGTTTTTAACATTCATGTACAAACTGTATTTTTAATATTTTGTGTTTGTCAACTATTTTTGCTTTGATTATTCAGTTCTTGGTTTGTGTTAAATGCTATGCTATAAGAATACTCACAACACTGTACTAAACAAGTGTGATTTTCTATAGTGTAAATTGCAAAGATTTCATTTCAGATTCTCACCCTCCTTTTAACAACTGGAAGGTATTTTATATTTCTTTACAGTTAACTTGTAAAGCCAGTCATAGTATGCCCGTACAGTCAAATAAGGTTGTAATCTGCTTGTGATCCAAGAGTGTTCTGTTGTTTCCCTATTGTTTTTGTATTCTGTTGGTAATTCTGGTTTAAAATAAGTAATAGCCTGGCTGCATTAATTTATTTTCTTTTTGATAATTTCAGAACCTTTCAGACTGAAAACTGTTGAGACTGGAGAAATGGCTGATGATGCATTCTTTTTGCGGAATGTCATTGTCCAGTTCCAACAGATTTTCATTTTTCATATCCATATATTTTCATATTTGAAACATATACAGAACACTGTTGGAGAACAGTTGGCAGGGAATGCTAACTTGTAGCTACACAGGACAAATACAAGCCCAAGTTAATTAATGGAAAAATGGTGTGTCTGATAGTTGGACAACAAAAAACATTCATTAGTACAACTAAAGCCAAAATGTTCCTGTCATCTATTTCACAGAATAGATTAAAAATTGGTGAAAGATTCAAAGGCAGACAGTATAGAGCAGGCTGGGTTAATTAAGTCATCTGTTGCCTCTCTCGTGTTTTTCTCAGTGTCTTATTGGTTTTCCCTTTATTCTTCCTTCTACATGGTTTGTGCTCTGGGACACAGGTTCCGTTCCAAGTATCATCCAGACGAGGCTGGCCGGCGGAAGGCCGAGGCCCATGCCGCACTGCAGAATCGGCTGGGTGTCTTCACCTTCCTGATAGAGAATGGCTGGTTTGACAACATCTCCCTAGACATTGAGCGAGCCCCAGCCATCATAAAAGTCCTGGATGCAGGTAATGGGTCACTCGCCCATGGTGCTGCAGCAGGGATGATATGGCTTGCGTAAGTTGAATCAGGTTGGTTAAAGCACATTCATTCCTCCTTCTCCTCAGCGGTCATAAAGATGGAGGGTGGGACAGACCATGACCTGCGTATCTTGGAGCAGCCCACAGAAGAAGAGGAAGACAGAGAAAGGGCTGCAGCGGGTGGGGGTGGTGCAGAACCCCAGAAGAGGGAAGAGCCTAAGGGAGGGAATGGGGATCGCAAAACCCCTACGGAAAAGGAAGATGAGAAGGTGCCTTTTTTTTGTGGTCTTTGCTTATAGAGGTAACATTGGAACTTATTTAATGTTCTGTAGATATACAGATTATTGAATTACAGATGGAAAACAGCGGTTTTTCTAACTATAAAGCTGGACAATGTTTGTATAAGATTCTGGTCTCTCATGGGTTAAAATGTGAGTTTTGTTGTTCTGTGATACATTTCCATGATTCCCTTAGGGGGAGGGTGGAGTGGTTGGTGCAGAGGATAAACCAAAGAGTGCAGGGGCTGGCACAGGAGAGACAGAAGTTGATGAAAAGGGAGAGAATGCTTCAGTAAAGGATGAACCATCTGAGCCCAAGAAGGTAGGATTTTCTTCAGTGGGTTTTGTAGCCCATATTGCCACTGGCAACTTTGTTTTTGATGTTTGACTTATCCTTCTCCCTACCATCTTTTTTTTTTTAGCTGAGCAAGAAGAGGAAGAGGAAGCACAGTGGTGACAGTGATGATGAGGCTAGCGCTTCAGATAGTGAATCTGAGTCAGACTCAGATTCCAACTCCCACTCCTCTGACAAGCCAGCAGACAGGGAAGAGGGTGAGGAAGAGGAAGAAGGTGAGAGTGAGAAGCTTTGAAGGGGTGCATGATGGGTAGTAGAGTATTATGGGTAAAAAGTTGGGAAATGGGAATTAGCAGTCATTTTCAATGTTATAGAAGGAAAGGCAAGTTGATTTGCATGCAGGGATCTGTCACAGCAGTATAAAATTTGGGTCTCCTTCTGCACTGTGACATTTGATCAGACCAAAGTTTATGATATCAGTTCAGCATAATTCTCATCAATAGTATTTGCTATATTGTATCTATCTCAGACCCATATTGTATTATTCACTGATAATGACACTGTGTCCCTCCAACAATGTGCCAGCAGATGGGAAGGAGCATAAAGAGGAAAAACTGAAAGAGCGTGAGGAGCGTGAAGAGAAGAAACCCAAAGAAGAGATGCTACCACGGCCACGGCCCCTGCACAGGACCTGCTCCCTGTTCATGAGAAGTATTGCTCCCAGTATCTCCAAGGCTGAGATTGTGGCGGTGAGTCTAGCTTTGTATGAGTGGAAACTGTTGCACATGTTTTCATACATTCATTTGCTTTTCTAAGAGATAATATTATAACGTAGATGTTATTTCTTTTTTAGTTTTAGTTCCCTGTCAGTACCTTTTTAAACATGTACCCAAGGTGTTTGATTTATGTAATGTTGTGTACACGAATGCGATTCTGCTTTTTAAGTTTTGACTTGAACTTCTATTTTAAATCCAAGATCACATTAAATTGCTTAAACTGTATTAAGTCAGATTAAACAGTACGTTAATAGACTTGCTTTACCAATGATAGCAAAGTTCGTTTTTTTTTCCCTGTCTTTCTGCTGTAATAAATGGACCACTGCTGAGCATTTCTTACCATTTGGGTTTTTCTGCTGAAAATTGAATAGCTGCAGATGAGTTGACATATCCTGTCAAATTAAGTACTGACCTGTCTTTCTCGCTCACATCCAGCTGTGTCGACGGTATCCTGGCTTCATGCGTGTAGCCTTGTCTGATCCTCAGCCAGAGCGCAGGTCTGTTAATTTCCTCGCCCTACTAAATGACCCAAAATTTTTGATATGATAGTGGTTTTAGCTTACTTCTATTTGTAAAATCCCAATCTGAAGGAGATCTGTCTGTCTTGCGTGAGAAAGGTTTTTTCGCCGTTGCTGGGTGACATTTGACCGGAGTGTGAACATCAAGGAGGTTTGCTGGAACCTGCAGAACATCCGTGTGAGTACCCCAACCTCGCAGAACAGCCTTTCTGGAGTTTTGTGGGAATATTTTAAAGGTCAATGTTACAAATAGAGATAATTTTGGACAATATGATTTGTTAAGCTGATGTTTTAACTTATAATTCACTTGGAAGACCACAGCACTGGAATCTACCTGTGCTTCTTGTGATGCAACACAAGAACAGAACAGGAGGTCCTAGATCATGGCCTAAAAATGTCCTCATTGTAACAGTATATGCAGTAATGTGTGGAATATCAGGGGAATGTGTCACTTAAACAAGAGCTGCCTGTGTTTTTCAGGTATACATCCCGGATAAATAGGGTGCAGTAATTAGCTGCTCATAGAGGACTGCAGCTTGCACGTATTAAAGTAATCAGATAACTGTACTTTTGTTCTGTTTAAAGATGGAACACAGTAAAAAATAAAAATGTGTTGGGAATCTAAATGTGTGAACTGTGATTTCACAGCCTGTCTGTATCACTGTTCATGGCTATGACTGTTTCTCACTCCTGACAGCTGCGGGACTGTGAATTGGCGCCAGGAGTCAACCGGGACCTGGCACGCAGGGTGCGCAATGTGAATGGCATCACACAGCACCGCCAAGTGCTCCGCAATGACATCAAGCTGTCTGCAAAGCTGATTCACTCGCTGGATGAGCGGGAGCGGCTCTGGAGCCAGCGGCAGCGAAGTGGTAGTCTGGAAGTAGGCTTTTCTTTCACTTCATAAACCTACCCCTAGCGTATTTGTTATTTTCATCACGTAGTTTCTGGAAGGAGGGCTTTGTTCTTTTTTTTTTATTATTTTAATCTAGGGCATGCTAGACAATGTGTGAACACGTGTCCATTGTGTTTTGGAACAAAAGCTTAATGTTTTATTTCCTTTACTATCCTGCAAAGCTTCCAGCTCAGAATCCCATCTTGAAGAACATAACAGATTACCTCATTGAGGAGGTGAGTGCAGAGGAGGAAGAACTTTTAGGAAGCGCAAGTGGAGGTGAACCTGAGGAGAGCACCAAGGAGGGCAACCCAGCTGAGATTACCGTGGAGAGGGATGACAAACTGGTCAAGGTCTGTCTATTCTGGTGTTGTCACATTTCTTAATGGTTACAGTGAAACATTCCATATGTTTTCTCAGCAAGCCACTGAAAGTGTGAAAAAAATACCATTGCCTTGAATATAAGATGACTGATTGTAAGATGACCCCCTCTTTAACAATCATTTTTTGTAAATGGTTTGTGGAACATTATATCTTTAGAAAGAAAGATCATATTTATATTTACTGTATTTACATTTTTAAAATGGTCATTTTGGGTTCAGCATCTTCAAACACAATGTTTTGTAACTTTATATTTCTTGGCTGCTTGAGAGTTTTTTTTTGTTTTTTTTTTTTGACACCTCTGCCTCATTGATCTCCATTATCTTAAAATTGCCATTGTAACTCCTCGTCAGTCCTTGGTTAATTTAGCCTGATTTTGAGCTCCTTGTTTTTCATCTCAAGGTTTCACCATCTTTCACACTCAACTCTAGTTGATCATTTCTGCGGATAATTCGCCTCAGTAGATGTGGTGCCACCTACTGGTGTTATACAGTATATGACCTATAGGTCTAGTCCTCAAATGTAAGATGACCACATCTTTTTTTTTAGATGTAGTTCCCAGGCACATTGTTGTCTTATACTCGGGCCAGTATGGTTTTTTTTTTTTTTTTTTTTTTTTTTTTTTTTTAACTGTTTAGCTGTTGTCAAGAAACAAGGTTTTACTGGTAGATGCTTGTGTCTGAAATAATCGGTGTTCCAATATGAAACTCACTGCTTGTTGAAAAGGAAAACAGAAAAATGTATGTATATATTAGTCTCATGTTTTTGTGGTCAGCAAGCTATGCTGACTAATTTTCAATTTTGTTTTTCCTTTTACTCTGTGACTCTCCCAGTTTACAAGTCACACCCTCATTAACTCATATTAAGTTTAAGTACTTATTGAGCATCATCCTGGTTGCTCCATGTAGGTTCTGGATCGTTTGCTGTTGTACCTTCGTATTGTTCACTCCATCGACTACTACAATGCCTGTGAGTACCCCAATGAAGACGAGATGCCTAACCGCTGTGGTATCATCCACGTGCGAGGACCCATCCCACCCAATCGAATTACACATGGGGAAGGTGGGTGAAATCTTTACATTGTATAATTACAACATTGTGCCCACCTTTTATATATCTGATGCCTACTTCCCTTATTGAAGATGTATTCTGACATGGATATGTGTGTAACATTTCCTTCAATATCATGTTGCATGGTACAATAAAAACTCTTTAATACTCTTTAATAAAACATATTGTAGCACTATGTCTTTTGTGAAGTGTTTTTGATCTCAAGAAAACCCATGGCTATCTATATACTGCATAAGCAGGGAACATTCCAGAGTTGAAAGCTCAAATCTTTTACCTGTTTTCTTTTCCTTCTCCCATCCTCACAGTTGCAGAGTGGCAAAAGACCTTTGAGGAGAAGCTGACTCCCCTGTTCAGTGTTAAAGAGAGCCTATCAGAGGAAGAGGCCATCAAAATGGGCCGCAAGGACCCTGAACAAGAAGTGGAAAAGTTTGTGTCGGCAAACACCCAGGAATTGGGCAAAGACAAGTGGCTGTGCCCCCTAAGTGGAAAAAAGTTCAAGGTGTGTGTTCATTGTTTAGTGACAGTCATCTTTAAAAAATTTTCCATGCTGTCATTATAACACATCTGGGTTTACTTGATGTTCCTACACATAAATAAGCAATAATCCTGTCCCCCAGGGTCCTGAGTTTGTGCGCAAGCACATCCTGAACAAGCATGGGGACAAAATTGAGGAGGTGAAGAAGGAAGTGGCTTTTTTCAACAATTTCCTCATGGATGCCAAAAGACCTGCCCTGCCTGAGATGAAACCACCTCCTCCCCCTGGTCCAGCACAGGGTCAGATTCCAACTTTGGTGTTTTCAAGAAAAAAAAGAGTACAGCATGATTATATAAAGTTTAAAGTATTTTGTACATAAATTATTTCCCAAGAAATATTTTATCCAAAAAAGTATTATTGAACTGGACACTAGAGCTTTTGACCACTTCTTAAATGCTGGGGTTTATAAAAAACAATTTTTTAGGCTTGTTTAGCATTTTGTTCAGGCTTATAGTGAACTTAATGCAGTGTGAAAATATAACTTAGCAATAACAGTCAAAATGCACAGCTGACCAGTGATACTACAGCATTTACATGAGGAGTTTGTGTACATTTTCTTTCTCTTTATTCTTTTTCATTATTAGTGCATTACATTGTGTTAAAAATGTTCTTACACAGTTACTGGTATAATGTGTACTGGTAGAAATGTGGCTTAGGACTAATTGACTGTATTTTGAATTGCATAGCTATTGGTGACAACAGATTTGTTGGTATTTGGAGTTGTAAATTTTCGTTGGCAAAAAGGATCCATGAAATGAATAAATGTAAAATTACTCTGGTTTGTGTTCAAAAACTGAATACCTGTTCCCCACTACATAGGTGTTCTCTCCCCTGGGCTGCCCTTCCCCCACCAGGGACCACAGGGCCTCCTTGGTTTTGGTCAGCCCCGCCCACCTGTCCTTGGATATGGAGGCAAGGCTGCACATCTTGTCATCTGTTTGGCTTGGATGTCTCTTTCCATTTTCTTCTTTAATTTTCAAAGCTGACGCCCTGCCTTCCCTTGCTTTGGCTAGGTGGTCCTCCATACCCCCCCAATCAGTACGGAGGGGGCAGGGGGAACTATGACAACTTCCGTGGGCAAGGAGGCTACCCTGGGAAACCCCGTAACAGCAGGTAAACACAATCTACATGTAAACTTGAATACTGTTGTTTTAGCCTTGTTAGATAAGAAGCCTGTTTAGGTTCATTTTAACTTATAAACATGCTTGGGGTCAGTATTGTTTAGATTGTGTAAAAACATTAGCTGCATCTATAAATACTTATTAACATGAGATATTCATTTTAAAAATGCATTGTTTCCACCAATTCCAATTAAGTCTTGTTTAGCTGACAGATTCATCCATAAACTAGTATTTTTAGAATACACATCCTGTTTGTCTTCTCGCCACCTTCAACATCTCCAACGTTTATCTCCATGTTAACAGTACCCACCTTTTTACTGGCACTGATTAAAATCCCCAACATTCAAGACATGAAAGGCTTAAACAAGTTGGAAGCAAGTTGATTAAAGGTGGTCCCACACACCTATTTGTATTTGCTTTACCTCTGTCTGCTGAGCGAGCAAGTAAATGCAAGTTGTGTTACAAAGCGGTTACAAAATTTGTAGCTCATCTTGTATACATTAACTTCATCCCCTCTGATCCTGCTTTATTTTACCTATTTTTTTTTTTCAACTTTTTGCTCCATAGAATGATACGTGGAGATCCTCGAAACATCATTGAATACCGTGATCTGGATGCCCCTGATGATGTGGACTTCTTTTAAAAATTCTTGTTTTATTCCTCATTTTAATTTGTTTCTTCCTATTTTTCATAAAAATCCATCTTGTGTAATACTTAATTAGTTAATAACTCAGTTCAATGATTTACTGTTTATGTGATGTGTTGTAAGAATTGAAAGTATTCTAGATCATCCTTGTGCCGTCTTTTTTTGCTTTCAATAAAATATAACAGCTGAATTATTGTGGATTGTTTATTTTGTACTTATCTTTTGAGTGCCCTCCCAGCTAGTGGAGCAGTCTAAAATCAGTTTGGTTTAGCAGCAAGCAAGAAAGTAAAGAGCGGCAAGAAACCACATTTGGCTGGCTGCCAATGTACAGAAATACTTCAGTTCTCTTGAGGGTAAATTTTCTCTGCAATTGCCTCCTTTTCTGTGTAAGTGTAGTCTTCCTAAACAAGCAGTTTTTTCAGATTAAACAACAAAAAATGTATCCAGTTATCTCAAAGATGTTAACACACTACCACAGTAAGTCTTGTCTTAATGGAGACAAAATTCTTCCTGTGAGTAGTTTTCTTGTTCAGAAATGTTTTGCATATTTTAGTTCTTCAGGTCCAAGTAGGAACAGGAATGTTTAAGGAAATTAGGCAAGAGTGGTGTGCAAGCAGAAGTGATTGTTACGCTTTTAACTAAAATCAGTATTAAAATACATTTTTTATGTCCTATATGTTTTTCATCGAAATGTATTACTGCTTTGCCCTAAACTGCCCTTGAGCAGCTTGATTCCCACACTTGGATGAACTTCCTAAATGCGTATGGAGGAAACCACACATGTCGGTGAAACTGGATCCTGCAGAACTGGGAGGGACGGAGTGTTTCTGAGACGTGGCAGTGAAAACACCCCCCCAGCCCTTTTTTTGGAGAACCAACATATCCGCATGCAGCCCGAGACAGAGTTTCAGTGCACAACAGAGTCTTCAGTAGCTGTAGCAGAACTTCTCTTTTGTCCTGGGTTAGAAGAGTCAAAATACCTCCATTTTGCATTGGATAAAACCAGAAGGGGCCTTGTCTCTCTTGCATGCAGACACTGAAGGACTTTTTTTTTTTTTTTTTTTTTTTTTTTTTTCTTTTCAGTCTTTAATAAGGAGGATTATCACATGGGAAGGAAAGAGGAACTCGAGGTTTCCAGCAGGGCTGAGTGACTGGGAGTTCAAGGAGACTATGAAGAAGACAAAGAAGATACCACTGCTGTTCATCTTGGCTGCTTTCTTCAACTGTTTGGATTGTACATCTGCTGTGGACCAAAGGACTCCTAATTCAGGTACAACTCCAATCTAATGTCCATCCAACTGATGCACATGAGCCTGTGAAACTTGTTTAAAACTCAAAATGGAGTGTGGTTTATTTTAATATATAATTTTTAATGTGCATGAAACAATCTATGAACCCTTTGGAATTACTTGGATTTCTCCATTTATTGTTCACAAACTGGTCTGAACCTCAACTATTACAACAGTTGACAACCAGTATAAACTAGTAATGAACTTCACAAACATCTTACAGCTGTAGAAGTGCTAAGTGAAATTATTACGTTACTTTTTTATGGCAAAATGTTTCACTCAACATTTGTGTGTGGTTTATTTGGAGTTCAAGGTTTATGTTGGCAAATGCACCTTTAAGTTTCTTGGTGATAGACACCCATCATCTCATCCATTTATGATTTCACCTTCACTTCACCTCTGCTGTATGTTGATGATCATTTTGATTGAAAAAGAATATTTTGTGCTTTAAATTGGCTAATTGTGGTTTATGGGTTTTATTTGTCCCACCTCAGTGCTAGAACAAACTCAGTGACCCAAAATACACTTTCATACCCCAACACCTTTCACATCCTACACTCTTCTGTGCAACACTTGTGAAGGTGAAGGAGTTTAAATCACACAAACAGCTCTTTCTGATCTCTGTTTACCTCTAATTGGCATAAGAAATTGAACATTTTAGGAAAAGAGTATTGCAGTACACATGAAATCCTGAGACCCTAGTCATAAGTATTGGCTGAAATGGTGAAACAAATGATTACCAACACTGTCATCCCCATTGTCCTCATCATCACCTTCATCAGTATTCCCATTGTCAGCATTACCACGGCACTCATTGGCTGGGCCTCTTCTCTCTGTCTCTCTCCAGAGAATCTGCTGGTCCTCACTGTAGCCACGGAGAAGACAGATGGTTTTAACCGCTTTGTTCAAACAGCCCAGGAATTTAACTACACTGTAAAGGTTCAGTACATGATTCCCACTTTCTCAACAGCGATCCAAGTCCTGTACATTAGCTGCATAACAATGAGTGTTTAATTCGTAGTAATGTTCTATGTTACACATCTCCCATAACAAAAATGGAATTTTCATAGTCAGCTCTGTTGAATTTTTAGAATTAGATGTTTTTGTTTATGAAAAATGTTGAAAAAAAATTATTCTAGCAACATTATTGCTCAAAGTTCTGAATCCGGATGTGTTGTTTGTGTGTCTATGTGTATGTGCAGGTGCTGGGCCTGGGAGAGGAGTGGAAGGGGGGTGATGTTGCACGGACAGTGGGTGGAGGTCAGAAGGTACGCTGGTTGAAGAAGGAGCTACAGAAATACAAAGACAGGCCAGAGCTGATCATCCTCTTTGTGGACAGGTTAGTTCTTACTATTGATATGAGTTGCAGTATTACATGCCATTCTGCTGGGTTCCCTCGTAAGTCTAATTGTTTTACCCTTATAATTGCTCTATCTTGCTCTCTAAATACTGTCTTATAGCAACTTAGCATCACCCTCAAACCATTGCCTATAATTTTGGGCTGTGTTTCATCATCTTAGAAGAAAGCAATGAAAAGATTATTTTGGTTGCTTCTACTTAGGTTTTTATTTGTTTCCATTGTGTGTGTTTGTAGGGATATGCATTTTGGTTAATAAACAAATGGAATGAAATGGGATTTGAAAATGATCCCTCAATGTGTGTGGCAAGGATCATCTTGTTGAACAACAACCTGTAGAAGGAATCTGCTCATATGACAGATAACAAGTAACGACACTGTCAATCTATAAATATAAACAGATGTATTTATTTTTCTTACTTCACTGTATTTGCATTTGGGCTTTATTTGGACATTTTTTAATTACTAGAGGACACTTGCTTGGTAGCTTCCCTTTGTAGGTCTGAGTATCTTTATTTGAAAGTAACACCCCGGGAGTGTTGTGCTGTTTATTGGCTGTCCTGGTTGTGTGAGCTGTAAGGAAGGAGATCTACCATACTATACTGACTCTACTGCCTCTTCGTCCACATCCCCCTCCAGCTATGATGTGATCTTTGCCAGCAGTCCAAAGGAGGTCCTCTGGAAGTTCTTTAGGATGGGTCATCATGTGGTCTTCTCAGCAGAGAGTTTTTGCTGGCCTGACAAGAAACTATCCTCCAAGTATCCAACTGTGAAAGATGGCAAGCGCTTCCTGAATTCTGGGGGTGAGTGTAAACTTGTGGGTCGGGAGGGGGTGGAGCAGTGAAGAGCAGCTGTGTTACAGGTTTCAAAATCCATGTTAATCTTTTCCACACTTTTATTAAAATATGCTTTTAACAAGTTTTACTTTTTTTGTTGCTAAAGGTTGGCTGTCTCTCCGCATTGTGACTTTTTTTGTTGATCGTGCTGAGAAGGGCACTATAGAAAAATAATCTGAAGTGAGCTGAACTGACAGTAAATTCCAGTTGATTCACACTTCAGGTGCAGAGAGTTACTGTCCACATTAAGACTATGGTATGATAACTGAAATAAATCCAAGACTGCGGATATCTTCTCCACAAGTTGTCTGTGAAATTTAAGTCTTTTCTTAGACTCAATAAAACAATGCTGGGTTACTGCAGATGTCTTTATTGTGATTGTCTACAAAACTGTCAAATAAAGGTAACAGTGACAGTTCCATTCCAATATTTCTAAGCTACCTGTCTCTTGTGGACACCAAATCTTGACAGTAGTGTAGAGGGGTATTTTTGAGGACTGTCTTCTTGAAGGTTTCATTGGCTATGCTGCGGATATCATTGGCATTGTCCAGCAGTGGAAGCAGAAGGACAACGATGATGACCAGCTGTTCTACACCAAAATTTACTTGGACAAGGTACAGAGGGTAAGTATGGGTTTTTAGGAGAAAGAGGGTTGAAATTTTAGTGAGAAGAAGTCATCATTCCAGCTGCATGGAACTACAATGATGTAGAGAGGTGAAAAAAAGACCCTGCTAAATTCTCTTCCTCTGTCTGACACTTTTTAGAACTATTTGCATGGTGGAGTGAGATGAAATGTGACCTGCAAGGTCAGTTAAGACTCCCAATATCTCAAATTTACTGTCCTCCACAGAAAAAGTTCAACATGACGCTTGACCACTATTCTCGCATTTTCCAGAACCTCAATGGTGCTATTGGTAAGCTCTATTGCTATTATTTAGGATTTTTTTCAATTTGACTAGACTGAAAATATTGGGGGTGTTAAACTGAACAATACCTGGACTTAGATGCCTCACCGTATTTGGATGATACAGAATGATACAGGAACTCAGAAGATCACTGGGGGAATGAAGCAGCCTAAACCTCTTTCTGTCTGTGCAGAAGAGGTGGTGTTGAAGTTTGAAAGAGGACGTGTTCGCATCAGGAACGTGGCCTACGACACCCTTCCTGTCATCATCCATGGCAATGGCCCCACCAAGGTGGGGGAAAATGCTTGCTAGAGGTTCAGCCACTTACCTAAAAATGTAGCTGTATCACATTTGGCTAACTGCTTATAAGGTTTGTTGCAATGCTTTGTATTGCCACTCAGCCATTCAGAGACATTTGCACAGCTGTTCAACATCACATTTTGTTAAGCGGAAATCTGTCAGCTGTAAATGCATGTTTGTGTGTGCACAGCTCCAGCTGAATTACCTGGGGAACTACATCCCAGCAGCCTGGACTCATGAGAATGGCTGTGGAATTTGTGATGAGGACCTGTTGTACCTTGGGGATGTGCCGGTGTGTGTTACAGTTTTTATTAACGTGTATGAGTGTAATGTGTCCTTGACTCTGTAGGTGTATGTTTGATATGCAGATTGTCAATACTGTAGTATATTAGAGTGAGTGTGATGTGCCACTCATTAATAGACATAATACTTCTGAATGCAGAACTTACAATATGCAAGTATACATTTTAAATATTAACATATTACACTTATTTTGTTTGCAATCCTTTGTGTGGCGCCACAGGACAAGGAGCTGCCTGTTGTGCAGGTGGGCGTGTTCATCGAGCAACCCACCCCCTTCCTGGAGGAGTTCCTAGAGAGGCTGGTGTCCCAGAGCTACCCCACCGACCGCCTGAGACTCTTCATTCACAACAACGTCAGTACTGTTGACCACGCTAACCCGTACACTGACATAGGACTGGGGCTGGTGTCTTAGTCACCGATACACCCTTGAGCCAATGACCCTCCAAGCTGCCCACAATGTGGCCTATCAGAGGCAAAGTGGGCACAGTGCCCGGGTAAGTACAGTGCTGTAATCAGTGTAGTAAATTTACTTTTTCACCCATCCCATCTTAACAGTGTTTTCTGACCTAAGGGTCCTGGAGCTCTGCATAACCTTATTTGTTAAAATAAAAAGGGATCTTCATCTCTAACAGCTTCCATTTGTATCTGTGTCATTGTAATATAATAATGGTGGCATTCATTACCTGTCCTCCTGTCCACACCATCTTTTGTTCCACCTGTGGTCTGTTGACATGAACATCCTGCCATCACTGTCTGTTCACGCTACACCACAGGAGGTCCATCATGAGCCACACATCCAGCAGTTCTGGAACCACCACAGGGCCCGATTCCCCCATGCCAGGATCGTGGGGCCTGAGGAGAACCTACCACAAGCCCAGGCCAGAGCCATGGCTGTGTGAGTTAGTGTATGCTCACCTTCACCACTCAAAGAAAATTCTGGGACCTGAGCAGAAGTATTACATGAGTTGGCTTGCAAAGGACAGTTCACACAAGCTGTGCTGTGTTACTCAGTCATGTTCTCGTCGTCCTCCTCCCTCTTTCTCACAGAGAGCTATGCCGAAAAGACCCCACTTGTGACTATTACTTCAGCATTGATGCAGATGTGGCTCTTGAGAACCCAGACACGCTGAGGATTCTTATTGAGGAGAACAAGTAAGACAACCAACAGAATGAAAGAGGTCGAATGCATTCCTCATTTCTACAAATCACCGCTCCCCATAAATATTTTTCATCCAGTTTAGCTTTTCTAATGGCATTTACTTGTGTTTTGCAACCCAGAAAAGTGATAGCACCCATGCTGTCTCGTCATGGGAAGCTATGGTCCAACTTCTGGGGTGCCATGAGTCCCGAGGGATTCTACGCTCGATCCGAAGACTACATCGACATTGTTCAGGGCAAGCGCGTGTGAGTCCTCCAGTGCTGTTCCCCTCATCTCTGTCTATAGGCATCCCAGTAGTGTACTGAGATAGAGGAGTACAGTCCAGTTTGAGAATTGCTGTTCTGCTTTCCTCCACAGCGGGCTGTGGAATGTGCCCTATGTCACTCAGGTGTACCTGGTTCGCGGAACAACTCTGCGCACTCACTTGGCCCAAATCAGTCTCTTCTCTCAAAAGGGCCATGACCCCGACATGGCCTTCTGCAGGGCAGTCCGAGATCAAGTCAGTGAATATGTGTGCTGCTGGGATCGATTCTTGAGCTGTGACAAGGTGTATATGTTTGTGTTATGTTTACCTTGTTTCTCTCCATCTGTGCCTCTGCTACTGCCTCTCAGGGTGTGTTCATGTTCGTGTCGAACAGGAATGTGTTTGGACATCTCATCTCTACCAGTAGCTACAACACCAGCCGACTCCACCCTGATATGTGGCAGATCTTCGATAACCCTGTGGTAAATTGATCTCATCTGGCAAATTACTCCCACGTTCACAGTCACTCCATAAACATGTTGTGGAATGAGTGTGTTGGACATGCAGAATAACTTTTACCCCGCTGTAGATATACCTGATGAATGGACAGAAATGTAAATTAATGCGGTATTTTTGTAGGACTGGAAAGAGAAATATATCCATGAAAATTACACAAAAATCTTTGAGGATCAGAAGAATAATGTGGAACAGGTATGGAAATAATATATTATGTCATAAAGAACATATTACAGGATTGCAAAGTATCTTCACCCTTACCTAAAACTGTATTATTTATTGTTATTTCTGCTCATGAAACTTGAACCCCTTCCTTCTCAATGGCCTTTTGGTTGAACCAGCCTTGCCCAGATGTGTACTGGTTCCCAGTCTTATCAGATAGGATGTGTGACGAGTTGGTGGAGACAATGGAGAACTACGGACAGTGGTCAGGGGGTCGACACAAGGTACTGCCCACACCCAGCCCAGTTCCCCGAGCACAGCTGAATTGGTGGCCTCTACCCAAAGATCACACTCTGTTATCTTGGCTAAAATACACTTATGCTCTTGTCTGAGACTAAATCATCAGTGTCTAATTCATTCATGAAGTTGGAAACCAAATAATGAAATAGCTTTTGGAAAAAGACAAAAATTCTAATTTGTTCCAAGCCCATTCCAGTTTCAGCCCAAATTATACCTAATCATAAGGAAAAGTTGTGCAACATATTAAAATGGAATGAATGACAATAAAATGTTATATAAAACACATTTATGAAAGACATTTAGTAAACTTACCATGATAGTGTGTATGGACTTGCTTGAGGAAGACAAAGCCTATATAGTATGTTTTATTTACATGTACAAATAATTAGAGAATTAAAGCACAATGGACATAAATACAAGCACAGATAATGCTGTAGAGTGCCAGACCACAGCTGATGTTTGTTCCCATAATGCATTTTGTCACAGTGTCTCTCACACAGCTGCAATGTGCAATTTTCAGCTTTTTTTCAGTTTTTCATTACAAACTGAATATGTGAAAATCCAGATTGATTAACAATAAGTGGTGTTTATAATCTTGGAATGAATCATTCTAAATTTGGATATCAGGAGACCAAATAATGGGAGGTGGGTGTAGAATGAAGTGCAAAGAAAAGCTCTCACTGTCAAACAAGAAAGCACTTTGCCTGTAACAAGCATGCTAGAGGGTTTTTGCAATGTGATTTTGAAAATTTGTCCAGAATGATCATTTTCACTATTTCACTTTCTGAATATTTACTAATGCAATTTTGAAGGAGTGCCTTCCTGAAAAGGTACAACAACAATCCCCCTCATAGGATTTGAACCGACACTCCAACTGTGCTGATGTCTGTGAATCAGGACAAGCGTGTGGCAGGAGGCTATGAGAACGTCCCCACGGTGGACATCCACATGAACCAGATTGACTTTGAGAAAGAATGGCTCAAGTTCCTGAAAGAGTACATCGCACCCATCACAGAGAAGCTCTACCCTGGTTACTACACCAAGGTCCAGAATCACTCAGAAACACTGTTCTTCTTGGTCCGATTCTGCCTTTACGTAGCAGACTGATTCTGCTTTGTCCAGCGCCAGTGATTTGTTTTCCATCTCCCTTTCTCTATGGCTGTGCAGGCACAGGCAGTGATGAACTTTGTGGTGCGGTACCGCCCGGATGAGCAGCCCTCACTGCGGCCCCATCACGACTCCTCCACTTTCACCATCAACATCGCCCTCAACAACAAGGGCAAGGACTTCCAGGTATTCTTCCAAAGGCCACCAACCTTTATATCCTCACAGACAGTCTCCTATGGATAACTCAGCAGTGTCTAAAGCATGGTCTGAAACTCTGTGTCTGGCAGGTCATCATCATTCCAGTCCACACCTTTCAATTGGTCCACTTAGAAGACAGCACCATTGCTATTTCCACTATTTATAGCTATGCTCCTCCTGCTTGGGCTTGTGGAGGATTTATCATTTATATCAGAAAAGTTCTAAGTCGACTCTGTTATGAACTGGCATCCAGTAACGGGGGTAACTTCATACCCCAGTGCCCAATCACTGTAGGATAGGCTTCAGACTACCAGATGGATGGATGGATGGATGGATAGATTCCTAAATTGGGACTGTAAGTGTGGCTTTCATTGGTGTACTTTCATCTGTGTGGTTTTGTCAGGGTGGAGGCTGCCGATTCCTGCGCTATGACTGTAAGGTGGAGGCTCCACGGAAAGGCTGGTCCTTCATGCACCCCGGTCGCCTGACGCACTACCATGAAGGGTTGCCAACCACCCAAGGCACCCGTTACATCGCCGTCTCTTTCGTAGACCCCTAGTAACGGTTGGACCTCGATGAGGCTGGAAGACCATAGCATAGCCACACAGGAGCCAAGGACACCATCAGAAGTTTGCTTCCTTGTACCAGACTTCTCTAAATCCACACAGCAGGACTCTCAGGTTGAGCCCAAAAGTATTTTATATGGCAATTGTTCTTCACTCCACCAGTTTATTAAACCAAAAGATGTACATTAGAGATGTATATTTAGAATTACATTTTAAATATAATTGTAAATGTACATTTGAAACTTTGTCTCCTCTTTCTAATGATTAATGACATCTAATGAAGTTTAGGCTCTGGACTGCTGCTACCCAGCTCAGAATTAAGCTCAGATAAGGATAATGGATAAATGGATGGATCTGGCCAAATTCTACAACAACCAACATATCTTTAGCAGAAATTCTGTTTTGGTTAACCTTTTTGTGTAGTGAAAAGTGAATGGACTGTGAGATGGGAACTGATTAAGTCATTGTAAATCTCTGGTGTTAAACAGAACTATTTAGAATTGTCCGTGTATGAAATGTGACATAGGGTTTTACATGTTTTTTTTTTTTTTTACTGTTTTGTATTTTTTGTATTTGCATTATATATTATATATATTTCTAGCACAGAAAAGACAGTTCAAATCCCATTGTTGCCGTCATAAAATGTTTGACAAGGAATTCATGACAACGTACTGAAGTCCAGTGTGTTCCTCAATATGGTGTGCGTATTCACTGTTGATTTTTTGTTAACTTGAACTGAGTTGAGAAAATCTTTCAAACAATGGGGGAAAAAACACTTTGTCGAATTTTGGAATGTCAGTGTGACTGAACACTGCCCAGGTTTCAGTGGTTTTAAAGATGTGCTGTTAGGTACGAACAGCATGGTGTTACTAGGGTTAAAAACCTGGTAACAGATTTAAATCCTCTGTTGGACTTTATTATTTCGCCTGGGTTAGGTAGTTTTGAGGGTAAAGTAGAGAGCGGTGTGCTAACTTAAAGAGACATTGCTTTCAAATGGAGATATTTGAAATAGTTTCATTTTCACGGTGTTGCCTTCCATAATTCACACCCGAATTCCCGCAAAATAAAAGAACCTTGAAGCAGTCTTGGTCAATGATCGTGCGCATGTCGCCACCTACTGGGCTGGAGTGTGAATGACTGTCAGCGCTTGAGTGTTCTTCTACGGTCGGTTTAGAGGCGCGATTGTTCTGATAGTGAAGCACATACCGCCACCTACTGCGCAGGAGGAGTATGAGCAAACTGTCAGCGGCTGGCGTTTCTAGTCAGCGCCACCTAGTGCACTGGAGTGTGAATTCGGTTTAACCAAATGTTCTGTTTTAGCAGTTAATTGTAGGCGCTATGGAGAATGTAATACAGACACATGAAAGTTAAAGTGAATTTCACACATCAGGATTGTTTTTTTCTTTAAATGTGGATCTTAGTCAAGATATGCGTAGCTTAAACTAATGTGTAATCTTTGGTAATAACACATTCACAAGCAAAAAATGCTCAAATGCTAAACCCATTATTATCGTATTGAAAATTAAATTCGGATAATACAGTGACTTTAAAACATGTAAAGAGTAAGAAAACAAGGCACACAGTCTAAATACTGTATAGTTTGTTTTAAATATGTGTGAACACTGATATTTTCTTTGCTTGCTTTTTTTAAATTTTATTATCTATGCTGTGATTAGAATGGTTTACAATACTAAACTTTGCGTTTTACGTCTAAATTCATGTTTAAATAAATGAAAAAATAAAATAAAAAATGATCAAAATTCACGTACATTTCACCACGCTGCGCACTGGAGTGCGTTTGGCGCCCAAAGGGGTCTGCGTGTTTTGCGTCGATGGTTTAACGTGCAGCTGTAGTCACTGCGCTTGTATGTATCGATACCTGGAGCGCGGGTTTTTCAGTTTTATATTTTTTTATGCTGAATAAATACTGCTCGTTGGCAAAACGATGTAACGTGCTTGTCATGCCAAGGACACCATGCGATTTAAGTCTGAATCTCGGTAAATAACATGAATCTATTTCGTCAAGCCAAATGGATGTCAGACTACATGCCTGTCTGCTGGCATCATGTTCCGACCCCGCGTTCCTCTTACGGGTGTACATTGGGTTTTGGGGGAAAAACAATTCGAATCTAAAACTGAAGGGCAATTAAAGGGATCAACGAAAGCGTTATCGTTTAAGAACGAATCGCGTTTTTGAACTTTGGGCTGCCGACTCGCCGTAGAAGCGCGGTCCCAAGATGGTGGAGAAAAAGACAGCGGGTGAGTTCATGTTGCCGCTAAAATATAACTTTTTGTTCACTGGAGCACAATTTAAACAGTTATTCCTAACAGTATTTAAACGGGCATTTTGTGTTTTTTGAGAAAATCAAGTGGACTTGATTCTGTGAAAGTCATTTTAGAATGCGGCGTATTTTTATCCAACATCGTATGCGCAGATGCCGCATTCTTATCCAACGCCTTCAGGAGAGGCAAATTTATTATAGCAACAGCTGTATCTTTGGGATTCTGGCAGTTTCGTCGTTGATGCTCATTAATCTGAATACAGTATTTGTAAAATCAGTATGTATGAAACGAATAAAAAGACATCTTGTTCTGCAGAGATTAAAGTGTGTTTATAAAGGTTTTGAAGAATCCATGTAAAAAGGGGCACTCCGGTCCATGGTGACATGTTTATCATTACAAGTTCAGAACTATGTGCTGTCCCAGATTTGCAGGTTTGTTGGAAGTGTGTTGACCTCACCTGTGCGACCCCAAACCCCCTCACCAGTGCGTTCGCAGGACCCGAACCAGCGGCGAGTGCTGGACCGTGCCACTCGGCAGCGGCGTCTCAGCCGGCAGCTTGAGGCCTTGGAGAAGGACAACTTCCAGGACGACCCACATGCCAGCCTCCCGCAGCTGGCCAAGAGGCTGCCCCAGTTTGACGACGACAACGAGTCTGGTGGGGGGCAGGCGCATTGCCGCTTTGCTGCCAGCATCAACATCTTTTCCATTTTTTCCCCCATTTCTAATAGTTGCTTATAATAAAGGGTTACTGTGGGCCGCAGTCTATCTCAAAAGCGTTAGATGGGAGGCAGGGTCTACCCTGAACAGGATGTCAGCATGTCACAGGACACACACGCAGACACGCACATTCACCCACCTCTGCAATGGGCAATTTAGAGTCACCAATCCACCTGAAAAACCTGTCTTTGGACCAAGGTGAGGAAACCAGAGCATAGATAACGTCACAAGGAGATACAAACTATGTACAAACTTCACCAAATTCAAACCCACAGACCTGGAGCTCTCAGGCAGTAGGGCTACATGCTGCGCCACTGCTGTCCCTGTTCTTCTTCTCCTCATTATTTCTTTATTACATTTACCTCTGTAGTATTGTAATGGTTTATTTATGAGAATGTTATATAATGTCTACATCGTGTGTTTTGGGACCTTCCAAGTGATATTAAGGCCTAATCTGTGTTAAGTGAGCGCTTTGTTTTTACATTTCAGTTGATGGGTTGTTGAGTGAGACATAGATGAGCAGACGTATATGATTTAATTTTTGAAACCTCCTCTGGTTTTTCTACAGTGCCTAAATAACAAAATAAGTGTACCTCCTTCCTGATACCCTTCGTGTTTGCCTTCTTTAGGTAAGAAGCGGAAGAAAACGAGGGGTGATCATTTCAAACTGAGGTTCCGGAAGAATTTTCAGGCCTTGCTAGAAGAGGAGGTGAGTGCTGTGGGAGAAGATCATCATCTGCTCTTCATGCTGTAGGTGGTCAGACAACAAGCTGTCCTTGTTTATCTTGTCCTCCCCCTCCACCCACTGTTGTCAACCCTCTCCCAACTGTTCCCTTGTCCTATTCCATGTCTTCTGTCCCTCTCTTGTCTTTCTTGTCCACTCTTCCCCGTGCTTCCCTTTCCCTGGTAGAACCTGAGTGTGAGTGAGGGGCCCAACTACCTGACAGCCTGCGCTGGACCATCTGAACTCCCTCAGCGACACTTCTGTGCTGTGTGTGGCTTCCCCTCAAACTACACGTGTGTGTCATGTGGGGCACGGTATTGCGGCGTTCGCTGCCTGGGCACACACCAGGAGACCAGGTACTCTGTTAAGAACACTTTGACTTAGTGCTAGTTTGTAGCTGTAGATACTAGAAGGTGCCTCACACAAGTTTTCCTCTCTGGCTTTTGTTTCTGCTACTAACTTTGTCTTCTTTTTTTCCTCCTGTTCACAGATGCCTTAAGTGGACCCTTTGAGGAAGAGACCTGACAATCAGGTCTGGTGTGGTCTGCACTTGTCCTGCTTCTCCTGCCGTAGATGGATATTTATCACACCGCAGTGTCAGAAAAGGGACACAAACAGGAGGCAGGTTTGCTCTGAGGAACTCGGGAAATGTTCCACAAGGACACCCAGAAAGATGTCTTTTTGGCTGCTGTCGACACATTTTAGCTTCCAAAGACATTTATTTCTAAATGCCATTTTACCAGAATTGTTCTTAAGAATGACGAGAACAAAAGTATGAAAGGGAAGTGTTTAATATCTCCAAGTTTTCCTTGGTGGTAAAGTCACTCATGGATGAAAATGTATTTATTTGATGGATTGTGTGGGGCTTATAGGTTATTAATGGATTTTTTTTTCTCTTCACTTGTGTTAGCTGTGGCATTAGCAATATAATTTTGTTTACTATACAATGAAATGATGCACTCAAGTATGTGGTTTCAATGAATGTTTGTTTTGAAATGAAAAATGTTGTAGATGTAGGAGTCAATTTATGCTCTCTTACAAGGATAGTGACAGAACATTCATGGTTGCTAATGTCATTTTACAGATTTGCCACTTCAGTTATTTGTGTGTTGTATTGTGCCTTGTGCAGCAGGTTGCCTCTGAGCACTTACAGAGAACATAAACTCAAGTGACAGTAAAAAGAAAAATGAGTGATACACAGTTTAAAAGCAAGTGTAGGGAAAAGCTTGATGGCAGCAAAGGAGCAGAAATAAAATCATGATTGTACACATGAAATAACCTTCAGGATTTTTACCTTAACATTGCCCATATGTTCTGGATTGTACATAAGAATTATGTATATATGATGAATAATAAATAAGTTGTGGCTAAACTCCTCAGACGACCATACATAAACCTTTTTTGAGTGCCTTCAACCTCCACAGGACAAATTCAACGATGATTTATGCGAATCTACAGATCTAACTCGCACTTTTCTGAAAGGTTTTTTTTAAAAGGAGTGAGTGACACCTTTTGTGCCAAAGTTGTTAAAGTAATCATTTGCAAAACGGTTTAATTTTATTCCTCTAGTTTTTAATATTGCATCTACAACGTGATGTTTGGTGTCTCAAAAACATTTGTTTGTCTTAAAAGGAATGTAATATAAATGTATGCTTCCGTATGTGTCTCCCTACCTGTGGGTTTAGACCTAACACCGAGCCACTTGGGACTCTGTATTGGTATAAAAACTTATAATGGGGCACAGTTATCAGTCGTCATTCACTGAAACGTGTTTTCTGCTGTCAGGTCTCAAAAGTAAAATTTTAGCATTTCCTGTTTGAATTTGAGGAAGTGAGTACAGTCTTTTGTCTAGCTTTCCAGAGGAGCCCTGTAGCAGTTGGTTATGGGGTTCAGAGTTATGTAAACATTCTCAGCACACACTCTCCAAAATTTTTTTTCCAAACTTCACAATGTAAAACTTACATGCAGCAACAAACCCTGTGAACATCTTTGCTTCGGCTTTACAGGTGAATATTTTGGGAATGTGATGTATTTGACAATACAGTACTTTAAAAGCTGACTAGGTGGCCATATTGCATGAGAAGACCTAGACTTTAACCCAAACTGCACGTTTGGCACTGTTGCCAAGCAGGGACAGCTGGTGGTGCCACTGTGTTTGAGTATAGAAAGGAAAGCGGTTACAGAGAGAACCTGGACTCAAACCACCACATCTTTGTGTTATTCGCTAAAATATGTTTCCACATTATTCCCAACATTCTTTGTGACAGGACTCAAAAGTACTCCAAGCTTACCCAGCTCCTTGGCTTCTTTTCTGCATTAAAATCACAACCTTTAATGAGTTTTTTTTACTTTTATGTGAACCACAATTGAGCACAAAAATATTTAACTTTCTTTTCATAGTAATTTTCTCAATGCGAAGTACAACACAGGCTTTGTTAATCTAACACCTTGTAAACACTGTAATTTAACCAACTGTATTGTCAGTCAGTATGAACACTAGAATACATTGATCTAAACATGAACAGAGCTAAAACAGATACCTTTTGTTTTGGTTCTGCTGAGGTACTGTATGGGGACCTTTTGAAAGCTAATGAATCAAGAGTTATAAAAATGTACCTGAAAACCTGATAGCAAATGATGTGTTATCTTATTACCATAATCTGACCAATGTGTTGAGCACATTCAGGAGCACAGCTGTATATGGTTTGACATACAGCCACAAGGCCACTGACAGAAGAAGCATTCCAGCATGTGCCAAACCATCAGAGCTGCTGCCCTCTAGCAGACTTGATCACAGGGAAGATGGCTGGCATATGTGCCTAGATGATGCACAAGTCGTGGGATTCGGACAAGCCACAGTTGACCTTGTGGTCATGGAAGAGCTTGGTCAAAGCCTCCATGTACAGTTTGTGATAGTGATCCACAGTCTCCTCTGAGGGGCATGCCAGGCGGGGCACCGAAATGGGGCTTCCCACTGAGGGAGTAGGAAGGAGAACATGCTGACTGTGTGCAAAGATGGACCAGCATAAGCTTGTACACGAGGGCAGCGAGGGTTGCGTAAGGTCATGGTGATACTAACCGACAGTTGTCACGGGGGTCTTGTATGGCAGCAGCCCCCAGCTCTGGCCCATGAAGATGCAGGGTGCGAAGCCCATGAGCCTCTTGAAGGCGGTCTGGAGGCTGCGTGCCACACTTCCTTCAGGGAAGACCACCTGTCGGAAGAGCTCGTTTTCCCCAAAGGAGTAGACAGGCACCAGATCAGCACTGTGGATGTGAAACACCATCGACAAACACGCTTTGAAGCTGGGACATCAAAGTTTGGCATTCACCAGAGGTACCATGTTCACCCGAACGAGTCAGAGGCCACTAGTGTTCACCTCTGCCTGTCCCTGATGCATTATCCCTCCCCATTACTCCACTGCCCCCAAAACCTCACCCGTACTCCAGGGCCAGCCGGACAAAGCCCTTCCTCTGTCTCATGACCACTGTGTTCACACCTGGGGTGCAGGACAGTGACTCAGCGGCGCCCCCTGTAACAATGACCACTGCATTCCCCTTCCCATTCCTTGAGAGTAGGTATTCCAGGCTGGGTTTACTGACGGGACACAAACCTGCAGAGAGCAGAGTGAAGGACAAGGGAATGGAGGTGGGGCACATTGCACTGGCAGTTATTACTTGTAATTTGATTTGCCCTGCCAGGCATGTTCATCCAGTAGTGCTTTTGTAGTGTAGGGCAACAGAACAACAGCTCTTGACACTTACATGCAAGTTATATGCGTGTAATATCTAACCTTCAGTTCATGACCTGGTTCCACAATACATGTATTCCCAACATATGAGTCTTATGAGTGAAAGTATTCATATCCCTTACTGATTATTATTAACCTTCAATGTTATCACCAAATATGAGGCAGATTTTTTGTGCATACGAATCATAAGAATTTTGTGCTTAAAGGTAATTATGTCGCCAACTTGCTACATTTCACTTTAAAATTTCCAGGAAAATATTATGTTCATAAGTAAGGCGATACCTGTAGCTGTTATCACCACCTACTTGTTCATCTGCTTCAAACACTAAAGCCCAAACAGTTCCTTTAGGCTCCTCCCTAAATCTTAGTCATCCTGACCCTGGCCCTCATCATCGAGTCCAACCTGCACTCATCAGGTAGTCCCTGAAGATGGGTAGACGGAAGACTCCTGCCAGCATGGCCAGGGAGATTCGTATGCCGGGGAAAGCCTGAGAGAAGCCTCCAGTGGTCGTACTGAAGCAGGAGAAGGCCCCCATGCACATGATCCCATGGGGGTGTGACCCCAGGATGTAGTTCTTATTGGGGCTCAACTCAGCAGTCTTCACCAGCTGAGAGGTGTCAAGGTGGGAGAGGAACAGAGGTGTGAGTAGGTAGCAAAACACAGCAGCCAAATGATGAGAGCTGAGGTGCTAACAATGACGGATTTAACTTGAACGTGAAGAATCGCCCCTCCTACATCCTCGTGTCGCACTTCTAGTTACCTTCACAGGGAAGTAGTTCTTGAAGTGTATCCACACTGCCCAGTTTCTCACCCACTCGGATCGCCGCCCTCCTGGTGACCACAGACAGAGTTATGCGCAAAGAGCTGCTTGCATGTCTCAGTGCCGAAGTGACAAAAAGTGAGTGTGAGGAACCCACCTCTCTCGGGGGTGTCCCAGTCCACCACCATCCAGGTGAAGTAGAGAACTGGGAGAAGCCACAGCGAGGTGAAAAGCAGGTAGACAGTAAGCAGAGTGCAGAATACACCTGGAAGGACAGGAACATTCAGGGGTGCGGGCGGGTTTAAAGATGTATTAGAAGTGTGATGTGCCGGTCCATGCAGGGTTTTGTCTCATAGGCCTCACCCATGAAGAGGAAGGTCAACACTAACTGCAGAACACTGATTTTCTCCACAAACTCCTTCCATTTACCCATTTCTCTCTGAGGAAGAGACACAAAGAGCAACCAAGGTAGGTGCTGAATTTATATTGCACAGTGAAATACTGTGGAAATTATGTCTGTTTAGATAACGCTGATTTTTAAAGTGACTTCTTGTAGCCTGGCGTGTGTGTGCTTTTGAAAGACAGGAATATGACAGCTTTACCCAATTCAAAGTGCAGTAAAAAGAATACAAGAGGTTTTCTTGTAGTGTTAACTGTAGTAATCGATGGTTTTGTTGAGCAGTCATCTGCTTTTTGTCTGATTTTACTCAAACTGTATTACGGGTTGTCTGCAATGCCCATTTACGTGTAAATACAATGCACAGGTAAATGTCCAAGGTAAAGGGTAGATGTGATGTACTTACTCTTTCCTAGCTACATAATATAATGAGGAGAGACACTGAAGTGTTGTTATAGAAATAACTTAGTTGTTGAAATGGCAGAGAACTTGAAAAAAATTTAAAAAATCACAAGACACTTTTCTGTTTATCAGTACAGCTACTTGGAGAGTAGCGCTGCTGCCTCACAGCACCGGAGCTATTCAGCCACGGTTTCAAATCCAGCTCATTCTGTGGGAAGTTCCCATGTTCTCCCCATGTCTCTGTGGGTTTGTTCCCACAGTCCAAAGAGAGGTGTTTTGGTTAATTAGCCACTCTAACTTGTTTGCTGTCCATGCCCACCCTGTGATGGACTGACATCCTGTCCTAGCCACTCCAAGATAGGCTCCGGATCCCCATGACCTTGACCAGGATAAGGCGGTTCATGATAACGGATGGATGACTTCTCAGCATTTCCCCATGTGTCGGCAGCATGATGCAGCACTTCAGACAAATATACGTCTTGCCCACTAAGAAGTAGTAGAACATCTTTGCTCACAAATCCAATGAGTATAACAATAATTAGACTGCACTGTAAACAATATAAATAACCCGTATCTGAGCAAGAAATAAATGTTAACCCATTGCCTAAAGCATTAAAATAAGTTCTTTTAAACTTCCTAATAATCAAAATTAAACAGCTCAATAGTTTTTTTTTGTACAGAAAAAGTATGTTGGGACCATCTATCTCAAGTAATGGTGAAAATTAATTTTGATGAATTGACCTGATTTAATATTTAAATGCTTTGGTTTATATTTCTAACAGTTTGAGAAGAGAATATTGCGCAGATCAATGTCCCAATGACACAGAAGAGGGTAAAGTATACAGTAAGTCTGAGCTATCCTGTTAATCATTAAAACATTCAATAGACAAGTCAGACTAAACTACGCTGCAGAATTATGTGAAAGTGAACAGCGCCATGTTTTTGCTGCATTCAGCTTTTCTCACGTACCTGTCTCCTTGCTACAATTGTGGTTTTTTCTTTTTCGTGGGTGCCCTTCTTGTTGTAGATCCTTTGGAGATGTCTCTTCTATCTGAGCTGTTTCGTGTCTTTTTCCGGACGCACTTTGCTCAGGTCCAGGCGGCCGGCAGATAAGGATCCTATACTGAACTGACAGGTGACCCCAGCAACAGGTGGTGTGGAGTCCATCTTCATCAGACTACAGGGGAATGATAAAAATATTCTGTTTGCTCAACCTGTCTCAAGCGGTAAGGAGTTATGCCTGTTGTATTTTAACTACAGTGTATGCTGCAATAAAAAAGGAAAACCAAACAATGGAAACATGGATTGATTCTAACTGAGACGCCTTTTGAGGTGGTACAATAAAGAAACACTGTTCTAAATGCAGATGGCTAAGTGCTTTGTATTAACAGTTTCTTGCCCTGGAATCACTACTAGGAGAGTTTGGTTTCAGACCCCTGCTTCACTAACACATACCACAGATCAGGATGCAAAGGTGTCAGATAATTAATAATTCACTGTATTAATCTATCCATGGAAATAGTTTGAAATGGAATCTTTTGACAAATTGATTTTGAGTTCCATGTACAAATTACTCTGGCCGTATTTGCAGTGTGTGTGTGTTGAAAAAAATATAATGAAGGGGTATCAGGAGTGGCTGACAGGAGGAATTGCTACATGAGTGTATAGGGTTGTGAGTGTAACAGACTTGGCTCATATTAGATGCATGAAAGCAGTCACTTATAGAGGTTACAGTTTCCGAATTTAATCTCAAGTCAAGGTACTATTGAGGTTGTAAAACCTCATGGGGGGGAGTTTTTAATACTTTTGAATATACATTTGATTATATATAAACATTTTAAGTCTATGCTTCTGCTACCAGTGTAAATATAAGTCATGGCTGGATAAGCTCAAGAAATGTTGTGTGTTGTAGCTAATTGGTTTCACATGTCATAGACATGTGCCAGTCTGTACAGAACAGAAAAATCATTATTTTTTAAATCACACTATCACTATCAAACATTTATCTGGAACCATCAAGGTAACTGTAAGCTTTACAGAGAATGGCAAAGTGTACAAGCAATATTAATACCATAGTTCACAATGCACTGAGCTCATGATCCAAACTGTTCTTGCACAAAAATGTAAAAACACAATTTTCACTGCCCCAGTGTCTGACACCTGTAGTTACTGAATTACTCAGAGAGATATTAGCATTACAGGGTAGCATATAATAATTTTTGGTCACTTCACAGGTAAACATCTTACGCCACCACTACTGCACACCCTGTACGTATTTGGATAGTGACAGTTTTTACTGTTTTGGCTTGCTACTCTGGCCATTTGGATTTGACAGGAAGCAATTGCTATGATCTTGTTGAGGGTTTCTGTAGCACACACCCCCTCTTTTAAACAAACAACCATGAATTTCTACAGAATGGCCAAATCTGCCAAGTGTTCGTGGACTGTGATGTGTCACTCATCCTTTAAGTGATGATGTACACTGCCCAGCCAAAAAAAAAGTCACCACCTGAATTTAACTTAGTGTTACAATGTGGGGTTGATCACTTGGTCAGGTCTAGGTTCAGCAACATTATGTGCCCAAAAAAATGAGGTGAGCTGACTACCTGAATATACTGAATGACCAGGTTTTTCCATCGATGGATTTTTTTTCTTCCCTCATGGCACGGCCATATTCCAAGATGACAATGCAAGGATTCATCGGGCTCAAACTGTGAAAGAGTGCTTCAGGGAGCATGAGAGAGACATCATTTTCACACGTGGATTGGCCACCACAGAGTCCAGACCTTAACCCCATTGAGAATCTTTGGGATCTTGTGCTGGAGAAGACTTTAAGCAGCGGTCTGACTCTCCTATCATCAATTCAAGATCTTGGTGAAAAATGAATGCAACTCTGGACGGAAATAAATGTTGTGACATTGCAAAAGCTTATCGAAACGATGCCACGGCGAATGCATATCGTAATCGAAGCTAAAGGCGCTCCAACAAAATATTCGAGTGTGTGACTTTTTTTTGGCCAGGCAGTGTATATGCAGCTCTTGTGGACGTTCCACCGGTTATTATAGCAACAGCAGTCAAACTGAAAGCCAATACATTTATTTACATTGTACAGTGTGCAAAATGCAGTTTAATATGCTTCGACCACCTTCAAACCGTCAAGTGCAAAAGTTCATCATAAATTATCCATGGTGGTAAATATCCTCAGAAGGCAGCAGGTAAATATGCGCAAGTGCCACTCCTGCAGGGGGTCCGTTTGCCCTCCACGTTACACGGCGACGTCAAACGGCAGCTTGCGTGTGCGCGCGTGTGCTGCAGCGCACTTGGGAAACACCCAGTAAAAATGGTCCCAAATAATAAAGCGAAGGGGGTCGTTTCTTTATGATCGCACATTATGTGTATTAGACATGAGTGGCAGGGAGGGGCTGTGTCCACATTTAAGATTGTGTGATTTCTGTTTCGACTACAACGTTCACGGGGTGCACTCCTCAGTTGAATGTTTATTCCCGCACACACGCGCCGCGCCGCGCCGCCAGCACCCGAAAACGCAAAAAAATGCCTTGCAAATATACTCAGCGAATGCCCCCAGAGAAGGGCAGACAGGGGTGCGGTGCGGGGTCAACAAAACGCAACGACATCCTTCATGTACAATCGTGAATTATATATGCTGTACATCCATCTTTCTCCATATATATATAGAAAGAGCTACGGGAGCGGGCGCGCGGACAGGGGAGCTAGGAGCGCGCGCTGCGACGTCACGCGACGTGCAGGATGCACGCGCTGCTCGGGAGGGTGGATGGGGTGGGGGGGGGGGCGGGTGTCCTCCGTCGAGCCCCGGGTCCGAGCAGCACGAGGACGCACATCAGCGACATCGACGGCGATGAGTACGAGGAGTCCTGTGTGAGCGCGCGACCGTGTTCGCGACATCCGTCGTGTCGTGGCCATGTAACGATGCGTCGTGTCTCGTGCTGTTTTTTATTTTTTATTTTTTAATTTCATATTATTTGTTATTGAGAAATTTGGGGGAGCGTCCTTTCTTTTTTTTTTGTTTTTTTTTTGTTTTTCCTTTTTTTTTAAACGTCGCGATGAATCGCAGCGTGGATTTCCTCTGCAGCCCTGAGAGGACGTCACACATCTGATCGAGGACAGGAAAAGGACAAAAAAGGGACCAATAATAAAATAGAAGAGGAACGCCAATATCGTACGTGTTAACGTCCCGCCAGTGGTCGATGAGCGCGTTTGGTCTGAGTGTAAACAGCCCGAGAATCCGCTGCCATCGTCCTCTCCTCAGCTGCAGCATCATCAGCATCTTCCCTGTTTGTTTGGCTCTTCTGAGGACTGGAGACACGGCGAGAGCGGCGTACTGGGGTCTCCCGCGGTGGGTCTGAACCCCACACCCTGCCGATTCTGCCAGACGCGGAAGGTGTTGTTTTTCGCAGTCACCGCGTTACCGTGCGCAGACATCGGCGGGGAAGCGGCGTCACCTCCTCGTGTTTGGATGTGCGCTCGACCTCAGGAAGCAGGTGAGCTCCGCTTTCCCACCGCTTCTCCTTGTCCAGATCAAAACGAGGGTTAAGACGAGCTGCACATTAAAATCCGGCCACTTGATACGTTGTTGAAATCCGGCAGGATGGCTGCTGATTGATTGGTCATCGATTGACTGATTGATTTGTGATTGACATGATCACACATTTGTCATTGGGATGCTGTCTACAAGCATCCTGGTTTTTTTTTTTTTTTTTTTTTGCTCGACCACATGATGTGCTGGTGACAGAACACAATGCCAGCATGTATTTATATAAAGTTATGATTGATAAAAATGTATATGTTAGAAGATTTGATGATATTTGGGAACTTGAGAGCTTTTGTGAGTGCCACTTTGATGGGGGATCTGCAGGTTCAAGCAAAAGTGTGTCTGTGTGCGTGCGGCTGAATCTTTTTGCTGGTATGTTTGTATAGGTTTGTAAAGGCAGTGTGTGAAGGTGGTCTTACCTCTGTGAGTCTACAACAGGAGAAAGGAGCAGTGTGTTCCACACACTGAAGGGGTGCACAGTGTTTGTGTGCTCTATGGCATGTCTTGGTAAACACTGGTATACATTTGAATACAGCTGGGACTGCTGGCTGTGTCTAAAGTACTGCCTTTGCTGTTTCTGTGAGTGGTACTGTGCTGGCTGTCCAAACAGTGTCTGCAGAGTGTGTTTTGTATATTGGTAAAAAGCTGTGTGGTGTGTGTGTGTGACTGTTTCAGCCTTGCTGGTCTACTGCAGGGTATGGGGGACTTTGGTGGGTGGGGGTTCCTGGTAGACTCATGCCTCCAGTCTTGTCTCAGTCTAATGCCTTAATGGGAGAAAGCACATCGGGGTGCCTCCAGACAAATACACAAACAGCATCTCACACACGCACACACACACACACACACACCCTTCATTCCAGTGTGTCAGAATTTTATTGATTTTCCCCATCAAAGCTATACCCAAAATACCCAGTGGAACATTGTCACTCAGTTGTACATCTCAGGCAAAGCAATGTCAAGTATTGCTTTTGTAATAGAGTTGCTGAAGTGGGTGTGTGTTCAGTCAAGGGTGGCACCACCCAATAAAATATAGATATGAATTCATATGTGCAAAGAAAGGCCCATTCGATGATATTTGAGCAGCTGTACATATTTACATGAATCAACAACATGACACAAATCTTGGTGATCCTTCACAGAGAAGTGTCTTTTGGGTTAATTTGTAAATGTCAGACTGTCTATATCATAGATATATATTTGTTTGTGTATGATGGGGAGTTTTTAAGTGTGCTCCTACTCATATGTTTATAGTGTTTTTGTAATCTGTGTGTGCTTATAATGTGTGTATTGTGATGAATGTACGTTGTTATTGGTGTCCTGCTGTATTGATGGTGTTATATTGCTGGTGTACCTATGGTGTACCCATGGGGGCGGGTGCACCCAATAACGTTCCATGGGTGTGATAGTGCTCACAGATGCTGACAGTTTTTGTTCCATTAACTAGTAAACAGGTCAGGGAAATACTGCAGGTACAAATGTTGGTACAGCCATCATTTCTTCTGATTTTCTTAAATAACATTAAGCAAATGATTTAATCCTAGAAATATTTCCGTCTTATATCATTTTACTCCAAGGTGACTGGATGTAAAGGGAAAGAACTCTTAACATCAAGACCGTTTTATTTCTTAGGAATTCACAGACAAGTATGTTAATGGAAAGGAATGGATTGTATGCGTTTGGCAGTGCACTTTCTAGCGTTGCTTTTCTGGTTTGTGATTTGTCTGGAACACTGTGCCACAGATTTGACTCTAAAGAAGAAAGTGCAAAAAAATCAAACGGAAATATTTTGAAAGGATTCATGCTTTTTCTCCTACTAGGTGTGCAGCAGAATTTTGCACTTCAAAATAAATTACTTTGCAGCGTTTTCCAGTTGGACAGTTCGCGAGTGGAATCCAGTCAAGTGCCTCGCTCAAGGACACAGAATTTGCGGTTCTCAATGAGATGGGATGAGGACTGAGCTGTGAGTAATTCTTTGTGAAAACAATAGCAGAGGAGGCCTTTTTCCACACAGGTGGTACTTCCAAATATGGAATGACAGTGTGGGTTCGTCGCTAGGAAACTGGTAATTGTCTGTGACATCAACAGCCAGGTTTCATGGCTCTTTTACAGCCGGGTGCAAATTTTGATGAAATATTGGCCAATTCTGCCAACTAGACATCTTACCAAAATTCCCCTAGATGGCAGGCATCACAGAGACCCCCTTGATTCCAGGAGTTAACCTTCCCTTATGGCAATCTTGGCCCACGTGGCACCTTCAACAGCCAATGGCTGTAAACTGCATTCTCACGAGGGACCCCTAGTGGCACCAGCAGAGGATCGGCAGCTCTGTGCCATGGCCGCTCCAGTGTTGCAAGGTTGATGTGATGTGACTTGTGACCTTGCCTATGCCTTATCAGCAGGGCGACAAACTGCCTCTGAATGCTGGACCATGGAAAGACTGGGGTGAAAGGGGATACCCACCCTGCCAGCAGCATTCTGTTCCTAAGGGGGAGCTCTTTATCAGCTTTTTGTCTTTTATGAAACCATAAAAATCATCCAGATCATCCAAACATTACCATTTCCATCTTGTATTATTAAACGCTTCATTGTGGTTTTTTTTCAACTTTTATTGATATTATTATTATTATTTGTGTGTTTTCCATGCAAAGATTTAGTATGCTATTTTGAGAAACTGTAAGAAAGCGTCATAAGGAGCTGTCTATGACATATCTTTGGAGGACAAAAAGATGGAACTGTGGAAAGGAGGAACGGAGAAGAAATGGGTGCGACAGATGGAGCGAGAGGGTGGTGAGCTTGTCGTGTGTTTGCTGCGCCGCTACACGGCTGCCAGAGAAGCATAGCTTTTCTTACAGCTCTCCAAGAAGCAGAAAGGCGGCGTGGTCCCCAAGGAGATGGACAAATAGAAGGACCAGGCTCAGACTTGGGGATCGCTAGTCCACATGACCATGTAGGAGTGATGAAGGAGGGGCTGGGTGAGGTCTGTGCAGGGAAAACTGTAGATGGGCAGATGTCATGGGCCCAAGCCTTCTGTTTAATCCATATCAGACTGCTCCAGTGAACCCTAAAGCTGGCTTCCAGAATGTTCCCAAATTAATTCTACCAATGCACAGGTTTGTTTTGCTGTAACTGTATGAAAAAGCTGTACTGAGGAAGTGGTCTGGAGGGTTTGCGGTTGTGGACACTGGACCGGTCAGATGTGAGCAGCTGGAGCAGGTGAAATGCTATTGCTGGATACTGAGGAGGTCACACACTAAGTACTTCTTGTCTCACTGGCTAATGTCAGCATGGAGTGGGCATTATTGTGATGTCTCTAGACTATAATGTGCTGTTGTGTGAACCACGTGATAACCTCACCGTACCCATGACGTGAGTGTGAAAAGACTTTCCTGACCACATGTGTGCACCATCTCAGGTCAGGGCAGGTGAGATCTGTACCATGTGTGGTTGGTAACACCTTGCTGTAGAGGTGTCACGCACCTCACCGACACTCACCATGAGTCCACTCTTTCTCCTGTTCCTCAATATCTCACATAGCATCTGATTAGGCCACACGTAACCATGGACACAGAGGATGCTCTGCCCTGTCCACCAAAGCTGTTTTCTGCTCTGAAATTGAGCAGAGACCTTGGGCACACAAAGTGTAAGGGAGACCGAGTGTGGTCCTGAGTTGTAGTGCTGCACCAGTTTCCATCCTCATGGCCATGTGCTTCCCCCTTCTGGCACTGTTCATGCTTGACCATCCAAGTCCTAACCAGTAGGGCCCCTGAGTGTTTGAATCACAGTGGTGTTGCACTTTGTGGTGCTGACCTCTGAGGAAGAGTGTAGGACAGCCAGAGGAATAGCAAAAAAGGAGAAGGAAAAGGGATAGAGGGTTTATGCTCAGTAGCAAATGGAGCAGAAAAAAAACAGCTGGAGTGACGGGCGCAAGATATAGGGGTGAGACAGATAAACGACATAAATGTTTCAAAGAATCAGTTTAGTTCAACAAGGAAAAGGGACATTTCATGGAGAGAGAGCGAGGGGGGCAGCGTGCCTACCCATGCTTTGAAACGCCCTCCTTTGGTACTGTCCCAGAAAACAGGGGCAAAAAACGTCACTCCTACTGTTTCACCGGAGGACACTGGTTTTAGTCACAGCAGCCTGACTTACGGCTCAGTATAATGTCAGTGTAATCTGGTGTAATCTAGTAAAATGTCAGCGTAATGTACCTGTTCTATATTGTGCCATTGTAGCGGGCAAACTGATCTAACCTTCCTGTATTTTCAGTCACACTGAAGTGTTGTCTGCACCCAGCTAGGCCGCAGGGCTCACACCAAAGTGCATGTGACCAAATGTACAGGAGGTTTAACAAATGTTAGCGCTAAAAGCTCAAAAATCCTTCCAGCGTTCAGTTACAAGTGTGAGAGCGCTTTGCAAATCAGGGAAAATGCATACCTGTTTGGCAGCAAAGGAAAGCAGCCAGCCAGAAGGTCTGCTCTTCCTGACAACCATGGCTGAATATCCCTCCTGAAAATAGCCATTGCAGAGTGTTTAAATCTTACATGCTCAGTTATTCCCTGGACAGGAGGTGGCATAGTAGTTACAGCTGTTATATTCCAAGTCCTGGGTTCAAATTCCACATTTTGAATTACTCTCAATTGATACAGCAAAAATTGCCCAGGTCTATAAATGGGTGTCACTGTTTAAGAAAAGCATCGGCCTACTGAATAAAGGTAAATATCATTTGCAACCGCCAATTTAATGGGCTAAAAGTAGCTACAGGTAGAAAACCAGGGTCTTCACTACTCTCTTCACTGTGTTGGAGGTTATAAGTAATTACTATCTTCAAGTAGCAGCGTGTAATTCATTAATATCTGTTGCTCACAGTCGCTCAAGGAAGTCCTATGAAAAAATGTAGGCTTTACATTGGGCAAATATCGCAAATCAAACACTGGGGCCATGGAATTGTTTGCAGACAAACCTGGGATGCTGAGTGTGGTTTGACCTGAGGCTCTGAGATACGGTAGAAGTTTGTCAGGAGAAGCCTGAGCTATCTCTCATATCTGTGTTCTGAAAGAAGGGCTTTCTTTTCTAATAGAATTTAATAGGATTTTCCCACTTGCATGCTAAATATTTACTTAATAACAGGGGGTAATTAATAAGATGGGGCAAATGGTGGGTGTCTCTTCTGTTGGACACACGGACACGCACACACGTGCGCACACTCACACACAATGACACCTGAAAACCATGGTGCTGTGGCCCACCTGGGTGGGACAGAGTGTCATTTCAATGACAGCACTGCTGTCTAACTGCACATCAGGTGCTGGTTTCAGTGACACAGTGAAGAAGCAGCACCTGGTTGGGGTGGTGAGTGTGAGGCAGGATGGGTGTCGGCGCTGCCATGTAGCACAGTCGGGCACAGCCGCCACATTGCTGCATGTGCTGCTGCTGCAGAGCCCTGCTGCAGTGGGAGGTGTCGGATCAGCAATGTCTCAGGGAGGGGGGGGGGGTGGTCTGCTGCCATGGCTATCGCAGGGAGGGATTCTCCGAGTCGATACTTCTGAGTGTGTATATGCGTGTGTGAGAGACACTGTTTGTCAGCCAGTCACTGTTTATGTCTGCTGGGCGGAACTGTGTCACCTTGGTTACTGCAGATTCCAGTGGAAGAGGATGCTGGAGCCAAGGGCATGTGGGGACGGTGGTGGGGGTGCAGCAGTGGAAGGAGGGGGTGTTTGCTGGAGAGGGAGGTCATTGAGTTCGTCAGCTTGCAGACTGCACTCAGAGAGAGGGAGGGAGGGGAACGACAGACAGGGATGGAGGGATGGAGGGAGCTGTTCCTTTCCTGAGCACGTTTAGAGAGAAAAGGAGAGGAAGCTGCAACTGCAGTGGCGCCACCGACAGCTTACTGCTGCTTTAACACACACATGCACACACTCAGAAACACACCCATGGACATGTGACAGACACTTCATCTGCATAATAATATAGTGAGAAAACCGTAGGTTGTAGTTTTTTTACACATTTGGTTTGCTCTCTAAATATCTTATGCTTCTGTTCCATGAAACCATATATGTTATTTAACACTGTGTGAAAATGAACATGCTTCAAAAAAATTTGGACACACAGTACTGTCAAGATGGCACTGATGTATAAAATTAAAATGTTTGGTTCAGCCAAGGATGAACTGAAATATTAAATCTTGCTGACTGTGTGTTGTGCTCTGCTGAGATTGATTTTTTGTTGCATTTATATACATATTTTAATGCATGTATTTTATTAATTATTTATACAGTACTTATTGCTATCTTTTTTAGTACAAAAATTTTTGCTCTTAAAAGTGTTAAAATTTGTTGCAATACATTATTAGAAATTTGTGAAGCCAAAACACAAGACTTAACCAATTTTTGTGATTTGCACAGAACCACTATGCACTATCATGTCAAATACACACAAAAGCATTTTAAAGCCATCAGTAAATGTCTGTAAAAACTACAGAGCCATTAAGATGGCCTGAACCTGTGTAGCTCACTGGGCGCTGGACTGGGGTTCAGTAAACTGCCAGTAGATCCTGCCTGATACCCCACTCATTCTAGTCCCTTATAGGAAGCCATGAATGATAATGACCCTCTTCAAGTAATGCTGCAAAATTTTCTAGAATATTATAGAAAAATTAAAGGACTTTTCTAACTCACACCAGATGCAGTATATGTAACAATATGTCTATATGTAACAAAGCATAGTTCTAATAGTTCTGAATGTGTGGAAAATACTTGCTAGTAGTATCAGAAGCATACAAAGGTGGTGTTTTTAATATCTATCTATCTATCTATCTATCTATCTATCTATCTATCTATCTATCTAACACTGTTTTGCTGTTAGTCCTTTTATTTATTTCAGTGCCTCCTCTGAAAACTAAGCTGTTTTGTGATGGCTTGCTAGTTTAGACTTCAGCAGACGATGCTGCTTTTTGCACATTTTTCTTGTTACTGAAACACCTCTATTCCTGAACCTGCCATGTCGCACCACCAGAAAGAAGCATTTATCATATTTAGTGTCCCTTTGTGTTGTTGTATTACTGTTGTTACACAGTGACAGACACAATGTACAGGAGTATATTCTCCGTTTCTGCCGCCTGAATGCCATGTTTCTGGTACACAGTGTGCTGGCATTGCTAGTGTTTCCGCAACGTTCCCAGAATGCTTTAGGAAGGTTACCTAATAGCCCGGATTACTGTAAGTGTGAATAATAAGTGTTGACAAGAAGATGGAGACTGAAGATGGTTACAAAGGGTTTCTTTGCTGGAGTGTGCTTTTTCTATGTACAACTCTTTTAAGATTTTATGTATTTGTTTATTTATTTTTTATTAATGAGCAACACTAAGTCATAGCAACATACCAACAAGGACAGCACTTGGAGAAATTGCAAACACATTCATTGAGAGCAGGGACCAAGTGCTCATCTGTGTCTCTGTGTGTGTCTGGGAGTGTCTGTGTGTGTCTGTGAGCGTCTGCAATTGTCTGTGAGTGTGTGTGTGTGTGTGTGTGTGTGTGTGTGTGTGTGTGTGTGTGTGTTTCCAGGTAGTTCCACACCCTCTCCCTCCTTTAACTGTTAGGGCCAGTCAGCCTCCAGGCTCACTGTGGTCTATATCCTTGCAGGGCACAGGAGTCTGCTTGATGCACTACCCATCAACAGTCCACTGTGGGCTTCTCACTTGGGCAGTGTAGTTCTGGAGGTGCAGTGTATGAAAGAATGTAAAGCCAAAAAAGGTGCTAGCAATACTCTTCACTATCTGCCTATGCTCATTATATTGGTTCAGCAAAATATGTTCAAAACACTAAGAAATAGAAATATGAGTGTTAAAGAATGAGACAAATGGGATAAAAGAGAAGTATTTTCTGACAGGGGCACACCTCAGATGTGATGCTCCCCCTTCCTTTCTCTCTGTCTCCATCTTCCCATGTTCGTATTGTGCTGGAGATTTCCTGAGTGGTGAAATACCACAGCAGCCTTGGTGTGTTCATTTTGGACACTATGTGGTGTGCGGGCACACAGACAGACACCCAGGGAGGGAGGGAGAGAGGGAGGCAGCTGGTGGTGTTGCTAGGAGACCACACACACACAGAGCGATGGTGTGAGAGACGAGAATTTGCATCCCTCCCCCCATCTCCACCTTTCCTCTTCCCCCTCTCTCGTCTCGTCTTTCTTCTGTTTGTCTACCCCCTGTCTCTTCATCATCTTCTTCATCCTGCAGCGCTCTTTCTCCTGTTTGCTGCATCTGTCCCTCCATCTCTGTGGTTCCTTCTTTCCTTTCCCTCTTTTTTGAGTATCAGTGCATCTCCTACTCGCTCTCTTGATATTTTTTTAGTCTGTTTATGTACCTCTCCTCAGCTTTCCCTTCTGACACTGCTCTTTTAATGCAGTCCCTCCATTCATGAGGATACCACCTGGTGTCCCGCCCACTCGCACCCTCGCACACTTCCTGCCTGAGTACGACTCATTCACCCATGCCTCCTCGCTCCGTGTCAGCCTGCCATTGTGTTCGGGTGCAGAAGTGCCAGCCACACCACAGGGAATGGGGGTGCAGGGCAGGGCTGGGCGGGTGGAGCTGCGACAGGCTGACCGCAGCATCATAGCAATGAGAGAGGTCCTCTGGTCTCAGAGGAATGCAGGCTGTAGGGGTCTTTGGTGGATTGGGAGCTTCTCTGCAATTGGCAAATGGAAGAAATTGAGAATTATAAGAAGCAGGAGACAGCAGAAACATGAGCATAGTGCAGAATCTCCCTTTGTTACCTGTCTGCACGCCTACATTTCCAGAGAGCTCACCTGTACATGATGGTCCAAGTTGCACAGCAGAGAAGCTCCAGATAGTGGACCCTGTAGTGTAAATATATAGCATGTGTAAGCAAGTGGGATGGAAGGGAGTGTAGTGATTGGAGCTGTTGCCTTTCGGTGGAAGGAACTAGGTTCAGATTTTGCCTCCTACTGTAGCACTCTTGATCAAGGTACTTTATCCCAAATTGATGCAGTAAAAATTACCCTGCTGTATGAATGAGTAAATCATTTCAAGTAGTTTAACAATACAAGTCTCTGTGGATAAAAGCTTGAGTGTAATAAATAAATGTAAATGTTACATAATTATTTGAATTTTGGCTGAAGACATACTGAAAAATGAAGAATGCAGTCTTTTAGATACAGAAATACTCTTTATACAGAAAAGATTGAGCTCCTTGCTGAAGTTCACCTTCTTTAGTTTTGAAAACCAAAAATATGTACCCAGTTGCTGGTTTAAAAAAAGCTGTATTAGAAATGTGAAGATTTTTTATGTTAATTTTCATAGTATTTATACCCCACATTGCCATGTTAAGAGGCTATAATTCCTCAGGATTCAGCATTTCTTCATAGTATATTTGTGTGTGTGTGTGTGTGTGGACGAGGACTTGCAGTCTACTTGCAATTGCTGGGAGATAGTGAGGCTCTCACACTAAGTGTGAGGAAAAATGTCTGTTTTGCAATTCTGTGTGTTTTAAAGAAATCACTTTTATACTGCTTGTGGTTTTTTAGAGAACAATGTAAGGGTTGCATTCTGGGCTTTCATAGTTGTTTGCCACATTCAGTAGAGTGAAATGATCTATTTATGGTGTTTAGTTGTGAATGTTAGGTAGATTTAATTGTAATTTCTGCCTGGCTCATACTTCGACATGGATAGGACTGAAGTGATACAGGAAGCCTGGGAGTGAGGAGGAATACATTGCAGGGCAATTACACACACAGATACAAAGGGTTTAAAAGCACCAGTTCATCTGAAAAACATTTTTGGACTGTGACAAGAAACCCGCGTGAACATGATGAGGACATTCAGACTTCATACAGATAGGCCCAAATTCAAATCCGTGTCTGCAGCGCAGTCCAAGCTGCAGCTCAGAAGCTGTAAGGTGCCCTCTGTGTTATTGTACCACCCATAAAAAAATCAAATAAAATACTAAAAAATGTTCATCTTATTGTGAGCATCGTGTGCTCTGATCTGTCTGCGTTGTACAGTACAGGTGATAGGTTGTAGGTGAAACCATTTGGCAGTACGAGCCTGATGAAGGAAGGAAGGAAGGAAGCGCATGGTGCCCGAGTGGTCTTGTTCTTCTGATGTGTTCACCGATTCTGCTTTGAATTGCAGCACCCGGGTATCCAGTGTAGGTTTTTCCCTTTTGTCCCAGGAGGAGAAACCCTCCATTTTGCCAATTAACACCACCGTACTGCCTCCCTTTGCTCTGCCGGCGGTATTTTGATTAATCATGCAGACTAATAGCTGGCTCGAGGGCTGCCGCTCTTTTTCCGCTCCATACTTTCTGGCTCCTGCACGCACCCACTTACACCGTGGGCCCCGGCTATTGCAGCTTCCCTGTTCTCTGTGTCTCCATCTGTGTGCGCGCGTGTGGGTGCGATGCCGACACACCGTAAACACGAAGGCAGCAGGTTGCAATGTACCTGACCTTTATTTGGTGTTGTCTGTGATACTCAAACTGTATTTTTAGTATAACTACAGAAAGAACCGGTGCAAACAGAATGGCTTTGCCTCTGTAGAATGGCTTTAATTTCCCTGGGGTGTCCTTCCAAAAACTGGAGAACAGCAACAGCAATCCCAGTCCATGCCTCCTTGCACCTGAGCCGGAAGTGGAAACAGTGTGAGAAGACAGCTGTCGGGCAGCGCTAGAAAGCAGGGCACAGGAGTCTGGCCAGTGGCATCATCCAAGACCGGCACTCACTCTGTGGTCAGTGCCACACATGGGGGTCCACAGCTGCAGGAGCAACTGTGTGTTTCATGTGACAGAGTGCATTATAGACAGAATAAGCACCCCCTAGAGTCCAGAGACCAACACTCAGACACTTACTTTGTTTAAACAAATGAGTGTATGACTTAATCACATTTGAAAACATTTGCCAGTTGCCCAGTTTGCTTTGGGTGCATTTGTAAACAGACCCAGAACATGTTGTAGAGATTATGGCTTCAGTCTGACCTGGGAACACCTGGGGATTCGACAAGAAGAGATGAAGATTGTTCCTGCACAAAAGAAAATATGGTCTGTCCTAGTCAGCTGGTTGCCAGGATGGAAAAGTGTTTTCAAGATGGATGGATGGATGGATGGATAGTAGAATAATGTGTTGGTGTTGGGTAATGGATGGATGTTGGATTATAGATGGATTTGGAAAATAAACTGCTTATTTAAGCCCATATATGTATATACAGGTTTTACTACCATTTTGTTACGTGATATAGGTTGGTATCAGTGTTTATCATTGCATGGGATGGTTGTGTATTTAAATCCCTGAGCAGCTATTTCAAAAACTAAAGCAGTGCATTTTGTTGTTTAGAGTTTTGGAAACTGACACGAAGGACCAAGATGAAAAGAGCACTTCTTAACCAAACATGTATACCAAATCATGAAGTCTACTGTATGAATTTATTTGGTAGAATGGAAATGTTCCTTTAAATGTACATGTTACAATTTTAGGAACCTCAAAGGAGAGATTAATAAAATCCTTCATCATAAAGCTTAACATTAACAGTCTATTAACACTAACATTCTCCTTCTTTTTCTTGCAGGGTTTTGATTTAGGTTGGGCATTGCTTGAAGCCCCGCCCCCTTCTCTCTTCTGACCGGTCTCAATACGATGAGCTCTGGCTCCGCCCAGGATGTGGCGGTGGAACATTTTCTGCGTGACATTGAGAGGAGGGGCAAAAAGCTGCACTACGCTGTGATTGGCCGCGAGGGGGGAAGTCCCCACGGCGACATGAACCTCCTCTATCGTAAGAGCCGGCTGGACTGGAGGCACCGAGACTCTGATAGCACCAAGAAGAGGTGAGAGATGACTGCTCATTGGCCACCGAAGAACAAGAGGGCAGGGCTAAATGGACATTTTATTAATTCAATTGATGCTTGCATTTAGTGTCACATGGACAAAATAATGATAAAACACCCATAAATGAAGCTTGGCGGTAATCTTTTAAATTAACATTTGAAAAATTGTGAGCGTAGCTGTTCGGAGGCATTAATGTGCTTGATATAAGGTCCATTAAATTGTCTTGGGTTTGTGAAATCCAAATGATGAATGTTCAGTGTGAGTAGGAACTGCCTGGATGTTTCGGCAGTACTGACCGAACCTGGGAACTTGCCCACTGCTTATAGGCGGAGGGCAATGGAGTGACACGAACAAGCTCTGGAAAGGCAATCGGACTATTTGGGGGAACCATGCGGAATGCTTTGAGTGTTATTCGTGGTTATGTTCTGCAATATTAAGGGTTGTCCGTTGAGGTCTGAGCCTCAGTTCTACCTGCAGGGGAGAGACAGTGAGAGTAATGTTTTGTGTTGGGCTGAAGACCTATAGGGACCCTGGATCCTGAACCATTTGTATATGAAGCGGGAGGTTATCGGTATTTTACATAGCAACATATGATAGCATTAAGGCTGCTACATGAAATAGGAATTTATTGTGTGACTTGTTTTTTTCTCAGTGGTGGACCTGCAATCCCCAGTTGACTTCTGGAATCATAACCAGCTTGTGATCTGAGCTTTTCATTAGCTGATGCCTTGACAGTTGTGTTAAAAGTCTTTGGTTTGGACATGGTCTTGGTTTTGGTCCAGGTCTCAAGCACAGTGGTCCTGACCCCATTTCTACTACAGAGTGTTGCTGACGCACTGCATCACAATGCACCAAACCTGGCTGATATCCCGTCACCCCTACATACCCCTTATTGTGCACTTACTACCTCGAATGAGGCGAACTATTGAGGGATGACACTCATTTTGAATGCTGCTAATCCTGGAGTGGAAGAAAAATGTACAACTCACTGTAATGCCCGGTGCTTCTTTTTACTCTTCATTTAAGATTAGTTGAAATCCCACACAGGGTCCCCTCTGTTTCTCTACAGGATGTACTTTTTACTATGTTGCTAGCCCTGAAGGGTAGTGAACCTGACATAGTAATGCAGCAGTAAAGTGGAGGAGGCATGAGGGAAGGTAAATATGTTAGTTCAAGAATTCTCTTCTGCCTCTGATTGGCTGAAACAGTATCCTGGCAACCCATTAAACATTGTGTAACTGTCCATTTGATGTTTTCGAGCGATATTTTTGTATGACTAAAAATCCAGTCATAAAAGCAGTTAGTGCTTACAAAGAAAAGCCCTGCTTACGTCTGTAATCTCAGATGGAGATTCACATTTTACATAAGGACTTTGTGTACAATGTGCTTTGGGAATATGACAAACTTTCCTAAAGACAAAATGATCACAGAGCTAGGAAGGATATGAAGACAGGGAACATTGAATGTTTTTTGTTAGCATAACCAAGTGTCATCGATACGTGAATGCGAACGCCTATACAGACGCACATAGACACAAACATATCATACCGTCTAATGCAGAATCATAAATACAACACTTATTCACAAATGAGAGTATGAACTCAGTTCTCTGCCTTCAAAGGCTTGAAGACTGACTTTTCCTGTTAAATCATGATAATTCAGACAGTCACATATTTAAACTGAATAAGACTATAAATGTATGAAGGAGTTCTATAAAAGATGGAACTCCTACATCATATCCGGACCCCACGTACATGTGGATCTCGCTGTCTCCCACTGAAGAACACGTATTACGCACACACTGTGACCTGGAAATGAGTGCAGTGACTCAGACTGACAGGAACAGACACATCTTGCATACGCAGAGCCAATTCCAGAGCCCGTTGTGTGGCGGACACAGGCGCCCACACACCACCTCCCCACTGCCTCCGACAGGAAGCTCATCGGGCCCTCTCTGATGCTGGCGTTTTGCTCCCTGGGGCCGGCTGCAGGGCTCACGTGGCTTCATTCATTCTTTCCTCCCTCTCTCCCTGCATCCTCCTCTGTCAGCTGTCTCTGTTCTCACTTGTTGGCTGTTACATCAGTCCAGTTGCCTTGTGGTAAATCAGTTTTCTGTGGTTTATTTATATTATGGTTCTGCTACTTAGCCTCATGTTTACACCTTTATATTTTTATACACTATTTGAGCTGAACGTTTTTCTCTAGGGTAAATCGACAGCACTGCTCTTCAGCTTAACTTCGCACCACCATCTGTCCAGCCACTTTGCAAAGGAGAGACTCTGGTGTAGTGGCCACTGTGGTTGCCAACTGTTATGCACTAGAGAGATGGCGGATGGACGCCCACTCTGTGAAGTAGTCTATTCAAAGTCCCAGGTGGTGCCTTCCTCTTGTACCCATTTGAGAAGAGTTTTGATGTTTCCAGACTAGTACAAAAAGGGGACTTTTTAGTGTGTGTTTTGGGATTGTTAGGAATTCAGGTTAGATTCCTCATTGTGATCGGAAAACGACTAACAGGGTTGTATTGAGGCGAACAGGGTCCTCCCGGTCTCGGTTATCAGGATCCAAATTAGTTGGAAGGGGCCAAGGATTTGTCTGGAAAATCTGTGCAGATCTTATTCAAAGATAATAAATTCCATAAGACAATAAGTTTGGATATGAACAGCCATGATAATAGTAAAAACAGCTATGAATTGTTACATAGGACCAAGGAATACTTGATATAGGGGAACATCAGAGATAAAAATAGGGATGTGAAAATCATAATCGGATTGAAATGAATGCATTATTGTTCAAGTATAAACATTTACAAATTCCAATTCCAGTTGTGCTGGAGAATAGAATCAATAAATTAATTTATATATCTTAACATTAATAGTAAGATGCACATGGCCTTTCTTTGCCACTGACATATTAGGAATTTGAGCCCAAAAATCACCAAGTGGTAAGTGCATTACTGGGTTTTTTTTTTTTTTTTTTTAAATTTCCCCTCTTTTTAATTTACAAAAATAATGTTATTGCAACAAGTAAAGCCTTTGAGACAACGTGTAAGGAAGAACCTTCTGAAGGCTGCCAAGCCTGCAATTATTTGGCCCTGGGCTGTTTAAGTGCACATAGAAAGCAACAATGTCGGTTTCCGTGTTCTGCTTTAATCACAAAGCTCAGCGAAAGATCAGAACACTCTTGTGAATTTCTTATCACCTCAGTGATGGTAAACAGTGAAAGAAGGGGTTTTTGTTTTTCAACTGCCCTCTCACAGACAGTGTAAGATGGTAAAATCCACTCTCTATTCAAAATAGTTAACTGTTCAGGCCTGCTGAAGAACTGCAAGGAAATGAATCTGTGTCTCTCTTATGTCATGTCCTTCTGGTATTACTACTGTTCACAGCATTGCTGCCTGCACAGTCCTGGAAGCAGGCGACATCACTGGGGTCCCTTTCCAGGTGTGACTTTATTTTACCTTGTAAGCTAGCTGGAGATCATTAGCCGACCCATTTTCCGCTGTTAAATGAGTTTAATAAAACCGGTTATAACAGACTGGTGTCCAGCCAATATGTCTGAGTGAAGCAGGTGAAATGATCCCTTCCTTTTTTGTCTGCCTCCTGACACAACGCTGAGATGCTCGTAAGCTGTTGCGGTTGGTGGATCATGGCCGCGCTGTTTTTGAATTTTAAGGGGGAAGCAATAGCGGGAATTTCATTAAGCGCCTTACATAAAGCAAAAGAGCTGCGTTGCGATCTCGCTTCGTCCACTGTTAAGTGAAATCCGTAGGCACAAATGTGGGTGGGAACGTGTCTGACTTGGGCCACGGACGTTTGTCATTATGCACCGCACACCTATTCGAGGATAGTCTGGACGCGCTTCGATGCGGATGTTGGCGACTGGTGGGTGTGACTCATCTCTTATCCAATTAGAAGCCGAGGCCTGGGGCTGACATCACTATCAGGGATTTTCAGGGAGCCCTGCTTCATAGGAACAGCCAAGGGTCATTGTTATGCATTGCACAGAGATGCTGATAAAAATATCTGCTTACTTTTTTTTACCATCTTCTGAGGTCACAATACATAAAGGGAGAATATACTGTATGTGCATCTGATTTTGAATCAAACTGCTGCCGTGTCTAATGTGTGTGAGGCTACATAAATCAGAACAGATTAATCACTGCTTGATGGCTGTGTTTTAATGTGTCTAGTATTTCTTCCCAGTTATGTGGCTCCATTAATGTCTGTCTTAAGAACAATGCATCGTTGTGGAGGATGGGCGGCGTTCCAGCCGGGGATGTCAGTTTTTATGCAAATTTCCTTTTAATGAAGGCAGGTATGGGTGTGTATGCATCCCTCTGAGTGTGTGTGTGTGTGTGTGTGCGCGCGTGCGTGGGAGAGGGGGAGAGGAGCGGCATTGTCAACAGAGGTTTGGTGGTTGCTGCAGCAACAGCTGGAACAGCTTGAGTGATGGGGAAAAGCAGAATGTGAGAGAATTAATGAGCTTTTGAATGTTTTTTTTGTTTGGACGATGGTGGGGGGTTTGAAATGAATGTCGGTTGGAGTTTGTCCGTGCCAGGAGCAGACATGGGCGAGCAGAGGATGCTGGGAGGCGGGGTGAGCATCCACTCGTGGTGGGGAAAGGGGCAGGGCTTTTTACTGTTGCACACATGGCCCCACCACGCTATTTCACCCCATCTCTCAATTTCACACAGCAGGATTCGGCACGCTGCAGGGCCCCCGGAAAATGGGAGGGATTCAGGGTGGAAACGAGGCATGCAGACAGGCGAGAGAGAGTGAGTGGGAGGGAATGAGAGGGAGTGAGAGAGAAAGGGAGAGCGAGAGCAAGCAGAAGCAGGGACAGGGCTGCTGGGGGTGTTCAGGAGGCTGTGAGAGTTTCGATGTGAAAGACCCACTGACACACTTCTGTGATGCAACACACAGCCGCAGCTAAGAGAACTGTTGCCATGCTGAAGGTGTTCTAGAAACTCAAAAAGCAATCAACGCGTTATGGACGATTGGTGGTAACTGGTGCTCTGCAGCTATAAGCCTTTGGGTCTGGAATCTGAACCCCACATTTTGGATCAGACATAGTTCTTTCTTCATTAAAGATAAGAAGATACAGGTAGCAATCACATTTGTCTGATGTTGGTTCTGTTGTACCTTTTTCACTTCCTGTATCTTCTGCAGCCTCAGCACCTTGTGCATACTGCACCTCCCACACCTTCTGCACCTCCACACCTCCTACACTTTCTCCACCTTCTACACCTCCCACACCTTCTGCAGCTTCAGCACCTTCTGCACTCTGCACCTCCCATACCTTCTGTACCTTCTGCACCTCCTACACATTCAGCAGCTTCAGCACCTCCTGCACCTTCAGCACCTTCTTCACGTTCAGCTCCTTTCATAGCTTCTCCAAAAGGCCATCTTATGTGATCTTCTCAAGGTCCTTCTCAGTGCACTCTGTTGCATCCAATTCTCTTACTCAGGTCTTCCACACGGTGTTCTACTTCTCCCCATCCTACCATCTCTTTTGTCTTGAGTTTCTCTCTGAAGTTTGTCTTCAGCCAGGTGGCACCCTGTGTTCTATGACACCCACAGACCTGTCCCTTTCCCTTTGCGAGGATCATATCTTGGATGGACCTTTTCCACTGGGTAGTGGCATCTCGGGTTTGGCCAACTAGTTAATCATGCAGAAAAGTCTCTGATTCATGTCTGCTGTTGAAAGCACATGTGTCTCTTGCAGGTGTGGAGGGACAGCTTCTGACTTGCATGTCTGGAAATTTCCCTGGGTATATAGATACACATCAACCCACATTCACAGAGACACACTTGCTCACATCCAATCCCATGCTCACAAGCGCAGATGTAGCCACAGACTCTCACAGACAGACACTCTCTCACAGAGACAGATGCACTCACATACTCCCACTGACCTGCTCTCACACACAGACATACACACAGGTGAAATCTACTTACATGGCAATGAAGGATGTGCCACAGTGGTACCCCTACCCCCCCAGAGCTCCAGAGCTCCCCCTCTCTCCATCTATGTTGACAACCCACTGGTCTGTACTGCCTTCCTGTGTTCTGTAGCTACACTGTGCCCCCAGCGGGACAGAGACAGGTCTGAAAATTAACTGCAGTCCCACACAAAAGTGATGCAGCTTAATCTCCACAAAAACAACTGTGAATGGAAGAGTTAGGCTGATAAAGGTGAGAATTTCCCTCTCCGACTGCCATTACTGGTGCTCCCAATGGCTGCCGGCCACACCCAGTGCAGCACTTTACTGTCCTAGACCTGTGGTACACAGACAAATAAAAACACTGTTTTACTCAGTTTTCCTCCAGTCTTTCAGTGTTTTACCCTGTTTCCCTCCAAATGCTGTAGCCTTGCCTCTTTATTTATCACTATAATTCTAAAACTCAGAGTAAATGTGGAAACAATTTTCTCTCTTTACCCCCCGCCTAGCTCCAGCAGCAAAGACCCTTCAGCCACAGTTGGAAAGGTACGTGATCTGGCCTCCTTCCGACGTCATTTCAGGATGGGCTTTCTCACCATGCCGGCCTCGCAGGACCTCTCCCCCAGGCCCTGTGCCTCAGCAATGGCTCCACGCTCCCAGTCTTGCCACTCGGTGGGCTTGGAGAATGGTGACTTCCATGACAACGGGCCACCGCCCACTGCACCTGCCTCCGCCCCCGCTGACCGACGGCCCCCAGCCAAGCCCAAGCGTCATCCTAGCACTCGTCTCAGTTCCCCTGCCGATCCCCGGAGCACAGGGGCTCCAAAAGAGGCCCCTCCACCCCCACCACCTTCACAGCCCCCTGGGCAGCATGTGGACAAGAGAAGTGGTAAGAGGAGGTTGGGCTTAGGAGAGGGTGTGGTGGACGTGGCCCCTTGAGTTGTGCATTACTTTATTAGTCTTTGGGATTGATTGGTGTTCAACAGTCAATGTACATTTAACTGTTGCATACCAGTAAATAATGCTATGACAGAACTTTAATGTATCCTATTTATTCAGATTATTGTCCCACAACATTAAATGCTTAAAATTAAACTGGCATAAAAAATTATTTGCATTGTGGGTTACAATGTATGATACGGTGACCCTCTCTTCTCTCTTCCCTCTGTAGCCATAAATAAGTCAGACTCAGGGGAGCTGCTGGGCCGCAAGGTGCCACCCCTAAAGCCAAAACGGAGCCCAAATACTCAGCTGTCCTTTGACCCCCCACCACCCCGTGTCTTGCCCCCGCCTACACCCACGCCACAGCCACGCCCCACACCAGAGGAAGATACCGAAGACGAACCTGTTTACATTGAGATGGTGGGTCAGGTTTTCTCTCGGGAGAGCCGCACCACCACGCCACACCCATCCACGCCCGCTGCAGCCTCCACGCCTGACTCTGATTCAGACCAGAGTGAGGCCATATATGAGGAAATGAAATATCCATTGCTGGATGAAACCGAGCCCCGTGCCCGGCTCCCACCCAAGCATGAGAAGCCCAGGACCGCCAAGCTGGCCCACTCAGTCATTTTGCCATCCTCCTCCTCACCCTTGCCCCACCCTTCCTCGTCCTCCTCTTCCTCACACTCCAAGCCCAAAGCCACCGTCTCCATCTCGCATTCCTCCCCTTTGCCTTCTTCCACCTCCTCAACCCCTGTCCCACAGCCGCTTTCCTCCAGCCCTCAGCCACCCAGGGCTCCCACTCCTTTCCTTCTTCCGGGAAGTAAACCGCAGGTGGAATCCAGTAACAAGATCCCGGCACCTTTCCCCAACCTGTTACAGCATCGACCACCCCTGCTGGCTTTCCCCCAACCTGCGGCAGCATCCAGTGGGGTTGGAGCCCAGCTCAAGGCTGGGGCTTCAAAACTGGCCACTGTCAGTGTCCAGGGCTCATCCAGCCTGCCACCTCCAATGAGCTCCTCCTCCTCTTCCTCTGCCTCAGCCACCACCAGCTCCAAGCTTCCTGTCCTACAGCTGGGGACCAAGGAATCCTTATCATCTGGTGGGACCCAGACCGAGCGGCAGGCGGAGAGGAAGGAGGCCCTGTTGGGCCCAGCTCCAGGGCTACGTGCCCGTAGCCACTCCACCCCCTTGCCCCCTTCCTCACAGTCTGCCTCCTCTCACTACTCCCACCACCACTCGCACCGCCCACCCTCCCATTACCACCACTATCGGCGACCTGAGAAGGAGCTACCCACCTCCCACAGCATGAAACTGGGCTCCCAAGCTTCAGCCCAGACCCAGACACCGGCACCAGGGGGGAAGGAGGGCAAGAGTGTAGCCTTCCTTCTCAAATCTGAAAAAGGGGAGAGAGAACGAGAGAGGGAGGCAGCCATGCCAGCCAATGCTGCATCTCAGACCACACCCACAGCCACGCCCATCCCTACCTCCACCACCGGTACTGCCAAAATCAGCACAAGCAGCACGCCTTCCCCGGCGCCAACTTCTTCCTCCACCTCCTCTGGCACAACTCAGCGCTCGGCATCACGTCCCCTTCTTGGGCACACTCATGCCCCCTTGTACCATGCCCTGCCTGCATACCGCCCTCCACCATCGGACAGCCCCCTGCTGTGGACCTATCCTTCAGCTGGACTCAGAAGACCCCCAGCCTACGACAGCTTGCGAGCGGGCAGCCAAGCTCAGTCCCCACAGCTAGTCAGTGGGGTGTGTGACACTGCACCCAAGGGTGCCTCGGTCCCTCCAGCCTTGCAAGGGAAGGGTGGAAGCCTCTCTCGTGATGGGGGCTCTGCGGATGACACCTCCTATTGGCCCATGCAGAGGAAGATGTCCTTTAGCCATGGCAGCAGAGAGACAGAGAGTAAGTGACAGGAGCTATGACAGCACTTTTGAGGGGCTGTCGTCAGATGAGCATCACCTCACACTCCCAGTCATTGTAAAACCAAAGTGTAGCTTGGCAGGGTGGCAAAATACTAAAAGAACATCAGACTGAAAGCACATATTTAAAATGTATTTAATGTATTTACCACTTATCCCTGTCCATAAAATACAAGTAAAATAAAAGACAGTCTTCCCCAACATCACCTGAAAAACTCTTCATAAGGTGAATTCTTTTAAATCAAATATTTAATTTTTATAATTAGTTGGCTATAAATAATTAGCGTTAATGATAGAAATTGTATGCTTTCTTGAGCTCCAGTAGACTTCCAAAATTTCACTTCCATTTATGCCAGCATATTACCAAATCCCAGTTGAGTAGTTATCATACATTTAGTTGTCATAACATGACAGTTTCCTGTCATTAATTACTCTGTAATACGGTATCTCTGCCTACCTGCGTTTTTCAGCTCTTTCGTAGCGCTATGTACCATAAACTTGACAAATGTTCACAAACAGAACACACACACACACAAAAACACACACACACACACACACACACACACACACACACACGATGCTCATCCATTCACCCATCTGTTTCCATTAACCACCTCCTCCTGGTTAGGGTTTCAATGGTCCAGAATCTATCCCAGAATCATTGGGTGCTACCCTGTGAAGTCACATCATGGACACCAGTCTATCTCAGGGCACATACTCTGTGTCCATGTATTAATCTAGCCTTGAATGCAAAAAACAAAGCAAAGATAAAATAAATCATTAAAAAAACATTGCAAATGAATTCACACTCACTGAACAACTTGACATTGTTTTGATGGTCCAGACAGGGGCTATGATTATCAAAAAACCAACATGTGAAAGTATCAAACAGTGGGTAACAGAGGCTGAGAACTTAACACGGCATCAGCCAAATTATAACTGCAAAGAAGGCTGCATGACAGTGCTGGTCTCATGCTACTCAGCTGTTAGGAGATGTGAGAAGTCTAAATTTGGGTCTCACAAAATCATGAAATACCTGGTAAGTTGAAGTAGGAGTATTAAATGAGAGTCAGATTCTTGTAACTCAAATGAGCATAGCTTGCTGGATGGTATGATAGGGTAGAACTTTATTAGTTGCTCCAGGGAAATTCAACGATGCACCAACTGGATACAGAGGACACAACGTAAGACACACATTATACACATAACAAGATGTGACAATAATAATAATACATAACAGAAGACAATTTCCGCAAATTAGATGTATGGCATTATGTGTGGCCTAGTGTGGCATTATGTAGGTGGATATGTGTAGGCCAGAAGGACCCCTGGAAATGTTTCTTAGTACACCTGAGCTGAATAACCTGGTGGCTAAAAGGCCACATGGAGATCACTTCATTTAGGGGATGTGAGCCATTGTCCATAATGGACTGCAGTTTCCTCCTCATTCTGACCTCTGCCACAGCCTCCACCAAATCAGGGCTTTGGCCCATGACAAAACCTGCTTTCTTGACTGCAACGATCTGATGCTGGTATGAAGAATAATGAATGAATCTTTGTTTGTTAGTGCTCTTCTTTTTCCTGTGTCCCTTACTTCCCTTCTTCAGAGGAGGACAGCCAAGTATGGAATGGCAGTGGTGATGCCTCGTCCCGTGCAGACAAAGAGGACCACCGGGTGCAGCACTCTGGCATTCCTGTGTGGTCGGGAGGAGGGACTGGCTCAGGAGGTGGGGCCAGTGAGAGTGCTGGAGGGCTTGGGCGGAGCTCTGAGACCCGCTCACTGTCCCGGTCTGGGCTGCCCCTGCCCTGTCAGACCTTCCCTGCCTGCCATCGGAATGGAGGTAAGAAAGGACGGCCAAATTCAAACCCACATTTAAATTGCAATCAAACTTTAAATCCAAATTGAAGTCCCAAATCAAATCCAAATGCAAATTCCTATCAAATTTTAAATTCAATACGTATTCAAATGGAAGTCCACCTGAAATTCACAGCAGACCTATTTAAATTTCACTCCAAAGTCAAATTATTTTCAAATCCAAATTCAAAATGCAATCAAAATTTAAACCCCCAGCTGAATCCCAAACTTAAACTTAAATGCAATTTAAATTCATATTTAAGTCTGAAATCAAAATCTGATGAAAATTGAATAAAAAAATCTAATTATTTATTTATCTTTAAATTAACACTTGGGTTTTGTGTTACTTAGGCAGATAAGAAAAAGAAGAAATATGTACTTAAGAAACAGCTGTGGATTTGTATATCTGCTTAACACACACACACACACACACACACACACACACACACACACACACATATATATAAAAATAAAAGTGTAAGCAGAGATGCTGAAACGTCACCACTATGCTCTTCAGATAAGTGAACACTATGGTGAAGCCTTTAATATAAATGATGATGGTCTTTGTAAACACGCTTTCAACACATTCTGACAACGGCAGATGTATCAGTTTTTCTTCTTTGATTATATGTGGTCAAAATGTGAAAGATCTCAACATTCTTCTTTTACCTCTGTGTCCATCATCATTTATATTAAAGGCTTCACCATAGCGTTCATTTATCTGAAAAGCATAGTGGTGACATTTCAACAGAGACCTCTGCTTACACTTTATTTCAGTGATGCAGGGAGGTTAAAAAATCACATTAAAACAATACAATCAAAGTGTTCTTGTCTTTTTAAGGAAAAAACCTGCAGTGAAACCTCAAAAATGTTTATAAATGAGCTTTAAAGTGAGGCTTCTCACCCAGACTCCAGAAGGTCAGCATCCTGCATCACTAGCACTCCGAACGAAACTGAGATGCTCACATACTGCCGGCAGAACCGGGCCGCTAATGTACTTCTGGTTGGTGGCAATAATCACGCTGAGAAGCATTAAGGCCATAATCATATTTGCGTCTCCCTCACATTATGAAAAGTCTGGGCTATTAATCAGTTTGGTCTGCAGTGCAAATACCCCACATGACCATGTTTACCCCAGTCACACTCCTCCTACGTCCATCTGTGTGCTGTCATCTGTCTCTCACACACAGACACACTCACACGTGTGTAGACACACATGCATATGCATACACATGAATCTTTTAATAGAAGAGGATCCTTACAACATGTCTTTTTTTGGGGTGTGTTTTTGTGTGTTTCTATGGATGCTTGTACGTCTGTCTGTGCTGCATGGGTATGTCTGTCTGTGTGTATAAATGTTTACAAATGCATGTGTCTGTGTGTGTGTGTGTGTGTGTGTGTGTGTGTCCGTGTCCTGGCCTTGCAGAGCTGGGTCGCCTGGGACGCTCTGCCTCCACCTCTGGGGTCCGACAGGGAGGCGGAAATGTGCACCGCCAGTGCAGCTTACCCCCCAGAGAGGCTCTGGGCCAGGTAAGTGTGCATGTGTGTGTATATGTGTGGGGGAGGGCAGGATGCGCCTCCCTATTTCTCTGAAAAGGCCATACATTCACTGGTATGCCAGCAGAAGACAGCAAAGGTTCAGTGTTGAATCATTTAGAATTCTTATTAGAATTTCAGATTTTTACAGTTGGAGTTCTGGTGTAAAGACTCGCTGAGTCTGCAGAATCTGTCGGCATTACCTGCTGTGTTAGTACCTGCCTACTGTCCTTCTTCCAACACCGATTTGCAGATATTCACACCATGGTTCCGCCCTGGTTATTCATTTAGCTGATAATTTTCTTCAAAGCAGCTTAGAGTGTGTGTAGCTACTGACCGTGATTTATCCACTTATACAGTTATTTTTTTATTATATCAATTCATCGTACAATGATCAAGGGTACTTTTCTAGGCGGTGGAAGTCAAGCCCTGGGTTCTTCAGGTCTGAAGGCAGCAGCCCTAACCACTAGACTACCTTCTGTCCCAGTACTACAATCCGTAAATTAAATAATGCACTACTGTTTTATTTTAAATACATTGAAATACACATTAGTATGTTATTTTTAAACTCATTTCCATTTTACATTGAAAGGCTAAAGTATTGATGAATTAGGTTTTGGTTCGAGAATGATTAGGGAGAAAATAAATGAGTAAGGACAGAAGGACATCCATTTGATCATTCCAAAGGGAACATTCCAGCCGAGAGGAAAGTTAAGCACTGCCAGTCATGGCTGCAGTAGCAAAATGCTGCCGAAAAGCACGGCGCATTGTCTCAGCACTCTGCTGCTCCTCGAACCCCGACGCAGGGAGAACATGCAGCACAGAGACAGCCATCTGCCTGCTTTGACCTTCCTGTGAAACAGCTGGAGTGCAAGCAGCCTCTGTGCGCCCCCTCAAGGTGGAAAGAAGGAATAGCAGGCCTCGGTGTTACTGCTCCGTAGTGATTCTGTGCGGCAGGGGTCACCGCTTACTTTTCCCTCATTAATATTTAAGCTCTTTATGGGCATGAAGGAAATGCATTGTTATGTGTTCCTAAATGTACATCTAAACAAGTGTAATCACATCGATTCATGTACAAAAATCTGTAAAAAAGTGAAGATGACCACATCCACCCCATCTAGAAAAGAAGTTTTTTTGGTTTATTTGCTCAAGTTGCCTCTGCTGTGACTTTCTCAGTCTTTATGAGGGTCTCATACTTCAGATCCTTTTTCCAGCCAAACTTTCCTTCTGCTTGGTTGCGCTGCTGTTTTTTATACTTCTTTATGGATGTGTAACCACACCGCTGGCTGCTCGGACATGATGTTTCTCAACGCATCAAGGATCTGTTGTTGTTTCCGAAGCACGTGGAGCATCCGTAGCACTTATGCCGAGTTGACGCGTCTGATAGGACCCGATTTTGTGGTTTCTTGCTAGTTCTGCTGAGCTATCAGTGGTACAAAATGAGGTAAGATGAGAATGCTCCTGTACCACCTCCATGTGAATGTTCTCGCATTCTCTCCTGTACAGTATAATTTTATGTCTGTTATTTTATTTGTGTTCCTGTCTGTTCACTGTCACCACCACTGCAAATCATCTGACACTTTACCACAGAGTGTCTCCTTTGACCTATCTCTTCCATCTCATTGTATTTCTGTTCTTCTTGCATTTACCCCAGTATCCAGTCCATGTGTAATACATGCATAGGCTCTATGAATTCCTCTCTTATGCTCATCTCCTCTGTGCACCTCCCACCCACCCATCAGGCCCATGCCCAGCCTCTGCCTACCTGCACGCCGACCCTGTCTCACCAACAGCTACAGCTGCAGCTGCACCAACAGCAGTTACAGCAGCAGCTCCGCCTGCAGCTCCAGTACCAGCAGCTGGCCCAGTTAGCGCAGTGCCAGCCTCCCACCAGCGGGGGCGCCACCTCCTCTCCAGGCCAAGCTCAGAGGGATGGGAAGCTGCTCGAGGTGATTGAGCGGAAGCGTTGCCTGTGCAAAGAGATCAAGGCCCATCGGCGCCCAGACCGCAGCTTGTGCAAACAGGACAGCATGCCGATCCTGCCCAGCTGGAGACGGACCCCCGAGCCCCGCAAGACAGGAACCCCACCCTGCCAGCCTCCGGCGGTGCTGTGGGACACCTCCATCTAATAGGAGCTAAAGTTGAGGGAGGGTGGCAAGGAGAGGTGGAGAGATGGGAAGGGCAGAGACTGGAGTGAGTGACCCGCAAAGCCGAACACTAAGTAAACCATCTAACCAAACAGGCAGTGCCTCCGCTTGGGGTCCCAGAACCACTGGACAGGAGAGGGCTGCGCAAGACTCCAGGAGGGCCTGGAGGGACAATGAGCACATGACTTGGATGCTGGCACCTTTGGGTGTGCGACACCAGTTTCTGTTAGGCACAGCAGAAGGGAAATGTGACCCCTGTGGTATGAAGATGGCATGTGAGAGATGCAGAGAGAAGAAGGAAAGGAGAGACTGAACTGATATGTAAAACAGTTTGGGTAGAAAATATCGGTGCGTGAACACAAACACTAAACACACTACCTGAAGAAGAGTGAGTCCACTATAGAGTCTCTCAGAGCTGGTGCCACTCTTGGGAACAGAAGTTCAGGTAGTGGCGGCTGGGCTGAGCTCATCCTGGAGTAAAAAGAGGGAAAGATCAAGGACTTACCAGGGTAAAAAGAGGAGGCGGTAATCGGCCAGAACGCTCCTACTGTTGACCAGCTGGGTTCGTACCGCGAATCTTGGCCTGCCAGACCTTCTTTTTATAAATCTATCTAGTCTATATCTCCTGCTGCTACAAACCAAGGCGGAATCAGTGAGGGTCCAAAGATGCCAAGGAGGAGGGTGCGTGGACTGGAGGAAAGTGTCACGTTTAGCTTCATGCATTCCACTTTCGCTCGCGTGGCCCAAAGTCTGGGCTGCTATCCACTCTGCACAAGGGCTCACATCGCACAGCTCAGCCAGCATCGGCCAAGAACCGCCTGGGCCCTCATTCCCCAGCCCGGTGACATTTGGAGGGAAGACCCCAGGCAAATGACAACAAACACATGCATACACGCAAACACTCAAATTCAGACATATCCACCAGTTAGAAAAGAAAGGAAAACAAGTGCTTTTGAATAGAGTTTAGGTTTAATTTTTTGTACAAAGTTGCCAAAAGTCTACAATTAGCTTGATTCTTTAACATTAACAATGGTGCATAACCAGTGAGTGCTTTCAGCAGAGAGTGTTTGCTCTCTTTTCGTTTTGTGAACAGTGTTTCAATGAGTGGGACAATAAGAATATGTATGCTGGGTGGGGTGTAGTCAATGAGTCCGCTCAAACAAAAACAATTTGGTTGGTAGACCTCTGGATGTTAGACATAAAGCATAATGGTTCCAAATTTTTTGAGGGGAGGGGGATTGGGAGGAGTGTGAGGAGAGGTTTCAGAACTAGGAACTTTTTTCATGTGTACGGCCAAGCCTTCACGACGAATTACCTAAAGCCACCCATCACAATGAAAATTTGTTTATAATGTGTCTTTGTAATATAACAAATCATTTGAAGTAAAAAAGAAATCACCAGATATTGAGCATAATCGACAGGTTTATGCATAACATTCTCTCACCATTTCTGTGGCACATTAGAAGCATTAGCACACGGCAGCCGCGTTACAGAAATGCTGTGACAATGTTCGGGTTTGGTGGCTGTCACACTGAGAAGAGTTCAAACTGCAACACATTGTACATATAATTTTTTGTGCAAAATGTTTTACTACTCTATATTCAGTACAGTATACTTGTTTTTTTATAATTATTTTAACAGACAGCTGTAAAAAAAAAGGTCATGTTTTGTCCAGTTCCTGTTTCACCAATATGAATGAGACAGAACTTATTAATCTACACAAAATGTACTGCAGAGTGTCTCTTAAGTCATTCTTCTTTGAATTTCTTACCGTTTGTTGTATGACATTCTCAGACTTTTATATATTCTTTAAGCTGCTGTTTGATTTTTTTTTAAATTTCATAATATTACAGATTTACACACCTTAAAATGCAGTGCAGGCACACTATTATTTATTCATTTGGCATGCTAAAGACACATTGCTAATGCATAATAATGTTCTTTAAACGTTAGACCGATGTTGTAAGAATGTGACAACTGAAACGTACGCACACTCTGTATTGAAGTGACACTTTGACACTGCAGCTTGCAGTGCTACACTGACAATGGCGGGTGCAGCGCTGGCCTTGTACACCAGGGGGCAGTATATGTAGCAGCGTTTCGAGCCCAGTCTAATTGTAAACCTGTTACACTGTAAACTTATTACTGGTAGATGGTGACATCGCCACCCCATCTTCACCCCCCCCCAGGGATGTCACCCCCCCAGGGATCGGCCCTATCGAAGAAATGTTCATTCCACGCATTCAGGTTTTTCTGTGTGTGACAGAACGCTTAGATTTACTAAATAGCGAGCCTAAAGGGATGCTGGATGAACTCCTAAGAAAAAGGTAATATATGAATAGAATATTACAGATGAATATTAAAAAGGAGTATATCAAAATATATATTTATTCCATATGTTATACTATATTTAAAGTACCTATTCTCTATGTATTCTGGTCACTTTTGTATCTGATTTTGCTTAGATTGTAGCACACACTGTAAGCTGCCACCCAATTCCTTTACTTTGATTGTTACTTTAATTCTTGTTTTCTTGCTTTTTTGTGGGGGAATTCAGCAGGTGTGCATGACAGGGGGGTCTAAACCCCACTTATTGATAATCCATTCAGTGCAAAAGGCACAAGACGACTGAGCTCCCTTTAATTAAAAAGCTACAATTGTCGCTATCACTTTATCACTTTTTATTTATTTATTAATTTATAAGCGGGTCAAAGTTTTCTTTCCGACACTTTTATCTTTAACTATAATTATGATTACTAATGACATAATGATATTTTGTTGTCATTGCTGTTATTGTTCTATCTATTGTTGTTATATTTATGATTTTGTTTATTTTTTCTAACCAAAAAGGGGTTTACGTTTGTATTAACTGTCCAGAAGTGTACTGATTAACTGTAACATTGATTGGTTAATTGTAATAAGTACCTGTAAGTTGGAGCCTGGAAGCAGCGGCCTAAGCCAAGTACTGTATTGCAATAAATGTGGTGCCATAAAGTGCAAAGTGAACAAGCTGTGGAAAAAATAGATTTTCTTTTTCCAGTCACGTTTTCTAGTTTACTGTTCTTCTCCATGGAACGAAAAGTCATGCCAAAATTAAATAAATACACCTCAAAATTATTACTGAAATACTTACATGTTGAAATAGATAAATAGATCTTGAAATAAATCTTGAAATAAGTGCAAACCCAAATTAATGGCTGTAAGCATGTTTATTTGTCTTCCCCTTCCAGTATCTGTTTGTTTTAAATTATTGTTATTTTTCTAGCCAGTGTAATGGTTTATCATAAGTAGTCTGAAAACCTGAAAATAGGACCAAGCTGAAAGAAACTTCCTGTAGGATAGGAACTCGACATTTTTGGTGGGTTCTTTCTCTGAGATGGTTGTTATGACCACTGTGTCATCAGGACACTGAAAATGAATACAAATTGAATAGAGCAATTTACCCTCTGCCGAAGTAAATAATAGTAGTACTAGAGGCCTTTTGATAATATTTGCATTAAGCAGGTTGTGTGTGTGTGTGTGTGTGGGGGTGGGGAGTGGAGTGTTTAATGGAACCATTTCTCAGATCTCTGTTTACAAACTCGCTTTAAATCAATTATTTATTTTTAAAAAATCTGTTGGGAGTCGCCTCTGTAAAACATTGACAAACAGCTGGTTTTTCCTTGCAGGATCAAAGTCTGTTGAAACACATATTTGTGGAAGGGGTAGAAAAGGTACGTATAAAGCTGACTGACTTCATTTTGTTATCCTTTTAAGATGATTGCAATTCCATATTATCGGTATTATGTTAGCATACATATTTTAGCATGATGCTTCCTATTTTACCCTAGTCTACCACATATAAGATGTAGGAGGTATTGCTCTATATTGCAACATATTACAATCTAAAATGTGAAAGTTGCATCCTTCATGCTAGGTTTGGAATTGGGTTAGAGTGATTGTAACTTTGGCCATTTTTGCCAAAGGAGTGTCACTTTGGACATTCCTGCTTTAAAACACCAAAGGGCTGAATAAACTAAGGAACTGGCTGCAAAGAACTTATATATACAGTATATATATATTCATATGTGCTAAATATGTACATTTTCTCTACTGAAGAGATTAAGAAAACTGTTTTCATGCTATTGCAGCATTAGTATAATGACGTATTTTTGGTGTAGTATAGTTACCATATGAGCTACAGAATATTTCTTGTAGTTATTAGTGTGCTGTTGCTAGTATTTACAGTATTCATATAGCCATGCAATAAATTTAATATCGCTTTTGCTGCAGCCTTATGAAAAATTCATAGGTGTCGGGTGCTAAAGTTTAGGAAACCTGAATACTCAAGCTGGCTTCACTCTGTTCAATTTGCGAATGGAAACAGTGCCTGATCCAGTGAGAAATATGATCTCTGAACACCTTAAGGATGAGTATAAGAAGTAGTAAAGATTCTTAAGGGAAGGAAACGACTCTGCACTCACTGACTTCGTACATAGCCTATTGGTTTGCTTGCCAGTGATACTTGCATGCATTGACTGTATCCACAAGGCATAACAAAACATGCATTGGGAGTGTATCATTATTAACACATTTTATATGTTTGGATTTCTTTTTACAAAATGGTACAGTTTGTTACTAAAATCCATCTTTCAGGCACTTGGCTGGAACTTATTAAATTACTTTGACTTTTGTTCAAGTTTCATCATGTTGCATTATTTATCGTCTTAGCCGATCCTTTTGTCCAAAGCAACTTTCATGCTATGCAACATCAGACACACAAACTCTTTAGCCCTTCATGCTGTGGTCACACTGAGCTCCTAAGCAATCATCACTACTTGCTGCCATCACAGTTCCTGCTTGTGAAATTTTGGAACTGTGTCATGTGTGGGATATGCAGTCCTTTGGGAAATTTTGCACATTTCTGGTAACCCCTGCCTTAAAAACCCTGTGGCATTTTGATTGTGTGTCAGTGGGCATCAGGATTAAGGTAACACTGATGGTTTGAGGAAACAACCCCTCGGTGCTGTGTTTCTCTGATCACGCCTCCTTAGCTTCTCCCTTTTCCCAGAAGACCTCGGTGTTGACAGCTGATGTACAGCGGTGCTGAGACACCATTAAAAAGAGGACCGAGTTTATCCTTTCCAAGTCAGCAGAGTTTTCGGGATGTGCAGTTAAATCGTTGGACCTGAAAACACCCCAGTGTTTGGTGCTATATTAATTCATTTGTTCAGTGTATGTATGAAATATGCCTAATATGATTATAATATTAAACTACTGACCAATGACTAATTCAAAGTTCTAGAGCAAAGCTCAAATTGATCTAATTCATAATAAGTACATTCCTAAAATTAAGATATATACATGTCTTATATATGTCTTTGAAAAGCTCAGCAAACTGCCAAATTAGTGAAGATGTTTGTAATTTATTCTGTTCAGAGCTAATTAAATATTAAAGATCACCTCCTTTCTGAGCCCCCCCCCCACACACACACAACCACCACCACCAAAACCTTCTCAGATTTCACAACACTTTATACTGTGATGTGGAAGTCCAACAAAGGCTGTATTACTCAGGAAATGGCATGCCACAATTTCAATAAATCGTTCAGATTGTGTACTGTGATGTCACAAACCCCTGTACAGGTCATTTTCAAGGCTAAAATGAAAAACAGAAAACCCAATATTCCAATATTTGGAAACAGAAAATTGTTTCCTGACCCTTCAAAACAACGTGGCCAATTGCAGGAAAATCTTGTGTCCATGCACGACGACCTTTTAAAAGTACGAGCGTAGGCAGAACTGGTGATAGCTGTGTGGACTGGGATATTTGTTGCATTAAATTGCTTCTGTGGCACCGTTTGCTGTAGAAATTGTCTTGATTCTACACCTACGTCACCAAATGATAGTCTGAAGATGTGCCAAGAAAGCTTCTGAACCTCCTGGGTTCTTCCACAAGTTGTGGATCCATCAGAATTATATTAGTGTGCCTGAATCCATGGTCCATGCTCTTCTCATGATTTTGTAATAATTCTTTTTCACTGAAAAGCATACGGTGATTCTCTATGGTGAGAGAATGTACAAGGGGTCACTGCAGGAGCAGTAAAAGCCTGAATGGTTTAGGAGCTGCAGACTAATTGTGCCTCATCGCAGAGCAGCCAAAGGAACAGGAGAGCTGACTGCAGCAGTAATTTATCACGGAGCCCAGACTGTCAGCAGGCGATTCAGTAACTGCTGTGCAGCCAGGACATGGAGACTCCCTATCTTATATAGATTATTAATTAGCCCAATGAGCTCAGAAAATGACAATAATTATAGTACCTGAATTTCAAATACATTTGAGGATCTTCTTGTAAACATCACAAAGAATATTTGCTTATGAAGTTACATTCTACACTGTATTTGTGCTTGTGGTTCCACCCTCATTTTTCACACTGTCATGGAGGTGAACGATCATAATGGTGCTGTAGTTGTGAATGGTCTAGTTCCTAGAAGATGCTCTTCTTCATGCGCTTGGGGACATTCTAAGTGCTTGCGTCTGCCGAAGAGATGAATTTACTCTTCAAAACACATTACAAACCTCCTGGTAAATCAAGTAGTGCTTCTCATGCGGTCCATGCAGTGGTCACCACAGAGGGCTGACCTATATTTGGCCATGGCCAGTGGATACCAGAGAGGTTGATAAAGCAGTTCCTGTGTGTGCTGGTTTATGTCTGAACTGAGCTGGTAAATCATTAATCGCAACCAAACTGTTTGTCGAATGAATGACAGGCTGCAGATCATGTTGAAGTAAAAAGTATGTTGCCGATTTCATGCTGACTGAGCCCCGCTGCTGAGATACAGCGGACATCTTAGAGACCACGCTGGTGTATTTGTGCACATGTTCCCTCCTTGTGATCCTTTGTAAGATATAAAATGAAGTAGATTATCTAACTGATCAAAGGCTTACAAGCATGAAATTCATTAAATCAGTCCTGTCCCTTTCACAGCACAAATAGACAATTGTGTTCTCAATTTCAAGAACTGGAGGTGCTCTGTCCTGCAACAAAATACTAATGTGCCTTACAATACCTGACCAAATTATACAGCTGGGTATTTACTTTTGCTAGAGTAATTCAGCGTGAGTACCTTGCTTGAGGGTACTACAGCCATAGATGGGGCTAGGAGTCAAACCATCAATTGCCAGGTTTTCAATTCATACCTGCTTCCTCCAAATGAATCCTTAATCAAAACTTGATATTAAACCGTACCAGAGGAAGCTCAGGAAAGGTAAATCCATTACATCTTACACAGTATGCACAATCATATACAGTACACAAGGAATAAACCAGTATATGTCAGTGTACACCACTATACACTATAACATACAGTATGTCAGTACATGCCACTATACACAGCATATACGGTCCAAGCCATTATAAGCCAGTACACACACTATAAACCATTACAAACCAACATAGTACACAACAGTATATGCAGTATAATTCAGTAAGCACAGTAAAAGCCAGTATACACAACATAAGCAAGTATACCACAGTATATGCCAGTATATACAGTATGCACCAGTATAAACCAGTATAAACTGGGGGGGAGTCAGTGGTACCTGGGAGAGCTGCAATTTTGTCCCACGCCTCTGACGCACAGGCAGCTTTACTGTAACTTTAACTTTAGCCCCGAATACCTTCGCTTTGCAGTGTCTGGAAGGGCGATTCGCTAATCGGGCGGCTCTGCGGTGATAAAGGGATTTCTGTTAAAATAACACCGTCGGCCAGATTAGAGACCCCAGCGGCTCGGACCCGGACTGCGTGTCGCAACCGGTCTGTTCCCGCGGGAGGCGCTGGACAGACAGAACAAAGGAGCTCTAATGACAGAGCAGAGAAATGAATGCAGCAGCGAAACGTCGCTTAATAATTATTAATAGTGGCCAATTAATAGCAATTAATGGAGCGGAGACGATAGAGACGGGTGCGGGGGGGGGGGCTTTGCTATTGGTCAGTGCTCGAATACGGAGGGAGGGAGGGGGAGCCACGGCTGTGTGTGTGTGGGAGAGACAGGCAGAGAGAGAGAGAGAGAGAGAGGGGTGAACGGGTTTATAAGGCGGAGAGCGCTTTACCGCAGTATCTCACTCCCATCAGTCATCGCACCCTCCCGCACGCTGACGAGCACCCACCCTGTGCGTCGCACGGGCCGCGGGAAACGGTTGACCCACCTACGACGAGCAGCTCACCTGAGGCTTGAGGGCAACAGGCGGGCGCGAGCCCGGGCACCGCGAGGACAGGACAGGTAGGGAGACGATCGCACGGCATGGCGAAGGACAAGAACAAGAAGACATGCGGAGAATTCATGGACGAGTGCAAGGAGTTCCTCTGGAACCCGCGGACGCACGAGTTCCTGGGCAGGACCGCGAGCAGCTGGGGTGAGTCGCGCGACACTGGCAACGCCAGCCCCCGAACCCCTGATTCCACGGCACAGCCCCCACGGGACCGGTGCGGTATATCCAGGATAAAGGGAATCAAACTCTGGGAAACGTTAAGAGTGCCGCAGTGCGTGTGCGTGTGCGTGTGTGTGCGCGCCGCTGCGGTACGGTCCAGCGCTAAGCGGCCGATGCAGCACCATGGAGAGCGGAGCTCTGAGCGCCAGCGCGATGGAGCCCAGAAGCTGAAGCCGAATGTCGCCCGTGGCCCCGCTTTCATCAATACCGTTATTCTGCGGATCTGTCGCCACTGTGAGCGACCCAGCGGGGAGTCTCGAGTGTCCCAAACACAGCCAAGTGTTGGGGCGCGCGTGGGAAGACCTTGTCACCCCCCCCCCCCCTTTTTTAATATCTGTTTATGCCGGAGCACACAGTTGTGAGTCAGTACATCCGTAACAAATAGGGCTGCGAGCCATTAAAATGCACTTTTAACCCCTCATAAAACAAGGAAAAAGGGAACATGCAGTTTATATTGATGTCAGCGCAGTTTTTGTCTTTGTGGAACTGCTACGTCTGTAAACTGTGCGATTGGGCCATTAAGAATGTAGAAAAAGGGAATAATATGCGCAGAATATATAGCGACCAATTTTCCATTATTGTGAAAAAATGTTCAGATATATTCCGTCCTTGAATATATGAAGCATTTCCACCATATGGAATGGGTAATAGTTCCTAACTAACGATTAAATAAATACTAGTAGTTCAATAAATAGCACGATAACAGTTGCAATGACACTGAATGGGTTAATCTGAGTTAATCTGTTTGGGGGGAGGTTCTGTGTGCACCCCCCCATCAGTCTGAGAGTAATACAGTTTGGATTTTAATCCCACTGAGGACTTCAGGCAAGGCAGGACAAATAGAGTGTGGAAGTAGAAGATTTTCATGCGTATATGCAAACGTGGCCTATTATAATGTTCAGCACATTTTTATCAGTGCTGAAATATCTACAGCCACGTGTTTAGGATTTTCTATTACATTCATTTTAGACAAACATTGGCCTCAGATATGATATGAAGCACAAACATATCTAGGCGGACATACAGACACCAGCAGATCTCTCATGATTATACAGAGAACAACAAAACAGTCCTTACTAATGCATGCACTTTTTTCCAAAAAACCATGGGAAACTGACACGCAAGAGCACAGAAACATGAGCAGATTAATTCAGAAGTGCAAAGAATAATGCAGACAGGGAACTTAATGACAACCTAGGAATTAAATGCGGCATATACAAGTTATTAAATAAGTTGTCAGCTTAAGCTGAAGATCAGTAAGAGGTACAGCGTGGAGCACCAGACAGGATGGAAAGATGAGAAAGAAGCCGACACCGTACGTGCTGCCTTCATTCCTGATTCTGCGCACGTGTTGCGTCTCCAGGGTAGAACATGAAATGCGGATCATTCCAATCTGTTAAATATATTTTGTAATGCAAACGCTAGTCCTATTTTAGAGCACATTTAAAAAACTAATGAATGCTGCAGTAGTGAAACTCTTTATGTGTTTGTAACAGGTTGTTACTTATGGCAGGGGTGGAACTGTGAAGAAAAATACCGACAGCCTGGTTTCTGAATATAGACTGTTCACTCAGATGGGCAGAGGGGTCAGTAATGAACAACACACACACACACACACACACACACACACACACACACACACACACACTCAAAGATGTTTCCACTGTGAGAAAGAAGTGGGTGAGAAACAGGGACAGATCTTGTGGAAGCAAGGTGGTGAGAAGTGCCGTCTTGTCCCTCTGCCCAGTTACTTTGAGGATGCCTGGCCTTGTTAAGCCTGCCTCATTAAATCCTGTTAATTAGGCTATTTCTGCAGAGAGGAGAACCACTTGTGTGAACACTCTTGTCCTTGGTACATCCTTATTACCAGGCTTTTGTAGCAGCACCAAGTGGCTTTTCGCGTGCCAAGAGACCTCTCCTGGTGTCAGCCTTGGTTGGAGCCCTCAGAAAACAGCTGGAGGACCCCATAAACCCAGTACAATGTGGGAGGGTGGGGTTCAACTCTGTAAGCCACTGTGAATGTACAGTCAACGTTACCTGAGCTGCAAGGTGTGTATTGAGGGTTTGTTAAGTGCTCTTGGTTCAATGTGGTGTTACGGCCCTTGCAGGGACCACAGGACTGTCCTTGGTAATGAGTCTGACTACGAGAACAGAAAGGCAAGGCCGTGGGTCAGAGTGGAATGACAGGGGTTTATATTTACATTCATTTAGTTAGCCAATGCTTTTCTCCAAAGCAACATATGAGTCAGAATAAACAAAGTGCATCAAAAACAGAAAAAGCGTTGACGGTAGACACATGATGCTTGAAGTGTAGTCAGTACCACTGTTTCTGCTGGGACACATTACACAAAGTGTCTGTGGTAGAAGGTTTAATGCAGCTTTGGGGAGGTGTTAATAATAATAATAATAATAATAATAATAATAATAATAATAATAATAATAATAATAATAATAATAATAATAATAATAATAAAACGCTATCTTTTAAAAGAATGGGATTAACTATTATGGATTGATTATAATCTCACTGTTGTGAAGTACGTTTAACACATACAGTTGTTTTGAATTAAGTTGCCAATATATGGTTTGCATCTGTACTTGCTGTATTATTAAAACTTCTTTTATTACTACTAACAGCAAACACACATCAGCGCAACAGTCATATCAGTTCTTTCCCTTTTAATTTAATAAAGTACTGGTAAAAGTTATGGAAAACAAACATGCAAACAAACTAATAAGTTAACAGAAGTCCTCTGGCTTTTAATTTCACAACTCCTTAAGGATTTTTGTACTTCTAGAACATGGTTTCATACATTTTATTAACTTTAGAAGCACTCTAATGTTTCATCATTATAGCTGCATTCAGGGCATTTAATACTATTATAATAAACCAGCGTGGGGTCCAAATGGTGCTGTACCTTCTGTCTTTATTAAGGAGGGCTGTGGCTCTAAGCCTACGGGAATGATATCGATGAATGATAAACTCCTTAATCCTCAGTCATCTCACTGTGCACTAAGCACAGTGTTGCATCTGTTTCTATATTCAGAGCCATCGTGTTTAAATCAGGATGTTCTGTAATCCACAGTTGGATCCAGAATGAGAGGAGCGAACATTAAACATTCAGAAGGTCATTTCTGAAACAAGAGATGCAGAAAAGGAAGACAGTGAATAGGCCATGAATGGGAGGTGGGAAACAGTTCAAGGGGGGGCATGCTAACCTGGAAGCATTAACCTTTGACCCCTGTTCCTCCCATAAGTTTTGACAGCCCTCTGATTTCTCAGGCTGAATCTACAGAGCAGTGGTCACTGTTATCCACCCAGAAGACAGAACGGTGTCAATTGCTCAGAAAAGATGCCCTGCAAACAGATACCCCAGTAAATCCCTTAACCTTCAGGATGCTAATCTCCAGAGGTCTCCTTTCTTTCCTTCCTTCTGTCATTCCCTTATGCCATCCTGCCTCCCACAATGACTTGTTCTGAATTATTGTTATGTGGTTATTTAAACTAGACTCAAGTTGCACTTAGACAAGAATTATTGAACAGTACTGTGTGTGGGTCTCTACATGCACCTGTGTTGTTGCTTTTATTGTGTGTGCGCGCACGTGCGTATCTGATACTTCTCCTTTCTTCCCATATCTACTGTATGTGTAAGTATATGCAAATGTGTAGCATAGAGGGTGTGCATGTGTGCAGCATTCTATGCCTGGCATGTGGGTGTGTGTGGAATCTGGTAGGACACAGACCTCCAGGAATAAATAGCATTTCTTCCATAAGAAACAAAGATGAATATGGCATAGAGAAGGTGCCAGTGTGGGAGTCTTAACCTTAGATTACCTGGTCCAATTATTAGATTGGCCTCTGTTTCATATCTGGGTCCAGTTGCAGGTTCAGTTGGAAAGGCACGTAGGCCCATAATGACAGGATGATGGGAGAACATAATGAGAGATGGAGACATCAGAGAAACAGTAAAACAAAACAATCAAATAAATCATAAAAGAACCAAGTAATGCAAGTACTAAATAACACAAGTCAGTGAGTAGTGCTGAGGGTTATCACTAAATATCTTTCACATAATTTTTCATTTAATGGGAAACCTCATATTTTTCAAGTCATGGAAATAAAGCATCTTAGAAATGAAAATGCGGTTTACTCTGAGAGGAGGAGATCATCATCTTTCATGGCATATATGGAAAGTTCTGACTTCTGTGACTATTTTCATTTACAGAAAAATTAAATTGCTGATAATTTCACTGTAGTCCTACAACCAGGACTCGCAGAACCATTGTAACATTTTGTATTGAACACGAGGAGCTGGTAGAATGAAGGGAGTACTGCAGCTAGGCTCCAGGTTCCAAGGAAAAGAGGATTATGGCTTTACTGTGTCCATTTTGACGTATGGACAGTGACATGATGGGGGGGGAGCGAGAGAGAGAGAGAGAGAGAGAGAGAGAGAAGAGAATGAGGTGTTACAGCGATTGCATGTTAAAGCAATAAAATTGTTTTTCTGCTAGTATATTAAGTGGAAACTTATGGCTAATTGTTCCAGGGTTATTGGAACAATGTTGTTTAGCTGTTGGCGTATTTGTACCCTGGAGGGAAGCATCTGAGAAATGCATAAATGAATACTTGAATAAATGGCTTGGTCCCATCATCAGCATGACACTGTGAGCAGAGGAGCTTGTGTCAGGATTAGTGCCAGGAGGAATGGCTGAGGAAGGAGGCTTCACCTCAGGACCAGTACCATGTAATCTTAATACAGCTAGTATCCAGGTTCCAAATTTTCAAGTAACACACTCTACAGCATGGCTACTAGACCATTATTTATTCTTTCAGGAAAAAATAGCTGGTTTACAATTCAAAATGTATGCTAACGCTTCACTTGGTTCTTTGACAGATATCAGGAATAATTAGGGTTGCTTTCAGTTTTTCAGAAGAATGTAGAAGGTGTAGATGAAGCAAAGATCACCCTATCAAGCCGTAGATGTTTCTGAGTTCCACGTCTACCAATTTTGAGCCTGACAGCTTCTCTGTCACATTCCACCTCCTTGTAATACTTCTTGTGATGCACAGTTGTTACCTGTGCTTCAAGTTAAATAACATGATTTACATTGCTCAATCATTACACTTGAATTAGGTATTAATGAATTGTATGTGATGGACAGGTTAAAAAAGGGATTGAAGATAAGATAAGCACCAACACCCTAGTCTGGTCCTTTATTTGTCTTTCTTATTTAGACTGTGTCACAAATACTCCGGCCACAGGACTCAAAACACAGAGGTGCATGATAGAGTCATGCTGACTGTCTGAGAGACAGAGACAGTGCTGCTCACTTCATGTTCCGGGCCGGATGGGAAACAGGACCGAAATATATGCAGAGGGCAGGCAGAAAGAAAATCAACCTGATCACAATGAATCAGACGCTGCGGTGAACCCCTCCGTGCCTGACTGTGAACTGGAACTATACCATACCCCTTATGCCACAATGACAAAAACCTAAAACTCTTATTAACTTATCATGAACTGGCTATTACATATGCATAGAATGCCCAGGAGGGGTGGGCTTCCACTGGTACATGGACCCCCAGAGGTTTATTTTTCTCCTATTCTCTAGTAGAAAGGAGTTTTTTTTTGTTTTCCTCTCCTGTGTGGCCAGATACCAGCTGTACATGTATACTATCCTTGTCATGTCTGTTCAGCACTCTGTGTCACTGCAGTGAGAAGAGCACTATATTAAAATAAAATTGAATTGAATTGAATGTTCAAAAAGGCTCACTATTGCCTCCCAGCTCATGAAGCTTTTTGTGTTACTGACACTTATATTCACATTTACTTATTCAGCAGAGTTTTTTCTCCAAAGCAATGTATAATTTAGAACAAACAAAAGAGCAAATAATGACAGAAATACACATGTAGACATATGATTGCCTAAATACAGTCACCTTTGTCCAGTACCACCATTTTGCCAGTGTAAATTCCACCAGTGGCTGCATATAGAATTGGTGGCAAGAGCCTGGTCTCCTCCATGTCCCATTTACATGACTTAGGAACATTTCAAGTAATGACAAACTCTTAGTCCCAGTTGAGTCTTTAAGTCGTGAACCAAAAGAACTGCAGATTCTCAGTTGGGAGATTATTAAACAAAATAACATGAAATATAGATTATGCTTGCTGTTAGAATGGCTAAAATACATTTCTCTTTGCTGATGAAGTCTGTTTTGAGCTGCAAAATTCTATGAAAATAATATGTGTACATTTGTTATAGTTAATACATTTCATTTGTTATTTTTTGGGGCTATATGTGGTTCAGATGGATAGTTGGAAAGGAATGAAATTTTATAATTGATATATATCATTGCTAAATATGGTATAATTATACAATTGTATACTCTAACATCGCTATCTGTTATGGGGGAGTCACTTATACTGCACTTTTATAGCTATGTTTGTTTTGGTTGAGTGAACGCTCTTCAAAACTTCCAGATCATACTTGTCACTTTCAGTGTCTTAGCCCCATGGTCCATGTTACTCAAAAGCCCAGTACTTTTATGTTACCAGCCAGCCTATTCTTGGACTGTGTCACACGCTAATGTCCTTCTCCACCTTGGCAATGGCTTGCATTAGGGAATTAAGAGCTTTGAGGACAAACTTAAACCCTTGTACTATTAGATGGTGGCTTTCACCCACGCAGGATAGACAATGTGCAGAAAGGTCGGGAAGCCGAAGGTGAGATGAGTGAGAAGATCCTGGGAGCCATAAGGGATGGTTGCTGTTAACACTGACGCATTACTGCTGTTTGCAGCTGAACACAGATGATCAGAAATTATTAGAATTATTGGATCCGAATAACTGATGGTGGCCAACTGCAGCAGATGCTTAGATCTGAACTCAGTCCTGTTCCTGACCCTGTGATCTCAATGTATCTCCTTCTTTCAGGTCTCATTCTGCTCTTCTACCTGGCCTTCTACACTTTCCTGGGAGGCTTGTTTGTCCTCACCATGTACATCATGCTGCAGACTCTGGATGACTACAAACCCACGTACCAGGATAGGCTCGCCACTCCAGGTGCAAATATAAATATGCACACAGTCATACACATACCCACACATTTATACACAACATAATGACCCAGAGATACTTCACAGCTTGTGGGCAGTAGGTTTAAGTCTGACTCAGTCTACGTGGAATTAGTATGTTCTCCGCAGATTTGCACTGTGTCTTTGAGATGCTCATAGTTTAATGTTGTATATTTAACATTGTGTTGTCTAAAGGTATCAAATAATTAAATGTTGATAACAGACATAGACACAAATACACTCAAACATCATACACACACACATAGACACATAAGTGTGCCATACTGCAGTACCCTGCATCCCTGGTTCTTGCAGGCATGATGATCAGACCAGAGGGTGAGTCGTTGGAAATCGTCTACAGCATTGAGAAGACTGAGAGTTGGGACTTGTACGTCCAGGCTCTGGACAGATTCCTGGCACGTGAGTCATGCATTCTGTCAGAAAGAGCAAATAAAACAATGAAGGTGGGGATCATACTGGGGGTAAGAAAACAACATATGGATCATCTGCAGGATGCTCTTCCATTTTACTCTTTTCTTGTTGCACACTAGCTACCTGTCCCTTTCTCCTCTTCCACCAGCCTACAATGACTCCCACCAAGCTGTGACCAATGACAACTGTGTCCCAGACCAATACTTCATACAAGAGGACAGTGGTGATGTTCGAAACAACCCCAAGCGCTCCTGCCAGTTCAACCGCACAATGCTTGAGGACTGCTCTGGCATCACAGACCGTTACTATGGCTACAACAATGGGAAGCCCTGCATTCTCATAAAGTTCAATCGGGTAGGCATTTTATGGGGAAGCAGTGTGATCTCAGAGAAATCCAGCTTCACAGTTGTTTTGGGCTCAATCCAAAAGTATTCAAAACCATATCTTTGGACTTTTTCAACACTTTTTAAATACATAGCACTCTTTCTTACACTCACATACTGTCAGTAATTGCTTGCCCAAGTTTGGTTTGCAGTGGTCTGGAGGCTGTCCTGGAATCACAGAGCACTAAGCTAGCCAAGGGTACATTGTGGGTAGGATGCCAATCTGTCACAGGGTATCCGCACGCGCGCGCACACACACACACACACACACACACACACACACACACACACACACACACAAAATTTGGAGACGCTGTGCAAACTCCCCTCAGAGTGAGCCTGATTTAAAACCTAATCTGGCCACTAAGCCCTTACAGTACTATAGAGTACAGCAGTCCCTCAGTTTATGAAACTAATTAATTCTTGAAGGTGGTCTGCATAGCCAAAATTTGAATACCCATTTTTCCATCATTTTAAATGAGGAAAAATGATAATCTGTTCCCAGTCCATCTAAAATTCCTGAACTAATTTTATCCAAATATCACAAAATACTGTAAAACACCTTGTAGTATGTGGTACAATATCAAGGATATTGCCAGTTTGGGTATGAAAAGCCAAGTGCCATTATATCAAAATTTTGGATGAAGGAAATTTGTAAACAGATAGATGCCTGATTATTATTATTATTATTATTATTATTATTATTATTATTATTATTATTATTATTATTATTATTATTATTACAAAGCTGTTTATTGACAGTGTTAATTTTTTTAACATCACATCTCTTTTTGTCAGGTTATCGGACTGTTACCAGGTATAGATGGACAGTCTCCTTATGTCAGCTGTTCTGCTAAGGTGATTCCCCTTTTTCTCATTTTCCCATAACGTAACAGAAAGTAATGGCCTGCCCTTACAGTTTTATCTGTTTCACACTCTTTTTGTGTTCTCATTTCCACCATCCCCTATTTTACCTCCATTTTCAGAGGTACAAGACAGGCAAAGATGAATGGGTGAGACAATGAATAGCTTAAACTGTAGAAATAAGCCATAGCATTAGAGCAGTGTCTAGCATAGCTGCACTTTTTGACTCTGTCTGTATATTAGAAACAGAAGAGAAACACTTAATGAGCATTATAATTGTCATTCTGTAATGTAAGAGGTCCAAATACTCTACTGACACTTTGAAATAGTTCATTTTCATACTGTTAGCCAGTGAAAATGAGCTGTATTTTATCATAAGTCAAAACTCACTTTTGCATACCATACCGCACTAAAGATTGCAAAAAAGGAAAAAGATGTTTCCCTCTTTATTATATCATTATTTAAAACAACCTCAACTACAAAAAAACATGGAAAACGAATATAACTCCACTCTGTAACAAGTGATAAACACATGATTTGACTTTTATTCTCAAATCTGTCATTACTGCTTTACTCCTACTATTACTCCTAAAACTTTTTTTATTCAACTGAAAAAGCTAACATCCCAGCAACAAAACAAACTGTTATTGTTGCAGCTTGTGCCCTTTTTGTTCACCATTCTCAACCACCCCAACCGCATGTTCATCCTGAGGAAAATCACAATATATGCTGGGCCACAACCCTAAGAGGTGCTTTGTGTCCACCTGTAGAAAGAAGACAGTGACAAGATTGGGGAGCTCATGTACTTCCCTCCCAATGGTACCTTCAACTACATGTACTACCCATACTATGGCAAGAAAGCCCAGGTGAGAACACTCATAGCACTACTTTGTCCTGCACCATTTACAAATTTCCAATAACCATGTGTTCATCCGTTAGTCACAGCTGCCAGTGATTTAACGTTTAAATAAAGAACCTAAGTTTAGTGTCAGATTTTATACAACTTTTAGGTTTAATGTTTTATGGCAATGCATTAATGGCACTGAACCCCTGGAACATCCCTATGCTCAGGAAAATAAAGAGATTTAAATGCAGCATATTTATCTAAGAAGCTAAACTAAATTGTATCTAAACCTGTTTACCAGCTAAGCTATTTAGCTGAATTTATCACATTTCAAATGAACTTTAGTGAGCTATCAGTGAAAAGTTTAAGCCACAATATATGCCATTGAGACCTCATAATTTACACTAGTGGTCAAAATTATCAGTTGTCACGGTCTGCATAGACTCCTGCACGTGTAACAATGTTCTTTCCAGGTGAACTACTCACAGCCTCTGGTGGCCATCAAGTTCCTGAACATTACCTTCAACGCAGACGTCAATGTTGAGTGCAAGATAAATGCCAACAACATTGGGCCTGGAAGCGAGAGGGACAAGTTTGCAGGACGTGTGTCATTCAAGCTGAGGATCAACACAAACTAGCTGGATGTTCCTCTCTCACAGACTCACCCACACATGTACATGCCTACACACACTCGTACAGACACATACACCACTTACCAGCATTAGCACCCTCTAATAAATGACGCCTGTTCTGTTTCTGATCATGGTCCATTCTCAGTTGTCGTGATGTGGCACTCGTGTACCTTAGCATCTCGAAATAAAGAAATTGCAGGATGTCCCCAACCTAAGGCATTTCTCTTTCTGCTCACAGTTCCAGTTCACAAAAAATTGTGCTGGTACATTTTGGTGAGCTGTGATAGAATGTGGCTCCGCCTCCTCCAACTAGCCCCACCCCTAGAAAACAATAATTGGTATGGTCCAAAAACTTGAATCCTTATTTACTTTGGTGAGAGCTGTGGGGAAAGGGTGCCATCATTGTGTGCGTTGGGGTGTGTACGTCTGTGTGTCTCCTTTAGGATGAATCTTTTTGTATATCAGTTTGAAGTGTTTTCCGTTTTACTGCATGACTGACTTGCTAGAATACATATATATCTTCATCTGCCTATCAGTATAAAGATAGATAAATAGAGGGATAGCATAAAGCTTTATGATTTAAATTTTTAAAGGGTTGGCAAAAGCTGTATGATCTGGCTTCCGAGTTGCAGCCTTCTTGCACAGTACCTATATATACTGTACACATTGTATTATACGTGTGTATGCATTTATGCATTTGTATATGCATATATCACCCCATTGACATCATACATCTCTTTCATCATGCTAGTGATGGCCTCATTTTCTCTTGCATGAAGGCTCATGGACTGGGTGCTGAGATAGCATGTTATCATGTGTTTAGTGACCTCACTGTGCCAGTCACCAGTCACCTGTCATGTTGAGATTTAGCAAAGTGTTCAGATTAGTTGTCTCAACTGCACAGTCAGGTATTCAGGTTGGTGAAGTAGTCATATTCCTTGCTGGGAAGGGAACATTTGGTGTACCAAACTAGAAGGAATCCATACACTATATTCTCAACATGGAGTTGATGCAAATGGTTACTCAGACATGGTGTTTACAACTAGAAGGAAGTTCAAAATTTGGCATCTGGTCTTATTTTTGGATTGAATGATTATGTATATGAGCATTCTCATGCAAAGGGAAGTTGTTTAACTACTACAAGAATTGTTTCATTTTTGGTGCTACAGGCAGTAGAATGATGGCTCCCTTCTGATGATGAAATCACAGAATGTACAATATCTTTAATGCCTCTGGCTGCTCCCTTGGGACCAGTTGTCATAGTTATGGTTACAATATTGCTGACGTTGCTTTTGAGAGCCCTCAAGCTAAATGGAGACGTGGTTGTGTATCAGTTGGAAAATGTCAACATGTTTGCCTGCTTTGGCAGTGGTGGTACATCCTCACTGTGGTATTTTGAACAGTCCTGCTTGTCATGTGGACAGAATGAACAATGTGCTACGCTTTCAGTAATATTTCACATTATCTTCACTGCATGCATTAACGCACTAACGGAAGTGACATTAACCCCCTATAAACATCTGCAAACATTTTTCCAGTTAATAACTAAAGCCTCTGAGTACTTGACTGTAGATGTTGCTATGAGAAATAAAGGACAGAGAACCCCAGACTTCACGCCTATAATGAAGCAGCGACCACGACAGAGATCCCCATCATAGGACTTTAAAGAATTCACTGCCATACCCCTAAAGCACACTGTTTGCACTTCCGCCACAGTGTTGTGCTGTTATATGAGTTCTGTGATGAACAGACATACGGTTGAGAGCAGAGCAATGGGAGTAACGTTGCAATAGACTGAATGGGCAAAGTAAATTCTGAGGATAAGCCATGCAGCATGGCGTCCATCAGGCGCCCATTTTAGATCTCTCAATCTGTCTCTTTCCATTCTTCCTAATCTCTCAACCTAGTCCTCTAATCCAGATCAGTCACTCACTCACCCCCTGCATTCGCCTCTTCTCCCCATAATCTCTTGTTCTTCAGATATTAGCTACTCTATCAGTCTCGGTGTCGGCCTCTGTCTTACATACACGTGCCCATTTGTCTGCTCATGCTCTCACACACACGCACACACGCGCACACTTCCTCTGCAGAATCAGACTGGCGGATGTCCTCAGTCCTCAAGAAATGCAGCTGCGTTCCCTAAATCTGTTTGTCTGCTGCTCATCTTACATAACAACGCGGTGGCAGTTTGTCAGGCCTTTGTCCAGTTGGTGTTCATCAACTGGGTTTCTACAGGGTCATTGTTAAAGCAGGTTATTTTGTGACATTTATTTTTATTGTATGATGTTAAATGGCAGGCAGGAAACATAAAATAGACAATTTTCATACAATGACAGCAGTGCCTCATGTTTGATGAATGGATGTGCTTAAATAACATTTCCCTTCTTCTAAACATCAAGGTCTGAGGATGATACAAATATTTACACTTTTATCTACTAAATTAATACTTAATTACCTGAAATTGTCTTCTAAAGCAATATATATTTATATTCCTTGTTTGGCTGTACATATATTTATTCTGCGGGTTGGCTACTGAAATACGCTATATGTTAAATTGCTAAGTGAAATAGGTAAAGAAAGAAAAGAAAATTAATCTAATTTTTTTCCATTATGCAAAAGATTCTTTTTTCAAAAAGGATAGCATTTTTTTATTCTTGTTATTTTATTTTAAAGAGAGAATGCAGTAGATAAAGATTGTAATTTAACAGGGCAAATAGGTGTGAACAACTGCTGTTCATATACTAATATATTTTAATACTTGAAGGCTAAACAGTTTGATTGAATCTAAATGGATGTACAATGGTTTTCCATTTATTGTTATTTCTATTTATAATTTTTTAAAAACTGTTACCTCCATGCTTGTTACTATAATACATGTTTAGTTCAAAACTATTCATGTGATTTGAATGAAAAAGGCAAATGACTTGCTTGTCATGTTAAAAATTAACCACTTCTTGCACCTTTTCTTATTATAATGACATGCTGTTTTCTGTTTAAACTCCATATAACAACTTCACAAATTCACGCCAAATTACTGCAAATTACTTGATGGCTTAAAAATGACATTTTAGAAGGCAGTATGTTTGAAGCAAATGTGTATGCATGCAGTTCAATGGCAGCAACGCATTGCTCAATTTGTTTTCTTGTTTTGACTGATTCTGTTGAGAAATACCTTTGCAAACTTCACCAAAAGAGTGGGTAACTTGTTTACTAAGAAAAAATCAATTTGTTGAGGGTGTTTGCTTATGTTTCTGTTATTTTTGTTATTTTGCGTGTTAATTTTCATTGTTCCTCTCCACTGTAACAATGCTAGACAAACCAATAAAAAAAGATGAAAGAGTTCTGAGAGGCAATTTATTACCTGCCGTGTCCTGCACGGTCCTTCTGCCTCAGGGTCTGGTTGGTAAGTCATGATGTGAACTGTCACACTCCAGTGTCTATGGACCTGCTGTTATTGTGCCATGAATAAGTGACACTATTGATCACTAAGATTTTCTGAACATTCCTCTGGAGTCAGAAGTGAACTTTTACATTTCACTTGGCATTTTACATGCTATGGGTATAAGACTTCCTGCCCCTTTGTTTATTCTCTTCCAATTTTCATGTGAATCCACTGACCTGCAAACACAACCTTGAATCAGCCACTGTAGCCCTTTAGTGTGGCCCCCACCATTCTGACATGAGGGCTGTAGGAGTTAAATCACATGATGGATATGACATGAACCTATTCTCATTTCTCAAAGAGAAGAGAAGGGAGGAGTGAGAGAGCGAGTGGGAGAGAGCAAGCACAAAGGAGGGTAGCAGGAAGATGTGAACCCACGACACACCATACACTCACAATGCTGCACAATGTTTTATTCAAAATATGTGTTACCTGCTATTCAATCTCCGGCATCTGCAGGTTGCAACAAAGGTAAAAGAGACCATCATCTGAGACTTCTTATTCGCTGATGACTGTGCTCTTAGTACCAGCACAGAGCAAATAATGCGGGCGAGAAATTGTCCTGAAGCGAGCAGGTACCCACAACATCCACACCCTTCTACAGAAGTCCCTAGCCAGATGGGCTGGCCATGTTGTCAGGATGTCTGACACTTGACTTCCCAAACAGCTGCTCTATGGAGAGCTGTGCCAGGGCAAGCATTCATTAGGAGGACAGAGGAAACGCTTCAAGGACTCTCAAGGTGAACCTCAAGCATCTTAACATCAATCCCAGCAGCTGGAAGCGCTTGCTTGGGACTGCCTAACTTGGCGAAGTAGGATCAACAGAGGAGCGCTTGCTGCAGAAAACACTCGTAGAGGCCCAGAGAAAACGCGCAGCACACAAGACACAGGTTGCCTCCACACCTACTGAGACACCTACCCACATATGCCCCACTTGTGGGCATGCATTCCGGGCTTAGATTGGCCTCATCAGTCATCCAGTGAAGTCATGGTCATCTTCGTACTTGAAGGACAAATAACATTTGTCATAAATGTGCTCTATCCTTCCTTGTGGAGTTTAAGCTCTACAGAGAATTGAGTGAAAGTAGGCAAAGTGAAAAAGGTGCTATTCAGTACCACATGTATTTTATCACTCCCACCACTTTTTTATTGTGATTTCACTAGAAGGGGTCTTGATAAAATTGGTATGTCCTCTATTGCAATGACAGATGTTCAGATGAGTGACTGTGATGTCACAGAACTCAGACCATGTGACATCACTGTGGCTTTAATCTACTTTTTGGAGGGGTTTAGTGAATGAGGTGGCTGCAGCAGGGCAGTGGGACACCCAGTGGATGCGTGATAGTCCTGCCGCAGTCCTACTATGCAGGCAATAGGGGTTCCACTCCTCCCACCAGCAGGGGGTGCTTTCAATGAAAGTGAGGGGCAATTAAATGTGCACCAGCATGAAAGCAAATACATTGCTTCCATTACAGCGTTTTCTATGTGAAGCTGCTTTCTGGGGCTTTTTTAAATAGGGGCTTCTAAGTGAGCACTTAATTTTGCTGAACTGAATTGTTAACTGAAAATGTCGACAATCCGATTAATGTTAGAAACTCGCTCTACAGTGCGTTTCCAAATTGTTTTCCATAAACACTGGTATCTGTCAAAGTTCAAGAGGTCTCTTCAACTGCAGGAGTTAATGTGTCACTTGAGTAGCTCTTTACCATGGTTAACATAGCCTCTGTTTGTTTTAAGTCAATAATGAGTCAAAAACTGGGTCAGTACTATTTTTTCTAGTTCTGCTTCACATCTAAATAAATGAATCATTGTATTGGTGCACTTCTATTTGTGTACTTTTCAGGACCGGTTTGGTCTTACATGACTAGTAGAACCTGTCAGGACTCCAGCCTGCATGGGGACTTTTGGCCGCCCTGCTGGCCATTTTGTGTACTGCAAGGGCATGTCCTCCTGTTTACTTCTCTGTGCTCCTTGTCCCACCTTCCCCATCCGATTGCTATTATTACCCTTATTATTGCCTCTTGTGTTCCCCCAATAGCCTGGCTTGTTGTTTTATTGCTTTAAGTATTTAAGTCCTGCACCTGTGCTAGTATCCTTTGTTTTGTCTGACCTGCTTCTACCTGCTGATTTGGGTTGGTTTCTGCCTGTTTTGCCCAATGTTTTCAATTGTTTGTTGTCTCCCTGTAATACATTTCCTTCCCTTCATTAAGTCTGCAGTTGGGTCCTGATTCATGAACCCTTGCAGAACTTCCATCTTTGCACCTTTATTCTAAAAGGTTTGAGTTGTGTGACTTATTTAGTAAACAGCAGTTAGGGCAAACTAATGAAGAGCTTAGGTGTAAAAAATATTGCCATGCACATGAGCTTTGCTGCCAGCAGGGTACACCATAATTTAAGAGCTACATTTTTGGAAATCTGTGCATTACACATGATATGATATCCTATCACCTACTGGTATGATCTTCAGTTATGTTACATGCTGCTCTATTTGCTGCCTACTGTTTTTTACTGTGACCCTTGACTTCTGTGCTTGTTACTGTTCTATTTGCCATGTTCTGTCTTGTCATACAGCAGGCATCACCGGATTCTCTAAGGCAAATTCAACATCCCATGCTCCTCCAGGGCCACTTCTGTCCTTGTGTACACCACCTCAATGGCCCTGACTATCTTGTTTAGCACCAGTGTAGCTTCCTGCTGGTCCTGCACACACACGAGCTTGAAGAAGTAGTTTCGTTGTGGCATTGCCACAAAAGCTATTTCTGCAGCCTTTTGAACGAGCCAGGTGTGATGTTGTGCCAATGTCTCCCGGTAGGCTTCACGGCACAGTTCTGAAGGGCTCCGCAAATGGCCGCCAGATGGGGGGGTCTCCCCTAGCTTCTCCAGGAACAGCTGGAGCCAAAGGAGAGCACGATGAAGCCTCAAAAGAGTGCGGCAGCCGGAGTCTGTCTGTTGCTGGAAGTCTACCAGTCCGAGGCGCAGCTCTGCTTCGATCATAGAGCGTACAGACCTGTACGATTCACTACCCTGGGTGCCGACCATACTTCCCTCTTTTGGCCCCTGATCGAAAAGCACCTTGCTCTCGCTATCCTCCCTGTCCGCCTTTAAGCTCCAATATTTGTTTCCCACGCTGCTGGTTGCCTCAGGTTCCTGTGCCCCTTGTCTCTCCACATCTTGATGGGCCAGTTTATGAATGATGCCAGTTTTGCCCTTGATCTCGTCGGAGATGAGGCCCACCATAGGACCCAGTGCATTCAGGAACCTGCCAAGTACAGAAAAAGAATTACACATAGTAACAATACATTTTACTCAATCATGACTACGTGTGGACAGGAAAGTGGAGGTACAAAGAAGGTAGAGCTCCCAGGACAGTTACTTGATCAGCTCATCCCAGCTAGACAGGTAGGGCAGGATCAAGACATCAGACTTAGGAGCTGCAGCAGTCTGAAGGTGGGACAGCAGTCGGGACACCTGGAATTCCTGGCCAGGGCACTCCCTCACAATGAAGCTGTCTGTATCCTTCTCATTGACCCCTCCAACTGTGTCAATGGATACATTGCCGGGCTGCAGGTTGAGAGCAAGAGGAAGGGAGAAGTTATTGAGAGGAGAGATGGGAAGCACACTCTGCATTCATTTCCCAGTAGCATCTGCTCCTTGTTGACTGTTGTGTAGCAGTGGTAGAATTTAAGAATGCTATTTATTTTTGACCAAAATAAAGATTTTTGTAGCGATGATAATGGGCAGCAGGGAGTGCAGTAAACAGTTGCCAAGTTGCTGCCATTGGATTCAAAGAACTCATGTTCCCATCCACTATAGTGCCATAGATCACAATATTTACCTTGAAATGATATACTAAAAATTGCTCAGCTGTATAAATAAGGAAATCATTGTACATAGCTTAACATTATAAATTGCTTTGGAAAAAAGTGTTGTATCAATGAATAAATGGAAATGTAGATAATGCCATAGTGCAACGGTGCAGTAGGTTACCATGTGTATATAGCTGTTCAGACAAGGCCCTAAGTGATGCTCCAAGTTCCCATCTGTGGGCGAAGAACGAGAGAGAAGGAGCACCAGTGAAGTTTTGCCTGTAACAGGAACCTGTATTTCTGTCACCCTGGTGTTGTGTGTGTATATATAAGTGAAGTACTTATTACTAACTTTCCCCAAAAAATAAAAAGGGCAGTTACAATCTGTGAATCATTATCTCTGCAATTCACTTTGGATATATGTATGGTAGTGACACCCAACTCCAGTTTTGCTGCTGTATGTGTCTTGTAAGTAGGACACAGTAATGGAACTTGTGTCCTCTCAGCTGTGGAAAAGCTTTACAGACTCTCAAAGTCAAATCTCTCTGTTTCTAAAGCTCACAGTTTTTTTCTATTTTTCTGTTCTTTATCCACAGCTTTGTTTATCAAGCCATAGACTTTGGCATAATGGCACTTCACACCTGAAAAGGTCACTTACTGTCTTGAAAATTTCAAATTCAGGCTTTAAAATAAAGCTTGGAAACAAGCAGGTAGTTGCATTACATGCAGAGCATTTGCCACACTACCTGAAGGGCGCAAGAATGATGCTCACACACACACTAGCAAGCAGTTCCCAACTAATTCATCAAGGGTTGTTTGGCCACTGAGATACAATTCCCATGTACTAAATGCAATGAGTTTAAGGGTAATAAATTTATTATAACTTTCCACCTTTCTGCTTTCTGACCAGGCCAATGCCAAGCAACTCAGCAAGTACAATAAAATTACACAAAACATAATTTTACCAAATCCACAATCCATATTCCACACAGGAGCAGAATATACAACAGGTTCAAAAATGACGCTTTATACATTTATAACAGTAACATACCATACAAAATACTTTCAAACATTCAAGCACTTTTAAACCTACACTTCTACATCTGTAGCACAAATTCCTATAACAAATTACAAAAACCCTTGGAAGTAAGTCTAAATAGTACCAGTTTGCTAGCTGACTTAAAATTACAATAACATATATCACAACCTATTGTTACACTAAAGGAACCATCTTTTATTTATCCACAGATGTCATAAATGCATGGACTTGCATTCATGTATATATTTTCATTCACAGCTTGATCAGTGCAGGATTACCCTAGAAGCACATGGCGTACAATGTCCTTTTCTGTATGGAACCCAGGGCATTCCAGGACAATTGGTCACTCATTCATTCATTCATTCATTCACACCCATGCATTTGCATACTAAGGGCAGTTTAGGGTCACCAGTGCATGTACAACACATCTTTGGACTTTGAGAGGTAGCCAGAGCACCTGAATCACACTCATGTAAATAACAATGCAAACATGTAGACTCCACACAGACTGACCTGGATTCAAACTCCTGTCTGTTCAGGTGCTGTTAGATATCACCATTACCTGTTAAACCAGAATGTGGCAGTATGCTAGGAGCTGTACAGTTTAAAGCCTTTTCATTCTCACCAATTTGCACAGATTTGGATTTGATGAGCTGACAGGGGGCTGAGGATATTGCTTCTGGTGCGAAACTTCACTACTATGCCACCCGCTGTCTAGTTTATACCTTGAGCCAAAGTCAGAGATACCCCTAAGTCAGGGTCATCAGTCTTTGGCTCCTGTTCCAAAAAATTCCACAGAACGCAGTTGTTAAATTATTACTCATCATTATTGTTTAAGAACATGCATTTTGGTCCACATACAGCACTGAAATATAATATCTTGTCCTGATGGCAAAATGAAATAGTAGCACTTACGAAGGATACTCTTCCCAAATACCTCAGACAAAATGATGGCATTTATAAATAAATAACTAAGGAGGAAGGTAGCAGCACCAAGCAGCATGTTGGCATGGTGAATAGATCTGCCAGCTCTGGACTCACAGTTTGCTGGTTTGAAAATTTTTAATGTAAATGTAGGTAAAAGCATGAACACCTCATGAACACAATCCTCTGGCAGGGATTAAGAAGAGAAATGCACACACTCACACTGACTGTTATACACACAGGGACTGGAGATTGCTGAAATCATGTGAAAGTGGTCAACGGGGTTCAACTCACACAGCCACATGGAGCTGAGGACGAGCAGGAGCACTGCAACTGCAAGAGCCGCACGGCCTTTGATGCCCATGCTGACCTGGCAGGACACTTTGCTCCTCCTGGCACCTTCCTTTTCACTTATTTGTCACCCCCAACTCAGTCAGTCCATGTTTGGTCCCACCTGTCGGAGAGGCAGCAGATGGTTCTCACCAGAAATTCTGTAAAGCTGTTTACTTCTCCTCCTAATTCATGTCTTTTGAGGGTTGGGTTCCTATCTCCCTCTCTCTCCCTTTGCTCTCTCCTCTCACTCGCACCGTGTGGGTGTTTCACATTCTGTCTTTTTCTCTGTGTTTATTGCTCAACCCAGGAGTCCACAGATCAACTCAGGTTGGCCTTCAGTACCTTATATGGCAACGTCTTTCTAAGACCCGTATTAAGCTTATGATGAGTCAGTCATAGCGACACAAATGGGAATAAGTATATTTTCAACACCATTTGATTCAGAAAAATAAGTAGTTTATAGCTATGTGACAAAGAACTAATTAAGCATTAAATAAATATTTTAGTTCTTTGTTTTATTTTGGGACATGCAACATTTTATGAAATGTCCAAGTACATAAGTTAATTTATTGATTTATCAATTTACAGAACAACGCTATCTTATAGCACAGAGACAGAAAGAGTGCAATGAGAAACTGCAAATGCATGTAAATTCATAACACAATGGGAAAGGGTTACAGTATTTCATGAGTGGTTACATGGAGCTGTCCAAAATGGTGTCCATACATTCCAGATTTCATTTGAATTATCAGGTACAACATGTGCTCATTTTTCTTTGGTCACCCATATCTTTACAGAGAGAAGTTCAAGGGGCAACTAAAGTTATGAAATGTTTTCTTGCTCATCCTACTAAGCTTTTTTACTACCAAATTTCCAGCAGTGTATAAATAATTTCATTTGTTCATTCATTTATTGATGTAGTCATGTTTGGGTGACCTTAAAAAACATTTCACATTCCAGGAAGGATAAAGTTACATTTCAGGAGATGTGATAGCTTATGAGTTGGATATTATCAAAGTAATATCTGTCTCTCAGATCTTCCAGTTGTTTTTGCAGGGTGGGGAAGTAAGAGATTCGGAGGTCCATTTTTATCTGTATGAGCACAGTGGACTTTGTACACAAAGAGTGTAATCTAATCACTCAGACAGATACACACACACACACACACACACACACACACACACACACACACACAGCACACTTATCCCAAGACCAAACATGTTTGACCTTTATCTTTGGGGTTCCTTAACTTGGTTTTAGAGAAAGTAATTTTGGCCATTTGCTGTAATGTCAAAGTCAAAGTCAAAAGAGTTTATTCATCACTTACATGGTTACTGAATATACCATGTAGTGAAATGCGCTTTGATACGACAGGAGACTGTGCGTGGTTACATATCAAAAATTTAAGACGAGTAAGACAAACAAACAACCAAACCCAAGAAAACAAGGACACACAGCAAATAGATTAGTAAATAAATAAATAAATAGATAGATAAATAAATAAAACAGTAAATAAAATAAATCAAATAAAACAAAATAAAACCGTAAGATGCACTGTGAGGACAGTGACAGTAAGGGGGGAGCGGTTAGAGGATATTGTAAACCGTGGTTTGTGAGGATTGTGATGGGTTCAAAAGCCTTATGGCCTGTGGATAGAAGCTCCTCCTAAGCCTCTCTGTTTTGGCCATAATGCTTCTGAATCGTTGTACTTTCCCTTTTTATGTAGTGGAAATGTACTTATGTGTATATGAAAACTGTCTCTCTAAATAGAGATGGACTCTTAGTGACTGATTTGAACACTGGCTTTTCACACACATGGTTGCTGTTAGAATTAAGATGAAACATTTAAATATATTTTGGATCTAAAATGATACATTTATCATCACTTTGTGCCTATTTTTATACACTGTCCAGCCAAAAAAAGGCACCACCTGGATTTAACTTAGTATCTGGGGTTGCTTCAGTTGGTCAAGTCTAGGTTCAGCAATGTTATGTGGCCAAAAAATGAGGTCAGCTGACTACCTGAATATACTGAGTGACCAGGTTTTTCCATCAATGGGTTTTTTCTAGCCTGATGGCATGGGCCATATTCCAAGATGACAATGCCAGGATTCATGGGGCTCAAATTGTGAAAGAGTGCTTCAGGGAGCATGAAAGAGACATCATTTTCACACATGGATTGGCCACCACAGAGTCCAGACCTTAACCCCACTGAGAATCTTTGGGATGTGCTGGAGAAGACTTTACGCAGCGCTCCAACTCTCCCATCAATACAAGAAAAAATAATGCAACTCTGGACAGAAATAAATGTTGTGACATTGCAAAAGCTTATCGAAACAATGCCATGGCGAATGCATGCCATAATCAAAGTTAAAGGCACTCCAACAAAATATTAGCGCATGTGACTTTTTTTGGCCAGGCAGTGCGTATTCATTGTATGTGTATTTTTACAATTTATATTGTTTTATATACTATACATTTTAACATTTTATAGTTGAAAATCATTAATGTATGATGTATTTTATGCATTTTTATTGCCCCCCCCCCCTAGTTTTATTTTTCAGTCTAACAAGGATCAAATCCAGTAATAATCTGCAATTTATGCAACAGTTTAAGCTTATGATGGTCTCCACAGGTTTGGGTCATCCTGTTTTTGTGTTGATTTCAATGACTGGAAGGTCAGTGATGCTATCACAAAGTCATGTTTGTTTTTCTCTGAGAATTTGGGTTTTGACTTCATGCTGCAAAATAGTCATTTGGCAGTCAGTATTTTTAGCCCTTGAATGCTAACCTGGCAGCAGCACAGACAGATTTATATCCCAGACACACTTATATTTAGCTGACGCTTTTATCTAAAATAAGGTACAGTGTTACTTAGAGTGATTTATCAATTCATACAGTACAGCACTATTTACTCCATCAATTTAATAAATATCTTCAATTGTACTACAGGAGGTGGTGGGATTCAAACTTGGCTTTAGTTTGCACAAAGATGGCAGCTCTAATCATTTAGCCACTTGTTACCCACTGCTCAGCAAACTAAAGGTGTTCCAGCTTCAAGTCAGAGTGACACAATGGTGTGGAGGTGAGCTAACATTGGCAATATGCAGAGATGCTGCAGTCTGATGCTAAATAGGGGTGGTGGGGTAACAGATGTAAGGCCTGGCTCTTCATTCCCTTCCACAGGCAGGCCATCCTGCCACTTGTCCTACAAGGTGCAGTTTGCCAGGTCAGAGGGAGAACCTCTGTGATTGACTAAAGGATAACTGGAGCTCTGTACAGGAACAGGTGTTCACGAAACCTATAACACATGTCATATGTGCTACCTGATCCAATCTCTTTTCACCCCAGCACTTACTTTCTCACTACACTGCAGCAACATGGAGTTGCCTTTAGTGCGAAAGTAGAAAGATAAATAATAATAACATACATAACCAAACTGTCTTACTCTTATAGTGATGCATTTAGTACATAGAGTAAGTATTGTTAATGCTGTTAAATGGGCAATCACCACAGAAAGCAACATGTGAGTAGCAGGTAAGGGGAAAGTTGGGAAGTAATAAAATATGTGGTATCAGACTTTATTATCTTTATGTTATTAATGCGTGCAGTGACATATGTCAAGTGTAATTTCTTGTCCCTCCTTATGTTTACGAAAGTGGAAATGTTCAGAATGGGGTTTTTTTTTTTTGGTATTAACCAATGAACTCCACTGTTTTCTTCCAAGGTTTGTCTGATTATAAAACCAGGCCTGTCAAAGAATGGAGCCTATAACATGATAGTCAGGGAGACTTGGACAGTTCATAATTTGCTACTCTGTCCAGACCAAAAGTCACATTTCACAGAGGGGCAAAGGAGCAATTGTCGTGGGTCAAGAGTTCAAATCCTCAACCAGTTCTGCTGTGTATTACAGATCATCTGACCCGTGTCCTTAGCAAGAGAGGAGATGCCGAGACACGACAGACAAAGCGAGGTCAAATGAACAAACCTGATGCTGCAGCGGTGAATATTTCATTAGGAAGAGGTCAGGGAAAAAAGGGGCCACGTATATGGTTACTACTTCAACCTTCAAGGAACATGACAGCGAGATGGCCGGAAAGAGCCCGGGAATAGAGGGAGGTGGACAGATGGACATGAGAGTAACTTGAACCTGAGAGACAGGTGCTAAAGTAACTGTTTCAAGGCACACTTGTATGATCAGATATTTGAGACTAAACAGGCTTCCTAATACAAAATCTAACTATTTTTTTCATATTTTCTACTGAATCACAAGTAATGCTGTTATTAATAATACTACGGTATTTAACAGACATCATTGTCCAAGGTGACTTGCAGCAGTAGGTGCACTGCACGAAACCCCCTGCAGTCAGTCATTCATCTACACAACAGAGCAATGTAGAACACTCACACTAACTGGAATTTGACGTCACTATTGCATCAGTGTGTACACTGTAGGAAGAAAACCATGCAAACCCAGGGACACCATGCATATAGGCTGAGCTGGATTCAAACCCACATATGAATGGGAAGCCCCTCTGTGATGAAAATGGACACCACAGCTCCAGAGTGTGTGGCAGATTCAGCAGCTCCCGCAAGGAGCTTGACTCCATTACACAGAGTATTAATAGAATACAAGTAAGTCCAGCATTGAAAAAGCACTCTGAACCTAAGCCCATTTACTGTGAAATGTACCCAAGTGTGAATAAATTAGGAGACACAAAAAGAAAGTTTGAAGACACCTTTCTTTGTAGCAGCCATTTTCTTCATTGTCTTTCTGCTCTGGGTGCCTGTCGGTTTCCAAAGTCAAATACATCACAAGAATACAACATCGCACTTTCCCAAATGTGTTCATGTACTCTGGCTCTACAAACAGATGAGTTATAGATTTTCTGAGGTATGAACATTTTCCATTTTGTTATGTATTTTAGCTGTGTTTTCATAACATACTCGTTTCCTAATATTTTCTCTGTAGTAACCTATGTTTACCAACTGAGAAGACTGATGACAGCAACCAAGCACTCAAAAAAGAGGACGAGTGGGGGGGTCATCTTAATTCTTGTCACTTTTACAGTGTTTACATCCTCTGTATGCTGTTCTTAGTATTGGTGAACAGAAAACTGTGAAATGTACACACCCTAGTGCAAATAAATCAGGAACCACGAAATGAAAGATTTAAGTTTAAGCTGATGAACATCATATAAAATTTGTTTTAATTTTAATGTAGCTGAAAGTTAATGGAAATAATAAAAGGCCTGAAAACAATGAAAACAATACTTAATTTTTTCAATTACATGATAGCAAAATATTGTACTTCTATGTAGGCCCTCAATCGCGTTACAAGTTCATATGTGGTCATGATGTCCATCTCCAGTGTCCACAATTGACTTGTATTCTTCAGTGTCAACTGTCCACCCCCACTGCCTATTGTTTACTGTCCACTGTAACTGTCATCTATTCGCACATCCCCATCTTGTTAATACCTCTTGCCTGGCTGGGCCCTACCCCCCAGGGCTGACCTTGTTCACCACTCAGAAAGCTCTGAGTTGCTGCTAACTACAAGACCCCACAGAGTGTTATTTATACCCCTGGACTGGTGGCTTACAGATGGGTTCCTGGCCACGCCTGTTCAACAAGCTTAAAGCCTACAAGGGCCACACCTATCATCCCAGGAGGATTATTAAAATAATGATAGGACACATAAATTATAACAAACACCACTGTTATAACCTGGTGAAGTACCATGTCAGCTGGAAAACTCTAGAGTCTGCAGGGTCTATATTTAACGCCATGTTTTCTAAAGTGAATGCCACAAACTGGACACCGCAAATAGTTTCTTGTATGAAGGGATCAGGCCGAAATATCATTTAAAAACCTTTTGTCATGAACGTCCTCATCAGGACCAGGGCACCAGTATGATTATTGTGGGACTTTAAGACCAAGCTGAAGCACTGCTTGGGCCTCTGTAACCTGACCCCACACAGTGACAGCTGGGGAAGCTGGAAGAGGGACAAGTGCTGTGTGGAAATAACTTGTCGCTTTCTCTCTTTCTCTTTCCCTCAGACTCTTCCTCAAACATTTCAGGCAGGAAAGCAAACAGTAGATTTGGCCATGGAGCTCCAGCCTGGTCCATCTAGTGTGCTTGTGATGGCCCTTTTCTGCGTGCTGCAAGGTAACTGCTCCACTGTCCTGTCTGCTGTTGTGTCATTTGGGCTTTTCTGGTCTCTGAGACCATAGAACTACTGATCCCTTCTTGTATCATCTGTTCTTTTTCTGCTTGTAAAAATGTGTCTTTATCTTTTATATAACAAAAAATGCTAACATTCCCCTCTTTTTACATACTGTGCAAAAATACAGGTATACAGTGAAAGTAACCCAGGTGATATTTATTAAAATTATAAGATTTTTAATCAACGTATGTTTAACGTTTAATAAAAACAGTTTGAACAGTAAGAGCTTCATGTGTACAAAATTTAAGAAAAAATAAGCTGATCAACATGCCATACATGGCGGCTAAGGTGGATTTGTACTGATTTGTTTACAAGCATTTACTTCCTTAACCATCACCACTGCTTATAGCCCAAGTCCAGAGCTTCATTCGGTGATTCGGTGTGACTTGATCCATGAATGATTTTCCAGCAAGTGGCAATGAAGAGTCCCAGCTTATCAGTGACTTAATGAAGGGGTACAACAAGAACATCCGCCCGGCACAGAAGGCTGGGGACAAGGTGCAAGTTCAGCTGAAGCTCACCTTGACCAATCTCATCTCCCTGGTGAGACCCATGAGCACACCAGTACACCATCAGCCAGCAGCAAAATATTATACTGAGTACTCAAGAAAGGGAAGATGTAGGAAATGTTTCAGAAATGTTAGCGCGAGCTTTACCTCCATGGTATGAATCATTTTAAATGCAATCTTTCAGATGGGGGCATGTTGATATGCACAAGTATAGTATAGTCTGCTTATTTACAGAGGTGTGCATGAACATGTCTATGTAACATGGATATGGAGATGGAAATAGCAGCAAGATTAAACATAAATCGGTATTTCATTAAAATAACTTGTAGCTGGTTGCCAAGATTGGAATCTTAATGTCCATTAAGATGTTTATATGGATTATTGTGTGTGTCAAACATGTTAACATGAGATACTGGGAGGAAAATGCATTTATGTGCCTTGTTGTTTTAATCCTTATTTCCCTGTATCGTGTCCCAGAAACAAGGGTTTTGAATTTGGGGCAAGTCACAGCCGGTGACCTTCTCTGATGACCAGATAATGCTGTGTATCTGGCCATATAGCAATGTTATAGGGCCTCTGTAACCCGAAGACCAACATACCATCTCCCGCATCACTGCTCCCTTTGTGGTGTTTGACTGCTGCAAAGAGTTTCTGTTAAACCTCAAAACACGAAGAGCTCACACATAGCAGCCCTGTATTGTTGTGGTAGTCTGTTTAAAAACCCAACCTTATACTGCTGGCCCATCACCCAACCTAAACATCTTTGGGTACACAGTTCACAAACACCAGAAGTCGCCATTGCAGCCCTTCTCCCTTTTTGGCTGCCTTGCCATCTGAAGAGGTGCATGTCAAAAGATGTTTGGGCTATCAAGCACTCTGACCAAGGAGCTCATCTTGGTCAATGGCCACTTTTATTGTCACGTCCTTGGTTTCAGGTGAATAAGTCTGCATATTGCAGTGGTAGTACTTCTGCCTCAAAGTGCATATGTGTCTCAGTGTGACCCAGCTTCAGCTAGCCACTGTATTAATGCATCTATCTAGAGTACTTCTCAATCTCAGTTCTTTGTCTTCCTCTGTCCTGCTTCAGTCTAAACTGAGTTGGTTGCTGTCTCATTAGGCTTCTGCCTTTGTTGAGTTCAGTGTCAGCATTATGTCCCTCTTGCTTTACCGCAGAGGTTGCTTTTGTTTTAATATCAGGATGCCTATGGTTGCATATTATAAATGTCAGTTTTATAGGTTAAATTAATCACAATAATCTTTGGTCAGACTTTAAGTTTGACTAAGTAATTTAAGCTATGCTGATGAAAATTCTTGACAACTTCTCTTTATTGTGATAGTAATGAATAACAAAGGATCAATCAAGTGTTATGATGAAGAGCAGAACTAGAGTGAAAGAAGTGGTCCTCAAATATACCCAAAAGCAAATAAGATAATTGTTCAGGTAATGGTATTTTTCATAACACAATGTATAAAGATGTTCAAGGTGGACTTTAAAGAAATTAGCTACAAGATGAACAAAGTCCTTTGGCTCATTTAAGTTTTGGTGTTGGGGGAAATTTTAAAGGACGCGGTGGACTGCAACAAAAATTTAAAAATGGGTACTGGATAAAATCAAACCAGAATACTCACCAGGCATTCAAATGATGAGACTGAGGTCTTCCTCTTTTGGATATGTCATGAAAAGATTGATAAGATGTTGACAGTTCAGTCATTTGAAGGAGAAAAATGAGGATGACCAGGAACCAGATGAATGGACTCAAACACAGTGACAAATGAACAAACCCCTTTCAATATTAAAGGCACAAGTGGGAGATAGAAGTTTCTAGAGACACTCGAATCATGCAGTCACCAAAAGCTAATATTGATTTATAACAATACTGTGGAAACAATAAAGCTACTATCAAATTGGGTAACTTTTATCCTATAGTCAGGAGTACATCTTTCAGAGTTTTATTTTGGGACAATGCATTAGTATTCTGCATCAATCAACAATAATTTTTCCCCCTTTTTCATTTTTTTTTCAGAATGAGAAGGTGGAGACTCTAACAACTAATGTTTGGATTGAGATTGTGAGTGAAATACATCTATTCTCTCACCATTTCCTGTCTTGAGCTTCATCTACAGTATCTGTATTTTTCTTAAGATTTATCTGTCTTACATGTTTAATCTAAACTCCTTCTCCCAGTTTCCAGTACTTTTTGATATCTGCCTCGCAACAAGCTCAGCTGCTTTTCCTGCCGTTTCTCCCTTTCTACCTCGTGCACCTGCTGCGTCTTTCCCCCTCTCCCCACAGCAATGGAAAGACTACCGCCTGGAATGGGACCCATCAACCTACTATGGCATTGAAGTGATCCGTGTCCCTTACAGCATGGTCTGGCTTCCGGACATAGTTCTGGAAAACAAGTGAGACGAGGGCCAGGGACAGCAGGGGTGGTGAGGGCCAATAGGGTGACACTGCTGCCTACATTCTCAATATATTCTTACTTGTTGTTAGTCCACTGTATGGCTCTTCTCTTGTGCCCATGTGAACCCCACAGCATTGATGGTAAATTCGATGTGGCCTACTACGCCAATGTACTCATCTACCCCGATGGTTCCATGTACTGGCTTCCTCCTGCCATCTTCCGCAGCACCTGTTCCATAGAGATCACCTACTTCCCCTTTGACTGGCAGAACTGCACTCTGATCTTCAGGTCAGTTGGGGGTGGTAGAGGAGAGAGCTGGTGGCTACCGGTTAACTTAATGCACATTGTGTGTGCCCAGCTAGGTTGAAGTGTTGTCTGCTTCAGACTGGTTTACATGGTGAGATCAATTTGTGTTTCTACAAGTTTTTGAGATACATACTGGATTATAATACTTTGGTTAACCCCAAAGAGGAAATGAGTGAAGTTTGAGAAAGATTTTTATATGCGTGGTGCAGTTGGTAATGTAGAGTATGTTATGAATCAAGGAGCTTAACCTGAACCGATGCTGTAAAAATGATCAATTATTAATGAGTAAATCACCAAAAGTCACTGAATATTATGTCACTTTATATAACTTGCCTAAAATGACCTACAGTATGTAAAATGACTTATTATTGTCTATTCATTATTTTGATATCATTATTTAGCTTATTCATTGTTTAGGAAAACAACGCACTTTGGCAGGCACATTGGAACAGAAGAGCATAAAGTCTATAAACTAGACCATCACCTGTAAACTAGACAATCACCTTCTTGTTATATTTCTTTATAAATCAACAAGATGAAACTGGATTTAATAGATCAGTTAGCTGCTGTCGATCCACCTGATGAAGGGTGAGGTCTTTACCGATAGTGGACATTTCATGGCCCTGTTGTCCAACCAACTGCCAACACACCCACCCAGGTCTCAGACCTACAGTGCCAACGAGGTAGAGCTCATGCTGGCAGAAGATCCAGAAACAAACCTCCCGATCGAGTGGGTGGATATCGACCCTGCGGCCTTCACTGGTAAAACCTCCCGCATGCACAGACACACAAATGCTGCTCACGCAACTTAAATGCCTAGAGAGAGAACTGAGCCTGAAATACAGACATTTTTCATCGCAGGAGTAATTCAATTTTATACAATATATCAAATCAATTTCTTTCCTTCTTTTCTTTTACACGAATAGAGAAAAACATGGTTTGTCACAGGAAAATAAAAAAAGTATCCTCTGAACCCTTTAAAGTGGGATGGAGTAAATGTGCAGGAAAAGCAGTAACTGATACAGGATTCTGCCATATGAATTCTCTTACTAGGAAAATTCAGACTTACAAGTGCATGTGATTTTTACCTTAAAATTCACATAACAAAGCTACCAGGTCACAGTTATGACAAATGCCTTACAAGAACAGAAATTGTCACACTCAAAGGTTCCCAATCATAACCACACAAAGTCCAGCCACTCTAGTCACACTCTTGGCTCCAGGGTACAAGCGAGGGTACTTGCCTTTGGGCAGATAAGTTTGCAGCTGTATCTTTATACAACATTTGAACCAGATGAACGCCTCTATCTTTCTCCCCATCCTTCTCCCATCAGGGTGTGGTCAACCTGTTTTTTAATCTCTCTGGAAAAGCATCCAAAATCAAAGTGCCACCTTCCTAAATTCTCTTAATTCCAAGTGGCATATCTGCAGGCACAGAAATACAGTCCAGGAACACATCAAGTGAGGAACACCCAAAAAAAAAAGAACCAAGAAAGTTTTTTAATTCAAAAGAGTTCAACAGAAGACCTTGCGTTGTCAAGTAGCGCATCTCAGTTTTCTTGTAGCCATGTGCCAGTGTGCAAACACCTCTCAGAAAACTCAAAGCAGCAGTTTTGTCATGGGTTAAGTATTTGTCAAATATTTTTGAAAATGTGGGTCTTAAGCCTGGATTTAAAGGTGTCCAGAGCAGTTCTGATATTCTTGTACCGGTAGCCCCTACAAAAATGCATAATGTATTTCTGGAAATCGCCTTGTAAAATGAAGCCTGGTAAGTTGGAGGCATAATTACCATTATGGCAAGATTTTGAAATTTCCCACACCCTGAGCTCTTGCTACAAATGTGAACAGTCAGCCTCAGTCATAAATTTGGCCATAACCCGGTAAACGGTATTAAATAATTTCACTTATATACACAAAATCTCTTAAATCAAAGACTCATGTCTTAAGGGATACCGGTACTTAGTTCTGAATAATACTTTCCTGGTGTTTAAAGATAAAGCAGGGATTTTGCATATTTACATAGCTGAGGAATGCATTATTTATTTTTCCATATTAATGATAATTAAAATTTTGTTTTGTGGGAATTCACTCTGTGAGCAGATTATCGAGAAGAAACCGCATTTGATATGTGAAGGACCCTTGTAATCCCAAGTATGTAACTTTGGGTATATATTCATTTATTTTAGACCCTTATATTGTCTTCATCATCCAAACAGTCCCTCACTGGTCCTGTTGCAAGGCGTATAAGACTGGAGAATTGTGAGCAGCCAAAAACATTGTTTCCCATGTCTGCAGAGAATGGAGAGTGGGCCATCAAACACCGGCCGGCCAGGAAACTGATAAACCCTCGCTACTCCCCAGATGACCTGGAGTACCAGGAGGTTTACTTCAACCTGATCATCCAAAGGAAGCCTCTTTTCTACATCATCAACATCATCCTACCCTGCTCTCTCATCTCATCCCTGGTGGTGCTGGCATATTTCCTGCCTGCAAAGGGTTAGTCATGAGGGGGGATAGATGGAGGCAGAAGACAGGGCAAGAGCAGAGGGCAAGGGCAATAATGCCACATTTTTCTTTAGAAGTGTAGTTATGCTTGCATATATGTTGTCATTTCTGTAACTACACTAGTGTCTCTTTTTGAACCTGAATGTGTATGACTGTGCTTGAGAGTGTTACTTCATATTTTATTCACTTTATCATCCTCCAATGTCTTTGCCTCCACCTTCTCCAGCGGGTGGACAAAAGCTGACAGTATCCATCTCTGTTCTGCTGGCTCAGACAGTTTTCCTCTTCCTCATTGCTCAGAAGATTCCAGAAACATCCCTTTCTGTCCCTCTCATTGGGAAGTAAGTCTTGCTGTCTCTTTGCTGGCTTCCACTTCTCTGCTTCTGCTCAAGAACACTATTGCAGCAGTTATTCGTAGGATGGCAATAGAGTCATTGAGGAAGAAAAAGTGTTGGCTCACACTTCAGGAACAGCCTTGCTCTTCTTGTTCTCTGCTAGGTATCTAATCTTCGTCATGTCTGTGACCACTCTCATCGTCACCAACTGCATCATTGTGTTGAACTACTCTCTTCGCAGTCCCAGCACCCACACCATGTCCCGCACAATCAAGCACGTATGTAGACACCATCTTGATCTTGAGCTTGTGGTTGAGAGTTTTTTCTGCAAGCTAGGTGTAGGTGTGATTTAGAAATGTACCTCCATCTGACACAAATGTATTGGGGAAATGTAAATGACAATCCTATAACAATCCAGACACCCAGATGTGCTCACAGTAAGACTACAATTAATGAGCAGGAAGTTCCCCAGGTGTCCACTGAAAGGAATGTTCTGTTTAATGCATATCTTGTGAAAGAAGATGAGAAAGCAGTTGATGCAAAAGCCTTCATAAATAGAAAGAGGGAATAACAAGGATTCTCTGTTCATAGCTCTATTTGCATGTTGTGGATTTGGGCCCCTGCCATACTTCTATACCTGGCAGGACTTCAGAACACATCCAACTTGTTTTGGATAAAACCATGTAATGTAAAAGAACTCCATAGTGCTATCATCCAAGAGTCCATCTAAGAAAATGTTTGAGTCATCGTTCTGTCCTGCTCGTGTTTATGCATCCTCATGTCCCACAGGTGTTTCTGGAGATGGTCCCGCGCTTCCTGGGGATGGCTGTCCTGGTAGAGGATGCTGAAGGGGATAGTGAGGCAAAGCCACAAGCGAAAGCAGAACGCCGGCGCAGCTCCTTTCAACTCATGCAGCGGGCCGAGGAATATGCGCTGAAGCAACCGCGCAGTGAGATGATGTTTCACTTGCAGAAGGAGCGGCACGGCCTTTCTGGAACATACAGTGAGAATGGGGAAATGAATGGGTGAGGGAGGGAAAGTAGGAAAAGTTTGACATTTAAAAACACATGAATTAAACAGTAAATAACTGCCCAATTTACAAAGTTTGACTGTTACATTTCAGAACTAAATTTGGCTTTAACTGTCTATAATATCTACCTGTCTGTTTGTCTGTCTGTCTATTTATCTATTTATCTGCCTGTTTGCGTATTCATCCATCACTTACTACTGAACAGTTCAGAATAGGAATTTCTCGCACATATTCTCTTTAACCAAACATTGACAAAGGAATAGATGAACATTCCTATCACACATTGTGTGCCTGTTTTCTTTTTCTCTCAGTGGATGGCGCTAACGTTGGCACGACAGCAAACCTGTACAAGAGCCTGGCTCAAGCTGCCCCAGAGATCAAGGAATGTGTAGATGCCTGCAACTTCATAGCTGATAGCACCAGGCAACAAAATGACATAGGATCTGTGAGTGTTGATCTCTTTCTCATGCACACAGACATACAGATGCTCGATTTTTGTCCCACATACATATATTTTGATGGCAAAAATAGACCTCAAAATTGTGTGGCTATATCAGATACAGAGAAGGATTCTTCTCACCTGCCTTCCCCTCTGTGTCTCAGGAGATGGAGAGTTGGGTCCTGATTGGGAAGATGATTGACAAGGTGTGCTTCTGGGCAGCCATTTTCCTCTTCTCCATTGGGACAGTGGCCATCTTCCTCATGGGGCACTTTAACCAGGCTCCTGAGTTCCCCTTTCCTGGAGAGAACAAGTGGTACACCCCTCCACCCGAGTCATGATCACTGGCCAGGTGTGGCTCTGAGCCTAGACAGGGACAGAAGAAGGACACCATGTTCATAGTCTTCTAGTGTGACTCCTGTGTCACCCTCCATTATTGTTCTTACGCTCCCTTTATAAAGTCTTTTTTAGTAATTGTTTTACATTTGCACAGCAGACACACCAACACTGTATCATGCAGTTTACAATTGTACACATTCATCCTTTTATAGAGCTGTATATTTTTACTAAAGTGACTTGTTGTGTGCTTTAGCTACTACTTTAAAAGCAAACATATTGTACTGGACATAAATTTAGTTTTCGACACACTTTACAGCTATCGTTATGTATTGTGCACCAATTTTAATAGTGCATACTTTAAGTAACAGAAGCATACAAATAAATTATTGTCAACTCTACATTTATTTTAAAGCTCAAACTAATTTCAGTGAGGATTTGCTTTCTTTATGGTATGTAATCTGTATTATTCTCATGAACTGCGTGCATCAAAGTGCACCAGAACTGTTGGGGGGGGGGGGGGGTTCTTCGCTTAAGATTTTAAGTGGATTCTGTCGACCCCTGGTGCCCAAATCTGGGATCGCTACCAACCCATACCTTCAAAGACTCCCCCTGGTGGCAGATCGTGATATTTGGGAGTTCAGCGTGTCACGCTTCATGGATGGTAGTCAGTACAATCGGAATCTCATGTAATTGTTCAGTTTCTTTTATTTTTCCTTCCAGTTTTCGAAGGTTATTAACTGTCTTATAGCTACCTATTAGCACTTCATTTCAGAGGGGTTGTACAGTATATTCATTGCAGTCAGCAGCTCATTTAGACAACTTTTTTAGCATTTCATTTGGTCAGTACTTAAGAGCCCAGAAACATTATTCGTTATGCCTTCTAGTGCGAGTCAGACAATTCTCTAAATAGCACATTTCAGCAAAGTGAAGGTCAGTGTGAGCTAAAAGATTTTCTTTCGCGATATGCATAAAGTTTGGAATAAAATGTAGTTTGTGTTAACGTTAATCGGTAGGTAAAGCGTGTGTACAGCGTTCACGTTGAGGAAAGTAGAATTTTCGTAATGGTCATGATGACTATTGACCTTATTCACTGATAAAGAGTACAATTAAAATGTTTTGGTATTTTAAGACGCGTGATTTGTGTCGTCTCTTAAAAATATGGCTCCTCCAGTCGGGCCGTGCGCTCTAAAGCTGCAGCGGGCCCAGCCAGAGGTTGACATCAGTTCCACCAGCAGGTCTCGCTGCTTCCTACCTGTGGATCCTGCTTCTACGTTTGCGTTTCGGCGTTGCTTGCATCCTTTTATTTGCGATCACATGTTCGTTTTCTGGAAAACCCTCTGAAGATGTGTCGTTTGACTCTCCGCAAACAGTTCTGCTATTCAACAGAGTCGTCTGTGCGCAGGAGTAGCCATCATGGAAACAATACTGTGTCTCCGACAGCAGAATAAACAGCTGCCCGGTGGCGTTTCAGTGCCTTTTTCTTTGACGTCCCTCCCACACCTGCGAAATACAGAAGAATAATGACAACGTGTTCACAGCGACATCCATTTCGACCCCTTCTCAACCACGGAAAAATTCGGTTTATGGAATATGTGCACATATTGGCTGGGCAGCTCCGGAAACACCGTTTAAACACGCGTGCATCTCACGTGGGGTAACAGCAGGGACCTCTGAATAATTGAAAACGACAGATGAGAAGAGTCAAAGATGACAGGGGCGCAAGTGCCAGAATAATGTTGTACAAAGAGTTACACTTTGTCACAGGTTCATGTGGACAGTTTTCAGCACAAAGTCGACAAGCTCGCGAAACACAGCGTTATGCCACTCAGTCGTACTTATAAGGTGAACACCTTCGAGATTGTTCCATGCGTGCTGTTTCGTTTGCGTTAATCGCTCCGCCGCCACCTTTGGCGCAAAGTCTACAGCAAACGCCAGTAGGCAAATCCGTGGGAAACGTCCTTGGCCTGAGCGCTGAATGTTTTCTGTTCGCCGCCGAAAACTTGCGGGGACGAAGCGGTCGCCTTGAGGGTCACACTTTCGGCCACGCGGCCAACCCCGCGGCGCCCAGTCACGCGGCTCTGACGAGCCCGGTCGACGCCGAAGTTAAACCTTTAAACGAATCGGTTCGCTGCAGGAAGTCGGGAGCGCATTGTGCGGTTTTGTGTTGCGCGGAGCAGCTAGTCGACGGTTTACGGTAACGGATCGCCCCGGGCCCTGCGCCGCTTTTCGTTACAAGTTTGGGTGGAGAAGGAAATTTGAACGATCGCAGGACTGGAGGCGAACTGGGCAATGGCTGAAGTCCGTGAAACTCGGCGCAGACTGGAAGCCTCGGCTGAGACGGGCGTCTGAGCGGCTTTTACGTGAGTTTTCCCCGTGTTGGAGGGCAAAGTGAGCGAAGCGGAGGGTCTTAAGAGCAGGGGAGACGTGATCCCCACCCGCAGTATGAGTTTTTATTCGAGGCTGTACTTACTTCTTCCCTGCGTGTGGAAGATCTCCTCAGGCTGGGAGAATCACTTCTTTCACCCAGCTTTCATTATTTCAGGTTCTTCAGCCTGTCCTCCAGGTGTGATTTTTTGAAAATAATTTCTTGTGTTGTTTTTGCCGGGACCCCTGCAACTATGAAGTTGCTGAAGTCACTGGGAAAATTGTTTATACTTTAAATAACTTTTATACTTTGTTCTAAAGTTGATGAGAGATTTTGAGAGGAAAAGAAATTCACTGTGTAGAGAAGTTGATAAAAAGTGGTTCATGTTTTCCTATGCAGTGACACTTAAGACACTTTAATAAGGTGTTGTGATATCAAAGAAAGCACCAGATTCCTTCTAGGTAGACCAGGATTATTATTATTATTATTATTATTATTATTGTTTAGCTGGCACCTTAGTCCAAGGCAGCTGACAATGTTATGGATGTTCATATTTATACACCTCGGTATTTTTACTCTATCAATTCAGGGTAAGTACCTTGCTTGCTTGTTCAGCAGTTGGAAGTGGCATTAAAATCAAAGTCCTTCGGCTGTTATGAAGTGGCTGAAGTCACTACACCGCCTGCTGTCCCTTTGTTAGGAGTTTGGAACTCCTTATGGATGGCAATGGATACAGGAAGAGATTAAGGGTTAAGGACTTGTGACCAACCAATAATTTCTTCTTACAGTGCTGAAACAACTTTATTTGGTATATTTTAATGAGTACCGGGAAAATAATGTCCCAGACAGGCAAGAAATTATTAGTTTTTAAAGCTGTTATTATTATAGCTGTATAAAAGTCTGTTTTATTTAGAATACTTAAATTCTGGAGCAGTTCAGTTAGTGTGTTTGCTGAAGGGTCCATCAAAGATTCAGTGTCTAGGTCATAAACCCCAAGTCACTATGCCACCTTGCTGTGTACTGTAGTACAGTTTGTTGCTGCAAGTAAACTGGCAGTATTACCATGTATTAACCTCAGATGCAGTTGTAATTCATTGATAATCCTACATAGACAGAAAACTCCTTCAGTTAAAAAATAAAACAAAAAAAAAATTGACAAGGTTATCACTAGTCTTTCAATATAAAACTTCCACTTTCTAGTCATGATACACTGGCTCCTGGTGATGCAAACAGTCAAGTTACAAGATTTTGAAGATCCTAACATTTTTCTACTTAATGTATTTTAATTGTATTTTCCTCACCTCTGTATTTTCTAAATTCTGTTGCTTATGGAGCAAAAATGACCTATGTTTCCACAACCAGCCGTAAGATGGCAATAAAATGCATTACAAAAGAATTATGGAACCACCTTAACTCGCTTCCCCAATTTTCAAAGCTTGAGTCAGGTGTTTCTGAGTGTCGGTGATCAGATGCCAAACATACATGCTTACATGAGGAATCTGCAACAACTGAAATTGAAAAGGAGCTAAAGGAGCTGGTGCAGTTTATACTGTATCCTTCTCTGTATTCCTGGACAAGTTGTAAATATTGGATAGATGGATTTTAAAACTTTTATTAACAGGATCCATGAACCAATTAAGGAATGTTTTATGTTGCTTTTATTGAAACGTAAATCTCCTTTTTTTAAAACCATATATTGTAGGTGGTATAAACCAATTGAATTATGACTTCTGATCTCGATTGTGTTCAAAATCCAAGCAGCCCATGTACTTTGAAATGGCATTTTCGGCTAAATCATGCACCAGCAGCAGTCAGGAAAAACAGGATGGTGTCATTGTGCTAATATTTCCCCAATATTTGTTGCTGTAAACTAAACTTGATCTAACCAGAACCAATTCTAGCAACAAGGGTTTTACCTGAAACCTGGTTGCCATGGCAGCACTTGGTGCAGCCAATCAGAGCCCTTTCTGCATCTGCATACACAAACACGTGCAAACACTCCTCTCTGCTGCATTTGTGAAGCATGTGTCGTCAGGCCTTTGAGCCCCACAGCTGAAAGTGATTTCAGGTAATTCACACGGTCTCTTCTCCTCTGCCATGATGGCCTTTTGCTGAGCTGCAGTGTCGACAGTTTGTCGCTGTTGTTCAGTAGGCTCCAATGATCATATTTCCTCTTCCGGACTTTTCTCAGCACAGCGTCTGGTACTTGTGCTCCTGCTCCATGTTTTCTTTCTCTCTGTCCTCCATTGTGCTGAGCTGGCACATCATGGCAGGCCCCTGTTGTTTTTCTCACGCAGAAATCTGCATTATCTTCTTTTGGTCTCATGGATACATGTGTCGGTCATGGTGTCTGACGGCTTCCCAACTGCCACTTGTCTCTTGGGAATTGTGGGAGGATAAAACCTTGCCGGGCAGTTTAACTCCTTGTAATGCATTGTGAAACAGTGAGTTACAATGAATCTGAATTACATATTCTAATCTGACATCTCCCACATTAATTTAATGCACTTGGTCATTGCTGAATTCACAACTACAGATTCGCCTGGTATATTCTGCCCCTGTTGATGAAAATGAAGTTTTTAACTCTTATGGGGGGCTCACTTGATGCTTTGCATGGCCACAAACCCATGCTGTATGAGTCAAGAGTTCAGAAAGCACTGTGACATGGTAGTCATCTGGTTGTTACTGTAGCTCCTTTTTTTTTGTCAAGAAGTCTATCTTTGTGCAATAACCATATTTACTTCTGGTAGTGCTTGGTATCCTATTACTTTGGTGAAGTATCTGACTTTTTATTATTTTGATTTTTTTTTTGCTACTTTAAGTCTTAAAGAGTTTTTAAAAAAAAATCAAATACCTTTCAAAAATAATACATGCATCCATCCAGTCTGAAGCTTATCAAAAATAAAACATCAGCACAAAAAAAAAAAAAACAAAATTTTTGTTGCGTTTTAATATTTTAACACAAAAAATAAAGGCTGGCTTTTGTAAACTAACCAAAGGTATCTGTACGCTTTTAAGGGAACTCTTATCTTCGAGGAAGCATAATAAGCTGCCATCATTAAAGAAATCTACCAAAAATATATCAAACGAATTATAACAAATACCAAAAAACAAGAACAAAATTCTAGCACAATCAAATATGAAACACAAACCAAAATTCTACTATCAAAACCAAAGCTCTACTTGTTCAAGTAAGTTTATTTTCCCAGGTTGAATGGGGCAGTTGCGCTTCAGTAAGACACTGCTTTGAAAACCCCTTGGCTTAAGTGTGCCTAGCAGGGCCTGTGCAACAATGAGGTTTTATTGCTATGGAACATGTTTTGTTTGTGCGTGCATGTGTGTGTTTTTTGTATAGGGATTTTATTGCACACAGCTACACCCATGTATATATTATTCATAGTGGTTTATGGGTTTGCATGTGTGGGAGAGCTATTCAGTGCTAGGCTTACAGCTGAATAGTTGTGAGACCTCAGAATCATGGCCTCACTACACTGACTTCCAACTAGGATTTTGTGCTCACTGATGGAAGCCAGTGCAGGCTTGGTAAGCTTCAACATTGTCATTTTAGCTCCTTCCTTTAACACCCATTATTTAAAGGCACTAAACATCAACACGGTCAGGAGATTGAGCAATAAGGACAGACCAGGGCATGCATTTCTATGATGGGACAGAACAAAGAATGCTCACAAACCAGGGAAGTTGAGCAAGACAAAGAAATAATGCTGACAGACTATATCTTTGTAGGTTGCACCCTTACCCATGTACGCATGTATGTGTTTCTTCAGGGGTGTAGTAAGCAGGGGCCAGAGAGCATAAGACCATGGCAGAAGTGGAGGAGCCAGCGGTGATGCCAACACGTGCCCAAGGGCTCATGAAGAGGCTCTACTCACGGGATGACAGTTCCCTGTCACCAGACGAGCTGGATGCTCTCACACAAAATGAGGGTGAGGACCCAAAGGGTTGTCTTTTTGATATTGGGCACTGGGATCTGGGTCTGTGGTCCACTAGTGTTAATTTATGTAGTTAGCTGTAATCCATTTGTTAATTTATGTCAAAATTTGTAATATGGATTTAGGGGAGCAACTGTTTGTTAGTTCACTTTACACTGACAGTTTATGTTGTCATTACAGTAGTTGCTCAACTAGTTTGTCTTGAAGTTCTGCATGCTTCTGAAAGGAATTTACTCAAGCTAGTGGGCTGTGATGAATTTTGTGATTTTTATGGCTTCACCATGATGTTAAGTAATGGAAGTCATCCACAGCAGCCATTGACCTTATACATCTGTATTTGTTTCAACCTATAGAGTTCAGTTGCTTACAGTGATTTTAGTTATCCATTTAAACTGCTGAGAAACTTTTTCATACTTCATAAGTGCCTTGATCAGTGGGATTGGAACCTGGAAAACAGTAACGCTAACTGTTGTGCCATCTGCTGATTCACATTTTTTGGAATAAACAAGTACCTCCTCTAATGATCAAATCTGCCGAAATCCTGTAAGATAGTAATAAATCTGAGAAGGGCTACAATAGGTGTGGGGGTTAGAGCTGCCACGTTTGAATCTCAAAGACCAGGTTTTATTTCCTTTTTCCTGCTGTAGTACCTTTGATTGTGGTATCTACTCTGAGTTGGTAGATTAAAGGTTACGCTGATGTATAAGTCATTGTAAGTAGCAGTGTAAGTTGCTTTAGAGAAAAAACATCAAATAAAAGTAATGAATAATAGTACATTTGTATTTGTAAGAACCAGAGCTTTCAGTCATCTGCCTGTCTGTGTAGCCCTGCTGAGAGGTGGGTGTGTCATTCTCTGGTCTGCAGATGAGCGTCCCTTTTTAGTGGTCCACCGGCTACATGCGCTGAAGGAGGCTGGTGTGATGCCGCTGCTCAAGGGTTTACCAGTGACTTGCAGAGTGGACAATACAGAGCGGCACACCACACGCTCTAAGGTCAGTCTGTGTGATTTTCTATGCAAGCACTTGTGTGTTTGTTTGTTTTGTTGTGACTGTGTGTGTTTACCTTCCTCTTTCAGTTCCTCATCACATTGACTAACCTTGTCTTATGGCTCTTATTTAATGGAGTGTGTGTGTGGGTGGGGGGCAGGCTTCCAGGTAGGGCTACACCCATCAACTGCTTCCTAGCTGACACATCCGAATAAGAACTGGTTGAAGTGTATCAGAATAAGCAATTATAGGAAATATTTCTGCAGAGCTGAGAAGGACTATGACTGTGTTATCATTATTATTGTTGTTGTTGTTAATTAAAGATGGCTTAAACCCCTGGATTAATATCATCCACAGTCAATTTTAAACTTTTTTTAGGTATAATTACATTTATCAGTCATTATTATAAGGTTATTAGTGGCAGAATTCTTTAAATGCAGTTTAAATACTTAAACATGTGCATGGCTAGGCAGTGTTTCCTGAATGGGCCCCCTGATTACAAATTTTGGAAAGGGGAAGAAAGAGAGGAAATGAATGGAAGAGGGCAGGAAAGGGAAGACTGCACTGTGACTCAGATGGTAATACCTGCTAACAGCAAAGTGCCATGGGACAGAATGGCATCAACAGGCTTTGCTCATGTAAACCAAATGCAGTCAGTGGGGCACAAACACAAAAAGGAAAGATGAATGCTGGCACTCTGGAAAACAACTGAGATGTTGACTGGTCTCAAGGAGTCCATGCTCAGTTGACCGCACCATTCGGAGCATGGGGTGGTAACCCAAGGGTGCAAAGCTAATGGGGGAGATGAAGTCAACTATCAGGAATACTTGCTGGTTTTTACACTAACTTTCTAAATTCAGTTGTATACTTCACAGTTCTTTGCAGTGAGCTTGAATCCAGCTTATTGTGTATGCAATTTTCATGTTCACATTCATCTGTATCTCCTCTGGGTGTGCGTGTACGCATGTGCGTGCCTGCTTGTATGACCGCTCTCCCCTCTCCCATCAGGTACGTGTGTGCACGCTTTACACGGTGCGTCTCACACATGGCGAGTTCTCCTGGACGGTGAAGAAGAAGTACAAACATTTTCAGGAGCTGAACCGTGACCTCAACAAGCACAAGATGATAATCCACCTGCTCCCACTGGGCAGGTGATGCTTCAATACCCACTGCTCTGCCACCCCAACTGCCCTCATACACAACATGCAGAAGGAGTTCATTGTTCTGTTGGGTTTATATAAATAAATGGATGACCTATTAATACTGATTACTGATTCATTAAACGTTGCTTGTGGAGACTTGTTTGCTGTTGTTTGGTTCAATTCCTAACCCTTTATGGCTGCTGTTCTCAGTCTCCTGTCCTTCAGAACGCTTATTAATCTAAAAAAAAAGTAGCATTTATCCCTTGTCCACAGTGCTGTATCCCTCGTCTCCTTTCCCCTGTACCTCATCCTCTATCTGTTCTTGATGTGTTGGTCCTCTTCATTTGACTTTCCTTAGATTTGCCGCACAGAGGCAGCAGTTGGGTGCCACAACAGAGGAAATTCCATCTCTGCACAGTGCCGACAGGGTCAGGAGGGCATCCAGCAAGCCGGTACTCCGTCTATCCCTTTAACCCGCAGTGTCACATATACACAAAAAACTAACTCCGTTACATTGCTGACACAAAGTATTGAAATTGTCAGAAATGTCTAAACATTTGGATCAGAGATGCCTAACACTGGAATGTGATGTAATCTAAGTTTAAGGAACAGATGTGTGATCAGGTGACTGATGAAACAGAATCACCAGTTTTGAAGGATAGCGACAACTCATCCACCACAATAAACCGAATACGTGTGCATTCAGGCTGTCAGTATCTGAGTAGAAATGATACTTTTACACTCTGTGACACAAAAATAACATTGCCATGTTGTACTCCCTGTCTGCAGAAATTCCTAGAGGAGTATTTGAATGACCTCCTGGAGAACTGCTTCTGCAGGAACTACCATGGCATGGTGAGGATTAGACTCAGAGGGGGGACACGTGGATTGAATTTTCCACTTCTTATCTCCATTTCTCTTTGTTTCAGTGATCACAAGCTCTATTGATCAGAGATTACTATCACTGTGGAGACATTTTTTTTTTTTCTTCAAATTGTCAATGGAATTTAACAGGGCATGTCCATATAGGAGGTCTCCGTCCTTTAAAAAGTCTTGTCTTTTCAGCTGGAATTCCTGGAGATCAGTCATCTCTCCTTTATCAAAGACCTGGGACCAAAAGGATTGTAAGTTATTTTCTTGAACAGCACCATGGACATGTGCTGTGTGTTAATTCATGCCTCTGTGTAGTAACTGTAACTTTGTTTTACAGTAGTAAAGTGATGTACAACTGATAACTAAAAAGGTGCATTTTTACCAAATTTATTGCTGTTTACTGATATCTCTGCTGTCTCTTTTTTGTCACTCCATGTATGTACATGTGCCATATTGATGTATACAGTTTGTATGCTATTTGCAACCAAGTGGAATTTCCCTCTAGGATTCATTCATCTTCAAAGCACAGCTTGTTTGTCTGATATCAAATGGCAAATACACAGATAATGTTAACAGATGGTCTTGGACTTGTTTATGTAACTGTCATGAGAGAGGAGAGAAATGAATGAGATTAGATTGGGACCATTTTAAGTGCTAGGAGGTTTTCAGCAGTTTTGAGGCACAAAGGGAGCTTGATGCTCCACACTGGAGCCAAAGCTGGGAATTTATAGGCTTTTCATTTGGACCCCTTATGAGGTCCCCCAATAAGCAGCCAGACATGGTCTGTTCATGCTGAGGTGTAGGGCGTGATCAGACATTATCTGGTAGGCGATAACCAGAGTTTTGGACTTGATGCAGGCAACTGCAGGAAGTGATCATGTACCCTTGTGTTTTGTTTGATTGCATGTGAATGTCTGTAGTGATCAAAGTGTTTGTGGCCACAGTCATAGTGATAGTGTGTGTGTTTGACTGCATTTACTAGGGAAGGCTTCATCCTTAAGAGGTCAGGAGGTCACCGTATCCAGGGCCTGAACTGCTTTGGCCACCACCAGTTCTGCTACCGCTGGTCACGCCGTTGGCTAGTGGTCAAGGACTCCTTTCTTCTGTACATGAACCATGAGGCAGAGGTCATCTCCTTTGTGCTGCTCTTTGACCCTGAGTTCAAGGTCCAGGTGGGCAGGTGCTACACAGATACCAAGCATGGCGTGTGCATCCAGAACTTTACCAGGTACACTACACTCACCTGAGATAATCGTAGACAACTTATTATAAACCAGTACCGCTTTGCCTGTATTCTGTTTTATATGCAAGTTCATACTGTACATAGCAGTCATTCAAGGCATACCATAGAACATGGAATAGAATGAAATTTTTGTAATTGTAATCCTTATCTTGACTCTGTGTTTGTTTATACTGTGAGGTTTATATACACTATATGGCCAAAAGTATGTGGACACCAGAGCATCACACCTATACAGTATGTGCTTGTTGGACCTCCCATTCCAAACCCATGGGGTTGAGGTCAGGGCTTTGTGCCGCCACTCAAGTTCTTCCACACCAGCCTGGGCAAACCACATGTTTATGGAGCTCACTTTGTGCATAAGGCCACTGTCATGCTGGAGCAGGAAAGGAGCATCCCCAAATTGTGGCCACAAAGTTGGAAACACACAATTGTCTAAAATGTGTTTGTATGCTATATGGGTGCAGCTGAAACTGCTCAACTCAATAATTACAAGGGATCTCTGTATACTTTTGGCCACATATCTGTTGAGATTATCCAATGATATTTTCTAATTCCACAAAACTAATTTCAGAGGAAGTGGCCAAAAAAGTTTTGTGTTACTGTGTTGCATCGCTACACATGCTTAAACACTTGCTTTACTGCGATCCCAACCGGCACTAAAACTGTCCAGCTATGTGTGCTGAACTGACTGTCATGTTTGCTGAAGTCCTCAGCTGTCAGTTATTTTCCTGTGCTAGTATATAATTTAACCCTTACACAGTAGTACACAATAGAGTTGTAGACACGCCATGTGTATGCACACCAGTATTTTTCCAGTGGCTGTTTTGCTTGTGTTCATAGTCCTATTTGTAATTCAACTCAGTTCTCATAAAATGGGGTTATGTGCAGTTGAGAAAAATTGGTGCAAAGTCTTATGTATATTTTACCATGCATCAAATTTATTATTCAGTACAATGATACTTTTTTAAGGCTCCTACAGGTATTTTAGACAATTAACTGTTGATGATGAATGGATGGATGGATGGATGAATGAAAATTTAACATTAAAAGCCAAGGTAGAAATAGTCATCCATCCCTCTATCCATTTTCATCAACTGCTTTATCTTAGTTTGGGTTGTGGTAGTCCAGAGCCTATGCCAGAATCACTAGGTGCTAGGCTAGAAACTAGACTCTGGATGGCCTGCCAGTCCATCACAGGGTGGTAACATACAAATTTAGAGACACATGTGCAATTAATAGTGACCAGTTAACCAGAAACACATATCTTTGGCTGTGGAAGGACCAGAGCACCAGCAAAAAAAAAAAAAAAAAAAACCCATGCAGATGTAGGGAGAACATGGAAACTCCATACAGACTTAGCTGGATTCAGACTCACTCCTAGGGAGCTCTGGTGCTGTAACATGGAAGCACTACATCACTGCCCTACCATACTGCTAGAAATAATCATTTTTGCTATAAACATTATAAAATATGTTGGTATTGTCACTATTGTAAATATATATAATCAGTTTACTGCCAGTTTTATTTATTGTTTTTCTGTGAATGTTTGTGTTTAGACCATTCAGCAGCTTACTCCAATGCCTGTGTAGATCACAATCAGATTTATTGGCCAAGTATACTTGTATATACATACATACATACATACATAAAGCATGTGCAAAGATACATGACAGTGCATGAGAATAAGAATAAATATTATGAGGGAGTAATAAATATTATAAGAAAGAATGAATCTGTATCTTTTGTGTTTTGTTGCACAGTGATCTATAGTGCCTCCCGGATGGGAGTTCAGAAAAGCTGTGACTTGGCCGAGACTCGGGTCAATATTTTCCCTGCCTGTCTTGTAATTCGGGAGGGGTATGGGTCCTGGAGGCAAGGCAGCCTTGACACCAATGGTCTTTTCGGCAGACCTGAATTTTCAGTGTAGCCTGTTCTTGTCTTGTTTGGTGGCTGATCCAAACTAAACTGTGACTGAGGAGCTGAAAACGGACCCAGTGGCTGCTGTATAGAAGTGGATCAGCAGCTCTTGTGCCAGGTTGAACTTCCTCAGCTGATATAGGAAGTACATCCCTCCTCTGCTGGGCCTTGTTTATGATGGACCCCGTGTTGGTTTTCTACTTCAGATCCAGAGAAATTGTAGATCCTAGGAACTTAAAGGTGTCCGTGACAGATAGTGTTGTTAAGAATGAAGGGGGAGTATTGGGGGGGTTCTTCCTGAAGTTATATCCACAGTTTTGAGCATATTCAGCTCAAGATTGTTCTGACCGTACCAGAGGGCTAGCTGTTCAACCTCCCATCCACATTCAGACTCGTCATGATTTCTGATGTCCCATGAATGTCATCGTCTGTATATTTAAGGAGCTTGACAGAGGGATCCTTTGAAGTGCATGGGTGGGTGTGTGTGCATGGTGGTGCAATGGGTTTCACTGGTGCCTCATAGCAAATAGCACTGTAATTCACCTTGAACAATGCTGTCTAATTCCAATTAATAACCCTTATATGTCACTTAAAAGTATCAGCTAAATTAAGAAATCTAAGTGTATGCATGTATGTGTGTCGACAGGAATTTGATCATCAAGTGTAGCAGCTACCGCCAGGCTCAGTGGTGGAGCCATGAAATCCAGAGGTTAGCCAAGCCATGTGACTTCCTGAAGATCCACCGCTTCCAGGGCTTTGCTCCACCTCGTGAAGACACCTTCACAAAATCGTGAGTAGCTACTTGGGGGCTCAGCCAGTGCTGGAAGGAGGAATTTCTGAGAGAAAGAATGGTTGGTGGAGTTCTATGGAGAAGCAGACAAAACCGTAAAATAAATCTTGTGTATGGATGAGGTGGAGAAAGGGAAGGTGTGGGGTTGTTTTAGGTGATATGTTTACATGTGTGATTTGATCATCATATTTGATTATATGCATATAATGGCAGGTAGCCAATAGCACAGTAGTCAGTAAAAATGACTGCTGTAAAATAGGTATATCACTGTTAGTAGTTTACAGTACAGACCTTGACTCTTGATGGGCATATATCCAGTGGCTGCTGTGTGTTAACAGTTATGTGTTGTTTCAGAGTTATGTTTTATCTGTGTGTATGTTAATTGATATGCATGCTAATATTTGTATAGGTCACTCAGTGCGTAAATATGTGTTTTGGGTGACAGGTATGTGAATGGGAGTGACTACTTTTCAGACCTTGCGTGGGCTTTAGATCAAGCCAAGGAAGAGATCTTCATCACGGACTGGTGGTGAGCGACTATCTGTTTGCAGCAGCTGGTCTGAACATTTTGTTTTTCTGAAAAAATCGCATTGTCCATCATAGGAACTCATGGATGAGAGCTGGATGCTCACAGGGTTGTGTTGCTCTCACTGTACACCGTTGTTTACTTCATGTTAATAGTTAATGCAGCTTCTCAACAGCTGTATGCCTCAACAATGTCTTTCACCTGCCCATCTTTAAATGTTGATCACTCCCAGGCTCAGCCCAGAGGTGTACCTGAAGAGACCAGCTACAAGCAATTACTGGCGACTTGACAAGATCCTGAAACGCAAGGCTGTAAGGCTTATTGGCCCTGATTCCTCTCCTCCTCTCTGTCTCATCTGACTTCCTGTCTGTCTTCATTTATGTATATTGTCTTCTTTCTTTTCTCTATGCTCCATTTTTGATACCTCACAAATGTTTTCACTCTGCCTCTCTGTTGCCCCCTGCAGGAGCAAGGTGTGAAGGTGTGTGTGCTACTCTATAAAGAAGTGGAGCTGGCACTTGGCATCAACAGTGACTACAGCAAGAGAACCCTGATGAATATGCACCCCAACATCAAGGTGACAGACCCAAAATACACTGCACAGTTGATTTATTTATTTATTTATTTATTTATTTATTTATTTATTTTACTGTTTAGGTAAATATTTTGACCTCATTTTCTACATCTGTTACCTTCCTGTCCACATTTGTTATATCATTATCAGGTGATGCGACATCCAGACCATGTCTCAGCCATTGTTTTACTCTGGGCTCACCATGAGAAGATGGTGGCCATTGACCAGTCTGTAGCATTTGTGGGTGGAATTGACCTGGCATTTGGAAGGTGGGATGACAGCTCTTATAGGCTGACTGACCTACCAGTTGCAGCAACACCCAGTCATGATGCAGGACCGGAGGTGAGGGATATGTCCAGGGATGTATTTTCCCCACTCACGTGGTACTTTAATGCTTTAGTTCCTGGCCTTGGTCCTGGAAGACCACTGTAAATACCAGCCTTAGTTCCATCTCAGCTCTTGTTTATTGTTGCTAATGATTTACATGAGTTCATATGACCTATGTGATTTATAAGTAATTTACATAACTTTTTTAGCCACTTATTCTTGTCAGGATCACAGCAGTGCAGAGCCATGCACTTAATTGGCACTAGGCTTGAATGGATACACCCTGGGGAGGCCACCATTCCCTCACAGGGTAGCCATACACTCGTGAACTACAGGCAATTTAGTCACCAGTTAACCTGAAACATGCCTTGGGCTGTGGATGGAATCCAGAGCACCCAGAGGAAATCCACACCAACTTGACTACAGTGATATGATGGTCATGAAATGCCAGTATTATATTTTACAGAAGCTAATGGCTATAGATTAGTTTGGGAAATACATGGTAAATATTGACTAATCCTCCTGATAATTTGCAGGCCAGTGATACAGTCGACTATGGTTCTCGTGAGTCAGAGAACCAGCTGCAACCTGTAGATTTACAGCCTGCAGACACAGAAGACCTGTCTGCAAACACGCAGCTATGGCTGGGAAAAGACTACAGCAACTTCATAAACAAGGACTGGGTGCAGCTGGACCGTCCATTTGAAGGTGCTTTTCAGAAGCATTTTAGTCATTGATTTAAGTATACCCATTCCTTGACATCTTTTCTGACAGAGCTTCTTCGCAAAAATTGTACTACTTGCAGGAGTCCAGCACAGACCTTTCTTAATCTTCATGAAATTCAAGAGTATTTTTTGTATTCAGTGGTGTTGTGCAATGAATAATCATAGGTTTACTTGAAAGTGAAACCTTTTTTCCACTACCTAGTTTTTAAAGCTTAAATCTGTTAACTCAAATGTCATTCAGTTTTCTTTGTTTGCATCAAATGTAATATTTCTTCATGCCTTTTGCTTCCACCATATCCCCTAGATAACATTGATCGCTCCCAGGTGCCCCGTATGCCCTGGCGTGACATTGCTGCAGTGCTTCATGGGAAAGCAGCACGGGATGTGGCTCGTCACTTCATCCAGCGCTGGAACTTCACCAAGGTTTGCATCTCAGAAAAGGACCAGGGGGTGTCAGGTTCTAAAAAGGGTCAGAGGCTATTAGATGAAAAAAATTGCAATATAAATGGATTCAACCTCTTCCCTTCTCATAGACTTACACACGATGTGCACTGAATTTTGGCAGATGTTCAAGAACAAATACAAGGACAATTTCTACCCATGCCTGCTGCCCAAATCCCACAGCATCATGGACTCACTACCATTCACTGTGCCGGGGACAGGGAGAGCATCAGTACAGGTGTCTGTCTGTCTCTGTCTGTCTGTCTGTCTGTCTGTCTGTCTACATACATACATCTATATGACACACATGCACACAAATATACATGCATGTGGATATAGATACACACAGTTGCTTATGCACATACATTTTCACACATGGAGTATGTAGGTCTCTCAGTCAGTGTTTGTTTGCAGCAATACACAGCTAATATTTTTATGTTTATTTTTCTTTAAAGTGATGTACAACTCAGTTTAAAAAAAAAATGCATCAGTGAAAAAAAGCTTTAAATACAGATCCAGAAATACCAAAGTATAGCTTGCCTGTCTGATACCACCATGTTGCTTTTTGTAGTACAATTTAAACAGTATTAATAGTGCACTATACAGTGTACAGCTGTTACACACATTGCAGTAGTATGCATTGTCAGACCATGACACCCACAGAACACATGAAGGCTGGAAATAGAGATATAAAGCCAACATCTGTTTTTCAAACTGTGTGGTCTGCAGTTCAGACCCAGAATACACACCACTTTACCATGCTGAGTCAGTTTGTTTCCCTATGTGTAATTAGTGCTGTGTCTGTCTCTAGTGTGTTGGTCTCCTGAGCTGAACAGTAACCCATGTTCTCCTGTTGTGGTCTTTGTCTCTGCTTGACAGGTGTTGCGCTCTGTGGACCGCTGGTCGGCTGGCACTTGTGAGAGCTCCATTCACAGTGCCTACCTTGATGTTATTGAGAACAGCCAGCACTACATATACATTGAGGTGAAGTTGCATGTCAAACAGCTGGCCTCCCAGGGGCAGAGTTGTGTCCTCTGGTGATTGATCAACTCATGTGCAACCTTTCTTGTTTTCTAATGGAATGGTGGGCAGTGACTAACAGTATCTCAGCTCTTAACTGCTTCACTAAAGTGGTCATTTGGCAATTAAGTCATATCACTTAATATTTTGGTTGTAAAGTGGATGCTATTTATTGCTGTTATGATTTGTATATAATAATATAGGCATCACTTGAGATAGGAGTCTTTGACTTAACAAGCTTTTGCATATACTGATAGTCCCCGACTTACGATGGAGTTATGTTCTGATAAACCCATCGTAAGTTGAAAAGATCATAAGTCAAAAATGCAATTGATACACCTAACCTACTGTCATGGCTGTGCCCGCTTCAGCAATGGAACGTAGACGGTCTCCCCGCCCCCATCTTCAGACTGAGCATTAATTGGCGTAGGAACCATCCTGGACAAAATTTAGTTCCTATCCGGACTTCCTGTCAGCACTCCATTTCCGCTGCCTCTTGTGAACTCTCCTGCAACCACTGTCTTACTAAGACCTTGTATTTTGTTTATTTAGAATTGTGGCATGTTCCTTTTTTTTTTTTTTTTTTTAAACTGCCAACCGCTAATGTTTAGTGCTAGTCCCCAGCTAATGGCAACAATCTTAGTTGGAAACAACACTTAGTAAAGAGTTTAACGGAATGTAAATTTATTACCGTAGTGTCTCTTGATTGCTTCCACCAACCCACACCATAACACCTACCGAACTTCATAGCCTAGCTTAGCCTACCTTAAAAATCTTTACGGCCATTACGGGCTTGCTACCTTCATGCTGAGCGATTATTTTCAGTTTCTCCTCAAGAGTAATTGCCTTTCTCTTCTTCTTCTGACCAGTAGATACAGGGGTATCACAAAAAAAAAAAAAAAAACACTGGCAACACACAACACTGTAGAGTACCAGTTGTATATACAAGCGAATACATGTCAGACTGGGAGGTACGGATCGCTGCCACTGCCCAGCTTCACGAGAGAGTATCATACAACATATCATATGCCTGGGGAAAAAAAATCAAAATTTAAAATCCGAAGTATGGTTTCTACTGAATGTGTATTGCTATCGCACCATTGTAAAGTTGAAAAATTGTAAGTCGGACCATCGTAACTCAGGGACCATCTTTGTGTGTGTGTGTGTGTGTGTGTGTGTGTGTGTGTGTGTGTGTGTGTGTGTGTGTGTGTATAAACACACGCACACACGAGTAATGCCCTGTTAAGACCAAATACAAGGCAGATTTTTTGTGCTTATGAGTAACAAGCTGAGTGTGGGGGAATTTCAGAGTTTACACTATAATAGTAAATAAATCTCCAACTTACAAGATTTTACCTAACAAGCTGGTTTTCAGGAAACCATTAATACGTAAGGAGATATCTGTACTTTATTGGTTGTTTTACATATGATTTACTACTCTTGACTCATTTATACAGCTGGGTAATTCATTGTGCCTTCATCAAGGATACTCCAGTAGTGGCAGGGCCTGAACAAGAATTCCTCAGGTTACAAGTCCATGTCTTTAACTACTGTATTACCGTTCCTGCTTTAATTAAGTATGCAGCTGTCCCTCACTTTCTGCATTCTCTATTATGACTTTTGATTTGTACCCAAAATTCACTATTTATACTTACTTATTTGAGTCTGCAGCCAAAAAAAATTCAAAGCACATGACAGTGAATCCATTTAAGTTGCATGCAAATCCATCCAAGAGGATGTCAAGTGCTGTCATGTCTTAGCTTTTCAGAGAATAGCATCTTGTGCTCTTGCTGTATAAAAGTGTTGTGTTTTTGGTTTTTTGCTATTATTTTTTTAACCCATTATTAAGAAAAAATATCACCACAGAAAGTGGAGAAGTGTGAAAAAAGCAAGTGAGCCAAGGAGGCTCAGAAAAGTCCATACATTACAAGAAAAGTTGGAACTGATAAAGCATATTGAGAGATGTAATGCATAAAAAAATAAACATATCCACACATGTCCTTGTTATGGAAACACAAGGACACTGTGATGTAGGATGTAGCAGAGAATCAGTACAATTCTGAAGAGGTCTCACACTGAAGACGTATTTGGATCAGCTTACATAGAGACTTGGGTAGCCCATCTCAGGACGAAAAAAACACAGAACCATTCTTTTGTTAGCAATCCTTGCTTAAATATTAACATAACTATAGAGACTTCATGAAAACAAGTAGACAAGTTCCTGAAAACCCCCGATGACTATTATCCCGGAGACACCCTGGTAGGTGTGTCTATATATAAGAACTCCTGCTAATCACATTTACACCTCATTCCAAACCACAAAGGTTACTGGCAGTCAGGCTGTAGGTATCAGACCATCTGTGAAGTTTGACATCCACATCCCCATCAAACATATGCATGAGAAAAGAAAAAAAAAAACTTGCTGTTTTATGTCGCCACCTTGTATAAACACAAATTCATTATGTGTTTTCATTGTTTATTTACACTGTAGTACAGTAAATATTTATTCTAATGTAGAAGGAAAATGTATGTCTATACAGTACTGTTGTATGTGTGAATGAAATTCCACATATGCTATACACATAATAATTACTTAACTAGTGTTTAAAATGGTTTATATTATGAAGAAATTGGTGGATTGTTATATAGGTGCTTAGTAGTATGTTAGTGATATTTTGAGAAATTTGGACAAGGGACTTGTGATGGGCTTGGGATTTTTTCCAATTTAAAATGATGAAATATAGGCTTCTGCTATCCAAAAATTTGCTGTTTAGATTTAGATAATGAGGGTTTTCTGTATTCCGAAACCTTTAGGGTCTCAGTGGATAAGGGCTAGCAGAAACTAGATTAGTAATATTATATACTGCACAGTAATGGCTGTTAGGGTAACTTAACTAATTGTGACATGAGCATTTCAAACAAGCTTGGATTTGAACTTGCAACCCTCTGTCTACTGTCTTTAGAATCAGTTTTTCATCAGCTGTGCAGATGGCAAAACAGTGCATAATGGGATTGGGGATGCCATTGTGAAGCGAATCCTGCGTGCTCACAGGTTTGGTTTTCTCTGCATATATATTTGAGTACTTTTGCCAAAGTAACTGCAGTTAAATACAGTATTTCCAAGGTACGGTGTAAAAAGAGCCATAATCATTATGTGTAGTTTATCAAAAAGTGGCTAATGAAGGGAGAGGATAGAAAAAATGTCTGTACACTTACTCTGCATGGAGTGACCTCAGAGTCCACATTTAACTTCAGGCAGTCATCAGTTTTGGCTCAGGAGATGCTGTAATAATTTGAACAATTTGTACAGTAGCAAAATTCTGTTCAAATGTCTAACCCCTGTGGGAATTGATCTAACACCTTTTATGTGACAAATATAGTTTTTTTTAACCTTTGTACTTGTCATCCATATATGCTTTTTATCCTCTTACACTTAAATAGCTGACAGTCATAGTTAAATATGATGTGTGGATTTGAGTATGTTCTCTGTTGCATTGGTAGCTCTAATGTCTGCATCTCTCTCTCGCGCTCTCTCTCAGTGAGCAGCAGAAGTTCCGGGTATACGTGGTGGTGCCCTTGTTGCCAGGATTTGAGGGTGACATCAGCGCTGGAGGTGGCAATGCCATTCAGGCCATTCTGCACTTCACTTACAGGTCTGAGTCATGCTGCTGAATTCCTGTGGTCAAGGCTTCCAGGGACACATTTTTCTGTGCACTATAACACTGACACACAAACTTATCAATGTTGTACTGGTTCTTGGGCTGTTTGATGATTTTGTCTGTGCGTGTGTGTACACACATGTGCTCATGATTCAGGACCATGTGTCGAGGGGAGTTCTCCATCCTAGCCAGACTGAAGGAACAGAGTAAGTTCCTAGTGTTCATCCTCCCTTTATACCTGAGTCTCGTTCCCCTCCCACTTCAGGCCACTGGGTGTATCTCCTTTTCTCACACTTTGTTCTTCATCCCCATTAACCCTGTACGGTTGCTCCTCTTCCCACCTCTGACTTCCAGTCACTCTTTGATCTCATGTCAATCTCTTGCTCCATTTACAGCTCTGACTGCCCTCCTCTTAACCCTATCTGCCTTTCTCTCTCCATCACCGTGAGTCATCTGTGCTTTGTTACAGTACAAATGTTTAAAACATTTTCTTGTGTTTATCTGTAGATTATCAAGGGGTGTATGAGTTTTATGATGTTGCACTTGCAAGTGCTCACTGCTGATTTCCATTATGCTATGTGGTCTTCCCAGTGCAAGACCACTGGAGCCAGTACATCTCGCTATGTGGATTGCGCACCCACTCACAGCTTGCCCAGTCTCTGGTTACCGAGCTCATCTATGTTCACAGCAAGATGCTCATTGCCGACGACCGGCGCTACATCATCGGTGTGTGGCATCCCAGTTCCTATGGCAACCACCCGTGTGGTTAATGTTTATCGGTTGAGCTCTAATGATCACTCACTCTGATTTTCTGAATCATTACCACTGCTGACAGTCATATTAGACTAGCATGAATTCATTAATTTTTTTTTCTGTTATAAATACCTTCTTGTCCAAGTAAAAGTCACAGTGGTCCAGAGCCTATCCCAGAAGCATTTGATGGGAGGCAGGGTATAGCCTTGGATGGGACCCCATATCATTACAAGACTCACATATGTGCACAAACTTATCTAGTCATTAGTCTGCTTGCTGAATACATTTTGTAGCCATGGTAACAGTAATGCAGTAACTTTTCTCAGATGATGAGAGCTTCACGATTTAAACACTTTGCATACCAGGAGAACACACCAGCTACAGCAGTACAACAGGGTTTTTGTGCATGACTTCTGATTATAGCCTGCTGTGGAATGTCAAGCATGTGCAGTAAAAACAATAAGCCCCAGGCTGTGTTTTAGCCACAGTACCGTTAGGTTTCTTCTCTCCATGACTTTTTATTCCTTCTTTATTAATGTGTTAAGGGAATTCAGTGGTCTTGCAGATGGGCTATGATTTCCTTCCATTTAAATTTAATCATGTGACAGATAAATCTTGTACTGCTTGGTCTCAGAAACAGGCTCTGGATCACAACTTAATAAAACAGAATGGATTATTATATATAATCTAGTGGTTTAACTGAAATGACAGATGTTTATGACAGCTCTCCACAAGGTCCTATCTCTGATGCAAGTGTCAACTCTGAACACTTGTGAAAGTTAACATAAAAACAACATTCCTTCAAAAATTCCTCAGCTCACTTTTCCCTTGGGGAAAATAATGATTATATATGACAACCTGAAACAAGTAGGGCTTGAATTCTGTTGTTTAACCACTCGTGCCTTCCTGGTTGCTCTACCATGACATTGCACCTGTTTCCCTGTCCACCATAGCGTTCCACCATTACTGCTGCCACTTCTTGCATTTCTCACCCCACCTTGTATGAATTTGCTGAGCTCCTCTGCACTGTCTCCCTTGGTTCCCAGGTTCGGCAAACATTAATGACCGCAGTATGCTGGGGAGTCGTGACAGTGAGCTGGCCGTTCTGGTGGAAGACGAGGAGACAGTGTCCTCCTGCATGGGTGGTGCTGAGTACCAAGCGGGACCCCTGACCTTGGCACTGCGCAAAGAATGCTTCAGGTTGGGGGTTGTTTTGCAGATGAATCTCTCACTCACTCACTCACTCACTCACTCACTCACTCACTCAACAGCCAGAGTTCCACTTTATCATTGCGAAAAGCGTGGTTTGGTGTGTATGGAAAGGTGTGAGCTAGTTTTATCCTTCCATCTACTTGTTCTTCATTCAACTTCATGAAGAGTAAAAGCAAAGTCTGTAAAGCAGGCAGCCCACATAATGACAGACATGTACTACAGTAACTTGAGACCATCCAAGAACACCAGCTCTGCAGCTGCACATCACCTCTGGACCCTCCATCTTTTGCCACTAACCCATAGTGTTACATCTGTTCCCCCGACTCAAAGAGTTCTTCTGGGGGTCAACTCAGAGTCAACAGTGGACATTAATGATCCAGTCAGTGAGGAGTTCTTCCAGGAGGTGTGGAACAAAACTGCTGCCTCCAATGCCAGGATTTATGAGATGGTAAGAGCTGGAGATGATTCCCATATCCCTTCTTTCTGAACACAAACTTACCCTGAACTATAATGCCATGTACAAAACTGCATTCTTATACTAGCTCGCCCCATTTTGAAACTGCTAGATTTCCATCTTTTTTTACCCTCTGTTTCTCTTTCCCCCATCTTTAACCACCTGTTTTCTACCTCCTCCTCTTCTATCCCTCCGCTCACTTCACCAGGTGTTCTGCTGCCTTCCCTCGAATTCCGTACGCAGCCTGCGGGCTCTGAGAGAGCTAAACCCAAGGGACCGCCTATGCGAGAAGGAGCCTGAGCGAGCAAGGGAAGAGCTGAAAGCTGTACAGGGCCTTCTGGTGCACTTCCCCCTTGACTTCCTGTCCGATGAAAACCTGCTCCCACCACTCAGCAGCAAGGAGAGAATGGTTCCCATGGAGGTGTGGACATAATAGCAAGGCGACTGAACACAGCCTGTCGATGGTTGCCATGGCAACAGTGGCAAACAAGTATAGGTGCATTGTAAGCCTCTTCCTTTTTTATTTCTATGATATGAGCTAAGATTTGGGATTAGGAAATCCACAGAGTGTATAAGAAGTACTAGTTCTGTCATCTTTGCACATAAACTCATCACATTTGGTGATTTCATTTCAACACATGTAGAGAGCAGTTTGCTAAAGATTTTTGTATTTTTCATATATATTTCCAGCATATGCAAACCCTGAGGCACACATAAAAGGGCAGAACTCCACCAACACTTGTTTACTTGTGGCTGGGGCAAGGTCTCCAGTTCTGGTCTGCCTGTGGCCACTGCTTCATCCTGCACCTAAAAGACCCGATGTTCCATTGTTCAGCTCAATGGACTCAGGCTGCTGCTTTCTGCACATACCTTTGTTAGCCTTAAATCCGAAATATCCCGCAGTATCAGGCAGTCCTCATTGGCTCACACTACTCAAACTTAATTGACCATGCTAAATACTGTTGCAAGCTTCATGAAATGGCAAGCGCTGTTTTCCTTTTCTGATGCTGTTTGCCTTGGCTTGAGGTAACTGTCCCAGCATGTGATCTAACCAGGAGATGGGAGGGAAATGGAGAAAAGGGAGCAAGGGATCATAAGTCAAGCGCCTGAGAAGAGAACGGAACACAACATACCATTAGTGCTGCCGCGGTGTGGGTGGCTGTTCGCTCCTGCTTCCCCTGCCTCGGCACATAGCGCCAGCCGAGCTGTCAGAACATTCCTGGTTGTTATGGTGACGGATATAAAGAACAGGCTGGATCGTCGATGAGAGACCAGGTCGGAGATAGCGGGAGGGAGAGCAGGGAGGAAAAGCGACATAATTGGAAGGAGGGATGCAGAACAAGGACAGGGGTGGCATGGACACTGTATGGAAGTTAGAGTTGGCAGGATTGCTCAGGAAAGGAGAGCAGGGGCAGTGGGATGTCAGGAGGGGAGGCAGAATGAGGCAAAAAAGGCCAAGAGTGACTGAGGGGGCTCTGCTGTGCAGTAATCATCATGTCTTTTGCTGCCGTTGCCTTGGCAACCAAGTGAATTATTATTATGTAACACTCTTATCGATGGCTCAGAATTCTCCATAATATTCTGAGAGACAGGAACAGAATAAGGGTGTGAGGGGAAAAAATATGTGTAGGCCAAATTGAGAAAATATTTTTGGCACATTAAGATAAGTTTTAAATAGTCAGGTATAGGTGACATATTGAGGAGCCTAAATATGTATGTACCACTTCAGCAGATGTGCTTCTCCATAGCAAAACATATCATTATTTTCCTTAACTTTATGCAAGTTGACCTACAATGGTAGATACACTACAGTAAGCTGTTGATCTTTCACTGTTATATAGAACTAAGCAATGTAACACATACATGCTTGCATACTCAAAAACTATGGACAATTTACCTGAAACACGTGGGAGGAAAGCAGCATAAAGGCTGGGAAAAAAAATGCATACTCCACACAGACTGCACAAGGATTGAACCCATGTTTAAGTGTAGTGTCCAGGTGCTATGAGACACAAGTGCTATTTGCTGCACCAGCTGCTGCCCATCTTGACAGGTTATATATGATGGCAGCTTAGCTGATTTCCTGTGTCCTTTATCCAAAGCTATTTGCATAGCTGGACATCTCACCCCATTAATGGAGCTACTTATCTGACTCGATTCAGCTGGAGGTTTCATCATGGGACTTTCATCACGATTCCTTAACCACTATGTGATCTGACAAAACATCAGACATATAAAATGTCCTGAGTAAGATGCAAACACCATCAGCAACTGGATTGAGGGGGTATTAGGGCTATTGCTAGTGGGGTGAATGGTGGTGAGGATTCCATAGACCCACAAAAGGTTTTATTTATTTTTTTATAAAAGAGGAGAGGAGCACAGCAATATTCTTCCAAAGGGGTCCGGAATTCCCCTCTGCCTCTGTAGGGGAGTCTTAGAATGCATTTCTGGACAGTGTCTTGTGACTTTCTACTTTCAGTACAGTGCACTGTAGAACTGATGCGCAATGGTGCTGTAAATTAAATCGGTCTATGCCAGTCGGTTAATTCTAAAAGAACGGTTTTTTAAAAGGTCATCTGATGTCTTTTGTAGTAAAATGTATAATCATTAGTATCATTATTTACTTTTGCAAGCCTTATCCACAGTGATACCAGAAAAGCAACCATTTTACCTTTAAGTTACAGGGATTTCATCCTGACTAGCAGTTGCTGAACATTATTTATCAGTTACCTCATTTTTGCATGTGTTATGATGGCTCATTTCTTTTTTTCTGTAGTTTTTTTGCATTGTACTTTTTAATTCATTGTTTTGGATTAAAATCGACCAAGATATCACTTTTTAAAAACTGTAATTCAAATAAATCGATCCTTTTGTCTTCACACACAGAATTATTACCTATATCAGTAGATGTAAAATATTGTAAATGTAACTTTTAATAAAACGAACAATCTGTAGAACGATTTAAGTGGCTATTAAAGTATACTTTTTCTTGTGGTTCTTGGAGTTGTTTGTTACATGAAGGAGCAGATTGACGACTTTCAAAATGTGATTTGTATTCAGCACCGCCAGCCACCAAGGACAGCCAGTTTTCCCCGATGTATCGTCAGCCGATGGAAGGTCACTCGGCAGGTAGTTTGTCCCTACCGAAGAGCCGTAGCCTTTCCGTACAGGAAGAGGGGACCGAAAAACAGAAGATGCGTGAAAAGTTGAGCGCGCGCCTGCGGACGAGCACGTCACAGAACACTACAACGTAATCGGCAGGGGACCGCGAGCGGCTTAGTTGCCCGGGTGACAGCGAGGCTGTACAGTCACGCGAATTACTGACCACCTTCCTTTTCACAGATCGGAGCGCGGAGTCGTGGCGCACTTGTAATAAACAGTGCCGCGGATTTGTGATCGCGTTTTGCTAAGGTTGCAGTGTCTCCCTCTTGTCGAGCTCGGCGGGGCGGCTGCAAGCCGATAAGTGGCGCTGTCAGGCGGTGGGAATTAAAGTTTGCAGCGCCGAGGAGACGGTGCAGAGCTGCGCCCGAACCGTAGCCCTGCCCCCACCGGGTTTGAAACGCAACTTCGGACACGGCGGACCCGCCCGCCAGCCAGCTCCTGCCTTTTTCACAGACGGTCATCAATTTTTTTCAGCGCTCAGACGCCGCGGTTGAAGGAATGCGGATGTGAACCCGCACGCTCACGCGCGTGTTTCTCCCCACTGCGTGACGCGCGGCGGTCTGCGCGGATTATGCGGGCCAGCGAACGGTAGGAGCAGCGGGGTGTGGAGCGCACAGGAATGCGGCTGGAATGCGGGGCGAAGCCGCGACCATCGTCGCCTCTCGGACAAGAAGACTGACCCGCCGAGTCTGACGGTGTGGGCCGACTTTCGGCGCGCGCTCATCCCGTGCGTGTGCTCGTCCGAACTGCCGCCAGTCTACCGCGTGATCGAGACCGCGCACTTTTCGGGTCCGCGCGAGCCGTGTGGGACCGGAGTGAAGAGACGCTTAGAGAAACGCACGCACAGCAGCAGCGCGGTGCTGCTGTGCGTTTGTCGCCGTTCGCTCTGCGCATTCCTGCTCGACTTGGGACAGAATGTCTGAAAACGCTCCGACACGAAGCCTGGACGACATAGACCTCGCGGCCCTGCGGGTGAGTCACTGCGTTCACGTGCAATAATTCGGCTGTCACTGAGGCAGTTTTGTGCTGTTGTGACTGCGGTCTCGCGCTGTTTGCGCGGTGGCTCGCTTAAGCTTGCAGTTAAGGAGTTAAACGGATACACAGGTAAAAACATGGTGCACATGACTTGTCTGTCGAGAAACGTTGCCCGTAACCGTTCTAGTGTGTGATAAGTGTTTCTCTCTTGAAGCTGCGTGCCATTTTGTTACTTCGATACAGCAACAGTCGCCTTGTTCGTGACATCTACACGCAGATGGTAAACAGTAAACAGCCTGTTGTGAGTTCAAAACTCGCCCGGGCTGCTGAACTGTGTTTGTGGCTGCATGTCAAACTGAGCCCTGATGTTCTCTGCAGCCTGAGCAAGCAAAAAAAAAAACAAAAAAAAAACCTTGGTGGCGTTTACTTAGTTTTTGCACTCAATGTTTGCGCGTCGTAACGCGGCGCAGTGCTTGAGATAGACGCATGGGGCCTGCGCAGGCGCCCGCCCAGTGTCGGCTGTGGCAACGTGCATCGGCCAGGCAAGCGGGCCCTTTCTCCCTCAGCTGTGTGTTTTGGGGGGGATCCTGGGGGCTCAGGTGACAGGAGCTTCACGGTCATACAGGTCTCCTTTGTGAGAAATATGCGGGACAGGTGTGGAGCAGTACACTCACCAGAATTCAGCAGTGTGTTACTGTCCTGTTCCAACCCCTCTCGCCCGCTGTCCCCCATACAAGACCGCAGCTGCTTCTCCTCTGGGTCTCTGTGAGGTCTCGGTGGCTCAGGGCTGAGTGTCACACATTAAGGAAAAACAAATCGCATGTCATTGTCTGATCCATTCTTGTATTGGTCATGGAGTCGTGTAAATGAATAATAATGGTGATCATAATGGATATTGTTTTGAAATGGCTGGTGTGACAGTCATCCTTTTAACTATAATGAAAATTAAATGAACACAGGTAAATAATGAACCATCCAAATTAGCAATTAAACATTTACCAGGGTAAGGAGAAATTTATAGCAATTGTAATACCATAAAGGTACGTTGGTATTTTTACTCTTATTGCAGGTCACCTGCAGCTCATTGGTGCCTAAATACTGTTTGTCAGTCAGTGGAGTCTAGTTGAAGCACTAATAGTCCTTTTTTTGATAAATTTAGTTTTGAGAAGTACTACAGGAATATGAATAAACCTGTTTAGTTAAAATTGAGATGTGGCGTTGAATAGGGAGTTGGGTGTCAAATCCCGTTGACTTCAGAAAGATCCGTCCAGTGCTGTAGTTTCATAATCCCACATCTTTATCCAAAGTAACCTGGTGTTGGATAATTAAAGTTACTTTGATTTATTTCTTTACACGAGTTCAGGATACATGCTTCTGATTTATTCCAAGATGAGGAGCCTTATGCTTGTACTGTCCCTAACCATTACACCATCTGCTGTCCACAATTTTCTTTGTTGTTGAAGTGAGAAGCTGTGTAAACATCAGCACTGTTTTGCTGCATGCAATAGTAGTGATAACACAACAGTGTGTTTGCATGGTCGGTGTCATCGTTTAGCTCAAGATTTATTTTTGTCACATCAGAGGACCAGCTGGAGCTGACTGCTGACCTGTCATTTTATCAGTGCAACAGCAGTGTTACAACATCCACAGTGACCACTGTTTTTACCGCATTTTTCCATCTGCTTGCTCAGGCTGCAGAGAACATCAGGGCTCAGTTTGACACGGGGTCATGCTGTTAATGTCCTTTTGTTGGTTTAATGTGGCAGGAAAGGCATTTGTTTGTGTTACGCCCACTTTGCCATGCACTATGTTGCAGAGCAGCACATGGGGTGAATGTTGGTCCTGGCGCTTCAGATGGTGTGGTTCGCGGTCCTGTCCAGAGAAGACGATGTGCTTGGTGTGGTTCTTGGCATGAAAATGGCTGTAATGAGAGCGGCAGCCTTAATTAGTCATTCCTCTGTGTGTTAGTCTCATTTGTACCACTCGCGATTACATCGCCACGGTGGGTAGTTTTAATAAAGAAGACTTATCTCTCAGCATGTTTGTATTAATTAATGATGGCAATAGGTGGCCTGATCACCAGTGGCCACCTGGAACCTTCGGCAGATTTTGTCTACTCACCTGCTTGTCCCAGTGACTGGAGATGAGTCATACCAAAATGGGGAAGGTCTCTTTCCTTCAAGAACACTCTTCAAATAATGACTTTCTACCTTAAAGCATTTTGCATCTGTTGATTGCTCACAATTTAATATGATTTGTGGTATAATTTTTCATCATTTTTTCTACTGAGGATGTCAAACCCTCTGCAGGAAGCAGCTGTTTTACTGTTGGGGAAACTTTTTTTTTTTTTTTTTTTTAACTCATTAAAATGTAAATGAAACATACAACCCAAAATCAGAAAAATTTGGCACAGTATGGGGGGGGGAAGCAGTGGTTCTTACATTTATTTAGACTTATATAAATGACATTTCATGTTTTGTCTGGTCAACTAACATTTCATTTGTTAATATACATCCATTCCTGCAACACATTCCAAAAAAAGTTGGGATGGTAAAGCATTTACTACTTTGTAATGTTGCCATTCCTTCTCACAACACTTAAGACAGTTTGGCACTGAGGATACCAAGCAACGAAGCGTTTCAGGTGTTATTTTGTCCTATTTTTCCTGCAAACACGTCTTAAGATTCGCAACAGTACGGGATCGTCATTATCGCATTTTTCGTTTAAAAATTCTCCACCCATTCTTTATTGGAGACAGGTCAAGACTGCAGGCAGGCCAGTCCAGTACCCGTACCCTTTTTGGCAGCCATGCCTTTGTAATGTAGGCAGAATGTGGTTTTGCATCGTCTTTTTGAAAAATGCATGGATGTCCCTGGAAAAGATGTTGTCTTGAAGGCAGCATATGTTGCTCTGAAATCTCAACGTACTTTTCTGCATTAATGCTGTCATCACAGAAGTGTAAATTACCATTGCCAGGGCCACTGACACAACCCCATACCATGACAAACCCTGGCTTTTGGACTTGTTGCTGATAACAGTTTGGATGGTTCTTTTCATCTTTGGTACAGAGTACACAGTGTCCATTTCTTCCAAAAAAAGATCTGGAATGCTGATTCGTCTGACGACAGTACTCGTTTCCACTGTGTGATGGTCCGTCCCAGATGCCTACAAGCCTTAAGAAGTCAATGTCGCTTTTGGACATGGTTAACATAAGGCTTCTTTTTTGCACAGTAAAGCTTTAAGTGGTATTTGTGAATGTAACTCCATATTGTAGAGCTCAACAAAGGTTTGCCAAAGTAATCCCTTACCCATGTGGTTATATCAGCTATTGATGAATGACTGTTCTTGATGCAGTGCCGTCTGAGGGATCGGAGATCACGGGTGTTCAGCTTAGGCTTGCACCCTTGTCCTTTCCGCACTGAAATTCCTCTAGGTTCCTTGAAGCGTTTAATGATATTATGCACTGTAGAGGGAGAAATATGCAAATCCCTTTCACTCTTTTCTTGAGGAACATTGTTTTTAAACATTTCGATAATTTTCTCACACATTTGTTGACAAACTGGAGATCCTCTGCCCATCTTTGCACCTCAAAGACTCAACCTTTCTTGGATGCTGCTTTTGTACCAAATCATGATTACAATCACCTGTTGACATCACCTGTTTGAAATCGCATTATATAATTTTTTTTACGCCATTAATAGCTCTAAATTGTCCCCATCCCAACTTTTTTGGAATGTGTTGCAGGCCTGAAATGCAGGAATAGATGTATATTAACAAAAGAAATGTTAGTTGACCAGACAAAACACGAAATATCTTGGGTTCCTACTGTCTGCAATTAAATAAAAGTCTAAGTAAATGTAAGAATGACTGTTTTTTTTTTTTTTAAACATGCATTTTTCCATACTGTCCCAACTTTTTCTGATTTGAGATTTTAATTTCTCAAATATTTATTAGCCCCTCTATTAATGGCAGACAGTGAAGGCTGAAATGAAACAGAATCATTCTCAGACTTCTGTGGCAGCATTCTGCTTGCTTGGAAGACTGCATTCTGGGTAGCAGGTGATGCATTGGTTCATACCTCAACCTCTAGACTGTAAACCTTTGAGTTTAAACCCCACCTTCCCACTTTAGCATCAATGATTAATGTACTTACAGTAATTAAGGTAAGTTGCTCTGGAGAAAAGTGTCAACTAAATGACTATGGACTGAAAAAAGTTTGTGACTTTTTTTTTTTATTTTATTTTTTATTTTAAATCTGGGAGCATACAGGCCACAAGATTAGAAATGATCATTCTATTTATGTGCATTGTCTTACTTTCTTCTTAGTGCAGTTGTACATTTTTGAAACACCTTAGTCTCCCTGAAGCTGAAAGTTAGCTGGAGTTTGTTATTCTTATAAGGTTGAAGAGGGGGAAAAAAACTACATACTTTGATAATAAATAACTATTATCAAATTATAATTGTTTGCTATTAATAACTCTGGGTCTTGTAACTTTGGTTAGGCTCTATTGTTCTTGTTGCAGTTTGGTGACCTCTACCACATTGAGCCTTGATGTTATTTGATATTTCAGCTTTGTTTACATTAATCGTTTATTTATTTGCAACTTAACTTGAATTTACAGCAATATCACAGCAATGGGCTTTCTCTTTGGACTTTAAATTACAGCCTTCTGGTGGAAGTGCAGCTCCTCCTGTTGAAGGCTACCTGTTGTGTCAGTAAAATAAAATGAAGGTGCTGCATGTAAGTAGCTGAGTCTTGTGGTCGGTGTTTCTTCAGGTGCATGCATTCGAAAATAGCTGAGTCATTGGGGTATAAGCCTTAGCTTGGGTTCACCATCAGTTTGGTGTTTCAGATAGACAGGAACCATTGTGGCATTGGTTGCATCTAACTGTGCATGAAGGAAACTGCTAAGTTCATTGCATTATAGAACATCCAACACATTTGTTTGGTGTCAGAATGTCATGCAACCCAAAAATGTGACTGAAGGTCATCTAGATGTAGCCTGGGCCTCCAGTAGATTGAGTGAAGGACAGGGCTGGCTGTATCTGCACTGTGGCCTTTCTGTCAATAGTACTGGTAAGAGTTCACAACTGAATCACACTTGAAGAGGTTTGTAGACTTTTCACACTCCTTACACAGCCCATGTACTTATTCATAAGGAGTATCTGTTTCTGGACTGGCCTGCAGGTAAGTGGTATTTGAGGTACCAGGGTTTGACTCCTCATGGGGTGCAGGCAGGAGACAGAGGGCGAATGTGTCCAGCTGAAGCTGTCCTGTGCAATCATGGTGCACCGAACAGGGTCAGAATTCTCCAGGCAGTGTTATTTATTTTCTAAGTCTCCATTTTGAGAGTGAGGCAGAGAGGCTCAGAGATGTATGATTCACATAACCTCATTGTTTGATAGCTGTTTTATACAACACCCACTGCCTGCCTCACAGGTGTGGAAGTGCATGTATGCACACGTGTGTGTGCGTGCGTGCGCACACAGGCCTCTATAAATGCATGCAGTCATCATCGTTCTCCTAGACTTAGGTCTCAAAAATTTTATAGCCCTCTATCTCCAAGGTTCAAGGTTCCAATGTTGGTGGACAGTTAATGCACTTGGCCTAACACACCGCCTAATAACTGGCTTGGGTTCAATGAAACCCTGCTGGCTTTGAGCTCAGAGTCATGTCATGTGACCCCCCCCCCCCACACACACACACACACACACACACACACACACACACACTTCACTAAATGGAATTCTAAACATCAGAGGTACATTTATGTTGTGTAGTTTTAAACCCGATTCTTGTGATATCTGATGTTGATGTGGTTACTGATGTTACTTGTTGGACTGATTTTCAGAAATGCATATTTTTACTATTTATCTGTTGTGAGTTGTTTGTATATTCAGTTGTGTGGTTTCCAAATGGATGCGGTCAGGTTTATTGTGTTGATGTCTTGTTCAGGGGACAGAGTTTTTATTTGCTCATCTGAAAGATGTTTCTGTGCATATGCCACCACAGTGAAGCATCGTTGTCCCGTGTGTATGTGTGAGTTACACCTGTTGGATTATTCGCTCTTCTGTTGGTTTGTTGTACTAATTGCCCAAAAAGCTAAACAGCGTCAGAAGTAAGTTTTGTCCCTTTGATATCCCGTTTCCAAGTAAAACATGTAGTGTATTTAGAGCCACGGAAGGTATGGATGTGCTCCTTGAGTACAAGACTTGGTCTTTAAACAAAGTTACAGTGGCTTGCAAAAGTATTCAGATCCCAGACAAAGTCACATATTTTACTGGATAACAGACTGATGTGTTAATATTTGTTTTCATGTAATATTTTAATTAAAAATAATACTCATTTTTATAAGTCTTTGTTCCCAAAATATATATATAATATATTTTTTTTTTGGGGGGGGGGGGGGGGGGGCAAAATATTCAATTTGTGTAAGTATTCATACCCTTAAACTCAGTATTTGATGCAAGCCTGTTTGACAGATTTCTTAATTGTTATTAATTCTCTGTGCCCTTCTGTCACATCTCATTGTTTTCTGTTCGTTGTGTGACATGTCAGACGAGTACCTGTGTAGGATGTGTTTAATGGACTGGAGATCAGATGCTGCTGGAATTCTTTTCATTTCCAAATATACAGAACAGTTTAACTCTTTGACCCCGGAATGCCGGCACTTTATTACAGAAATTCACAGCTGACTGTTGCTGAAATCACCTTACCTTTTTTGGTATTAATAATGTCTTCCTGTATAGTACATACACTGGGTCCTCAGTGATAACGATTTTTTTTCAAGGATGCAGACATTTCCTCCTTTAGTTTAACTTGCATTTTCTTTGTGAAATCACTTTCTAAAATTTTTTCCCATTTGAAAATGGAAAATACCCTAAGGTATAGAACACACTATAGCATGAATGTGGGAAAGTCTTATTTCAGCCATCTTTCATGATATTCATATGTGAAGTTCTTGGGTGTATGTGTTATTTAGCAAGATGAGAAATGCTGTGCTTGTTCTGGGATGAATTGGTCAACAATTTGAACTTAATATGAGTATGTAGCAATTGCTTACTTTCTCATTTTGTAACTTTTAAATTAGTGTGAAATAATTTGCTATTTTTTTTCTCATTTATTATGGCTAAATCCAAGACTTTTATAGAACCTAACACTTAACAGGGGTAGAGATGTCAGTCTAGCTGTGTAGATGGCAAAGTTGAAGGTTGACCAGAGGCCAATAAATATTGGACATGCTTATGAGTAAGTTGGTCAGCAACTGAGTAGATTGTGGAGATGTAATTTCACATATTTTTAATTGTTACAGTATACAATATTTTTATAATTAATATTTACAATTTTAGTGTCTGAATCTAAAACATATGACATTGGTTTGACAGGCCATTTTTATTTATACCTTTATCGGTAGGGTTATAGAATCTGTCAAATGCCTAAATAGTGGGAAAAATAAACTTTGGATTTAGAAACAACTAAAGTTATAAACAGACTTTTGAACACAATTGTGTGTACAGTATAACACAAGAACAGAGTGGCATCCACTGTAGTTTTGCATTTTATGGCATAATGGTTTAAAACCACAAGGTTAATTTTTTTCCTTGCAAATCTATTCTTTTATATCTACAAGGACATTGGAGAGAAAGAAAGATATTGTTCTGACAAGGTTAATGTTTCTTTTTCAATGTTAATTTATCATTTATACTACTCAGCATCATAGACAAACCTGTAGTTGAAAACACCAGTAATGTCTTCCAGAAATATGCCATATGCACTTATGATAAAGACTTCTGTTTTTAGGCTAATCTGTGGTCATTGTTTAATACTTCATTTGGGATGTCATATTGCTCAGGGTCTTTTGATCCATCATGGACCTTTTATTAATAATGTATCTGAAGTAGTCCCAGATAAATGAAGTGCATCTTGAATTGACTAGTCAGATGCTTTCTTGGACTTGAACCAGCAACCTTTAGATTTTTCTCCTTGAACACATTCAATCTTCAGTGGCTGCTACCAGAGCAGCCTCTTTCTGATGTAATAATATTAAATGTCTGTTTATACATTTCACTGGATGTAACCTGGTTGATTGTGCTTCACTCAGATTATATATATCAAAAAAAAAAAAAAAAAAAAATATATATATATATATATATATATATATATATAAAATACTGTTGTAAAATGTCTTTGTTTTGTAAGAGTGCCTGTCTGTGAAGATGTTCATCTGTCTTCCAGGATCCAGCTGGGATCTTCGAGCTGGTGGAGGTGGTGGGCAATGGCACCTATGGACAGGTGTACAAGGTGAGTGACAAAGGGGTTTGTGTGGCATAGACAAGACATCCCTTGCCATGTCATGATTTTTTTGTGACTACGTGACATTTATGAGTGAACAGTACAGCTGTCCCTGGTTATCTAATCTTTCTATTTGCAAAACCAATTTTATGACTCAAAAAATCTTTGAAGTATGCACCATTGGAATTTTTTTTTTTTTTTTAGTTGTGCACAAGTCCAGCCAAGAGAATTTGGAGTGTTGAGTATGTGCAAGTATTGGTTTAAGGGAGTGAGGCATTATGGGAACTGAACACAATTCCACAGAAGTACCTGTCAGTAATTTTGGGTGTGTCACTCAGTTGAATAAATGGAAGGAAGGAGAGCGATTAGCAGTAGCAGATACTTTTTCTGTTAGCGAGCGTCTTTAGAACTGTGCACTGAGCTTGTTGCATTTATTGTGGATCCCTGCTTCAGTTCATTGCTCGCCCTTGGGAAAACTGGTAAAGTTAAAAATGCCAATTATACTAAAGCAATAACTCCAATTCTGGAGTTTTAAAAGCTCCCTGGGGATTTTCGACGATGGTCAGAAGGAAGCCAAGAAAGTTGAGTGCTGTGCTGTGCAGCGATATCTCAGCTGTTTTTCCAATAGGATTGTGCCTGATGCGTCTCTTGTTTAAACGTTCATTATCACCATCATTTTCCTCACATTATTGAATGGAAAAAGTCTTTTGTGGATTGCTGCATAGTAGTGATGTTTGGAGAACTTGGAACTTTTTTTCCTCTCCATTGAAAATAAAATATATATTTTTATTTATACCTTTATCGATCCTGTGGGACTTCAAGTTCCAGACAGACAGGCAGCTGCTGGCCAATCAACCAGACATAGTGGTGGTTGATAAGGATCAGAAAACAGCAGTAGTGATAGATGTGGTAATCCCAGCTGACAGTAACATCAGGAAGAAGGAGCATGAGAAGTTTGAGAAGTATCGAGGCCTGAAAGAGTAACTGGAACAAATGTGGAAGGTGAAGGCCAAAGTGATTCCTGTGGTAATAGGAGCACTGGGGGCTGTGACTCCCAAACTTGGGAGAGTGGCTCCAACAGATTCCAGGTACAACAACTGAGGTCTCTGTCCAGAAAAATTCAGTTCTAGGAACAGCTAAGATGCTGCGCAGAACCCTCAAACTCCCAGGCCTCTGGTAGAGGACCCGAGGTTGAGGAAGACACACACACACACACACACACACACACACACACACACCACCCCCCAGTTAGGGGAAGGTGAGAGGGAGATTTTTTTTATTTAGATTTTTATATATATATATATATATATATATATATATATGTGTGTGTGTGTGTGTGTGTGTGTGTGTGTGTATATATATATATATATGTGTGTGTATATGTGTATATATATGTGTGTATGTATATATATATATATATATGTGTGTATGTATATGTAGAGGCTTCCACTATTAAAAAATTGCCATCAGACATGTTTTCACTAGCAGATTAGATTTGGGTTGTAGGGGATAGCTATAGTTGGGGTTCTTGATGATTTATATTTAATGAACTACAATTTCACTTCAGGATATACATCAACATTTTCAGTCAAACATATTTAACTGGCCAGTAGTGGGGAGTTAGAGTTGATGCCTTTGGGTTCAGAGGACCCAGGTTTGAATCAAACTTCCTGCTGTAATATTCTTAAGCTAAGGTATTTGCCCAAAACCTTGTGTCTGGTTTTTTTTTTTTTGTCTAAACTGGATGTGGCTGTTAGAGACAGCGAAGAGCAAGTTAAAGTCATACTGTAGACCTTTGAGCTTCTCTATGACCTTTGACAGCTCTCTAATATACTTTCCCAATGACCTTGACCCATGTGTTCAGCATCTTGCTGCAAGAGGTCTCATCTTTGGTCATTATAGTTATAAAGTGAGTAATTTACCTGGCCAGGGCATCAAGAACACACACTATAGAAGAAATGCTCTGAGCCTCTTCTTCTTGGCTCACCCCCCAGGGCCGGCACGTGAAGACCGGCCAGCTGGCTGCCATCAAGGTGATGGATGTGACTGAAGAGGAGGAGGAGGAGATCAAGGCAGAGATCAATATGCTGAAGAAGTACAGCCATCATCGTAACATCGCTACCTACTACGGCGCCTTTGTGAAGAAGAGCCCACCAGGGCACGATGACCAACTTTGGGTCTGTGTCCATACCTTCACATCCTAATTTCTGCCTCTCATAGGGTCCTAGATTTCGCTATCCATGCTTTTCCATCCTATTGTTCTCACTTTGACACTGTAAATGTTGTAGAATCTCTGATTTTGATTCTGCATATTCATGACGCCCACCCGACTCCTCCTGTCCCCTAGCTGGTGATGGAGTTCTGTGGTGCAGGCTCTGTCACCGACCTAGTGAAGAACACCAAGGGTAACTCTTTGAAGGAGGACTGGATTGCTTACATCTGCAGGGAGATCCTCAGGGTAAGGCAAGCCACTAATACATATGGAGAAGGGTATATCTTTAAAGTCATAGTCCTGCAAAGCAGCTCATGTAGTGTGTTGTTAGGAGATGCTGAATCGGTTTCCTCTTTGTGGTTGCAGGGCCTTTCACACCTCCATGCCCACAAGGTCATCCACCGAGACATCAAGGGTCAGAATGTGCTGTTGACTGAGAATGCAGAGGTCAAGCTGGGTGAGTTCTCGTCTTGTCTCAATGCACTTCTTTACTCAGCATTTTCTACCAGCCTCTGTGTGTCGCTCTTTGTCCGTAGGTTCTGCTTTTTTGGCATCTATTTGTTTTTAATATTGACCATTTGTTTTCTTAAAGCAGCTTGTATACCTGTTTCCTCCCTCTCAACAATGTGGCATTTAGAATTATTTTTCAGAATAATTAGTTTTTGATGGAGATTCTTCCCTTATTTGTCTCTCTGTTTTTGTAGTACAGTGGAAAATAGACACACCCCTTTTGTTAACATTTTGTAATCACTCTGCATCTCAATATTGACTATATTGGCAATTTAAGTTGTATTTTTGGAAGTATTAAAATGGAGGGGAAGTTTTGGCATGTGATCGCAAAACATCATTTCAAATGAGGATTTAAAGTGTTTCATATGTAGCTGGGAACTGAAAGAATAAATTCATTTATTCATATAACTAATGTGTTTGTCCTAAATAACAAAAAACTCAAGACAAGAATAACCAAGTCAGTTTCACTCAGTGACAGAGATCCAGACATGTACAGACATTGATGCAGACAATGTCAATGGACATTAACTTAATTTACTACTAATATTTTTATTACTGAAAGGCTTTGTGTGATGTTTCTGTAATTGGAAAAGGGGTTTTTCCCTCTGAGATTATTGTCCGTAGTCATCCTAATCATCAGGCACAAGTGGAGAACCCATTGTATTATTTATGGTTTTTCCTGACAAAAGTCATTGCTCAGTTTTGAGGTGTGTGTTTTTATGACTCCTATTCCCAGTGGATTTTGGCGTGAGTGCCCAGCTTGACCGCACTGTGGGCCGTAGGAACACTTTTATTGGAACACCCTACTGGATGGCCCCTGAAGTCATTGCCTGTGATGAGAACCCAGATTCCACCTATGACTACAGAGTAGGGCTACCCTCTCTCCTGTGCCTACATTCATATAATCCCTGTTTGTGCATGCACATTTATGAAACTTTTCTGGCTCCAGTTACAACCATAAATGTTTGTCCTGTATTATTCTGTATACAAGCCCCTCATTGTTTTCTCTTTTTCTCACTTCTGTTCAGAGTGACATCTGGTCCCTGGGGATTACAGCAATTGAGATGGCAGAGGGAGCTCCACGTGCGTAGGACCACATCTAGAATACTAGTTGTGACACATGATTTAACTTAAACTCACCATTGTCATCACTTACATTACATGTTAATGAACTTTAGATATTCCTTTAATGTTGCATTACAAGATTTTGTTAAAAATAGCCAGTATAGTTAAATGTAACACTTCAATTGATTTACCTGTCCATCTACTTAATCATTTGATTTTAAAGATGTTGCTTATGACTGAATATCTTTTAAAGCATGAAAAACTCATTTACCATGGCATATTTAGACTCTTTTTGCATGTGTGACTCCCTAGTAGCTGTCTTTGTGAGATGAAAGTGACTATGTTATGCCAGCTGCCAGAATATATGAAATAGTGTACAGTTTTCCATTACTGTTATAAAAGTTGTAGAAAGGATCAAAGTGAGAACTGAGAACTATTCCCATTTTCTTTTCTCACTTATTAAACATGCCTCTCTGTTGTTGATCTTTAATATACAGATTACATGGTACTTGCAGTGCTTTATGAGATTTTAGTAAATGCAAGAATGCGGTTCATTGAGGGCCCTTAGTAATTTCTTTTAAATACACCCCCTGAACTTCATCCCCTCAGCTCTCTGTGACATGCATCCCATGAGGGCACTCTTCTTGATTCCTCGGAACCCACCTCCAAAGCTGAAGTCCAAGAAATGGTTTGTTTTTGTCCCTCCTGCATCTACTGTGACTCTTCATTTATACATTTACATTTATTCATTTGTTCAAAGTGAGATACAGTAATTCAGATATTCTTGAGAATTCTTCAGAATTTGGCACATGTCCTAACAATCAAGTTTTCTAATATGGCTGAAAAAAATATATAAAATATACCTTAAAAACTTGTTTTAAATTTTAGTTAATTTTCCAAACTGACAGGCTTGAACTTTTAACCACAACTGAATTTCATGTCTGCATTATGGGAAGAAGCTGGAGCAATCAGTGGAAACCCCCGTGAAACATGTAAACTCTGGACAGTCAATCAGTTACAAACCCATTTGAACCTAAAAGCCAGAAGCTGCAAGGCACCAATGCGGCCCTCTGTGCCACTGCCTTGTATTTCCACTTCTTCCTGGTTATCTGCACTTCTTCTCTCATCCTTTATTGTTGGTTTCATTGCCACTGCTCTCTTATTTGTAACTCTGTCACTGTGTGGATGGTTGTCATCAGTAGCCACACTTCAGTCTTCATCTGTCTCTACATTAGATGACTGTAATCTGATGACAAGCATCCTTCATCAGATCTCCCCATGGGTCTCCTTTTTTCACTGAGCTCCCCTTATTATTTCCCTCCTTCCACTGACTCCCATCCAATGCCCGTTTGCTTTCCCAGGTCAAAAAAGTTCATTGACTTCATCGAAGGCTGTCTGGTGAAGACGTACCCTAGCAGGCCATCAACAGATCAGCTCCTGAAGCACCCCTTCATCCGTGACCAGCCCACTGAGAGGCAGGTCCGCATCCAGCTCAAAGACCACATCGATCGCACCCGCAAGAAGAGGGGAGAAAAGGGTGAGACACTGTGGTCAGGGGAGAAGGATGGATTGGGTGGTTTTTGTTCCCCAAAGGTCACATTCATGTAATGTATTATAATTTTATTACGGTTCAGTCACGTGTAACTATTCTCACAAATCCTTTTCCTCCTCAGAGGAGACAGAGTATGAGTACAGTGGCAGTGATGATGAAGATGAGAACCGAAGTGATGAGCGGGAGTCCAGGTAGCAGAGACTTCCTTGTTCCTGGTACCTGGAAGGGATGTCACCTGTTTCTGTTTTCTGTGTGAAACTCAAAAAAAGTACTTCCACTGCTGCTTTGCAGTTCCATCCTTAATGTGCCAGGTGAGTCAACATTGAGGCGGGATTTCCTGCGTCTGCAGCAGGAAAACAAGGAGCGCTCAGAGGCGCTCAAGAGGCAGCAGGCACAGCTGGCTGCTCAACGCCGCGACCCTGAAGAGCACAAGCGCCAACTACTGCATGACCGGCAGAAGCGCATTGAGGAGCAGAAGGAACAGCGGCGTCGCTTGGAGGAGGTATTGCACAGCTCTTGCTATGGCACTGGACCCTTTGGCTCCTGCAGGACAGTGGGCTGGATGTGTGCATGTGTGCAGGGCTTCCATTTCCACCTTGGCACATGTAAGGAATTTGACACGGTGGATCCTCTTTTACATACTTTTGACAGACAGAATAGCATCAAAATGGCAGAGCACCATAGTTTGAAGAAAATACCATAAATAAATGCTAAGCAAATAATTAATATTAGTAAAATGAGATATAAATGGATGTATCTGGTGACATGTTATTGGTTGTCCACTATGCTACCAGTGCAAACTTTGTTTCATTTACTTAGTTTATTTTTATTTAAATTTATTATTTTTCCAGCAGTGGAATCTTAATGTGTGTTCAGTTGTGGTTTAACCATTTTTGTAGCTTGTTTTTAGTATTTAATTTGAATTTTAAATTATGTTGTTAAATTACAGTTGAAATGAAATATAAAATCTTACATTTCCTGAAGCTTCAAAAGGCCATGCATTTCCCTAGATCTATATTTGGAAAAATCCTATATGTGATAACTAGTGCCATGTGGAGAAAAAAATTTGGGCCTGCATTTTTGCTGGTAGTTAAAGGTCTTGAGGGCATTGTGTGTCTGTATGGTTCTGTCATGATGCTGACGTGATCAGTGTTGGTCCAGAAGAAGGTAACTTGGCATACCATATTGAGTAGATGTTTGGTCTCCTTTCTTGGACAGTGTTTAGTATTACCTCTGGCTTGATTAAAAACATGAATGTCTCCCCTTATGATGGAAGTCAAATGTTGTGCATTTTTGTTAATGTTACTAAGTTTTAAATATATCATAATACGCCCAAATTATGGGTCAGAAAATAGCGGTGATATGGTGATGGAGTATGTAAGCAACTGCATTTCAGAGAGGGCTGGATAGCGATGAGGTTGGCGTGACTCAGCTCTCTTGCATCGGCTGCCCTCCAACTCCACTGTCAGCAACACAGGGGTGGGGGGTTGTGGATGCATTGGTGACTCCCACGTTGCTGCACTCCTCACTCCCTCTCCCTCCCTCATCTCATGTCACACTCTCTCTCAGCAACAGAGGAAGGAGCGAGAGATGGTGCGGCAGCAGGAGAAGGGTCCGCATCGCTTACTGGATGAGCGGCGCAGGGAGGAGGACCGTAGGCTGGCTGAGAGGGAGCAGGTGAGCCAATGGGAGCTGCTCTCCTTTGGCTGTCAGGCAGTTGTGGTGGTGTGCATATAGAGCCTCACCGGCCAATCAGAATGTTAACTGTTGTCTCCCAGCCAATCATATAACAGCAGGAAATGGGGTGCGGATGAATGCCTGCGGAGTAGTTGCCGTGGCAGCAGGTTGGAAATGCAGCTTTTTATTTCTTGAGATGGGTTGAGGGCTGTGCTTTTTCCCTTTACCTATTTTTCTGTCGCTCCTCCACTATAGTAACCAAGGTGCCCCTGTGACAGTATGAGGCAGTTGACGATCATATTACCCTCTACCATAGCCTCAAAACATGTCTCAAGAAAACACAATAACAGAAGTTTTATTCACATTACACAGCAGAAATATGGCTCATTTTTCAACCTTCTTAAAAATGTTTCATCTTCCTGGTCCTGACAGTATAATTTGTAACGAATAAGACCACATAAAATGTATCCCGCTACATAAGGATTTGAAAAGCAAGACCATTTAGAATAGATCTGGCAGTGTAAATACTGTCTGAGACCCATGCTAATTATTAATTTCTGTCCTATAGCTGCTGTTTTCAACTGTCCTCTGCTTCTACCTTCCTTTCTCTTCCTCCTTCCCAACTGGCTGCCAGGAGTTCATAAGGCATAAGTTAGAGGAGGAACAGCGGCAGCTGGAGATTCTTCAGCAGCAGCTTCTCCAGGAGCAAGCCCTCCTCATGGTAATGAGGTCCCACCCATCTAACCTGGATCGTAGCAATTCTTTTGCTGCCCATTTGGTTTTTGTGACCAATGCACTGTAGGGAGGGGATGTTCACAGAGAGAAAGAATATCTTAAGTTTTTGGTGTATATATTCTACGTAGTAGACCTATTTCTATGTTAGATGAATGATATTTGATTACAAGTAAGTATATGTCAAAGGGCTGTACCCCGGTGGGGAGATTGATGCATGTCGTAACATGCTCAGACACTTTCCCCATCTTTGTTAGACCGCCATCTTTGTGCCTCACTATGCTCAGATACGCAAAGTGCTGGTGTCTGGGTGGAATTCAAGTACTTCTGTGACAATTGTTTCCCTTTGAGTCACTGCTTACACCATAGAATTGGAAACCTGGCAACTGTTGTTTTCTGGATGCATGTGGGATCAAGTGTGAGTGCCAAATCGGCATTATGGGTGCCTCATCTGTACTGCCTTGTAATGATGTGCCATTTTTGCATTTGATTTGCCCATTAACTTCAGGGCAGCAGGTAGCATACTGATTAAAGGTGCTACCTTGCACTCAAAGGACTCAGCTTCAACCCCCCACCACCACCACCACCCACCTTTGGAGAAAAGTGTATGATGAATCTAAATGTAGGATAGACAACCAAAGGTCTGAAAACAAATAGGCTTTGGGAAAACAAGAAAATTTGTTTATGTTAGTGAGAGATGTTATCTGCTAGGCAGTGTTCCCACAGCAGTATAAATTGTCATTCACTATCCTTGATGTAGAAGTCCTTCAGTGCTGTCTAAAATGAATTATCAAATCACAATCTTTTCTTTGCATTTCAGCATCTGTATCTTTCCACAGTCTGTATGATAGTCATGGGTACAAATGCGACTTTGCACTACAACCAGTGCTTGTCTGTTTGACTACTTGCTCTTTGGCTCCACCTGTAGGAATACAAGCGCAAGCAGTTGGAGGAGCAGCGGCAGTCGGAGCGCCTGCAGAGGCAGCTGCAGCAGGAGCACGCATACTTGGTGTCACTGCAGCAGCAGCAGCAGCAACAGCAGCAGCAACAGCAGCAGCAGCAGCAACAGCAGCAGCAGCAGCAGCAGGACAAGAAACCACAGCTGTACCACTACAACAAGAACTTGGAACCCAACAACAAACCTGCCTGGGCCCGTGAGGTACCTACTCATGTCTCCAGAACTATCATGGCCAGTCCTGGGGACCATGAGAACATTTCTCAGGTCAAATACAAGGAATTTGTAGTGGTAGATGGTCATTCAGACACATTAAACACAACAGCTTAAGGCATTACAAATAACCCCCTGTACCTATAAAGGTAATGCATTCCTGGAAAAAAGCATTCACAAGATGAGTTGTCATATATCACGTGTAATTACATTATGTGGCTGCCAGCCTGTGTTTATTCAGTTCCTTCATAGCTATTATGTACTCTACATGTAAGCATTCACAAACTGTCACTATTTATGTATTATTTTAACCTTAAGTGTTTAAAAGAAACCGAAAAAAGGCAATTTAATCCACACCCACTGAACATCTTTTGCATGGTTTGGATAATAAAAATGTATCTATTATTATGGAGATGAGGTGAAGCATGAGCTGGTTGAAAGGGGTAACCAATGACCTTGCCTCCACTCTTTTTGATCCATATGTGTTACTTGACCAAACTCCAGACCAGCCTTTTCCAACCGCTGACTTGCTGCATGGCACATGTTCTCCCCCTATGTACAGCTGGGTTACTCTGAGTGAAGCCTTCACTCTGCTCTCTGTTCCACACTGTGTCACTGTCCTCTTTTTACCTCTGGGTCCCTTGTCCTACATCCCCACCATATGTCCAAACTAAACAAGTCCTCTAAAATCAGAAAATGGTAATTTGCTCTGGATTGAAAAGATCTGGTGCAAATTCTAATCCCAGGAGAAATGATGCAGTAGTGGAAAGGAAGAAAGAACGTATAGTCTGAACTAGACATGCTTTATGTTAAAAATAGAAAGGGTGTTACTGCTACTAGTATCTCCTCAGTAAGAGTTTGTTTTTTTCTGCTGATTTTTACATGACAGCAAGTTCATTTTCAATAACTGCTAAGGATAGCTGTTTGAAATGTGACAAAACAGTTTTGTTCAATGTTAGGTATTTGTAATAAATCCTGCATGAAACTGAAGAGTGCAAAGGGATTGCATGTAATGTTTATTAGATCATTTTTTAATTAACTGGCATTAATAGCTTTGGCTTTGCTGAACTTCTTATTTTCAACCATTTTTCAAAGTGCAGTATGAATATTTAAAGAATGTCATAGAGGGTGAATATATCTTCACTCTATTACCAGTGTAACCAACGAATGTTGCCTTTAAGTTGCTGAGGTCCTGATGGACTTAACCTAGCTATGCCTTTCTTGCCTTCCACACGTTTAACTGGCTTACCAGGCATTAAGTAGCTCCTAATAATCCTTACAGAGCAGTGTATAGCATACTTAAGTTGGACCTGAAGGGAACATGTTGCTATATTTGTCAAAATTGTTTAATGTTTTTTTTTTTTTTTTTTTTTTGGTTCATGGTGGCTATCACTACTGTTTTTATCCACAGATTTGGGTTTCAAATTTTTGTTGTCTTGCTAATTTTTCTATTTTTATTTTAATTCTTTCTTTTGATCCTTTTTTTGTTGCTAGTCTATATTACAGTAGTCATTGCTTCTGCGTACATCAACACTCCTGTTCTGCTAGCCTCCTTTATGGTCCTGCCAGCCAATATCTGTTTTGCTCATTGCCCAGATTTTTCAGGAAATGTATCACTTCTGCTGTCCACAGGAAATGTTGAGGAAGTGTGATATTTCCCTAGGGGTGTTCTAGCTTGCTCTGTACAAAATATCTGTATTTTAGTATAGTGAAGCATTTCTTGGATGAGGTTGAGTTTAGGCCAAACAATGCTCATCCACAGCTTGTTCCTCCATATTTTTCTACACGACTATTTCTAGTAGATTCTGAGTATGAACAACTGCATTGCTGCTTACCCTGAATGATGGTTTGGAAAATACTTTTGTGGTCCTGCTTTGCTGTACTGTGAACATCCAGGAGTAAAACAGAGTCTCTCCCTTTCAGGTAGAGGAACGAAGCAAACTAAACCGACAGGGCTCCCCTAAAATTTGCACCACCGTTTCCGATACTGCCATACAGTCACGGTCAGACTCTGTCAGCCAATCCGGGGTGGTTCAAGCTGCCCAGACACCACCCATGCAGCGGCCTGTTGAACCGCAGGGTGGGCAGGGAAAGGTGGGTGATGCTTATGAAGAACGCTGATTTTAATGTCTTCACCCTTGTCTGCTGTTTGAGGGTACAACCATAGAAACAATTCAAAATACTTAAGGGCTACAAATTAACATTTTTGTTTTGAATAATGTTGGTGATTATTGTAACTGCTCAAAAAAGTAAAGAAATATTTGCCTTCATAATACTCAATACACAGCAGCTCCTTGTGTTATGAACGGTTGATTTATAAACATGTTTCCAATTAAAAATAAAAAGCACCAATCCTAACTATTTGAGCTAATAGATAGCAGTAAATAGTACCCAGTCAGAATAAGAGAGTGGGACCACCTTAATTCAGTTCACCTTCAGTGTACAAACTACATTTGAATTTTGGGCACACAGGAGGCAAAACCTGAGGAGGAAAATGTTTGGTGCTGCCACATAGCTTCACAGTCATACTTGAATATTTGAAATATTTCTCTGACATGGTCTGGCTTTGCTCAGCTAGAACTCGCTATGCCAGGACTTACTGACTTAGAACACTGGATGTTAATAAATACTGCTTGTTTTATCAGGGATTTGGAAAGCAAGAGCTTGAATATTGGGGTGTAGGTGTATTTTCATAGAATGTAACCTGTGTAAATCTTGGAACATATGTATTATTAAAGTTTTTTTTTTTTTTTTTTTGTTTTTTTTGTTTTTTTTTTAAATATATTGTGACTCAAACTTAAGAACGAATTTCGGGTCCCATTTGGCTTTGTAACATGGGGAGCTGTTGTATGCAGAAGCTATCAAACAAATATATATATATTTTTTAAATAATTTTTCTATAAGGTAATTTACTTAATTTACTAGAAGCACTCAGCTCAAATGTAGACCTGTTGTCCCTTTGAATCTTTGCCACAGGGAGAGCATTACACTAGATCTTTCTTCTCCCTCTTCTGCCTCAGGGTTTTTTTTTTTTTAATAAACCTGTGGTTAAGATCTTTCTGTCTCTTTTGACACAGGAAATTCTGCTCACGTGCTTGTTCTTTTCTTTCCTCTTATGTCTCCCTCTTCATCTCCCCTGTTCTTCCCTTTCTACTCAACTGTGAATAACGGACTAACACCACCTTCTGCCCTGCTGTGACTCCGACACAATGACCTCCTCTTCTGTCCCTCTCCTCACCACATTTTGCCCTTCATGCCTGCACCTGCTCCCCCAGTTCCAAATGGCTCACCTGGTACCCCTGAAGCCATACGCGGCTCCTGTCCCACGCTCCCAGTCGCTCTGTGATCAGCCCACTAAGACCATGTCTGCCTTCCCCACCCAGGATCCTGCCCCCAGCCCCTCCCCCCGCTCCATCCCTTCCAGGGAACTGGTGCGACAAAACTCAGACCCCACCTCAGAAAGCCCGGCCCCCCAACCCCGAGCAATGAGGGATGATCGTGCTCCTTGGATCCAGCTGCATGAAGCAGAGCAGCCTCCCAAGGTGACCAGAGTGCGTGTCTGTACCCGCTGTCATTCCTAAACAAGGTCCTTGAATGTTTTGCTTCTCCAATCCTGACTGCAAGATACGCATTTGTGGAATGACAAACCAAAAATGTTCCATGACTTCATTGCCCAGATTCCACCTACATTCTGTTACACTCATGTGCGTTGTAATAGATCTTGGTTTTTTAGCAGTTCAATTATGAGGCATGATAACTCCTAAAATATTTTATTTCTGTTAATCATTGAGCATCTACAGCATGTAGCACTTTCAGAAGAGGTTGGAAGCACATTCGTGTGTAACTTTCTGTGCTGCTCTTTTAATACTCTGTACAGATTATCTATCAGTCCATTCTTGAAACAAAAAGCCATCCAAGGTCTTTCAGTCTGGCACGTCCATGGAATGGAAAATTACAAGGGTGCTTTAAGCTGAGCTTATCTTAAGAATTTTCTGCAGTAGCTTTATGGCAATATGTGTAACAGGTAAAATGATAATAGGAAAAAATGTATTTAACAAGATGAAAAAATGGAAAAGGTGCATCTGTGGACAATTTGCCAAAAACAATAAGCACATTAATTCCCCATCGTGTTTAACCTCTGTGTCTCTGTTTTCGGCAAATTGTTGTTTTTTTCCAACAGGTACCACAGAGGACAACTTCAATTGCCACAGCTCTGAACACCAACCTGTCTTCTGGGATCAGGCACCCAGTGAGAGCCAGGTGCGTCTATGTGTTGGGGAAGCAGATGGTGTAGTGCTAACAGCTGCTACCTTGCATTTGAAGGACACAGGTCTCAATCCCCCTTCTACCGTAGTGCCCTTGATCAAGTTACTTGCCCTGAATTGCTACAGTAAAAATTAACCCCTCTATTAAATGCTAGTTGCTTTAGGGGGAAGTACTAGTTACATAGTTTAATGATACTCATTAGTTATTTATCTGCTTATGTTCTCTGCCATGGTACTGAGCTCTCTATACCAGGGCGTTACGACATGCAGGATGCAGGGTCTCCCACTTGAGGAATAGGAAATTCTTTATATTCATTTAAATAACTAACTATTACTTATTTAGTTAATTTTAAGCGTGGCTTTGCCTTTTTATTTTTATTTTTTTTTTTTTTTTTTTTTTTTTTTTTTTTTACTTGAAAGTGTAATATTCCAACACATCGGAAGGCTGCAGTAATTGCAGCAATTTTTTACTGTACCAGTTAAGTTCCGAGTAGTATTTGTGAATTTTGGTTACTGCATCACATTTATTTTTTTACCTGTAACTTTTTAAATTGGTTTGTAATGTTAAGCTAATGGAAATTATTTATGCATTTATAACCTTTTTTTTGAGAGGGGGCTTTCAGGTAAACGTACTAAGGGTGCTATAGCAAGAAGTGGGATTTACACCCAAGACCTTTGAGCACAAGGCTGAAGCTCTTACCACTATTTTACCTGCTGCCAGTAATATCACCTGTTGTTATATTTCTATGAAAAACTGCAGAATTAATAGAACTATACTTGCTGGGTGAATGTGGCTAAGATGACTAACAAATGTGTCCCAATATGTTTTAGCAACCCGGACCTGAGCCGCAATGACCGCTGGGAGAGGGGTGATGCCCTGACTGCCATGTCTAACGTGCCTCAGACTGGCTCCCTGGAGAGACATCGCATACTCAGTGAGACCCGTCGACAACTGGTTCATTGTCATGTCTCCTGCTCAGATCTCAGGATATCTGTTTACCCCATTCTTCTTCTATGCCAGCATAACACTGGCAATGTTGACAAAATGGGCTTTTATGGTGTGAGCTGATTTTCTTCTAAATATAAAATGAGAATTTCTACATCTTTTGCAGAACATGGTGATGATCTTTTAACATAAGATTTATTTTCTGCTTGTTCATAAAAGCTGAAAATAAATATTTTTTTCTCCACAAGGAAATGTTAAATCTGTACATGGTGAAACAGACATTGGAACTATTGGACAATATTTGTAAAATTTTCCTTTTTTTAAATTAAAGAAAACGTTGAGCAAAATGAATCCCAAATTGTTAACTTTCATGCACACTTGTACAGAACAACAATAGGTCATAGCAACTTGGAGACAGCACTAATACACCCAGAAATTGTGAAAGCATCCACATACATAAAAAGATTGAAATGTGGAATTTGAAGGAATCATCATATCCTTATTTGCAGCTGCCTCCTACTTCCTTACTTATAAAGGGAATATAATAAAAAAAAAAATTTCATATGTTGCAAGCAATTCAAAATATACTAATTATAGCACTGAAATTGTTAAAGCATTGTATTTGTGTATGATCACAATCATGAAAAAAGGTCCAAATAAATCACATATATACTGGCCTGAGTAGTTAGTTGGATGACTAGTCAGGTCATGGAAGCACTTTAGTTCTTGTTAGATAAAACCTGATTAATTTGCAAGTGTAGTTCTAATCTTCTTTATATTTATTGTCCTCTTACTGTAACTGTTGTAAATGGGCACGAGTGCAATGAAAGTTGAGACCACTGTTTGTGTGTTTTCAGCTTCTTCAAAAATGGACTCCTCCCCTGTGCTCCCCCAGGAACGACGCCAAAAGGCCGGCGAGTCACGCACCTCATCTAGACCAAGCCGTCCAGCTGTAGGTTCCCCACACTTGCAGTGTCCTGACTGACCACATATACTCTCAGTGGTTAGAACAGAAGATGCACTTTGCTGTAAATCCATGTCCAAAGTCATTTAGAAAGACAGATCTTTTTAAGATGCTTTAACATATTGTTCACAATTCTCTTCTGGGATAAAATAAAAATACTAGAATGGAGGGAAGTTTAACACTTAAAGTAAATTAACTTTATGAAGTATACCCATTCTTAAATTAAAATATAAAAATAAAAGGCTTTTTTTTTTTTTGCATCACAGTGATGTCAATGTATTTTATCAACTGCCTGTCGCAGTCCAGGGTCGCAGGGGTCTAGACTATCCAGGAACTGTAGGGTATAAGGCAGAGTACACCTTGTGTGCAGACATTTGGCTCATGGATATTGATAATGCTGTAAAGAAATAAAATTTACGCCTTCTTTGATGTACAGTGGGGTGGGGTTTGGTTCCAACAATTTTTTTTTTCTTTTTTGTAAGTTTTGGCTTTATGCAGTGTTGGCTACACAACCATTTAACACTTAAAAACACTAATAAATGAAGGAAGTTGCCTTGCCATGTTATGATAAAAAAAATAATCTGAAAGTAATTGTGCTTTATTTGGTGGTATTTTAGCATAAACGAGTGTCACTTTTGTTACTCAGGACAGCATATAAATAGTCCAGGATAGTCAAGATCAGCCAAGTAATGAGAGATCACCTTGTGAAGGATTTCACAGGAACATACAAGGAGTGGAAGTGTAATATACTGTACTCATGTTTAAACAATATGAATATTGAATAATAATGGTAGCTGAAAGATGCTCAGGCAATTACAAATATGCGTGATGGGACAGTGGTTGTTAATTCAGGTTGTTGTGTAAGTTGAAGAGCACCCACTGGATATTAAAAAAAACTTTGATTACCAGCCTGCTGTAGCAGTTAAGGTTTAATTAATTGCCTAATGAAATATATAACCAATTATTCAAGTTACTTGAAAGGACATGGTAAAAATTACCCAGTGGTATAAATAGCGTTTTTTATAAAGTGTTTTTAGTTTTTACAAACCAATGTTGCAGTATTTTGCTGAGCGTATTTCCTGCATTTTCAGCAATAGTTTCAGTCCTTTACTGTGTCTGCTGACTCCTATACTAACTTGCCCCTTTTTTCTTTCCTTTTTCACCATGTCCAAACACCCATCTACTCACTCTCTTCCATCTTCTTCCCCCCTCAACCAATTTTCTTCCTTCTCATCTGAACTGCTTTCCTGCTCTTCTCATACAGAGTTATAAGAGGGCCATAGGAGAGGTCAGTACATGATTGCGTGCATGTGTGTCTGCACATGGATCTCAGTGGCAGCTCCAATTTGATTTTGTCAGGCTGTTGGCAATAATCAAAAACATCTTGGGGTTATCTTGATGGCACTCATAACCATACCTGCATGTCAGTTACCCACCTTCACACCATGTTTTAAATGCCTTACCTTCACTACTGCACCTCTCCAGGACCATGGCCTTTACTCAAAGGAGCGTCTAGAGGAGCCACCTAGGCCCCCTGCTAAAGCCAATGACTACTCCTCATCGTCAGACAGCAGTGAGAGCAGTGAGGAGAGTGAGAGTGGCGAAGGCCCAGAGGAGGAGGAGAGCCCCACTGACCGGTGAGAGACAGAGAAGGTTGATTGGGAAAGAAAGGTCTACTGTTTGAAGAGGGATTACTAGACTGCAATGGCATGTCTTTATGCAGTAAGTACTGCAGTTAACACGTTTTACTGCACATGTTCACTAGGGATCCAAAAATTATGTGGTCAAATGAGAATTGCTATACAAAAATCTCAGATCCCTGGTTTACTAATGGAGTAGCTCAAACCTGCATCTGGCTCTACCATCCTCCAAAAACAAAATATCCAACAAAAATACAGTGAGCTATAGAAGCCAATACTTGGCACTCAACACTAATGGTATAGTAATACCCTCATTCATACTGGTAGACATGGTAGCATAGGAAAGTCTTGCTGCTTGAGCCCACAGTTCAGGAACAAGGAAGTCTTGTTCTCCTTCATCGCACCAAATTCTGTATGCATCTAGCTGAATTTAATGTTTACTTAAAATTAAGCGAATTAGCTACATGAGTGTAATAAACCAGCTACAAGGTCGCATTTGACAGACCAGCTGTACTTCTGATCGTCCTTTTGTGTCTAAAGCATTTAATTTGCTGATGATGTGGTTTATTTACTCTGAGGTATATGTCATGTTGAGAGAAAAAAATCTGATGAATAGATGTAAATGTTTGAATGTCCGAGTGCCTCTCTTTTTAGTTACATCATTCCTTCTTGTTCTATGGTTGTGGTATTTGTTTTGACCTGACGACCAGCTCCCGAGATGCAGACTCTGACTCTGTGAATACCATGGTGGTCCACGAAGAGGAGGGCGAGGGGGAGGAGACCCAGCAGCCTGGTGGTTATGGGGACCAGACTATGCTTGCGCAGCGGGTGGGTCACCTCAAGGGTGAAGCCACACACACTAGGGTAGAGTCACAAAGATCAGGGGTGGGGCCTATTGGTTGATATGGGGGAGGAGGAGGTAGAGGAAGGGTCGTGGTGGGGGCTGCCATCTCTCTGAAAACCCTCCCAGTAGAATTAGTCATAGTAGAGAGTAGAGGAAGCCCTGGGAGACAAATTTGCAAATGATTGCTGAAATAATACTCATTTTATTGCTAAAATACACCTGTGAGTCTTCATGTGGTGTTGGCTTTGAGAACTTGCTTAACAAGTCGGCCACTGTTCCGACATACCTGGCCACCGCGTGCGTGTGCGCTCTTAGCCTGCGGTTGCTTTTGTGCAGACCCCAGAGAAGCGCAGCCACAATGGCTACACCAACCTGCCGGATGTGGTGCAGCCCTCCCACTCTCCCACGGAGAATGCCCCCAACTCCTCCCCCGGGAAGGACTCTGCCTACAACGTGAGTCCCTTCTGTCAGCCTGTCACCCCGCATACTGTTGGTGAAAGAGTCCCCGTGTGTCTCTGAAAAGCTGTAGCCTCATACAGCAAACCCTGTGTAACCTAAAGCAAAAGCACAATGTGATTCTAACTTCATGGAGTACTTTTGACAGGCGCATTTATGAAAAATTACACTCCTACATGTAACTTGTTCATGGAATTCTCTGCATCTGATAAAAAGGTAGTACATAAATGATATCTTTGTGCTGGGACTTGAACTAGGGACAGCAGGTCCCAGGTCTTTAACCATCACTACTCTTAATTTCAGTATCAGTCCAAGGGATTGGTCAAAGCATCTGGCAAATCATCCTTCACCACCTTTGTTGACCTGGGCATGTACCAACCACCAGGGAGTGGAGGAGATGCTGCTTTTTCACAAGGTGAGTCTCGCTACTGGCTGCTCATCTACATAGCTACTGTTAACATAGAGGAAATACCCATATATTGCACTATTAATCAGTCAAATGTTGTTTAATATACATTGGCTCATCATTTTACATAAACAGTTGGGGTTGAAAGCCTGCTTGTAGTTTGCTTTGTTTAAAACTCCAAATTTACTTTTACCAGTCAGTCACAAGCAATGTGCAGAAGCTTGATAATGCAGTTCTCTGTTTACTCACTGGTTAGGATTCTGGAAAATCTCAGATATAGCCAAAAAAGTACCTATAATTTATATTACAACATTAAAATTAAATCTAACAATTTATTCCAAAGCATTTTGCATGATCCACAGAAGCACCCATATAACAAGGTAGTGACTCTAGAACAACAGCATTCTGTAAAACAACAACATAACCAATGATGAGTCCCACTTTGTATTCATTTTGTAGCGGTGTAGTTTTGCAGTATTGCAGTAAGACTGAGAAAACAATACAAATAGAAACAGTAAAGGAAGGAAAACACAGAATGATATTTACACAGGTATACCTCATTAACTGAATATAATTTGTTTCTGAAAATGTTAGACTGTAAATTTTTGTATAGTGGGAGCCTATTTCTATGAAGCTAAATTTGTCTATTTTCTTTATGCTCACCTGTTTTTTTTATGCAAAAAACTCACTTATGAAGTACCTGTGCATAAAGTTCATTAAATTCAAAAAAAGGATACTTGAAATCTTGATATTCTCTAATTCAGTCTCTGACAAGGCTTTTAGTTCTGACGTCACATGCAGAGTACATGTAATGACCGTGACACTGATTCATTTTCCCGCAATAACCACACCATGGCTGTAGATGCCACCCTCACTGTACATGTTTTACACACACACACAAATGCTCCACATTTTTTACACATACATAAATGAGATTCAGCTGCAAATCCTGCACACACCTTTTCTCTTGTGCACACACACAAATATACTAAATTCAACAAGTTGAAAGACTATAGTTTGCCAATTGTATCAGTTATTACTGTCACTATAGTTGCCACGTAGCTTGTTTTCTGTGGCACCTGTTTTTGACCATAGCAGCTAATAGCTGTTACATGACAGCATCTATGTACTGTTAGAATGTTTGGAGATGCAGTATATTTTCCTACTTTTTTCCTTATCAGCTTTCCACAGGATTATTATCAGAGTACTAAATGTAGTACACTTCGTTAATATATAATGTGCTATAACTTTTTACCTTTCTACATCTACACTTCCACTCAGTTAGTAATAGTTTTTTTCAATGGGGGGAAAATGTGTTCCCACCCCATTTGAAAACCCCCAGCCAGTTTCTTCAAATATCTCTAAAACCCTTAAAGCACCTGTATACTAATGATTTCTGTCTATGAATATTTTTTTTACATATGCAAGTCTCTTATTTTGTGCAAAAATGCAAACATTGCAAGCTATTTTGGGAACAGCTAGACATGCCTGTGGTTTTCTTTATAATCTTTCCCATTGACTTGCTTGCAGTTTAAACAGCTTTTACTTGTTTTGACATTTTTTTTGGATGCAGATTTGTATATGCTTGTTTTTGATTCAGATTATGAATTTTGAAAATTTTTAAGTAGTGAGATAATGCATAACGAGTTATAACTGTAATAGTGACAACTAATGACTAAAGAAAGGAAAAGTTTCAGAACACCAACAGAAAAAAAAACCCTAAAAAGCATTCTGGTTAGCAAAACAAAGTCACGTCATGAGGTCCCATTTCAAGTTTTCTGCACAAGTTCTTATTCATTGATTTATTCTGTTAAAAACTCTGATCTTGTTACTGATCAGGGACACTCAGAAACACAATATGGGGGCTGTGAACACTGGAAGTGATTTGAATTAATGCTATCCTGTTTGGATGCTGTATACTGCCATCTATTGGTAAACTCTATGTTCTTAAGAGACATTTTGGAAAATGTGAACATAGTAAGTTTGTCATGAGTAGGCAGTATGGTAGTAAAACCTCCGCTACAGCAAATGTTGGCAGTGTAATTCATCTTAACCATGTTTCTTTCACCCACTGTAGATGTTTTCCACAGTAAAACAGACAGGTTACTTGTGGGTAATGACCCCGCAGAACCCCACTTAACTGAAGGATATGGCTTGACTAATGCCCTTCATAGGGTCAAATCCAATTCAAGCCTTATGAAGTCTGAATAAGCCTTAATTAAGATTTAGAACAATTTGATCACGTTAAGACTGAACTTTAAACCAGTCAACATGAATGTGTGCTACTAAATTCTGTTCACTTATTTCTGTGTTTGAAGGATAGAATAAATTCATGCTTTATAATCTCAAAGTAACTTGGATTTTGGAATCAAGTTTGCGTTAGAGGCGCAACATTAGAGCACAGCTTGTTCTCATAATTTGTTTTAACCAGATAGTGTTGTCAATTGGTTGTGCATTCAGTCAAAATTTTAATTATGCAAACTTGATTATTAGTTACATAAATTTGTGTGCTCTATAGCCTTTATGGACCAGGATTGTCAGACCCCTCCTTTTCCCATGATCATAGGCCTTGGCCCCAGGTTTGAGCAGCTCAAGATGGAAGTAAGGAAAGGCTCGATGGTGAATGTGAACCCTGCTAATGCCCGGCCTCACAGCGATACACCAGAGATCCGAAAGTACAAGAAGAGGTTCAACTCAGAAATCCTGTGTGCTGCCCTTTGGGGTAATTATACCAGTAACGGTTCTTCTTTACAGTGCCCCCCCCAGCTCATTTCACAAAGACATTTTAAATGATTTGAATAAAGGTCTTGACTCTCATGGCCTGTTGGTGTTTTGGCAATTTGGTCCAGATGGGATAATGCTCCCTACTAACCTTGACAGACTGCTACCATTATTATTATCATCTTGCTCTCTGCTACTATAGCAGTAAGTGGGTTTCATTCTAAAAGAAGCATAGTGTTGGATGGAACAGTGAAAACTGAAACAGATGATTGTATTCTATTTTTGTTAGTAAAATACAGCTATGAGTCCCCATGTGGTATTGACTTTGAAGAGAGAGTGTGTTAAGAAAGCACTCAGCTTGGCTCCTATGTATACCTACATAAAAGACTGTACATGTGTTATCTTACTTCAGGTGTGAACCTGCTGGTGGGCACAGAGAATGGGTTAAAGCTGCTGGACCGCAGTGGCCAGGGCAAGGTGTACCCTCTCATAAACTCACGCCGTTTCCAGCAGATGGATGTTCTAGAGGGCCTCAACCTGCTCATCACCATTTCAGGTCAGAGTATGTCAGTGTTTCAACCTACACTTCCCTCCATCCCACCTGTTTCTTAGCACTTGCCCCTAGCACCCTTCTTCTACAGTGTAGTGAAATCTTTTTGTTTTTTCTTTCTTTTTTTTGGTCAGTGTAATTATTTTTGCTGCATGTTTTCAGTTTCAAATTTAATATGTGCATTCATTCCAGATATGAGTATTCCATTTAAATTAACTTAAGATTAGATATTAAACACTTGTACTTTAACAAGGCATTTTTTTTGCATTTACAAAGAGAGAGAATTTTGTGCACTACCCAACATCTGAAATACAAGGTGCAAGGGTTCAAGGGCCACTTTGTCATTCTATACTCATGCAAAAGAGAGCATAATGTAGTTTGTCCTGGATCATGTTGCACAATACACTGAAAAGGCAATGTGATGATACAACACATGAACTGAAGTAGAATATAGATAAGTAAATAAAATGATGATAAATATATAAATATGTAGTAGACCATTATGAGGTCCTCTTGAAAGATGTAGTTTGGCTTTTGGTTTAAGTCGTCAACATTGATTATGCCTTGCTTGCTGTTTTTATATGTTGTAAACTTGCTAATTATAGACTTGTTAGGATAATTCAAAGTATATCAGCTTGCCTGGGGAGTGTGAAATCATTTTTACTGTGGTCATGTATTTCTTTTATCTCTACTTTTTTGTATTAAAGGTTGATTTAATACATAATATCATGCATGTATTTTCGTTAGTGTACGGTATATAATGGCTACAAAAGACAGCAATAACAATATTATGGTGTATTTAAAGGAAAACTGCAAGAAAAAGAGATATACCCAGAGCAGACATCACTAAAAGAGGGTATAGTGTGTTGCAGGGCACAGACATGAGCAAGACAGGTGTCAGAGGACAGGGATTTGCACTCAGGAGGGCATTTTACTCACAAATTGAAATCAGCCTATGGCCCCTGTTAAAGAAGAACAAAACGGGTACATGCAAAACAGATCCACCCAAGAAAAAAGCAACAGAATTTGCCACCATGACAGTACTCCTGCTTCCTGTAAGATTTCTCTCAATGTCCTCTGTCCTCGCTGCTGATGATGAGACTACAGCAACCACCAAGCTGGTCATCATTAACCTGTTGAGGCAGGGCTCAGCAGTGGGGAGCTGTCTTATTATAGTCATTCCCATACCTAAGTGGCACGGTCCAGCAGCTGACAAGGGCTGGATGAGCTTTTGTCACTGCCATTATAATGCCATCGTCATATTCTTTTTTCACTTTCAGGAAAGAAGAACAAGGTGCGTGTGTACTACCTTGCTTGGCTGCGAAACAAGATCCTGCACAACGACCCTGAAGTGGAGAAGAAGCAGGGCTGGACCACGGTGGGCGAGATGGAGGGTTGTGTGCACTACAAAGTGGGTGAGTGTGTCTGTGGGCACCACCCAGGAACCCTTTAATGTACACAGCAGATGAGAGTGCCCTCTTGTTTCCCTTAGCCAGCACCCGTGTTGCTTTGTGGTACACATGCACTGACATCTGGCCCTTTGCCAGTACATTTTTATCTAGACATAGAGGAAAGTAATGACACATTTTTACAGAACAGACTCTTAAGCATAAACTATCTTAAAGCAACAATTCTGGAACCCTGCAATTCACATTTGGAATTTCCAGGCTTCAGAAAATATACTGCACTATTATTTGACCAGTTCCTTAGGATAAAATGAGTGGCTGGTAGAGATGTGAACTTGTATCTCTTTAGAGATGCTGTTAAGGAAGGAATTTGGATGGAGGATGGGAGGATCCACCAGGGAGGATGAAGAGTGCTATGCTAGTGATGTCATTTTAAACATCAAATAGAACAAATCCAGTGGTTATAAGCAAAATTGCTGTTTTGACTAGTTGCACTTCAGATCCACCATCACCCCCTGGTGTATTGCTTTTTTTCTATCATCATGTTTTCATTTTCATTTTTTCAAAAATACAGAGGAATTTGCGGAGTCATCAAGTTTATTTCATGTGTCGCATGCCTAGCACTCACTGTGGCTTTTGTGATGCTCTATCTGTGCAGTGAAGTATGAGCGGATCAAATTCCTTGTTATCGCCCTGAAGAATGCTGTGGAGGTGTATGCCTGGGCCCCCAAGCCCTACCATAAGTTTATGGCTTTCAAGGTAGGAAGTCACTGTCTGTATATCTGCTTCCTGTCACATGGATGCTGACATTGGTCCATAGCCTCTGTGTTTAGGTTCTGTAGAATTGTTGGCATAGAGAGCATACATCATTTCATGTGTCATCCTTAGTCCTTTGGTGACCTGCCCCACCGACCTCAGCTAGTAGATCTGACTGTGGAAGAGGGCCAGAGGTTAAAGGTTATCTATGGGTCCAGTGCTGGATTTCATGCCATTGACGTTGACTCTGGGAACAACTATGACATCTACATCCCTGTACATGTGAGTATCTCAAATGCAGGTAGCAGCAAGCGGAATGGGAGGCACCCACTGTGTAGTGAACCAATCCTCTGACAAAACTCCTGTGCCCTCCACTGTTGTCGCAACAGATCCAGAGCCAGATAATGCCTCATGCTATTGTGTTCCTGCCCAACTCTGATGGCATGGAGATGCTCCTCTGTTACGAAGATGAAGGAGTCTACGTCAACACCTACGGGCGCATCATCAAGGATGTAGTGTTGCAGTGGGGCGAGATGCCCACTTCCGTGGGTAAGGGCCACATCAGAAAATGAGCTGTGTGCATACATTCTTGCTAGCACATGAGTAACCTCCCTTACCTCTATCTTGGCAGCACATATCTGCTCCAATCAAATCATGGGCTGGGGAGAGAAGGCCATTGAAATCCGCTCTGTAGAGACAGGCCATCTGGATGGCGTCTTCATGCACAAGAGGGCTCAACGGCTCAAATTTTTGTGTGAAAGGAATGACAAGGTAGGAGAGTAATTTATGAAAGCTTGTGTATTCACGTACGTGCAACCACACACCACTGACATGCCCTCTTCACTTTTTCCTCTGTCAGGTATTCTTTGCCTCAGTGCGCTCTGGTGGCAGCAGTCAGGTCTATTTCATGACCCTGAACAGGAACTGCATCATGAACTGGTGAAGTGATGCATCCTATCATCCATCTTTCTGCCCCCATCCTGTATCTCTTTACCCCCAACCCCCTACACCTCCACCCTACCCCCTGGGACCCTTAGCTGACTTTTACCGGGGCTGTAAAGGATCTTGACAGGCACCCTCGGTGCTTCCTATCAGAAAGTGTTTGTGTGCTTCAATGAGATGCTGTATTTCTGCACACTTGACTCTCTACCAGGTCCCTTTCACTGATTAGACGTGTATTTTACACGCACCATGCTGATGTGCCACTGGATGCCACCATCGTCTGTGGCTCAGTTGCTTTGCTGACACACTGACACGCATGCTGACCTGCTCATTGTTCTGGCTTGAGGTAAACTAAAGAAAAATACACACGGTGTATATAGTGTGCGTAGCTTTGTGGTTGGTAACTTCGTCCCAATGGGAGAATTCATTTCTTTCGCAGGGGGTCCTGTTATCTTGACTGGATTATGGATTGTTTGCTTCATTAAAGTTAGAGGAGGGCACAAAGATGTTGGTGCAACCAGAAAGGAGTTCTGAATGAAGGTGATATTTAAGCTACACTGGGAATATAGGTGACAAAGGGATTGTTCACAGTGACAGCTTATTGATTTTTATCTCTGATTTAAGGCTGCTGACTGGCCAATAGGGACACATTTCAGCCTGCTGGGTCCTCGGCTGTAATGGTGCCCAATAGGGAATCTGCAGTTCGATGCTCTCTATGCCACAAGAATCTAACAAAGGAAGATGTCTGGGCCTCCAAGGCAATACACTCTGACTGATAACCAAATTTACTGTTTTTTCTATAACATATTTCAGAACAAATAAATTTAACCAAACAGAATCATTTTATTTGTATGTTCTGTTCTGGAATGCCTAATGCAGCGTCCAGGTCATTATGGAGGATGTTGACTCTTAGTGTTGAGGTTATTGTTGTTGCTCTTATGGTTGTTTTTTTCCCCCTCTAAACTAAAGGCGCATGATCTTGGAAAAGTGAAGGTGCTGAGGATCTCGGTTCAGGTGTGTCAAAGTGAAGTAAGTTTCTTCCCTTGGTTCGTATTTGTGCAAACTCATAGGAGCCTAACAGAGAGTTTCCGATCATTTGTAGTTTTTTTTTTTGTAATTATACCATTTATGTAAAGATCCAGTATTCTTTTTGCCGTGTTGATATTTATTCTAGTTGTACTAACTGTTCTCCTTTTCCTGTAATATAGATTTGGAGATTCAAAAAGGAATAATGTTCTATTTTTGGGGGAGGTGCTCTAAGGAGATGTGGACAAGCAAGGTTGCATGTCACACTGTTTGTGAAAGGAGGAGGAGAAGGAAGAGCTTCTGAGAGGTTTCTGGCCAGTTAGCATTGCTCTTTGCTATTGGGCAGTTCTCAGTGATCAATCTAAATGTGCTGGACAGGTGTTTATATATAATATTTGGTAAATATAAACAGGGCATTCATGATGGGGGGTAGAGAGAGTAGCTGTGTGTCTGCTGACTTAGCATTGACTTCGCACACTGACTAGTTGAACTTTGTTTTGTGTGGATGAGAAGATGGCCTGGACCAGCCAAAACCAGTGGACTTCACGGCTTTTCCGCCTCAGCTCCACAACACTGAGGGTGGCATTCCCCCATCAGCTGTATAAAACAAAAACTTGTGAATGAATGTGGGAAGATGTTGGCTGACAATCCATACATGTGTGTTCTTAATGTGGTTATTTGTAGTTTTCTAATACAAAGCTTAGAATATTGATTCAGACCAGTGCCTAAGTCTCTAAATAGCACACAATAGATTGTAAACAGGCATTGTATGCGTATTTTCTAATTCGTGTGAATAGGTCAGAGTATTTCTTACAAGAGAACTTGCCAGAGTAAACGGTTTCACTTGATACTTTACACGTGTTGTCTGGCTTTTTTGCATCATCACATGGTGAAACGCACCTTACTTATTATTCTTAAATGATGAATAAATCTTATTTTTACTCTTCCGACTTTTTGTGGGCAATACAGTTTGTGTTATCTCCCTCCAGGTCTGTATTCAGGTGTTTGTAGGGATGTAGCATGTTTTGTTTTCTCATTTTAACTTAACACTGCCCGAGCAGTTGAGCTGTGCTGGAAGTACCATGGTTTACCTCCACTTACTGAGACACAGCTCACTTTCACCCCAGGCCCCTCTCTACTGTCACTACTGACGTCAAATTTTGACACGGTTCTTCTTAGCACTTTGGGAATCAGGATAGAGGCAGAATCCAGGTTGTTTGTGTGTTTTTATTATTATTATTATTATTATTATTATTATTATTAAGTCATATTCTACCAGGGATATGGTGAAAACAGTGCCTTGGAGCAGGAGGACCCAGCATAGGCTGGCCAAGGCTGATGTGTTTCTGTCACTGCATGTCGCCGACTCCTTTCCTGCAGCAAAGTGCACTTTAGCTGATGAACGATGGTGACATTTTTGTTAGTAAAGCAATGTTTGGTGGTTAATAAAGTGTAATTATCTCACACTGTATAAATGCTTTTACATCAGGTTAACTGCAGCTTACATGAGAAATGTTCTCTTGTGCTGGGAAGAGTATAGGGGAGCTGTGAAGAGAGGCCTGCTGGACCCCATGTTTTACCACTCAGCGACTTTGCTGTGTCTCTGTAATCTGTTTCTTGCGCTGTATGGCCAAAAGTATGTGGACACATGAGCACCCATGTGCTTCTTGAACATCCCATTCCAAAGCCATGGGCATTAATACAAAGCTGTTCCCCCTTTGCTGCTATAACAGCCTCTATCTTCTGGGAAAGCTTTCCACCGGATTTTGGAATCCCAAAGGTGTTCCTTGGGATTGAGGTCAGGGCTCTGTGCAGGCAAACCATGTGTTTATGCAACTCGCTTTGAGCACAGGGGCACAGTCATGCTGGAGCGGGAAAGGAGCTCCTTCTCCAGACTGTGGCCACAAAGTTGGAGCACACAGTTGTCTAGAATGCATTTGTATGCTGCATGGGTGTGGCTGCAAATCAAATCATTAGAAGGGGGGTTCTCATACTTTTGACCATGTAGTGGTACATATGTAAATAGAACTCTTGTGGGCCATGTTACAGTGTGCAAGATGCAATATTGCTGAAACCTGACCATTCCTTCCACCCATATGAGCTATCTAGGGCAGTCAGTTGGTGGTCAGAGCCACCACCTTGGAACTCAAGAGGCCTGTGTTTGAATCCCACCTCTTGCTGTAGTACTCTTGTACAAGAAACTTACAATGAATTGATACAGTGAAATTATCCAGCTGTATTAAAGGGTGAACCATGTTGAGTAGCTGAACACTGTTAAGTCGCTTTAGAGAAACGCATCAGATAAATGTACATTTCTGAGTATGGTAATTGTTTAATGCTAATCTACTGTGGTTTACTGCACCAGGTATCATACACCTTTTCCTTGCAACTTATTCTTAAAATACAGTGGTATCGTGGCTCAAAGGTCCATTGCTTTCACCTGTAACAGTGAGCGCAGACTGTCCAGCTGTTTATCAAGCACATGATTAGTTTGGTGCTGGAAGGAATAAGAGCAAAACTGTGATATTGATTTTTTTTTTTTTTTTTTTTTTTTTTGGGGGGGGGGGGGGGGCACTATGGGCCTTTATTTAAAAAAGAAGAAATTTAAAATGAGGATATTTATTCACTCAAAAGAGCAGAAACACAGGCCGTGAATGAAGATTTGTATACGCTGAAGGACTTGAGAAATTACAGATGTTTTTGGATTATCATGTAAAGAGAGAAGTATAATATATAAAATATTAATAAAATTTTTAAAAAAACAATTATTTAAAGCACAATTATTATAGTCATATAGTCACTATATCGAGGCTATGTATAATGTAGCTGGAGCAGTGAGAGTTGTTGGAGTTGGCCTTTTTTTCTTTTTTTGCAAATCTGGATGGAGATGTATCACAGCGGCAGTACATTGTTACACCTTTCTGCTTCTGTAAAGTAGCAAGAAGGGGCAGAGCTGGGAAGGTCTCAGGGTTTTCCTGTTGTTTGGATTGAGTTGTGGTGGCGCAAGTTCATTATGACACACTGGCACTGCACAGACTCCTCATGGATGGTCAATTTTTGCATGACCTCATGTTCCAACTCACCTCTTGTTAGACATGGATAGATGTGGACTTGCTACCTAATCCAGGCCAGGTGAGCCACTCATCATTGTCTGAGCACCAATCACAGGTGTCACCATGTGACCAGATTTCATAGTCTCTTCTTCATAGATATGTTGTTGGAAGCTGTATTTTCAGAAGTTGTTGATATGTGGAGATTCAGTATGGACTGCAAGATACAGGATGGTGTGTATTTTTCAGTGATAAGATGGCAGAACCTGAAGGAAGGCTGTCCTTCTTTCCAAATCACACACTTGCAGTAATCATAGTGCTGTGTCCTTATGAACAAATAGTTGGCTGCATACATGATGGTCACCGAATGCTACTGTACTCCATGTGGCAGAGCACAAACTATTTTTTAAATTAGCCAGTGACGAAACAATCGGCTGTGGAATGTACCATGTCGCGTTTGCACATTTCTGAAACGTTCCTGTTCAATTTGAAGGTTGTTGTAGTGGGACAGCATCCTTTGTTATGTTAACTTGAATTTAAGCTCAGCCGAGCGGGCAACACAAGTCTCTCTCAGAATTCCTGTGATTTCAACACCAGAACCCAAAACAGCCAAGTTTTTGGCCCAAAGTACTTAAACAGATTGCCATTTCATGCTTCTACTTGTTTGCATCCACTAACTATACTGGGTTTTTTCTTTTACTATAACAATAATGTCTTTTTTTTTTTTTTTTTTGTCTTTTTATATTACTCGAGCTCTTAAAAGATCTGTCAATCAAAGGGGTAAAGTCTGGTGGTAATCTGTTGTGGAGAACAAACTGTATAGATAGATACATATATATTAATACAAAATAAGCTTGATTCTTTTTGTAAGTTCTGCAATTTGTGAATGGATATTGATTTTAAATGTTCATTTTGCTGTTCTGTAGTGGAGGAGTGGAAGAATTCTGCCCTTTTTTTGGGGAGTTTTTTTAGGGAAACTTGTTTCTGGATGGGAAAAGCGTTACAAAGACTGGTGTCAAGATTGTGTCAGAAGAACTGCATTTGTAAAGTCTCCATGCAAAATGAATAAAACTATACTAATCTGTCAACTCCTTGCAGTTTTGTATCTTGAGAGCACAAGTAAATGCCCAACAAAAAAACGTATCTATCATGCTTGAGTGTGTGACCAAGTCCCAAGGGCCAACACATGAAATGGTTTAGGTGGGGGCTCTGCTTGATCGGTCACCTCTACATGCCCCACATCTCCTGGCCCCTAAATAATGCTTTAAATACCACAGACCAGTTTTTGTCCATAGGTTTAGAAGAATTGTTTCCATTTAGCTGTGATTAAAAAGATTTTCCCTCCACTGCAGGAAGATCACTGTGCTCCTGCATTACTGGTTGTTCAGTGGTCCCACTCACAAGGGTTACAAAATGTAGGTCTTTATTTTTAGCCCCAGTCTGCTGGAAGGAGCTCCCTCTGCCCCTTGGAACTGCTGAATCCCTCCCAGCATTAAAAAAAAAAAGCTCTGAAACCCATCTTGACTTTCTCGAATCTGGACTGCTTTGATCATCCTGTGCCTGTGTCTAAAGGTCACCTTATTTACTGAGTTGAGTTTATCACTTTGGAGAAAAGCATCTGACTGCAGTTTGCACAGACAAGCAGTTACAGGTATTTATTATGTACACTGTATACCATTGTAATGAAGACAAACCACACTGACAATCAACAGAACCAATAACCTTCCTGTATTCTTACTCAATTTGCCATTTATTCCTTTCTGAAACATTTTCACTATGCACACAGCTGATTAATAATTGCTTAAAATGAGGCACACAAAACCATCTTAAAAAGTGAAGACAGATACAACAAAAAAAATTCCCATAAAACTAGGTTGTCAGTCACCTGACACAAATCAGCTCCACAGATATTTCCATGGCTCTGCTTTTACCTCTTGAACTTCTGAGTCTGTTTCCTTTCATCATCTCCCTTCCACTGCTACTTTGCTCTCTTCATGTTTAAAACCCCCAACTGCACACACACAGTAAAAGAGAAAAAGGCCAGGTACTATGGAAAAAAAGTATATATAAAATTGCCAGAAATCTTTGCTTATTCATGTTCTTGATTCCTTCAGCACTTGCAAGGTATTTTTCTGCAAGTTCCATTGCTCTCTTTTAGGAATAAAGAGCAATGCTCTGGGTTGAAACAAGTGCATTTCAGTTCAGTCGTCTGGTTAGGATTACATAAGCACGTCACATGTTCTCACACACCTGTAAATGCGGTGCACATTTATCTTTTTCTTCTACAGCACGCGTATGTGTGCACCTTGATGCACATCTTCAGTATGGCGTTGTGTGCTCCGGCATGTACACGCAGTGTGTTATGTACATGTTACCGTGAGGGGTGTCAAGTGTGCATTATGTACAAGACATGTCATTCAGTATGTGTTTACATGGTGCCTATGTGCATCTTTCCAACTGTATGCTATATACAGTGTGTGTGTGTGTGTGTGTGTGTGTGAGAGAGAGAGACAGAGAGAGATTGTGGGATTGTGTGGTCTAGGTGTTTACAGGGCCCCTGGCTGTGCACCCCCCCCCAGCTCCCTCCTCAGTTCCAGATCTTCAGGAAGCTGTCCCAGGAGCCCGTGCACACAGCCATGCCGTCGTCCGTCACACCCAAACAGCTCACGCGATTGTCATGGCCAGCAAGCACCCCTGTGTAAAACAGCAAATGCACAGATGCTCATCTGACTTTAAACAAGATGGTGCTACCTGCTGCGGTGGTCACGGAAAACATTCACGCAAGGGGCTGACAGCCCTTAGGAAGGTATAAGCAAAAATGAAATAGCTTCTTTCCACAAACTGATTTTTAGCAGATTTATTCCATGAAAAACATCCCTCAATAGGACCCTGATTTGAAAAAAAAAAAAACGTGAAACTCCCACTTCACTGTTCTGCCCACGTGCATTTTGCTAACAACTAATGACCATTGGCTTTTGCTTTATATCATACATGCGTTCAAAGAATGGATAAGAGACAAAAATGCAATTTAAGGGAAAAAAAGCACCATAAAATCCCTGCATCTTCAGAAGTTCATAATATGAAAAACCAGCATTTTCTCTCCACCTGCACAGTCCAATTCATTCCATGGCCCACCTGCACGCTCGCTCTTCATGGAGTCCCAGATGTTGCAGTTGAAGTCGTCATATCCAGCCAGCAGCAGGCGTCCCGAGCGGGAGAAGGCCACCGAGGTGATGCCGCAGATGATGTTGTCATGGGAGTAGAGGCCCAGTTCCTGGTCAGCCCGCAGGTCAAAGAGCCTACAGGTGGCGTCATCTGAGCCTGTGGCAAAGGCGCTGCCATTGGGGAAGAACTGGGTCCAAAATGATGAGGAGAAAAGAAGTCAGTTCCAGAACCTCAGTGTAAGCCTCCACAGTGACATTCAGCATTCACAGAATTGCTCTTTTTACACCTGGAAGCCCAGGTGAGCTGGTTCCTAGTGGAGTGTAGGGAGTTTTAACGTGAAGGTTGCCAGCTTGAGCCCCACTCCCTCCTACTGCTATAGCATCCTTGAGAAAGGTACTTATCCCAAAATTACTCTAGTAAAAAAATTTTTTAAAAATTACCCTGTTGATTGTTTAACTGGTGATGACAGCCACACACATATTTTATAGCCTTTTTTAATAAGATAATCAGTAAACCTCATAATAGAGGTAGGGTTTCTTTTATAATTTTTTCTTAATCCGTTGCAATTAAATAAGCATTTACTATCTTATTTGGGTATTTAAGGTATGCCTATTTATCTTCCTTATTTTATTTATCTATATTCATATCCCACAGAAAAAGGTACACAAAGACTTTTAAAAAAAACTACAATTACAGAAACTACCCTGCTGTACCAATGAGTTAACAAGATGGATTTTCACTTTCTTCGATATTAAGCCCCTTACAGGATGAGTCCCTTGATCAAGGGTACTACAGCAGGAGATGTGATTCAAATATGGGACCTCTAGTTAGGCAACATGTTAACACGGAGTAAAGTACAACTGACCCACTAGTGGGCACGATAAACTGGGTAACATGTACTAAGGCCAGCTGGGACCTCAGGCTCCCACTGAAGGTAGAATGTATATATGACCCTAATGCTGAAGATGGACCGACATGAAGTAAGGGAGACATCATAAACACAAGCATGCAATACTATCGGACTCCCACAGCCTGTCGACTCACACAGACGGCGTTGATGTCAGACTCGTGGCCAGTGAATGTCTGGCGGCACATGCTGTCCCGAATATCCCACAGCTTGATAGAGGCATCGCAGGCGCCCGACACAAAGGTACGCGAGTCCGGTGAGAGCGACAGGCTCATCACATCCCCACTGTGGCCCGAGAACACCATGGTCTGCTGCCCTGTCTCGACATCCCACAATGCACTGCAGGACAGGAAGCGCCACTGCACATTTAGGATCTGTGTTTATTCTCAGTGCTGGCCAATCTTCCATTTCAGAGCCATAACAGATTTGGACATTGTTATCAAGGGAAAAAAAAGAAAGAAAGAAAGGAATGGTGGTTGAAGTCAAGCTGTCGGGCAGCACAGTTCCGAAGGAAACGGGCAGACGTACCAGGTCGTGTCTCCTGAGCTCGTCATGATCTGATTGTCATCAATGAAACGGCAGCAGGACAGGTAACCTAAAAAGGGCCGAGACGCAGCCGTGAGTCACGGATCCCTACCATCCACCAAAGGAGAACCATCGCTGCGCTGGATTGGTCACTTGCACAGGACACAGCATTCAGAAGTCACACAGGAATGAGAAGTATTCCCAAACAGCACCAATCCTGGAAATCCCTAACAAAATTGCCCCCCCAACAAGCACACGTTGTAGACCTGTCTCACCACATGTCCCTTCTGGAAAGTGATAGAGAGTAACAGGGGCTCAAACAAGGCACAAAAATGGATTTTTCCAATCAAGCACAGTCCCTGATCCCCTCGGAAGTACAACATCCTGACCTATGCCCACACTTGAACAGACATGAAGAATCCAGTTACCAGTAATTGTATGCAGCTGGGAATCTGCACCCGTTGGAGTGCAGCAGTCCCTTGGTATCAAAATCTAATTTGCCCCTGAAAATGTGTTGAATACTGAAACTGCGAAAACCGAATGCCCACTTCCTAGTATTTTAAATGGTCCCGGTGCATCCAAAAACATCAATAGAAGCATCAACCCATGGCTTTAGTATGATAAAACACCAGTTTCCTTATTCAAAAACACTTAGTTATTCATTTGCATATTTATACACATGATACAGTAGGTACAGTACAGGAAATTTTCATTATTGCCGCCACCAGTGTATTGTTAGCACACGGCACAGATGCATTCAGACAAGCGCTGGCACATGCCCATCTGGCTTTGGATACATTCGTAACAATACACACCATTTATTATAAAACATACAGTAGTTTTATTACAGTAGTGTTGGCATTGGCTAATTTTTTCCAGATTTGTTGATTTCCATTTGACCACCAATATTCTGGTATTAATTTTCAAAAGCTGTTATAGCGAAAACTTTAATATAGAGTTTGGATACCAAGAGATTGCAGTATATCCTAAAAGTAACATTTGTATTAAAGTGTCACCTGCACTACTGTACTAATATTTACAGTATTTAGCTACACTGTTTATATTGGAGATAGCTTGAGATATGAGTCTTTGACTTAAGACTTTTAGTGTATGAGTCAAATTTTATATCCATTTCTCAGTTGAAAGCAAATAAGAGGCTACTCTTTCCACTTACAGGGAACAGGAACCAAGTGTGGGGGAATTTTCAAAGTCTGCATCGGCAGCCACTATGATGCAAATAACTGTATTATTTGTACAGTGTTTATTTAACTTCAACTTTGTTACTTTATACTGATGTTGATCAGTTATGCTGAATGTGTCTGAAGGAGCATCCATCAGGTCAAATTTCTTCTACTTGGGTATTAAAGTCTCAGAATATAGACTTATGTTACATATACTCACACATACAGATATGACATTCATTTTTAAGAAGCAAAATGTGGAGATGTTGCTGAATGTTGACACTGATGAACAGTAAGTCCATTCTCATCTCGCAGCTGACAAACGCAATGCGTGCGAACATAACCGACACAGCGATTAAAGTTCAGTCAAAACGCCAATCAATCCTGACTGTCTAAGCGCAATGATGGAAAGGAAAAAGCCAGAAGACCCCAGCAGATGCACAGAGCATCTGAAACAACAGCACACACGGAAACTGCTTTAGAGCGAGCGCAGGACTGTCTGAGCACAGCCCAGCCAGAACTCCATTCCCCAAACGATCAGTGCTGCGCACAAGGGCTGACAGGTTGGAGCTACAGCACCGCTGCAACTTGATGTATGGAATATTAATGAACCCTCTTCTCGAATTAAATGACCATGTTAAAGCCTTTTGTGCAGAGGGACTCCAGTGTTGGCTCTTTCCTTGCTGGAGGTAGTGAGATCAGTCCCCCTCACAGCACACGTACAACCACCACCCCCAGTGTGTCTGACGCGTCCGGTCTGAAATGCTCAGCAGCTCACATTACATACAGTAATGACACTTGCCAGTGTACAGTGATTCTGGCAGTACCTGTGTGGCCTGCAAGCTCCCTGCTGACCCGGACGTTACCCTCCCGCGTCTTCAAGCTGTAAATGGAGCAGATGTTGTCTAGGCCTCCGCAGGCCACAAAGTTCCCAGAGGGGGCGTATGCACATGTCATCACCCAGGAGGACCGCAGTGGGATGGCATGCATCTGGCATATGCAGACAGGCAGACAGATGGTCAAACTGATGGAGAAACCGCTCAAGCAGTATGACATAGGCAGTGAGACAGTGGATGAAATACCTTGTTGGTGGTGTAACTGTCCCAGATGATCAACTTCCCATCCTGGGATGCACTGACCAGCAGCCTAGAGACATGGTGCAGAGGTTAGGAGTGTTACTTCACCGTATTACTGTATTATTTGATCACCCACTGACACAGACAGACCCTTGGAGGAGTACATGTGTCAACTTACAAGGCTCAGAGCGAGTAGTTGGAGCTCGGGGTGCATGAAACAGCCCACACAGGGCAGAGTAACACCCATCCAAGGAGCAGCATGCCGTCACTCCACCACACACTCACCTGGAATCCGAGTTCCAATGCATGGCATAGATCTTGGCCAGGTGCCCACGGAGGGTGCGACGTGTGCGCATTTGGATCCGGCCCAGGGGGTCCAGGCCCGCAGTTATCTAGTACATGCGCAAAATGGACACGAACTAGGAACTGAGCTGTCGGCAGGGACACAAGTGACCAGCAGAATACATGATGGCGCATCCTCGGAGATCAGCGGTCATTGTCCCTTTCATTCATTAGTATTTATCATTATTTGTAATACATATCCAGATTCATATCGGTGAACTACATTTGTTTTGTGGTGTAGCATAAGCTGATTTATGTTAAACCTCAACTTGTGCAAACTATTTTATTTCTGCTGTGCACTTGTGTGTAGTGAGGTGGTACAATAACTTTTAATGTATGAAACCTTTAGAGATGAACAAGTTAATATTGCACAACACAAAAAAAATACTCTTTATCGGTAATGTTCACTAGGTTTGTAGATGGTGTGAAACCTCACCTGCATGAGGGTCGAGTCTCCACATGCTTTCCTGGCATCCTGAGAGAGGGAGAGAAAGACAGACTCCAGTGTGTTACACAGCTTGGGTTATAGCCCAAAGGTTCAAGGCCCATTACAACCCCTGCCAGAAAACCATTGACCCAGCTATTAGTCTGACTTTCTCAGTTAGTACAGGTAACCTTGAAAAGAAAATATGAACAAAAAAGAAAGCAAGTAACACATTTCTACTTTTTTTTTTTTTGCCAAACTGCCATATAATGATCATATTAGAAAGTATTTAGCCAACACCTTTGTCCATGTTGACTTTAAATGTTCAATACACTGAACTCCCAATCACTTTTCCAGCTTAACAGCAGCACTATGAAACACACACACACCCACACACACACACAAACAAAATGGCCAACTCAATTTTCCTAGTCTACATGAAGCAAATCTTTTGACTGTGACAGAACAGCAGAGCACCCAAATAAAACACAAACTCAGGGAGAAAAGGGAAACCCCACAGACTGCGCCGGATTGCACCTACAATTCAGGCCCACACTCAGTGAGGCAGAAGACACCAGCACTACCCGCTGTGCCACTGTACCACCCTGTAAACAGGATGCCTCCACTCCAGATGTCTTACCCTTATCTGGTTCCTGAGCTGCTCAGCCTCCTGACGCAGCTGCTCCAGTTCACTCATCGTGGACCAGATACAGTCCGTCCCTCTCGCCGTAGCTCAGACCCTGGGAGCACAGGAAGAACAGAGTAGAAAAGTTGACTTATACCTCTTCCAAAAAGGACAAAAGTATAAGATTAGATAGAAATGAGTGTCTAATATGACAGGATGATCGGTGAGGTCACAGGGCTCCTCCAGCCCCCTTCGAATGCAAATCAACAAGTCAACAGGACAGGGCTCAACAGTTAGTGCCTCAGCAGGGTTACACATCCAAATCCAGCTACCTCACATGAGGTTAAACCATAAAAACCATCCAATTAACTTCTCGCACGTTTATCACATCTGAAGTTCTGCCTTCACCTTAACAGCTCTGCCTGAGCTCCACCATGATACACAAATCCCACCATGCAGCTCGAACGCCATAATCCACATGTTTATACATGAGAAGATGAAGCACAACTGCACGACAGCAGCTGCATGGCAATCCATAATCAGATGTAATCTGGGTAAACACATCATCCACACTCCATGTAACTGTAAAACTCCTGATAAACTGAAATGAGATTAGGATTATCTCTGCCAGTTTCATGGAGCCAGATTACCATTTGTGTTTGTGAAATGACAAACTCCATAATCCGCATTCAATACTGTGTCTAACAGGCTCAAACTGCACCCTTTTGAACAACACACACACACACACACACACACACACACACACACACACACACACACACACACACACAATATCCTGTGTTACGTAAAAAACAGATATTAAGAGCGTCTGTGAAGTTTTTTTTTTGCTATTATAATCTAACAAATTTCCACTGTCACAAAAGCACCAAAGCATTCAAAGCCAAAAAGATGGCATTCAATACTTGGGACCACCAACTCAGACGTCACACCCAATTCCACCAAAAACCAAATTGTTTTCATTGCAGAGTGCCCCCTTGCTGCTCCACATCCCTCAGCAACCATATAAAACACAGCAAGAAGCAGGGTCACATCCTACAAACAGGTGAAGCGGAACAGAACTGCTGCACCGTGACCATCCAACATTTCCTCCTCACCTTCCACGAAAAGCCTGGTGTGAAATCCCCATGACACACAACCACACATTGTTTGCTGCGGAAGTCACTAGTTGTACTGAAAAGAAATCCAATCACACCTGCAGTCATTCAAATAAGCAGTGGTTCCGTTACCCAAACCGTCGGCATGCAAACTAAATTCAAATGAAGCCGCACATTCCGAAAAAATTCCCTGCCTTCGCAATGACCCATGTCCACCCCAGCCTGTTCCTGTTCCAGAGAAGGTGAACATTTGCATTGCAGATGCCCCTCGGTGACACTAATCTTCCTTGTTTGCCTTCTCGAGCGATGGCAAGGTTCAAGGCTGCTGCTTCTGAAGTCCCCAAAGCACGACGCCACCTGGCAGGAAACAATTAGCTGGATCCCTGGTCCCAGGGAGAACCACTACATAGACGCAACACTAATGGGCGGCAACCGGGGAAATTAGCAGGACCCGGGGCCACTGCACACCTCTGAATTAGGAAATCGACTCGGGGGGGTGGAGACATTAAGCAGCAATACCTTTGGGGACACAAATCGCTCCACGTTCATTTTTGCCATCTTTTAAACTTTACCCATCAAACACTCCCTGATCAAATACCCTCCTCAGACCCAGCAAAAAAAATAAAAATAAAAACTGGGATGCATTTCTAATGTTTTATATTGTCTAAGCTCCACCCCAAATATGTGCACCACTTTAAAGCATAAAGAATGTGGTCTACACAACACACCAGTATTCACAGTCCCCATATACCGTTTGGAAGATGTGCTTAAAATGTCCTCTAGAGTGGACAAGAATTGTATGGCTCAGTGTCAGGGTGGTGAGGGAGGGTGACCGCAAGGACCCCCAGGTGACAATCTGCACCACATCTCTGCAAAGATAATGGGACACCAACAATTTCAATGACAAACTTCTATTCCATTACAGTGGGCAGCACCCTGGGCTGTAGGTGGGTGTCCAGCTGTCTGTGTGGTGCTTTCATGTTCTCCCCATGTTTGCATGGGTTTCTTCCAGGAGCTCCAACTCTCTCCCACAGTCCAAGGAGATGTGTTTAGGTGGATTACTGGCTCAAATCACCCCATAGCGTGTAAATTTGTGCTTTGCATGACTCATCTATGCAACAGGAACTCCAGTTACGTAGCTGACACTGCTGTGGAAGGTGACTATCGGTGCTGGGTGCACTGTACTAATGACAGGCATGTTGTTCCATCTACTAAATGAACAAATCTGGGCTGAAGCCCATCAAGACTGTAACCCATGTATCAAGGGAGTAAACACAGGAGGTGGGAGAGTTTTAGTGTCCACTTCTTTCCTTCCTGCTTTCAACTCAGAGCAGAAATGAAGTCCTACCTCCTACAAGCCTTACTGGCTAAAAACATACAAAGAAACAGCAGTGAAGGTTCATGTGCTGAATGTTGCAATGATTCACAGGTAAGAGTACAATGCAGAGTTATGATGTATTTCGGCCACAGCCAGATGTGCTTAGGGCACGGCGGAGTGCAGGCGTGTGTGCGCGCACGGGTGTGTAAACAGGATGTGATGCACACTTCCCCTCATGCGCCATACGCTGCTGTCAATCGAGTCTGTTCATGCAACACAACCCAGAAAAAAAAAAAAAAAAAGAAAAAAAAAGTTCAGCTCTCTCACACACACACACACACACACACACAGGCTGAAACAGTCCAGCTAGTATGAAGCACAACTACCAGTTATTTTATTATGCTAGCAGGATGTGAACTTTCACTGCAACTATTTTTTAACCAATACACCCCAAGTTACACTACAGTGTGGTACATAGTGTGGTACACATTCCGTGTTCCTGCAGCTCAACAGTGACACACAGTTACATTTCTGGGAAATCAGTGTGGTCAGTTGTGAAACAGGGTAAATGTATGCCAGTAAGGGTGTGGGTTCAAGTATGCTGAGAAGTCCCTCAGGGGTCTGTGATCATGACACAACATAACAGTGTGAACAACAGAGCAGTGTACAACAATGCAACACCTGAACTTGCAGGTCACAGGTTACCATTTTAATACAACACAAGCAACCGTTCAAAATGACCGCAGTATAACAACGCCAGGCCACCTTACATAAAAGACCCTGAGCCGGACACATATGAGCAAGCAGGACTGTAAAAGAACTCTCCAGGTGGATGGCTTCCTGTGCATTGGTGCACACACAGGTATAAATTATTGATGGACCTGGAGGTTTTCAGCATCAGCACAAGATCATCACCACCTTGTATGTGTGCGTTCTCCCACCAGGCAGGAGGAACGTTGTGTAACTGTGCTTCGTTTGTTATTGCAGAAACGGGAAACACTCTCAGCGGACAGCAGGACACGGCCGCCAGAATCATCTTACAACATCATAATCGCTATAACCACCATCACCATCACCATCATCATCAGCGGCAAAGCGACACCGTGCCCCCCCCACACACACACACACACACACACACACTACCTGTTCGTGGGTGGAGGGCGATTCGCGCGGATTTTTATTTAATTTGATTGATGCAAGAAGGGCCGGAAGGCAGAAGCGCAAGGCCGGCTCTGCTAGGGGGCCGTCCTCTGCTTTCACTTTCCACGCGCGAGACTCGAGCTCAGGGGACGCGCGCGTGCACAAGGACCGTCGGGCCGGATCGCCTTCCTCATCTCCGCTCAGCTGCTCTTGTGTTCATCGCCCGGTCTGGCGCCGCGGTCCTCTGTGGGGCGGACGCTACAGACACACCCCGCTCCCCTGCGCCGCGCTCGAAGGCCCCTGTGCTGTGTTCAAGCACAGATCGGGGTTTCCTTTCTGCGGGTGTGTCCTCGTCAGCCGTCGTCGTTGTCGTCCTCCTCCTCCTCCTCCGCTCCCCGTCCAAAAAAATACAATCACGTAAAAATTAAAAGTGAGAGTCCTTCACGGGCAGTTTCTTCTGCGATCAGCACCGGTGGAGCCAAGCAGGACGCACAGCACCCGCCCATCCAGCGGCCCGACAACACACTGCGGCGCGACGCAGCTGTGCCCAGCCGTTGTTTACGCCGATCCAGGCCGCGACATTTTGAAAAGCCGCACTTACACGCGCGCGGACCCAATTAAGACCCAATTAGAATGTACCGTTCAGCTCGAGCGCAGTCTCGCGCAGCTCGGCCACACCCATCCAGAGAGCGAGCGAGCGAGAGAGAGAGAAAGAGAGCGAGCGAAAGACAGAAAGAGAGCGAGCGAGCGAGAGAGAGAGAAAGAGAGCGAGCGAGAGAAAGAGAGAGAGAAAGCGAGCGAGAGAGAGAGAGCGAGCGAAAGACAGAAAGAGAGCGAGCGCGAGAGAGAGAGAAAGAGAGCGAGCGAGAGAAAGAGAGAGAGAAAGCGAGCGAGAGAAAAAGAGAGCGAGCGAGAGAGAAAGAGAAAGCGAGCGAAAGAGAGTCAAGTGGCCGTCAGATTGGTACAAAACGGATGTATGGAGTCACGCGGCTTGTAAGGGTACGAAATTGATTTAAGAATACATAAAATGGCCTTTATACACAAATATTAGCTTTTATATATTATTACCTCTGCCTGGAAGTACTGTGAGGTCCATACCCTGAACAAATAAAAAATAAACTTAATTCATTAAGTTCTTTACCCATTTCTACATCCGGGTAATTAGTAAAAATAATAATTGAATGAATAAATAAGTCCTGTAACTCAGTGTATAAACATAAGCTCTTTGTTACCTTTTCTTAGTTGCCTTTGAAAAGTTATAAATAATGGTAATAATGACACTGTTATATAGGGAATTATTTAAATGGGGATAAAAGACAAATAAAAATTCTTTCCCTTTGAGGTGTATTAAATACTTGTACATATCTGCAGTTTCTGAGCATGTTTCTATATTGCTGCCACCAAGTTGCTCTTACTAATAAGAATATAGAAAGAGCAAATTTTGATTTTTTAAAACACTACAGTCAGACAAATTAATAAAACACTACATGAACAGACCCAGGTCACTTTACAGTCTGAAGGGTACAGGGATGTACTTTTTCTCTAAGCGTGAGCTTGTCCTTCAGTAAAGTCACACAGCTCTCTGGTGCTTAGATGTTCCCCAGATGCATGTCTCACTGTCACACACATCACACCTAGTGTTTGTGCCAACTGTAACGACAGCAGAGAGCCACCAGCAAGAAAAGGAGAAAGAAATGTAGGCCTACTTCATGTGGCCAGGCCCAAAAACGCAACAGGATGTGACATAAGGTAACCGTCTCTGGACAGAAGTACAGCCCCATTAGATGAAGAGCTCGTGACAGAGCTCGTCTGTCTGGTGGCAGAGGCAAGATCCATTACCCTCTATTCTATTGTTCCTCTGACACAAAAACAGCATTGCTATGAATTTGGACAAATTAATAAAAGATCCAACTTGGAATCCATCTGGCATCCACCTAGCACAGTCCTTCAACCCCCAAGAGGGAGTCTCTTTGCTTCTGCTAAAGGGATGGGTGGAGTCTCCCAATTACAAAGCCAGTGTACAGTCCCTGTCTTTGGAGATGACCCCCCCCTCCTGGAAACAGGCCAGTTGGGGGTATAGGTGGTTGCTCACTTCATCTGAAAGTAGGAAGGGAAGACAGGTTGCCTACCAGCAGCATCAGTAATGCATCCATGCTGAGAAACATGCATATGTTGACTTGTCATAACCTTTTATATACAGAACAGGTACAAATCCCATACAATATCAAATGGCTTAAAAAACTGCCTGTCATGTTTCTCAGGGTCTCCAACTCCCATCACTTAACTGTGTCCCTCTCAGCCAATAAAGGTGGACAATACCCAGGGATAACCTTGCTTGTAGCAAAGGCTGCACCCTCTTCCCCTGAGTACCACCTTCAATGGCAACTACACCTCCCATTTGTAACAAAAAAAAAAACCAGAGAAAGGGGACAGCGCTGCTTTGTACACTGAAGTACAGCAGCCATGTACAACACAAGTGAGACATTTGTATGAACTTTGAGTTACAGTAAAAAATCTTATTTGAAGATGACAGGAGCACTTTAGTGCCAAGTTTTAATCCACAAATAGCACTGACCCTCATGCTGGAAAGACTGCAAAGATTTAAAAGTGCAAGGAATAAACAGGTTTTCTATTCTTAGAATTCTTCCTACTGCTGCCAGAAGGCAGCATAGCTTCTGCACAACAGCAGTTTCAGAACCGAAAAGTTAAGGAAATGCAAGTGATTAGGAAATTTGTAATGTTTCTGGCAAGTGGTTAAAACTAGAATGTTCCCTCTTGATGTGCTGTGATTATGTAGTCTTTGGCTATAGTACATTTTGTATTTACACAAAAAGTAAACGTTTTAGTAGAGTTACTTTCACAGCATAGTCTCAGTTCAGTGAAGGTCTTTAATAAGATGCATAATTTCATTTTCCACATAACTGAAGTCTCCATGATCAGTTTAAACACTGAACTTTACATTTGTTGACTTCCCCCATAAACAGACCCAGGTCACTTGATTTCACAATTGAACACAGAACAGCAATAATCCAGTGGGACCTTGAGTCCAACATGAGGAAAATGTAGGGATAGGCCAAACAAATGCAAAATGGAAAGATAAGTACATCAGTATAGTAAACACATTGGGAAAAGCAGAAATTGTGCTGCCTGTTCAGAGGGGCTTGTATCCCTCCAATTTCTTTCTCTTCCAGATGAAGAAAGTCACTGCCAAAGTAGCAATGAGGATCAGCAGGAGGATGCACAAGATGAGGGTCAAGTTGCTACCAGCTTGTTCCATAGGACAGTGGTCCTCTGCAGGAAGAAATATTGATCACACAACTGAACTGATGCATAATGGAATAGTGGTAGGAAGAGGTTAGTCCTTTAACATTGGCCCAAACACCAGTTAATACAATTCCTGTTGGAATGGCACAAATTCACTGATTCCCACAGGAAAGGGGAACACCTTTTAGGTTTAGGAAGCAAGTTGCAGAGCTGGTTTTTGGAAACTGCATATAAAGTCAAGCTAGTGTGCCATGTTACTCATCTGCAGATGACATTTGAAGTTCATTTATGCTCTGCAGATCCCAATAAAGTCATTCTAAGGCAAATTAAAAATTTCTGGATAAATTACAAGTGGTAATTGTATCAGTTAAGTGTTTTCTGCCCTCTGATGGCCAGATGAGACAGTACAGTCCATCATGAGCCACATTTTTCAAACTAGTAACCTGCAAATATGATGCTTGCAGCACAAGGTACAGAAGTCAAGTTGCTTACAAAAGCATTTCCAAAGTCATAAGCCAATTCATTTATATTCTGATCAGGGGACTTCATTACATTGTGAAACATACCAGGGCCAAAGGCAGGTCCAGTAAAATCCAAGGCTTGGATTCTTTGCTGGAAGATATCCATATAATACTGCCTCCCAAATGAAATGGACTGCTGGTTGCATGAGTATGAGTGGTGCAGTTGGGCACTGAACAGCTGCAGAGATTCATTCTTTGCAGAATAAGTCTTTTTAGGGTCTAGAAGTGGAAAGAAAGTTGCCTTTATTTCACCAGTTGAGATCAATGTTTGCATTGATTTACCCCCCCCCCCACATTAAAAATGTATTCTATACTGAATGAACTGCTATTGGGTTAAAGTTTAATCATGTTTAAAACTCAAAATGGAGCTGTACCAGTTTTGATGAAATATGAAGCTACACTTTAAACTGGGATTTAGGAAAGACTTACCTGCATTTGGAAAGGGATAAGTCACTGCAAAGGCAATAGTGCTGACATGTACTGCATTAGTTGTCATGTTCTGAAAGAGAGTGTTAAATCCAGGGGGATTACAACCAATACTCCATGAAAGTTAACTGAAAATCTCAGTAGTAATTATGCAGGTACAGTGTGCATGTTGAATCTATCAATTTTCACAGTAACTTGTACTTTAAGGCCTTTACACCTCCAGTCATGCATCCCCCGACAAACCTTCTGAAAACGGAAGAACACGACTCCCTCTTCAAACTTGAGGTGGAGTGTTGCTGTTGTCTCACCACAGCCTCCCTTGGCAACTGTTCTGGAAGGCACGACTAGGAAGACTCCTTCAGACTAGAAGAGATTGAATGAGGCACGGTGACCACTGGAACTACCTTGACAATGTTTGTAGCAGGTTTAGTAAATTCTTATTCAGTGCATTTTGATTCAATTAGACCATTAGAATAATCTATAGCTACAACAAAGCAAACTCCTTTCTCCAGGAACTACAAGGATTTACAATTCTGCATGCAACAGATGTGAAACTAGTACCATAGAAGAGCTGCATACCATGTTTTTGAATATGGTGCGGTAGGCCACCCTTATTTGTAGGGCCATTTCTGCCTTCACACACAAGATACCACCTTCCCTCTCAATGGTGTAGTTTCCCACTGTTGGTGGGGCATGCAAGGTGTGTACTGCAACTCTGGGAGTAGTCACAGTTGAAGCAGTTGTCTTTGGGGTAGCAGGGATCTCTGTCTTGGAAGTAGGAGCTTCTGTTTCAGTAGACTCTGAAGATTGGACCACTGAAGTAACAATCATAGTAGTGGTAGTTTCTTCTGTTGCCATGGTAGACTGCACCATAGTTGTGGACAAATTAAGTGCCTTTGTTGCAATGGGTGCCATTTTTGTGGCTGTAAATGCCACTTCAGTTGTAGAAGCTGTGTCTTCCATTCCAACTTCTGTAGTCAGCTCACTAGTAGAGGACAATTCTGCCCAAGGGAAATTAGACCCTGTAGGGGATGGCACCTCTGAGGTAGATGTCTCCTCAGCAGTAGAAGATGGCTTGTCCCAGTGATAAGTCACTTCAGTCATATCCACTGGCATCTCTGAGGTAGAATCTGATTGTCCCTGAGGGTACAGAGTCTCTCCAGTGAGGGAAGCCAATTCTGTTGAAGGGTAAGTTGACATTCTTGTAGGGGTTGGCCTTTCTGAAGTAGCAGTGTTTCCAGTTGGTTCATCCCAATGGTAAGCAGTCTCCATCATTGGCATCTCTGAGGTAAAAGCTGGCTTTTCCCAAGCATAAGGGGTCTCCTCTGTTATAAATGTAGGCTCCTGGTCTGTAGCAGAAGCAAATTGGGTTTCACTTGTGGTCTTCATAGTTGTATCAGCCTCAGGTAAAGCAGTCTTCAGAGGTGCACCCTGCCTGTGATCATATGGCATCCTGGCTTTTGTCAAGGTATACAGATATGGTGTTGCAGTTGGCATTGCAAGGTGTACAGCAGTTTTCTTCAAAGTAAATGAGAATGCTGAAAGAGCGGTTAAAAATATCAGTTATACTAGAAACAGATTAGGGCAACTGCAGTTTCACAAAGGTTTGTGAAAGATTAACTTTAGCTGTACAATGAGCATTGCAACTAAACAGCTTGTAACATTCAAGGTTCCTTCATCTACATCATTAAGCTTTTTAAATTACAAAACAAACTAAATCTGACTTTCCCCTTTGAAGCAAGCATTGCGCCTTTTCATATTTTCTGACCTGATAGTATCTAGAAGAGCAGTGAACCACATCGCCATGCTTCATGCACACAGGTACTACTATAATTTAAGGCAGGTTACTTTATCCTAGATCATTGTCCATTTAATTGATATTCACTTCAGTATCCAAGGGGGAAAAAAAGTTTAAACTGCAGTACTACAGAAAGATCCCAGTCCTGGTCTTGTCATGCATAAATATTAGCATGAAGCCAATGATTCATAAATAGCACTCAAGTCAAAGGATTTCTCTTTATGAACAGAAGATTGTGAAGAGCCAGGTTGAGTCAGAGGTAACTTGCAATGAAGTTCCAGCATTACTGATGGAAGGCCAAATTGGACAGTTTATCAAGTTCACTTTACCACTCAAGTACTTGCACCCTGCTGTAGCTATGAAGTTGCAGTAAACTCAATCACAGGTTTGCATTTCCAAGAGGAAATACTGAACAAAGTCAACAACCAAAGAACTAAAGCAAAGAACCTGAGAGGGCAACAGCTGCTGTTAAACGCTACAGGAGAAGAGAACAAAGCCCACCTTAAACTCAATCATAACATTTTCTTTAGTGGTAAGGAAAGAAAGATGCTCACCTATGACCGCAGCCAAGGCCAAAGCAGACGCTAGCAGACGCACCCCGGTTCTCTTCATGGCGACCATGGATGCTTATAGCACAAAGGACTCCACGCCCAAGGTAAGGTGAAAATCGAGGTGCCCAAGGAAGGGTGAGTACTTAAGGGCTGCCTGCAGCTGCGCCAGTCTCACTTCCCCTCCGCCCTCACAGCATGCAAAACACGGCCAAGCAGAAGCAGCGGCACTCCTGCGCCCCTCCACGCTCCGCTCCCCGCGCACTAAACAGTCGCCCCTTGCCCGTCCCGCGCGGCTTTTTAACTGATCGCCGGGCCATGAGAGAAGCACGAGGTGGGGGCGTTCCTCGCAGGGAGGGATCCACCCACAAAGTCCAAACTTGGTCATTCCGGTGGAATGCTTATTAACGGAGCGAAGGTTTCCGTTTATACCGCTTTTAATTGAATTGCGAGGGAAAGGTCCTGCTCCGGAGAAGTTGGCGAGACTATTCGGTTGGTTGGAAAAACATTTAATATTTTCACAGCTTCTAAAAATACTGTTTAGGTTATGGCTAAATAGCTTATGGTTATACCCTTCAAAAATATTGAAAATCAGTTTTATGTCCCATTTGTTTTCACTTTTTTTAACTGATGCTCTTCTACAAGGCCCCCTGCATTGTGAAGCTGCTTACGTCGATTTACTTGTTTATATAAGAGTATAAGTACGAGAGTAATTTTTTGCTGGAGTAATTCAGGGTGAGTATATTTCCTTTGTTATGACAGCAGGAGCAGGATTTGATTCTAGCTCCTTTTGAGTCCGAAGGTGGAATCTTTAACCATTACGCCCCCTACTGTTCATTTCCAAGATTGAATTGTCAGTGCAGCCTATTCATGATGATGAAAAGATTACAGTAGTGCCTATATGAATTCATTTTAGAAAGAAGACTTGGCCTGGCTTATAGCTTTCAGTGCTGGAGTTGTCATGCATAATCATAGGATTAATTGATTTTGAATTTGTATGAATCCTTACTTCTACTTTATAGCACACAAGTAAGGTGCTAGCTTGAATTGCAAAAGGTAAAAATGTAATGTAAGCATCTGTATATACAAAACTACCCTTTTAATTTGTTTTGGACAAAACCATTGGGTAAATCAATGTCTTCATATTAAAATTTGAGCTTTATAATCGTTATAATTTTGAAATTTCTATGTCAAGGTGATTATACAGATATCCACCTTCACATTTAGGGTGCAAAGTCAAATAAACCTTGCTAACTGAATGGCAGCCAAGTTTAAGGTTGGTGAATGAAGTGCTTTGAGTGGTTAGTCAAATTGCATATCATTGCCTCTTTGCCAGACACATAGGACCCGCTTCAGTTCGCCTACAGAGCGAACAGGTCAACTGGCAAAACTACAAATCCCACAATTGCTAAGTCCTCGATCGTGTTACAAAAACGTCACGTGTCAGATGTGATGTCATACGTCATACAAGTACGACAGACAGATGTGTAGCGGTTGTCCGAAAAGGGAGGCGATGTTAAAATTGCTGTCACATGACCTGTTATTTAGACGCAAACTAACAGTGCCGATGAATAACCGAGGGGCAACATTTTGCACGCTGTGAGGATATAACGGGCTTTCTAGTGCGTTAAGCCGGTGTTATATGAATTTAGAGTGTTGATAGCGCGGTAACGCGGCAAACCCAGAGGTCCCCCCCGTAGAACCCAGCGACCCCGTCGTGTGCCGGACCCTCGGTGAAGTGAACATGGACTCCAGCGTCGCCTTCCTCAAGTATGAACTGGCCTCCACCATCGAACAGGCGGTGCGCTGCGCTGTGGAGACGGTGCTGCGAGAGACTGCACGGGTGGTGGGCGCCAAGCTGACCGCAGCGCACAGCGCGGCCGCCGAATCGCACCGCGAGAACCAGAGTCTGCGCGAACGGCTCGAGATTTCGCAGAGCGAACTTAAGGCCGTGCGCTTCTACATATCGGCGGCCGAGAAGAACATCCAGCAGTGCCTGCTGCTGAACACGGCGGCGCCCGACGATGCGCTCCTCGTGGCGCCCCCCGCCAGCGAGCCCGCCGCCGCCGACCCGCTCGGAAGGGGCACTTCCCGCGGCTCCCTCAAATCCTTCCGCAGCAGCTCGTCGGGACGAAGCCACTTTGCGTCCAAGGCCTTTCCGAGCGTGGGCCTGTGCCTGCCCACCGTGCAGTCGGAGCTGACCAGGGCCGGGGCGAGCCAGCGCAGACGTTTGCGAGCCGCCGCGGACCAGCGACCGGCTGCGCGCGCCCCCGAGCTGCAGGCAGAGCGCGCGTTGCTGTCCGGCGACGGCGCCGAGAGCCAAATGTACATAACGGACGACGGCGTCGCGGACAAAGGTGCGCGCCCCGGCGCCACGCAGTAATAACTTGACTGTGTATACAGTACGTGGACACCTGACACCTTTGTAGTGCACCGTGTCTGTTAGGCTGTTACTGTTCTCTTTAGCCTTGTTACTAATGTAACTGAATGTAAGTAGTTCCTTTAAACACGTTCAAATGTCTCTAAGCAAACCGAAACAATGATAATGTTCTGTGTTATAACAAACGTTTACACTTTAAATGACACAGTTGTATAATGAGAGTGAATGCGTCTTGTCACTTTTCAGAATATACAGGAGTCCTGAGGGAGGAGGTGGACACCCGGAGAGCCCAGGCAGGGCTGGGAGCTGAGCAGCACCACGAGGAATCCGATATCACCAAGTTTGAGTTTGAAATGGCGGCGCCGGCGGGAGATGTCAATGAGCTGGGACTGATACGTGTGCTGGAAGATGGCGAAGAGGTGAAGGAGGGGGCTGTTAAAATTGAAGATGACTCAGAAGAGACTGTTGCGGAGTCCCTCATCACAGAGACATCGGTGCCACCCCGGCTGACCCCATCACCTCCTGTGGGTGTCGGCGGCTTGGGCTTCCCTCCAGTGTCAGAAGAGAGTTCAGAGATGCCCTCGGTAGCCCCGCTGGTACCACTTGCCGGGGACAGTCCTGACAAAGTGCATCGCTGCAATGTGTGCGGCCGTGGTTTCCGCCGCTTCTACTGCCTAAAGACACACCAGCGCATCCACACTGGCGAGCGGCCATATCCCTGCCGCTTCTGCGAGAAGCGCTTCCGCCATCTGGATAGTCTGCACAAGCACCAGCGCATCCACACCGGGGAGCGGCCATACCGTTGTGCTCAATGCGGCTGCTGCTTCCGCGAACTGGGACAACTTAAGAAGCACCGTCTGACCCATGCGGCCGCCCCCCCAGCCCCACCCGGCCTTCCTTTGCTTCCAGCTGGACCCTCGTACACCTGGACTCACATTGGCTCTCAGTCCCTGGACTCAGCCTAAAAGCAAAGTGCACGTGGCATGAGATTCGAGTTCTCAATTTCATCCAGTTGTGAACAGCTGCAGGATGTGCTGCTTCTTTTGTTTTGCAAGTATTTAATTACAGTAGGCCTAATTCATTTAGGAGATATTCACCTCTTCTGATGTATTAGGGGCTGAATGAAAGGTACTGAGACTGGACCTCTGCATCTGTGATGCTGTGTGTTGGGGGTGAGGGGAACCCTGGCAGTCAGAATAATTTTACATTTTATTGTGCTAACCCTAATATGTAGCTAATGTTGAAGTGTAAACTGGAACTAATGCACAGTGTCCTCACTTTTTTTTTTTTTTTTTTTTTTTTTTGCTGCGTAGTTATATTTGGAAGTCCCAGACTGATTCTGTGAAGGACTGTAGAAGAGTCCAGCCTGACCTGGGACTTGGCAGATGCTGTGGGCTTTCTGGAATTTTAAAGTAATTAATTGGTTCAAAATGTACAAACAAAATTCAGGCCAGTGTCATTTTTTCGGTATAAAGTTGGTCAACCTGTTTTTAGCCAGAATTAGTGAGAACTCCTGATGAAGCTGAATATATGCTTATGTTTTTTTGAATGAGTAACTTATGTAACCTGTTAATTGCCAGGACAGGAGTGGGCAAGTGCTGCTCTAAAATGCTCTTTAATTGCTGCATTGTTGTACTAATATTGGTATTTATTTGTTCTAATGGCAAAGTACATCGTAATAGCAAAACTCATGTCTGAATCAGTTCTGGTGAGTTTTCGGAGAAATTTGATAGACATATGTAGTAGTTATACAATTGTGCCTGCATATTGGCTGGTGTAAGAATTACCTATGAGCCTCAAGTCTGGTCCTGATGCCACAGTGTGGTAGCAGTGCCCCCCCCCCCCTTGAAACACAATGTGCCAGATTTTATCTTTCAGTAGAAAAGGTGCAGTCTGTGATGTTAGCAACATTACAAGTAAGGTGTGTTTTAATGAAAGGAAACTGTAGAGGCAGTTTGTGGTGAGGGCGCAGTATCGTGCTGTAGTGCTAATCTGCCGGTGAAAACGGTCTGGTTTCTGTTACTGCAGTTGGTGGTTTTGTAAGTGCACTTCTGTGCTATGCTTCTACATGACTGAGGTGAAGTTGCAAACTGTTGGTCTACTTTTACCCCTTTTAGTCAAAGCTACAAAGTTTTGTAGTGAGGATGCATTCTGAAAAATGACTTCATTTTATTGAACTTGTCACTTTCATGTATTGGCTCATCTAAACTGATCAATCACACACTTGTTTACTGGCTGTATTGTTGGTGACAGGATGTTTAAAACTCGCTTTTTCACCATGTGGAAAAATAAATTCTGGATAACCCAGCAGAACAAAAACCGCTGGCACTGGTGCGTGCACAGACATCCCAATAAAAATCTTGTGGGAATCGATAATGTCGAGCTTAACGCGCAGTGTTTTGGCAGATGATGGAACCTGTAAAGAGGGTCAAAGGGGTGACGCTTTTCTGTGGTCTTAAGCAAAGCGCGTTCACGTAGCGGTCACGTGCGCAGTCTTTTCCGCACTGACCTGCGCCCCGTTTCTTCCTCGGCCCAAACGTTGCGGCGTCCGCGCTTTCTAAGGGTTTTTCCTCCACTTTTCCATGACACAAATGGCCGACAGGCCGAGATCCCAGTGACTCTGGAGCCGCGGGCTCTGCCGTTGGACCCAGAAGTTGCGCAGGCTGCGGGCACGACTCGCACATCAATTTCCCTATTTCTGGTTAGCACTCGAGGCTTCCGCAAGGCTCCTGCGCGCTCACTTCGTGTTAAACTGCCCTCTTCGGTGCTACAACGCAGCTGGTGGTCAGAAGGTCACTGCAGCCTCGGTGGATTCTGCGAAGTGTCCACAGTACGCCGGCTCAGGTAGGACCCGTGCTCGCCACAGCACGGCGCAGGAACCCGGGTTCAGGAGGACGCAGCCCGCGGTCACGAATCGCTTTCGTTTCCCTTTAAACAGCCGCGTTGGGGGTCATCGGTGCGTTTGAAGAGCAGCGCCGTTCCCTTTTATGCCAAACTCCTGCGCTATTTGACATCAGTTGAGCGGGAGGGCGAAGGGCGCGCAGTGGCTTGGTTACTGTGTAACGGGAACGTCTCACTGCAGCAGTTCGCATCGCGGTGTAAACTGCGTGCGACGTGTGTGCTGGTGTGAATGCGTGCGGACCCCGCAGTTTTATCGCCATTTCCGCCCGCAGAAACATTTGTTTCAGCAGCAACGGGAAATAAGTTGTCAACTAGCAGAGAAGCCAGCATCCGGTATTGTCAAGGTACACACCAAAGGCGAATGGAGCCCTACACCAACCAGCTAAAGGGTTTGTGCTGGCTTTAGACCCCACAACAGTAATGCATAAATGCGCAAAATATATCCCCATGAAAAGTTTATAGTCTCATTGGCTCCTTTTACTGCAAAAAGCAGAACTTCACAGGACGTTTTTTTCATTGTGTCTTGTGAAATTTGTTAGGCACGTTAGGTAAGTAGTCCTAGTAGGTTTGTCTTTCAATTCTGTGTGCATGTCCCACTGAAGTTTGCATGATATTTAATAAAAACTGCAACTCTGTAATGTTAACTCTAATACTAATAAAATGAGGAGTGGCTCCAGGTTCAGCAGCAGCTAAGTTGGTACCAGAGCCAAATCGGTGACTTTTACTGTACACAGGGCTACACTGATGAGACTGGCAGTTCTCTGCAAAGCACTGTGTGGAAGCGCTGTGGGGGAAGAATCATTGACTGAAGCACAGCAAATTTGGGTGCGAGATGGCCGCATCCCTACAGACGCCACTCTAATGCCTTATGCTGTAGCCGTTGTTTGGTTGTACTGTACGCAAGTTCTTCTCAAGTGCAGCCGTGGTGAACACAAGGTGTATTGTTGCCTCGGTGGAGATCTAGCAGAGCTGTTTTGTGATACACTCTGGATCTTCGTTTCATTCCACAGGTTTGAATTGTCAGACATCTGAACCTTCCTGCAGCCATGTCGCAGGAATCCAGTCCGTTACTTTCCCATGCCTCATGGCCTGCGGGGAGGGACCCAAATGGACTGAGGCTACCGTCGGTGTCACAGATGAGTCTAACCCAGACAGATGTCCCAGTCACTGCTCCTGCCTCCCACCGGAGCCTCAACACCTTCTTTGGGGTGTTTATTCCCACCGTGCTCTCAATGTTCAGCATTGTGCTCTTTCTCCGAACAGGTTAGTGCTCCTGACAGGTGTGAGAGATGATGAGTCTGTCCATGAGCCCAACCAGTTACAGTGTCTGTATGGCCTTCGTAGGGTTTGTCATTGGCCATGCTGGACTGCTGCAGACCCTCCTCATGCTTTTTGTGGCCTACTTGATCATCTCCCTCACCATCCTGTCTATCTGTGCCATCTCGACCAATGGTGCAGTGCAGGGGGGCGGGGCTTACTGTATCCTTGAGAATGCAGGTCTCAGTTACCTGACAGGAAGCAAGGTGGGGGGGGGTTATGCTACTGTAAGGAAGTACATCCTTTAGCGCTTTTCGCACATATTTCTGTATTAAAGTTTCATTAAGTTGTCTGCTGGATAACACTGAAAAGCGCTCCAGCTGAGCATCTTACTCGGAAGGAATGACTCAGGTGTACAACCTAAATAGGAAGTGTACATACCTGATACAGGTAGCAGGCAAAAATTGGGTGCTGTCAGGCATTTGAAAGGAACTGCTAGAAGTAGAAACAGTACTGGACAAAACTATGTTAACATAAACATCAGATTCATTGAAAAAAATCTGTGGTTTTACAGACAGTTATCATAGGTTGGATGAGTTCAGTAAGGGCACTCATGGCCTGTTATGATATGTTGGGAACATTTTACCCCTTGACCACTGTGTGTCAGTCATGATCAGCCGATCCTTGGGGCCTGAGTTCGGCGGTAGTATTGGGATTATGTTCTACCTGGCCAAAGTGTGTGCCTGTGGTGTCTACGTGCTGGGTCTGGTGGAGGCTGTACTCAACATCTTTGGAAGGGATACAGGTCAGTGTTTGCTGTGGTTTCGCTGTAGCCAGCTGGGAAGATTTTTTCCTATTTTGACATTTTGGCCATATTTACAAGACTGTGGCACTCAGCTGAAGCAACATTTTAGTGAATAACTGCATTTTATTCTAAGCAGCTTGTGAAACTAACCATTAAAATTGCTGGAAACTTCTCTGGAAATTGGTCTTCATCCATTTGAAACTGCTTCTACAGTTCCCTTTCCAGTCTCCATATCTTCCAGGGAGTTCCATTAGCCTTCATGGGAAAACCCAGAGATATAATCTCTTAAGAGCATCCTAGATCTGCTCTGAGGCCTGGTCCTAGTGTGATCTGCCTGGCAGATGAACTATGGAAGCTGCTCAGAGACCATCTAATTAGGTTTAACTCTTTACCCCCAGGTTAGAGAAGCAGGGATTTTACTCAAAGAGAAGCATAATTTCTGTCACTTGAACCTGTTGTGTTCATTCATTTATTACCCAGAGCTTTTGAATTGCTTGAATGTTATTTCATGGAGATGCTGTCTAAAGACCTTGAAAAGGTCTAACATGTACACATCTTCAGAAGGAAATTTTTGTGTCATAACATTACCGGAGCAGCACAGAATGTGTGGGGTTGCAACTTTGATCGTGTTGGTGATCTTTCTGTGTTTTAATACCTTTGCAGCCTCCCAGGTTGGACAGGGCATACGAGTTCTGCCCCAGGGCTACTGGTACACAATATTGTACGCTTCTGCTGTGCTCCTGCTCTGCCTGCTGGTGTGCCTGGTGGGGGCACACCTTTACTCCCGTGCTTCCTTCATCATTCTGCTAGTGGTGACAGTCTCGCTGATCTCCATTATCATCAGCCCCTTCTTCCTGGGCCCACGCAGCTTTGTCATCAGCCACCAGAGAGGCACTAACAGCACCAGCGTGTACAATGCCAGCTACACAGGCTTCAACATCACCACCCTGAGAGCCAACCTGGGCCGTAAGCTGTTGACTGTGGCTGTGACTTGGACGCGCGGGAGTGGGCGATGAGTGACTGCGTTTGCCGTCCTTTTGCGGAAAAGTTTGAATGAGATTAGCATGTGAAAATTCCTCCTTTTCTTTTCATTCTTTTATAGCCACGCTTTTCCATTGTACCTTGGGTTAAATCACAGCCTGATAGCAGCTTTGAGTGACAAATGTCTTCTCAACTTTAAGCTAGTTTCCAGCTCTTGAAAGACATATTTACTGTATTACTTAGGGTCTTTCTAATCTCAGCACTGTTATTGTTTTAAAGTTGTGAGAAAAATAAACTTCTCATTTTGTTAAATAGAAAAACAAGGAACTTCAGTAACTGAATTTTAAATTTAAAAAATGTGGTTCCATATGTTCATTAACTCTTGGCTTGAGAATCATATTGATTTTAAAATACATTAGACTCTGAATTAATAATTGTCATTTGCAATTTTTATGTTTGTTTTCTTGTCTACCATTTTGTCTCACTCCTCATTCCTTGCTTGCCTCCACAGCGGGCTATGCTCTGGATTACAGCACCAACACAATCATGTCCTTTGCCACGGTTTTTGCTGTCATGTTCACCAGCTGCACGGGCATTATGGCTGGGTCAAACATGTCTGGTAATTCTGATCGTCATTGGAGGGACAGTGGATTCAGTGAAGCAGAGTGATTGACCACATTCCGCATCTGCTCTTGTCACTTTTTCTCACTCACCTCTTCTGCAGGAGAACTGAAGAACCCCAGCGTCTCCATTCCAAAGGGCACCATTATGGCTGTCATCTACACCTTCTTTGTCTACGTCTTTCTTTACCTGCTGGTCAGCTGTACCTGTGACAGGTGTGTAGGGAGGGTGGTGGAGTGTCCTTGCTCTTATTCAGAAGGGTGTTTTTATTTCATGCTTCAGTAAGAAAAGAGTCACAGAGGGAGTCTGTTTTACTTTATATTTAATCATTTAGCTGGTGTACTTTTCCCTGTGGAATTTATAGGGAATACAAAGGTGATTATGACAGATGTTGTGATGCAAATTTGTGGCACAACTATGAAATCAGGAAAGAAATGCATCTGAAAGAAATTCTTCTTGTGCTTTGAGCCTCTTCAGTGCTGGGATGGGTAGAGAGAGAACTTACAGACTTTTTATTGTAGACCTCTTGAGTCAGGGATGGCTTTTACCCATTTGATCGTCCAGTTATCACTTTCGTCCTCCATCCCTTTTTCCCTGACCACAGGGTTCTTCTGGTCCAGGACTACGGATTCTTCCAGCGCATCAACGTGTGGCCACCCTTCGTCATCATTGGGGTTTACTGTGCCTCCCTCTCTGCAGCCATGAGCTGCCTTATCGGAGCCTCGCGTATCCTGCATGCCCTGGCAATCGACCAGCTGTTTGGTATCCCACCATATTTGTCATAACGGGTGGTGTGTCGCTTCTGTGGACCAAAGGCAGTCTGTGCAAATGAATGGGATTCAAAATTGCAGCTTTCTGTTGTCAGGATTCCATTAAAATTGGATGATAATGGGCCTTCTGGTATTGCAGGTCTGCCATTAGCACCTGCTGCGATCACATCGAGCTCAGGAAACCCCTGGGTGTCAGTGCTGTACACCTGGGCTCTGGTGCAGGTGAGGTGAATGTGTAAGGGAACCTGGAAAAAGTTGGCAATGGAGGACTCTGGGGTTTCTGCACACTCGTTCCTTGTATAATGGGGTTAATTAATTTGGTGAAATCTCTCTTTTATTTCCACTGTGGGTGGGTCAATTTACCATTTTTAAAAAAAAAAAAAATTTTTTTACTGTGGGGTGAAAAAAAAATTGTTTCCTGGGTGAGAAATGATTTATGTACAGTAATAATATCAACATATATTAATTGCAAATTATTTCCATTATTACCTTTTACGTGTATCATTCATAACTCGGTCATATTTTCAGTCATTTATTCATTACAAATAACTGCATCTCCAGTGCTGGGTTGTGCAGTTCCAGAACAATGTTTCCTCTGTAATTTATATCAGATCATTTAATGTTGTTATCATGGCGCGCATAAAGTATGTACGGTTAAAAAACTTCCAAAAAACGGATAAGGGCTCACACATCCTGTTAGAAATGAAAGGGAATGTTGTTGCAGAGCCCACCCAGGATGTATTAGGTGCAGGGCCACGTGCACCCTTAATGGAGCCATTGTGGTAATTTGACTCACACATTGTAAGGGTGATGTAAGAAGAAATATATTTTCCAAGATCATGATCTTTCGTTCTATGAAACACGTGGTTACTATGTTAAAAGGGTTGTGTTAACATTTTGATCCCTGCTTGCACTCTAATGAAGCTGATAGAAGAACTTGTCTTGAACTGATACAGTAAACATAGTCTCCTGTATAAATGAAAATTTGCATACTGTAAGTGTCCAGTTTTTTTGAGTTGTGAATGTGATAAGAAGTACACACAAAAGTTTTATGTCAGAAACATACGGAAGTTTGCACATGATTTGTGGAGTAAAACACATGGTAGGGCAGTGAAGAAGTGCCCGTTGTGCTCAACCGCGAATACATTGTATTAGGAAAGGTTTATTTGTTTGGTTATAAAGGACCCATGAGGCTGAATATGCCTGGCAAACATTTGATGCCTTGGTCTCTTTGCCTTTCAGTGCGTGGTTTTTGCAGGGCAGCTCAACTCCATTGCCAGCCTGGTCACTGTGTTTTACCTGTTGTCCTATGCGGCGGTGGACCTGGCCTGCCTGTCCCTGGAGTGGGCATCGGCTCCCAACTTCAGGTACAGAGGCATTGCATTCAGTGTCCACCACTCAGTGGAAACCCATCAAACTCCTTGTGAACTGGGCATTTATTTGACAGTAATATCAGTAATTCCATGAATGCTAAATTCCTTTGAGACCGCCCTTATCCTTTGGAACAGATATTTTACCTTAACTGTTTCAATATTGTATAAAGGTCACTCTTGATCAAATATAAAAGTTTTATGTGAAGGTACTTAAGTTTGTCTGCTGGACAAAACTGTTCATGTCAGTTATTTGAAAAGGGGAAAATATATATATATATATATATATATATATATATATATATAGAGAGAGAGAGAGAGAGAAATTGACACTGGCCAGACAGATCTTTGATAATTCCCTCCCCTTAGGCCCACCTTCCAGTACTTCTCCTGGCACACCTGTCTGCTGGGCATTGTGAGCTGCCTGGTAATGATGTTCGTGATCAATGCAGTCTACTCTTCAGCCAGCATTGCTATGCTGCTTCTGCTGCTACTCTTCCTGCACTACCGGGCACCTACCAGTTCATGGGGCTACATCAGCCAGGCACTCATCTTCCACCAGGTACTGAATGAGAACTCCTATGGGCCACAACCCGCATTTGCTATCACAGCCCCACCATTTCTTCCTTATTTCCCTGGCCAGGTACGGAAGTACCTGCTAATGCTGGATATACGCAAGGACCATGTGAAGTTCTGGAGGCCGCAGGTGTTGCTAATGGTGGCCAACCCACGCTCTTCTGCCCGCTTCATTACATTTGTCAACCAGCTGAAGAAGGGTGGCCTCTTTGTATTGGGGCATGTGCAGCTAGGCAACCTGGGTAAGATGGGGCAAGAGGGTGCTAGGGTTCAACAATCTGCTCAGTGGAGTTTGTGTTAGATCGGTGTGTGTACTGTAACTTGATGGAGCATCATGCAAAGAAGCAGCTTGCAAGAGTTCCATACCGAACAGAATCAAAAAATTCACAAAGGGAAAAAAAACTTAATGCACAAAAGAATGCACTACACATTTCTTCATAAGCCTTTCCACTCTCTTTTCACTCACTCTCTTACCACTTCTGTTTAATATGGAGAGCATGACAGTAAGAGTCTATAACACAATTTAACAATGTGAGCATGAGCCAACTTTAACTATTCACTTTCTGTCTAATTCATACATATCAGCAAAACAATCTGCTGCCTCCTTTTTATTTGATTAACACACACAAAATAACCAAGAAGCATTTTTCTGGAAATACACTCACATCCCATAATGTCTCACTCTCTTAAAGCAATACATTCACATTCCTGATGATACATCTTGTTGCCCGTGCAACTTTGGAACGTTTTCATTGGCATCCACTTTGAATTTTTCTTCAGCTCTAGATTTGGAGGGACAGGTTTTCTATTTGGATTGGAAATTTTTGGCATAAAATTTAAGAGCTGTAAAGAATTTTTGAGTAGAAAAATTATTATAGCAAGGGATAGCTGTATCTGCACTGAATCAATTCACTAAATATTACACAGCTACACACGTGAGTAATCTTTTGAGAGTCACTTTGGAAAAAGGTATACAGTTTCCATAGACAATATTATCTGAAACTTTTGCACAATACAATAATTAACCATACTTTGGCTTATCCTGCTTGCCAGATGTTTACAGGAAAATTCACCCATGTTGCTCTCTAGTGTTGGCCACTGCTTTTCCAGTTACCTTGAAGAACTGACAGTGATAACCAACAATAGGAGGCAGGACTAATTACCACCTGGCAGCTTCAGATCAGGAGTTTTTGATCTAAACTTACCATCTGGGATATCAGTGTTTGGAAAAATATTCTCTTTCTCACTCACACAGTGCTACAAACATTTGTGATGGATGCCTCCAGGCAGTTCGCAGCTAATTTATCAGAATGAGGGAAAATAGGCCAGTTCACACGCACACCTACGCACATACAAACTGAAGATCTTGACCTTTGGTAGGAGAGTATAACTACCTTTGCTAAGCTCTATTACCTGTTGCCTTTCAGTAATATTGTAATTGTATGTATTTTTATTTTTCTAGTATGCTGATGTAATACAATCTTATGACCCAATACTGTTACATAAAAATACAACAAACCACTTCCGCCCCCCAGGCAAAGCTGACAATTTCTAAGAAAAATTATTTGGCTTTAGTGATGTGTCCTTTCATAGTTCCAGTTATGTGTGTTTCAGACTACATGACATCTGACCCTGTCCAGTTCCATTACAACTTCTGGCTGAGCCTAGTGGACAGGCTTGAGGTGAAGGCCTTCGTGGACCTGACACTCTCACCCTCTGTTCGGCAGGGAACCCAGCACTTGTTGCGGATCGCTGGTCTTGGTGAGGTGACACGACGAATTAGCAAACATTAATATCTCAGTTAAAGAGCTTGTTTGCTTGAAATGCCACACACAAACAAGCTCAGACTATGGTCCCTGTACTGCTGTTGGAAGGCTCAGTGCCATCTAAGGATTACTACAGTTACGTGCCGCCTAACAACATGTTGGTCAACTATGAACCACATATACGATGTTGGTCCCATCAGATTTTATACAGGACATAATACTTGTTAACGATAAAAAACAACTATGTTCCTGGTTTATTTATTTACTATACTGTACTTTTATCATTATTTTAGAGTAATCTTTCTAATTATTAAAGTTTACTGTAAAACAGTATGCAGTGTTATGCCAGCAGCAGTCTCATACATCTTGTGTTTACCGTGTCTGCTGTAACATGCTGTAAAGTTTTGTAGCCTAGGAGCAATAGGCTATACTATATACAGTCACGCCCCCGTATCCGTGGATTCAGTATCCGTGGTTTAGCGCGGCCTGAAAAAAATTGGAAAATTGAGGAAGTAACTAGTTCATAAGTTTCAAAACGCACGCCAAGTGAGAAAGGGCCATAACATAGTGAAATCCAGCAGCCTAAACACACCCAGTACTTGACTCATCTTCCTTTTTTTGAACTTGCCTCCATTTTGCTTTTAGCGTTCTCGCTGTTGGCATTCATATATTGCACTTGGTATTATCCGTGGTTTCACGTAACTACGGTAGGTCTTGGAACGTATTACCCACTGATACGGGGGCACTACTCTATAGGTCAAAATGGACATGATGCGGTGCATATAAACTTTATGATATTTGTGCAATGATGAAATCGCCTAACAAGGCATTTCTCAGAACGTATCCCTGTTAAGTGACACATACCTGTATAATCATTTTCATGGCACAAAAAACACAAAGAATGAACAAAACAATGGTTTTATGTGAGCTGTTTAAGGATGAGCTTCGCTGAACTCTTGAACTCCAGCAGGCAGCATAGTCCTGAGTGTGAACATGTCCACAAGGTGGGAGACCAAGGCAAAAAGCGTTTGTTGTCTAGCACTGCAATACATACACGCATGCATGCAGGCATAAACACTGAATCCTTGGCGTAGATTCCTGAAAGGCCACCGTGGGAGTATTGCCGAGGAAAGGGGAGTTGGAAAGAAAGCAGAAGCTGAGCACATCTTTAAGGCCACTGTTCACACCACAGACAAGTTGACTGCCAAGTGTTTGACAATAGATTGTTTCTGTTGTCTCCAAGTAAGAGGAGAGAATAACTTTGTGTTCCTGCTTGTCTGCTAATGCACCAAGCTAATATCTGCATTTGAGCCTTGGCTGTAAAAAAAATCCCTATTGGGTGATTATTTTTTTGCAAGTATGCAGCCAGACCAGGTACACTCTGTTCTCAATGAACTGGTCCATATGACATTCTTAACGTTCCACTCTCTCTTTCCAAAGGTGGAATGAAACCAAACACCCTCATCTTGGGTTTCTATGATGATGATGTCCCAGAGGATTATTTCCTGCAGGACTCAGCGTTCTCGGTGGACTTGTGGACATCCAAAGGCATTGGCAGGGACAGCTTTGGGGTGGATCCTTACTCCTTCCAGGCCCACTTCTCAGCAGTGCGGAGTGTAGAGGGTTCTCGCTGGCTCTCTCCACAGGAGTATGTGGGGATCATCTCTGATGCTTTCAAAATGGGCAAGAATGTGTGCCTGGGGCGATATTTCTTCCAAATGGAAGGGGAGAAGACGCGGCCCCAAAGGGATGGTGCGGGGAGGACAGTGGATGTCTGGCCACTGAACCTGCTGCAGCCAGAGACCAGTGGCCAAGTGGACGTATGCGTTCTCTTCTTGCTCCAGATGGCGTGTGTGTTGAACATGTCCAGCGGGTGGCGCCAGGCACGGCTGCGCATCTTCCTATGTTTGGAGGCTACGACAGATGACCAGAGCTGGCTGATGAAGGAGGAAACCCTTCGGGAGCTGCTGGGGAAGCTGCGTATCCGGGCCACCATAAAACCTGTCCCCTGGGATGAGGTACTACAGCTTTGGGGTAGACAGGAGACTACAGCTAGCAGCGGGAGTGAAGCAGAGGCTGCATGTTTGGGAGGTGCAGCCAGTGTGGTGTCTAGTGACACCCCTTCAATGGACTTTGTGTCTGGAGTGAACAGCCTGCTGAAGAAGCACAGTGCTAAAGCTGCCGTCCGCTTCTTATACTTGCCCCGCCCCCCAGCCGATAGCGGACAATCTCAACAGTACTTGGCAAGGCTTGACGCTCTGACTAATAACCTTGGCCCCACTTTGCTGATCCATGGTGTCACCCGTGTGACTTGTACTGATCTTTGACTGGTGCTCTGGTCTGAGCACATTCTTGTTAAGAAAGGGCTTGCAGGGGACAGCAAGGAGGTTGGGAGAGTCTACTTCTAAGACTTGCTATAAAAGCATGGTGAAATTGAGCCTTTTTGTTTATCACAGAGACATTAGGATTCCAGCTGAAATGGGTGACCCAGTGACACGGCAGTGAACTGTAATGGCTTTGTGGTGGGAACGTTCTGGGTCAGCAGTGGCTGACAGCCATGGTCTGCCCGATAACTAGTATTCACTGTTTGCTTGGTCACTTAGTTTTAATACAATTTGTCACGGTCAATGAACAATAAAGTGTTGGAAAATAACCATGAACCATTTTTTCTAATCCATCGCTTCAATGTGTGTGGTGAGCTGCAAATCGTAACCACAGCACTTATGTTGGCTTAACAATTAGCTAAATGTGTGTGATAAGTCCAAAGTCCTCCAGTTCAGTCTCCAGGGTCAGTGGGATGGGATTTAAATCCCATTACCCACAGATCAAGTCAAAATAGTACTGTGGTGTTTAATGTCGCGGGCAGCGAAAGCCACATTCCAGAAAAACACGAGTCACTTGAATTAATACATTGCACACCCTGCTAGCCATCAGGAAATTGTACTCCTAGTGACGCCACAACTGTGCAATAAACACATTTATTATAATGGGTAAAATGCAAAGATCATAAAATTATGTTCAATTGTTGCGTGCGAGAGGTAAATGCCCATGAGAGCATGTGCTTTGGCTGGTGGGAAGCACTGGGGAAATAAAAGCAGAATGAGTATTATGATTAAATGACAAAGAAAGGAGATGTGAAATGTGTGCATGCTGTAATGTTACAACATGAGTGCTTAAATAGAACCACACTGAATGAGGTATTACTGTATTTTCTGTTTCACTTAAGAACGTCCAAAGTACTACCAGCAGAAGGTAGGATTTGAACCAGGGTCCTTCAAGTGCAAAGCAGCAGTGCTAACCACTATACCCCCTGCTGTCCAATGAGTTTTTGACAAGTAACACCAGGAAATTCAAGGACTTCGAACAGGAAACAAAAGACATAACCGTATATAATGCTTGCTGAGCTGAAAGCCTTTGCTGCTATCTAGACAATGAGGCCACAGATGCACCACCAAACAAATACCTGTATTCATTAAAAAAAATTTTTTAAAAATCACAATTTAACATACAGTGATGCCTGAGATGAAGTGAAACTTCAGCTTGGCTCACAGGTGTTGGATGTGCTTTTGTGTTTTTTTCACTGTCCATCTTAGTTTTGTCTGAATATTTGTAAACATAAAAATATGTGTGGGGAGGCAATGTGCTGTGTGAAGCATGCTTACCCTGCAGGTATGTACATTGCAGCTGCACTGTTCAACAGTCAGCCCACCCAGCCTTAGCCTCACACACAACAACTGCTGCGGTCATATCCTATAGCACAGTACCCACCTCTGAATGTCCACTACACACCTGGCAGATTGTTCACAGCCAACAGCCCCCAGACAAAGGGGAATGGGGTGGTTGTCCTGCAGACCACCCCCAGCCTCTACTTCATTACACATTTGTGATTTTGAGCAGGTTACATCTAAATGAACAGACTTTATTAGACTAAGCAGAAAAGTCACCAGTAGCTGAACCGGTTTACCTGATGTATACAGTACTTGCATATCGATATACTGCATATATGTTTATCCTCATTGTATGGTGATCAGTTCTCCTTCTTGCTCGACCTGGCCATCATGGCCTCAATTTTCAATCGTTGGCTCTGGGCAAACTTTTCCATTTTCCTGAGGCAGAAGGCACTGAGCCGGAACCAGCTGGGAAAGAAGATGCTGAGGGCAACGTGCTGAGAGACAGAGAGAAAGAGAGCGAGAGAGAGTCACACAGTGAGCCTCCCTCCCTGAGGACAGACTGTCTCAGCCTGTTATCTGCACTCTAATAAAGAATGTTCAGAGCCCAGGAGTTGTGAGGCACCAGCGCTACCCATATGTACTGTATGCTGCTATTTCCAACAATACAAACTGATGTTTGGCAAAGACATCTGTACATTTTATGTGGCAGGGTGATGAAGTGGCAACACTACTGTTCCACAACTGGATATGGGTTTGAATCCAACTCAGTATATGTCAAGTTTGCACTGGGTTTCTTCCAGGTGTTTCATGTGACCTGGTGTCTCTCATTTGGATGTACTGTGTATGTGGAATTGAGAGTATTAAATTGCCCAGTTATGGACTGGTGTTCCACCAGGGTGCACCTTGCATGACACTATATGCTTTCAGGATACAACCTTGCACTGAACAAGCAGATACTGATAACTGATGAATATATGTATACTTTAAAGAAATGGTGTCTGAATGTTTGAACTGTTACTGTGGTATGCAGCTGGTGCGCAGTACCTGAAGTGCATGTGAGAGGCAGCCGCTTGTGTAGCTCGAGTAGCCCACTGTGTTAAGGGCCTCATAGGCAAAAGCTGATGAGCTCTTCACCAGGGTGCCAACCTTGATGTTGTAGGTCATATTTGTGGACACGATGAATGGGGTCACACACTGGGGTTGTATGAAGGAACAGGTGGGATGTAAGGCCAAAAAAGAAGCACCAGAAAATAAATAAGTGCACACTGTGGATGAAACTGTGCTAAACCTGTACACCCAAATAAAGAAGTAGATGAGACTGATGTCACAGAGATGAGACAAATGGCTACTTAGACACCCTCTCCCTCTGAAAGGTTCTGTTAGCCCCAGGTTACCTGCACGGTGATGCCTTGCAATTGGTATTCAGAGTGGAGGGCCCTGGAGAAGTAGGTGACGAAAATCTGGCAAACAAAAAGTACATCACTGGGTAGAAACTGAGCTGGCAAAGATGGCAGATCTTTGAAAAAATTGAAAAAAAATTGTTTAAAAAAAGGGGCTACAGTCACATGCAATTATATCACTAAAATGTGAAAATGACTGCGTTTGTGCAACTGTGTGTATGTGTGTGGAAGCTCCTGAACCCTCTAGAGAGGTAGACATTACAGGAACAATAACCCAAAGATCTCAAATTAAAAAGTAAAACTGAAAAAAACTTATTGCACGGATCAATATAAACATTTCACTGATCTCAAAATTACACATGGCTACAGCAGCAACCAAACAAGGAGAAATGGAAAGAGATCCTGGAACAACAAAGAATTAAAGATACAAAGCAAGAAAGTATAGGTACCCCACGAGATGAGTCTTTCACGAGTTTTCACATATATAAGTGGCAATTAATATCCTTTACGACCAAAGATGAGGCTGATTTTTTGTCTTTACGAGTAACAATACCTGAGCAAGGGGGGAATTTTCAAATTTTGCTTTGTAATGGGAGTTTCACCCTATAAGTCAAACTCTCCCCCATCCCCCAGTACCACTCAGGCATTTATTCTTGTAAAAGTACAAATCTTTGCATTTTATTGAATTTGAGTCAAGAATTATTATCTGCATGTAAGGCAGTCTATCCCAGCAATAAGCCAAATGTGTCCATGTCCTCACCTTGCTGGCAGAGTACAGAGTCAGCATGGGCTGTGGATGCGAGGCGGCCTCCGAGGATATGTTGATGATGAGCCCTTTGTGTCTAAGTGAAACACAAACATCAGGAATACTTTAAAAACTGCTTTAACCAGCTCTTCTTACTTATTAACATAACATTTTGCCCTAAAGTCATCCCTCACTTTTGTTCATCATCTAAAAATAGATACAAGAACATACACTTCAGTGTACAAGTGGAAGATGAGATCTTTTGTGTTCTGATGAACATCACCCCTATGGCTGTAGCCCCACCTACCTCTCCAACATATGTGGGAGAACCAGTCTGGTCATCTGTAGAGCAACAGGAGTATGGTATCACTACCACCATCGGCACCTTTTCTGTCAACATGCATGCATAGCCAAACCTACATAAACCCACAAACCTACTCTTACTGTGGGATTATCTAGTTCACAAAATACTGACTAGTATTTATCTGATCCAAGCAAGTAAAAGAATGCAACATGACAGATGCACTTAAATAATGGCTTTCTGTACAACAAAAGCCTGCTATTACAGCTAATAAAAAATATGCCCCCAATTAACAGGCTTTTTATTCTGGACAGTAGCATACCCCCCCCCCCATTACATTCATTTTATACGTAGTCATTTATCAGATACTTTTCTCTAAAAGTTTAGTTCTAACAGTTCACAAAAGAACAAAAATGCAGCAACAGACAGAGAGAGGGTATACAGTAGATGCAAACACATCATTGATAAAATTAAGATTATCCAGTTTCACATTTGTTAGTAATGCTACACAGCAACTCCATAGCACAGCGTCCAAGTGCTCCATAGAGTGAGACATGGGCATCGACATTATGAACTTTACTTAGTTATAAACATCTGGGAGATAAATTACCACAGTGTCTTCAAAACAGACTGAAAGGACAGTGTGTACAGGTTAATGAGAACTAGAAATCATATTTTTCATTTTGAAAACAACTGTTTTCCTTCCTTTCAAGAAATAATGGAAATTTGATACCCTCACAAATGGAGTCACTTTTAACAGAACAAACCTATTACGTGACGAATACGAGCACTGTGACATTGCAGCGTCAAAGACCTTGAATATTGAGTTTAACATGCAATAATTGAACTAACATGAAAAGTAAGAACCATGGACTTGAGCTTGAAAGCTTACAGTCTTTTTTTTACTGTGCCGATACAGCTTAAGGTCGCTGCTGAGGGATAGGAGTTAGCGGAGTGAGAGAGGCAAGGTCACACTAGAATCACACACAGCCAGACACACAGACCCCACCTGTGCAACAGACAGGATGTTGCAGCTGATGACTTCAGCAATCCTCTGCAAAGAGAAGCAGGACCACATTAGTAGCCATGTTAACTGGACATAATCACATCTGTGCTGTGGAGAAAGTCACTGAAGCTGTCATGTAGACCTGACCGTTCTCAATCAACTATTGCCCAGCAAAAGAACAAACTAAAGTAAAGAGAGACTCGTACCTTCTCGGGGTTGGGAACGTCCAGGAAGTAAACCAACATGTTGGCGTAATTCATGCCCACATTGTTAACTGCACACAGTGACAATGACAAGGAGGACATCACACAGTGTTTGCGGCTAGAAGTCAACACTGTCATATAGATGATCATATACACATGCTTCATCTCCCATCCTCCAGCATGTGAGTGATGCCCAGTACAAGTTTGTTACCCAAAATGCCGATATCTAAGCCCTGCAGCTTCTCCGCAATGGCTGGATAGATGCTGTGGCCCTCGGTGAAGTCCGCCTGGATAACACATGTCTGCCTCCCATACAGGCTCTCTAATTGATACAAGTGAGCAGTCACACTTCATACACATGAAATGACAACAATGAAAACAACAAAAAACAACCATTTGGCATCCACAATTGTAACACCTGTCCTTACCTATCTCCTTAGCAGCAGTGTGGAGCTTCTCCAATGACCTGCTAATGAGGACCACGTCCAGTCCTCGTCTGGCCAACTGAAAAGGTCACAGAGAGAGGTTGGCAGACACACACACACACACACACACACACACACACAGATAAAAACTGACCTCATCTGCATAGGCTCTGCCAATCCCTGAGGTTGCACCCGTGACAACTGTAGGAATGAAACAACACACACAGGATGAACCTGTCACAAACAGACTGCAACATCAGGGTGATGTGGCCAAGGTGATCTTAACAGGTAAATTATCATGAGTACATTCCTTCTGCGGATCAGCATGGAAGCACACACAGAAATGAATAATCTAAAATAACTCAGACCAATAATCTTTCTCAAAGGCTTAGAACCAGCACCCTCCAGATTATCATCAACCTGTTTAACCATTTTGTTGCTTGCTGTCCCTCTGACTAGTTTACTATTTATTTAATGCAGCATGAAGCTTTGTCAAAGTTAAAGTAGCAAAACAACTTCCCTATGGTACAAGAAAAACTTCCATCCTGTGATTAACCCAGCAGTATGTTCAAATCTCAGTAGCAAGCGTACAATGTGTTGCAATCATTTATCAAGGGTGTTTTTGTGCAATTACTACTTGTGTGGTTTTCAGGCAATCATTTCCTTCCTTACTTTCAGACCAGGGGAGGAGTTTAACTCTGTAAGCAACCCTAGCAGAACAGTGAGCATCCAGCAAACCTGTACATTGCAGGTATTTGTCTCAATAAAGATGAGGCGGCCAAAACCCAAGCAACCAGATAGCAATGTTACCATGCCAAAAAAATGTGTCGGAGAGGCCCTGCGGGGGCATGATCAGTAGGATTGCTCCTTATTGAGAGGTCATGCTGACGGACAAAGACGCACTGAGATATGGATCTACATGGCAAGAAAGTTTATGAATGAGTTATGAAAACAAAACAACGTAACAAGTGGAAGGTGATACCGTTTAACACAAGATTTATTAATTTAACAATCAAAGGAGACGGGCCGGTTTTTGATGTTTTGTTATAACCGTTTAGTATTTCACAGAGGTTGGTTGTTAATACTGCTGCATTATTGGAATGTGTCTTTCCCCCAGGGGCTTCCATTGCTTTGATTTATAGCAGCACATTATCCTAAACTGGAGTCCCTGTAGGATGGACTGACAGACAGATGCTGATTCCATCAGCACACAGTGTGCTGTAAGAACAGAAAAACAAGTTTTTTAAAAACTGTGGTTTATGTAAGCATTACAGAGAATAGCAAGAGTATCCAATGGAAGTCATACGTTTTATCCCATAAACTGCAATATCCGGGTATTCATAGAAGCAGTGCGGGTCAAAGTACAGCAGGAACACTGGATTTTTCCTGGGACTCGACCTTGCAACCTTCCGTATGTACACACACCTGTAAGTGTAACATCCCGCTTCAGAGTTCCCTGCTTGTTCACCTGTAAAGCACTCTACACAGGAGCGAAGGCACACACTCCAAGTCCAACCAGACTTCCCTTTGGGTCTGTACTGGAACTTGAACTGAAAACCTTTGTACACTGCCACCATTAACTTCTGGGCTAAGCACTGTTTTTCCTATTTTGGCCTTCAGACTTGCTGTTGGAGGGGAAAAAAAAGATTTTAACACACGTGTTTCCCAGCGCACATATACACACACAGTCACTGAGGCCACATGTGCAGAGCTCCCACCTGCTTACGCCCGAGGGACCCATTAGTGACATTCCCTAGGATCACGAATAAAGTTATCTCAGAGAGACCCCCGGCATGTCGGCAACAGGTTCACGACCCACCTTTTCACACATTTCCGATGTAGTACCATTCATGGTCACACCGCTACACACCAACACGGTCTCTCCTTCCCGCAGCGCCCCACAGCTGCACTCACCCGCCCACTGCCCGAACTGGCGCAGGTCCGTCTGCCAGAACGCGGAGAGAACGTACATGCGGAAGCCGCACCAGAACCGCCAGGCCAGCCAGAGGCCGCAGAAGAGCAGAGTGGCGAAGCCAACGGCGGGCAGCGCGCGGGCAGCAGCGCACTGAGTTGCGAGCACGTCCATGTCCGAGGCTCGAGACTGGCGGAGCGCGAGCCGCGGACGCAACTTTTGTTGTCTGGACAGCGCGCGGGAGCCACGCCCCCAGCGCCACCACCCCCGCACGAGCCACTCTCATCCGCGCGTCGCCATTGGCCGTCTGCCCCTGGCGCGTGCTGTCGTTGAGATCCCAGCGGAGTCGAAATTTTTAGTTCTCATTTTAAACTCCCTCTTACATGTTGTGTGTGATCTTCGTTATTCCTGTTCTACAGGTTCCTTGTTTTCTTATGATTCTTCTTCCATCTTCTTCTATACACCTTTTTATTTTGTTGTGTGGCAGCCATAAGTATTTCCCTAGGGATCAATAAAATTTTATCTTATCTTTGATCATTTCGCTGGTTTCGTGGTTTATGGATGTGGTGAAGGAGGACATGCAGGTGGTGGGTGCGACGGAGAAACATGCAGAGGACAGGAAGAAGTGGAAACAATTGATCCGCTGTGGCAACCCTTAACGGGAGCGGCCGAAAGAAGAAGAAGATTTCGTTGGTTTCGTGTCCTTCACGTGCGTCATGCTCCCACACCGTAGAAAACGCAGTTATTACAAGGTTATTTCCCTAAAGCAAATTTCATGCTTTCACTCCCACTACCCCATGATCTCGGTTAAATATTTGTTCTTTTCAAAATTAACTAAAACGTATTTCACTTCTAGGAAAAGCGAAGTTCATACTGCTTCTTACCTGTTGAAACACCTGAAGGAACTCGATTAGAATTCCACTCTAAATGACCTACAGTATTTATGCCAAACCAGTCTTACTCCTCTAACTTTAAAAATATAGATTTTATAGTTTTTTTTTTATTTTTATTTTTTACATTTGCTTAAAGCAAATACAGTTTTATTAGCCTGTCACTTTTGCCCTGATGCTCTTATATTTCAATGTAAACATACCAACCATTCCCATGACTGCTACTGCCCTTGAGCAATGTTCTCAAACTGTGCTGGTTCAGCAAATGGCTCACAGCTCCATCTGAAAGATTATGTGTACGTCAGTGAAGTATCTAACAATAAAATAACACAAATACACCTAATGCATATTTGTTATTGTTTAGGAGGGAGTGTCTAACAGATGTAGGACAAGTGTGACAAAGTAAAAGGAAGGAGGTGCTGTGTTAGCAGCACGATGAGATCGGAAGAGCATAGAGACCTCAGCAAGGGTGTGGGACTCTGGGAGGAAGGTCATCCCCATAACTGTGAAAAGAATGCCTCCATTTCAGAACAGCTTCATATTAGAAGATGACACGATCTTATGCCCAGACAGAATGAAAGGCCCATTGTAGAAGTGAGGTTGTGTGTTTGGGAGGGACACTGTGAGAACATCTTCATGCCAGTGCTGTTAGCCCTCTTTAACCTCAGTTGGTACAGTTAAAATTAGTCAAGCCTTAAAATGGGTAGGTCAACATTATGAGTCACCTTGGACAAAGGTGTCAGGTAAATAAAAGTTAATAATAATTTGCCACCAGTCACTGGAAACATGTTAATACCGTTTGGCTTTATTACATAACCAGTCATTCAGATCAGTGCAATGCTAACCACATGTTGGCCATTTATTGGGGCCCTGGAATATCAGTTTCCACATGCATATATTAGCTGGATTTGAACAATAAAGACAATACATTAAATAAATGTAATCACATATTTATTGCAGTCGGTTCTACCTGAAAGTCCTTCATTCAACAAATGGTACATGAGATGCCAAATAAATACATTTCAGGGATAAGACAGTTCACCACATTTTGCAGTGAATAGCAGTGATGAAGAATGATGCTTCATTCACCCGTTATTGGAGTGATTGGATTACAGCTCCAATTTCAGACTTAGTTGACTGAACAGTGTGTTGCAGAAGAATTCAAACCTCTTAAAGCATTGTCAGACATTACGTTCCATGCATTACCTGAATTATATATTATACTTACATTTATTTTTAATTAGTATTTTAACTGTGAACTCATATGCTATAACACTAATTTGTCAACATAACATATTTGTTTCCTGATATTTTAAAGAAACGCAAAAACTGATATATCCTGCTTGCATTCGTATTTGTGAGTCTGTGGTCAGTGAGTGGTGATCAGTCCCTGTGTTCTCCCAAATTTAGGTGGGCAGCTAATTGAATAAATGAATAACATAAGGAGTGGTTGAGCTACATGGGAGGATAAAAAGCACGCGAGTGGATGGAGGCACAGGGACCAGAGTGGGAATGAAGAGGGCTCCACATGAGTGGTCCCAACCCTATTCTAATGACACATGGCCTCCGCTGGTCAACAACAAGCACCGATTAACAGACTCTGCTTAACACTGAACTCTGTGGAGAGACCGGGTGGTTCAGCTGTTAAAGCCATAGACTTGTAAACAAAATTCAAATATTCAGGCACCAGAAGGGAAGACCTTCTGTATAGTTGTGTAAAGTAATAATATTGTAATCTGAGTGTCTGGTGAAATGTACAACCATGCTTGTCTTACGCAGTTCTAATCTTTGAGGGCAGCATTTCCCTACAATTTATACTGTCAGTTAAATCTGATGAGAAGCAGACAGTAGTGGTGTAAACAGGCCAGGAAAAGCGTGAGGTTGGTCCTTGATAATAATAGAGTAGAGTAGAGTTTGTTTGTCAAGTACATAGCAACCGAGTATACCATGCAACGAAATGCATTCTGACACAACAGGAGACTGTGCATGGTTACGTTCCAGAAAGAAGAAAATGTACGAGTACAGAACAACTCGAAAAAATGTACAAGTAAAGAACAACAAAAAACAAACAGTCAGACAGTCAGACTTCATAAAGTACATTTTTCAGTACATTTCACTACATTTTCAGCCATTGTGTCGGCGCCAAATGCCGCGACATTTCACAAACTTTGCGAAACAATGCCACGGTAAATCAAAGCCAAAGGCTTTAAATAAAATAAAATAAACAAAGTCAAACCATGCGAAACACAGAGAATGAGTCCAGCGAAGTCACTGCCTGGTCCGGCACTAGGGGGGTCAGCCATGTCTCAGTGAAACACAGGATGTTACAGTCCCTCATGTCCCGCTGGAAGATCACTCTTGCTCCCAGGTCAGCCAGGCCACTGTCCCAACTTGCTGTCAGCGAGCAGAATTTGGCACGGGTCCCCCGATGTCTCTGTGTGCGTCGCCGCGGTGTCTCTCGGCTGCGTCTTCAATGGCCATCTGGAGAGCTTAGAAACCACGCAAGAAATCCGATTTCCAATCTCCCGAAGTGTCACACTGTCAGACAGCAGCAATCCCATTGATGTGCAAGGGAACAACAGGCAGAAAATCAAAAAAAAAAAATCTAAGAAAAAAACGCACAGTCCTCCTGGAGCAATCAGATAGGCAGCTACACACAGCAGCACCATCTTGGAAAGGATAATAAGAGCACTCGTGACAAACAGGTTATTGTTGGTGGACTGGATAGTGGGCAGTCAAGTTCTGATGATAGAATGAGCAATCTTCACCACTGTCAGAGACAGTGCAGTTCCCATACTATGCAATGATGCAGGAAGTCAGGACGCTCCCTCTAGCACATCTGTAGAAATGTGAGGATGATGTGGTTGCTGCTATATTTGCTGACTCAGTCATGGGTCAGAAGGGTGTACAGCTGTGTACTGAGCACACAATCTTGCTACTTGTATCTGTCAGCGTTCAAGTTGATGATACATAAGGTATGACATCCTTATGGCCTCTGGCCTGTTGGTCAGGAATTCAAGGATTCAGTCAAACAAAGGAGTGTTTGTACCCAGTGAGGACAATTTACTGATCATTTGCTGGAGGATGATGGTACTAAATGGTGAACTGAAGCCAAATAACAGCATTCTGATGTGAGAGTCTTTAACCTCCAGATAGGTCGGAGCCAGACATCCTGCAGAAGCAATGGCATACTAAGTTGATCAGTTGTAGTGGTTAGCTTCCTGGTATAGGTTTAGCAAGGGTGACATAGATACAGTACCTTGGTGTATGGCATAGCCAAACACTTGAAGGTCTTTATAATGACCAGGGTGATTGTGAGAGGATGGTAGTCATTGAGGCAGGATAGTGGTGGACTGGAACATTAATGAATTTGTATTATTTTGGTATAACAGCCTAAACTAGGAAGGTGTAAAAGATGTCATTTAAGACCTCTGCCAGTTCACTAGCACATTCCCTTCGTACATGATTAGGTATATTGTCTGAACCTACAACTTTCTATGCCTTAGCTCTTACTAAAAACTTCCCCACATCAGCAAAGCAGACAGACAGAAACTGTTTGTTCAAGGGTATTGCCTTCATGGCTGGGGTGGTGTTGAGGGCCTTAAACTGGGCATAGAATTTGTTCATTTATTAGGCAGGATCACATTTCCATCTCTGTCAGTGTTGTTCCATATCTTGTGACCAGTGACAATCTATATGTCCTGCCACATCTGTCTTTTGGCATTACCCAGAAAGTGCTCTTGAAGCCGTAGCGTGCAGGGTGATTCAGCTTTCCAGATCCCACAAGTTAAATTGACCCAAGCTGCTTTAAATGCTGCTCCATCATTAGTTTTAAATACAGCACAATGAAGCACAATGAACCTTTAGCAGTTAGATCTCAGAATTTAAAGTACAGTAGGTTTCTGATTAGGTAGAACAATACCAATCTTAGTGGTCACAACATCATCTGTGCATGAGTTGATGTAGCCAACAGAAGATGTAACACGAGGGGGGAGACAGAGTCAGAACACTGAACACACACAGACAGAACACAACACCGACAGTTTCAGAACACACAGTTCTCATACGCCACTGTACACAACCCATATCTAGACAACATGCAGACTTGTGATCACCAGACACATAGTTACCATAACATCTCTGTTTACAGCCCTCATTGTCCAGAACCAGGACTTTTTCTCCCGAAGCAAGAAACATGGCCTACAGATCTGTCCTGACCACTGTTTACTCTGACCCATGAATTCAAAATAAAGTATTGAAGCCTAAAGAGCAGCCCTGTCTCCTCTTGTCCTGTCTTTCTCCTGCCACACTCCTCTAACCTTAAAGAGTCCCTGAATGAAGAAGCAGCCTTAACCATGTTTTTGTGTTGGGAAAAACAGTCCTGCAGCACTGAGAACAATCCTTTTAGCTAAGCAATTTTTACTGCAACAATCTGACCTAAGTACAATGTTACAAATGCCCAGAGTACAGACCCCGCTCTACTCTACCAACAGATTGTTCATGTCTGACATTACTGTACACTCATGAGACTCCATTGTTCACACCTGACATCAGTGTTCACATTGAGTCGGTCTTTGAGGATTCCAGTCAATGTGCACCAGTTCACTAGTACTGTGTTCGGTCCTTTTTTTAAATTACCTTTTTATGTTGTGAAGACCATATCGGGATTGGAATCTATAAATAAACTCCACACTGTTTTTCTTGTTCCTGTGCTTTTTTTTTTACATATGAGTTCAGGGCTGGCAACACAAATTACAATAGCACCTACTGCCCTTATATTACTGCTTCCTTTCCATACTCTTTTTCCTCTAGCTTTTAATTACCATTCATCCAAGATAATCCAGTCTTCTCACTGCAGCATTTAAAGTAATGACAATCTCAGTCTCATAATTTCTGCTACTTGCCAGTGTCAAAAGACTAGTACAGTATTGTTTTTTGGATATTAGTGTGTATGCACCATTAATATTACCTAGAACTAATAATCCTATTTTCTTATGAAGAAGTGTAACTTCCCTCCTATAATTAATCATTTTTAGAAAAATATGAACATTAAATGCAGTCTTTTAGGCAACAGATCATATGTAAGAAAGACAAAGGCTATAATTATATTGTCATAATTAACAATTAAGCTGTCACAATAAAACACAGATGAACCTCCTATTTTTAAAATATAATTTTTTTGCGCATAGCAAATGCATGGAATAGTAATTCAATTCTCTTACGTCATTCTTTTTGGTTTGATTATTTCAAAACGCGATTTTCTCTCTCGTACAGATTGTCCCACGGCGTTAGCCATTGCCATGCTTTACATTTTCGAGAGTGCGCATGCGCGACTGGCAAACTGGATGTGAATTTTTCAGCGAAGTTAATGTATGAATTTATTTCAAAACAAACTTCACTGTTCCGATAAAAGGAGTTGCTGTGTACAGGATTCGAACGCTGAGTTGTATTTGAGCTAGGATAATTGTAATTATTATTTTATCGGGGATTGATGATGAACCAGTTTGACCAGTAAGTTCATACTGTCTGACTAACACTCTTCAGATGCGTGGGCGCAATGAATGTATTAAAGTAACCAGGTTTACTGTAGCTGTGGATGAAAATTCGTTGTTTTACATGTAGCGCGTATACAGATGTGTGTGTGTGTCCGTAAGTTTGACACGAGTGGTTCTGCCTACGTAACTGAGCATTGAGCGTTTTAATATGCTTTTCGTAAGTGGTGTGTGCGTACGGAATATTCCATTTCCAGGATGAAGGACGAAGACGCAAGAGATCAGGAAACAGCGGTCTGTCGGGAGGAGAAGAGCAACGGGGACGGAGGGTCTGTGAACAGCAACAACAACAACGGACGGAGGAAGGTGGGGGCATGACACAACTCTTTTTATGCATTTTTTAAAATTACACGTCTTTTTAAAAAAAAATCAACAGCGGAAGAACGTGATCTATGGATACACACCGAGAATTGAGGCAGGGACTGCCTTAGTTCAGCTCTCTTCCAAAGTGACTACAGCTTCTATGGGCTATTTGTGGTGGCAATTTTAATAACGGTAGCAAGAAAAGGTTGGGCTGTTATCTTCGAGACCAAGGCAGAAATAAAGTTGGAGGGTGGTATAACGAGTATTGCACATTTTTTGGGAATGGCCCGGTTTTATTGTTAAAAATTAAGTTAAAATTAGATGGTTCTAGTATAATGAGACGTTATTATGGAAAGTGTTACCAGTTTATTCTGATAAATCTGGATGCTTGCATGCTTTACCTTTTTTATATGCTGAACATGTGATGTATAGGTGACGCTGGATTAGAGTGAAAAATTTAATTCGATATCAGTTGAAGGAACATCAGCAATCTTTGATATGCTAACAGAACCACACTTAAAGGAGAGGGTAAAAAATTTAAAATCCTATTAAAAACTTAAGGTTGACAGCGGAAAAAAATGTACTGTGTTTAAATATGAAGAAAGTTAAATGAATTCTGGTGCAATTGCAAACTTGAAGACAGAAATTTTGGACAACTTTTGTCTCTTGGGATCAGTAATCAGCAACAAGGGATCCAATACTAAGGAGGTACAGGAGGTGCAGCAAACACTCAGCACAAAATCACACAGCAGAACCACAACAAAATATTTGGAAAAGGTTCTCGGATCTGCTAATGAAGATGTGGGTGACCTAGATTATAGTTATTAAACAATCATATTTTCTATAATTCATTACAGAAGACAAAGGTACACATTAAAAAAATCGGATGCAAACCAGTAAGAGAGTGAACAGTCAGTGGATGTGGATAACAATGCAGAGTGAAACACATGATTGGTGAACAAACTGTTATATCAATCATATTCTTATCTACTTGTTTGATAATCTTACATCCTCTTTCTTCTTTTTAAAGTTATAACTTGTACCATTACTGTTTTGGGGAAAATATTTTTAAGATGTGGTGTGTATATTGTAGTAGAGCAGTCAGTGGAACATCATAGCATTACTGGTGTAAAAACATGTAGTGTACTGTAGAAGATACTGAAAGGTACCGTTACAGTGCTTTAATATGGGAATGGATGTAAATAACAAGTGACGTGTCTGGAAAACATCATATAGCAGGACCATCTGTGTAACAGTAACTACAGTAAAGGTAGGGGAATGTGCAAGATGGCCCCTCATCTTTAAGTAGCTCTATAAAACTAAACTGATATGTATATCGTGAAAATCTCCATTGACTCCATAATAATCTGTACATTTCTATCACTATTTTGTTAATGACTTCTTACAAATACTCTTTTAATTTCTACATTTTCTGCTTGCATGGTATGAACAGTATTATATAAATAACACTTTGAAGATGAAGCTGATGATAATAGTTTGATCAGTGTTCTCTATTGGACTCTGCTTAGACGATCTCTCCAGAGGCAGGGGAGCACCCGCTGCAGTACAATTATACCTTCTGGTACTCCCGTCGCACGCCAAGCCGCCCTGCCAACACGCAGAGCTACGAGCAGAACATCCGGCAGATTGGCACTGTGGCCTCGGTCTGTAACCAACACTTTTACACCTCACTTAGGAACCAAGGAAGACTCTAGTAAACACATGGTTAGAAGCATTGCTGCTCCCTGGAATTCTGCCCATTCTGTGTGTTAGGTGGAGCAGTTCTGGAAGTTTTACAGCCATTTGGTTCGACCTGGGGACCTGACAGGACACAGCGATTTCCACCTGTTCAAGGAGGGAATAAAACCCATGTGGGAGGTGAGGAGAGGTATACAGGGTAGGATGCCTGTATGGGCTCTGTGTTTGTCTGTGAGTCAATTCAGAGAGTACAGTATTTATATTTTAAGTTTTGCAGCAAAGATTTGCAGTCTAATTTGGTTTGTGATATGTTAACGTCTGATAAAAGTGTGAGCCTTCACCTATGGCATAGAGGTGCAGCAGATACCACTGGTTCCTCACAGCTCCTCTGCTGTAACTTCAGACATGGATGTGAATGTGGCTCAGACTGTGTGGAATTTGCATATTCTTCCTATGTTTGCATTCTTCCTTCCACAGTACAGAAATATGTATCACATGGTTCAGTGGTAAATTACTTTATCCTCACTTTAAACCTACACAAGTGGTTGTCATTGGCTTGAAGAAATGTACCCTACACAACCTTCACCTTTGTTAGAATTCTCAGAAAAATTCTGAACTTAACTGTACAACAGATCAAGGTGTGCAAATGTGTTAATTTGTTAGTGGAAAGATTGTGCATTAAGCTGTGTTATTGCACAGTTGTGCAATTTATGGCTTGGTTACTCTCCTAGAATGGACCTATTTGTTAAAATATTTCCAACTGTATTTCTATTTAGACCTTTGTTACTGCCCTGTGAAAGTCATGAAAAGCAAGAAGACTTTGGCAAATCCAATTATTTAGGTGCCTGTATGTTTATATATGTAGGCCTGTATGTATGTAATAAAGCTGAAGTTTTGCTGTTTGTCTCAAGGATGAGGCTAACAAAAATGGTGGGAAATGGATCATTCGCTTGCGGAAGGGCCTGGCTTCCCGCTTCTGGGAGAACATCATCCTGGCCATGCTGGGGGAGCAGTTCATGGTGGGAGAGGAGATCTGCGGGGTTGTGGTGTCCATCCGCTTCCAGGTGAGCCAGACAACGTGTCAGATTATTTGCAGCCTCAGGGGAGGAGACATGGACACTCTGCTGACCACTGTCATTATATTTATAGAATGTCTATAGAAACTGGATTTTGAGAAGACCACTTTTGAGAGTCATTCGTGTTGTCTTGTTCAACTTAGATGTATCTACTAATGATGTCAGTCACTCTGGTTACTTGCTGTATTACACTGGAATGATCTACTCCCATCTGGTGATTTCGCTGCAATTTTTGGTGCGACTCCTCAGGAGGACATTCTGTCGATATGGAACAAAACGGCTAGTGATCAGGTGACCACATCAAGAATTCGAGACACTCTGCGTCGTGTCCTGAACCTTCCTCCTAACACCATCATGGAGTACAAAACCCACAACGACAGTCTCAAGTAAGAGTACACACACACACACACACACACACACACACACACACACACACACACACACACACACACACACACACACACACACACACACACACACACACACACACACACACACACAAACAATCAAAAATCCTGTGTTATCATGAAGTAAACAGTCCAAAGTGGTAACCTCTGGAACAGAAGAAGGAACAGTTGTATGTTAGATCAGGACCTGTATTTATGACTGTGAGGTTGTTAGAGCTATAACAGTACACAGTCCTATAAATCAACATAATTCTGAAGATTATTTACACCGATACTAAATCCTTATTAATGGTCATCAGGTACAAGCATTCTAGTACCATAAACACAAGAACCAGTAAGAGGCAGAGTAAAATATTCACTCAGTAGTGGCTGGTTGTATGTAGGAGCATATGAAATAATATATTTTTTCTTTCCTTAACCAAGAAGTATAATGCTGAATAATTTAACGGAGCAATGTTTACTGATCGTATCAGAAACAATTAAAACTTCTTAAACTATTGAAATCTAGCCTTGAATTGATGGATATAAAGTATTATAAACAAAAAACTAGTTATAAAAAAGTTAGTAACTGAAAGGATGCAGAAGTCTGAATGAAATCATTCACATTTAAGTGACATGGTTTTTTTTTATTCTGGGTTTTGTGTTGCTGGTCTTCAAAAATATTTTCACATGTGTAAGATATGAAGTCATTTCTTATTTATTATAAAAAAAACTAAGAAAACCAGTACAAGTGCCATGGTACTTTACCATGGTAATTATTTGAGGTCAGTATGCAGCAGCCTCATGGCTGGGACTTGAGCTAGTAGCCCCCTTTGTGTATTTAATTCATGATTATTATTAATCCACAAGTATTGCAATAGTAGCAGTTAATGGCACTGGAAGCTTATAAGTCCCAGTCCTTAACCACTGCATCAACTGTTGCCCCATGCAACACAGCAGTGTGTTTCTGATTTTGTTTTGCTTAACTGATGGCTTTTCTGCTTCTCCTTTAGAGACAATTCCAGTTTCCGCAACACAAAGATCACCTTGTGAAGGAGTGGACTGCAGTGAGGACTCTTCTCTCGATCTCTCTGTCGTATCAACCGCAAGACTGACATCATTTCAAACACACGGGAAATCAAAAGGAAAGTGATGGACATCTTCCATGGAGCGGGAGAGAGAGGATGTGTTCTGCATGGCATGGCTGTGGCCCCAGGGTCCCCTCAATGAGACCGCTTAGTGAGACCACCATGTCACCAATGTACTGACCACCAAGCTACACGCTGATGCCAGAGCAGCTTTTCACACCAGTTACTGGAGACAGTCAAACGAAGCATTTTGTTCATCATCAAAAACTCCTCATGTGCACGTTTATGTACAGATTCAGTTGTTTTTGTGTGTAGGTGGGTGGGATTTTCTCCATTTCAGGGATACGTTTTTTACATTTCGGAAGCAGGTTAAGTTTAGTAATTCCAACCGATATTCAGGCCATCTAGACATTTTCACATTTTCACTCAGAGGATTAAAAATAGTTTCAGGTCATATTTCTTCATTTAGTCTTAGTATAAAGTTTTGCCAGAACAGGTGGATCTGCTGCAGAGTCTGAATGTTTTTTGTCTCAGGGTTGGAGTTTACATGAGTAAACGCCAATTTCTTTCAGCACCCCTGTAACGTAAGCATTACTGAAACCAGAAGTTGTGAATGGATGAACAAACCTGTATTAAAGAAAACGCTCAGGGTGACATGAGGAAATGTTGTTCTGATGGTTCTCAGTGCACCGCACTCCAGCTGATTGGTCTAAAACTGTTGTCCTGCTGTCCACCCGGGCTGGTGGGACCAGAAATCCCCAGAGGGAGTGTCTGTGCTCCAGCGCTAAGGGGTTGTCACTTTACAGTGCAGCTTGTAATATTGTCTTCACTAAAAATAAAATTTACATTTTGCTTTAAAGGGGGGTGATTATGCAGACTTTTGTAATAGTTTAGTGAAATTATTTCAGATGTCACAATTATTTTCCTGTTTATGCTCCTGGGTGATTTGTGCCATTTCCATTCAGTTCCAATTACTTTAGTTGAGGTTGCTACAGTGGGATTTGTGCCCAGGTCCTTTAAACTGCAGCATACCTGACTGCTGCACTGTCTAGAAAATGGTTCAAAAATATATCCTTTGGCTAATTACTATATTTAATGTTATTTCTATTAGTTTATGCCATTTTTATGACTTCAGGAAAGGTGGGTTTCATGAAAATGCTTTTTACAGCATAATTTTACAAGTTTTATTCTAAATGTAACAAATAGTATAAACTTGTCAAACTGTACAGCCTAGCAGGAAAAGGTAGTTGTATTTTATGGTAACTGATTACACAATTTTTTTTTTTTTTTTTTAAAGTAATGGTTTACTTTCACTTTTGCTTTGAAAAAAGTCCCTGGAAGCTCCTCTGTGCTCAATACACTTTTAAACAACACAAAGAAACAAGATCCTATAGTTTTCATCGTGCAGGTCTGTCAAAGAGGGATCCAATCCAATTACAGGTAGGACAGAAGCGATTGGTAAAATGTACAATCGTAAAATTTTTAATGTGAAAATAGAGCTGTGTGAGGAACCATTGAAGGGGAAATTCCTCAGATAATTTGCTTTTGAGATATGCTGTGGATCCTTAGTAAATATAATGTTTTAATGTTAATTAAAAAGTTGATATTTTAAACTGCAAAAGGTTTATGTAGGTTAAATGTGGACTGAAGGCTTATTTGTCTGAAACAGCTTGCAGGGGCTGAGAAAAGGAAGGTTGCTATTACAAAAGCTAATGCGTCATTAAAAAGTTTATAAAATGTGAATTTTGTTGACAAATGAGTTAGAAACCTTCAAGTAAGGTCACTTTTTAATCATAGCACTGCTGTCAAATACCTGGTCAGTGAAGACTGAAATTGTTTCAAAATCCAGAAACAAATAGAACAGTTTCACTTTATGATTTTTTTTTTTTTTTTTTAATGTAACCACGCACAGTCTCCTGTCGAATCAAAGCACATTTCACTACATGGTATACTCAGTAACCATGTAAGTGACAAATAAACTCTTTTGACTTTGATTTCTTAGCTGAATTATCCAGCATTACCCATGTCAAAAAGGTATAGCAGCAGAAAGGTAAAGAGTAATAATACATTATACAATCAGCAAACCTTTACCATCAAAATGGCCATCTTCAGTACACAAGGGTTGTTGATGCTGTCGGACGGGCAAACACCACAAATAGTCATAAAAAAACAGTCATGGCTAAGTGGAAGGGGGAAAATAACATTCATTATATGTTGTACTTAAGGTCACTAATGTTTTCAGTGTGAATGTATGATATAATTTCTTAATTATTTCATTTGATCAAACGCATGGAGGACACTGACAGCAACATGTGCACTGGGCTTGGTGAACATGCAACATTATGTTATTATTTTATTAATGTGATTACTGTTCAGTATACATGTGTTTGAGAAAGTACTGTGTGTGTGTGTGTGAGAGAGAGATTTACCTTTGCAAAAACCTCACTTGGGAGAGAGTTGAGAAGCACCTGTGTGGCAAATTGCAAGTCTGCATCTGATAAATGCAAAAAAGTAACTTTTCTTTGAAGGCCCACTTCTGTTTTTTTGCCAAATTCATCTAACTGCTGGAGTAACAATGTATGTTTACCTGTTACCTGAAAGCAAGACACATACTGCAAACAACACTTCCAGCATGAACGAATCAACACGTCTGCACATGTGTTTCTGACTTTGTGTTTTCTTTCTAGGCATTGGGAGGAGATGAGCAAGAAAGGGAAAAAACATGGGGCCACAAACAGCTGTACCATTACCTCTCTGTCGACAGTAAGTTGAAAAGCAACACGGGTGTTTTACAGCTTCTGGGCTGTGAGCGTGTGTGTGTGTGTGTGTTCCCTTTCAATGTAATAAATACAAGAGTGTGTGTGCAAGACAGAGAGATTCCCTGTGGTGTCCTGTCTAGGGTGTACTTTGCCCCACACCCTATGCTTCCAGGCGAGGCTGTGGACCATTATGATCCTCCACTGTACAAGTTATAGACTGGAAAAAAAAGTACATTTAGCATTATAACTGCATAACAAAGAGCAAAACTGCAGCCATTTATAAAAAGGTGGGACAGAGTTCTAAACTGTGCTTTGCATTTATGTGTGTTGTCCTTTTTCGTGTCCTCAGCAATGTCCCTGTTGCAACCGCAAGGAGGCAAGGATGGTTGCAGGCCAGCGAGCTGTGTGCCTGCCTTGCTCCTCATCCCTGAGGAGCGTGTATCAGTTCTGCTGGGCTTGCCAGAGGGAGTGGCCTGGTCCTGGTGGTGACTCCTGCACACTCCCGGGGTGTGCGACTCGCGCCGCTCTCCTCTCACCTGAACGCATTGGGAAGGGCGGCGAGGGCATGGGGGAATGTCCCTTCTTTAGGGTCTGTCCAACCTGCAAATCACTGCTGACTCATTCTGGAGTTGGATGTCCAAATATTGAATGCCCACAGTGCAAAACTGTTTTCTGCTTTCGTTGCCTTGAAAAAGACTACAAATGTAGCTTAACTTACGATTCATGTAGTAGTGATGAGGATGAGTATGAATATGATACTTACTACCCTGATGTTTGTACAGTGGTGGATAATTCAGAATCTATCAGAGCCCTGGATCAGGAGTGGAACAAAGGAAAACAGGGCTAACTTTACGCTCTAGTGGCATTACAAGATAGTTTTAATCAAAAAAATTTACAGATTTACCATTAAGACAAATCACAAGTTAGTCTTAGTTGAGCCGTTGAATTTGAAATATTTGCATCATTGTAGAAGATGACTTTGTATATGATCAATCTGTATATTTGACTTTATATTTCACTGAAACAGATAAGGGTCAGTGTTTTGGTACAGGGATGCTGTGTAAAAGTAACACATCCTGGATAAATCTGAAAAAAAAAATACTTTCAAAGATTTAAATTTTTTTGGAACCAAACCCTCCATATTGGGTTATAGAGATGATCCTGCATGATGAGTAATGTTCTTAACCAAGGGTGAGACCACCCACATGATTTTAATTCACATTACGGTAATGGCTGTCCTAAAGTAACCCAGTCTGTGTCGTAACCTCTCATGACCCAGAATTAAATCACTTTCTGCAAAGTATTTTATAATGTATTTTTTAACCAGAACACCACCCGATACCCCCTGCGCTCTTTCCCTTATTTTTGCTTTCCTTTGTCTGCTTGTTTATTATTTCCCCAAGTTAAAAAAAAATGCATAAACAAAATTCAGGTCGCTTTCCAGTTTATTTTACTTCTATGCATGATTAAAATGTAATATTTAATTAAATCAGTTCTGACAAGACCATGTTCAGTGTCGCTTTTTCTGCACTCTGCATCAGATTGAACTTCCAAGCAGTAACCTTGTGTTGACTGTTTTCTTTCTGTTTTCTTCACAAATATTAAATATTTACTTATGTACTCTTGTACTCTTGTACTTTTGTACATAAGACTCAGATTATATTGTTACATGTTGTCTATATATTGTCTATACATGTTTCTATACATTGTCTGTACATGTTGCTGTCTTCATACGTTGTTGTTTTATACTGTTGTGTGTGGAGCCACCATCTACCGCAATCAAATTCCTTGTATGTGCTTGCTCACATACTTGGCCAATAAACACGATTCTGATTCTGATTCTGATGTACTTGCATATTCAGTTCTGAAACGGTGCTGCATGAGTTTAGGTTTTCATGGCTTTGTGCGATGCGAGGTTTTACTGGCTTGCAGTACTCCCCTCAGCCACTAGGTGAGATATGTTCCATACCAAGAAGCAGTGAGAACCACACAAGGATCCAAAAAGCCTGTCAAACTGCTTCTTTAGCACCTTCTGCTAAGAGGTTTACAGACCCCTGCATTACATCCCAGCACAGTCATGCAGAACAAAGGTAGATGATACGAAACATGAAACTCTGAGCTGACTGCTGCCACCAGTTACCAGTTTGCACTGGTTTGGTGTGCTTTTCCCACACTACCTGCTCTGGTTATCAACTTCTGTACCGGTGTACACTGAAATGTAAGCACTTAGCAACACAACTATGCATTGTGTGCCCTTATAGCCAAAAAGAGGCCAAATGATAATATTATTTCCTCCTTGGACTTAAACCAGAAACCTTCCCACAATAAAAACTTTAGGCCCTTTATGTACTTACATATTAGCCTTCTGTGACATGACAATTTAAATAAGTGAACAAATGAATGTATTTAAGTGGATGACAACAAGGGTTATTCAACCCACTGCAGGAGTTATGGAAAATTTAGTAGTGGAGCCAAAAAACTAATCTCATCTCTTAGCTTAGAAGTGCAATCCAGCCTTAGAAACAGGAGGTGCAAAAAAAGCGAAATTACATTTAAAACTGCGTAAGTGGTTAGTGTGGAAACGTGAAAATAATTCCTTGCACCCACGGCGACCTGTAGTATTATCTTGCTTCTATCCCTCTATTTCAATCCTGGTTTTCCACGTTCCCCTTAAAGGTTGTTGAACAACAGGTCCTGTCCACAAGCTTAAGAAGAAAAGCCCAAGCTTAAAAAGTCACGAACTCTGTTATTCACACACGAGACAGAGTGCTGGAGACATCTTAATACCACCAAGTATCAAATGACCCTCCATTGTTCCCCCACCACACCCTGCTGTTTTCTTCTCCATTCCTCCTGCACCTCCTTCGTTCTGTCTTGGCATCCTCCGTTCTTAAAGTACTGTGTGCAAAGAAACAGTCACCCAGAATAGCTCATACTCATGACCTTTGGCCCCTGATACTAAAAAATTGTGTGCTTATGTGGTCCACAGTCCTACCCATAAAGCTGAGAAATGATTCCTTCAGTGAGTGTAGAAATACCTTCTAAGATTTTCCTAACAATATATGTTTTCCAGTACTAATTGGATCCTGTAGCTGAACCATTTATTCAGTTTCATCACCTTTTGAAAAAACCTTCAGACGCAAAAATGACAGCTTGTTGTGGGAAGCTCAGTCTCATGTCTGAAACCTCTGATAAGACTTGTTTTTTCGATGTATAGAAAGGTGTCAGTGGGTTCACACAACCCCACAGGGGTCAGCTAAGGCTTTTTGGGGGGTGCGTCAAACTCCTCTTTGGCAGGCGGGAGCCGACCCACACCCACTCCATGTCAGGACTCACAGTTGTTCCCGTGTGGGCTTGCTGAGAGGAAATAAGCATCAGAAGCAGCCAATTGGGAAGTTTATTTTATTATTTTGTTTTATTTATTTTTTTCATACTCATGAACCATTTTCAGGGGGAAATATTGACAAGACTTTTGTGTTTGAACTTCACATTCTGAGCTATGCATTTAAAACTTAGCTGGGAGCTTTGTGTGAAAGTTTCTTCATTCGTGCTCATTGGTTTCTAGGCTTTTTAAATCCCTAATTATGGTTAGTTATTATACTGAAATACTGTCTTAAGTTTTAGTTGTCGATGTTACTTACATTATGGGAGCAAAGAATAAAATTATCCATAGATCCATCCAGCATCACTCCCTACTAGTCAGTCTTCAACACCCTGCTTTTGGATAACATTGGCTTTTCAGCCTGAGATGGCATCCTGCAAAACCTTCAATGTTCACGCAGGCATTGTTATTAAATTCTGACACTGCTTTCAAACCACATGTGTTAGGACTTGGGGCTTTGTGACTGGGTTTGTCACTATGCCTCTGAACATACAGGTTCATTTCAGAATTTTGTCTTGTCTCCTGCACAGTACAGGTACATACACAAAAGATGAGAAGTCTTCACCAGATATCAGCTGATCGTTTTTGGAGGCTGCTCATATAAAGAAATTATGGAAACAGAGCATCTAAAAATACTTATAGAGGAAACCAAGTTCCATTTCAAAGTACAATTCATCATATATAAAATGTGAATTTGCTTTAATGGGTGATTCTCAGGCACCAATGTGTCACCAATGTGTACACAAATTCTTTCCAAAGAGGCAATGGAGACATCAAAGTTGTACGCTGTGTACATTTTAAGAAGATACATCTGAGTCATATGGTAGATATTGATGTGATATTGTACATTGCATCAAATCTTGGGTCTATAAGGAGACTGTCATTCTACTGGGACCTGCTGTTACCATGACATACTGTATATATCCATTCCCAATAGAATAGATCCATACAGCATGTATCACCCAAATCACGGCGAGCATGTTGTATGTACTGTTATTATACTTTTATTGTATTATAGTAACTGGCTACTCACTGATTCCACTGGCCTGCAAAAAAATACAAACATATGCTTCAGTCAACTAAACAAAAAAGTTGAGGACCACTGGACTGCGACATACTGATTTTGTCTGATTCCTACAAAGGCCACACCTAACAAGTGTGGCACATCCTACTGCATGCTAGTCGCTTGCTCATGAAAGTGGAGGAGTATCTGTTCCAAAAAGACGGAATCCTTTTTGAGTTTTGTGCTGAACTCTTGGGGCATAAAGATGAACATTAATGGCCGTAGTTTCTTAACCAAGGCCTAAACACCTTAAAAAGGTTAGAATTATTCTTATTCTTCTATTTTTACAATTAGGTAAATCAGGAATCTCAGCTCTGTAGCAGCTCCACTTTCCAAAATGCCCCTGGGGTCCCCATGATGGTTATCCTGGACACCAGAGGCATTTGAAAGCATTTGAAAGCCAAACAGTACTTGACAACAGTATCAGTCCTTAAATGCCCAGCGCTGATGCTTCCAAACAAGGGGTGTTGGCTGCATTATCACAACATCCCTGGATACCACTGTTCTTGTGAGGAGAGATGTGTGAGAGTTTGTGGAAGTTTGCACCACCTGCATGAAATTCAAAGTGCTCCCATAATTGCCTAGGGCACTTGTAAACCCACTTTCAATTCCTGGTAGACCTGGTAGCATAGCTCTCTCAAATTCTTCACCAACCTGTCAAAGTCTGAGGGCCACATGGCCAAAATGGTAGTAGCTGATCAGTTTTCCATGGCCTGCTGCTTAAACCCAGGGAAGGGATTAGTGACTGTCATGAACACCATGGAGAACCTGTTCCTCTTTGTTTTCACTGTTTTGGCATCCCCAAAGATACTTTATCAGGTAGGGGGTCTTGGTTGCACTCTCAAGTATGGGTGGCCTTTTGCGGTCAGTTTTCATCAGCCTAACCTCAGTGTACCAAGCACAGTTCAATATTCTGTTAAAATGCCTGAAACTAGAATTAAGCAGATACCTTTGATGTTGCTGTTGTGAAAAGCAGTCTGATTACAGCTGCTTCCTCTCCTGCTGTGAGTTTGCTCAGATTTAAGTTGAATAAAAAAAAATTTGGCAGAGAAGTATTACACCAAACCTTTGGTCATGCCACACCATCAAATACACGCATACGTATACAAGCACATTGAGTTACTGCCACCCTGAAAGCGCTGTCACCACCCCAACTCCACTTCTATCTTTGTTCATGGGGTCCTAACAGCGGGCTGAACAACCTCACTCTATAGCAGGTGTGAGCCCTCGTGTGGACAGCACACCAAGCACCCATCCAAACACACATCCAGTCTAATATTTCCAACTCCTCAAATTCTTTCATTCGGTCTTCTGCAATCCTGACCCCGTTCAAATGTGTCCGAGGATATCAGTCACCTCTGTTTGACTGCCACTTCCTGCAGTGTACCTGCTGCAGTTGACAGGTCCCAGAAGGGTGAGGCAAACTGATGATTGGTCCTATCCATCTGAAATAAAGCAATAATAAACTCCTGAGTCAAATGTCTACCCTGGTTGGCATTTTATTGTCCATGATGACCCACCTGGCACCTGTAAATAATGTGGTGGCTGACAGGGTTCTCTAAATGAGTGTGGGGCGGTGCTGTTGGAATGAAGTCATTATGAAAAATAAGCATACCCCTTGGAAAGTTGGAAAGATGTGTGAATGGCAAAGTGCAAATTTCCATTGTTATTTGTTAAGTGTATTCACGTAAACTGTTGGCCATCAGTTTCTTTAGTAAAATTTATGAAACTGTTTAATGGTAACTGTAGTTTAGCACAAGTTGCTGAAAAGCATCAACAAAATGAATAAATAAAAAATAAATGTTAAAAAACAATAACAGAAAAATAATGTTTGTAATGGCTATCAAACTGTTTGTTTTGTCTGCTCAGCAGGTATGGGAGGTGACATACTGGACCTGGTGAGACGTGAAGCTGCCAGTCCTGCTTCCCCAAATGAATAGTTTGTGACCTGTTATTCTGTGTAACACATTCTGACGGTGAGCTCATGATGACTGGCAGGGCGGGGAGAAGAGAATGATGTGTGAAAACTAGACCATGCATGCAAGATTGTGTCTTCCCATCAGTCAGATGACATTTTCTTGGGTCTAAACCTTTGACTTTTTCTTTGCAAGTCCAGGGCTTTAATAGCTGAACCACCTGGTCTCTCCACAGAGTTCAGTGTTAAGCAGCATCTGTTAATCTGTGCTTGTTGTTGACCAGTGGAGGCCATGTGTCATTAGAATAGGGTTGGGACCACTCATGTGGAGCCCTCTTCATTCTTACTCTGGTCCCTATGCCTCCATCCACTCACATGCATTTTATCCTCCTATGTAGCTCAACCACTGCTTATGTTATTCATTTATTCATTTAGCTGCCCACCTACCTGGCTTTGACCGGGTAACTCTGCAGCAGGTAGTGGAAACAGCTCAGTCCAACAGTAGGACTTCAGTGCCTATCACCCCGATCGCTTACTGTAAGCGATGTCTTGGAAAGGCTTATACCACCAAGAAACCCTCTCACCGTCTCTACTGTCTGTTCTCAGTATTGTTGTCTGGGAAAAACTACTGCAGCTTGTGGGCCAATCCCACCAAGCTCAGAAACAGCATTTTCCTACAGGCTGTCGGACGGTTAAATTTTGGAGAGCATAGAGACAGACTACCCTCCTGCAGTATCATTACCCCCATCTACACTTTGTACTAATATCATTATGTACCTCTCTTTTTTATCTTCCTATCTAATCTTTTTTCTGTTTTTGTTTTAACATTATTTATATATTTATCTAACTGTCCATCCACCACAATTCCTCTACATTGTCATGCTGCCTGTTTATTGTGTTGTGCACCTTGGTCCAGGAGAAGCTACATTTTGTTCTCTCTTGAGCAGAAGAGCAAAACTGTGAATTTTGAACCTTAGCTGATGCTCTTCTTCAAAGCAATGCACAATAATTTAACATTTATCCAGCTGGGAATTTTTACTGGATCAGTGTAGGGTAAGTACCTTGTCCAAGGGTGCTGTAGTAGATTCTGGATTCAAACCAGGCTCCGAGGCAGCATCTCCAGCCATTTTGCTCCCTGATGTCACCCTTTTTCTACATGTGTCTTTCTCCTGGGCCCACACTCTGGTCACTTCCATGCGTGGCCCCCTCCATGGCATTGTTCCACCCCAGACTGCCATTCCCAGGGTGACCTTGTGTTTGTGACATCCCTGTGGAGCCTGTGGGCGCAGTGAGCCCACTTCACATGCTGCTAAGCAGCTTGCAGGGAATGGCTCAGTTTAGCAGGACTCAGTCTTGCTAATCTGATTATCCCAGCAGGACTATAACTCTGGTGTAGAACATCTCTCCCACACACACATGACAGATACACACTATAGCAATTACATATGGGGAGAGCAACAGTCATGACCCACAAAAATAATCATATTTACATTAGCAATCATAATACATGCATTGATATTAACAAACAAAAACATAGGCACAGTAATAATTCCATCATGCTAACATGTACATTTATAGTTATCCCCATGCTTGTTTTTTTATACTCCTTCTTGCATGTACTTTTCTATTTTTCTTTTTTAGGAGGTCTGTTTAAATAAAATGAATTGTGCATAAATACATCACAGATACAGTACATACAGTTACATTGTGCTAGTCAGCAAAGATATCTCAAACACACACACACACCAAGTAACAGAGACAGATGTTTAGGTTTGCATCTGTTTTAACTAGGAGCTGTACTGGTGTGTAACACTGTGTCGGCAGGTGAGTGACAGAACGTTGTCAGAGTTGCATCTGCTTTCCTGTTCTATGTGCCATCTGTTCTGTCCCAGTAAATTGTCCATCCTGCTCTCTCTGTGTTACCACGCTGTTGCTGTCCTGTGGATGTTTGCCATTCCTTCGTAACCCAGCACAGTGCAGCAAAGTGTACCTCCTTACCTCCCAATCTCTCTTTCTGTATCAGGACCCGGCAACTATGAAGTCTTTGGTCTATTTTTATCTGTTATACTAATCTGTGTGTCCTGTGTACCAACAGCGAGAGAGGCTGTGGTGAGAAATTAGCAGTAGGTTAACATGAAAACAGCAGGTAGGCTGTCCAAAGGCCACTGACAAGGTTGGCTATGGTCACTGAAACAGAAGCGATCACTAGCTTTGTGTTCGCCAACAAAATGAATGCAAAATATGAAAAATGTAACCCCATACGGCTCTTTACCTCTATGTTCACTGGCACACTCACAGAAAAGCCCTGCATAAGTTAGCAAAATCTGAGCAAATTTTGAGTAGTTATGCTCTGATATAAAATGTTTCTATTTTATTTATTTATTTATTTATTTATTTGTTTGTTTGTTTGTTTGTTTGTTTTTGATAGGGTTAGGGCTAGGGTTTGTTTGTTTGGCAGATGTTCATAGCAGCTTACAGAACCAGACATATACAACAGAAGTTTAAACTATTTTCTACCATTATCTCACCTCCATGCTCTTTAATTTACTTTGAAAACTGACGTACCTTCATCCATCACCAGCATACTTATTCTCATTGTATCACAGATGCTCAGTGTGACACTTTTTTAAGTGCTCAGGACAGGTCACCAAGGTGGAGAATGAGGGACCTCAGCCATCGTGTACACCTTCATTGTTAACTTGGTTGCCAGCAAGACACAGTAGTATCACCACAGGGACACCCCAGAGGGCGATGTCCACAGGGCTGTTCTCACAGATTAAGTGCTAAAGACAGTTGAGAAGACGGGACTTGCGTGCCCTGACTCACCCTGCCCTTCTTCTTCCATCTCTGTCCATTTCTCAACTACTCTCTCTCTCTCCGGCCACCTAATCGTGGATGAGGGCAGAAGCTTGGTGCAGTGGACAATTGCCTTGGCATACCCTCCCCGGGGTTTGGGCTGTGTTCCAGTAAGAAAAAATGGGGACACATGATACTTCATAAATTTTTATTTTAAGTTAGAATGAAAATATTACTTTCAGCAGTTCTGTTTGGAACTGGGAAATGAGTGAACAGCAGGATCTGCCAGTTGTTTTGCCTCCTGAAATTCTTTTTTTATATATATATTGTTTTTTAACCACTGTTTTTTGACTATCCAAAGCTTCTTTCATACTGCAAGACAAGGATTCCGAGGGAGCATCAGCTTCAAGAAGAAAGAACTCAGACTCCATTGAACTGATTGAAAAAGGGAAAGAGGAACTAGAGTTTTTTACTTTTTTGTAATACTATGGTGTTCTCCTTCTTCACACCTTGCCACTCTTCAGCTGAAGGTGTCAAGAACAAAGGTGACATGAACTCTCTGTAGATATTAAACTCCAGGTGAGCATTCATTTTTAACTATGAAAACTGATTATAACTTTATCAGTCACATTTTCCTTCCTTCTCTCTGTAACTGATTTCTTCGAGTTCACACTGGTACGTTATTCAAATATCAAACCAACAAAATGCTTAACCTTTCAAGCAATGTATTTAATACCATTGTATATGTTTTAAAACTTGAAACACCCTTTGAGTGCATAAAGGGAAATGAAGGGAAACTGTGCTGTCAGGATGTGATATATTTATTTAACAGTTTCCCTTGGCAATCACGATACCGTCAACATTTATTTGTGCAATGCAAAAACAACTGCTTTAACTTTAAAAAAAGATTCCAGATTGTTCCTCTTAAAAATAGGACTCTTATTCTGAAATAGAACTCCATGCATTGCCGTGGCATGAAGGTAAAGGTGGCATGAGGGACAATAAAGTAACAAAACCTAAGAAAGTGTGCTGCTGTTCTTATGACCTGAGAATCCCCAATTTAGTCTTGCAACTCCTGTATATCTCCTTTTGGGTGAGGCTTGCCAGTTTTGTTGGCATTGAACCCTAAATGTTGGATCCTAAAATCACAGTGAAGGGGTGTATATGCAGTTGTGCACAAAACACTTTTGTCCCTCCAAGGTACAATATAACACTGAATATAAGATGTTAAATGGATGAGTGAAGTGGGCTGGAAGGAACCATGGTCTTCCAAAAAATGTTTGAAATCACAGGACTCCAGCAACCCAATTGCAAAAGTTCTGAATTTTGGGAAACTGTGATGATGAGTACATGGTAACCGCCTGTGGTGCGAAGGCCCAGAGGATACACACCCTTGTTTCCTTTTGTGGATGAGATTTCATGGAACTGGGTGAACAGTCCTCACAGAGGTCCATGTCATACTGCACCAGGATGCTGGCAGCCCATAGAATAAGCAGAGGAGGTAAACACCTCTTTCAAGCTGACATGGACGCTGTGGTTCTTAACTTTCATTCAGTTAGATCCACTAATCTTCAAAGCAAGACTAACATTTTACACTCCCCCGGAAGCCCATCCACAAACCTGCTCTAAGTTGAAAAATCCCACTCTAGAAGAAGAAGTGGGTAACTCATATGATTATTAAATTATAATTTGTCCTTTGCTAAAGGAACAGCTCTGATGTTTCTCTGTGTCAGAAGAATGGCAAATGTGTGTTGTTTTTAATTTAAGATGAATAAATATCCATAAATGAATAATAATAGATAAACTGCCACTTTATGAGCCAGCATTATTTCACAAATTATAAATAACAATGAGCAACTGTGTGCTTATATATTTAATAAAAACAATGTAAATATTTTGTACTATTTGACTTTAATATAAAAAATCTGTAGAATTGTGAGCACTTTTTCTATAATTACTTTTTCTGTCTGAAAAATCCTACTGACACCGCTAAATCCTTCCATCTATGCCTCCTGTCCCAGCCTCAGCCAATTGACTTGGCCCAAATAGTTATGATCTCACTCAAATCTGCAAGACAGCTTTTAAAATGAAATTGCTTTAAAAGGAAAGTAAGTTTTAGTCATTATATAGTCTGAGTAAAACAGATTTCTTCAGCAGTCAATTCAATTCATATTTATGTATCTCTACAGAAGTTAATATACGTATATAGAACATAGAACATATATAGAAGGTATAGTTATAAATGGTGACAGAGTATCAAAAAAGCATTTACTGTAATCACAAAGGAGACTGTGAAAGAGCATAAAGATAAGCTAACAAAATAATTAGGTAATATTCTGAAATAACATCTAGCAGATGATGGCCCTGGAATTATGTTCAAAATTAACCTCTCAGAGCTAATAACTACAGCTGCCCTTGCTAATCCACTATTATATATACAAATGTACAGTAATCACTCAACATCCAAATCTAATTTGTCCATGAACACATATGGAAACTGAGTGCCTATTTTCTAGTATTTCAAATGGGGCAAAAAGTAATGCGGTCTCAGCCCATGCCAAAAACATCAGTATAAGCATCAACCCATGGCTTCAGCATGATAAAACACCAGTTTTCTAATTAAACATTTAATTTAGTTATTAATTTGGATATTTATCTGCATGGTACAGTAGGTACAGTACAGGACATTTTGCGTTTTTGCCACCACCAGTGTGGTGTCAGCACACAGAGCCACGGGAGTTTGGAGTTCAATGTTGAGATGCTGGCTAAAGGGAAGATGTGTGTCACAGTAGCCCACCGGTCCCACGTCTTTGTTGGACACAGCAGCCGGCATTGAAATAAATAGTTTTTTTTGAAAAATGAAAAACAAAGCAAAACAAGCAGAAACAGGTGATAAGACATTGGCATTGGCACGTGCACGTGTGTGCATCTTGTTTCAGGTAAATTGGTAATATACAGTATAGTTTATTACAACACAAAAAGTATTTTTGTTAAAGTACACTGTATGGCAATGTAGACATTCATTTTTTATTTATTTCTACATTTATTTTATTAATTTACATTTTTATTCACATCTCTTTTTTTGTTACAGGCATGCTTCAAATAAAAATTTATTATAGCAATTGTTTCCATTCAGATACTGATATATAGGGATTTGTTTTCCAGAGCTGTTATGGAAAACTCGGATACAGAGAGTTTGAATATGAAGGGTTGGCTACACCTTGTTTTACAAACATTCAAGTAAAGAAGTTTCAGAGGTTGAAACATCCTCCATTGTTGTTAATTTTATTAGCATTTCTTTAGCATTCTTTTCTGAAATGTCAGTTCTGGGACAAAAATAACCCCGGTTTCTGCTTGCTGTGAGTAGATGGCAGGAAATTGCCTTCAGACAAAAGAGGAACAGATAAGTGTGGGACTGCTGGCATTCTAATGGATGTACAGGTTATGCTTTTACTGATTTTGGTGATCAATAAAAAGGAAAGGAATGGCACACATATTTATGAAGAAATCAGTTGACAATTTTTATTAAATAGGGGCTGCATGAACATCTGTCTTGAACCTGAACATACAATCATTTACACCATAGACACACAACACATGAACTGTTTTACAAATTACTTATATTTTTCTATAGCTACAGTATACCCAAGATATTTACAGAAGCTTATTTGTTAATAAAATGAGGGGCTTCTATTTTGTCAAATTTTTACTGATGATGTAGATGGTAAAGTTGAAGATAGACTGCAGCTGACAAACACCAGATATGTTTATGCGATCAATCGGTCAATATTGCATGGAAAGTTGCGGAGATGAAGTTTTTATTTTTAGTTATTTCATATGAGTTTTATTAGTAAAAAGTAAATAAAAGTGTTATGCTGGGGAATAGTGGTGTCATGTAAGGGGATGTTATCCTGCCTCATGCCTTGTTTCTGCAAAAGGGTGCAGGTACCACAACAAATGCACTGAATAAGTGGCTGCTGCAAATGAGTGCAAGTGACTGAGGGTCTTTTGCTTATTATTGCATTATTGGTGGTTTTACCAAACTAAACCTGTCAAAAATTTGACAACTCTTATGTGTCTTTCAACTTTTAATGGTTGAAATATTGAACATGTGAATTATTAACAAACTAACTTGTATCAGACTTCTGGCCCCTATTGTATCTCTAAGTGGTGGCCCCAGTATGTATTAGGAGCATAAATAAATCAGCCAAGCCAGTATATCATAGCATACTGTTCAATAACTAGATTAGAGAACAGTTACCTGGATGCATCATAGCTTGGTAAGACACTTTGCCAAATATACAGTTTCTACTTTTTGAACATTTAACAAATGTTCCTGCTTATTGTATAATTTTTATAATTAAAACTTACCAGTCCATGTAGCAGAGACACCCACAGTGTATGTATCGTGCTACGGAGCTTCAAAATTCTGCATTTCTGTTCCTTGAAAACGCTGAGGTAGGTAAAGATATACGAAAGTATTAAGTAGTATATTTATTTGTTTATTTGTTACAAATAAATATTTATATAGCACTGCGTAGGGTAGCAAAGTGATGTGGTGGAGAAGTGCTGCCCACTCACAGCATGTGGGGTGTTTGGGTATAGGTTTGAATCTGAGTCAGGATTTTGCATGCTTATCCTGTGTCTCTGCAGGTTTCCTCCCACAGTACAATGACATGAATTTGAGGCTAACTGGTCATTCTGAACTTCCAATAATGTGTGTGTGTGTGTGTGTGTGTGTGTGTATGTGTTGGGGCAGTGAGTAGTTTCATAGCTTAGTGATTGTGGGACAGCCTCTGAGCTACTAATATCTTGCTCAAATAAAGGGACGTGATGGCAGAGTGGGCAAAACTATTGCCTCATGGCTCCTTTGGTGGTTTCAGGTTCCAGTCCAGCTGAAGATGTGGTGTTGCCATGTTTCTCCCTGTGTATGCACCCCTGAAAAGAACACATGTGGAAGAGGGTGAGGGCAAAGCACTTCCATCCCTCCCTTGTTATGGAAACCATTTCAGTGGTCACTATACAACACTTCTACCACCACAGATAAAGTACGGAAAACACTAGAACAATATTTAAACAATCTATGTGGTTTTGCAAAGAAATTAAATGTTAATGTTTCATTTGCTGCCTTCATCTGGCAGAAGGAAAGATTTTGTGCAAATCTTTTCACTCTGTTTTTTGGGCACAGTAAATAGGAGGATGTGTAGAAGTTTATTTTGTGCTTACCATGTAGGTTTGTGCGTAAACGTGATATTATAACGTAAATATCAGCCTCGTGGCTTTGGCAGGGACATTCTGAGCGGCCTGGCATCATAAAATCCTGGAAGCGCCTTCTGCACTGAGTCCTCCTGGTGCTTTAATTGCATTAATGGATTAACTGTGAGGATTGGCTTGATTTCGCAGCAGGTGCTCGGCATCTAACTGGAACCTAGCAATGGAGGATCTGCCAGTTTGTGTCACTGCAGGAACAGGATGGTCCACTTCTGCATTTGTGCGAGCTGCAGTGGAAAAACATACTGAGCACCTGCTACTGTTTAACTAAAAGTTGGATATGGTAGCAAAACATCAACCGTGAAAATTAACAAAACTTGCGCACATGCAGAATTGCAGCATACTGCTGTGTCCATTCCGACTCAGCGGCAGTTAGGATGCTGGTGTCACTACACCAAGCAGCCCATATGAGTAACAGAGATGATGGGTTTATGTGCCGATGAGGAATTCACTGCGTAATTTGATCATAGCGCAGCGGCAAATGTTAGACGTCTTCAATAAAATCTCCCGTGGCTCAAACTATCTCACTTTTATGTAGATGAGGTGTTTTTACATGGGTTTGTCTGTATGTATGAGACCAAGCACGTATTTTTCAGATCTTTTTCATGTTTGCACTGCATGCCTAGCTGACTTGAATCCATGATGGAGGTTCACAATTTCCCTGTTTGTAACAAAATACACCCGATCCTCGTGTAATGGGATTAAATAATTCCATGAGAATCCCGTTTGATAAATTCCTGCTGTGAAGGGATCAAATAATTATTTATTACTGAAAAAATATTTGTAAAATCTATAAATGTTATAGGGCTGATGATGCTCTCAGGTGTAGAAATTAATTAAACAGTTTAATAAGGCCAAACAAGACAAGAACAAGGAAGTAGTGTTCTTGAGGTGAGCTGAGCAAGAAGCTTTGACATGAACAAAGGCTCTGAGAAACAGGTGTGTATGCAGCAGAATCTGCAAAGCAACCAAGACAGACAATGTCTTTTATCGCTAGTAAAGTCACTAGTAAATGTAGATGTGGCTTAGGGGGTAGCAGCAACATTAGACAAGGCCTGCACTGCATCTCCTAGGGTCAGGAGCAATGTCACACACAAACTGCCTGGGGGGAGGTGGTCTACGATGACCCCCCCCATCCCCTGCTAATAAAATGCAGTGCAAATAGACACATTAAGAGGTCAGCTCATACACTGTTGAAACCAAGAAGTCCCCAAATTTAAGGATGAAATAACACTGAAAAAGAGTCCATGGTTTGGACATCATTTATAAAAGTTATATTATTAGCAATTCTTTGTTCTGTTAACAAGTAGAAGTTCATAGAGAATCTACTCCTGGCCTGTCACTTGCTTTCTGATGTTGCCAAAGAGGTCAGAACTTTTACAGGCAAGACTAAAGCCTCCCACAACCTACTGCCTTGGGTCAGAAGTGGTTTTCTGCTGGGCTGCCTGAGCTGCTGTGGCTGCAAGCGAGTCACAATTCCATGTAAATTTGTGTGGCTTGAGGAGTCATCAGGATGAAGGTACAAGGGAGCAAGTATTACAGAAAAGCTGAGGGACATGGGATGGGGACTGAATTTTGCCACATGTTGCTTGGCAGGGCTCAGGCTTTGTTGGCCCACAGAGCAGCATCTGCCTGCTGTCATTTAGCTGATCACCTGGCAGAACATTTGCTCCAGCTAAACCTGAGCAGTGAGCAAAGGCAATGGAAACCCAGGACTTACGGACACCACTTGTAAGTTTGTGCCACTTACAAGAATCTACGTAGTTTTCATTAACAAATACACTTTGACTCTGGGTTTGTTTAGAATTGGGTCTATTTTCTTAATGTTGGGCTGGAGAAGGCTGACAGTGGTGAAAGGTTATAGCAGACTGCCTGTGGGGTGGTGTTAGCGTATGTGCATGTGATAGGACTGAATACCTGCTGGACCCAACACTATCAACCACCAACTACAGTTTTATCAATTAAAATATAATTTTTGTACATTTCCCACACTGCTGAAAGCATGCCATTGCATGAAGAAAGGTTGCTACTGATTCTGTTTGTCATGTTCAAATCAGTGTTTTAAGAGACTGACACAATGTACACTGCCCGGCCAAAGTAAAAATCACATACTCTAATATATATCATTGGACCGCATTTAGCTACAATTACGGCATGCATTCGCTATGGCATTGTTTCGATAAGCTTTTGCAATGTCACAACATTTTTTTCTATCCAGAGTTGCATTAAGTTTTTACCAAGATCTTGTATTGATGATGGGAAAGTCGGACCACCGCGTAAAGTCTTCTCCAGCGCATCCCAACGATTCTCAAGGGGGTTAAGGTCTGGCCTCTGTGGTGGCCAATCCATGTGTGAAAATGATGTCTCATGCTCCCTGAAGCACTTTTTCACAATTTGAGCCCGATGAATCCTGGCATTGTCATCTTAGAATATGATGAAAAAAATCCATTGATGGAAAAACCTGGTCACTCAGTATATTCAGGTAGTCAGCTGAGCTCATTTTTTGAGCACATAATATTGCTGAACCTAGACCTGACCAACTGAAGCAACCTCAAATCATAACACTAAGTTAAATCCAGGTGGGGAATTTTTTTTTCCCACTGGGCGGTGTATCGTGCTAAATAACTGTATTGTACACAACTGTTTTCTTACAATAATTGTGAAAATTAATGGCAATAAAAATGTAAAGAACACAACTTTATTCACATTAAATTAAACCCTACAGATTACAGCTGTCAAGAAAAACTGGGTAGCTGTCAAACTTGTGAACTTAAAACAAATCAAAACATAAATCTGAATGTCTGCAGACCGACTGATTTGACTGCATCTGGCTCATAAATTTTATTGAATCAGTTAGTTTTAGTGACATTTTAATAGAAATTAAAAATGAAACAAAGTTCTGTTTTATTGTTAATTTATGTTCCACAATGATAATAATATCACTTGGGGGTCACTAGGGGTCACAGGATCCCAGGCATATCAAGATATACCATGGACAGGATGCTAATAATTCTATTATTATGTGGATTCTTATTAATGTAGCATATATCTCTTTCAAAGATGTCTTGACAGTCATGATTGCAGGCTAATAAACAGCAACTAATAGCAGAGGATGGAATTACGTAACTAACGTAAGTTTTGTATTCATCGTGAGGTGAATGCACCCATACCAATACCATTGTCCTTAATCTACCACTTCAGTCTCCATAATCTTTATGGACAGTGTGGTCATCTGTTCATCTCCTGGAATTTCTCAACCAAATATTTTGATAATGTCATACTCTCATGGTCAGATTGTTGTGTTAGGGTTTTAAGTCAGGGCCCATTTGCAGACTCAAGGAAGTCAGGGGAGTTTATTAGAAGGAAGTGCAAGTCAGTCAGGCCAAACAGGTCAAGGACAACAAGGTTACAGAACAAATCCAGAAAACAAGACTAGACAGAACTGGATCAGAAATCAGGCTTGAGGGTCAATACACGGAACTAGATCAAGAATCAAACTCAAGAGTCGGTATGCAGAACTGGTCCAGTAAATGGACTACGCGGAACTGGATCAGAGACTTGACTTGGGAGGTAGGCTCAGTAATAAACAATGGTTCACAGAACTAATCTCGAAAACAGGCTCGACAATGTGGTCGCAAATCTGACAAGGGACAAACCAGAAGGCAGGACTTACAAAGCAAATATGGGACAGCAGGTAGGCAAGGTGACCAGGTGGGACAGCAAGGCAGCAAGATGACAAGAAGACAAGATGACGACCTGGCAAAGCAGGCCTTAAATATCCAAGGGGCACTCAAACAGAACAAAGCAGTCTCAGAAACAGACAGAAGGCATGGACCGATTGGTCAACCGGGCTACCACAGGACAGATCAATGGGGTCACCACGGGAACACCTTGGAAACAAACTGCAACAGCACTCAGAAATAAAGAGAAAGGCAGGTCCAGGCAGGTCTGCGCAAAAGTACTGTAACAAAACTGAAGCAACATGGTCTGACCATAACAAATTGAAGTAACCTTGTCCGACAATATGCAAAGGACAGGTCAACAGGGTTCACTGGAGGGCAGGTTCAACAACGGGGTTTACAGAAGGGCAAGTACAGAGGCAACGTGGTACAACAGAGTTTACAAAGGCAAAAGTCCTGGTCAAAACAGGAGTACGATGGCACCATAACAGACAGATTCTGAGTAATTTTCCAATGCACACCACAGATATAGTGGAGTAGTGGCTACTCAAACCTGTATCCCCCACAATAGTGAGTATGTCCTAATATTTGTGTTTTGTCAACTCCATTTAGTAGTATTGCTAACATTTTTGGCCCTCTAGGACAACGCTAATAAAAACCCTAATGAAAAGGACACTTTGATGCAATACTGAAATGTTTACTTTACAGCAGAAACTGCAAAGATTCTCTTTGGGGAATCCTTTCCATCCCTTCAAGTCTCTCATTAGGTGTTTGTCTGAATCAGGGGAAATGGTAGTGGACAGGACAGATGTAAGTAAAGTTTGGGTTACCTGATGAGAAGCTTGACACCCACTGGTCCACACAGTGGTACAGGGACAGCAGATGGTGTGGTGGTTAAAGATGCTCCATTTTGCCATAAAGAACCCAGATTTGATTTCCACTTTCTTTGATTCTGTTCACCTTCTAACTTTTACAAAGTACTTTCCCTTCTATTCATTCATAAAAAAATACCTAGTTGTTTAAATGGGTAAATCACTCTGAGAAATGTAGCGTTGTAAGCTACTTTGGAGGAAAGTATAAATCGATGTAAATGTAAATGATGGGTGACACAAACCATTCACTTTAGTTACCACATTTTAAATGTTTTCTCCACTCACATTCACATTCTTGTACACGGGTATCTTGTGTTAAGAACATTTGAATTACGAACTTATGAAAATACTAACATTTCCCAGTTAATTTTAAATAGCATTTTCTTGAGATTTTTTTTTTTTTTACAGTTCCTCAGTTGTGGAGTGAAAAAAACACAGGTTTTTGCTTGCTGCCTTTAGATGACTGCAAAATGCTCTGAGGCAAAACAGAAGCACAATAGAAGTGAAGGACCACCCTCGATGCTGTGCTTCCAGCAGAGCTGATGGTGTTTCCAAATCCTGTCTGGTGTTCCTGAATTTGGCAAGCAATGACAACCCACAAGAAATATTGCACATTTTCATAAGATAAACTTTTCATCAATCTTTGAATTGATTTTTTGGGCGAATGCCTGTTTAAATTAGCTTTAAATTTCAAGATAATTCAAAATGTTAAAAAGTCTTACAAAGTATTTCTCTATTCTTCTACAGCCAAATCCAAGAACAGCTGTAACTAAATCTAAACATATCAGTTATTTTAACTTTTTATTCATGGCGCAGATGACAAAGTTGAAAATAGACGATGAGCTTCGGATATGTTTATGTGATGAATTGGTAAACAGCACTGAACTGAAGGTTGCAAAGATGACACTTTTTATCTAAAGCAGTTTTAAAAGAGCTGCAGTTTCAGTGTAGTTTTGAATTTAATAAAAAATGATAAAAGTGTTATATTATGTGTTTTGCTGTAAAAGGACAGGCAGGAGGCACAGTGACCGGGTTTTCGGTAATGGATAGATATAAGTATCTGAGTGTTTTCATTCATTATTGCTTTCTTTGAGATTTTTACAAAACCTAGCCTTTTAAAAAGTTGAGATATGTACGTTTTATTCAGCTTTTGTTGACTGTCAGGTGGGAAAGGTGATTTAACTAACTTAACAATGGTTGACAGATGTGATTACTAAGAGTCCATGGTTTTCTTTTTTCCTGCATCCTCATGCTGTCTCCATCCCATCCTGCTGTCCGCTTGTACAGAGGCCTTGACTCTACAAACTGGAATCTCTCATCAGACGCCCTCCCCCTTTGCATCTTTTCTTGGTAATGCACTGAGCGGCTAATAGGCTTGTGGAGTATTAAAGAAGCGGCTCTTAGTTTATTAGCGACCTTGTGTGTGTATGTATGTGTGTGTGTGTGCGCGCGTGCGTGCCTGTGTGTGCTGTTCTGAATGTGTCATGTTTTATAAATGTTATTTTTCTGAAAAAAGCTAATACACACAAGAAGAAAAGTTTGAACATAATTTTCTGGAGTCTTGTTTGTCTTTCACTGCCATGTTGTGTATTTATAAGTTATTTGCTATTACCTTCCCTATCAGAGATGCACTACGGTTTGGTTCACCTGGTGGCTTTAGGCAAGGACCAATTTCCTTCACTGGAGTAGGGCTGCACCCTCATGTGCGCTCATTGTTAAGTTCCCCCTCATCAATCAGCACCTTCACTTGGATCCCACCTGCAGTCCTTAACAGAGTCTGGTAAAACTATGGTATCGTCTCTGGACTCAGACCACCTGTGCAGCCTCTCTCATCACCCCTGGTTGCAGTCAGACATCTTTGGAACCCCCAGGAGAAAGAGGAGAGATGTACGTCATAGAGGAAAGGGTAGTCCTCTGGACAGTGTCCCCTTCAGTGATGCAACCTCCCTGGCGACACCCCCCCACAGTTGGTGGGGTAGTTGGATATTTGTCCCCCTACTTATTGCCACCTATCTCCCCTGTGAGGCCTGGGGGGCCACCTTCAAGGTGGCCATTGTGGGGCCTTGGACTTGTGACCCAATGTTTGCCAAGGCCCTGCCTGACACAGCAGCCCGGCTGGCGATGAGCCACATCAACAAGGACCCCTACCTGAACAAAGGCTATTGGTATGACTACACCCTGATCAATGAGGACTGCCAGACATCTCGGGCTCTGGCCCGGTTTGCAGAGCTACAGAGCTATGGCTCAGCCTTCTTGGGGCCTGCTAACCCAGGCTACTGTGCATCTGCTGCCCTGTTGGCCAAGAACTGGAACAAGGGGTTACTGTCATGGTCTTGCCTCAAGCCCAACATGGACAACGGTGCATACCCCACTTTCCTGCGCCCAGTGCCCCTCACGTCACGTGTCCTGTTTGCTGTGCTGCGCTTCTTCCACTGGGCGCATGTGGCCATCATCAACTCTGAAGAGGACCTGTGGGAGGCCACTGGGCAGGAGCTGGCCTCCTCATTGCGAACCCTGGGTCTCCCCATCAGCACTGTGGTCACCATGGAGATGGACAAAGAGGGGCCCCGGGAGGCCCTGGAGCAAATCAGAAATGCAGATCGTGTTAGAGGTATGGGGTTTCCCTCTTTCTGCTCTTCTACACTGTGCTTTATTATTTCTTATAAACAAAAGACATAAATGCTGCCTCCTTGTGCTGATAGTTACTGCATTTTAGTAAATTATGAGTAATATGGAGGTGTAGCCAGAAAGTTAAGGTATGATTGCAATGTTGTTGCCAAGAAACATTACCCATAATCTTTCTGGTGATAACACGTCCACCTTTTGCACTAATTTTAATACAGCAATGCTCTACTCTCTGCCTCCTAGTGGTGATAATGTGCATGCACTCAGCCCTGATTGGTGGAGAAGCCCAGCGCAAGCTGCTGACCACAGCTTTGGACATGCGAATGGTAGACCGGGGCTACATCTTCATTCCGTATGATACTCTCCTCTATGCCTTACCTTACAAAGACGTTAAATACCCTGCCCTGACCAACAACACCAAGTTGAGAAAAGCCTACGATTCTGTGCTAACGGTCACTATGGACTCCGGAAAGCATGACTTCTATGAAGCCTTCAGAGATGCCCAGGAGAGCTACGAGATCCGGAGCAGTACCCCGCCTGAACAGGTATGAGTTTCTGGCCAGGTATGGACGTTATACAAAAGAGGCACTCAGTACTGTGACTGTGTGGAAGTTTTGAACAGCAAGGTAGTGTCAAACACATTAAGGAAAGTTGACTACTTTTTTGTTCCTGTGATGACCTCATAGGTCTCATTAGAGCTTGTACAGTCTCTCTTCTTTGTGTTATAGGTACTGGCTCTCTATTTTTAACATTGAATTCCCAGGAGGGCTGCAGAGCCACTGGCACTTGGACACCCAGAGACTTATTTTTCTCGCTGTATTTGGGGCTGGGAGTCTTGTTTTCCTCTCCTCAGTTGCCAGATGACTTACTTTATAACTATCATATCAGCTCTGGACATGTCTGTTTGATCATTTGTTCAGCACTGTGTCATTGTATGAGATGAAAAAATTAGCTGAATTGAATTATCCATTTTACTGTCCTCCTCACAGTTTCAATCTCCTCCTCCTTGTCCTCGTTGCCAACTTTAATTTCTCTTCTGCTTGCTCAAACTCATGGGCCCTCAGGTATCTCCATTCTTTGGAACCATCTACAACATGCTGTACTTCCTGGCCATGTTGGTGGAACAGGCCCGTCTGGCTGAAGGCCGCTGGGTGTCTGGGGATATTCTGGGCCGGAGTGAAGGTGGCTTTGAGTTTGAAGGCTTCAACCAGCCTCTGGTAGCTGGAGACAATGGCGAGGGCATGCAAGCACGCTATGTGGTCCTGGATACTGATGGCCAAGGGTCCACCTTCACTGTCACACATGTTCTAGAAGCTGCACACACCCATGGCAAATTTGGGGGCCTCAAATATATGGGCCGCTCCATCCATTTTGCTGGTGCAACTCCCAGAAGTGACCCCAACTGCTGGTTCAGCTCCTACATCGCATGCAGTGGGGGTGAGGCATCAGATTTATGCTTCTTAAAAATGTCAGAGTTTTTGTAGGGACAAGATCTTGAACTGACTTAGTCATTGTCTCAATATCTTTCTTTCTACTCAGGGATGGATGGAGTCACACTTTTCTTTTTATTCATCTTCATCTGTGTGGTGGTAGGAGTTGGAGTGGCCCTTATTATGCATCTGAGGTAAAGATATTGTATTTGAAATCAAGCAGAATTTGTTTGATATGTGTTACTGCAGGCCTTAGCATGAATCAGGCAGGGCCTGACTGTAGTGTTTGTGCATCTCACTGCTCTGTGCTAAACTTGTCTGTGGCTGTGTTCACTCAGGGGGAGAATGCCACCGGGATTTGGATTTGGAGCATTTGGAGGAGGTTTTTCAAGCAAAATAATACTCACTCTTGATGATCTGGTCTTCATCAACACACAAATTAGCAAGAAGGTCGGCAGGGTGGTGGGTGGGACTGTGGTGCAAGTTTGTGAGCCGATGCAGGCGTTTCTTTGTCTGAATTCCCATAAAAGCATAAGTGTCAGTCCTTTAGTGCAAGTAACTCCTTATGTCTCAGATGCTATGGAGAAGAGGTGAAAGTGTCAATAATTACAGAGCGAAACCCTTCATTTTTCTCCTGGTCTTTTCTGGCCCCCTCACTGTAGAAACTGAATGATGAAAGCATGGCAAAGAGTTCGCTGGATGTGAAGACTCCTCGGCACTCGGTGTCAGGGCGCAGCTATGCTGCCTCTTCCCCTGAGAGTTCAAACATTGCCGTCTTTGAGGTTGGCAATATAATCAACTTTCTGTCAGATTTTCTGGCAAGTTGTGCAAAACTGTCTCAGAATGTTCTTCTCTGTGTGTGGGCAGGATTTGTTCATAGTGCATGTTCATGTTTATTATTCCTGCTCTCGAATGTTGGCATTCAATGTTGTTACCCACCTTTGAAACTATTACACGGGATCACTGCAAAGCTTGTATGAAGAGCAGCAAATGCCTGTCTCATGGATTGTGTTCTCCAGGGAGATTGGGTCTGGATCAAGAAATGTCCAAATGGAGACAAAATAGCAGAGGTCAAACATAGCACGCAGGCTGTTTTCAGCAAGGTGGGTGAAGGAGTGCAAGCAGAGGAGGAGGACAAACTGGGGATGGATGAGATAAACAGAGTACACTTTGAAAAATGTGAGCACTAACCATGGTTTTCCCACTCCCACCTTCAGCTGCGGGACATGCGGCATGAAAATCTGAACTTGTTTCTTGGCCTATTCTTCGACTCCGGGATCTTTGCCATTGTCACAGAGCACTGCACCCGTGGCAGCCTGGAGGATCTGCTCAACAATGAGGACATGAGGCTTGACTGGATGTTCAAGTCCTCCCTGCTCACAGACCTCATTCGAGTGAGTGCTGCCCTTGTCTCCATCCCTTTGCCTAGAAGGTGCTGTTATCCAAAAATGATCAAAAGCTGAGCAGTCTTATATTGCACTTCGCGATTCAGCCGAGTTAAGATGGTGGCTCATACCTCCTGGGCTGCTTGCATGATGAGGGGTTCAAGTGTAGCTCAGGGGTATGTGTGGGGTTTGCATGCTCTCCTCTGTGTTCACACCCCTCTTAGGAAAAAATGACCAACACCTTCTGTTCCTCCTTTCCTTGAAAACCATGCCAGCAGTTGCTTAACAGTCACCCATGACTTGATAGCACATTCCAACAAATGTAGTAAAAATCTTTATTTTTAAAGTAATTTTGGTGTTGCGTACATTCAAAATAAGTAATAAATACACATCCAGCCCCAGATCTGTTTGAAAACTGAGGAGTTGGGTTTTTTGGTAACTAAAATCAAGGGCATGACTACAATCCTTAATCACTAAACACTCCACCATGTGCTTGATCAATAGTTTAGTTGAAGTGAATGCAAAGTTCATCTCATATATATTCTGACACACTTTGTTTTGCTTCCAGGTCCTAACCTCAGCTTGATAGCATTCTAGTCCTTTAACGTATCTCACATTTGCTCTCCTGCAGGGAATGAAATACCTCCACAATCATAACATTGTACACGGTCGCCTAAAGTCACGGAACTGTGTGGTGGATGGTCGGTTTGTGCTCAAGGTTACGGAGTATGGCTTCAATGAGATTATGCTGGCCCAGAACATCGCCATGGGGGATCTCAGTTTTGAGGGTGAGGAAGAACATAAACCCCAAAATGGAAGGAAGCCCAAAGAGAGAAACTTCCTACTACCAAAACTTCCCTTCATGACAAAATTTAGCTCTGCCCAAATTTTTTGTAACTTCTGGATCCCTGCATTCCTTCAACAGATCAGCTGTGGACAGCCCCAGAGCTGCTGAGAAATCCTGCCCTGGAGATGAAGGGCACTTTCCGGGCAGATGTCTACAGCTTTTCCATCATCATGCAGGAGGTCATCTCCCGAAATGCCCCCTTCTGCATGCTTGACATGCCTGCTGAGGGTGAGAAAGCTGTGGACTAAATGGGCAGGGGGGTAAAAATGGACATTAAGGGATAAGATGTGATGAGCATATTAGGAAGGGAGAGAAAGGATCTAAATGTTGCAGTGGAATTAAATCTGTACTGCAGCTGGAGGGAACTTGTGGACCTCAAGACTCCTTTATGTTTCCTGGTTTTTGATGTCACTAACCTCTCTTTTAATCAATTATACTTAATTTGGCAATAATTTCATATTTGTTCACATTTACATTAGAAGTAAAGTCAAAGAGGAGAGAGTAGGTATTGTCCATGCTTGTCAGGATGTAAAGCACTGTGCTATGTGTCTTGCACTGCAGAGATTGTGGCAAAGGTGAGGTCACCTCCACCACTGTGTCGGCCGTCCGTCTCCATAGACGAAGCACCGGTGGAGTGCATACAAATCATGAAACAGTGCTGGAGTGAGGAGCCAGAGAAAAGGCCCACCTTTGAGGAGATATTCAAGCAGGTCTCAGATGTCTCTCTCTCTCTCTCTCGCTCTCTCTGAAACACACACACACACACACACACACCAATCTGCAGGGAAAATACACACTATCCCATGTTATCATTAGTTATTCCCTTGGTGCATTGGATCTTATTTGCTTGTACCCCCCCCCCCCAAAAAAAAAAAAAACTACTACGAATACTTTACAGTTTAAGAATGTAAACAAGGGAAAGAAGACAAACATCATTGACTCAATGTTGCGGATGCTGGAGCAGTACTCATCTAACCTGGAAGACCTAATCCGCGAAAGGACTGAGGAGCTGGAGGTGGAGAGGACGAAGACAGAAAACCTTGTGGCACAGATGCTCCCCAGGTGAGCCCTTGCTTAGGTCATGTTCCCTGCACCTGGAAACAACAGAGACTCACAAAACCTTCCTTTATGTAAAAAATCTTAAGAACAACATGTATGTTACAATGAAATGCCCTTACCCCCAGTTTGAAAGGTGAGGGATATGTGTCAGTGACTTAACAGAAACCTTGGCATCTACATCACAACCTCTCTGCAATCCACAAATCCTCCTTGGCAGGTCAGTGGCCCTGTCTCTGAAGACAGGGAAACCCGTGAAGCCAGAGCACTTCAGCGAGGTGACACTGTACTTCAGTGACATTGTGGGCTTCACTACCATCTCAGCCTTGAGCGAACCCATTGAGGTGGTGGACCTGCTCAATGACCTCTACACCCTTTTTGATGCCATCATTGGGCAACACGATGTCTATAAGGTAGCTACTTCTCAATGTCTCTGCGGAATTCTTGCTGCTGAGCCTTAAAAGTTTTTGTTTTGGGAATATTAGCATGCAAGTATCTACTCTGTCAGATGGACTATGAGGGTCTTGGGTGTTTGTATCTGTCAGTCTATTTGATGTCCTGCCTGAAGAGCATCTAAGGTGTGTGAGTGTACATGCATGCTTTGTCTTCTCACTAAATATTCTTCCTCCAGGTAGAAACCATTGGTGATGCTTACATGGTCGCCTCTGGGGTGCCAAATCGTAATGGCAACCGACACGCTGCTGAGGTGTCCAACATGTCACTGGACATCTTGCACTGCATTGGGGCCTTCAAGATGAGGCACATGCCCGATGTCAAGGTCAAGATCCGCATTGGCCTACACTCTGGTGAGTGCGACAGGTCTGCATGACCATAAACCTCATGGATTCTGAGCATCTGAACTGACTGAACTTTTTCAATTGTTAGCTGTTTTAATAGTGCTAGTTTCTGTCTGACTTTTCCTATTATGGGACACTTGGGAGTGTGGTGGTCAGGGACAATAACTTTTAACCTTAAGCGTGTTTTTTTAATTCCCCCTGCTACCACTCTGTTATGCAGTATGAAGCTGTATTGCTTTTGAACAACACATTTACCCTGAATTTCTTCAGTACAAATGCCCTCATATAAATGGGTAAATGGTTTTAAATTTGGATAATTGTGTCAACTGCATGGTAAATTAATAATATAACCTTGTTTGTGTCATTAAAGCCATCACCTTATAGTCAAAGAACATGACTTTAAATCCCCATTCCTGCTGTAGTTCCCTTTATCAGGGTGCTTACTCTGAATTGGTGCAATAAAAATTTCCCATATGTCTAAATGAATTAATAATTAAGTAGGATAAGGTAAGATAAGAAAAAATAAGATAAAACTTTATCAATCCCTAGGGAAATCCATATGCCAACAACATGCTCAGTGCTACAATACAAAGAATGAGACAGTCAGTCAATAAATAAATAAATAAATAAATAAATAACATTAAATAAGTATGTACAGTGTGTGCAGTATGTACTAAAATGCTAATAATATGACTTAAAACCTTTGGTATTTTATTTGACTGTGTTATTTTGATTACTCTAACAGACAATATTTAATTTTATTTTTACTATTTAATGTTCAATAAGTTATAACTTTATGTTTAAGCTCAGTGTTACTTAATGTTAAAAAACCTCATATGAATCAAAGCAACTTGATACACAAATAGTTGTTTGATGATAATTTTACACTTATGAAAATTGTTGGAGTTGTACTATTCCTTTTATTTGAGCAATATATTTCATTGTAAAAATACTTGAGTTCTTTTGATTGCTCCACTCACCGTCTCTCTGGGTGTCCGCCTGACAGCCTTTTGAACTCTTTTTCTGTGCCACAGGGCCGGTTGTTGCGGGAGTCGTGGGCCTCACCATGCCTCGCTACTGCCTATTTGGAGACACAGTTAATACAGCCTCCCGGATGGAGTCCACCGGGCTGTGTGAGTACTGGCTGTGTGACAGCTGTCAAACACATTGACTGTTAAAGTACACATGGCGAAACTCAAGCCCCACCACACAGTTCTCTAATTGCTCTTCAAGTCCCCTTTCTGCAGGACTAAATCCCACAATCCTGGCCTTCTTTCTGCTGTCTAAACCCCTCCTCAATGATTAGTGGAAAGGAGGGTGATGGTAAACTCATATTTTGAACAGTAGTAAAACCCTTAAAATCAGTGCAGGAGAAGCTGGGAAACCGTGAGGAATAAAGTTGAAGAAGATAGACAAGGTGGTGGTGTGTGTGAGGTGGGGTGGTGGTACCATGTCCCCATGTAAAAATATATTCACTACAGATGTTGAATTTGCTGCTGCACACACTTAGCTCACCTCATCCATGACTGATCCACAACACCTTTCAAGCCAGCCCACCTAACCTCACCCTCTACATCTTCTGTACTCTATTTTCACTCTGTTGCATCTCCTTCTTTCATCTACTTACACACCTTTTTTCCTCCTTCCCCACTGTCTCCACACCTTTTTCCCATTCTGCACTTCTGAATCTCAGTTCTCATTCTGCTTGCCCTCCTTCCACCCTCCATCAACATTCAGTTTCTCTGTCCTTCAACCTCCACGCTCACACTATCTTTGCCCCTTTGACTCTTCCCCTTCTCTGTCTCTACCTTTCCACCCAACATCTCTATCTGCAACTCTGAGCCTCCATTCTTACTCCACCTCCCCTCCATCCACCCTCAGCATCCAGTCTGTTTCCACTACTTTAGGCTTCCATCCTCATTCTGTCTCACCACCTTAAACCCTCTAAGTCCTTTCTGTTCCTCCACCATCCGCTCTTCACGTCCGCACTCTCAATGCACCTTCCTCTCTGTATTCCAAGTGCATTTCCACCCTTTGCATTCATTGAGCAAATTCAGGGCCAGTCTATCACCACCCCTGCTACCCTCCATAACTACTTTAGCTCCAAGCCTTTCCTTCCATTTCTCCCAGACAATACCTCCACACCCTCTTACCAACTCCTCCCTCACATCTAAAAGCATGTGTTTCTTTCCATCATTCCAGAATGGAAACTCATGTAATCTTGGATGCAAAACTGTGTCAAGGCTTCTGACGTGATCTCTTAACGTCAACAAGGCTAAAAATAACAGGATAACAAAGAACAGAAGGATGAGTTGGGGGGGCATATTCCTTTCCATCGATCACCCTGCTCTGATCAACATTTCTCAAAATGCGTTTTACTCTGTCTCAGCTGTTTGCGTGTGACTGTGTGTGAGGGAGGCAGTACACTTGCCTATAAATCACACACAAGACACAATCATGCAAACATGATGTGAAAAGCAGCAGAAAAACATTTACAAAAAAGTTGGGGTCATCGCTGTTAATTTATGTTATTATGGGTTATTAATAATTGAATCAATGTTAAATAATTTCAGAATGTTTGGCATGTTTTTTATTTCCTCCTTAAAAAAGCATTTCATTTAAACAAAATAATAGATGTAATTTATCTGGGGCATTCTTATTCCTCAAGCTCTGCATCAGCTTTTCAGTGCAATGCCCACTGGTATTCTCATCATCCCACAATCCTTATCCCTCCTCATTTGGCTGGTGGTCTAATCGGTAATTAAATGTACCTGGACAGGGACAATATGGACACACTTCAAGTGTGGCTGGCCTTGTTCCAGTGGAAACTACAATTTAGGCGGTAGGGGGTCAGCCAGGGTAACTCGGCACAAGGCAGAACCCCTGGCGTTAAGAGACTGAGGATTTGTGCTTCCTAACACTCAGGTGTGGCTGAACACCTGAAAGGTCAAATGAGGACACATTCATATTGTGTCTCGTGCAGACTCTGTTTATCTACCGTAGAATGCAACGCATGAAAAATCGTGAAATTTTGCTGAGCAACTGCATGGATAGATTTTTTTTTTACAGTTATTTTTATTTCCCCAATAACACCATTGAAAAGTTTGATGATATACAGCATATAAGCGTGGAAGGTAATGTGACCCAAAAAGGCCCAGGCTGCTGATATTCTTCATTGTGACGAAAGGGATGGTTAACATAGATCTTTCTAAATACTTCTGAGCTTAATATTCCCTTGTGGTGCAGGAGTAAAAAGAGCCCAGTTCATGCTGGTCAGGCACCATGCTCATCTGTGGTGAAGTCCAGGGAACGCAGACAAAGCCATGTTCCCTAGGGGTGGGGGGGTGAAATGGCTGGGGTGGCCTCTTCACTGCTCACAGCAACACACACCATCTGCTGGTCACTTGGAACCTAAACCTTGTCAGAACATCCCCACACTGGATTAAAAAAAAATAAATAATGTGAAAGTGCCAAACATTTGTATAACGTTTTTGGCATATTTTCGGTTTTTCTGTGACACATAAGGACGTGTTTAATTAAACTGACAGGTAGTCTGAAGTCCCTAGAATGACAGAGAAATAAACACTGGTGTGTACTTGTGCAAGAGTGTCTGTACACACGTGTGTGTCACTGTGAGTCTCTCACAGCCTTACAAAGTGAGAAGTAATCCTTTAAGGTCATCAGCAGAATTAGTAACCATGTTCACAGCTTAAAAAAAGCATCCTTCTGGTAAAGAACTGCTCTGCTGTCTTTTAACATACATCATTACTTGCATTGACTTGCCCATTTATAAATCTGGATTATTTATACTGCATCAATTCAAGTAAAGTGTGTCGACTCAGGGAACTATGGCCAAAGCTGAATTGGATTCTTTGAGTGCAAAGCAAGGAAAATACAAGCTTCCTAACAGTGATCACATGGTGTAAACCGGGTCTCTCCGTGCCTGTCAGAGGTCAGGAGATCCACATCTTTGCATTACAGGACCTGAACATAATGCATCAGATAAAAGACTGTCTAAAAACTGCTAGAGAGTTTAGTACAAGTTCTCTTAAGAAGATTTAGGATTCATCTTAAATTATCTCCTTCATGGCTAATACTACAAGCTGCAATGAAACACATGTGTTCAGGTAGACACCATTCAGATATTCTCTTGGTTAAACTAGAAACACTTGGGCACCTGTGCGTGGAGCTGAGTCAGAAGGCAGTGTGAAAAGAGCCCTCTCTAGAGGCAGTACGGAGGTCTGCAGTAAATGGCTCGGGTCAAGCAAAATCCAGATCAGCCTAATTTTCTTATCGAACCCCACAACATTTTGCAAGAAATCAGACTTCCCTGAGCAGATTTAAAATCAATTTCCTGTGTCAGTCAGCAAGCAATTCAATTTAATAGGCCTCCTGGAAGCTGCTTTTATGCAAATCCCACTTCAGATGCTTCTAAGAAGAACCCTTGTGTTAATGCTCTGCTCAAGGACAAGTGTGCTTGCCTGAGATTGTGCACGTGTCTTCAGTAAGAGTGAACGCATCGCCCTGCAGAGCTGTCTGGCGATGACAAAGCTTACACTGTATAATGTACCACCCTAGACAGTCACATTTAAATTATCTGGAATAAAATAGATTATTTTGCTTAATACAGTTTTTGGATGAACAGTCTTCACATTGGATCACTGTAATGGTCTACCTGCATTATGAAATGGAGTTTTATGGAGCAGTAAGATTTGAATGGTTGTTTAGAGTGCTATATGCTTATTTTTTCTAATTTACATGCTGTATTACCACATACTGTTTAGCCAATAAACTTACCTACAGTCATTAACCCACATATACAACAGACCAAGGTAATGCACTGATCTCAATTTAGAGCTACCACTTTCTCTGAAACTCATATCTTTGGAGTGTGGGAGGAAACTCCTCTGAGTACAAAGGGACCATGCAAATGCCACAGAAGCTGAGCGGGGACTGAACCAATGTACAGTCATGCACCTCAGGTGCTGTCCTTGTGGTTCCCACTGCTTCTTGAGTGCTAATGGATTTTCTTTAGACGCAATGCTTATTTCTGCAGCAATAAAAAGCAAAGCATTCATTTCCATCAGTTGGAATGTGATAATATTTGGCTGAAGACAGACATCTGCTTAATGGATATAAATAATTTGGTATCTTTGGCCAACATGTAATTTACTTGTATGAAATAGCTTATCAAATGTTCACCCAATGCTGAGGTTAATAACAAACACACACAGACTAATACTAATACTAATGTAATAATGTAAAAGTTAAAATTTGATATTTTGTAGGGTATAAAGTGGGTCTATTTTATCTAAGGTTGAATGCAGAGGCAGCGTGAGCGAATGATGTCACAGTGAGGGGAGAGCTTGGGAAAAGAGTGTGAGGGCCTTGGAGTGAGTGGGATGTACATTTGTAGCAGCTCTGTATGTAGTGCTAGTCCTGCAGTTATATATATGTTTGATTTTCTTTTACTGAATTAGAGTTGAGTGTTCCAGTGACACTCTAGTGTTGAAAGAGTTTTATTTACGCCCTTGAAACCACAAATGAACACGGAACTTAAAAAGGAATTTTTATTTACATTTTATTCTTTATTTTTCATAATTTCATTATTTATTATTTAAATTTCTTATATCTTATTTGTATATCTTATTTGCTGAGGATGCCTGGAAGCAACACTTTTTTATGGTCACAACACTGCTATGCTGCTGTTAGTGCACCCATGACAAATAAACCCTTGAAATCTAGAAAGGAATGCTGCAATAATACTACTGCTAATGCTAATACTAACAGATCACCAGCAGCACTGAAAGAGTTACATTCTCAACCAAGTAGTCAACATGGGTTGCAAGAGGCAGAGTGACGTTAAACCCTTTAGTCCCAGGAGTGGAAGGGCTGTCCAAACGTTTATGTTTTTGGATGTTGCTTTGGATGGAAACACCTGGTTAAAAGAATAAGCCACATTCTGGCAAAATGGTGTAAGATGGTATCTTTTTTCTGCTTGATGCAGCATACAGAATTCACGTGAACCAGAGCACAGTGGACATCTTGCACAGTCTGAACCTGGGCTACAAAATGGTTGTCAGGGGCAAGACAGAGTTGAAGGTATGAACCTCTAGGAAACAAACACACACACATGCAGAGCTCCTGACTTCAGCTATGTAGGGTCAGGGAGGCCGACATGGTGTAAGTTTGTCACTGGTCTTGTGACTTTCACTCTACCTCCAGGGTAAAGGAGTTGAAGACACTTACTGGTTGGTTGGTCGAGACGGCTTTGACAAACCCCTGCCTATCCCTCCAGATCTTACCCCCGGGTAAGATGCAATGTTTACCCACATTTGTATGAGTCTGTGTGCACAACAAACTATATTTGTGCAAGATATTCAGCCATAGTTCAAATATGTTCCCACCAGAATAGAAAGGTTAAACAGTTCAATGTGGTAAAATTATTCATCATGAATTAAGACTTTGGCATCATCAAGAAGAGCAACCCAAAAACAGTTCATCAACACACTTAGATGGGAATTTTCTCCTAAACAACATGGCTAGATATTCAATACTTAGTTAACCAACTGTGTTTTTCTATTGAAACCCTTGCTGCATGTGAATCACTTCTGTGTTTTTTGTCTGCTCAGAGCCAGTAATCACGGCATCAGCCTGGATGAAATCCCTGCAGATCGCAGGCAGAAGTTCCTCGATAGACAGAAAATGATGAAATAAAAGAAAGAAGGTAAAAACAGGATGGGGAGGTGTCTGCTTTCACTAATGAGTGAAATAAAAACCGTAAATACAATGATTTTTTCCCCTTTACTTCCTTCAGACTATGATACTCAAAGTGATTTAATCCACTGGATGAAGACTTTTTCTGTGTGTGTGTGTGGGGGGGCAGGATGTACCCTTTGACCTTACAGCAAAACTCCCTTCCCATGTATTACATCATGGCTACACAAAGAGAAACAGAGGCAGCCCTCCCAACTAATGGACTGCTTTTTACCAACAGAAAAGTGCTGATTTTAAATTTGCTGAATGATTTTGTGCTTTTATCAGTATGCATGAGAGAATATTGTTACAGTACCCTATGTTTGTGGTAACTGGACTGAACAATGCAGCAGTTTGATCCTCATATAGATTACAATATTTAAATAATATAGGAACAATTTTATTCCTGGAACGCTCTCTTTTTAACAGCACTGGTTTTTTTTTAACTAATTCTGAATTTTCCTGCAGTTTCTTCTCAGGCTGTCAGAAGGCAGACGTCACCTGGTGTTATTTTCCTTGGAGTGAAAATTCCAGTTAGTGCTCCATTGTACTGCTGTATTGTGAAATCATTGGCCCTTGTGGTGTAGACCTCAACGCCAACTGGCGCAAGCAGGCAGCTCGCAGGAACCAGCCATGTTGGCAAAGTTGTCTGTGCAGTTTCTACCACTGTGCAGCACCCTGTGTTCCATCCTTCTGCCCTTATTTCCTTCCATGCTTTTCTCCTGTTCCTCCAGTACCCTCAGTACTTCCTCATTCAGTTCCTCCTGACCTTCCTTATTCCATCCTCAGGCTACTTCTTGTCGCACCAGTAGACTCCCCCCCCCCCCCCCCTTCAAACTGAACTGAAGAGTTGTGATATATTGGAAATCTCCCTGATTTTAGGGCAGAAATGTACTTTCATGCAGAAGAAACAATCTTCCCTTTATGGCCAGTTTAAATACACTGAAGGTGATTTTATCCCCAAGATAACTGCATGCCACATCTGAAAGAGGAATACAGTTCAGTTCAGCTTGTATTTATGTGCTATTTTATTGGACATGGAAATGTGCTTATTTATGCCAGTACTCATGAAACATTTTTTAAATAAACTGCATTCTGGTGAACTTCACACAAGACTTTAAATCTGCAAATGACTTATGAAGCCATTTTAAAAGGAAATAATTTTACAAAGTACAATAAAAAACTGTAGTTTTATACGGTAAAAATTTTCAAATGTTATTTTGTAATTTAAGATGAATTAACCTGTATAGTGTTTATTTCATTTTTGTGCTTATATAAATAAATGGTATAGTGACATTGGAGTTGTCTTTTTTATTCAAGGCCACTAAGCAACTTTTCTGCGGAAAAAAATGGCCCTCAGTAAACTAGCGCCATCAAATAAGCTCAGAGTAAAGTTATTTCCAGAATATTCCAGCTGTTTCTGAAGTGGTGAACTCCAGTGTGTCAACGCTGTAGGTGATTGTATGGCTACCTTGTGATGAGCAGTCATTGTATCAGAGGGTCTGGATCACTATGAACCCTGCCTTAGGGTTACTGATTATGATTTTTCATGTTTCATACTTTAAATGTAGAATCTACTTTCAACTTCAAATTCATATAGCTAAAAATGAATATGTACTTTAAAGAAATTAAAATATACTGTCCATAACCACTCCTGCAAGAGGTGAGCAAATGCTTTGGCCAAACCTTACAGTATCACAGACACCGGAAATAAGAGGATTTCGTCAAAGTCTCACTGGTGGGAATGTCATCAGCAAAAAGTTGTGGTCAAGCAAGTTGTTTTTGACAGGTGAGCGCTTGTGTTTGGGAGGAAAGTTATGAGCATTTAATGGGAAAACCCACTTATATATGGAACTACTTGAAGGATGAGAAATTATCTTGTGTGTCCTGATCTGGTGGTGCAGATAGATAGTGAGCCTGGGACATCTTCTTGTCTGCCACAATCCTCCCAGCTTGGACAGTGGCTGTGAGTTACCTGAGTCACACTCACTCCTTCCCATTTCCCTAGAGTCATTGGCTCAGGGGGAGGCCCCGTCCCTGCAGGAACTCCCTAGGAAACAGCAGCCAGAGGAGGTGGCTGATGGGGTGGAGCATCTGCTGTCTTGGAAAGAGCAGCATGAGTCAGGACAACACTGAAGACAATTGGGTCAGAGCAGTTAAAAACAAGGTCACTGAGGTTACATAAATGCAACAAATAACCAGTTCTGTGACATCTGGAGGATCAATCAAGGCCAGGGAAGGGTCAGGGGCCTGGGTCTGGTTTTTGGACCAGCACTTGCTTTTGCCCCTCCCTCTGGCTCTTGGAAGGCCACTCCAGTGGTTTAACCCACTTTACTACTGTGGTGTCTATATACTGTTGGGAGAGATCAGACACCTCAGCCCGTGGCTTCTCAAGTATGAAAAAAACGCCAAAGAGCAAAGGACAGTCAAAATAAGTGAAATCAAATAGTTAACTTAAAGCTCCCAAATTGCTGAGTTTCAACAAAATTCAATCAAGGAAGTTTCCAAAGGCCAAACTTTGCTAACAATGCAGTCTTTTCCCAGTTCTCTCACTTTCCCCAAAAAGAAAAATAAAACTTCTCTATACTGCCTTTTTAATAGATGTTTAAATCTTTTTTTACATTGGCTGCATAGGATGCACTGTCAAAATTTATAGAAATCTGTACTGGGTGAGCCAGAACTTATTTCTTAGGAGTTTGAAATGTTCCATTGTTTAATCAGAAAATCCAAGATTTTCTATCCAGCAACCCTTAAGACAGCCATTTCCAAAGCTTAATTTTACTAATAGGAGGAAGATCTGGGTTGAAAGCAATGTGGAATTCCCAGGGGTCTCTTTATGTGTCTCCAAACTATAGGAGTGTTGAATGTAATAAAATTATCACTTGCAAAGTTTTTTAAAGGAAGATGGAGAAAAGGGAAATAAACATCCATATCTGGTTCCAGAAAGAACATCACCCAGCTGTCTTTGGTGTAGGGAGACCATGGCAACTGGATGTTTGTTTAAAGCAGCTACAGTAACCAAGTGACATGACATGTTAGGGAGGCATGGTAACCAGCTGACTGCTTCCTCCTTGTCACACTTAAAATAAGAAACTACAGAAATTTATGTAGAGAGGGGAAAAACCACAGAAGTGCATGTCATTCATCGTGACCTGAAGACTGGGAATACAAGGCAGCTCACACACACCCTTCTTTAGGTCCAAAGGCTTTTCTGCTCACCATGGGAGACACAGGATCACAGGACAGGACTGACACCATCGACACACCAATAAATGGATTCCACCTTTGGCATTGCAAGTCCACTATGTCAAGAAGCAGCTGGACTCATACAATAAGCAGTTCCTTTGGAAGTTACATGGATGGAGGGTTTTCCAACAGTAAGTGTGCTTTCAGCCATGTTGCCTCTCCAGTGCATAACTTGGGTAACATTGATACACTCACTGGGTCCATGATTCCTGGGCTAGGAGCTGAACGAATACTCTGGCCAGACGTTGCAGAGTCACAGACACCAGAAATGACAAAATTTTATCAAAGACTGGAAGGAGGAAATGTGAATGACACTTCAAGGTCAGACAAGATGTTTCTGACACCCGAGTCTACAAACTTTGGGTCCACAGGAAGTTTTAATCGTCTGACCGAAGAAACCACTGCTACATATATGAGGAACAAGCAGCAATCATTTAGGATGGTGACCCAGGGTCCTGATTTGGATTTGCTCCAAACACACACATCTCTTGACAAGTCAGAGACTGAGAAGATGCAACTACCGGAAGACCTCTCTGCACACACTTCCTGCACACCCAGCAACATGTTCTTTGATACGAGTGCTGATTTTGAGACCTCCATCCCCCTCAATCCTGAAATCAATCCAGATCCCAGCAATCTGATGTCCCTGAAAGGTGAAAGAGTGGTGAACAGGAAATTGGTGGAGCAATCGCCACCTTTGCAGCCAAACAGTGTTAGTGGATGGGTACCAAAGCTCAGTACCTCCAGCAGGCATAGTACAGATGCTAGGTAAGATCCCTGACTTCATGTGCAATATCCAAAGTAGTAAAAAAGTAGGAAAATATGTAGTTACTATTAAATGAAGCAGTTAAAGAATAAAATGTTATATCTGATACAGGAATAAAGATATTAGTTATTCCAAAGTAGCAATAAATATATAAATATTGTTTTAAATGTAATTTAGTATTGCAATAACATTATTTTGCAACTGTGGGATGATTACCGTTTAGTTTACAAAATAACAAAAAGATGGAAACAATTTTATCTGCAGAAGAACAATTAAGATATTATGGTATCAACAGCATAGCAACAAAGGTATGAATATTTGTATTTCATTTCTAGCTACGCACTGTTGTACCTCAGTGGCCAAACCCTATGGATAAATTTAACAGTGCATGTTACCAGTGTATGCAGTCTGAATGTGTGTGTGTGTCTTAAGTGTGAAAAATTGAGCCAGCATTGAGTTTGTGCCATTTGGTCAGCATTTCAAAGACCAAATTTCCAAAATAGTAACTGGCCTTTTGGCATTTATTGAAAATCACTTAACAAAAACCTCATGTATCATGAAAAATACCAGCATGCCAAACTTCAAGGCTCAGGCTTGAAAAACAAATCTGCACATAAAGAACAAACATCGAGACTGAGCTATACTGATAGAGGATATATTCACAATTGGAGCAAATGTAACAAATCGTGCCACAGCTTCCCTTAGTTTGCGGTCTGATATGAGTCACAGATAGCAAGTGCTGTCTTTTCAGCACCCTCCTGCTGCCCCTGCTGGCCTGGGGTTCTCAGGTGCTATAAACAGAGCAGTCAGAGAACTCAGAACATGCAAGCACATGCATGAGGCATCTAAGCTGCAAGCTGCTCCGTCGGAGGAGAGAGGCAGTGCTGTTCTGCTCTGTTCCAGTTCAAAAAACCCTGCTGCTGCTTCCCAGCTCATCAAGCAATACATTTATATTCACATTTATCCATTTAGGCGACACGTTTCTTCAATGCAATGTTCAACTTAAAGCAACAAATGAGATACAGACAGACATCCAGCTCCCAAACTACAGTCAGTTAGTAGAATGCCACCATTTTTGCCAGTGAATATTACACAAGTAGCTACATGCAAAACTGGCGATGAACCCTAGGCCTTTCACATTTGTCCAAAAAAATATCGTTGAGTACCAAACAAACTGTCCCAATTAAATCTGTACATAGAGGACCCAATATAATTCTTGTATTTATATAATACTATTACATTTTCACATTAAAGGTGATACGGTTAAGCAATACGGTTTCGTGCAGTAACAATGAAATGCGCAATAGCAAAACATACACCGATGAGCCACAACATTAAAAGCACTGGAAGATGAAGTGAATAACATTGATTATCTGGTTACAGTGGCACCTGTCAAGGGTTGGGGGGGATATTGGGCAGCAAGTGAACAGTCAGGTCTGGAAGTTCATGTGTTGGGAGCAGGAAAAATGGGCAAGTGTAAGGGTCTGAGTGACTTTGAGAAATTATGGTGGATAGACTACTGGGCCAGAGCATCCCCAAAACAGCGGGTCTTGTGGGGTGTTCCCAGTATGCAGTGGTTAGTGCCTAGCAAAAGTGGTCGAAGGAAGGACAACCAGTGAACTGGCAACAGGGTCATGGGCACCTAAGGCTCAATGATGCGTGCAGGGAGCGAAGGCTAGCCCGTCTGGTCCGATCCCACACAAGAGCTGCTGTAGCAAAAATGACTGAAAACCTTAATGCTGGCCATGATAGAAAGGTGTCAGAACACAAAGCAGCTGGCTGCATATGGGGCTGCATTGCCTCACACTGGTCAAGAGTGCCTATGCTGAACCCTGTCCACTGCCAAAAGCGCCTACAATGGGCAGATGAGCATCAGAACTGGACCATGGAGCAATGGAGGAAGGTGGCCTGGTTTGATGAATCACATTTTCTTTTAGATCATTTAGACGGCCGGGTGGGTGTGCGTCGTTTACCTGGGGAAGGGATGGCAGCAGGATGCACTATGGGAAGAAGACAAGCTGGCAGAGACAGTGTAATGCTCTGGGCAATGTTTTGCTGGGAAAGCTTGGGTCTTGGCATTTATGCGAATGTTTGACAAGTATCACCTGTTTTAGCAGCACGAAGGGGACCCACATAAAATTAGGCAGAGGTTTTAATGTTGTGGCTAATCGGTGTATGGATGCGTTTATAGCAATAGTTCAGTTTTTAATTTTGTCGCAGTAGTGTGAGGGATTCAGCAAGGGTTCAGTGTGCCAGATACTATAATGCAACTCCAATGTGATGCTTGTGTTTTCCAGTGTGCTGCCGCAGAGGATGTGTTATATCTGTGGGGATGAGGCTTCTGGCTACCACTATGGAGTCCTCACCTGTGAAAGCTGCAAAGTGTTCTTCAGAAGGGCTTTTAAAGGTGAGCATATAATAGGCTGGTTTAAGCAGGGACAGTTCGTATTTTCACTATAATATTGAACATTGAATCACGCAAGATGTGTTGCTTACGGTTATGGCTGCAATATTTAAAAATGAAAAAATTTCTTATGGCATTGAATAAAATCTTATCTCACAGATGTGGGCAGAAATAAATATGTGCAATTTTAAAAAACAGAAAAATAAATTAAAAACAATTGTGGGGGATAGAGGTGAAAAAGGAGAGAGAGAGATCACCAAAATGATGGATGTGTAGATCCCATTCCTTAGGGACAGGCTTCTTTATTTCTTTTCACAATGAAGACAGTCCCAAAGACAGGAAAAAAAATATCTAGTTAAAATGTGTCACTGACTCTCTGTGGTACCTGATCATTCCCGTCCAGTATGGACAGTTTAGCCTACTGCTGGTGAGCTCATGCTCATGTAGTTTTAATGAGCATTCATTCTTGGAATACTTTGTAGACGCATTACAAACATTTTCAGCATCTGGGTCAGTTTCAGTTCAGAATAAAAAAGTAATAATGTAAACATCCATTCATTCACTGGGAAGTTTCTGTTTGCTCTGCCCACCTATCCAAACTTGATAACTCCTGATTCCAGTTAACTAATCACCAGTAACTAAGTGTATAAAACAGGAGACAGAAATGGGTTTGGTGGGTATCTGTGATCAGATCATATATAATTTTCAAAATAATGAAAATCAGTTCAGTCCTATATTTTCACTGGTGTGTTTATCGCTTGTTCCAAATCCTTATTCCCAGAGTGTTATGATGCCGCCTCTTAAGTTCCCCAGTTCATTGTCATCATGTCTCCATATTCCCTCTTGTGTCACATCTCCACTCCCTCACCACCAAGTCAAGTGCCTCATCAATCCTCATTCACCGGATCACCACAGCACCTGCATCATCCAAAACCAACTGCAACAATTGCACTGTTATTTGTAAATAGCTTTGCACTTGAAGACTGCCAACCAAATGAACATGTTGGAATTTGACTAGCAAATGGTGTCTTGGGCTTCATTGCACTAATCGGTGTATGCATGCATTTATGGCAATAGTTCAACACTGGTCCTGAATAGCAGGAATGTCATGGTGACTCAAGTGGTGTTATTGACTGTGCCTCCCAGTTACTCTTGTAATACTGTCATGGGGAGTTAAAACTTCCTGGATGAAGGTTGTAGACATGACCATAAGGGCTCACACTCTTGAATACTTGTACTGAAACCATCCAGTTCTCCTTGATTAAGTCCCAGTGTGATCCCATTATATTAGGCCTTACATTTTTGTTTTCTTTATAACCTACTCAGAAAACAATGGATGCTTGTGTGAAGAAGTTCTAAACTTGGACATGTACTTCTCCAGCTACATTGGGGTTTTTTCTTCACTGGGGTGAATGATGAGGATCTGCGGCTTTGTATTTTTTGTACAGAGTTGAATGCGATTGCTGTTGAATATCATCTGCTACCCCTCATAACTTCTACTCTGAAACAGATTTACATTTATTCTCTTAGGAGAGCTTGAACACTTAATTAGACTTGAAGAGGGTGATGGGGAAAGATGATGTTTAGGACCACCTTGGGACATCATAAATATTCAGTGATGCCATTTGGTCTGTTGAATGCACCCTCAGCATTTCAAGCCTTTGTGAATGAACTAGTACTTACTACATTGTACTTATAATCATTAAGTTTGTCTGATTTTACCTAGATGTATCCTCCATAGGTATCCTCCTATCAGGAGCCTGTAAAACATGTGAGGTTAATTTTTACAGATGCTGTATCTGAATCAGCTACATGTAAAAAGGAAAAATGTCATTTTCACCAAGAAGGAATGGAGTTTTTGCATTTTGCTCTGGAACCCCAAGGGGTGGAGTTGCATTCTTAGAATCTGCACTTGTTTCTTGGCCTCAGGCAAAGACAGTTAAGGAGATACAAAGTTTAGGCTTTACAAGTATGCATTTTATCCAAAATTTTATTGCCAAACTTGCCCCATTATTACGAGTGACTTGTGGATTTGTACACTCATCAGTGTTTCAATTGGAACCCAGATTCCTTACATTCCTTTGAAGATTTGAAAAGGCATTTTACCACCACCCCAATCTTGAAGCCTCCAAATCCTGTTTTGCCTTTTCTGATGGAAGTAGTGTCAGGGGTAGGAGTAGGGGCTGTACTATTCCAGAGATGGGGAGACCTCCCTAAAATTTTTTCCATGGGTATTTCCTGTGAGCTATTGTCTATTAAAATAAATTATCATGTGGGGAATTAAAGAAATTATTATCTATCAAGCTAGCCTTAGAAGAATTGAAACACTGGTTAGAAGATGCCATTCACTCTTTTGCAGTTTAAACAGACCACTGCAGTCTGGAGTATTTACAGAAAGCTAAGAGGCTCGATGCTTGGCAAGCATGTTGGATTTTTTTTGTCAATACACTTTGATTTCACATACTGGCTTAGGTTCAAAAATAGGAAAACAGATGCTCTCTCTAAGTTGTACATCATCTAACCAGAACAGAAACCATGGGATACCATTCTGTGGCTCCAGTAAGATGTCACCCTTTCTCTAGCTATCGTACTGTGCATTGCTGATACTACTGGTGAAGGTTCACATTGGTGGAGTGCACATCAACTGGGATAAATGTATATAAAGGAACCTATATACCTAAGCTTGGGCTGAGTCACTTGTGTGCTTGGAGTCCTGTTAAAGTCTCTGCATATTTGAGTTCTCTCACTAAACCAGGAAAAACATCTCAAAGTAATTACTGAGACGATTTCATGCAGGCCATCAGAAGTACTTGTGTGCTGGAAGGAATGACTGCATTGTGGATAAGATCCGCAGGAAGAACTGCTCTGCTTGCCGTTTCAGAAAGTGCTATCAGGCTGGGATGAGGCTAGGAGGTAAGTTTTTCCTTCTGTGGATGTGCTTTCTACAGGATTTCAGTTTTCATTTAGACAGTGTAACGAGGACTTTTTGTCTGGCTGGCTCTTTTCAAAAGAAACCAATAATTCAACATGGAAACAAATAAGAACATTCATTACTGGTAGTGCAGCAGGCAGGACTGGTGCCTCACAGTTCTTGGGTTGTGCAATTAGGTGTGAGTTTAATCCTCGCTCAGCCTGTGTGGCATTTGCATGTTCTCCCCATATTTGCATGGGTCTCCTGGGTTTGCTCCCACAGTCTCAAGACATGTATGATCTATATAAATGTGTGACTGACTAGGGAATTGTATGACAAAGACTAGGGCAGTGTATCTAGCGTTGTATGTCAGCTTGGATAAATGTATCAGTAAATGTCAGCAGATAAATGTAAATGTTAGTAATATTCACCCATCTGCAAACTTAGTTCTACTACACTGGAACTTTCTACTCAGTCCAGTGGTTATTGGATTTTCTTGTGCGCAATCAACTTTGGAATTATTGATCCTTTTCATTATCACAGTTTAAGAACTAGTATAAAATCAAAAAACATACCTTCTGCAGATCAGAAGTTGAACAAGAAGTCCATGCAGAAGTTGAACAAGAAGTCCATGCATAAGGCCATGGCTCTACCTCAGCCTCAGAGTGCCCCTCCAGCATGGGGTCTTTCCTACAACAGACCAGCTATGGCACCATGTCCTTCTGCCTTCTGCATGTCAAACACTGGAATGCAGATCATCAGCATCCTGGAGAACATAGAGCCTGAGATGGTGCTGTCTGGACATGACCTCTCCAAGCCTGACTTGCCTCACCTGCTCAGCACCTTCAACCGCCTGTATGATTTTCAGCTGAAGTCAATTGTCACTTGGTCCAAATCATTGCCAGGTAATGGCCTCATGCAAAGCAGCCAGAACTGGGCTGTCCTTGACCAGCGGTGAACTTCTAACATTTGTGTGTAAAATGTTTCTTGTGTAGAATTTAAGAAACTGGTTTTTAATGCAGAGTTACAAGTTAATATATCAACCCAGAATGAGCTGCTGTTTGCTTGGATCCACTTTTTAACGTAGATACCGTTAATCATTAATAATAGTCATTAAGCAGATATGTGATACTTCAATTTCTGTTTGTTGCAGTTTCTAATGTTTTTAAGTGAATGGATCTTGCTTTGTGCATGGGGGCACAGTCATGCTGGAGCAGGAAAGGAGCTGCTCCAAACTGTGGCCACAAAACTGGAAGCATACAAATGTCTACAATGTGTTTCTATGCTGAGTGGGTGAGGCTGAAACAGCTCAGCTCAGTCATTAGAAGTGGGGTCTACATACTTTTGGCCGTAGTGTATATTTTCATAAAACCAAAGCATAGCAGTAAGCGGGGTCCAAAAAAATCAATCATATAAAATAGGGAGACAACTTTTTGTGAGGTTAATGAAAAACAATATTTTTCTGTCAGTTTTCCACTTAGTGTGAAAAAAATTGAAAATAATTGTTTTAATTTATTAGAAGTGTAGAAAACAGAATGACCACAGATATAATGTGCACAGCAAATATAATAAATATTAATACTAATAGAAAATCACTTTGATCATACTGTTTCCCAAGATCTTGGGAAACTCAACCATGGAAACATAGTTCTTGTTTCTCTGTGGCTTGTTCTAACACGGCAGGAATGCCTCCCCAGTTCTCAAATACAGTTAACACAGAGAGGTCAGCAGTCCTTCTGTAATTCCCCACTATGGTTAGGTACAGTTATTTACAGAGATGCAGTGCATTATGGGAGAACCATGGCTTCCCTTTCTACTGCAAAATAACTAATATGTTAATAGAAAATTCAAATCAAATGTATGTCATCTACAGTAAATGCAAAGGGAGCAGGATGAGGGGAGCCAATAACATTATATCCAAATTCATCTTATCACAGGATGCATTATTGCAGACCTTTACTGTAATTTACTGTTCTACTTAGCTTACAGAATCTCTATCACTTGCATCATTCTTTTGTAGGCCCATAGAGAATGGAATGCGAGATAACCAAGGCCATTAGCTTTCTGTTTTTCCTTGGCTTTACACCTTCTTGTTGATAAACTGGAACTACATTCACTGTCAATAATTATACTGAAAGCAACTGAATTTGATCATTATTTATGCTTTATTTTTTGAAAAGGGTTCTGCAGTTTGCCCATCAGTGACCAAAAGTGTCTCATTCAGTGCAGCGGGATGAATCTGATGTTACTGTCTCTGGGTTGGAGGTCATTTAAAAATGTCACCAAGGAGTACCTTTACTTCGCACCCGATTTGGTCATGAATGAGTGAGTAGTGAATACCATGTCAAATGTGATTATGCTCCAACCTAGATTTTGATTTAGTAGTTGATGTCACAAATAGCACCATGAATTTGTGTTTCTCAAAATTATTCGGAATTATGAATATTTTCAGACAGAGAATGAGACAGTCTCCTATACCCGACCTGTATGTGGCCATGCAGCTCATCCCGTGTAAGTTTGTTAACCTGCAAATCACCAAGGAGGAGTACCTGTGCATGAAAGCAGTGACATTGTTTAACACAGGTAACTCTGGACAAGTTGCTTAGTTTCTTATTACCCTACAGATATGACCAAAGAGAGGTCTCTGCCTTCACTATATTCTGAAAATAAATAGTAAATGCCAAGCTGCTGTCTTGCAGCTTTGCTATAAGGAAACCATATTTATCACAGCAAAATTACAGAAAATATGTACAGTGTTTCAGGTAAACTGGTGACTGAACTGTCTAGTGCATGTATGGGAATGAATGAGTGTTTGAGGGATGACCATTTAATGGTCTGGTGACCCATCCAGTGTTTACTCAAGTGGGTAGTCAAGTCTTTATTGATGCTGGATGGATGAAGGGATGGAGTATATATGTCCAACTTTAGCGACAATCCATTCATTCATTGGGTGCATTCATTCATGTATTCATTCATTATCAATCCCGAAGTGCCACTTGAGGGTTTAAAAAACCAGGAGCAGTTTCAAGCAATACGGCAGGACTACATCCAACAGCTGACCAAAGCAATCCAATTGAAGGAATCTGAATCATTGATGTCCTCACAGCGCTTCTACTGCCTTACAAAGTTGATGGAGACCATTCATGAGGTGAGACCTTCAGCCTCCGCACCCCTACTTAGGGTCACTGTCCTCTACCTGCCTTGTCCAAGAAATTTCTGTTGGTAACACAGTTAAAAACAACCAAAGGGTTCTAATTTAAGTGCCCTGTGTCTAGATTCACTGAGTAAGATGCTTAACCTACAATTCTACAATAACATCCTGAATTTAAAGGTAATTGTTTTAAGCTGCACTGGATATGACCATTTACTAGGTAAAGTAATACAAGTCATAGTCCAGCAAGTATCCATTAGGTTCCTCTGTCTTATGAACTTTGATTGCATTACTGTTACTCATTTAGCAAACCTTTCACTCCAAAAAACCAAAGAAGAACCAGAGAACGATTGCTATTCCTATAACATTTAGCTGACATCTTTGTCCAAGTGACCCGCAATGCTAGATACCCAGCACTATACTTTTTAAAACCATCCACCTATTTATGCAACAGAGCTACACAGCACAAACACAAACTAAAGGCAATTTAGAGTCACCACTTCAACTAAAACACATATTTGGATGATTTGAGGAAACTAGAGCAACTGGAGGAAACCCATGTGAACATAGTAGCACCACACATACTGAGTGGGGATTGATCCTATGCCTAGCCAGGCAACCCTACCTGATGTACAGCCTTTTTGTATGTGCATTACTTTTAACATTTTACTTTTGATCTGCTTCTTTGTCTTTTTAATACTAAAGCATTTGAAATGCTAATGCATTAACACTATCTGAATGCATCCTTTATTATACTTGGGGTGACCTGATACTTGGAAAGTGGACCTCCAGAGATTTCTTTTTCTTCCATTGTTCATAGTGAGTTTTTCTTTTCCTCTCCTCAGCTGCCAATACACTGAACTTGGTTGCTGTTCTGCTGTTCAAGAGTGCACTGCAGTTGTATCTCAACTGTTCTCCTAATAGGATTGTGTAACAAGGTTGTGTTGTTCAAACATGTTTTGCATTATGGCTAGCATCTTCTCTACATTATTCTGTCTTTTGTGAAAGTGGAAAAGTTTGTGAAGAAATCCTTGGTGGAATATTGTTTCAAAAGGTTGTACTGATATTTGTGTAAATTAGTTGGGGGGGTTCAGGATGCGCTAGGAACGCATTGTTATTTTCCCTCATTTAAAGTAATTTAATATAGACTTCTGCTACTTAACATATTTTCAGAAATGGATTAGATTTTGTGCCTGTTTTCACCCAATATCCTGCCAGCAGGTTGTGACTCATTTCAGCTCAAGGAGGGGTCCACATAATGTGCACCTGTGAATGAATAGCCTTCATATTTTCAGATATCCAGACGTAGTACCTGGTGTGTGTCATCTAGCAGATGAATATCCATTTCCTTAGCCATCAGCAGACCTGAAACAATACAACAGTACACAATAGCCTCCCTATCAGGATCTTATTGACTCGTTCCACTCTGCCAATTTGGAGTACATGTGATGGACATTGGACTCAGTCCAATGTCATGACACTTGTTTGCTTTGCCTTTAATATTTCTCCTTTCTCTCATGCCTGCTGACTTTGGGTGGAGAGGAGTATATACTTTATTAATTAGGAAAGCTTTTCATAATTTCTCATTGATCTACTAAGCAAAATGAGTTGCTTATTGTTTATGCCGTAGAGAATGCTGGTTCTCTGAATGAAGTCTGTCAGCAAAAATTTATTTGCTTTTGTCTTCCTTCAGGGAAAGGCCTCAGTCAACCCAGATTATGTCTACTATCACCAGTACATTTGACTGTCTCTTAACATTTGGAGCTATAATCAAACTGTACCTGAATATTTATAAAAGATCCCCATGAAGGAGAATGATTCCTACTTTTGGTTGGCATATCAGACCTGATCTGTTTATTGACAAAACACAGTTGGAGAGGCCAAAGAAAAGATGTGTATAATTCCCTTTTACAGTAAGCAACTCTCATCACCCCTTTGCCTATAGGTGTTACAGACATGGGCAAGGAATTGAAGAGGCGCACTGGCATAACTGGACAGCCAAATGACACATTCACAACTTTTTCTATACAGAACCATGAGAAATTGCCTGAGTGTTCACATTCCCTTTCATCATTTAATAACCGTAACCTTTGGTGGTAACTCTGAAGAACGTAGAAGCATGTTGCATAGGTGAGTCATGGGAAGCAAAACGTACCCTGTGTAGTCATGAATTATCCAGCATGAAATTTTGAGTTAATGGTTGTTTTTCATTGCCAAATTGACAGCTGCATACAGCATCATTGTAAAAGCAGAAGTTCCCCAGACTTCCTTGTCAAGAATTAGGAATTATTTATTATTAAACACATTTAAAGAGTAGGAATGGAAGGAAGGACAAAATAAAATTATTCAGATTCACAGTGGATACAACAGGGAGAAAGAAAATTTAGAGAAATACAAGATAATATAGATACACATCAATTAAAACATAAATATAAAAATAAAGCATAAAAAGGCAGAAATATCTTTTTCTTTCGGCTGCTTCCGTTAGGGGTCGCCACAGCGGATCAAAAGCTTCCACTTCCTCCGGTCCTCTGCATCTCTCTCCGTCGCCCCCACCACCTGCATGTCGTCCTTCACCACATCCATAAATCTCCTCTTAGGCCTTCCTCTCTTCCTCTTGCCTGGAAGCTCCATCCCTAGCATCCTTCTCCCGATATATCCCGAATCTCTCCTCTGCACATGTCCAAACCAACGCAATCTCGCTTCTCTGACTTTGTCTCCAAACCTGTTCTGCCCCTCTAATATATTCATTTCTAATCCTGTCCATCCTCGTCACAACCAGTGGAAACCTTAACATCTTTAACTCTGCCACCTCTAGCTCTGCCTCCTGTCTTTTGGTCAGTGCCCCTGTCTCCAACCCATAAAGCATAGCTGGTCTCACTACCATCTTATAGACCTTCCCTTTCACTCTTGCTGGTACCCTTCTGTCGCAGATCACTCCTGACACTCTTCTCCACCCACTCCATCCTGCCTGCACTCTCTTCTTCACCTCTCTTCCACACTCCCTGTTACTCTGGACTCTTGATCCTAAGTATTTAAATTCACCCACCTTCGCCAACTCTATTCCCTGCATCCTCACCATTCCTCTGTCCTCCCTCTCATTTATGCACATGTATTCTGTCTTAGTCCTACTGACCTTCATTCCTCTTCTCTCTAGAGCATATCTCCACCTCTCCAGGGTCTCCTCAACCTGCTCCCTACTCACTACAGATCACAATGTCATCTGCAAACATCATAGTCCACGGTGACTCCTGTCTGATCTCATCTGTCAACCTGTCCATTACCATTGCAAACAAGAAAGGACTCAAAGCTGATCCTTGATGTAATCCTACCCCCACCTTGAAAGCATCCGTCACTCCTACTGCAGACCTCACCACTGTCACTGTCCTTGTACATATCCTGTACCACTCTTACATACTTTTCTGGCATCCCAGACTTCCTCATACAATACCACAGCTCCTCTCTAGGTACCCTGTCGTATGCTTTCTCTAAGTCCACGAAGACACAATGCAACTCCTCCTTACCTTCTTGGTACTTCTCCATCAGCACCCTCGGAGCAAACATCGCATCTGTAGTACTTCTCGGCATGAAGCCATACTGCTGCTCACTAATCGTCACCTCCCTTCCTTTCCCATAACTTTATGCTATGGCTGATCAGTTTTATCCCTCTGTAGTTACTACAGCTCTGCACATCACCCTTATTCTTAAAAATTGGTACCAGTACACTTCTTCTCCACTCCTCAGGCATTGTCTAACTTTCCGAGATTGCATTAAACAATCTGGTTAACTCCACTGCCATCTCTCCTAAACACTTCCATGCTTCCACAGGTATGTCATCTGGGCCAACAGTCTTTCCATTCTTCATCTTCATAGCTGTCCTAACTTCCTCCTTGCTAATCCATTGCACTCCCCTATTCATAATCCCTACATCATCCAATCTTCTCTTGTTCTCTTCATTCATCAACCCCTCAAAGTACTCTTTCCATCTGCTCAACACACTCTCCTCGCTTGTGAGTATGTTTCCATCGCTATCCTTTATCACCCTAACCTGCTGCACATCTTTCCCAGCTCGGTCCCTCTGCCTAGCTAATCGGTACAGGTCCTTTTCTCCCTCCTTAGTGTCCAACCTCTTATACAATTCACCATACGCCTTTTCTTTAGCCTTTAGCCACCTCGCTCTTCGCCCTACACCTCATCTCCTTGTATTCCTGTGTACATTCTTCATCTCTGTCTATCCCACTTCTTCGCCGCCAGCCTCTTCCTCTGTATACTCCTGTACTTCCTCATTCCACCACCAGGTTTCCTTGTCCTCCTTCCTCTGTCCAGATGTCACACCAAGCACTTTTCTAGCTGTCTCCCTTACCACTTCTGCTATAGATGTCCAGCTCACTGGTAACTTTTCACTAAAAAGGCAGAAATATAAATGTATCATTTAATTTTAGTACAACATAATATAAATATACTGTGGATGCACAGACAAGTCGATGGTCATGGGCAGTGATTGTGGTCGGTGGTGGTGGTGGTGGTGGTTATTGGACCTGAGACGTCAAGAGTTCAGCAGCCTGGCAGCCTGTGGTAGGAAACTGTTCCTGAACCTTATTCATTTTGGTGGTTTCTGATTTTTGTTTTTTCTTTGTTTAAACCTGAATCAAACAGCAAACAAATAATGCAGGATATCTGTGGAATTTCACACGTTACTAGCTGAGACGATGTTACCAAGATCTGTTTGAGGTTTTAACAAAACTTTTACCCACTTCCCCTTATTCAGCAGTATAGTTTTATGAACATAGTGCTGTGGGTTGTGGAATAAAACGTGGAAGCTGTTAATGTAATTGAATAAATGGCATAATGTCTTTTGGTTTGTTTTCACAGGTAGCGAAGATGGCGAACGTGCACTGTGCAAATGTCTTCATTCAAGCAAATGACCTGCAAGTGGAGTTTCCCAAGATGATGTCAGAAGTCATTACTGCTATGTTCCCCAAGTTTTTGGAAGGGACATTGACGCATCTCCCCTTTCATGGAAAATGACTGCAGTTGCTCACCACGGAGATTCACAGATGAACGACAGAGGACTGGTTTGGTTCTATTTGTTTCTTTATCGTTAGGTATTAGATTTTACCTGCTTGCTTGACTTCCAATTTTTTTTTTTATGTGTGTGTGTTAGCGGTTGCTGGTCTGAGTGAATGTCTTTCAGCTGAGTTGTCTTTGTGAGGGGGAAGAATAGGATAAAACAGAAGTACTACAGGATTTACAATCATTATTACTTCCTTAAAGGGTAGCAATGCCTAAGCTGCACTGGTCATTGTTTTTTAAAAAAGTTATACAATAAATGCTTAAAAGCTGTCATTTTTGGATCATAAATTATATGCTCAGTCAAAAGTAGGTTTATTATGAAGAGGATTTTATAATGTATGCCAACAATGCATTCATTATGGGAATGTGATAATGATACAAATTTTCTTTAAAGGAGTTTATTAAAAACATTTTAAAAAGTTAACAAACAAAAGTTTGTTTTGCCCGCTTTATTTGCTAAATAAAGACCAACAAAATCAATTTTTTATTTGAATGTAGGCTAAGTACTTGGCAAGAAAATGTATTGTATTATTTTGTACACCTGAACTTCCCTCTTCAAGCATGAGCATGACCAAAGTGTTTAACGTTGTTCAACTTTAAAAAAAATATTTAATCTGTATGACAATTCAAATGAGTTCTAGGCTATTCAGACACCTTTCAGCAACCATTCAGGTAGTGGTACATCATCTGAAATATTGCAGTGTTTTAACTGTCAGCCCTTGTTTATGTATACGGTTTCTCTCAATGCCTAGATGTACTGTTTCTGCCTGTATGTTTCATTGACTAACATTGTTAACAGGAGTAATAAACAAGCAAACACGACACACAAATAAAAACAAGTATAATTCAATTTTAATTTGTAATGTTTAAGATTAATTTTATACATGACAAAAAGTTTCAGGATATCTGAGAAATGTTTTTTTTTGTGCAAATTATTTGTCCTCCCTCGGTGGACCTGTGGTTCAGTCTAGACGTTTACAAGACTGCAGATCACAGCACAATTGGCATGAGTCTCTTAATTTTCCTATTTTCTTCTTGTACAACAGTCAATATCTATTGAGATGATGCTGGTGTCTGGTGGGGTTTTTCTTCCTAAGGACCAGACAGTTTTTTTCCCTCAAATTTTCTGGTTCTGGTTTGGTTCTATTTGTTTCTTTATCGTTAGGTAGTAGATTTTACCCGCTTGCTTGACTTCAATTGATGTGTGTTAGCGGTTGCTGGTCTGAGTGAATGCCACGTCTCTTTCAGCTGAGTCGTCTTTGTGAGGGGGAAGAATACGCTGCTGTTCAACTTGTTCTGGGGATGTGCGTGTAAAATGAGTTGGGCTGAACCCACAGCCGGTGATAACTAAGAAATAGGTTCCCGCAAATTCCTCGGCTCGACTTCGCCCTGTTGAACTAAATATTTGTACACGCTCAACACACGGGACGCCGAAACGCCCGCCACACGGAGGCTACGTAGCTGGAGGTGGCCACGCTAATTGGTACAGAAGTAGGGTATGAGGACCCCACCCATTGGCTCTATACGCGCCGTCGATTGGACGGTTTGATGCACGGGGCGTGGCGTGAGAAAAGCACGGTGACGTATTGTCCGGACGCAATCCGGAGGATCCGCTCCGCGAGCGCTGGGCGGACAGGTGCGCGCTTGCGCGACGCTCAGGTGGACCCCCCCCCCTCCCCCTCCCGCAACCCCCTCGGCGGCTCAGTTCTGAGTGCGGATAATGCGGAGCGCGAGCGCTGCCAGACGAGGAGAGCGCGCGCGTCCCCCGGAGTCCCACAGACGGCGACAGCATGCAGGTAAACGAGCGCCAGCGTCTTAAGTCCTGTAGTGTCGTGACGTCGCGGTGCGGCAGCTTTTTCTCTCTTCCGTTTGACAGATTTCGAAGACGCGGGAACTTGGGCGCTGCGGTGACACTTATCGTCCCGCAGTGCCACTGTTGCTGTAGCAGCTGACACGTGCGCGTCGCCAGTTGTAACTGGTGATCAAGCGACGGCGTCGGATTTTGCAGGTTAAAACGGTGTCTTTTGAGTATTAATGCGGCAGTGCTGCGATCTGCGTCTCACTCTGGCAGTTTTCATTTGTGCGCTATTTGGCCCGCTTTTGGACCAGTTGCTGGGGGGGGGGGGGGAGTGGGCGGAGCGCAAAACTGAAGAAAACAAACGGCTGAAATGTAGGGCACCGCGCGTGACCCAGTTTTTTCGAGCGCACCTCGACGTGCGCTGTGGGATGTGGAACGCGCCGTTCCCTCTGCTGCGTCCCTTGCGCGCTCCCGTATTTCTTTGCCGGGGACGCAGTTGTTTTTTTAGGGTTCTGCCTTTGTGTGTGTGTGCGTGCGCGCAGACGCCGTCGCCACGGAGCCACTGACACCTTCACAGCACCGCGTGGACGCGCAGTGCCATGCACTTTGTGAAAGAGTCAACGTGAGTCCGCTGCAGACAAGTCGTGAGAAAATGTACAGAATATATAAACAGTTCATCATGTTTCATCATACTGTTTTGGGTGTTTCCTCCTCAAAACCAACTGCAGTTGTTCATTCACGGTGTGTCCAAGAGACTTGTGTGCGTTTCAGAAAAGGACATTCGGCCACCGCATTGTGTAGCCATATTGACTTTGTGCTTCTGTGTGTGAGAAAATCTAAATGTGTGTGTGTGTTTATCTTTTTGTGGTGGAGACCAGGCGCTGTGTGTGTGTGTGTGTGTGTGTGTGTGTGTTAGTATCTTTTGTGAAAGGACCTTGTGTGTGTGTGCCCGGGACTCCCCTGGCTTGAGCAGCATGTGGATCGCTCTGTGTGATGGATGTGTTGTTTTGGGCAGCGATGATCTGACCTACTTTCCTTCTTTCTCAGTACCTGCAGAGCTATTTATACGGCTGCCTCAGAGCAGGGAGTAGCCGAACACCCCAAACCCATCCCCACTTCCCCTCCCCGATGTGCCAGAGTCGCCAAGTCTTTCGCACCCGAATGGGATGATGGGCTGTGCTGGGCTGGGGTGGGGGGAGACAGCTCTCCAAGGAGTTCCCCCTGAAGCTGTACTGGTCTCCCAGCTACTGTTGCCTAGGAGACCCTGGTCCAATAAGCTGTTTTTCCTGTAGTTTCCATTCATGATGGTCCTCTGTTTTAAGTACAAATCACATTGAGCTATATGGAGTAGAGGGTTTGGGGTGTGTGTTGCATTGGAATGATAAGTCAAGAATTCAAGAAAAATAAAACTAGGTAAATATTTTCAGTGGAAGACTCAGATTAAATTGAGAAACCAGAACAGAAAGTTTCTCCTCTAAGTAATGCAGCTTTTACATAATTCACAAGTCTTGAAAACTTGTGTTTCGTTACTTATTATACTTGTTTATTGTTGCTTGGCTTATTTTTCTGGTATTTTCATCAGCCTCTTGTCCAATGCAGGTCTACAGTGGTCTGGAGTCTAATCCAGAAGCATAGCATGTGTTTCACCCTAGATGGGCTGCCAGTTTGTCACAGGAGAGTCATTCACTACTGCCAACTTAGTCACCAAATCATCTGAAACACTTTGGACTCTGGGGGGAAACCAAAACATGTGAAGAAAACCCACTAAGACATGGAGAGAACATGTAGAGTGCACAGAGCTGTATTTGAACCTACATCTAAAGTGACACACTGAGTCGGTGATGCTGGTTACCGTGCTGCTCTGTGACAGATTTAAGTCTGTGGCAACAGATTGTGTAGTTTTTCTGATATATACTTTTAGCATATTCTGTATGGTCCAGCATACTATATGTTTAAAAAAGGAAAAAATATGAAAATGCTTTGTTACCAAATAAATGCAATGTCAGATTTCCTTGAAATCTGGCAAAACTTTCAAAATGCAACCTGAAGTTGATAGAGACATCACAGATGCACATGGTCTTGTGTCTGTCTGCAGGACAAAAGCCCTGCAGGGCCAAGGGCCAAGGAGGGGTGGAAACCCTGCTCCACGGAGCAGTCCAAAAAACGTGGGCATGAAGCCAAACATGAACATGAAGAGGCCGTGGAGGAGGAAGCACCGCCCATCAGGATGAAAAAAGAGAAGCTCTCTGACGTGCCCTGCAAGATTCCCCGGTTCCAGTATGTGGACTTCCCTTCTCTGCACCAGTGCATCCGGCAGCTGGCCGTGCCCCCACTGGATAGCTGGCTGGGGAGGTGCCCCCCACAGTGGCCTGCCAGCTCCATTTCTGGAGACACTGGGGGCCGAGCACCAAAGTTCAAGTATGTTGATTATCCTTCGCTACATCACTGCATCCAGCAGCTGTCTGTGCCACCTCTTGAGAGCTGGAGCTCCAGGCTGCTGCAGGGCGAAGTTCATGGTGACAAGAGCACGAAAGTCCAAGTGGGATCGGCGGACCCTCTAACGCATGGTCCTGTTAAGCAGGAACAGGCCGATGGGGCAGAAGGTGTAGCCCAAACAAACAGACTGGATGCAGTTGCCATGCTCCCTGTAGACCAGCCAGCTGAAAACACAGATGTTTCTCACTTGACCCCCTGTGAGCCCCAGGTTTTGTCTGGCTCAAATGAGGACCAGGCCAAATCAGAAATGGGGTATAAAGGCAACCTCTCAGCCAGGTGTTTTGGTCCCAAAATGAGGTCCACTTGCCTGGCCATGGCCCAGCTTGACACAGATGAAGAAAGGTTACCTGTCTATGGTCCTTGTTCAAAGGTCAAACATGACCAAAAGTTCCCTGGGGGTCCAGCTGAACTCAGGGACTGCCCTCAACCGGTTTTGTGGACTACTGTCCCAGAAGCAGTATGTCCATTTTGCCAAAAAATGTTTGCAGATCTGAATGAGCTCAAGGTCCATCAGAGGAGTCATCGACACAAGGTTTGTGAGCATTAGTGCCCATGCTGGCAGCCACATGTATTTAATGTTTCATATACATTTCAGTTGTTCTAAATACAGTTGGCTACCTACAGTAGTTGTAACCTTAACTGGGATCGAGTTGGTTCGTTCCTCAAACATTTTGTTGGTAAACTGGGCTGGGGAGCCATCATTAATTCTGTATACATCTACTGCATATTTGGGGATGGACAACTTTCAACAAATTCTAGAACTACAGCTATATCCTGGTATCTGAGTGTAACTGGTTCCTCCTTGAAATGATTTGAATACCACAAACTTGAATATTGGAAACCTACTTTTATTAATTGTGTGGAAAATTATGATTTGTTCCGGGTTCTTCTGAGAAACTTGTTCATTTCAGTAAAATATCCTCCAAACACTCTAAAATACCCATTTCAGCATGGTAAGACATTAAACACCAATTACTTATTTACAAAACAGTTAATGAGGTAATTAATATGAATTTCTGTGTCTATATTGAAGTTTTATTTTTTTTATATATATAACATGTGCCTTATTAGTAACAGAAACAAACAGGTAATAGTGAAATTTAAGAAGATATGAAAACAGTGTAAAATGGACCAAATAAAATGTATTTGACTGTAATTGACTTAACTGTACTGAATTGTTATTAGGGTACTTAGCCACTGAACAGAAATGAACAAAATGACAAAAGCGCAAACTGCATTTGAACATGGCCTACATGAGGTGAAGACTGAAAACGCAGATGCTGGGAGCTGCTGGAACCTAGTTTTGCACTCATATTTACACCATTTCCAAGTATTTTTCTGATTTGCTACATGAGAAATTCCAAAACCAGGAGACATAAACATTTAAATGTCAGTATACAATATACACTATAAATGTGCTGTCACAAATTACAAACACGGTGGTCCATGTCCTCTCCAGTGTTACTGAAACCATCAAAGACAAAGATTTTGACAGCTTCAGTGACACTGGGGTCACCGTGTTGGTAGTTACCGACTGTGTGTTTCATTCAATATGCCATTACACTATGGAGTGCCCATTAAAATGTTCTCCTGTATTTTATCCCCTGTGTGTTTCATTCAATATGCCATTACACTATGGAGTGCCCATTAAAATGTTCTCCTGTATTTTATCCCCATGCAGAAGCCACACTGATGGCCGGATGGTCTGCCCACCTGTACCCTCCACTGTATGGACCTGTGCACACCAGTTTGGTTAGAGCTGGAAAATTGTGTGATGCTTTACTCAGCTGTGGTCTGGAAGCATACCTGATATATGACTCCCAAGACCAAGAACCCGCAGATGGCACACCGTCAACAGATGGGGAAAGGAAGACGTGTGCACGCACACACGGCTGATCTGATAGGAAGTCTGGACAAGGTAGCGTGGTGGTACAGTTTTAGCAAATGTGAAATGAATGAGCTTTAGTGATCCATAGGTCTTTATTTACCAAGTTTTATTTAGCCACGGTGTGCTCCAACCACACCAGCAAGAAAGTTTCTACTCTAAAGGCTTCATTGGACAGCACTTCACAGACAATCTTACTTGTGCTTTGGCAAAATCTTGAAATTATTATGGAACATTTTGCAACTTTCAGAAAATTCAAATTTCATCTCAGGACGTGACAGCATATATACAGTTTCTGAGAAAAATCCAAGTTTGGGTGCCTCTTATCTCAGTTTATGTTAGTTAGAAAAAGTATGTTAGAAGCGGTTTAGAATTTTTCTATACAGTATATTTGGATTTTTATTCTTTTTATACATTTTTTACAATTGTAACTCAGTTGCTATTGTTTTAGAGTAACTTACAAGTCCTGTAGTTTTATGTTTACAAATTTTCCTGAGTGTGTGCATTAAACTTTTTACATAATACTTCTGTATCAGTGTGGATTTCTTGTGCTTCTCATGACATCATTATTCAGTGCTGGACCTTTTGAACACCACAACTATTCTCAAGAAAAAGATGCCCTAAAGATCACTGTCCCACTTGTTTCAAAACTTTGGCCAAACTTTTTGAGCAACAATCAGTACTGTGAACTTTGCAGGGCTCTAAAAGAAAGGAATCATGAGCTTTACATACAAGTTTGAAAGCTATACGTTATAAAACTTACATACACAAAGTATTCAGATACTGATTATTTTAAGTGTAGGGCACAAGTGATCTATTTCTCTCTACTGTAAAATAGTCTTTATATATCTTCTATGCATTCTATCCAATTTTAGTTTATTCCATGCAAAAACAGTCTTCATTTTTGATGTCAGGGAATTCATGACATTCAAACCAAAAGCTGCAGCTGTAAGAAAAGAACAGCTGACCCCCAGTATAGTTCCACGGTACCTGACTTTTTACTTTTCTGCACATTTTTTCCTACTTAAGCTCTTCCTGAATTAGACTTGATTGTATTGCTGATTTTATTGAGGACAAGGAGCACATTGTTTTTTCCACTTTTACGTTTGTAAATGAAGATCAGTTTTCAAACTGCAGACATGAAATTAATTCATATTATAATTGAAGGATACCTACATCTTCCAGTTCATTTTTAATTACATTATCCTCACCATTTACTCTTTAACCACTTTCCCTCAGCTTCACCCTCCTGTTTTATAAAATTCTTTTTCAGAGCAAAAATTGACTTGCAATTCCGCTTAGAGCCATTAGATGGCATAAAAACTCACTAAGAAACTCAAATCGTGCTGTGGGGGGGGGGGTTGGCAACGTCACAAGCAGAATTCGTTCAGCATATTTTTTATTTATTATTACTATTTCTAAGACTAAACAGAAACTACCCAGCGAATACACGGAGATGCTTGTCTATTATTATGGTTTTTGATTACAAATTTAAAGTGACCAGATGCTGACAATAACATTTATGTGATGATTCATTTGCTTCCTTTTGGCCAGTTTTGTGTCTCAGTGACAAATTAAACACGCATTACACAGATCATTTTTTTCATTTTAATCATATTAAAGTAGACCACTATCATATGGTTTCATGTTAACAAGAGGTAAAATAAAGTGATGTTCCACCCATGCTGTATCCTGTCTTGTGTTTATTGTGCAGAGAAACACTGTATTGTAGGAGCTGCAATAGAAATAGAGCAGTTTATGTTTCATTTGAGATTTTTACTATTGATAAAGGGTTTGAGTAAAACAAGTCAGAGAAGGCCAAACTTTAAAAAGATGGGCAAGTTTTTATTCATATATGAAACTTTTTTGGCATTGTTTTAGGCACAGAACAACCACCCTTAAGTTTATAAAAAGAGAAGTTGGCTATAAAGTGTGGTATCTATAAATGAGTTTTGCTGAATCTTTCCTCAACTAAACCAAAAGTACACTTTAATCAAATTTAATCTTAACCTAATTCACCTAAACCTATTGGAAAGAAAAAAACTTTTCAAAAACAAAACTGAAATGTCAACTCATTATAACCAAACACTGCACAGCAAAACCGTCCTTTTAAACAAAATACTCCTGAGTGACAGATTACACAAGGCAGGATTTAAGGAAGGCGAAACACCTCCAAGACTACAGGTGAAACGCTCCATTTTCCTCTTGTTCCGTAAGACATGAATATCAGACACCTCTTCCTCCTCCTGTCTCCTCTAATCCCCAACATCCTAGATGTTGTATAACTTGCTAACTATAAATTCCGTGACTCTGGATGAATTACAACTTAAAAAAGAGCCAGGAAACCTCAAAAAATAAAACAATCATCGTCAACAACAACATATTCAGAGCAACGCCACACGTAAACTAAAAGCCCCACCCATTGCGAACAGAAATTCCCAGAATGTAAACCACAGGAAAGTTTCTAGGTACTTACCACGTTTCACTTTGCTAGGGAAACTTTTCAGAAGTAGAAATTGTGTCTTTACAGAACGGAAGACATCGTTTTTCGCTGCTAGAACAATAAAATCGGTTGCGTCGGGGAGCGGACCGAGAAACAGCGCGAAAGCGGTTCGCGCCGAAAATGGACGGGAAGAAAGGGCGCGCGGGCCCGCGCGGAAGACCGCGTGAGTTCCCCTCAGGGCCGAGCACCTATCATGGCGGCTTGTTTTCTACTGGCAGCGTCATCTTCCAGCTAGTCGGTTTTGAGCAGAAACGTAGGGTTGTTGTGGAAAGAACTGACCAGAAAAAAAGGTTTTGTCATTTGTGAAATAATTCCTGCGCAGCTTTTGTTTTGCTGGAGTTGCATATGCCACGTTATTTTTCTACATTAATTCATTTTTTTTAAATCAAATTTGGACGAACGTATGTTACTTAAAGGTGCACCAAATTGTTATCATTTAGCAGTGGTTATTCTCCAAAATGCCTTGTTCGAGGCCAACACCAAGAGGTCGGACTCAAACTTGTGTCCTTCTGGAGGCCAGGAGGCAGCTCTAACCACTAGGGCACCCACCTGCTGCTCTATTATAACCAACTATACACAGTATGGGGTATGGCACATAGTACATACTATAGTACAGTTTATCCCCCATTATTCGTTGCAGGCCAGTCCATTGCATGGTCCACAAAAGATGGATTGAATCCCCTGGACCAGCAGACTGAGACAGACAATGTGAGTACTGCAAACTGCTCATGGTTCAGGGAGTGGCCAGATGTGGAGTGGTGGTGAGTGGACTCAGGGCTCTGTTTATTTTTGCTGTGTTATGCAGTACAGTTATAACACTGAAAGCAAGCAACTCAACAAATATGGGAACACAGGCAAAGCCTTACAAAATCAAAAGCACAAAATATTTTATCTACCAGCCATCTATGTTACTCTGACACCTTGTCTTAAGCCTGGATTCAGAGATGTCCACAGCACTTTAAAAGATTTTCGAGAACTTGACTTTGTGATCAATTAAAACCAAAGACACGTTGTGCTTTTTATGTGGCAGAAACTGGTAATTGGAAATTTTGACATGCTGTGGAAGGCTTTTCTGTGCATTATATTTTCAAAAGTGTGTGGACATCTGAGCATCACACCTATACGTGCTTTTTGGACCTCCCATTCCAAACTCATGGGCATTAAAATGGAGTTTTTCACCCCTTCGCTGCTGTAACAGCCACAGCTCTTGTGGGAAGGCTTTCCACCAGATCAGGGCTCTGTGCAGCCACTCAAGTTCTTCCACACCAACCTGGGCAAACCAGGTGTTTATGGAGCTTGCTTTGTGCATTGGGGGGGCACAGTCATGCTAGAGCAGGAAAGGAGCTTCTTCCCCAACTATGGCTACAAAGTTGGAAACACACATTTGTCTAGAATGTGTTTATATGCTGTATGGATACAGCTGAAAGAGCTTAGTTCAATCATTAGAAGGGGTGTCCACCTACTTTTGGCCATGGAATGTATATGGTTTATGACAGGATCTCTTCAAAATGATGGTGAAGTGTGATCAGATACACACATTTATTTTCTGCCTCTTCTCATCCTGTCCCCAGTGCCCTTCCAACTCTGGCACCCTGAACCCTTCTCTGGCCAGTAGTGGATATCCCCATCAGTACACCCAAAGCTCCCAGGTGCCCGAGTCCCACCAGTTTTACAAGTCCTGTCTAGCCCCCTGGAAACCCATATGTGAGGATGGCATAGAGTGCTGCAGCAACAAGTCTTGTGAAGTGATGTCCGTTCTCCTCATCTGTGACATAGTCATTGACCCTACAAGCAAAGTTGTAGGCTGCCCCATCTTCCGTGCCTGTCCTAAGTGCCTGTCTTTGATCATGCACAGTGATGGGTGCAAGTATGTCTGCTGCAAAAACTGCAAGTATAGATTCTGCTTTATTTGTCTGGAGTGCACAGAATCCTGTGCAAAGTCCAGTAAGCTGTACTGGTCACTAACCTGCAAGAAACCACGTGCAGAAAGGCAGTAATTTGTCACAGAAAATGTCACTCCACATGCCATGCAAGAAGGCAAGCTCTCAGGTGTTCCTTTGGAATCCAAAGACAAGCACTTCAAGTGAAGCTGTACCAGCTTGGATTAATGTGTGAATTGCATTTGTGGCTGCTTTGTGATTGACTTCACTGCTTCGCTGTTTCTTATTTGTTGCTTGTTTCTGGGTGCAAGAAATTCAACAGATAAATAACAGGTTGTCTGCTTGTGATCTAGAAGTGAAGTTGGGCCATTCAGCATGATGATAATTTAAAACACAGAAGTAAATCAACAACAGAGTGGCTCAAACAGAAGAAGGCAAGAAATTCCATATTTTAGAACGGTCAAGTCAGAGTCCTTACCTCAGTCCCATCAGAGCACTGTGGTGTAATCTGAAGCAGACTCTTGAGACATCCCAAAATATGATGAACGAAACAAAGGATGTGTCACTAAATTGAATCCAACTCATAGTGACCACATGGAGGAATGGAATCAGTTTGCCACTGGCTTCTTGAGAAGATGTTTGCGGTGTGCCAACACAAGACCTCACTAACTCTGTACTCCCTGGACTGGACTCGAGTTCCAAAAATGTATATGGACAGAAAGTTTTATACAAGAGACTGAGCCAAAATACATCCTTACCTGCTGCTAGGGTTTCAATAGAAGCTACAGAAAGTACTTTATTGAGCTTACTACCAATTAAAAAAACCGACTTTCGGCTGCTCCCATCAGGGGTCGCCACAGCAGATCAGCTCGTCCGCATATTTGGTTTGGCAGATTTTTTACACCGGATGCCCTTCCTGACGCAACCCTCCATTTTGCCCGGGCTTGGGACCGGCACAGAGGCGCACCCACTTGTGGCCGGATTATTGAGCTTACTACCAATTATTAAGAGTTTGCATTAAGACTTTTTCCATCAACTACCTTGATTGGTTAAATCATTTGTTTGATGAATATATGTTAGAAAATGTTACCTGTGCTGTTTTTTATGTTTGTCTTGTTAATCGTAACTTAGATGATATTTCAGAAATCAAGATGATTCCAAAAGCTCTTTCACATCTAGTTTGGTCATTACACCATGTAACACACTGCAATCTGTTTGACCTTCAAACATCTCATGTGCTGTGTGAGGTATGAAGTGGAAGGTTGTAACTTTTCAAGATGTGTCCGTTGACAGCAAAGTGAACATGGCTGCGCGCAGTACGTGTTCATAATGAGGGTTTATGGTCTTCAGTGCTCATTGGATGAAGGTGAACGTGCACTTTAATTGTTCGGTTTATAACAATGTACAAAGTGCTGAAAATGACCCTAAAATAACTTAAGTGTTCTTATCTGCAGCCACCTCTTAATGATTGTGTTGAAATTGAATGAGTGTTCCTTTCATCATTACAAATTATAATTGTTTGTATTAATATAAATATTTTTACTTAATGCAGTTGTTCATTTTATTGCTTTTGTTCCATTCATTCATTTGCAGAAAAATTAACACTGGATTTTTAATGAGGTTGTGGCATTAATACACAGGACTCTCAACTTGCAAGCACAATTGGATTTATGCACCAGGTTATGAATAGACTTTATTCACTTAATTTAATAAAAATAATCTGTCTCTAAACCAGCTGGTTTATAAAGCCATCCACAATAAGAGCTTCTAATAATGCACACATCCCTGGATTTATTCACAGACAAGATTTTATGAAAGCTGCAGACGAATCTGTAATGGGCCAAAAAAAATGTGTCAGACTTTCATTTAACAAGCAAATGTTGATTAACTAACATTATATTACACTGCCTGGCCAAAAAAAGTCACCACCTGGATTTAACTTAGTGTTATGATCTGGGGTTGCTTCAGTTGGTCAGGTCTAGGTCTAGGTCCAGCAACGTTATGTTCCCAAAAAATGAGGTGATCTGACTACCTGAATATAGTGAGTGACCAGGTTTTTCCACCAATGGATTTTTTTCTTCATATTCCAAGATGACAATGCCAGGATTCATTGGGCACAAATTGTGAAAGAGGGCTTCGGGGAGCATAAGAGAGACATCATTTTCACACATGGATTGGCCACCACAGAGTCCAGACCTTAACCCCATTGAGAATGTTTGGGATGTGCTGGAGAAGACTTTACGCAGCACTCCGACTCTCCCCATCATCAATACAAGATCTTGGCGAAAAATGAATGCAACTCCAGACGGAAATAAATGTTGTGACATTGCATAAGCTTATTGAAATGATGCCATGGTGAATACGTGCCATTATCAAAGCTAAAGGCAGTCCAATGAAATACTAGAGTGTGTGATGTTTTTTTGGCTGGGCAGTGTATTTTGGTATGTAAGCAAATGTTCCAAATGTCCCATGCTGATTTTAAAGTGTACTTTGTTTAGATAACAGCAACACTTCCTTGGTAAGTGGGAGTTTTATTTGTATTTTTCTACAGGACAGGGTGCTTGGGGATGTGAATTTTGTGGGAGAACCTGGCTGAAAAACTGCTGTATTGACAGTAGATTGGTATGTTTCCTTAATTTTCAAAAGTTTAAGATGTTTTAGATTATGAATTGTACAGGGTAATTCAAAAAGAATTTAAAACATGCAAAGTTATTACTCTGTAACTAAGTATCATATGAACATATGGTATGCAAATCCTAGTTGCCCTTAACTTTTTTCCAAATTTTGTCACTTGAAAGTTTCAACTACAAGTTTGCAGTACTTAGTTACCATGTAATAAACTTTGTGTTGAGTTCTTTTTTTAATCACCATATATTACAAAGAATGTCAGTGAAAGACAAATATGCTGCTGTGTAAATGAGGATTCTGATATTAATGGAATTTTTTTAAAAATTCAAAGGCCTAATGGTAACATTTTTGTAGGTTTTTAATAATATTTGAAAGTACAGTATGGAATATTCAGTGCTCAACTTTGTATGAAGAAAAACCTGACAAATGGATTAACACAAACTAAGATTTCTCAGATTTTTGTGTAAGATACTGAAAATAGAAAGTTAAAGTTAGTATGATGAAATGAGATATAAGGGATATTTTCACTGTGAGAATATTTATGTTTTTGAAGCTGTGTTGCTTTCGAGTTACCTGCTGTGCGTGTTTGTGGGTTTCCTTTGGATGCTCAGGACAATCACAGATTCAGTATCCATTTATTAGATAAAGAGGGAATCAAATTTAAACATCCCGAGCACAAGGAGCCAGTGGACTGGGGAAGGCATATGGTTCCATAAAGGCCTTATTTATTTTCAGTATTACTGTTTGTTGTGAACTAATAGCACTTGGCTATTTCTCAAAATGTTGTCATATTTCCATAATGATATTGATAACAGCTAGTTTTAGGTACAGATCATACTTCCTGCCTAAGTGGCAGTTTCACTTTTACTTGTAGACACCATGAGCGTGAGGCAGTAAAGGAGGTAACATGCATGAGAATCCATGTTGAAGTGATGAAGGTGACAAATGACAGATGACAAACAGCCGTAAGAATGGGTACGTTTGCCTTAATATTCGACAATTTAAGATATTTTGAGAGTTGTGAAATGTTACAATTTATAACACCCAAAGATAAAACCTCTATTATGTGAACAGGATTAATATGAATAATGATGTTTATAAAAATGAGTAATTTATGAAAAATGTCTCTGGAAAGTGTTTTTGTATCTTTGAAAACAGTAATAATCATGCAATCCTTCCAATAATACAGAGAAAAATAATTTCTAGAGAGTTCACTTTTTTACTTTCCCTTTCTGTTTGGCTTTAAATCCATCTGTGTAAACTGGCACCTACTGTTTTGAACACTGAATGGATTGAGTGTTAGTAAGCTGAAAAAAAGCCATAGATCTAAGTTACAAATCACAGAATAAACTACAAAAAAGTAATTTATGTCCTGTTATATTTCACATTTTAAAAGCTAGTGTGGAAACTCTTTTACCATGTTTACCTTGGTTTGTTTATGCTTTTTTAAAAAAGCACAAGTTAAACAGCAGAATAATTGTGATGAAGAAATGTTACCAGTAAAACATTTTTAAAAATCTGAACATTAACTGAAACATATGGCTGTTTTATATAGCACCAGAGTAAAGCAATTGGTTATCAACAGACACTTTAATACATATACATGTTTCCATGAAGACATTTAAATAGACAGCAACAATTACTAAATAACATTTTTATATTATTTATAGACTGTATTAGGTTCTTTGTAAAGTAAGGATGTAAAAAATGTCTGTATATGTATGGCTAGAAAACAGCATTCAAAGTGTCCTCAGTAAGTCAGAACACTGCTGAACATTTAAAAAGATGAATGTTGAACCATGTGATCAGGTATGCAGATCCTTTATCCCAGTGGGGATGAAAGATATCTCCCAGTGGAGAAATCACTGCATCACAATGCACCAGCACACCCCATTTCTGCCTGGGAATTTGTATTTGCTCATAACAGCAATGCTGAAGTGAGGGTTTCGGGTCTCCATGGCCTGTCATGTCCTGTAAGCAGTGTTTCCTTCACCCAGTTACGGTCCTGCTGTTTCGCTGTTTCTCTGGTGCTCCCAGTCTCAGCACTCTACCCACCATCTGACTTCAGCTCACTACACTTGTACCTCAACTTACAAGCACAGCCCTTCTGCTGCGCAACAGTCTGTGGTCGCAATCGTCTGATTCTCCTCTTTGTGATGCACCATACATTTTCAATAGGAGACAGATCTGGACTGCTGACAGCCCAGTCAAGCACATGCACTTTGTGTGTCTAAGAAGCCATGCTGTTGTAGCAACGTGCAGAATAAGGCCTGGCATTGTCTTGCTGTAATAACCATGGACTTCCCAGGAAAAGATGTTGCCTTGTTGACAGCATATGTCTCTCTAAAATCCCAGAATATACCTTGGAATCAATGGTACCTTCCCACAAAAGCAAGTCACCCATGCTGTGTGCAGTGATGCATCCCCATACCATCACAGATGCTGGCTTTTGCACCTTTTGCCAGATGGTCCTTTTCATCTTTGACATGAAAAACCTCAACATCCATTTTTCCCAAAAACAAATTTAAACGTGGATTCATCTGACCACAGCACATGTTTCCGCTCTCTTTCGGTCCATTTGAGATGAGCTTGGGTCCAGAGAACTCAACGGGGTTTCAAAAACAGAATTGTTGTATGGCTTCCTCCTTGAATAATAGTTTCAAGGTACACTTCTGGATGCAGTTGCGGACTGTGTTAAGTGACAATGGTTTTCAAGGTACTCCTGAGCCTAAAGACCTAAATACTTTGCAATCCTGTGTTGAGAAATGTTTTCAAAATGATCAACCGTTCACTCACAAAGTTTGGCACAAGTAGTAAGTCACACCCTATCCTTGCTTGCAAAGACTGAGCATTTGCTAGATGCTCCTTTTATACCCAATCATGATGCCCTCACCTGTTACCAGTTAACCTGCTTGTTGTGGAATCTTCCTTATTTTGTCCCTGTCCCAACTTTTTTGAATGTATTACAGCCATCAAATTCTAAATTTGTTTATACTTACAAAACAGAATCAAGTTGGTCAACCAACACATTAAAAGTCATTTTTTTATATTTGTAAGTTAAATAAAGGCTCAAGACAATTTACAAATTGCAGATTTTTCAAATTGCATTAAACAAAATATCCCAACCTTTTTGGAAATGGGGTTTGTATTTACACGTGTCAGACAGCATCATTTTTTTTCTTCTTATTGAATGAACAAAATGAGCTGGGCGAGTATGTATAAATAAATAGATAAGGAAAGAAAAAAATAATAATAGAAAGAATAAACTCGATTTGTCCAGCCAAGTAAATGAAGACAAATTCAAAGCAGTTCCAATGACCTTGTATATTATATGGTCATTTTCTATAACTTGCAACTACTCACTGTCTTAATAGCTTTCTTATTAATACAAGATTTAATACTTTCATTGCACTGTTCAGATTCAAGGAAAGCAGACAAAAGAGGTGATCTGTTAGTAAATCTGGATCTATGCATGTGAAATTTATCTAGAATAATTAGTTTCTCCATGTGGCTGTCATAACATAAAAATCCAAACAGTTACTTACTCACAAAGCAAAGTAAAATCTCTATATAAGTTGTCAATAATAAACTTAGAGATCTTTCCATAATTTTTCAGCATGATGACAATGCCAAAAAGGCGGGCTAAAGTCTCTGGATGCACCGTACAAAAGGAAAAATGAACATCCACGTTTTTGCTGAGTTTGCTGATGAAATGGTTTACTGGATAAATTTTGTGTAAAATTATTAAAGAAATTTCCTTGACCTTATTTATTAACAGAAACTTATGAGGTAACAGCCACATTTTCTGCCAAAGAAACAGAAAAACAGGCTATTTTCATGTTGTAAGAGAAGTTCTTTACAAAACAGAACAGTAAAGAACATAAAATAAAAAATAAAAATGATCACACTGACATCTTTCCATGATCAAATTCATAACTTGGAGGTTTGTGACACGTGGTATGAATATGCATAATACACAGTATCTCTTCTCCTTTTGCAGGTAATTCCGTACCTCCTGTTACCAATGAAAATGAAGTGAAGTTGTGTGATACTTACTGCCAAGCAACAAAGAAGGTGAGATGCAATATTTCTTCAACACTTGTTGCCTCCTTGCACTTGTACCAATGGATCAAACATGTTAGCAGAAGACTCTCTTTTTCAGTTGCACAAAATCCCATCCCAAGTCAGAAGTTGCCTTTGTCCTAAAAACACATGTGCTGCATATCTGCTTATCACTGTAACACTACAGCAAAATTTATAAATTAGCAATAAATGCTACATAATTGGCAATACAAACATATTAATCGATCAGTCATTTGCTGGTTAAAAAAAACTACAGTTTGATTACAACCATTTCCTCCTTCCTTTTCCTTCCTGTGTGCCATTCCAAAGCCTTGTGTGGACAGAATTGGACAGTCCCACGAGTACGCCCAGCACTCCCAGAGGCTCAAAACCCACCTGTCCTGCAAGTCCTGTCTCACCCCTTGGAAGCCCATTCATGAAAATGGCACAGAACACTGCAGCAACCAAAGCTGCGAGGTGGTGTCCATTCTCCTCACCTGTGACATAGTCACTAACCCCAGGAGCAATGTTCTGGGATGCCCAATTTTCCGTGCCTGTCCTAAGTGCCACTCGCTGATCATGCACGTTGAAGGGTGCAAGTACGTTCAATGTAAAAAATGTAACTATGAATTTTGTTTTATTTGTCTGGATAGTCACAGGGCCTGTACAGAAAATGAGCTGTACTTTTCTTTGACTTGTAAGAAACCACAGGCGGGAAGACAGAGGTTTGTCACTTAAGTGTCCCAGTCCATATGCCTACCAGGACTATCTCATAAAAGACAGGCATTCACATTTTCTAACTTTGTGTACTGTAAAATGATTCATAATGATCTGTTCCTTCTGTGGTCAATAAATATAAATACACTGGCTTCTTAACTGGAATAAACTTGATTTGTCCAAAAGTCAGGTCACTTTTACCACAATCAATAAAAAGAACATCCCAGCACCCCTCAACCTATTTAAAAAGCCTTACACAGAACTATAATAAATATTTTGCACACTTCCATGTTTTTCCAATAACCTTCCAGACCCACTCAGCACAGTACAGGGCTTAGTGGGTCTGGAAGCATACAGTACAAGCCTGGGTACATCCTGGATAGAGAGCCAGTGTATTGCAGTGTAAAGCTTTTATCTAATTTTTATCAGCCTCAAAGTAAAATCAAAACTCACTTAAACTTATCAAAAATAACTGAACTTCCTATTCCATCTTAATTTGTGACTTATCGCATTAACCTATATGAAGTTTGTATAGTTACTTTCATGACTGTAAAGCTACAATAAAATTAAAGATGACTGGAAATAAAAGTATGTCAATTCTTATTGAATGCCATTTACTGAACAATTTGTCACAAAGCTATGTGATGTTTGTGACCTTGACACAGACACCGATGAAGAGTTGACATCAACTGGAAATTCAGGATTCTCTCACTGCTTTCTCTCTCACTGTTTAACTGCAACAAATTTCAGAAAATAAAAGTGAAGAAAACAAAAGTTTAAAATCTGGAAAATGTAACTTTAAGGATTCTTAATCATAATGTCTGGGAAACAAGGAACCAATATATTTGTAACCATGGTACAGCAGAACAGGGGAAAAGGTGGAACATCTTAACCTAAGGTTTAGGGATGACAAAAGTAAATGAAAAATGACTTGGCCCTCTAAACCACTTGAATTAATCAGCGATGTAAAAAGTATTGAATGTGACATCAGTATTTATTTCAAATTATCCAGTACAGTTGGATAGTTTACTGTGTCCATTCCTGTTAAATACCTTAAGTTTACAAATCAGGCTTCTAAATCAACCATTCATGAGTCCACGTGAGCAAATGACACATCAAGCTTAAACATACAAACATAAAAAATAAACACGACACGGAAGGGTCAAACACTTTGTTGTTGCAATTCCTTATCTCAGGTTTGAGTAACATCTGCTCTCTTGACTGTTCGTGGTTTCTAATTCTAGGTCTTCAATCTCAACCCAAACACATAAAATAGCTGGGGGGGGGGGGGGGAGAAAAAAAACCAACGAAATTACTTTAATCATGAAAACAGGATGGTGGAAAGTCGACAAAAAATATGTAAATTTATCTGAGGGTTTTTTGTTTTTGTAGAGATTTAATTTATTAGTTCGTTTTTTTTAAATACTGGATGTCGTCTCACTCACACAGAACACAGTCCAGACTCTCCTGAAATGTGTGACCTTACAGTTCATTCAGCCAAGTGAGTGGCAGTGCGTCTATCGGGAAAAAAATCTGGTATGGCACTGGTTTCTTCCCTTCCTTCATTCCTCCTGTGTCTGTCTACAGCACCGTAACAGTTGTTGATCGGAGCCCTTCATACCTCGCCTTTATCCTCTGCTATTCCATATCAGCTCTGGACGTGGATCTCTGCGCTCCCTGTCTCCAGTTTTTTTTCTGTTATTTCTCCCAGAAGGAAACATCAGGGGTTCCCCTCCAGGCAGTGAGAGCGCTGGTGGAAGCGTAGTCCCCCGCAGTTCCGGAAGGTCTTTCCACACAGGTTGCAGGCATAGGGCTTCTCCCCAGTATGGATACGGAAGTGCCTTGTCATTGCCCACGAATGGCGGAAGCGAGCACTGCACACAGAGCAGGCATATGGTCGCTCACCTGTATGGATGCGTTGATGAATCTTCAGGTGCTCACTGCGGTTGAAGTCACGACCGCACAAGGAGCAGTGGTAGGGGCTGCTGCCAGGTGCGAACACCTGCCGCCTGGGGAGCCTTGCCCGTTTTGGTCCGTGATGCTGGCTTCGGTGCTGCCGTAACTCCTCCATCAGGTGGAACGACTCGCCGCAGACCTTGCAGGAATATGCAGCCATGCTGTTGGGCACAATGGCATTGGGCACACCAGTAGCAGCACCGCTCACCTGTCCACCATACACAGGATGGGAAATGGACTCATCTAATAAGAAGGGCTTGGAGAAGGGAGGATGCAGGCCGCTAGATGATGCTGAGTGCATATTCACGTCTGGCAAATCAGCGCTGAAGACAGGGGAGGAGTCAGCTAAAGAGGGACAGGGTACATTTCATTCAAGGAATTAAAGAAATAAAAGTGCACAGAAAGTCACAAAAATATTAAACTGCACTTGCACTTCAGCTTACAAGCACAATTAAGACCTTAAGTCTATTTGCAACTTCTTTTGTTTGCAATCCCAAAATTACTGTTACCACTGACAGTGAATTAGAAACTGCCTCCATTTATTTAAGGGCTAAAACTTCAGATGAAGCTCTAACAAATAATAAATGCTCCAACACTTCCATCAATAACAGTAATAATAATAACAGTAACAAGTTAATCACTTAAGTGTAATACTCACATCCCCTTATTTGTTCATGGGTTTGGCACTATAAAAACCACAGACATAGCTATAATAAAGTATAAAAAATCATTTGAGAACTTTTTGTTACATACTTCTATGAACTTTTACCTACACTAACACTAACTTAAAAATAACCCACAATAAATTAACTTCTGTACCCACACTCCTATTCAGCACCTCTTCCTAATCTTGCTGCTATTCACAAACATGAATAAGATGCACTATAAACACCAAATACTGGCTGTGTGAAACTGGCCTCCCTACAAAAGGCACAAATGATAAAAACCTTATGGTTCATTAGTGCTACGTTCGTGCTGCAAAAATTAGGATTTGTACTGTTTTCATTTTTGAGATATAAGCCTTTATTTTTTCGGGGCTGTAACGTCACTCAGCCCCTCTACAACCCCAAAAACGCACAAAACCGGATGCATTTGTTAGGGCTCCGTTTGTGCCCTTTGTAGTTGCAAAAGCAACTCTAACTTTTTTATTTTCTGAGATATTAATGATTGTTTTGATTTGTGACCCCACCTAACCTGTAAAGCTGGCCCCCCTACAACTGCAAAAATGCATGAAACCAGGTGTGTTCATTAGTGCTACATTTGCTTGAACAAATTCAGATAAATAATATATGTTTGCTGTTTTATCAATTCTTTCTTTTTAGTGTCGCATTTTTCTCACGCAATAAATTCGCTAACAGTTTTGATATTACTTTTTTAAAGTTTCTTTAGATAACCGGAATTTTAAAAAATTAAGTCTTTCGCATTTAATAAAAGGCAAGTTGTTCACTAAATGTGTTGTTGTGGTGTAAAGTACAGTGCTGGTTTCCTTACACACAGTGTGAACAGAGTGAAAGCAGCAGCAATGAACTGTACTGGTTTTGTGGTTTTCTTGCATCACAGAATTAAAAAAAAAAAAAAAAAAACTATTCTAAAAAAAGCATCATTTACAGCAGCAGTCCCTAACCACCGGGTCGTGAACCACTACCAGGTCGTACAGAAAGAATTAAAAAAATTTTTCATTTTCTTTTTTTTCCTCTTATTTATTGACTATCGGAGTTTGCAGGGTGTTGTTTTGAAAAATGTTCACATCATCTCCCCATCACTTCTGTCTGTGCCTCTTTCCCCACACTTATCTTGTGATAGTTTTGATACATCAAGCACTCTCGCTGTCATTGTCTCCCATCCCTCCTAGATGGGACTGTCTTGTTGCAAGAAAACAAGCTCAGGGCTCTCACTGATTTTACTTTATGGCGAGTTGTATTTATTATGCACTTTATTATGTGTGTGCAATGGCCAGTCCATGGAAAATTGTCTTACATGAAACCAGTCCATGGTGCAAAAAAGGTTGGAGACCTTTGATTTAGACTACAGAGAGGTTGCTCGGCAAGCTGGATTCATCAGCTGAGAGATAAGGAGAGAACAGCGCTTTAAACGGTAAAAGTGGCAGCGGTTGTAAAAAATGCGCTCGGTTTCGCACGACCAAGAAAGGGCTCAGTGACATCACCACGATGTAAATAATTGTTAATATCTCCAAAATGAAAAGATAGAAAGTTGCTTTCGCAGCTCCATAGGGCCCAAACAGAGCACTAACAAACCCACTCGGTTTCGTGTGTTTTGGTGGTTGTGTGTGTGGTGGTGGGGGGGGATTGATGTCATGTGCGATGTAAACAATTGTTAATATCTCTGAAACGGAATGTGATAGAATAGCGGTTTTAACAGCACAAACTGGCACAAAAGTAGCACTAACGAACGTGTCCAGTTTTGTGTGTTTTTGCGGTTGTAGGGGGGATGAGTGATGTCACAGCCCGGAAAAAATAAAGGCTTATATCTCAAAAACGAAAACAGCAAAAATCCAAATTATTGCAGCACAAACATAGCACTAATGAACCATAAAGGTTTTCACCATTTGTGCCGTTTGTAAGGGGGGCAGCTTCATGCACTCCCGAATACTGGCGACTCAGGTGTGCCTTACGCTCTTATTCTGCCTGGGTTCTCTGTACTGCCTTCTATTGGTCATGCAGCGCAAAAAAGGGAGACGCTGTCAGCCTTGAAGGAACAGGTGCTTCCTTTGGGGGGTGCAGTACTCACATAAAGAATGACTGGTGCATGGAATGAGGGGGTCGACATTGCAGGTCTTTAATTGCAGGGGCTCAGGCCTCCAGTCCTCCAAGAGTTTGGACTGTGCCAAAGAGAGGCAGTCTGGACCAAAATCATCTCCAGAGCCAACAAAGGGGGCAGACGTGGATATGCAACCTAGGTCTGATGACTCCTCCTTCACTTCAACTCGCTGCTCCACCTTTGAACTCTGCAGGTCGACATCCGGTAAGGGCTGTGTCTTGAGTGCTGCTGTGGCATCTGCTCCTGCGGGAGACTCTGCACAACCCCGGTCAAAGCACACTGCCTGCGTCTCCACCAGTCTGTCTGAGTAGACGCAGCTCTGGTTACCTTTAGAATCTGAGCAGATGCAGAAAGCAGAAATTAATGGATCACCTTCTGAGTTCCTATGAGATCAGATCTTTAGAAGAGAGAAGACGACTGCTTTGCAAAATGAGAAATGACACTGAGAAGAGTCCACCCATTGTCGGTAACTGTCTGGTTCAGTCTCACAGCCGTCCACAGCCTTTCCTAAAAGTACAGACCATGAGACATTATACACCCTGCGAAGGATACAAGTCCATAACAGGCAACCACACACACTCAATTGCACTCAGTGCAAGCAGCTTCACTGTCATCAGTTCAGCAGAAACATGTGTTTGGACTGTGGGAGGACATCCAAGTGAACACCATGAGAACATGCAAACACCACATTGTCTGAACTGGATTTGAACCTCAGCCTAAATATGCAGCCCAGTAGCTTCGAGGCACTCCATTAACAGAGAGGCCACACAGCATACAGTGTTGGGGGCAGCAGGTGATGGGATGGGGACCCGTTAAGGCTCAGTTTCGAATCTCACTCCTGCTGTAACTTACACCGATACTGACAAAAGTTTAATAAATGGGTAAGTCAGTGTATGTAGCTTACCGTTGCAAGTCATCTTCGAGAAAAGCACCGGAAAAACGAAACACGGTGGTACACACACGCTGTGTGTCCTGCAGCGAACGCACCTGTCCCGCCTCCATGCTCACTTTTGGCTGCAGACTTTCCCTCCAAATCCAGGCTCAGGTCGAGCGAACACACCTGTCCGTCCTCGCGGATCTCGCAGAAAGAGCGGCTGCTGCGCGCGCCCATCTCCGCTGTTCCGTCGCCCCCAGCAAAGCCGTGGTTGTCCCGCACATCCAGTGCAGACGTCGCCGCGACGGCTTCCACGCCGGCCGGGTTCAGCCCGGCGTCCCGCAGTTCCCGCAGCTCCCGCTCTCCGTCCTCCTTCTTGTCCTCCTCGCCCTCGCGCTCCGCATCCCGCGGGCGCCCGCGCGCCACGCTCAGCTCGAGCTCGGCCGCGTGCAGGCGCTGCTGGAGCGCCCTGTTCTCGCGCAGCGCCTCCTGCATCCGGTCGCGCGCGTCGCGCAGCGCTTGGGCCACCAGCTTGGTGACCTTGAGCACAGCGATCTCCACGGCCACGCCGAACGCGTTTTGGATGGTGGCCGTCAGCTCGTCCTGGAAGGAGAAGGAGAGCTCGGCCACGAGTGCCGCCGCGGCGGCAGACCCGTCGGTGGCCGACATAGGGTCGGGCCACAGCTACAGTCCGCCCTCGGTCGCGGTCTCAGTCGGCTTGAGTGCGGGTCCGTGCGGAGCCTCTCATTGGGCGAAGCGCATCTTCATTTAAACGACTTTAATACAGAGTCGATTCCCTTCCTACACTTGCAGCGCGACACTAAAACACCCAAGGAGCAAAGCCGTTTACTGTCGTGCCCACCTGCAGAGGACTCCCGTGTCAAGCTACAACGTAAAAAGGCAGAAATCCTTTAGATGAGGCCATATTTAGTTTCAGTAATATTGTTTTTTTTTCCCCAGCATCTACTCCTGGATACTTTAAGTGGTGGAATTAGAAGAGCAAGTTTTCCTCTTCTGTTTAAATTGTGGGTCAATCAGTGTCATTCCCGTCGCTGTTTCACCTGAAAAATGCTCCAAAAAACAAGCTTTCACAGGCTATCCCAACTGCCATTTTCGTATTATTTAAAACACCACAAACAAAGAATTCTCTGCTTCCATAAAACACCTACATTTCAATTTAAGCAAGGACATTTTCCATGAAACCTAGGAATAGCTCATAGATGGCCAACACATGTATTGGCAGTGTTTTTACGTCATTTTACGACAGTCGCTTTATCGCCGCATAACCGGAAGAAGAAAATGCAAGCGTCTACTTCAAGTCGTCAGTCCTTAGTAGCATACAAAGTTGTAATCTTTGTTAATACTTGATGTGTACCCGCATTGTTTCTGTAAACACTACACTGGTTGCACGTTTTTGTGGAAATAATAAGCTGCTTTTAATCAGAAGTGAGTGTTTAGAGTTCTAGTGTTATTTTTACTTTGAGCTGGATTAAATGGACTTGGACCTACTGTAGTTTTACCCTGTTCTCTCCCCACAGCCTCGCATCTCACCACATGTTGTGGCAGGATGGATTTCCCACCATGCCTTTCCCCAAAAACCACCAAACTTCACCTATTACTCTCACCATGCATGGAATCTGTCACCGCCTATGCATTTCTACCCCATTATGCTGCCACTCGCAGGTAAAGGTAGCCTCTGATGCCACCCATCTGATGTATACTAATGTCTTTCAATACACCTCCTCCATTCAGTGCTGCTGCATTCTCATTCAATCATACTGTCTATTTTGTAAGTGCACTTCATGGCAAGTCGCTCATTTCCCGTCTTGCAATGAAATGTCAAGCAAACAAAAACGTTTGTGCAAAACAGAAAATCTATGTGTATTTATGTACATACAGCAATAACCCTTCAAATACAGCAGGAAACTGCAGTTGATCAGTGAGTGCTTTACCTGTACTGTTAGCCCACGTTCAGTAGGTGACAGCAGTGGATTATCTGGCTCACACCATCCCGATGTGGCCCCACTAAGTCGCCAGCTTCACTGAAAATTTGCTATAAAGATGTTGGTGACATACCGGGGTAAGACTATTAAATGGCAGAAATATAAAGGAAAAAGCTAAGTGTTTAAAGTCTTTAAAATTAGACTTTTCACTACCTTATGGTTTCTGTAGTCAGTCAGTGTAGATGACTGAAATTGTGGGGATGTTGTATCTCTGGAAATCAAACAGCAATGAAACAAGTATGTGTTCATGTGTAATTTCATGTCTGGGCAATAAATGCAAAAAAAAAATTTGTGATCATTTAATTGGGTGATTTATTATGTATATAATTAAAAACAAGGGAACCAGCAGTCAAGAGATAAGCCACAGACAAGTTCTTAGGAGAGCTACACTGAAAAGATCTAAAACAAATCATAAAATGTGTGATCCACAAATAATGACGAGTCAAGTTGTTTTGTCAGTAGTATTTTCAGTAAAATAATGTGGATATGAATGCTGGACCTTCAAAAAGGAGGGCAGGAAAAACACTGGTTCCTTTTAACTGTGGTGTAGGTGGAGGATACCGGGAACTTCCAGAAAAACAAATAGATGGTGTCAAGTTAGAATTTCCTTTAGAAGCACAAATGATGAGACTGGGTTTATCACACTGAGGATACATCTTACAAGCATTGGATTTGCTTGAAGAGGTGGTGATGACTGTAAAAGTTGTAAGGGAAGAAAATATGGCCAGCAACCAGATGGATGAACTCAGCCACAGTAGCAATGGACACATCCTTTTCACAGCTAAGTACACAAGTGGAGCACAGAATATTCTAGAAGGACCCTATACATTTGGTCACCCAGATGTTGACATTAATTCAGTGGCATCAAGACAAAAAAATACCAGTTTATATGATTGTAGGCTAATGCACAAAAAGCAACAGCAAAACTGTTCTGACCCTGGGATGCCTTGGCATCCTGTCAAGGGTGTACCCTGACCAGATGAGGGTCTTGCATTTCTGGGACAGGCACAACTCCAACCATCACTTAGACAAGTGATTAAAGATAGTAAGTGAGAAGGAAAAGTATCCAGAGAATAGATGAGGAGAAAATGCAGTAGTTACCTATATCCAGTGGCATTTCATAAAGCAATATAACCCTTTTAACTTACTAGTCTTCTGTGGGCTAAGTTCAGAGTTCTTCTCAAAAGCTGTTTTATATAAGGTTTTTAATGGTAGAAAGGAAAGTACAAACTTCTCTGAAGTCCTCTCTACAGCTTAACCAGCCGTCCATGGACAAGTCTTTCCTGAAGTGTTGTTATATAATGTATTTTGTTGTATTTTTTTCATTGTTTTCCATATGCTTTCCTGCATATGCTTTCCATTCATTAGATATCTAGGATCTTGACTGAGTCGGTTTGATTTCGTACAGGAAGGTTTTCAGATGACAAATCTGTGCCCTTAATCATTATTAACCACTAATGTGTGTGTCACTGAATGTGTCATCACGTAATTTCTGGGAGAAATCAGGAAATGTTCACTTTCTGTCTTAGACCTGAAGGGGAAACTGAGAGGTCTGGTCTTTGAGGTTTCCTATGAAAACCTACCAGTGTCTCCCACAATAGTGTTGGTTAAATAGATACATAGTAGAAAGGCAGGAAATGGGATGTATTAATTTGCTTCCACTGTGAATTTTGCGGCTCTTTCTATGGTTACCCACGAGCACCCCTGTCAATGTACAATGGTTATTGTTCACAACTGGAAATGCTGGCACTTGGCCCTCAGTCCACAAGGTGAAAAATGTAAATAATAGGGGAAATGTTGGGTAATTCCCGTTTTTCCGGGGGCTGCACCTGGCTCTCTTATAGGACAATGCCCATTTAGCATTTTCTCTAGTGAAATGACATGTGATATAACCAGGAATCGCAAACAAAATGTGGTAGGAGGCTCACAAACACATACTCTACAGTCAAATAGTATGACTTCTTGAAAATATGAGTTGAAATACTTTCGGGATCAAATTGATAATCTCTTACCGACATCCCGGTCAGACCCAGGGAAAAATACACCTTGAGAAATGATGGCAAAAAAATTTATATCACGATAATCTTGTTTTATAGTTATACTTTTTAATTTAACATAAAATTCTCCAAAGCAACTTGCAATGTACAACTTAGCTGACACCTTTTCATCCAAAGTTATTTATGGTGCTCCTTGTAATGTGAAATCTTAAAAAATGGAGATGGCGTTACCATTACAGTGGAAAGTTCTCCCGTGCTTGACTCATGTTACCCATAAGTACCAAAAATCGGCCACATATTCGGTTGTAGCTCGGAAAGAGTAGAGTGAAACCTAAACCTTTTCTCTTCTTATTGCTTCTTTCCTTTGAAGAGGCTGCAAAAAACCAAAGGTGTTGCTGGCCCAGAAAACAGCAAGCTCCTTTGTGGTCTGTTCCCTTTCAACATTTTTCTGACATAGACATATATTTAGTGTAGTGCCAGTTATACTTTCCTAGTTTATGTCTGCTTCTGGCTCATGCAATGTACTTCTGCTTTTCAGTCTTTGCAAACCTTTGAAAAGACTGAGGTGGCAGCAAATGGGGGAAGATAAATACAAGACGTATTCATATCCTGTGTGAATGAGATGGTGACTGTTTGTACCGTCTGCTATACCCACTGTTTTCCTCCACGCTACATTGCTGTGACTAACTAGTTCTTTGTGTCAGAGTGTTTTAACAGTGTTCTCTATTACATTTCCTTTATTTATTCGGAACCATTGCCTTCTCGTATTCATAGCCAGTCTGTCTTGTTGTCCAGTTCAGCACCTGGACTGGAAGTGAGTCAGTGATACCCCCAGGCACCCACCCACACACATGCACTTCTCTCTCACAAACACCAGGGCCGGACACTGTTTCTAAGGAAGCTCTCTCCTAGTTTCTCACTTTTGTTTTTTTTTGTTTTTAATTGACCTCCTGATCTCCGCATCCCCCGCCTCCATGTTTCCAAATGCTGCCAAAAGGTCTCTGTTTTTCTCGCTCTAGACAGCATGAACAGCACTCCTTATATGTACATCTCAGCGTGGATACAGGATTGCGCATGCGGGCTTATTTGTGAATTAGGTGGGTGCACAAACTGACTTCTTGTTTTTCTCCAGTATATGTGCGCGTGTCTGTGTGTGAGTGTCTGCAGCTGGTGCTATTATTTGGACAACCTGCTGCTGCTTGTGGTCACATCAATTAATGCAATAAATGTGAGTGCATGCAAAAATTTTAGCATCATTAAGACATGATCCTATTTTGAAAACTTTGCAAAGAGTGAGTAATAAAAAGCAGGCTTAATACGCGTAGGTCAGCAGGTGGTGTACCAATTAGAGCCATGGCCTTTGGACTTGAAGGACCCAGGTTTCAATCCCACCGTCTGCCATAGTAGCCTTGAGCGAGATGCTCATCCTGAATTGGTACAGTGAAAGTTACTTGTGTATAAATGGGTAAATTAAAGCAAATAGCACAATATTTTTAGTTGTTTTAGAGAAAAGCATTAAATAAATGTAAATGTCAGTTTGCACTATGTTAACCACTGTTTTATTTGGAGTTTGCTGGAGAAATTTCTCCTCCACAGGTTGCATGTGTTTTTGATCCCTTTTGAAAAGGCTGGTAGCACTGGCATCTCACAGTTCCTGGACTATGGGTTGAAATCCAGTGTGTTATCGCTGTGTGAGGGCTTGGCACCCTGTCGAGAGTGTACCGAACCTCATGCCCTGGACCACAGCCACCCTGCCCTGGCAGTGGTTACTCATAACAAAGGTACTGATGAATGTATTAACAGTGCTGTGTCAATACTATGATACTGTGTGGAGATTATCAGGTAATTTTCTTTTGTGCCAAATTTAAGTCAGGCTCAACAGTGTCTTTGCACAGCATTTGTATTTTGTTTATTCTGCTAGCCTGTTGTTGGAGCCATGGGCTACAATGACGGCTGGCAATTAAAACAGGGGATTTCCATAAGTCAGGAAACCCGTTGGTCTGGCTTTATGAATGGAGCAGTGGCTGCAAAGGAGGGACAACAGGAAGTACTTTGGGTTCAAGTCATTTACAAATAAGGTCACAAATCCGCACAGCTTCCTGTGCTCCCTCCCCTGCAGGCCCCTACCACCCTGAGCACCGCCCTCTTTCCCTGTGTTACAAGCATGGTTATATCATTAGCAGAGCTGCTCCATCAGACACTGGGGACTGGTGCAGGACTGTTGCTGAGTGGCCACTGAGACAGGCTGAATGGCTTCCGTTCACTGGAGAACCGCCTTGGGGGGGGTTTACTCATGAGCAGGAAGTAGTGCTCCCTCTCCCTTCTCCTGTTCCGCCATGCTCACAATGCCTGGAAGTCGCCCAGACCAATAACTGCCTCTCTCGCCTTTTTCATTTGTTTTTGTTGTCTTAAGACAATTGATCTGGCCCCATCAAAACAAATAAGACACAGACATGCGCGCGCATACACACACACACACACTCACACACACTTCACATCCCCAGACACATGCAAAAGGCTTCCGGCTTGCTCCCACAGAGAGAATAGATTTCTGAATAAATAAGAAAACTTTTCTGGCAGATTTGAACATATATGGTTATATCCTCCTTGATTTACCATTTTATGAGTTAGTGGTATAACTGTCACTTTGAATAGTGTCGCGTCATTTGAAGGTGGACCCAAAACTTGCTGTTTGGTAACTTACTAACAGATATTCTTCAAAACAGATTTTCTGGTTATCAGGTTACTACACATCTCGTATGTAATTCCAAAATACAACAGCATTCCGATTATTGGCATCCCTCACATAACAAGAATTCAGACTTTTGAGCCCATGCAGCCTAAAAGTTGCATAAATTATCAGCTCACACTTCTGAGAAATGCCATATGACAGCAGAAATTTCAGGTCAAAAGTCCATGGTAGTACTGAACGTCGCACGTGGTGAATAGACCCTCCCACAGACCCTCCCCGAGATTCAGCTTCTCCTATGCATTTCTGTTTTCTGACCCTTGGGTACCTGTTTGAAAATACTTCTCAAAAATATTGTGTTATAGTGTAAAATCATGATAACAATGAATCCTAAAGCAAAAAGTTTGAATCACAGTGCTGAAAGTAACAAAAAAGTTGAAAAAGCAAAGGAAATTTTTGACCTATCTTTTATTCTTTACCTATGTAGAATTTACTTGAAAGGTAGTATCATTGCAAATTTCATTTACTGTTGATTTACTGCAAATATTACTTTGCATGGAGCTCAGCAATGAGGACTTGTAAGGCAAGCAGCCAGACCAAGTGTTTGTATATTCTGCTGAAGTTGCCTAATCTTCCTGTTCCACCACTTAAGTTTCTATTGTACCTGAATGCACTGTGCTCCCCTAAGAAGGAGGAAAATGGAAATGCAGGCCCATTTTTGTTCTACAACAGAGAAATTTTAGAAAATAGAACAGTGAATAATATATTTAAAAATAAAATGAGAAATGTTCGTATAGTCCATCCTCAATATAACAGTCCTTGATTTCACAAATTTCTGTTTTTACAGAGCATTGCAAAAATATTGCAGAAAAAACTGAAGATTTATAAATATTTTAAAAACCTGTTAAAAATGGTACAAGGGGTAATATAAATTAAATTTTTAATTTTTTGGAGAAAATAACGTCATTATGCATAAAATAACATTTTAAACTATTTTAAAGTGAGCCATATCAGCCTACTTATATACTGCTTTGCATGTATTCACTTTACAGTATGTATGTTTCAGTTGCAGTACTGTCTTCATTTTATTAAGCACATTACATGTTCATTGGACATTACATTAGGTTATATAATACAGTGCATGGTGCCATAGTAAAAAATGTTATGCTGAAATTACACTTTTGATTTTCTGGATTCAAGCTATATCCAGATACCTTCTTGTCTGGAAAATCAAGGATGGACTGTCTTCGAAAATGTGTAGGTGGGATCTCCATAACATGAGGTACAAATGTTTTTGACAGCAGCTTCTTAAAGTCCTTTACACAAAAGATGAACGACATAGGTTACGTTTGTAGAGCATATACATTTGTAACAGCCATATTTAAAAAATTACAACTTTTTCAAGAGACTAAAATTATTCCTTCATCATCAGTAATAACTTGTACACTGCAGGGGGGCAGTAGTCTGGAGCCTATCCAGGAAGCAAATGGGTTGAGGCAGAGTTTGTGGAATACCACTCATTCACTCACACATAAACACACCAATTTAGCCTGGTTCATGGTTCTTTGGATTATGGGCGGAAGCCCACATGGATGTGAGGAGAGCATGTAAACTTTGCATAGAATCATTCTGATTCCAGTCCTTAAGCCAGGAATTTTGAGGCAGCCACTGATTTTTTTTTTTTTTTTGGCGTTTGATGGGGAAAAAAAAGGGAATAAATTTTGTATTTTTCTGTTTAAATTAATAGCAATTATGTGTTTGTCTCAAGAGAATTCACCTTACAAGGAGATTTTTAGGAGCGAGTTGCACTTGTTATGCTAGGGAAACCGGTACCCTGGGTGTTCAGGAAATACCATCACTTTAAAGGCTGTGAGTACTCTGTGTGTAAATGAGTACCATATTTGTAATGTGGAGGCTTCCTTTTAATGAGCGCCAACAGGAGATACTGTGTTAGCCCCAGGAAGGGATATCCTTTTAAATAGCGCTTGGTCCTTTTGTCAGGGAGAAACTTCATGTTTCAAACGAGTGTGTCTTCCGTTTGTTTTCAGCAGTTTGACCATGGAGGATGTGCTGGGACGCCCCCCCCCCCCATTCCTCACCCCCAGCCCTGATGTCCCTGCACATCTGCCTGGTAAGTTCAGGTTGCTGTTGGGCTTGTTTTTCAGCCAAGGGGGTATCTCCCAAATGGTCTTTCCTCTACGCTTCCTTCCCCAGCTGCCCGCCTGTCCTCAGCCATCCGGAAAAGAAGGCATCATCTCCCAGGGCTGCTCCTCTCAGAAAAAGAGGAACGCCTCAGGAAGTGAGATCTTTGCAATTTAAGCTCTTTTTGGTTTTGCATTTGGACTCTGCTGTTCACAATAAAGAACTGGGTTTAACAGCTAAATTCATTAACAGGATTATTATTAGTACTCAGCAGCAGCCTGTCATTCAGGGTTGAGTGACACACTCCAAATTAGGGTAGCATTCTGCCACTCTAGTTATACAAAGGCCAGAAATACCCTAGTAAAACTGTGTGAACACTTATACAGGAGGCATAATGGTTAAGGAAACAAAAGTGTAATGTTAAGGTTGTTGGTTTGACTCCTAAAAACACCTTTCTCTAGTACCACTGAGGGAAGTACATAATCTCAGTTGCTTCAGTTGGAAATATTCAGCTGCACAGAAAGAGTAAGATCATAAGTAAGCTAAAGAGTGAAGTAAGAAATAGTTTTGGTGCACTGTTGTTACAGTAACAGTTGCACAAATTAAGTCCTCATGGTGTAGATGTTTGGGCAGTTGCAAGACCTGGCCTTGAACCACAGATCCTGATCAATGTATCTGCTCTGAAGTGATGCAGTAAGAATTATCCTGTATACATGGTTCATCACTGAAAGCTGCTAAACTTCAGGAATATAACACTGTAAGTAATTAAGGAGAAAAGAACCAGATTATGAATAAAATGACATTAAAATATTGTGTACTATACAAACCTACCCTTTTCAGGTCTTAGACAAATGAAAAATAATCACCACCTAACATTTTGTCTGTTCCTATTAGTGTGTGATTAGTTATTTTATTAGTATGTATAAAACTATGTTTTATTAGCTGTAACTTCAGCTACAGGAATATTTGATGGAGTATGTACAGGATATTATATTTACAGGAATAAGAAGCTGCATGAAAAGTAAGCTGTGTTTCAATAATCATATATATGTATGTAAGCCTGTTGTGAGATGTGCTTCTGAAATACTCAATTGTAAGTCTTGTTGAAGTAAAGCACCTACAAAAAGCATAAATGTACAACAATATACTTTTACTAGAGCAATTAAAAAAGCAAGCAATTAAACAAATTTAAGGATTAATGAACTTCTTATGATTTTATTCTGTTTAGGTATACAGAAAAATTAAACAAAAACAAGGAGTTACTCTCCAAAAAAACATGAAAGCCTTGCAGTTGTTGTGCATCCTCCTGGATGTCACCCACGCAGGTTTCCTTCGTCCTGGATGGAGGCTGAAGGTGACAGGGGCAGCGGAACATGGAAGGGCTGGGCTAGGTGAGGCTTAGTTCAGGCCAGCACGCTCCACTCTTCCTGTCTCCTGTGGCTACGTACAGTTTTTTTCATTATTATTAAACAAAAACCAACCATTTTCCTGCCATTAACTGTACAGAGAAAAAAATAAGGCTTCCTAAAAATACCGCGCACTCAATGCATGGATGCTTTCCGTAGGGGTTTCCTGGCGGCCCGCAGGCCTGCAGGAGGGGGAAGAGGAAGCCAGGGCCCATGGCGGAACAATACTTCCTGCAGGATGCTATAAAGGTTCCCCATCAGCACCCTCCCCTGTCACAACACTGTGTAAGAGGTGGTGAGAAGGTGGGCCAGTACTCAGGTCTCTCTCCGGCCAACATCCAGGGTCCGCAGCACACGGCTGGGGGATTCAACACGGCCCACGCATGTTCCCGTCCCTGCTGGCTGGGGTGAGGGTTTGGCTCTGCTCTGTTATTTGCTATTTGCCAGGATTTTGTTTCTCATCTTTCAGATATGTAGCAACAAAGTCTTGGGAACAGCTGTGAAATAGTTTCTGAATGTTTAATTACTATGGATTTACATATCAGAGAAACACTGAAATCATCATTGTGGTAAATAAGATGTCATGAGTTTTGGACCTAGACATTTCATCTATTTTACCTCTTCATTAATACATGTGTATAAAACTGATGCTTGTATGTTTTTTAAAAACACAAAATCAATTTTATATTTATTTTCAATTGAAAGAGAGTAAGATTTTTAATTATTTAGGGAGTCTAACATCTGTATATCTCTGAGGGTCAAATTCACTATTAAAAAGGACAATAAGTAAAAACTAAACTGTATTAACTGAACTTTGTGCTTGGAGGACCCTTGATCAAGGTATTTGCTTTAAACTCATAAGTAAAAATTATTCTGCTGTACAAATTGGTAAATGGCTGTTTTAAGAAAAGTATCAGCTAAATGAATAAATAACAGATGTGTTTCTAAGTGTGTGTGAGAGGGAACCATGATATAATACTTGTGTGTACTTGTTCTTCATTGGTGTTCTGCTGGTATTGCATTCACAGCCCTGTTATCTCCTGTATAAACATTCCTCATGTTCTAATTTCTTTGAATTATAATTAATTATATTTTTGTGTCTTATTGGTATGAAATTGTGGCCCTTGCAAGAGTCCCCCTTTCTGAGTATGAGCTCTGTGCACCCAGGACCTTAAATGTGTCCTTTGGCCAGTGAAGGGAATGCTGTCCTACACCAGTATCACTCATCTGTTCCTCTGACTCCCAGGTACGAGAAGGGGCCTGGTCTGACCTGTTCCGAGCTGCCAGCTGACACAATATTATCGTGTTGAGCTATACACTCTGCCTAGGTGAGCATGAACTACAGCAAACTGCAATTTTTGGAAAACTCAAAAATATATATAATTTCTGTACCTGAACATATTTTGTCAATCATTCATTTTATATTTCTCCTTAACATAGTGATCATGAGCAAGATGCTAATGGCAGAGGGATACAGGGTCCTGGTGGGACCTGAGAAAGACTCCTGGGCAACAGAGGGATACGTAAAGGAGTTCACACGTCACTCAAGCGATGTTCTCGTAAATCTCAATGAGCTGCGACACCGAGACATTTTGACTGACATGACACTTCTGGTTGGGAGTGCCAGGCTGCGAGCACACTGCGCTGTGCTCATTGCCTGCAGGTTTGTGCTAGTGTGTGTGCATGTGTGTACATGGGAGTCCAACCTCTGCATCCTCTAGCCTTATTCATCTCCACACCTGACTGATATGCCACTCCTCCATCCCTGTCCCCTCTTCTTCCCTGCAGTGGCTTCTTCTATTCTGCGCTAGCTCGGCGTGCACCAGGAACTGAACGAGGGGTGGTGCTCTCTCTGCCACCCTGGCTGGATGCTGGCAGTGTTTCCTTGCTGCTGGACTTCATGTACACAGCTCGCCTGCCCCTCTCGGCCCACACAGCCACTGGTGTGCTCGCCGCCGCCACCTACCTGCAGATGGACCATGTTGCGGATGCGTGCCGGGCCTTCATGCTGCACAGGTGGGGGTTGGAGGCAGAGTGTGTGTAGTTTGTATTCAGAAACATACATTTTGATGGCTAAAATCAACTGAGTAGTGTGGTTAGAGCTGCTGCCTTTCAGTCCAAGGTTCTGTTGAATTTTCCTTGATCAACTGTTAATTGGTACAGTAAAATCACCCCCTTATAAAAACAGGTAAATCAGTGTAAGTACTATAGCATTATAAGTTACTTTGAAGGAAAGTATCAGGTAAATAAATGTACAACAAGTGTAAATATTTACTGTGAAACTGCAAAGCTCACAGTGTCTTGTGTTTGGCAGTGAGAGGATGCCAGTGAGCCCTCAACGGATGGAGCTGGTCTCCTCATCTAATGCTGTACTGCGGACCCTTCCTGGTGAAGTCCAACCCAGGGGCTCCTCACCAGGCAGCAGCAGTCCGCCTCCGCAGGTTGCCACCATTTATCCAGGAGGGGGAGCCACGACTCACCTGCATCACATGATGGACAGGTGTTGCATAATGATATATCCTTTAATGCCATTCAAAACAAGCAGCACTGGCCACCCTTTTCTCTACTTGACAGTGTCTAACTAGATGCTTGTGTTTGTTTCATTTCTTTCTGACAGAGTTCCCAGAGAGATTGCGGTACCCCTGCAACCGGCCACTCCCAAAAGTCACGAGCTTGGATCCAAGAAGCCAAAACAAGAGTCGGAGCTGACAAGACCCGTGGAGTCCCCCCCTCATCCTCCGGACACACCCTTGCAGTCTGGTTGCCAGCCCAACTCTCCCACTGAGTCCAGCAGCTGCAGCAAGTCACTGCACACCATGGTGAGTTTTCCTATTATTATTATTATTATTATTATTATTATTATTATTATTATTATTATTATTATTATTATTATTATTATACTGGGCCTACCACTTATGAACACAATTGAGACAGGAAGTTTGCTTGTAGCTCAATTTGTATCTTAAAGTTGCTTTTTGGGTTGCAGTCAATAAAAACTGAATAATACAAATGCACAGTTTTTTGAAGTTCTATAAGAACCTCAAAGCTTTAGTAAATAAAACATTATCTGTAACACTTATCAAGTAAAAATGCTCAAACAGTTCCATTGATAAGGATCAGCTAAATTAATACCTTTTTGTTAGCTTGAAGACTACATTAAAATTAAAACATATTTAAAACTACTCAATAAATCAGTAAGTGATAATAATAATAATAATAATTGACAATGTTATTAACAATAAAATATTAAAATAATGAATAAAACAGATGTCTTTCATTATTTTACTAGTATGCTTCTGTATATGTCTTGGATAGGGATAGCTATAGAAAATAAAAATACTTTGTAAGACTTTTCACTTTACTACAATTACAGCCAAAACTACAATTAATTCATACTATATTAAAAATATACATAAAAGAACAAGTTAAGGAAATAAAAATGAAATAAACATTATTTCCACAAACAACTACCACATGATGATTATTGACCAATTTGTCCCACAAACGTATAACATTCTTAATCTTTTTGGTTGATCACTTATTTTAGAAACACCAGTGTGTGTGTGTGCGCGCATGTGAGATATTTATTGTGTGTTTTATTGCCAGCTAATGGTGTCTAGTGGAAGCACAGGCAGAGAAGTGCAAGAAAATAAAATTAAATAGATAGATAGGACAACATTTGTATCTTTAAAAATTTTTGGCCACAATTTTTGTACCATGAGGTACCATTGTATCTATATGGGTTATTCCAACCTCATTTTTTGCTGTTGGTTTTTCACTTATCAGACATTTTATTTTTCACACATTCCACACTTCTTTTGAAATTTTACGAAGCTGCCTTTTGGGCATGAATCCCCTACCTCGTACCCCGACCAGTCAGTTCACTTTGTAAAAATTCCCTCCTGTTACACCACCATGAAGACAATATTTTGAGTGTTTTTGTGTTTTTGGAATTGTAGGACAGCTCTCAGGTTAAATCTGCCCCAGATCCCAAGGCCTGCAACTGGAAGAAATACAAGTTCATTGTGCTCAACCCTCAGTGCGCAGGTGATGTCAAAAAGGAGGAGCCAGATGAGGGGAGGGGGCAGAGCCACTGTGACCACACCCCTAGCAACTCCATAGTGCCTTCTGAAGAGCTGCAGTTGGATGCTTTGGATCGTAAAGAAAGGTACACTTCAGCAATCTTAATTTTGATAGAAATCACTAACTTCTGGGTAGAACAGGAGCTGTTGCTCATAAACATAAAGTATTAGCCTTTGCAATTTTAAAGTGTCATTGCTGTGTCCTGCAGGCCAAACCCATGTCCTCAGTGCGAAGGTTCTCACCAGAGTTGCCTCAAGTTGTCCTGTGCTTCCTGCCCCTTCAGCTCCGACTCAGATATCCCTAACCAGAATCTCGGTGTGGACAAACTGCGGGAGGGCCGGGCAGCCAACTGTGAGAGCTGCTGCTTAGGATCGCACTGCGGGGCAGCTAAGCACAGTAGCACAGGTACCAAAGTGCCACCTTCTTCCCTAAAACATCTTTCAGACAACAGGTCTAGTAGTCCAAACAACTCACATGGTGTCTCCATATGCCGACAAGCTCAGCAGCACTGAATTATTGGATTTGTTGCGCTGCCTTCTTGAATGACCTTTATGTTAGCGTCGAGCTGAGCAGTTAGCCTGGACCCTGCATGAGACACTTTGCTGTCCCCTACAGGTGACAAGCCATACCGCTGTGGTGTATGCGGTGCACAGTTCAACCGACCCGCCAACCTGAAGACCCACTCGCGCATCCACTCGGGTGAGAAGCCCTACCACTGCGACACCTGTGGGGCCAGATTTGTCCAGGTGGGGGCACTATTTGTACCAAGCAGATAATGCCGGCATTCTGTTTACGGCTTTAATTTTCATAGACATTAATTCATGCCGGGTGATCTTTGGATTCTATAATAATACAGTAAATAATAATAACACAGTATTATGACTTGTTTAAATGATGACTTTTCACTTTTATTAATTGTATTGTTTTTTTAACTGCTTAAAATTTAACTGGCTATAGGCCGTAATGCAAGGATGTGTGAGGTTATTGAGATGAAAAAGTGTGTTTGACTGTTAAGGTGCTCAAAACAATTTTGAGAGATACTGATGTACAAATTTATATATTTAAGTTTTATAATCTCAGAGTTTATTGATTAGTATATTGTGAATAGTTTTATGGATGAAATGTTTGCCATTTGCCCCTTCTGCATGAGGTATATTTATTTCCCTTATTGATTTTACAAAGAAATGATGAGTGCTTTTACTTGCAATTACTTTAATAAAACATAGGAAAAATAAAGTTGTGGTGACACATATGACAGTACATGTGAATGTGTGTCCTGTGGTGCTAGCAAACATGTTTGTGCCTATGCATGTTTTGCATCATGACATATATTTATTTGGATGTAGGTGGCTCACCTGCGTGCCCACGTGCTGATCCACACGGGGGAGAAGCCATATCCATGCCACACCTGCGGCACACGCTTCCGCCACCTGCAGACGCTGAAGAGCCACCTGCGTATACACACCGGGGAGAAACCATACGCAGTGAGTGCACATGGCACAGGAATCACAAATGTACAAATATGTCCAAACAAACAAAATTAAACATGAAAAAACTGGGTCATCAACTTAATGACACAGTTGGAACCAGAAGTCTGTAAATTCAGCTACTGAATTATAACAGGTAAAGCCTTAAAAACAAAAAAGGTTCCTCAATTTATTCAACAATTTACACGCTCTAAAAAACCCAGGTAAAGCTTTAGTAAATTAAAAATTTGCTGTAAATCTTTATTTATTTCATTTTCAGTAACTGTTCCCTGTATGTAGGGTCTCTGTGTTCTAGAGCCTATCCTGCAACCACAGGTCATGAGGCAGAGAACACCATGAACAGGATGCCAGCCCATTGCAGGGCTTTTACTTTATTATTTTTTTAATAACCTGAAATGTGCAGCATTAGTCAGTATCTGCCCACTTTCTATTTACTTCTATAAAAGCAGTACAAATGTAATAATAGACATGTACCTTGATTTATTTGCTGGACAGATTCTGCGAAAAAGGTACTCATAACTAAGATAAACATATCTTAGATATGCCCCCCCCCACACACACACACGCATCAGTTATTCTTGTCCCTAAGACCCCCAGGTTAGGCATTGCTCCCTATATGCTTGTGGATGAAGAAGGGATTTTTACAACCAGTTTCCCTTCTTAATGTCACCCCTCACCGTTTGCCTAGGCTAGGGACCGACACTGACAAATCAGTGGCTAACTAGACACACACACGCATGCTATGAGTACGTTAGAGTCACCAGTTAACCTGAAACACATCTTTGGACTGTGGAATGAAACCAGAGCACCCAGAGGAAACTTGACACAGACAGGAGGCGAGCAAGCAGCTCAAGCTTGATCAACCCAGGTGCTATGAGGTGGCAGTGATACTCGCTGCACCACTGAGCTTCCCAATATGCCTATAGTATATCAAACTTTTATTGTAACAATTGTATTAATGTCGAGATACATTAAAATTAAAAATAAAATAAAATGACTGAAAACTAAACAAGATGAACTGGAACATTTGTAAAATGGGGACTCGGTATATACATAAGTGCAATTAGTTACACCCCAAACACATTGTATGTGCCGATTCTGAGCCTAGGTTTTCTTGCCCTCAGTGCCATCAATGTGACCTCCACTTCCGCCACAAGAGCCAGCTGCGCCTCCACTTGCGACAGAAACACGGCGCTGTCACCAACAACAAGGTCCGCTACAAGGTTCTGGTGGACCCATACCAGCCGGCGCTGCAGGGTTGCTGAAGTCTGTTCCCAGATCCCTAACCTACGAGCCTCGAGGACAGCTTGGTTAAATATACCACCCTCTGTGGTGAACACAGCTCTCTGACTGGCTGTCCCACTAAATGTATTCCCTGCCGGTAGATGGTGGGTCGCACCCCACTGAGAGATGACACACCCCAGATCAACGTGACAGGAAGCCCTTCGGTCTCACTCATGCCATGTTGGTCTTGGAGCCATCGATCCTGCAGCCTTTGGGAGGAAAATGCAGATGTGCTGCTTGCTCCTAAATTAGAAATATGAATTTATTGACACAAATATGATTTCAAAGCAGGGTGCACAGGTGCTGAAGGAAACTGTATAATTTGTGCAAAAAAAGGGAAATATGGATGATGAGGAATGGTGTGTGACAAAGGTAACAGGGCACAATTAATGGCTGTGTACAGAGTTTGTGTTCAGATGTATATATGAGAATTATTTTTAGAAAGGAAGCAGCAAATAAATTTGTCACAACAACTTTATTAGTTTGAATATGTTGTGATAGTCACCTGTGGAAGCCAGTGGTGTGGCAGACAGAATGGGAAAGCTTTTGGAATGTGGGAGGATGTGATCCAAGGAAAGGAGTGATGTTAAATAAAATGCTGTGCGTGTTCTTAAGGATAAGAAAGACACTACTGAAAATGCGCGGGGACTGTGCGCCAGCATGTTGTTTGGTTGGGTTGCCGTGTAGCAGAGCACTAGTAGACTTTTATATGGTTTTAGGGGGAACTTCTACCCATCCTTCACAGAGATGGCAATAATCTGTGCTTAGCAGAGCTCACCTGTTTGCACACCAGTTAAACTTAACGCAGGCTGTTAAATTTTGACCGGTGTACCGACAGGGGAGGGGTATTTATTGTTCTGATGTCACTGTACTGCTGTCCCTGCAGGGGCAGTAAACTTGTTCATAAACTCATCTCTGGCTGCTCCTGTTTCCCTTAATATCCCTGTTTATTTTCTCATTCCAAGCATTGTCATCAGCCATTGTCCAGTGGAGTGTTGCAATGGCCTAGAGCCTAAACCACTAGCACAGGATGCTAAGTTAGGTTAGGCTAGGGTACACTGTGGATGGTGTGCCAGTCCATCACAGGGCAACTACAGAGGCTGAGGGTACTTTTGAGCCACCACCTCACCTGAAACACGTCTTAGGTCTGTGGGAGGAAACCCGCAAAGACATGAGGTGAGCATGCAAATGCAAAACAGACTGAGCCAGATTCAAACTGATGTCCAAACTCGCAGCTCAGGAGCTGTGAGGCACCAATGCTACCTGCTGTGCCTCTGTGTTATGCTTTGAATGCCCATTTTTATAATGTAGATTTCTTATTTCTCACAGCTCTATAGAAACACTATGATTGCTCCGGTAGGTGTGTGGGATCTTTCTGAGGCCTCCTTACCATCAAAGGCTCAATATCACTGCTGCAGTTCTTCTCAAGCCCTCGTGAAGGGTGAGCTCTGAAAGCTCTCAAAGTTCTCTTTCTCACTGCTGTAAGCTCACTATTATGCTTTAGAGCCAGAAATCTGTCTGTATGTTAATGCACAGAATCTGCACTGAAAGCAGCACATTATGCTGTTAAAGCTGACAAAGAAAATAATAATGATAGTGATGATGTTTGGGGAAATATTGATGGGTGTAATATACAGAACTTTAGTAAGGTGTTTTGCTGGCCAAAGACAAGAACTGTTTAAAAGTGTAATGGAAAGTATGAAGTACATATTTTGGATTTTTTCCAAATAAATTCCATGTGACTGCTTTCAGATCTGAGGTGGGTTTCTTGTACAACTCAGTGCACAAATTTTGATTTGCACCCTTAGCCACACATGCAGTAACTTGGTGAGAAAAATGTCCAGATGTAAAGATTTCACATCCTGCCAAGCAAGCTGACAGTTATGTACATTGCCCCTGTCAGTTCCTGAAACTGTAGAAAATCTAAATCCTTGAGGGATGCACTGCTGTCCTACTACCAAGCCCACTAGCTACATCTATCCATCTGTTATCAATGGCTGCTTGTCTAAGTCATGGCCATTGTGTTTGAGAGTCTGACCTGGAAGTATAATTCATGAGGCTGGGTACATCCTGGACAGGATACCAAGGTCACCTAGCTCCAGCAGTTGTCTAAATGGCGGCTCATCTCCAGCTTTATGGCCATTAAGTGTTATGACTGCTCAACAGTGAGTCCTGAAGGTATTTTTACAGAGTCTGCTATTAGCTGAGAATACGCAGCTCTCACTGCAGCCTCTAATTTCCCAGCACTCCCAGCGTGCTCCCGGGCGGCATGGCGTCAAGCGCTCTGTGTCGCGCCAGTATAATTTCCCCAGATAATGATCACTTCACACTGGTGAATGATACATTACAGGCCATTCGCATCTCTGCCTTTTTCAGCCATGTGCTGAAAAAGACCTGGAAAAACTGAAAAAACTGGAGAAAAAAAATTCTCCCTACATGCAAATGGGCAAATATTGTTTCTGATCACCAATTAGTAAAACTATAATTGTCTCCACAAATTCTAAATGTATGCCATTGAGTTATGCAGAAAAATATGAAATATAGTTACTGTGAGTGAAACAAAGGAGCGTGTGTCTGCTGTGAGTGAAGAATATATCAAAAGTTCAGGAGTCATTGGAATAAAATGATTAAAAACCTTTTGAAAGTAAAAAAATCACCAGCCAACCAAGCAAAGAAATTTCAGTCCAGAAGGCAGACAATGCACTGTGCTGACAGGGGATTGTTTGCGTGCAGCAAGGGTGTAGCATTAAAGCCTTAAAATCCGAAAGTTGCAGGTTTACTTCCCACTTTCTGTGTCGCACCTTTGATGAAAGTGCTGCGAGGTACCCGTGATATCATTACTGTAGTAAAAATACACTGCTACCACTGAAAGCTGTCTCGGTCAAACATGCCTGCTAAATACTTCAGGAAGAATAGATTAAATTGCTTCAGTAAATATTCATTTGAAGGAGCGGGTCTCATTTTAAGCTCCTTCTGGATAAGTTCCTTTTAAGGAAACAGATGATGTTCAAAAGTTAAAATTATCATTTTTGTTCAGCATGCCAATATGCATATATATTTAAAAAAGAAGATATTGCCTTTCCAAGTGAAATACAGTGCAACTCCAACTTATAAACCGTTAAGTAACAAACATTTTACCATTAAGAACTTTTTAAAAAATATTTAGTATTTTTATAATGAATTAGCATACCAATTCAACTTGGGTGCTAGCTTCACCCAATTTAGCTTGGGTGCCAAAGCTTCAGCAAATTCACTGACAGATGACAACTGCAAATATCTCTGACCAGGGGTCTATATTGTACTTTCTTATTTACAGTGTGCCATAAACACACACACTGGAACTCAGCATGCATAGGTACAGTACATGCATGTGGTGTTCTGAGTTGTCTGACAGCCTGGGCTCTGCGAGCTCCCCAGTGTGAGACAGAGGCTACTGCACTGCTCTATTCCTCTACAAAAGCCCCACTATTGCCTCCCACTCCAATGATTGCTCATGCTGCTGAAATTTACATTACATCTGCTCATTAATACCATGTGTCACTGTGTGAAAAGAACACTCAGTAAAAATGAGTCAAATTTAATATCGCAGATACTTTTTTCCAAAGCAAGGTAGAAGAAAAGTGCATTTCAGCAATAAACATTGAGACACAGATTTAGACACACGATTTCATTTTTGCTTAATCCAATACCACCATATTTACCAAGGCCCATTACATCAGTAGCTTTGTGTAGAATTGCTGATGGATCTCTGCACCACTCTGTGGTACATTTAGCTAAGAAACTTTCTGAGTAAGAAACCAGCTCTCAGCCCTGGGTTATGTAAGTGGAGGACCCGCTGTAATGTATGACCCTGTATGTCAAAGATTGAACAGTAGAGTTGAAGAATAGCTCAAGACAGAAACAATTCTCCATCCTGGTCCTGGGGAACCACCTTTTTGTTTGCATGTTTATTTTTCCCTTTTAATATTTCAGCTGTAATTAACTAGCTCTGATTCAGCTGTTTAATTCCAAATTCTAATTCTGAAATTATAAGGAACTGAAAAAACCATTAGAGAATGAAGGATGAAACACTTAATAATCAGTAATAAACAATAAATAGCACTGAAAGTAGAAGGAAAATTAAGTTTTGTCTAAGATTTTACAAGCATCAATAACATTTAGTTTGCAATATGCTCAAGTTTCTTGATGAATTAAGGAAGCCATTATTGGTAAACTACAGCGCTTTAAGAAGTTATTATTACACCATTTGTAATAGTGTACTACACTTTTCGGCCAAAAAAAGTCACCACCTGGATTTAACATAGTGTTATGATCTGGGGTGGCTTCAGTTGGTCAGGTCTAGGTTCAGCAACATTATGTGCCCAAAAAATGAGGTGAGCTGAATATATTGAATGACCAGGTTTTTCCATCGATGGATTTTTTATCCCCTCATGGCACGGCCATATTCCAAGATGACCATGCCAGGATTCATCGGGCTCAAATTGTGAAAGAGTGCTTCAGGGAGCATGAGAGAGACATCATTTTCACACATGGATTGGCCACCACAGAGGCCAGACCTTAACCCCATTGAGAATCTTTGGGATCTTGTGCTGGAGAAGACTTTATGCGGCGCTCCAACTCTCCCATCATCAATACAAGATCTTAGTGAAAAATGAATGCAACTCTGGATGGAAATAAATGTTGTGAAATTGCATAAGCTCATGGAAACAAATCAAAGCTAAAGTCGGTCCAAGGACATATTAGTGTGAGTTTTTTTTTTGGCCAGGCAGTGTATTTTGCGTGTGATTTTATAACAAAACGGCTCCTGCAAGAGCCTAGGCATTTGCATGCTCTTGGTAGGAAGACTTACTGAATTGTAAATAAGAAAGTCCAATAAAGAGCTAATCTGTAGCTTTGCAACCTCTTCCTTCACAACATCACACAGGATTCACTAATATCGAAGATAGGCGTGATTTGAATTGGTATTCTGGCAATCTTTTTCTGTGAAAAAAAAATTAAATGCATCTCCACAAAAGTGTGTATCTCAGAAGTTTTTAAGTTGAGGACCGAATGTACAACTGCATTTGATGCTTTTACAGAACTGATCCAACAAGTGCTTCAGTAAATTGCTGTTACAGTACAGATAATAGGACTGAAAATGGCCAGATACTGACTAACGTTGCACATGCTGTTTCAAGTTAATAAAATAGCACAAAGTCCTGTGATGGATAGGAGTCCTATCCCAGGTCTACCCCGTCTTACCCCGTTTAACCTGGATAGGCTCTAGAACACAGTGACCCACAAATTAATGTCTTACAGTGAATGTTAAACTTTTCATAGCCTTAGTTGAGATTTTTTTACAGAATTTGGCCTATGAATAAATGAAGAGACATCTGTATTATTAAGCTTTTATTGATTGTGATGTAGTGTTTGGCTTACAAACGAATTATGAACAGACTTGTGGCCCCAACTGTGCCGATAAACTAACCTAAAAACAGAGCACACGACATGTATCACTGAGTATTACCTGTCAGACTCTGCTGGTGTGATTTATTTATCATTTTGAATACATCTGTTCATTTCGTCGATTAAGGAAACCAGTCCATACCAACCGGTTCTAAAATACGGAGGAAGGATTCACAGTAGCAACAGCACTCAATAGGGGCGGGGGCACACTAGGATGGACTGAAATAGTTGGGGGGGGTGGAGGCGATTGTTATGTTCTATTTTATATGTGCAACAACTTTTTTATTTTTTCCTCAACAACTGTAACTGCAATGATAAAACAATACGTTGCATATTACACAATCATACAATGCGGATTATAATTTTTTTTAAATACTGTGCTTGCATTTCCTAGTCAGAAATGCGAGACATGTTGCGGTTTACAGCATTTACTTTAAAAAATAAAAGAAAAAAAATTGCCTCTGCTATTTCCATTTTGTTGCACCGGATATTCGCGCAGCCATGGATGCAGCCGCATGAGACCTGGCCGTTGAGTGCGCATTGGAACGGGCGGCCCCCGAAGAGCGCGCCCAGGGTCGTCAGCCCGGGTCCGCGCCGGGGAACTGCAGCGAGCGAGCGAGCGAGCGAGCGTGCGTCCCGGCGTCCGCGACGCGAACCGGCCCGCTGCAAAGACAACGTAAATTTAATCGCAATCGGGAGCGCGCGTCCAAGCTCGTCCCCGCGCATCTGGAGAAGGTGGTGGTGGTGGGGGGGTGGGGGAGGAGGAGGAGGAGAGGAGGCAAGGAGGGGCGGGGCGGCACGATGAAAGAACCAAGCGCGCGCAGCACGCGGACCTGAGAGACGCGGCGCAGGAGGAAAACAAGCGCGGCGCCGAGCGATGGAGACCCAGGCGCCGGAGCAGCAGAGCTTCCAGGACGTCCGCATGTGCGGCTACCTCCGCAAACCCAAGTCTGCACACCGGCGCTTCTTTGTGCTGCGCTCGGCCTCGGCGCGCGGTCCCGCCCGCATCGAGTACTACGAGAACGAGAAGAAATTCCGCAGCAAGGCGCCCGCGCCGAAGAAGGCGCTGAGCCTGGAGACGTGCTTCAACATCAACAAGCGCGCCGACTCCAAGAACCGGCACATGATCGTGCTGTACACGCGCGGCGAGAGCTTCGCCATCGCGGCCGACAGCGAGCAGCTGCAGGAGCAGTGGTACCAGGCCATGCTGGAGCTCCAGTGCGCCAGTAAGACAGCGCCGGTGCCCCGTTCCCGCCGCGTGTGCCCGCCGCGACCCCGCTGTCGAGAGCGCGGCAGCGACGCCCGCGCCCTAGTCGGTGCGTCTGCGACAGGCGCGGACGTCGGCGCTGTTGGTTCGCAGGGGGTGCGTTGCGCCTTTGCAGGTGCTTCTGCAGGGCGTGTGTGTGTGTACGAGTGTGCAAGAAGTGCCACGGAGGAGGCGCGCATGGGCTGCTGAGGGTCCAGCGGCAGGGAGCGCTCGTGTCGCCTGTTTTCCTCAATGCGGCGCTCGCTGAGCTCAGGGGCGCTTGTGCGCGACGCCGTCGGTGTAAAACCGTGAAACTGTAAACACCGCCGCAGTGTCGGCGACGCTCGCCGTCTGCACTTCTGCTATTTCTGCCGATGTCTGCATGTTGTGCGCTTCTTGCCCCCGTTTAGCGTGCTTGGGTGGGGGGTGGAGAGGGGTCGTTCCCCCATCCCCCCTGCCGCTACTGGGAGACTCGACGCTGGGCTCTGCCTCGTGTTTACGTCGCGGTGCCCTTGATTCCACCCCGTCTTTGGGACGCGGGATGCAGGAGGTGGCAGCACTAAGCCTTTCGTTTTGGAAGATTCATGCGTGAAACGGGAATGGACCGTCGAACCGATGTTCCGATTCGGTGCCCGTGTCGGTTCGGGTCACCGAGCATCTCTCGATGTGTGTGTGTGTGTGCGCGCACACGCGCGCTTGCTTATGCTACACTCGCTTGAAGCGGGTTGGCTTTTACTTTAAATAATGAACCAAAGCAGATAAATTATTATTATTATTATTATTATTATTATTATTTAATAATTACTACTACTACTACTATTATTGTTCAGGAAATACATTTGCGACTGATATGAGCCTCGGGGGATTTGTGCTGTCGGGGGTATCCGCATCCTCCAGCCTGCTGTGTATCGAAGGCTGCGTGATTGGTATCCCCGAATGAACGAATGAATGAATAAATGAATGAATGAACGAACGAGGGACCGCAGCCCCGCTCCTCTGCAGGATTTCCTCCCTGCGTTCTGTCTCCAAGTGTCACGTTGTGAAGGACAGGGATGCTGCTGCTTCCACCTCCACCGCCTTGCGTTTTTTCTTATTTCATCGGGATGGACGCTATAAATCATCTTCCTCATGATCGTCATCATCAATAGTGTTTTCTGAGTGTTTTTTTTGGAGGGAGTTTCTGGGTTTGGGGAGGTGTCCTTCACCAAAGGCACCAGCAGAAGCTCCATGTGTGGAGGGCGTGGGCTCTGCATGGGGTTTGAACCATGAAGTAGAACTAGCAGCTGTGAGAGAGCTGTATGAAGTGTAGTAGCTCTGCACAGTATGGTTCAGGAACCCCTCGAAGACCCCTGTATACACTATACAGCATATGGAGAACACTGTGTATTAAATTTGTCTCATACTGCACATCCTTCTTCACGCTTTTATACGAATTCAGTATTTATCCCCGAGTTAGTCAGCAAAAGCAGATCTGAAATATTGGTATTTGGAATCTGGATCGGTGTGAGTTTTTCTGGTAGCCTCAGCATGTTTATTGAATATGTGTGTATCTATGGCAGCATAGTAGCGCAGTGGGTAGACCTGGTGCGTTGGAACTTGGGGGTTTTGGATTTGGTTCAAGTCTGGCTTAGTTTGTTCTCTATGTGCTTGTGTGTGTTTCCTCTCCCAGTCCAAAGCATGTGTATGTGAGATTGTCTAGTGCGAATCTTGCCGTACCTGCCATGCTTCTGGGACAGACCACCGCGACCCTGTGCTGAACAAATGCTCATTGATAATAAATGGCTGGATTGAATGCTGTCATATTAGTCATTTGCTTTCCAGATGCTTTTAAACAGTTTACCCCTCTGTTGACTTTGGTTGTTTTGTAGCGCAGCATCTTCAAAGAGGGCGTCGTCCAGTGGGGGAAGCAGTGGACATTTGGCTACAAATACGTTTGTCCACGTTTACCCCCGTGTTCTCGACTTTCATCACCTGTCTCAGAAAACACCCTGGTGTCTGAATGCCCCCCCAAAACGGGGCAGATCTCACGCAGCTGGCATGCACCGATGTTGCTGTGTTTGTGTTTGTACAGCTGGAGTGAGTCGGGGAACTGGGGCCGAACACCCGTGCTGTGTGATCATACAGTAATACAATACGTAACACTATTGATGGTGATATTATATGTCTGCCCATCGCTGTGATTCCCAGCAAAAAGTGTTTGTGCTCCGCTATAAAATCCTGGCAAACACAGAGCCTTTTTTATGAAGCTGTTTCTCCTGTTCCCCAGTACAGACAAGGACCACCACCCTCTGCTAATTCACCACAACAACACAGATATGTATAAAAAATAAAGATTATATTTTACCGGGTTAAACAACTGAGCGTTTTCTCAGATAGTTCAAGTTTCTTTACCACTGTTGAGGGGTCCATCAGCAACCTGTGACATGAACCTGCAGCCTTCTGGTCATAAGCCCTGTTCCTTACACCTGCTGCAAAGGCAACTTTAACAAGCGATTGGTCACAAATGCAGAGGACTCGAGGCGTAGCTCACTAGGCACCCTGTGCTCCTGTGGTCCATAAACCATATAAACCATAAAGTCCTTGAAGTGTTTATCAGTTTACTTCACTGCGCCATACCTGTCAACATTGGCAGCTGGTGTGCTAGGTCCCAGCCAACAAAAATATTCCCATGGCAACACCCAACTACCTGCTTTAAGTCAGTCAGAGAAGTCCTCTCGATAAAAGCAGGTGTCAGCCATCACCATTGCACCAGTGGGGTGGCTTGGTGCTGTGAGCGTTCCGGTTTTGCGTGCATGCTGTACCTCAGTTGGAGTGAGCGTTACGGAGGGGGCAAAGGCGTTTCATTTGCAGTCAGACAGCCATATAAATTAGTAAAATTCCTAAGTGGCGTCACCCCCTTTAGATGAAAGCCTCAGTTAGGAAGCTACAATGTTAGCTGCATGTGACTCTGAAAGGGGGTGTTTAGTGTGCACGCCAGCCCTGCCTCATTCTTCTGTTACACACTGCGGAGGCCCCCGCCACTCGCCAGGCTGTGTGGTGCCAAACTCCGCTGCGTTCATGTTTGTGACCTACTAACACGGTGGTGGAGGCAGTGTGGGTAAATGGGTGGGATACCCTGTTCCTGGAGTGCTGCAGTACTGTACAGGTCTCTCTGGATCAGCTCTCAGGGTATAGAGCCTTTCAGTCAGTGTATGCTGCCCCCCCCCCATACCATGTCGCTCAATGAACATAAACATTTTGATATTTAAAATGTCAAACATTTCAAATAAAAAAAAAAGATGACTGCTGTCTTTTCCCGCCCATTTTTCTTAGGAATACCACGTTTCTCTGCTGCGCCATTGTAAGAATGCAGGATCCTGCAGGACAAGGTGCTCCACTGCACTGAGTGGATGCTTTGAAAGCAGAGCAAACTCAATACTGAGAATTTCATTAGAGCCCTCTGTTCTGCATGTTGTCACAACCGATGGCTGAGGATGAGCAATGACTTTTAGCAAAGCAGTGCAATGACTGAGCAAACTGAGTGGCTCAGGATTCAAGTGGACCTGGAATCCAAAGCAATGTGACCAGGGAGAGGTCTGATGATCAGCATTGGACTGACCGTTAATAACGTCACCGAATGCCATCCAGCATCTCACCAAGGAGATGGAAGAAAATGATTTTGTGGACAGATGTCAGCAGTGGCATAGGACATTAAAACATGTTATTGCTAAACTGTGTTTAGATTTACCTTTTTTTTTTTTTTTTTTTTTTTTTTTTAAACCACTGCTGCCCCTACACTTTGCAGGTTGCCATAGCTTCTACTTTGTGGAGGTCTGAGTGGGTTTGTTCCACCTGAGCATTCCAGCACGTCCCTTATTCAGTCATTGGCCTAATTGTACTGATTTAATCCAGCTGCTCCCAGTGCAAGCACTCTTAGGTAATTTGAGAATCAGGCCAACGTGGAGCGCCCCCTGCTTCTTGTGGTTCTTCACGTGGCAGCTGCTGTCCCTCGGTCTGCACTGCGTGCTCATTAAAGAGTTATTAAAGAGGCCAACGTTGCAGGTGCGCAGCACTCTTTGTGAAGGGTCCTAATTGTCACCTGTTTATGGTTCCGCTGATGTTTTATTGTGTGTTAAAATAAGCCAACAATAAGGCGGTAGGGGTGGGTAGTGGTTAGAGGTTAGAGCTGCTGCCTTTGACCTCAGACACCCCGGATCACCTCCTCTTCTACAGTTAGTACCCTTGGTGAATCCAATTAGCCAAAGTTGATACAGTCACCTAGTGGTATGAAAGGGTAAATCAGTGCAAGCTGCTTAATCCTTAAGGCATTTTGGAGGAAAGCATCATGTAAGTAAGTAAGGCTGGGTTACATGTGTATAACACTGCAAAATATGATTTTTTTAAAATTAACCACACAACAGCATTGGGCCACAGCAACATCGGGAAGAAACAATAAATCGAAACTGCAAGTGTATCCACATACATAAAACAAGGGCTAATATTTAAAATCTTATAGTTTTTCAAAGGTGTGATTGTTTACCTATATTGAAGAATTTTCAGAAGGGTGTCCAGAAATTTCAAACTTCATTTGAGTTATCATGTGGCTCAAATGACAATTTTTTTAGCATAAGATTGTTAAATTCTTTGGTCATCTACATGTTGACAGATATAACTTTAGGAGTCAGCTGTACCAATAAAATGTATTCCCCTGCTCTTTTTGTAAGGGTTTACATTCGGCACACTTGCAGCAAAAGATTTTCCGTAGTTCGCACAAGATTGTTATTTTTATACATAGCCTGGTTGTGGCTGTAAGAACAAGCCTGCATGGATTCGATCCAGTGAGGACAGCATCCAGAGTCCAGAGCTGCAGTTGCTTCCTGACCTACTGGTACAGTAGCCTGGATCCCTCGAGAACTCAGGATGAAGTCGGCCGAACAGCGTCCAAGTTGTGAACACTGTGCGCAGTTGTTAGTTGAGCAGGGAAAGGAAACACCATAAGCTTGCCTGGACAAGTGGGGCAGTGTTAGGTAGGTAACACCATAAAGAACAGCATAGCCACTGCCTTGAATTTTATTCACCCAGGTTTGAACCCCACCCTGTAGTATTCCTGATCAGGGTGTTTACGCTGATAGAAGCGGTAAAATTGCCCTGCTGAATGCTACTGTTAAATAAGTGTAAGTAGCTTAGCACTGGAAATTTATTTGCAGAAAAGCATCAGATTAATAAATAATTAAAGGAAAAAATGCAACAGAAGGTCAGATGGCAGCAGACTAGACACCTGACCAAAAAAGTGACCAAATACACCAAGTCAAATACCAGGAGAATAAATGGCTGTCATGTCTCTAACATACTTAACATATAATATTTAAATAATATATACATAGGTATACTTTTGGTCTGGGGAGGTGGTGACACAGTGAGGTGAACTAGTGGCTTGGCTCCTGGGTTGCTTGCCTGATGAGGTTCAAGTCCAGTGCAAGGTTGTGTGTGGAGTTCTCTGTGTTTACACCCCTCTAAGAAAAAACTATTCCAGGACAAGGCAATGGCAAACTACTGTTTCCTCCTTGCCTTAAAAACCAGGCTAGTGGTCATCTAAGAGACATGATGACTCAGTGGTGCTCTCCAATGTTCAACAACATTTGCTTAAGGTCAAAGTATCTGGTGAATAACTAAATAATTATTGCTAATTTGAAAAATTACTGAAATAAATTAGCCTGCTGTCCATGTTAACTGTTAAACAAGTGTTGTCCATATGGGCATGGATTCAGATCTCACTGTCTTGTTGGGACAAATAGCTGGGGCAGATCGGTGCCAGGCTAGTGGCATATTGATTGAGGACAAATTTGACAGATGCTTCTTTAAGAGTGATGTGTAGAAAACGTTTGTCAATTTGCTTGTTGCTTATTTGGTATCCAAATGGAATGAAATTCCTTGCTAGAGACTTGGCCTTAGTGGGATATTAAGCATATAGGCATCGCTTTTCATTTTCGTTTGGCTGGGTCTCTCACATTACTGTCTCAGACCACTGTGTCAAACACCAACTGCAGATTTTCTTTCTTCTTCTGTTTCACAGGTAAAACTCTGAATGAAGGCAGTGCTGAGGATGTGCCATCCCCTGGACCCGCCTTCAAAGAGGTGTGGCAGGTAAAGGTATGGCCCAAGGGTCTAGGACAGGCCAGGAACTTGGTAGGCATCTACCGCCTGTGCTTGACCGACAAGACGGTCAGCTTCGTCAAGCTCAACTCGGACGCAGCAGCTGTCGTGTTGCAGTTGATGAATGTGCGCCGTTGCGGCCATTCCGAGAACTTCTTCTTTGTGGAGGTGGGTCGCTCTGCTGTCACGGGTCCTGGAGAATTCTGGATGCAAGTGGAAGACTCAGTGGTGGCCCAGAACATGCATGAGACGTTACTAGAGGCCATGAAGGCATTAAGTGAAGAGTTTTGCCAACGGAGCAAGTCCCAATCTGTAGGGGCGCTGGCTGGAGGTGGGAATGTCTCCAATCCCATCAGCGTCCCTTCCAGAAGGCACTATCCCAACCCACCGCCGAGTCAAGTCGGCTTCATGCGTCGCCCCCGAACAGAGACTCCTGGGGCAGGTGGGGGCAGCAGCACCAACACATCCCCCACACCACGACATGGATTCTCTCGGGCACGGACTGCCAGTGTTGGGGCTGGAACAGAGGATGGTGTTGTAGCAGCAGGAGGGCTGGGGTCTGCAGCTTGTCTCAATGTAAATCAAAGTGGCTCCTGCTCCACCACCCCCAACTTGAGACTTAAGTCTCGTGCCCCCACCCCAGCTAAGATCCCTCTTAATCTGGCCTGCTATGGGTCAAACCCCGCCCCATCCCCAGCCAACAGCCTGTCCTCCAGTTCTGGTCACGGATCCGAGTGTGGGCTGGTAAACGCAACAGGGCTCGCAGGAGTCTGTGCTTACAGCCGTTTTGCACCTCAGAGAGTTTCGGCATCTGGCTCCCCCAGTGACTATGGCTCTTCAGACGAGGATGGCTGTGACTCCGGAGAGCCATCCCTGCTGACCCCTGACCTTGCCACAGGTCCAGCTGGAGGACTGGGCTTCCACTCACCTCTGGAGGAAGCATCCAACTACATTGCAATGGGGCACCGGAGTGGGCCACATGCCCGGTGCATCCTGCGGCGCTCCTCCAGCCGAGAGTGTGAGGCAGAACGCCGACTGCGCAGCAAGAGGGCATCGCTACCCCCTGCTCCCCTGGAGCATCCTGCCACAGGACACACTGAGGAAGTGGACGGCGACAGAGAGGCATACGCGCTCATGTCTCGGAGCCTCAGCAGGGAGTCCTTCTCCTCCTGCCGAGACTCGGGGTCGGTCACCACGGCAACTGGAGGGTACCTCGACATGACAGGGGAAGTGATGCCAAAGGAGGATGGTGGTAGAGAGGGAGGGCAAGGTGTGGCCATGGTGGACAATGGATACATGACAATGTTGCCAGGAGTAACATCTCCTCCAGCCTCCCTTTCTCTTTCCATCTCACCTGCAACCTCAGACCCAAAACCTGGTGGCAGCGATGACTACATGGCCATGACTCCAAACAGCAGCGTTTCTCCACCACGGCACATTCGGGGCACTGGCTCTGAGGGCTACATGATGATGTCCCCAAACAGCAGCTGCTCCCCAGAGCAGCACAGTATGGGCACACTGGGCGGACGCTGGGGCAGCCGAAGATCCCTGGCTGGAGACTACATGAACATGTCTCCCATCAGCCCTCGCTCTGCTGATGGCACACCCCCCCAGCACCCCGAGCAGCATCTGCAACAGACACCACCCAAGATGGTGTACTCGTGCTGCTCGTTGCCCCGATCCTATAAACACACCCTCTCCATGTCCTTCCAAGATGAGCTTGGCCAGGGTGTGCGGGACAGCTGCCAGGGCAACAGCGGTCAGGCGGGTAGGGGGAAGGCAATGGGGCGCCCTGCCCGTCAGGAGCCCTCCATGGGAGCCAAAGATGGCCAACACTTATCTCTGTCTTCATCTTCGTACTCATCCAGTTCAGCCAGCAGCGAAAGCTTGGAGGAGAAGCTCACTCCACTTGCGGAACCTCAGGGGCTCAGAGTGAGAGTAGGGGCCGCTCGCCAGCAGCGACGCATGCCCATGGGCCCTCCACAGCCCAGGAGCGGACGGCCAGCCAGCCTCTTCGTGCACATTTCCAAAGCTAGCACCCTGCCCCGTGTTCGGGAGAACACCCTCATGCCAATCACTCCCAGTCCTGGGGAGTATGTCAGTATTGAGTACAGAGGGGATGCTACGGGAGTCCCAGGGCACGGACTGACGCACAGCCCTTCTGGAGCTTTTCACCGACCTGCCCCTTCCATGGCCGGCTCTCTGACCCTCCCCCGAAGCCTGTCGGCACCCCTGTCAGAGTATGTCAACATGGAGCTTGGGACAATACCTGCCTCCTCACCTCTTTTACCGGGCCCTCTTGGCTTCCGTGTCAGCAAAAGCCCACTGAGCCTCTTGGCTGTGGCTCCCAAAGCGTGGTGTGAGCGCCAGGTGGGCCCCAAAGAAGCCGAAGTAGCTGATGCTGGGTACGGGAAGAGCAGCGTGCCAGCTACCCTTCCACCCGAACTGGCTTCGTCCTGTGAGTACACAGAGATGGCCTTCAGTGTGGGAGTAGCTGTTCCCGCTGAGTGCACCAATGTCAAGGCCCGCACCGCTCATGCGTCGTCCATGGAGCTGGGCGTGGATTTCCTTCCGGCAGACTCAGATCCTGGTCTAGACCAGGACGCTAAAGCATTGCGATCCAACCCCCCGGTTCGGCGGCGTCATTGCTCTGAAACTTTCCCAGTGCTTTCCTCCACCTCATCTCCTGCGGTGTTTCCCAAGCACAGTCAGGCAGCAACACGGCGCCAAGGCTTGGAGAGTGTCCTGTGGGGGAACAGTCCTGCGGCCGAAGCTCCGAGTGTTGGCACCAGACCTCCTCTCCCTGCCGCCCAGTCTTCATCCATGCAGCAGGGCCTCAACTACATCGACTTGGACTTGGCCAGCAAGGAGAGCGGACGATCTGGCATGGAGGGCTCAACCACCACTCAGCCCCTGCCTCCTCGTCTCTTTGCCTCCGTCTTGGCAGGTGGGCTGGGCGGGTGCGTGGGAGCGGGCAATGGCCTCAACACCTACGCCAGCATCGACTTCTTTAAGTCCGAGGAACTCAGAACACACCAGAACGGTGGCAAGGATGGCACAGGTGAGGAGACAGCTCATTGAATAGGGGAGAACAACTAGCACTGGCACCTTGCAGCTCATGGGTGGTGTGTTCAAACCCAACTGTGTGAGTGTTTACAGTTTACACATTCATGCATGCTTCCAGTGAATTGGTGACTCAAAATTTTCTTTTAGCATATGTCTGAGAGCGTGTTACAGTATTCTACTGTATAGATGGGTGAATGACCATAGTGAGTGTAGTGCAGTGTATCTGCCATCGTAAGTCATATTGGATAAAGGTTAAATAATAGCTGCTAATCGTTTCACATCACTTTGGAGAAAAAATTTGCCTAAATGAATAAACAGAATAAATTTATTTCTGTTTGCATTTGGAGGTCAGCGAAGGTCGGAAGGGTTGTGTGGAGATATGCCCGGGCAGGTGGAAGAACTTGAGCCTTTGTTTGGAGGCTAAAGTCGTATGCATGCAGAGCTTTAGCTGACAACACCTAAGCTTATACCTTTAGCTGTTTTTTTAGCTCATGTCTTTAAGCTCGCTTGCTCAGTGTCACATTGGCTGTTTGACCTGTCACTCCAACAGGCAGCTCACCTCTTAGCCAATGGCTGTGCTGCATAACTTATCCTGCACACACGCCTACTGTGGATTAGTTACAAAACCATAGAGGTGGAATGCAGAGCTGTCAGCTGGGCTCAGAATTTGAATTTCTATTTAAAAGACAAAATATATTTGAATTTGAGGGTGCTGACCTTCAAACGCATCACAGTAAAAGCATACCAAAAACATTACAGCATCTACTTATTGATTTGTACATTTTTTCTTTAATAATAAATGTGCATGTTTTAAAAAAATTATTAAAAATCCAGCCAGTTATAAAACATAACGTGTCACAAGCTAATTAACCACAAAATAGTTTCTTATATGATTAGCAAAACTAAGGGAGCTTTTTATCTTACTAGTAAAACAACATTTCAAAGTGACTGAAAAAAATGTTTCAGTTATAATATTAGTGAAATTCTCTGTAACTGCACACTTATTATTGGCCAAAATGACTAAGCAATCTACTTGCTTGGCTGAGAGTTCTAAATATTTTCCACCAGTGATATTGCCTGCTGAGGACAAGTACATGCTCTGCACTGACAGAAGTGCAAGTTATTTTTAAATATTTCTTTGCTAGCTCTGCAATGTGTGGATATTATCCATGTGCAAGTTTTCCACCATATTATGGGGTTTGTGTCAACTGGTAGCAGTGCCTCTCTTTCATAAATTGCCATTTTGTTCATCAAGATACTGGTACTTATGTGTAAAATTCAGTCACCCACTGCACTTACAGCAGGACACATGGCCAGCAGAATGGAGCACAATTTTGGTTAACCACATACAGTAGGTAGGTGAAAAAGTTCTCTTTCTCTCTTGTATTGAGTGCTCACCCACAGCAGCGCAGAAGGAGGAAGCAACCACAGTCAACTTTCATTCAAAATTGATTTCTTAAATCAGAACAGAAGATATCTAACTGATCGCACAAGTTTGTCCTGTGTTTGGATGTCCATTTTGCACAGTCAAATGTCCTGTTTTTGTCCACGTTCGAACAAAGTTTGCATTTTGGTTGTCTAGTAAGAGCCCCGGTAGAATATGGTTTTTTAATTTGTCGCTAAACTGCGGGTGCATTTCCAAATCCTTGCAAACATAGTTATATGCACACTGTACTTTTTTTTTTTATTTAAATGTTACCCCGTCTCATAATTATGTAGCCCCCTGTCTTTGCCTTAAATTTAATGTGCAAGCTGAACAGCAGAATATTTCCTGCAGCCAAAGTGAAAGAAATTATAATATCACAACCTTTCTGAATGCTGGGGAAGAGATGGTGGGGGAGCTGCTGTGTTTGGGTAGAAACCAGTCTGGGAATTCCAGAGCCTGAAAGCGATTTTGTGCTTCATCTAATCACTCTTTGTTTTCTTCTATTATAACAGTCTGTGGGAATTACAAGGATTTTTCTTTGGCCTCATTCCAGCACACTGGATAAAAGGGTGTAGTAAGTAACTGGGAGGCATACAGTAACCCGTTGTTTCCACCTCCAAACTTCAATATGGAGCAGCGTAGTAACACATAGTCCAGAGTCTTTGCCCTCTGCTTCCTGTGTTACTGAGGGCAGATTAGTAAAATGCACTGCTACCCATTTCATTTTCGACAACCATAAATGCTGTCTAGCAATGTTTATAAAGCATAACACCCGAGACAGCTAATTCTTGTTTAGTTTCAGCTCCTTGGATTTTAGATCCTGTTTAAGTACCTGCTGTGCCGTTCAACTGTTTTGTGTGCACCATTATAGAAATGACTGATCGTGTCACAGTTGTCCTCATCGCTGTCTTTTCTTCTTTCATACATCAGTCAGATTATTGGTGCTGTTTGGTGTTGCATCACACCTGCTTTTGGAAGTTCTCCATTTCTGGAGAGAAATTTGGTTTAATGCATGAAGATTCTTAGGCTTAAACGTCTAGAGACGTCTGGGTCCAAGGTAGTTAACTTTTGGTGTCCTTTTGAATATAGGAGTCCAGCTGTAATGGGGAGAATCTGTCTACTGGGATCAACTAGTAATGATTCGGAGTCTGTGGAAATAATACATTTTTTGGTCATTTTTGATCAGTTTTGACGTTGCATAAAATGAAGTCTTGTTACTTAAAAGTTTTTGATTCATTATAGCTATATCAAAGATTTTCACAGAATTTAACCTGCTAAGTACCAGCTACCGGATCCTGCTCTTCCCCCTTGGATGGTCTAGAATCACGTAACATTGAAATGATTTCAATCTTATGCATGAGGTAAATCTTAACAAATCATCTGATGTGGCTCAGTCTTCCCCTCAGTCTCTCTAAACCAGTGATTCGCAGGACTCTATGCTAGGCCCATTATTTTTCTCCATCTACACCACTCGCCTTGGTTCTGTCATTACCTCTCACGAATTCTCCTATCATTGCTCTTCTGACAATACCCAGTTTATGATCTTCCCCTGCAGCTACAGATGTTTCCTCCTGTATTGCAGTTTCCGTCTCTAATATTTCTGATTGGATGACTGGACACCATCTACAATTCAGTCTCTCGAAAACCAAGACCCTTCGCTTCCCAGTGGTCCGTTCACTTGTCAAGAACTTTCCATGAAACTGGAAAATTTACCGATCTGATTCACTTCAGTTGAGTCTGATAGTAATGATGGCTTCAAATGTCTTCTTTCAACAAATCAAAAGCCATAATCTAGTCCTGCAGATGCATCCTACTTAACATACAGTGTCCGCCCTTATCTCACGGTACATAATACACAATATCACACCCGGAATGCTGCAACTAACTCCTGTCTGGCCTTCTGGTCTCCCTCATCATCCGTGTCATGTACGATACCAATACCCGCAGGATCTGATGGCTTCCTAAATCCCCACCAGGCTGCTGTACTACTTTGGCTGCTTGGTAATCCCATGCACATAGGTTCAAAACTCAGTGACCCAAGGTTCTTGGTTCTGGCTCAAATGTGGTAGAAGGAGTGCCTTCTCTTGCTCAGAACTTGTTGAATCCCTGTGAACTTTCAAAATGCATCTTTTCAGTCCCATGTATCTCGATTTCCTATCTGCTCCACAAATTTGCAGACAAAGTGTACTCTCTTTCAGTTCTATATGCAGCTACTGGTGTCTTTTAAGCTGGCAAGACTAATTCTGAGAATTGAGTGTGTATCTACCGCTGTCTTGTGAATTGCCCTTTTATTTCCTCTGACGTATGCAGCATCGAAGAAAAGCATCTGCTAAATGCATAAATGTATAAAATATATAAATGGATGGAAGGGTATCTGTTTTAACTATTTAGTAGATGTGGCTTAGTAGTAAATTTAATGTTTAGTTTTTGAACAAACCTCATGAACAGACTTCCACTCCTGGCTTTATTCATAAACTGAAGATCTAGAGTAGTTCAGCAGATTTAAACATCACTTAAACATAAGGGCATATATTCTGGGTAGACTTGTTGCAGGAAAGCAGTCCACCTAGGGAACCTGTAAACCATATTTTAGAGCAGGGGGGAACAATATATTGGTTTTCATTAAAGTGCAGTGAGATGTTCTGACATAAAACTGACATAGTGTGACACTGCAGGGTTTTTTCCTTTCCGACTAAGGCCTTTTAAACTAAAGAATTCCTTACTGTAAAAGACGAATAGACAGCATAATCCCTGTAAGAAGGAGCGTGAGGGAAGGGTAGAAACATGAAAATGTGGCTATCACCAGTGTAAACAGGTGGATTTATTTAGTTTCTATCAATAAATCTATCAACCACACCATCACCTGGCCTGACACTCTTATCTGGCAGTTACAGCTAATTGATTATATTTCAATACACCCTGTAAACATTTAGCTGCATAATAAAATAGAACAGCCTTCACTTCCTGTAAATGATCCCCAGGCAGCTGTGGAAAGTGCTGGACCATGTTGGGCCGAACACATCGGGTCAATAAATATTGGACAACGGCGCGCAGTATTTTTGGGCTTTGATTCTTCCTTCCACGTGCAGCTCTTGCTCCCGCCGTTTCCCAGGCAATGCTAATGAAAGTGAGGCGCGCTCGCTTTCTGCCCATTTCCCATAATCCTTCCTAGCCCTCTCACTCTCCAAGTTCAGTGCTGTAAAACAGCAGTGGTAAATGCAGAATGTGTCATAAAAGAGCTCGACAATATTTTCTACTTAGATGGATGCGACTTTGTCCGTAACCGTGATAAACGCAATGAACAAAGCTGTTGACAATATGGGCAGTAATATTGGCAGAAATGTGTACTGATTGCTCTCAGCACACTTTTTCGAGCCAAGATCGCACTCTTAAGAGGTTTGGCTACAGGCTGGTGAGGGAGAAACAGTCATAAAGTTCATCTCGCCTCTAAATTGGAGCCCTGAAGGGAGAGGTGACTGAGGAGGGACACCTGTGGAACACCACGGCAAATTTATGTGGCATCTGCAGACACACAGACTGCTTTGCAGACATGGCCTATGCCTCGTCTTAAACTAAATAATGTTTCCATTAACACTGTTTCTGTTATAATTTTGGCTCAGATCTCGCAAATTCCACTTTTGGATGTACAGAGCTGCATTTTCTCCAGGTTGGCGTCACTTTGAAGTTTTTGTTCCTCTTCTCTGTTGCCAACTGGTCGTTTCTTTTTGACCTCATCATCATAAATTACGTAGTTCATTTTTATTTATCAAAAGATCTATTAATTTATGTTACTTTTTGCCTTCATCTTTATTATATTATTCTTCTCACGTTAATATATAATTTCTTGCAGACATAATTCACGTGCTGGTTTGGCATTTGTTTTTTCTGTAACCTTCTCAAAGCTTGTCTTTGCCTGCATTCAGTGCCTATAAGAATAGACTGTATGGTATAGGGCCTTCACGAAACACTGGGACCCCTCCCCTTTTCACACACTTTGCTGTGCTGTGGACTTTTTCCCAAATGAGTGTAGTTGATCCTCTTTATCCTATGGTGAAAAGGTGAAACCCATTTTTAGGAATTTTTAGAAATTTCTAAAAAATGAAAAACTTAAATTTGCCGTATAGCTAAGTATTCAGATCCTTTATTGCTGATACCGCAAACTAATCTAGATACATCCTATTTCTTTTGGTCATCGTTGACATGATAATAGATCTTTAATGTAGTTCTGTGGCGCAGTCACTTGATTTGGCGCAGTTTAGAAAGGCATGTACCTCTCTATGTAATGTCCCATAGCTCACAGTGCAGAACAGCAAGTCTTGAATGAACTTTCCATAGACCTCCATTATAATTGTTTCATTACATACTGTAGATCTGGAAAAAGGTATTAATGATTCCAAGGACCATGATGGCATCAATCTCTGTGAATCTGAAGAATTTTGGAACCTCCAGGATTCTTTCTAGAGCTGACTGTCCAAGAAGAGTCAAGAACAAGGAATTGAAGGACTCAGTGGCCACTCCAACAGAGCTTCACATCTCTTGCGCAGAGATGGAGGAACATGCTCAAAGGGCCAATTATCTGTGCTGCACTCCATCAGTCAGCTTTTATGGTAGAGTGGTGTGAAGAAACTGCATGGAGACAAAAGTGGATCCAAATGCGGTTTTATTCCAGAATGCACGCACCGCACCGAAAACGAAACGTCCAGAAAGCGCAGGCAGAAAAGCTGGAGTTACAGAACTGAGAACAAGGCTGAGACTGGGTGCTTGCATAAACAGGGACTAAGGAGCACAACAGGACGCAGGTCTGTGTCTCAAATAAGATTCAGAAAGTTCCTCTTCCGACACCGAGCCCTTTATCGCTGTGTTAATCAGCTAATAAGGTGCAGCTGTGCCAGGTAGGCAGGCTTCCCAGGTTTAGCTCCTGACAAGTGGTTACAGAAAAATCACTCGAGTCAAAGGCATATGACAACTTACTTGGAATTTGTGATTTTAAAGGAGGGCATGAGGGGAAAACAGATTCTCTTACATGATGAGACAAAAATGGAACTCTTTGGTCTGAATGCCAAACACCATCTTTGGTGAAAACCAGATACTACTTGTCACTTGCCCAATACTATCTCTATACCATGAAACATGGAGGTGGCAGCGTCATGCCATGGGGATGCTTCGCTGGGTGACTTGTCAGATTGGAGCCAAATACTAAGAGGTTCTTGAAAAAAAAATCTGCTCCAGAGAGCTACAACTATGGATTAGGGCAATAATTCACCTTTCAGCCTGACCAAATTCTTAACCCCACAGCCAAGATAATGCTGGTGTAGCTTCAGGACAATGTGTAAATGTGTAAGACTATAGGAAATCTGTGGAGATTTCCTCAGATTTGTAATTGCTGCAAGCAATGTTTATATAAGGTACAGTACTTTGAAAATGCTTTGAAGACTTACATACACAAACCTTTGTATGAAAAGACCTTTGTTGTGGATAAGGTTCACTGTCCTATTGTGCCCAGTTAGAGACACTCATAATCTCATAACTATAATCCCCCATGTGCATAAACCCCTTGAAATATGTGGTGCTGCTGTGCTTTGTGTTCTCCAAGTCCCACATATAGTTTGGAATTTCTCTAGTAGCTTCCTCAAGCCTGCGTTCTCTCGGTTTCATCGTCCTTGAGCTTTACCATCTATTTCTGCCTGCTCGATCCATAACCCCTGATATGCGTGGTGTTTTCCTGACCTCTGAACCTTGTTCCGAAGTCATTACGGACCTTCACCTTGTTTCACGGTGTGGATCAGGGGTGGCACTATGTGTCTGCTGTGCCCGCGCTTTTAGTAAGGAGCTTATCGGGAGAGGTCTTTCAGCAGGTAAAGCTGATTAGAATGTGCAACTAATTGGCCATTTCATCCTGTGAAAGGAGCTGAGGATTGGGGTGCTGGTGAGCAGCTGCCCTGCTGTACTCTGGCAGCATGTGGGTGGTGAAGGATTGACAAGTCAAAGAGTGATCGTAGCTGGGTGGGCGACATTGTATGTTGCAGTCAAGTTGTCTCACGCTGCTGTCATGCACTTTGTGCAGGCAAGACTACCTGTCCTCCTCAGAATGCATCTCCAAGGAGTCTCAGTATCTAGGGTTGTGGTGCAGAATGCCATGCTGAAGGAGAAAATTTAATGGGCACATGGAAGCAGTTTTGTATTTTTTGTAATACAGTTCAGAATGGATGTTCCAAGTGACGCTGATATCTCTTCTTGCCTTTAAATTCCCCCTGCCTCTACCTGTCTTTAAAGTTGCCCCACATTTGTTGCTTTTAAAGTGGCGCTGCCCTTTCCTGTGTTTCGGGGCCCTGAATTTGTTTTCAAAGCAGCCCTACCTCTGGTTTTAAGGAAAGACCCAACACTTCCTGTTTTCAAAGTAGCCTTTTCTCTTTTGCTTGTTAACCATTTAAATTTATTCTTTTACCAGATGTTTTTCAGCAAAGATGTACAGCTTAAGAGTAATCCAAAGCGCATCTTATACATGGAAACTCATTCAAGGACAAATGGTTTTTCAGTGCATATAATGCAAGTAGCAGAATTAATAGGAAATATACAGTTTGTGAGATGGTGTGAGGCAAATTTATGTAAGAAAAAGAAGTGGAGCTGAACAACTGCTTTGTGTTTCTAAACTGGTCCCATGGCTGGCATTTAAACTAGACCCTCCTCTTTCTCCTTTTAAAGTTGCTCAGCTAAAAATGAAATTGAATGAGAATAAAGCGGGCAGCCCTGCTCAACTGGGTAAATTGTGCTGGAAATATATTTCTTACAAGAAAAAAAGAATTCCTCATATTATGTCATATTGTCTACATATTTGATCAATCCGCACCTGAACTTTACCCTGTAGAGGCCATTCAAAAAACTGATGTGCCTCATAGTGTAGATAAGGGCTTGAATGTGAGAAGAACGATAGATGGAGAAATAACAAAGTGTGTTTGTTATTTCATCTTCACCTTTTCAGAACATTAACGTAAGTAATTTTTGATAATAATGCTGTTTTTCCTTAATAATGGTTGTGGATTGTGGCGCTGTATGAGTCACATTATGAAGGACACAGGGTGCCTCATCCAGATTACGGCTGTACCAGTGGATAAAAGTGTGCAATAAGCAAGTTGCTCGTGATAAAAGGGTTTGAGAGGAGATCCTCTGCATCTCTTGTGAGTGGCCTTAAGATCTCCGCTGTACGGGTGAGAAAGCACTGGAGCCAGCTAAGTCTATGCAGATGCTGGTGCAGGGTGAATTTGCTCAGAGCCAGGGGGCACTAAATGTGAGATGTAGGCTGGGGGTTATTGGAAGTTCATATCCTTGGGAACACCTAGATCCTTGGCACAATCTTATCACGCAGCATCCTGAACAATCTGGCTGGTGAACATAGGTCAGAATATGGCCTTGAAGAAAGTGCAGTACATTATTTGAATACTATATGGAAGTATCCCAAGGAGGCTGAAGCAGCTCCCAAGAGAAAGTTCTCCTCTGATACTGCATGTAGTTGTTCATTGGTAACCCCACACCTGAATGCCCATCAGGAATGTATCAGAAGCATTGATTCTTCTAGGGATGATCATTGCCCACCTGAAAAGGTAGACTGATGCTTAGTCATCCCCAGCTTGACTACTGATGATGAATTGCTTGAATTATAAGAGAGCTATCAACATTCTAATGGATGTTAGGGAAGGTTAATGCAAATGCACCCGTTCCCCAGTATACAAATGTTCAAAATTCATTCCTGTAAATAGATTCATTAAGAGAAAATTTGTTAGCTGAAATAACATATACCATTTTTTATTGCAAGGAAAATTCACTCATTCACTATTTTGCTCCAAACCAGACCCACGTATGGCAAAAAATCACCGAAAATCACAAAATACGAGTGAACTCTGTTTTGGCACGCAATTAGATCTTGAAAACGCTGCACAAATCAAAATCACATATACTGGGATGTTATTTTACATTATTTTCAATGGGAAAAATAATAATGTGTTCCCAACCCATCTAAAAATCGCCAAGTTAACTTTCTCAAATATCACAAAAGCACCGTAAAACACCTTTGTAGCATGCTATACCAACAACAAATGTCAAAATTACCACCCGGCTTTCATCTTCGTCTTAAATTCTTGTATGCAGTTTGTCCACAACGTATTTGTGGTAAAACTGGGCAAAATTTTAATCGAATGTGTACCCCTGAACATGGTATGTATGTAGTTATAACATCTTCAACAGCAGCGAGAAACTGGCGATCAAACAGAATGCATTGGAAGGAGCTGTGAAATGGGGGAGATGTTCCCTCCACCTTGCAGTCGGAGCGCAAACACGTCAGAATGCACGACTAAGGACGGCAAACACGGCTCCGGCGTTATGACAGCTATAGGCGCAATGAGATGCCTGTCCGGCTCTGGACACAGTTGGATGCTTGCTGGACACCTGGTACCTCCTCCTCATGACAGAAAGAGGCGATGCTGGGACCTGGATGGCACACCGATGGAGGAGATGCCCTATATATGTCATTGGCAGTGGCTGCTTGGGAACCTGTAAATGGTTACCACATTATTTTAATATGATTATTAATTCTCAGTGTTTGCTTGGTGCCTGTTTGGCAGCTTTCGCATCTGGATAGTAATTTACAGTTGCTGCAGACCAAAATAGAGAGGAAGAACACAGAGTCATTCTGGACCTTTCCGGGAACAATTTGGCAGAAGGTGTCAAAAATAGGTGGGTTAACATGCAGGCAGGGCCTGGTGAGTTTCCATGGGAACCTACAAGGCCTGTTTGTCTGTGCTGTGCACGCAATCTGAGTCTCACGCAGCCTCTGTTTTTTAACCCCCGCAGCCACCACCACCGCTGCGTTTGTTCATGCACGTGTTGGTGTGTGTGTGGGTGTGTGTGTTTACACACAGCGCAACAGAGAGAGAACATACACATAGCCGCTGCTGCACTGAAAATGGCTACGGGTGTGTGGGAGTATCTGTGTCTGCTGGTAAACAGACTGGGGGGGTGGAAAGGACTCCTGGTGCCAGACGCCACCTTCCTGTCACAAAATGTTTTCGTAGAGAAACATCACAAGCGGCCGAGAGTGAAATTTGCATAAATGTTTTGCGGTGTCCACAGGGCGTAATGGAGAGGCGCGTTTCTGTGAATGAATGGGCGACACGCATGCCACGCGTTCCACGTTTTCGTCGCGCGCTCGTGTCCGAACGTTGGTTTTCTTAATCTGACCCGCATCCGTGAGCGTGAGGTGGGGTGGGGTGTCGGAGCTGAACGCATAGCGAGATACCGTGAGAGAGGACTGTGAGCGAAGAGGCTGCCAGCCACTGCTCTGCTGTAATTTTTTTTTTGTCTCTCCTTTTAAACTCTTTAACCGTTTGGCGTATTGATCAGGGTGCAGAAGTCTTTATGTGAGGACCGAATGTCTGTTTGTCATGGTTTGTCCAATCCATTCATCTTTGGGGTGCGTAATGAGCTATAGGGCCGCCCGATTATTGAGTTGCCTTAATGGAATAGCTTTTCTGCTCCATTCATATTAACCACCCCCTGTTATCTCTGTAGACTAAATATGTCTGTTTGGTACTGGATGTCCTTGCTGCCTGTAGTGCTGTTTCACAGCTCTGGACGTTTCTCACACACACACTCACCGGTGCTTTACAAAAGCGGCCGTGTAAAAAAGGCACTTTATGTATCCGGACATTTTAGCTGATGTATTTTTAAAGATTATGTGTAACATATAGCTGTAGGCCCACATCAGTGCTATATCCCCTAAACAATGTGCTGGCCCTCGGAAAAAATACAGAGATGTTGTGTATATTGAACTTCAGGAGCTGGAGGCATTAATCTAGCTGTGTGTTGTGTTTTAGGCAGAAGCTTGGTGCACTTTTCATCTGGGCTTAGAGTCAGCAGGAAGGCTATTTAACCCCAAATTGAGACCCATAGGACAAAGGCAGGTGAAGGTCGTGTGGTGGCGGGTTTGTGGAAGACAACAAATGCAGCCGCACACTTTAGTGGGCGTTTATGTGTGCATAATAGACGGCTGGGTGTATTTTCTCTCCTAAAATTTAATTTCTACAGACTCGGTTTTTGGCTGTTTTTTTTTCAGCAGGAGACTGAGTGTTCTGTGCTCATACAAGGTGACAGTACATGAAGTCCTCACCTTATGAACACTGCTTTTAACTCTTTTATTACTCCCTAAGTCTTCATCTGTAATAAGTTAATAATTGCTATTAATAATCTGTTCCTTAGTGTGTTCACACATCTCTCTAAACATATACAGCTGTAATAAATCAAAATACTTTAATATTTTATCACCTTTGAACTACATTAAAACTAATTTAAAATTAATTTGCGTAAAAAATACTTTGTCTCCTCAAAGTCTTCCTCAAGCTGTCTGCTGACTGGTTTATCCCATAAACACGTGGAGTGTTGCTCATCGTATTATTGATCACTGACACTCTGGAACACCAAACATGAACTATAAACGCTGTGGAGGTGAGATGACTTAAGACAGCCGCACATTTCTATTTGTTTTCCGTATCGACAGCTATTGGCTTGGACAGGGAACACAGGTTAAATTCAAGCTGCAGCAAACAAATTTTTAGATAATAGCCAAGGAAAGAAACTGTAGTAAATGAAATTCATTTGCAACCGAGATGCAAGTGTACAGCCGGTCCCCTACTTATGATCTTAACTGCAACCGAGGGTTGGTTTGCTCCTTAGTTTGTTAGTTGAACGGTTTGTCCAGATGTGACACGGAAGCCAGGGGCACTTCATGCATGCAACAGTTGTAAATGTACCATGTATGTATTTCAGCAACCTGGACAGTTCTGTGGGCTGAGAGGCAGTTGCAAGGTTTTTTTGGATGGAAACGGACCAACGCAGCAGATTTGTCTCTCTCTCCCCGCAACGGGGAACACAGCCCCTCCCCCAGGTAGAGCCAGGATGCCTCGTGCACACACCTGCACAGTTTAAGTCCCCTGACAGGATTATTTAAAAAGTTATACAATGCATTGTAAAGAAATTCACTAATAAACTATAAAAACGAAAAGAAATGCACACATAATTATAAAGAATTATTTAAAAGGTTGTATGGTATGAACCTTAAAACAGAGAAAACATAGTGCAAGTTCTGAGTTCACATGTAGGTTGAGGATAACAGAGCAGCAGCAGGACCTCAGAACCGGTGCATGTAGAAGCCACAGAACCATCTACAGCTTCTTAGCCTCTTTGCATCCCATTCTTTTGGGGAAACTTAAGGAGGTGTCAACTGTCACCTGTCGCTGCGATGGATCAAGGTTTGGCCTGCAGTTCAAATTGCCATGCCAGCAATGTGGGGGACCAGCTGCACATCTGTTCTTCAACTAATAAACGCAGTCGGGTTTATGTGTCGAAATTGTTTGTAGGTCTGCCCACTCCGTCACAATTGATAAAAGCTTAATAATGCAGGTTAGACCCTTTATTGGTTTGAATGAAACATCAGATAAAGTTATAGTGAATTACAAATTTACTGTAAGATGTGTATTTACAGTTTCTGCAGTGGACAGTCCCTGAGTTCCTCTATGCTGGAAGCACAGGTTGTGTGTTTACAGAGCAACATTATTGTAAAAAATATACACTATGTCTCCTATTAAATTTAAAAGTGTTTGCCATCTCCTTTTCCTTCCCTGTGCTGCATTGTGCTTTACACACAGAACACGGTGCCCTGTTACTTCACAGTAGGTCCTGTGTTTCCGGGGCCACAGGAGAACCCAACACCGTAGTAGAGAACGGACGGCGCACTGCAGAGTAGGACTGCATGGGGGAGCAGATTAAAATGTTTTGGGCAAATTTCAAGTGTTTCACCTTAAAATCCCCACTGTATGCTGTTGGGCATCCGACAAAGCAGCTGGTCTGTCAAAGAAACCTGTTTGTCAGAATCTGTTTGCATAAACGTAACACTGAAAAAGCATAATAATACTCACATACCTATTCAGTCAGTTTGTGCTTAAAAAAGTTTCACATATAGTGATAGCATAAAAAATACGCAGGTTCAAATCCCTCCTGTAAGGTTTCGACCTGCTTCCCTTCCTGCCCCTTCAGCTTCTATGTAGCCGTATGCATTTTCTGCCCTCTGATGGCGGAAAGCGGTAACGCAGGCTGATTTCGCCACAGCAGTCCTGCCCTTGGGAATGGGGTGGGGGGCGGGGGTGATGTCGCTCTGTCTTCGATATTCAAGTGTGCTTGTTTTTTTGTAAATCTACATTTTTCTACATCTACCATTTTGGCTTTGCGCTACTATTACAATTCAGGAGAAGCACATTGCTCATTTATACGAGAGGCTCAAGAGGGTCTCGAACCAATGATTTTCAGGTCACGTTCACGTCCTCCTGTGCTGCCTGTAGCTGTTTCTCCCTTAACAGAGTGGTGGCAACTTTCATGCTAAATATTGGTTGAAAATTTTAACATGCTGTCAACTTTAATATATTTTAAGGCCTTCTGGAAAGAAGAAGTCGTACTCAGTTTTAACATCATGTTTCTCTCGTCTTTGCAGAGTGTTAGCCTGCCCTCTCCCTTCCCCCTGCATTCTTCACCACCTGATCTGCGACGACCGTGTTTTCTGTGCCAACCCTACGCCAATGCCAATGGGGGCATTCGGTCAGGACAGAGGAAGGTGGTCCTGGACTGGAGGACACGCCCCTCAAGAACTTTTTCAAATGCCGTCTTACAGTTTATTTCTACTTATTCTCTTCTTTTTAAATGGTTCCAAACAGCAAGAAAAAAATGTGCCAAAAACTCTTTGCCACTGAGACAGGGGAACCCGGAGTGAGGAGCCCTACAACCAGAATATTATAGGATCACAAGGACCCTAACTGCCAGCAAGGAGCCAATTACTCTTCTTCATAACCAAGAAGTTTCTAATAATAGCGATAACAATAATCGTAATTGTAATTAAAATGTTATATAGTCCAAAAAATGGTTATTCAGTATAACAACTATATAATTAAATACATGTATTACTTTTTTAAAGTGCCTTTTTTATTTGATTGTAGCCATTTTACAAAGATAATCATTAACAGGTCAGACAGAGTAAAAAAATTTTTTTTGTAATTTCCATAGGAAATTAGGACAAAGATGACAAAGGATAAAAAAGGACACGTGACACTTGCAGTGTGCTGAAGTCCCAGTATAGTTAAGATAATCAGATGGCCTTACTGGTGCCGATGTATGCGCGCCTGGTGCAGGTCAGGTCTGCCCCCAACCCCCCAGATATGGTGCGTCTTTGCACGTGTGCAGCACAGCTGTCATCTGTAGAAACGTACTCGCAAATGGCCACAACAAACACACATAGCTACACACGCCCAAGGATGTGACAATGTGGCCCAACACACACACACACACACACACACACACACACACACATATCGACCTGAAGGTGCTGCAGTATATTCTCACCAACAGATGCATGGATGCTCAAGCTAACAGACTAACACACACTCACACAGTGATCACAACTGGCTGTTTCTGAAACCCAAGCCTGACCACTGCTGCCAACCAGTGCGGAAACGGTGACCTTTCTGTGCGTCCACTGTTTGAGTCCTACCACTGGCTGGTAAAGGGTACAGCCTGATGTCAGAATGAATGGGGACAGCCAAGCTGGACTCGCACCACTTGTGGACAAGTACAAGCCATAAAAAACCAAGTACGGGCTGTCCTTCTGTCACACCTGAGTGTCCAGTAAACAGGGTAATGAGACTGCCTAGCAGCACAAACAGTTGGCATTCTTCCTCACAAATTCTTTTTAGCTACCAGGGTTATTTGCCCCATCCCTGCTGAGCAGCCAGAGACACAGCTGGTATGGTGTGAGGTTTACAGTTTAACTAGCTTCCCTCCCATTCATTCTGCACCTTCTCCCTGTAGATAAAACCTTGCATCCCAGCTATGCATCTCCAAAAAGAACACTCAAGTGCCTGTAGTTATTCCCCTGGGTTGAATGATGTTCCCCCCTCACCTACACACACAGACACACGCACACACAGACACACACACACACACACGTGCACACGCACAAAATCAGCAATTCATTTCCTATTTCCCCTTGCAAATGGACTACCGCTGAATGCATGAAAAGAAATGTGTGGTCAGATGTTCGGTACACTTATCCTTACTCTTTCGTGCCCCCCTTATCCACCCCACCATGCACATGGAAGAGTGTATGAGTGAGGAGCTGTGTTACAGACGAGTTTCCCTGGACAGAGGAGCCGAATGCGCTTCTCAGTGGATTTTTTCCCCCACTGGACTTTTTGACGTCAGGCTACCTAAATTTTGGCGAGCAGTGCGTCCTCTTTTTGTACCATACTTTTGTTTCTTCTGAGTGGTTGTGCCATTCTCAGATGTAAATTTGCCATGGCTGCGATTAGTCGTTGTAAATCCTATTGCGAACTGGAATCCAGCTTTCTTTATCTCGGACTGAGATGCTTCTGCTTTCTACAGAGCCTCAGGCTTATGGCCTCTGCATGCGGATCGCTGAAACACATACACACACTCAGAATAAAGGCAAATCTCATGTTAGCTCATGCTGTCTGTCCTGCCCAAAGACCTCCCATGATGTATTTGTCTGCTGTAGATGCTATAGATCTTGCATTTAACTTTGAACTTCCACAGTTTTGTTGGGGAAAAGAAAAACACATAAATATTTATCTTGGCTCATAATCTGCAGCTGGATTTCAGTCCCTGGAATACGTTGAGGGTTTTTTATTTTGCCCTGCGCAAGACGTTAATTTATCATTTATTTAACTCCGATTTACACACAGATGAGAACTGAAAACCAAAAGTTCAAATTAAGGCAATGTGTGCATGTTTTGTCTGTTTCTCTCACCTGTCTCAGTATTTATTTGTGTGTTGATCTAAGCTGCCTTAAGAGTCAATATCTACAAATACGCAATTACAGGGCGACTAATACCTACATTTATTTGGAAATGAGTGAATTACAAGAAGTCAAACCTTGTAGAGTTTCAAATCTTGCAAAGTGCAGAACGCCAAGTTGCAGGTATAAATTGATTTAATTTTCTTGAACAAAATGTGGGAGGTAGTGATGTAGAAAGGTAGTGGTTAGGGATGCATCCAGTCACCCTGTGCTCTGCTGCTGGGCACAGGCCTTTTGCTTGCTATAAGGCGAACAGGAACTCTGAAACCGAAAGCACGGAAATAATTAAGATAATAAGATTAAGTTATTGGCCTGATAATGCATATGAACTTGACTTGGAGCGTGGACTGCTTAGGTGCCGTAGGCTTCATGAGTTTTTTTTTTCTGTTGTTCTGTATATTAGGGAGTAGAATTTGAAGATGAGGGAAAAGCGGGATTTAATGAATGACTACGATGGTTCTTTCTGTTCATGGAAAATGTTCAAAATGGCAAACCATAATGATTCTTGCCTGTGATGTAGCAATGTCACTTTGTTGCTTGAATTACAAAAGAAAAAAAAAACAAAAGAAGAAAATGTGTGTTTTTTTCTAAATATATTTCATTCATAGTGCGTTTTAGTCCTCTGATACTTACGTTCAAGTTTGGGGCCTAGTACATCCCTTTCCTGTCTGTCTCATTCTCTTGATCACTGATCTCTCTCGCTCGCTCGCTCTCTCTCTCTCTCTGTCACACACACACACACACACACACACACACACACACACACACACAGTGCCTATTTCTCTAAATACACACCATAGCTCTTTTGCAGTCAGTTACACTGGCTCAATTCTGTGCCACATGCTGACACATTTTTGTATAATTTGTATTTAGAGGCTAACGGAGTTAAAGTGTGTGTGCGTGCATGCGTGTGTGTGTGTGTGTGTGTGTGTGTGTGTGTGTGTATGAGAGAAGGTGATGATAACTTCATGCTGGCGTGAACTCTCCCTCCCCACCTCCCACCTTCATTACCACTAGACAAGACTGGCTCCACCGGATACTCATCCAGCCAACGGTGCCGATGAGGTAACCATGGAGATGCTGGACCCTCCATCAAACCCATGGAGACAGCCTCAGTCTGTGTTATCAAAAGGATCAGCTGTGTTTCTGGGGTGAGAGAGTGCATTGACAGAGTGTTTATTCAGATGTGGACTTGGTTTCTGAACACACATCTTTGACTAAATTACACTGCCAACATAAAGGGCATTCTCCTTTATTGTCTACGATGACTTAAAGTTCTGAGAAAGTTTGAGAAGCCTTTGGAACCATCTGGATTTCCGCATGAATGGCTCCTAAAGTGTGATTTGGTCATCTGAGTCATAATAATAAAAAGTCTTATTTAGCAAACAGCACACACAACATTTAAAATTTCTCCTTAGGTTTGTGTATTCTAAAGGCACACCATATAATCCTTGAAACGCTAATAAGAACCCTGAAGGTGGTTATTAAAGATTTGCAGGCATCTATTGCACTTGATAAAGTCTGTGTTGATGAATCTATGATAAGAAAAACACTTAACAAGAGTGGTGTTCATGGAAGGTCACCTCAAAGGAAACAACTTTCTCTGTGTTTCCCCCAGTTTACTAAAGACCACTTGGATGTTCCATAGCTGGACACTTAAGTCAAAAGCTGAACTTTCTGGTGAATCTGCACAATGTTACATTGGAAAAAACAGAACACCGAAATGTCCTCCCTGCTGTGAAGCACAGAAGAGGGAATGTGATGGAATGGGGATACTTTGCAGCCTTGGGGCCTGGACAGCTTGTAAAAATTGAAGGAATAATGATTTACGTGATGTCAAGAATAGAATGTCAGGAGATCTGTTTACAGTAAATGTCACAGTTGTAAGTGTTGTGGAAATTATTGTTTAGATAGACCAAGTTACACAGTCAAAATTTTCTTTTTTGTCTTGCTTTCTTGGAACTCTCTCTGAAGTTAAAAGGTGAGAGCTGGTTTGAGAGTGACAGGACACCATAGTAGCAGTCTGGCTGAGATCCTTAGATATTGTATCTCCTGGCATCTCCCTTGGCTACAAGACTGCCGAATACCACAACATTTTTAGGTAGAGATGGTTCATTTGGTTTATTTTGAAATTTTCTGAATAAAAGGCAATGCTCTTAACAGCCTTGATTAAATAAAAATGCTAAAGGCAGACCCAAAAAGAATCCAGTCTTATCCTAATATAATTTCCACAGCCCAAAATCTAAATCTCAGTAATGAAGCTCTATTTGGAAAAGCTTAGAAAGTTTTTTATTGAGTCATTTAAGTGCTACAGGTGTGTCAGGGCGGTCTCACAGGGGAAGCAGGGACAGTGGGTAAATTGGGATGGGGTGGAAAGAAGGAGGCTGAGCTGGAGGGAACTGTGGAAGATGGATGCATATCAAATAAGGTTCCTATTAGGAGCGGTGTATGATGTGCTGCCATCACCTCAGAACCTGAAGCAGTGGGGGGGTGAGGACTCCGCTTGTACTCTGTGCTCAGAGGTTGGGACGCTGAAACACATTTTAGTGGGGTGCAAGATTAGCTTGGCGCTGGGCAGATTTACTTGGCGGCATAATCAGGTGCTAAAGTGTCTGGCGACAACCATTGAAGATTGGAGGAGGCAGGTATGCTTAGAGCAGGTTGAAGGTACAGTGGTACAGTTTGTTAGGGAAGGGGGTAGGAGTAGATATAGAGGTAGGAAGGAGTTAGGCGTAGTAGGGGGGGCTAGAGATTGGGAGATGCAGGTGGACCTGGGAGGAAGATTAGTGGTGCCCCAGGAAATAGTCAATACAAGCTTGAGACCAGACATGGTGCTGTGGTCCGCAAGCCAACGGGTGGTGTACTTCATAGAACTCACGGTTCCGTGGGAAGGATCGGTGGACGACGCTCATGAGAGGAAGAAGCTTAGATATAGCGAGTTAGCGGCGGAAGTAGGGGGGCGTGGCTGGAACGCGAAGGTGAGGCCAATTGAAGTCGGTTGCCGTGGGTTTATAGCCCGATCGACTCTTGATTTGCTGCGCGAACTCGGGATTCGGGGGCGGAAGTTGCAACGGGCGGTGAAGGAATTGTCACAGGCTGCGGCGCAAGGAAGTCTCTGGATTTGGAATAAGAGGACCAGCGCGGATGGTAGCGGGGCGGCGAAGCGATGAGCAGGTGGGTGCCGGCGAAGCATTAGCGCGTAGGTGTCATGGCGGCTAGTGTATTGGCGTATAGTTGTTAGCAAATAGGTGTCATGGCGGTTAGCTGTTAGCAGGCGATGTAGTCGAAGTAAAGTAGGTGGCGAGGGGCTTCTTCCTTTGAGTCGGCGGGTAGAAAGAGCGGTGAGGACGAGGACGCTGAGGTAAAGAGTCCGTAATGTGAGAAGCGGCGGGGTGGTGTAGTGGTGCGTGCGGTAATGGAGGGGAGCAGCTCCGGGACGCCTGAGCCGCGGTTGAGCCTTCTGGAGGTGTCGTGGGCCTAACTCGACGAAACGCCGACGAAGGAAGGTGCCCACTTGATAACCCCGATGAGATGACGCGCCATTGCTGCGCCACACCATGGTTGGCCTTATGGTTGGTGGACGCTAGTTAGCTGGTGAGTAGCGGTTGGTAAGCATGCGGGGGGGGGGGTTAGGACGGGTTAGATAGGCGTCAGGATCCCCTTTATAAATCAAGCTCCTGGTACTTAGCACTGTGTGTGTTATATGAATCTACAAATCAGTGTGTATATTTTTTTTAACTCAGCAAACAAAACAACAAGACACATTGCAGAATAAGTAAGTAAACATTGTTGTCCGTCTTTATGGTTCGTCCAGTTCAGGGTGACTTCCAGGAGTCTAGGATATAACTGTCTTTAAGCATATTGTTAATTCCTGGCATTAGTATAGGCCTTAATTCAGATTAAAGGTCTTACATAATTGTGCAAAAATTTTATCTCGGAGTCCTGTTGCATCCGTGGGACTTTCAGGTGATATATAAATCTGACAGGCCCAAATGTGAAGATCTTCACAGACTGTGCTGCTAAGATGGTCACCAAAGAGGCCACACTCACAGTCCTCCTAGTACAGATAGATAGATAGATAGATAGATAGATAGATAGATAGATAGATAGATAGATAGATAGATAGATAGATAGATCAGTTACAGTACATTTGCACACTACTCATAATACTTATGTACAAAGAATAAACATCCTCTGCTAAATACAGTCTCCTACTTACAAACTCACATTACATGAATTTCAATAATACCCGGTTTAAGTGTAATGATAAGAAGCGAAAGCACAAGTATAATAAGTTTAAAAACAGTGTTTGCTTTTTGTTATTCACCCTGAAGCAGACACAACAACTATGCATCACCTCAGAGCTGGAGGCTTAAAAGGAGGTGGATGGTTCTCTTCACTGACTCATTCAGAATGGATAGACACAGCTCGGCTGCCTTTTTTTTGTTTCCTTTACACTCTTTTGAAAAATTTGAGGAACTGCTTACTGTTTGCAGTCACCACAGTGACTTGGAGATGCTTTCGTATGCAGTTTCAACATCAGCCCAAGACTAAATATTTCTCAGAAAAGTCTGCATCAGCAAATACTGTCACTCTTTACCAAAAAGTCTGGGCTCACTGTATATTATTAAAGCACTGACTTGTTACTGCCTACTCAGTCTCCACAAAACCTCAACATCTCAGTAAGTTCCTACTTCATCAGTACATCAATAGCTTTCTTATTTTCATGACAGATAACAACTGGTAAAATAAAAGTTGACGTTTTCAAGTATTTCTAGTGCTTCACGGTCAAATACTGTGATAAGTATAAATTAGCTTATACACAATGTGCTTAGGAAGGTTATCAGCTGCGATAGCTATAAAAGGGCCTCCATTTTAGTATATGCAGTTTTTGTTTGTTTATTGAATATATGGATTTTTGTTATCTTCACCATGAATTCTGCAGTCTAATACAACTATCAGCACTGTGGGCATTACTCCTTGCTTAGCCCACACCCTCTTCCGAGATGACTTACAATGACAAACTAATGCATGACATAAAGTGCATTTTGCAAACATGTTCCTCTTTTCATCTCTGTCTTATAACGTCATCTTCCTTCTCATATTTCTTGCACCTTTTCTACTGAAGTACTCAAAGCAAAATGTAGTCAGAGCACAGGAATAACAGAGGTAACAAAGATGTTTTTATGGTGTTGCGTGCACTCTGTTCTTACAGGCAATTCACTGTCACCAGAACTGGAAAACGTCATGTCGTCCGTTTGCACCCAGAATGGCTCTCCTCTGGTGTGGGACCTCATCCATTCCTAATGACACAGAATCAGACAGTTTTGTATGGAAGAGCATGCAATGAATTAAATTGAAGAAGTGAAATGTGGAAGCTCAAGTTCTCAAGATTTTGAATTTTAAACCACTTACAGCAGCACTTTTTACTTCATTCTCTCAAATTAGGAAGTCTAGAACACATTTAGAGGGGGGCAGTGGAGGAGATACTGTAGGTCATATTTTCTGGGCTGGTTTTGCTTGATCTCCCTTAGAAAAAATGCTTTATGAGTTTAAACAAGCCCAACCCAAGAGAACTACCTCTATGTCTTTCACCGCACTGTAATTCACCGGTTTCAGCTATTTTTTTAATGAGTATTTATTATTTTACTTTTTGTGTGAGCCATTCAGGCATGCCTTCTATATCTTGGTTAATGCCTTAACTTTTCTTCTCTAGGAGTCCTTTTTCAGAAGAAAAATACTATAAAAAGTCAATGAGTTGTTAAACAAAAAAAAAAACTATGCTGCAAAACAGAATGCAAACGCAAGCTGGCAGATTAAAAAAGCCAGACCGTGCAATGGGAGACTACAACTGTGTTCCTATCACACAGTCTCTTAGCAAAAATTTTAGATGCAGTCTCAGTTTATCACACAAGACAAAGTGTCCCAGCTCAGATTCGATGTCACAGGCCAGATAAATGAAAATCCGGGCCAAAAAGGGACAACTGGTGTTAGAAATAGTTGACAGGATAGGTGAAAACCAGAGATGGATTATCTGATGATGAGAGTATTGCAGCAACCATGGGGTAGGTTTCAGTGGAGAGAAGGAAGACTCTTGGACACTTCCCATAGCGTAGCATTTGTTCAGTTCTGGGATTTGGTTACAGCCAGGAAGGGAACATCAAACACTTTCAGGCTGAATACCACAGTCTTCCAAGAGGCTAGAGAACACCCAAGTCCACCTTTGTTTGACCTACAGGGTTTGTGCTGACCACACCAGCAAAAAACCAAGTCCCCTTAACAGTTGAACACATTCCACAGTTATGCAAATGTGAGTGCAACTATTCACAGGTAATTCTCACCCCCACCCCTAGGGACACCCTAGAGCAGCACGGGAAGCTACAGTGCTATTAACTTGAGGGAACAGTGTCAGTGGCACTGTCAGTGCTACCACGACAACGCTCAGCTCTATTAAATAATTTTCAACCTGAGCAGAATGGTGAATCAGTGACATGCGCAAATGGTACATTTTACCTCATTGCTGTCATCCACTTTGGCCAGAGAAGCCTGTCTTTGGATGCAAAATTTTCTTGCATCTTCACAGGTACCTCTTCTATGCAACATGAGGTAGAACTTGTTATCATGGAGACGCCAGACTTCTTCATCTTCTGCATAATGGATGCAATGGTGTCACAATAGGGTTACTTTTTAGATGTTATTTCCTGTTGCCTTTACAGGTCAAAATCTAAAAACACTGCATAAATTCAGCCAAACAGCAATAAGAATTTGATCTTAGCTCTCATAGAATAATTCATGTAACTTAATAATATAGTCATAAAACTGGGTTAAAAGGTGTAATATTAATAACGTTTTAAATCATTAAAGAAAATCCCTTTTCTGAAAATCCATTTTTGTTAAAGATGCAATGAAATGAAATACCCGGTTAACTAATGTAAAAATAAAACATGCAAAATTGTTCAAATTAATCACCTTTCTATGTAATTGTTATGTTCTATACCCATTCCACAAACCTGGACAAAAAAAATCAGTAACAAATTACAGTACTGACACGTTTTTATGTTTAATGTTATTTCTGAGAATTAATATAACTCGACTGCTTGGAAAGAAATTTCACACCTGCAGTTGACCAATGGCCTTCTAGTTAAGGATATGGTTTTGGATTTCTTATTTCTGTCAGCAGATGACTCAGTCGTTCTATTTTTGTGCATTACACAAAGGTACTGATGTTTGCATGGGGGGAAACCTCACCTGAGTCTGCCTTCACCAAACGACTGGTATGTGAAATCATCCAACTGAAATAGGAAACTGTTGAGACAAATAGTCCCCAAAAGGCTCATAAACATTACATCCCACAGTTTACCTTTCCCCCACCAAATATCTTGCATTTATTATATTATTATTATATCATTTATATGAAATGTGGATAAAAATTGTTAGTCAAATGTTAGTAGATTTCTTGCATATCATTTTGTTATGTTGTTTTTTTTACTTTTTATTGACAATAGAACCCTGGGACATATTCAAATGAAAGGGTTTAGCCGGCTGGTCCATTTGCAGTATTGTACAGTTTATTCATGGTAGTAGAAATGTTATCTTTTCTATCAAAAATCGGTTAAGAAACTTGAATAAATCATATATTTTCAGAGGGAGTTTCCGCTTTGTACCATGGTAATAAAGTACACTACCTTGCCAAATATGTAACCGACCTGCATCTCATAGTTTAATCAAAACACATTAAATCAAAACAAGTTTAATTTGTGTAATATGAAATTCAGTAATAAATCTGTTAAAGTGATAGGTATGGACTTATTTAAAACACATCTGAGATGTTCCTGGAAAAAGTCTATGAACATGTGCTGGAAATTCTGTGAATAAACTGAAAGGTTCTCTTCCTGAATACTAAGAGGAGTGCAGACAGAGGAAATCTAGAAGGCCAGTTGTTGCTCAGGTTAAGGTAACTCAAGGTCAGGTTCTCATGTTTGCCTCAGTACATCATAGGAACAAGAACCAGTGTATAATAAAACAGTATATAATTAATTTGTCTTGTTTTTTTTTACCTAAAAATACTCTATATACCATAAATTTCCTGTACTCATAGAAGATAGCATGACCAAATCTGAGAAGCGCTCCCACAAAAGTAAAACTTTCTTGCAAGAACTCCTACTTACAGTTCAGAGCCACTAACGTCAGAATGATGATCAATAATAAAGCATTGACCATAAATAAGGTCAAAATGAGCTTCTTTTGGGAAATCCAGTGCCCTGAAATTCAAACAAATGGACCAGTTAAACAATGAACATATATCTACATATATTTATATTCATTTAGGGGAATCTACAAAACTGTGAAATCTGGGAAAATGGCCTGAAAGAATTAGAGGTGCAAACGGTGATAGAGAAAGTAGCCAGAATCTGTATATTACAATATCCTGTGCATTTATATATAAATTAATTATAAATACAGAATGGAAAATATTAGAAACAGCACATGAAAATTGATTCAGTCAATTGAAGGAAATAAATCAACATTATTAAAATATCTGCAGACGCTAAGCTGAATGTCAGTTACCAGTATGTGTCATCTGTAAGAGTGGTCCAACAATCTTTACAATAGATTTTAAATCAATAATAAGAAATGAACAGAGCGCGGAAGAGATCAATGAATCAATCATTTTGATTTCGATGTATTTCTACATAGCAAGTTCACGAAAGCTGCGCAACTGCAAACTGTGAAAATGCGAAAACTGGTGGAAATCATTGCAGCACATAGTTTGTCAACTGCAAAAATGGTGCAAAAGAGAACTTTTGAGTCCAGCTCTTAAAAATAGTGGCAAGCCTGTAGCAGTGTGTGAGCCACAGGCAGGCATCTAGTGGTGATACATCCTCATCCTCAGTGTTTCTTTAGTTTAAGTTTCTTTAGTTTTAGTTTAATGCAGTTTCACGCATATTGTGAACAAGTCTGAAAAACCCTTCCCTCACCTCTCTAGTCAGAAGATCTAAATATCGCTGAACATACATAAAGAGTTTGCGTTACAAAGAGTTTGACACCCCCTAAAGACACTAAGGTCATTCTTCATGAAGAATGGAGCAGTAGTTACCTACACACACCTTCATACTGGTAATGCAGTGTTTTGCAAAATTTCTGATGCTCTTCTGAAGATTGTTTTATTCTACAGTGTGGCCTTCTTATTAAATACTTGACATGGAGAACAATGGTAACAGCAAATAACAATGACTTACCTTCAGCAGGAGGATTTTTTGTCTGTTTGCCAAAATACAAAGTATTATATTCATTCTCCTTCACTGGACCATCTTCGTAGTTGTTGTCTGGAACCCTGTTTCTCTGTGTCATTTCCATGGTGTTTCATAGGAATGAATGCACCCACAGCCCAGCATCAGTAGTCTCCCTCTGCTCTGTGTGTGTGTGTGTGTGTGTGTTTCTTACATATTACTGGCCTTCAAGTTCAAGGATGTATTTAGGACATCCGGTTATAGAATGGCACAGCTTTTGTTTAGCTTGTTTTTTGTGGTTCTTCTACTTCCTTTAGTTTCATTTTAGGAACTGACTGAAAAGTGTCAGAAATAGTCAAAGTGAAAGTCAAAGGTTTATTTGTCATGGGTGAACAACACAGCATAGCAGTGTTGTCACCATGCAAAGTTTTGTTCCTGGCATCCTCAGTAACACAGATATGGACATAAATATGTACAAGTATAAATAAATAAGGTACAGGACACAATAAAGAAGTACTATAAATGGGCAAATACTATAAAAGGCAAAGAAATAAATAAATAATAAATAAGGAGAGTAAATAAATGGTAAATAAATAGGAATAGATATGTGGGGAAAAAAGATATACATCGGGGAGTGGCGGGGGGCGGGGGGGACACAGCAGCCAAACCAACAGCACATAGCAACAACAGACCAAACCTACAACAATAAGTTCCAGAAGTGGGTGTGAAACAGACGGGTTTGCACAATGGGGGGGACAGGCATACAGACAGACAGACCCTGATCGACTGTTCCCACTGCCCAGGTAGGGGTCAGTGGTTCAGCAGTCTTATGGTGTGGGGGAAAAAACTGTCCCAGAACCTTTTCGTCCTTGTCCAAACGCTTCTAAAGCGTCTTCCGGATGGGAGAAAGGAGAATAGTTTGTGGCTGCAAATACAGCAGAACCATTTTCTCAGGTTTAAAAGAGCCACCAAACAAAAAAACATAATAACTAAAGCATAGAAAAAAGTTAATAAATTATCTTTAGATATTAAAATAGAATGCAAAATGTCAGATAAACACCTGAAAAGTAAGGTTTTCTGAAATCTGGATAAAAGTCTCTAAGGAATGTGGTTTAGTTTTTGAAGAGGAAGTCTGTCAAGTCTGAAAAATACACTTACTGTGCCAAGTTAATTTGTATTTTAAGACATTATTAGGCAGCTAATAATATTTTGCAATTTTAATGTAATATCCAGAGATGGAGTTGGCCAATGTTGTTCAGTAGTAAAACACAAACAAGTGGCTGGATTTGGTATTGATTCCAAGGCTAACACTTATCTGGCAGGCTTTTGTGTTGTACAACCAGACTGTAGTTTATGAAATGAAATTCAGAATTAAAAATGCCCAGTGTGATGTTTCAAATCATGAGAATTTAACTCCAAGCAATAATAAAGCAAACATTCATCAGGTCAGCCGAAACAATACCATCTCATGATATTTCCATTAGAGGCGTACATGTGTGCAGCAAGCTTACACGGCTCTTGAATCCTGGACTCTATGTGAAATGAGTAAAAAAATGCTCTTAGACCCAGAAAGTAGCATCTTGGTGAATGCTGTTGCCTTACAGCCTAAACGTCAGAGGTCTGAATCTGCCATTTTTTGCATGGAAGAGTTGAGTCACTGTGCAAATCTGAGCTGTGTTCTGGTAGTAAGATTCTGCCAACTCAGTACCTGGGCTGTGCAGCTAAAGGTTCAAATCCAGCTGAGTCTGTCTGGAGTTTGCATGTTTTCCCCATGTCTGTTTGGTCTTTCTCCAGGAGCTCCAAGTTCTACCTACAGTCCAGCTTCATTTGTTTCCATTTCAACTGTGACTCTAAAATGTTCATAGTGTGTGAGTGCATAGCTAAAGTGTGCTGGATTAGCAACCCATCCTGGGTGTAGCCTCCTAGCCCAGTGCTTAATAATTCTGGAATTGGTACTGGACCTCCAAGACCATGAAATAAGCAAGCGGTTAATGAAAGTGAGTGAGGTTTGTTTAACTGTAGAGGGGATTGTGTGGGACAGCACAGGGGTGGGTACGGTCCCTGCAGTGTGCAAGGCTGACCAAGGGTAACTAACCCTGTAAGAGTAAGGGTGTTCCTTGAAATTAATGTGAAATATTTCCATTTTTCATGCCTTATTATGAACTCTTGATACTCTCTTGTGTCTTAATAAATGCTGCGTTATGGCACTCACCATGGAGTCTTTATTTGGCCTGTTGGTGTCCACAGCAGTGTTTGCTAGTACTTGAAAGTAATGAATGAAAAGTGTAATTTTGGTATGTAGTCTTTCACTCTTTGGCTGGACAACCCTCACATCCCAAGTTGGGCTCAGTAGTGAGCCATCTTGTGGGCTCACTACCTGAAAAGTGAAGGGTCAAGGTTTGGGACTTAGATGGACTTGGCTCAGGCAATGGAAACTGGCTCTTGGGAATTGGGTCCTCCCCCAGAAAAGAGTGGGTCACTCTTTCCACGCAAAGGGGAACAACTGCCCCTTGGAAGAGTTCAAGTATCTTAGGGTCTTGCTCATGAATTAAAGAAGGGAATGGAAGACTGATAGCCACAGTGGTGCTGCATCAGCAGTTTTGAGGAAACTGTACCAACCTGTCTTGCTGAAGTGCAACAAGCTCTTGCTTTATTGCTCACCTTACACCCCCACCCTCACCTATTGTATGTTCATGAGATTTGGGTAATGACCAGAAGACAAGATCACGAGTACAAGACCTAAAAAAGAGGTTTTCTTCAGACAATCTCTGAGAGAAGGGTGAGGAGTTTGCTGATCTGGAAGAACCTTGCTGTAGACTTGCTGCTCCTCCTTCAAGCAGTGTCAGGTTGAGGTAGCTCAGGTGGCCATCCTTCTGGAGTGTAGCAGGCAAGTCCCACTGGGAGGGAACCTGAGGCAGACCCAGGACACGTCGAGACCGTATCACTCTGCTGGCCTGGGGATTCTAGAAGAGGAGATGGGACTGTGACTCAGCCAGCTACCAACACGACTGTCTCTTGGAACTGCAAGAGGATTCTGACTGGCTGGGTTTCCATATAACAAGTTCATCATCGTATCTCTTCTCTGCTGCTTACGGTCTGTAGACTGCATTATAAACCTCTGTGGCTTCCACAGGACGTGGTTTGTTCTGTGCGGTTGATTACATTTACAAAGACTCCTTGCTCTGCGAGCTGGTATTTTGTTTTAATAAAATGCAGGAAAAATCCAACACAAATGCATTTTCAGAAGTCCAACTGTCTGGTGCACTTTGGACGGCAGTGCTGTTTTTCCTCTGATTTCTAAGTCCCGTCATGGGAACAATTGATTTTTTTAGGATTAATTTTTTTCTTCCTGAGTGTATGATGGTTTTCATCAGGGCTCACAGACTGGTTTTCCTTCTTTCATACATTGTGCTCTCCTGTTCTCGAGTGATTTCATTGTGTTTAAACAAATATATAGTTTGTCTAATGGAATGAACAACTTACGGTTATTTTTGACGTTTTAGGATTTTTAAAATGAGTTTTATAAACAGTGCTGGGCCAACAGCAACATGGAGACAGAAACAGTGCACAGAAAAACTGCAAATACATACCTGGAGCAAAGGCAGAGGACTTTTAAAAATCCAGAGCTCCAGAGAGGCATTTGTACAGCTGTGCAAACTAAATTTTGTTTTTTCAAGTGGAAGAAAACTGAACACTTTTATCATCCACGGATTTACGCTGCTGCCTCCTTCCCCAGTGGAGCGGTCATATTGTCGACATTACATTTATTTGTTTAGCAGACATTTCTTCTCCAAAACGATTGACAACTTAGTGTAAACAAAACTGCATTTCAGCAACTGAAAAATATAGATATGCAGTTCTCAATGTAGTCATTTAGTCCAACACTGTTGTTTATGCCAGCCTGCATTATATGAGCAGCTGTATATAGACATCATGACAAAGCCCTGGCTCAGTAACTTTAAAGGAAAAAACCAACTTTTGGTCCAAATTAAGATTGTAAATAGGGAAACTACTGTAAGAGCAACAACTGTTTACATGTGGTCTGCAGGATCTTACATGAGACTACATGTTAGCTCATCTCTTGGGATTTGTCTATTTAAATTGTAATTCCAGTTCCGCTGGAGCTGATTATAGAAAAGCACGATCCTAAACTGTATTTATGTATTATTAATTTTTTTTTTATTGCAACAGCAACACTGGGACACAGGGAACAGCAACACAGAGAAATACATGGTTACATTAACTGCAATACATCCTGAAGTAAACAGTACCACTGACCTAAAAAGTACCCATAGTTCATACGAGTTTATTATTTCAGTCACCTGTACAGAAAGGGCCATTTGAATATACATCACAACTGTACAATGGTAAATTTAAGGCTATTAAAACCAAAAACAGGCTAAGACGGCTTCTTATGAGACTTAGGTAAAACATTAAATACACAGAATTTCCACAGTGTACAAAAACCATGAAAACCCACCCAAAAGAAATTTAACTGAATAGATGATTGAATCACTGAAAGATAAACCAGGAAAGCTGTGGCAGACATCATGCCATCAAACACACGAATGTGTGGATTTTGGCTATGAGCAAGAAAGTAAAACCTTGGTAGATTTGCTGATTTTTGAAGGCTCTGATGACCTCAATGAACTTGTGTCTCTTAAGGGTGATTTCAGCTCTTAGATTGGGGAAGAGTTGCAGATGGGAGGCTTTAAACATGATTTTGTGTTTTTTAGCTGCTGGTTTTCCAACGTTTCCTTTATCAGAGACGCGTAAAAACCAGACCATGACAGTCGTCAGACGGACATTCAAGTGGGTGAAATCAAACTTAGTAAGAACGCGATCAACCAACAACCTGACAAAGGACTGATTTGTCCTTAAAGAAGGAAACATTTCCTTTGGAATTCTGAGACAGACCCACACTTTTCAGATTTTTATATTCTATTTCAGCCAGTTTTTCTGGCAGCAGCTCTGCTTTCTCCTCCAGAGACGGCAGAGAATTAACGTTTGATTCCGGCGACTCGTCCAGGTGAGAGATCCTATTATAAACCTCAGCAAAATGAGTCTTCCTTATCCATGTGATCAATGAAAACAGAGAATTTTATTTTTAGAGATGCAACGAGAGAGGAAAGTCTCTGCAGTTTAGTGTTAACAGTGTCCAGCTAAGTTTCCATGGCACCTAACATGCTTAGTTTCCATACAATTCACTTGATATTTTCCATGTATGCTACCAGATGTACCCTGAGGGTGAGCTGGGGAAGCTAGAGGTGGAATGGGTGACCACAGCCCCAATTCCTTCATTTTTATCTAAGATATCCAAAACATCCATGTGAACTATTTTGATTGTGTAATCTCAGTCAGATCTTTCTCAGTGGAATCTACTTTTCATTTTTGCACTTTTTCAGAGGAAACGGAGGGACAAATTGGATAGGCCTTATTGCCCTTAAAGCAAGAGAATTGAAATTTTATCAGATGTGGCAACCAAAGAGAATGAAGCAAAAATTTAGAAGTTGAGGGTCTCGGAAGAGAAGACAAAATTTATGCAGTTCTCTTGCAAAAGAGCTATGTGTTATATATATATATATATATATATATATATATATATATATATATATATATATATATATATATATATATAGAAAACATACAGTATACATGTACCATATATATATATACATACATGTATACTGTATGTTTTCTAAAGACAGGAGGCAGAGTTGGAGGTAGCAGAGTTAACAATGTTAAGATTTGCATTGGGTGTGACGAGGATGGATAGGATTAGGAATGAGTATATTAGAGGGTCAGCACAGGTTGGACGGTTTGGAGACAAAGTCAGAGAGGCGAGATTGCGTTGGTTTGGACATGTGCAGGGGAGAGATGCTGGATATATCGGGAGAAGGATGCTAGGGATGGAGCTGCTAGGCAATAGGAAGAGAGGAAGGCTTAAGAGGAGATTTATGGATGTGGTGAAGGAGGACATGCAGGTGGTGAATGTGAAAAGAAAGATGCAGAGGACAGGAAGATGCAGAGGACAGGAAGACATGGAAATGTGTGATCTGCTGTGGCAACCCCTAACGGGAGCAGCTGAAAGATAAAGAAGAAGTATACTGTATGTTTTCTGTCTTTGTTCATCATGTGGTGCTTTCACTGTTGGTGTCATAATCACATGGATTACAAGTGAATGCATACAGTGGAGAACTAGTAAAGATGTGGATCAGGGAAAACTTTGAGACACTGCAACTAGACATCTTAAATTTAGGACAGGAGCACAGAGAACAAAGTCATTCCCACCATTAGATGAACCCATTTGGTTTATAAGAACTGGGCTTTAGGAAGAATGTCAGTTTGTGTTTCTATTCAGTGATATTAACATAAAGAGATGCCATATTCCAGATGCCCTCATGTTTTGGGCCTCAGGAAGCTGCAAAAACTTTTATCATTGAAAATGATGGTAGTAATTCTCTTCGAGGTATGAGTTTGCATTGCAAAGGGTTTCTTGAAAATATCAAACTAAACGGTAGGTGGTGTAATTGGTCACACTGTCACTTTATAATCTGAAGGTCTGACTCTGCTCCTACTGCTTCACTTTTGATCAAGCTGCTTACCTTAAACTGTTATAGTTTACAGCTGTATAAATGGCTAAATTGAAATCACATGTAAGACGGTAGGTTGTCAAGTGAAAGCTAAAATGTAATGAAAATGTAAAGTGGATCATCCAGTGCAGATGGAAAGGTGTTATAATCACTGCCTTGCCTATTGCCTATGATGAGCAGAACCTCTTCCTCTTTGAGCGGAATCCCCCTTGGTGCTGGCTGAAATCCAACCTGTGGGACTGTGCTCTCCAGCTTTGCTTCTCACATATTACATCCACCGCTGGTGTCTGTTCTATTACTTTTCTCTGGTTTTCATCTCTTAGGTTGTGAATGAACAACACACCTCTGTACCATTTTACACCCAGGAAGTTGCCCACAATTAAACGGAGAACTAGAAGAGGTGGGACTCTCCTTGACATGAAAGCACTTCCTCCGAGAAGGGGAGGAGGACTTTCCTGCTCTTGAGAAACCATTTGCTTCACCTTTTTCTCGCTGTGCTTATGGTAGCTACTGGCGTACATATTGTAAGTTTGTTTGTTTCTTTTTTTGTTAGTATGCAGCAGAGGACTGAATTTGGCTGTCAAAGATTTTGTTTTGGGTTTTATACCCCTTTTTATTTTTTTACCTTTGAAGTTGGATAGTCATGTAATATGAAGGGTTAAGTTGGGTTTCTTTTTGTTTTGTCATTTTTGCATTTTGTTTTGGCATTGCTTTATCACTGTTGAATATACACAGTAGATTGTTATGCACTACCTCGCTTTTGGGCCAACACATTCACAAATAACTTGGTGCAGTTTATGATACCCCTCACTATGCCTCTAGACAGGCCACAACAGGGGACACTGTAGGCCTTCACAAGTGTTGTTGGTCAGTGACAGCTTGCACCGTGATGCATCTTCACCATGTTCTTGCTGTGTGAAGCTGGTGTCACACCTGCATGATGGTTTGTCACCTCCATACCTGTGGTTCCTGTATTTCTAAACCAATTTTTAAATGCTCTGAACTCATTCTCTCCTCATGTCTGAAGGGTTTCTGTATCGTGAACTTGTTAAAGAGACACTTTTATTGCATTAAGCTGGTTATCGTGAACGGATGGATAAGCTGGAACTTTTCAGATCAAACCCAAGGCCCTCACAGCACACCATTTCCTGGGAACAGAACTAGCAACCACTCCGCTTTGCAGAGTACTTGGCACAAAGCAGGCGCTGCGAATTTGTTTCCCACTCGCAGCGCCACAGCTCGCAAACCACTTCCACTTTTAGAGAAGAGCTACACACACTGACATGTGGTTTCTCAGTTGAAGGCGAGCTGTACGGAAAACTTTCGCACACTTCATGTTCAAGGCCCCACCGCGGGGGCGTTCGTCCTCTGCCATGTGTGCTCCTCTCGGGCACCGCTCCGCTCCACCAGAAAGGAGGCCACTGCCACCTATGGGCCAAGTACGTAATTGCACCGCAGGCGATATCTGCTCACGGATGGAAGCGCTGTACTGTACGTTTCCTGTTGTGTACAACGAGGAAGTTTGTTGGAACTGAGACAAGAGAAGGTGATAATAAAGATGATGATAAACGGCTTTTTGCCATGTGTTGCTCTATGCATGTTTGCATTGAATGTTACACTTAAACCACGACACTCGTCCCGTCCCTTTGTGTAAGCGCAGCGTGTAGGAGTCAGGAGGATACTGAGTTTGAGCCCTCACGTCCTTAACTTCAGCCGGTGCTCTCAGAGTTACCCAGCGGTTTGAGAATGGATAAGAAACTCCAGGGAGAGCAGGCCATCCGTCCATCTAGCGCCAGGCTAGAAGATCGCTGCGAAAGGGGCATCAGATGAACGTGAACAAGAGTGGGCGAAGTCCTGTACAACCCGGGTGTTATTGTGTTAAACCGGCGTTTAAGCCGCATTGTCGAGGCATCGGCGACGACTGTGGTGTCGCCACGCCCCCCGGGACCCTTAGCCGCAGCGGGCGTGTTTGAGCCGTGACCGTGGGGGTCGGCACCGTCGCGAACGACAACACCAGCAGCGAACATGGGCCGAGCGAGCAAAGTGGAAATTCTGCAGCTTCTGGGCTTCGCTGCGTTCCTGCAAAGTAAGTCGTCAAAAAAAATAACAAAAACGACTTTCGAAGCTGTTAAAAATCCACCTTTTCCCCTCGTTTTCTTGATATGTGTTGGGCTGTCGCACGTAATTTTTTATTGAAATGATATATCTTCCGTTCGTTGTTCACCGTTCGTTGTTCTTGCTGCCATCGTTTATCCAATGCCTTTGTTGTGGGCGACATAAGACGCGTTACTTCGCATTAAAATGACCTTGAAAAGTGTGAAAATAAATTCCACGACACTGGCGAAGGCCCCGCGAATCGTCTTCCTGCAGATGAAGGATCTGGGGTTTGACTTCCAACCCTGCTGTTGCCGCTGCTCAAAGTACCGTGAACCGACGCAGTGCCTCCCGTGTAAATGGCCAAATGCAATACGCGGCTTAGTGAACAGACGTCACCCCGCAATGGGGAAAAATATATATAAACGAATAATAATAGTAATAAACAGCTCAACCGCGTCGTGTATGCAAAAATTTACGGCGCTGTTCTCGGTCAGAAATTTTAAAGTCAGCAAGTGTGAACTTTCAGGCTCGGTGAGGCTGTGGTAGTAAAACATGTGCGTGGTGTGACAGTTTCAAAGACAGCAGCTGCTGCTTGAAACTGTTTGTGTCATCTCAGGAAGTTCTGTCTGCTTTTGATTTAACCTAGAATGTTGCACCATTTGAGTAAGAGCAAAGTCTTTTTTTATGTTACTGTATGTGTATTTCCAAAAGCGTACTGGGGTACGTTTCACTATCGATGACAACACACATGTTGACCCAACTGACACTGAGATTGAACTCCTTTCCCCATGATCTTCTGATTCAATGATGTTCTCTCACCTCAGGCCAAGACCACGCACTGTGCTTCAACGTGGACACCGCGAATCCCAAGGTGTTCAGAGGAGAGACGGGCTCTCGCTTCGGATACCGCACCTGCCACTTTGGAGCATCAGCCAGCGACACGTGAGTGCTGCCAGGGCCGGACACACCTGAGGCGAAACACACCTGTGCCTTTTCTCGTACCTTCGATGGAGTGAAAAAAAAATCAAAAGAATTGAAGGGAAAATGTTGTTTGTCAAGTTATTAGCGAAATTATTTTCTCACAATGTGTCTAAATGTAAATGTAGTGATTGTGATGGACTGCCATCCTGTCCAGGGTGAACTCTCCATAGGGTTGTTTTTGGTATAGGATAGCAGTTAGTAGTGAAAATAGCATAAAAAAATGAAAGTGGTATAATAAAAAAATCTGGCATCCTTACATTAGCTCTTAACAATAAATTGAGGAATAATGGGATCCCAGAAACGTATACTATACATATATCCCATAATCACCTTATTACTGTATCCCTCCATGTTGTCTCATCTAGGAACCTTTATGAATTTATGGTAAAAAAAACACGTTTCACTAATAATGAAAATAACAGTAATAATAGTAATAATGATTAACCCTTATGATAAGCTTAGCAATGCTAAACTGTGTCTGAATATTTCTACACCATTTCCGTGTTTTTCACAATGCCCTGTGCTGCTCTTATTCTCTCTTCCTTCCCTAATCTTCCCCAGGCTGTTGATCACTGCCCCCCTCTACAATAACAGGACAGGTGGAGTTTACCGGTGCTCCTATGGCAACGGCCAATGTGAAATTCTGCGTGTTGAAGGTATGTTTTCTTCAGAATAATTTGCTCTAAGTTATAAGCAACCCCACAGGGACTGGCATACATGTCTGGTTTTCAAAATATCATTAAAAAAACCCCAGATAGATTGTGGCACCCTTGTGAGAAAATGAATGCATCGCTGAAGAGCTGCAGCATATTAAAATGATCATGCACTAAAGATTCCCAAAACAGGTAGTTCTTGACTCATGACATACGCAACTTATGACAATTATCCATATTGTATTATTTTGTTATATTTTCTTATTATCGTATTATTTTGAATCCCCAACATTTGGTCATGTTTATCACGCTGCTGTCTGCAGCACTGTAACTTCAGCTGGTAGCACTGTTTGTTACCAGCTCAGTCTCTGTTCTGGTGTCTATAAGCAGCCGCCTTTAATAAGATGTTTAATTTTGGGTCTTTTAATTTGTGATTTCTTTCAAGATCAAAATCTTAGAATGACTTGCAAGATATGATTGTTCTGGTTGTGCTGAAAAGAGACAGTAAAAGCAGATAGACTTAAAAATTCCAGTGAAAACAATAGCATGAAAATATGGCTATAACAGTATACTGTATTTATAATGTCTCTAGCTGAGTTACATGGTGTTGCCAAGATCATAAAGTGTGAAGATAAAAAGAATCACCCAAAGATTTTCAAGGTACCTAACGTTGGACTGATCTAACCAACACTATTTGGCATTAGACTAGTGGGCGTATCTGTGAGGTGTGTTTGAACATCCCCCAGTCTTGAAGGTACTCATCTTAAATTCAGCCTAATAATTCCAAATATAAAGGGGATCTAACATTAAAAATTTTTTCAGTATTGGTTTTCTATATCTTTGTTAATTATGAAGTTCAGTTTTTCACCTCCATCACTTCCTCTGTCACCCCTCCATGCTGTGCTTGTGTGTGTGAAGTGGCCTGTTTGTCCTCATCTTGACCAGTTCGGTGGAAATTGTCTATAGGCGCATGTCATAATGTGTATAGCACCATTTGTGTGTGTGTGTGTGTGTGTGTGTGTGTGTGTGTGTGTGTGTGTGTTTTTGACCATGCAAAAACCTCATTTAAAATCAGAAGTACCACTACTCCACATTTTAAGAAATATTGTCCATAATGTTCTGTGTTTGTGGCCTTGCATCACATGACGTTTGTCTTATATTTTTGATTTGACCTCTTTTGTACAGGTCATAATCTCAGTTCCCTTAGACCCTTAAATAAATGGTGATTTCAGAGAAAAACCCATTCCCATGGGTGATTACTTGTCAGTTTCCATCGGCCAAAGATTTCCAGGGGAGATTACTTTGCTCCCATGCTTGTTCTATGTTCTTGGATGCTGTAATGGAAAAAATGGCATCACTAGTTTGTAGAACCATTTTATTTCAAATCAAATATGAAAGTATCAGCACATTTATACATGAGATGTTCAACCCAAGGTCATAGTTAGACTCATTGAGCTTTGAGGTTGCCACTTCCTGTTTCCTTTGCTCAGATATCCTGTAATTAACTGCAAAAAGTGTTCCCATTGTTCTGCATGGAGAACAAAAACATAACAAAGATGATAGCAAGAGTTACAGTTTTAATTCATTTTAGTTTAAAAAAGAACTGCACGTATATGAAATAAATATTAGCAGTGCTTTTATTGTTTAAATTCAGTAATTTAGATTCTGTATTTTCTAATTTTCATAGAAACATGGTGTCCAAAAATAAGAATGTAAATATTTTTTATTCAAGATTATGTATGCCTACATTAGCAAATGAATCCACATTAATAACAGTGCAGAATATTTACTTGTGTCCACTGAAATGGGAGTTCTGTGATTTATCCAAAACTGCCTCTCCGGTGCAGGGTCACTGGGGTTTAAAGTCTACCTGTGAAGTCTAGAATGTGAGGCAGAGCCCATCACAGGGCCAGCACACATACACACACACACACACACACGCACACTTGTTTTTGTACTGCAGGCACATTCGGGTCACATGAAACAAATGCCTTTGGAGCATGGGGGGGAAACCAGAGCACCTGGTGGAAACCCAGAAGATCTTGGGGAGAACATGCAAACTCCACACAGACAGAGCCAGATGCAAACTCACATCTGAACCCAGAACTGGGGAGCTGTGAGGCATGAATGCTACCTGCTGTGGCCTTGTGTTACCAATGGGAATCCATATTATATAGAAACACCATTTGCTACCCAAAGTGGTCCAGGGCTTCAGGATGAAAATAGCTTCCAGCCGGCAGGAGCTGTGTATGTGCTCAGCAGTGTCATTGACAGTTCCTGGTATGACCCACCATTTTGTTGCAGGGGGTGCTGGGATTGCTTTAGGACTGTCTCTCTCTTGTGATGCTAACAGGGCAATGGTGAGTAGCTTTTTACTTTATTTTTGAGGTGCAAGACCTTGTAGCTCATCGAGCTCCGTTGAGCACAACTGTCATGACAAACGCATGTGTGCAACAAACTGTCATCTTTGTTAACAGTTTTCCTTTTTACAATTTTATTTTTGTTTAGCAAAGCAAGTAGAATAGCCTTTCTGCCTGACAGTTCAAATATTGAAGAGGTATTATTAATATCATGTTATAATGATAAATGTAAAATTAAAAATACCAACATTTTAAAACTGGAGCTGGCACATACAGTATTGTATCAGGAAAGGCAGTGTGGACAGGCTGTGTGCTTTTGTACTTTAAGCATTTAGGAGGAATATGAAAGCATTTAATATGTGTTTAAAACAGCCACTGTTTTGTTATTTTCATACTTTTTTGTTGTACAGTTTCACTTCACTTTTGATGTCAGGGCTTAGAATTCATTGTTTCTGTTGCGAGTTTCACAGCAAAAAAGTGTTGCACGGTGATGCACTGCTGCATTTCACAGGGATGCAGGATGCTGTGCATGTTCGAGGGTCCCGAAAACCCCACAAAACAAATATAACACCAGATACATCCAGCAGCGGCTGTAGACATCGGATTTACAGGATTCTTAGATTACTTAGACCAAAACATGATGATAATTTTTTTAATGTAGCAGATGCTGTCCGCAAAGCAGTATGCAGATTGAGATTTTTAAGCAGCATACACCTTTGTCCAAGGTGACTTTTATACCCAAAGGCACTACTGTTATTCACACATCTGTGCACCACAGTAGCGCAGCACTGGCTATGAGCAGATTAGGGTAGTGGGTTTACCCATGTTTAGACTGTGGGAGGAAACACATATGAACCTGGGGAGAACGTGCAGACTCCACAAAGAGTGAGTGAGGATCAAATCCATGGCCAGCCCAACAGCTCACTGCTACCTGCTACACCACCATGCTGCCTTTCTTGGATAATTCAACTCTGGAAGTTATTGCTGGAGTAACAAATAAAACTTCTGAGCTTTGGTCATAAGCAATACACTTTTTACTTGAGTTTGTTCTTTGTGTGGAATAGGGGAACTTTGAATTTCCAAATAAACTTCCTGTTTGCCATTTCACGTGAAGAGTTTCACCACTGTTTCCCAAGAGGTTCTCAATGGGGAATTTTTTTGCCTTTCTTTTTTGTATTTTTTTATTGTCGAAAGGACCGTCTCTTTTTTCCTTCATTCATTTTGCTGCCCAGTGCCCTAAGTTTGTGTTTATTTGCTTCAAATTTGGATTAATTATAGGTAAGAAGGTAAATAAGACTTCAGCTGCTCAATTTTCCAGACCAATATTGGACTGGATGTCCGCAGAGCAGTTTTGTTGTCTAGTTATTATTCCACAGATAAAAATGTTGCCCAGTTCTAACAGTATGATTTACATTTTAAAGGCAGAGTGAGGTTCATAGGTTCAAATGTACCAGTGTGGAGGAAATGAAGAGGCCGCCTGCCCTTTTCTCTGTCTCAGGTGTGTGGGCCCCGTGTTTCCCACGACTGCCAGAGTTTCCGCTACCTCAATGGGCTGTGTGTGGAGCTGAGTCCGCATTTCATCAGGCAGCAGACGAGGAAACCCGCCTTTCAACGTGCGCTGGTCACAACTACTTCACCATGCTTTGCCACACCGTCCATTTATTTCACTCCTTTTTCTACTACTACTGATGGGTCTAATTATACTAGTTCTATTACCACCAATACACATTACGGTGCTACTGCTTCTACTAGCTTGTGGTTCATATATTTATTTCATATATTAATATATTATTTTTAACCAGCTGAGAATATCAGCTTTGCAATGATTTTCACATTTATTCGGCCAGGTAATTTTTACTATCGCAATTCTTGTTAAGTCCCATGAACAAGGGTACCACAGCAGAAAGTAGAATTTGAACCTGAATCCTTTCAGTATAATGTGACAGCTGTAGCCTACACTGTTCTGAATAACACATAACTAGACTAGATAACTGTCTGTTTGCTAGTCAGTTTAGCTAATGGTCTTTTAAGACTGTGTTTGCTAAAGTATTTGAGATGAAATAAGCCACAGTGGGTGAGGGCCTTGTCTTTGCCCTGCAGAGTGCCTTGACTTCGGGCTTGATGCTGTCATCCTGTTTGATGACTCAAAAAGTATCACCAAAGACAACTTCCGCACCATGCTGTTGTTCATCAAGGAAATTGTGGCAATGTTCACCAATCCCAGCTCACAGGTGAGCCAGCTTGACCACTGAGAACTCAAAGAATGAGCCGCATGCATCCTTCACTGCAGTTACTTTTGTCCAAAGGAACACCTGCAGTTATGCTGCATATCTTTTGTGTAGCTGCAGGTTTTTTGTTGAAGCCGTTGAGCTTGTCTACTTTATTCAAGGATAGATGAACAGACAGACATACAGATGGATGGAGAGAGAGAGAGAGAGAGAGCGATAGAATGCACCAAAAGCAGTGACAGATAGGACACTAAAGTGGCTATAAGTGCACCAGTCCTCTTACCTCTCATTAACAGGCAGTGTTAATCCTCTGACCTTCTTCTCGTTCTCTCTCAGGTGGCTGTGGCTCAATACTCCACCAGTGCTTTTGCTGTCTTCCACTTTGAGAACTTTGCTGTTGACAGAAACCCCGAGAACCTGCTCAAATACGTGCAACAGTCGGAGGGACAGACGTACACACCATCCGCAATCCGCTTTGTCCTGTGAGATTCTTCCCATTTGAAGGAGAAGCCTTACAGGAATTCTTCCTCTCTTTTCCACCTTGGTTATACATCTCAATGTTTATGTTTTGCAGCTTTCAGTGTTTTGGCACCTGTATAAAGGAAAATGTTTAATTGCTAAAATTGATGCATAAAAATCTATGCACCTTGGTCCTTACACTGCTTGTGCCTTACCAACCTCCACTGGCCCCTTCCTTTAGTGAGAAGATGCTAGTTGAAAACAGGGGCATGAGGCCCAATTCCAAGAAGCTGCTAGTGGTGATCACTGATGGCCGGTCTAATGACCCCAAAGAGACATTCAAAGCGGTGATACCTCTGGCAGAGCGGATGGGCGTGACCCGATATGCCGTTGGGGTAATGATGCTTTGAACCGTGGAGGGGTTACGCCCAACTTAAAGGCGCACCACAGCCTTCCTTTATCACCCGCCTCATCTTCCTCATACCCAGGTGGGGAAGGAGTTCTCTCGCACAGAGCTGGAAGAGATTGCTTCCTCTACCAACAATGTGTTTGAGACAGACAGCTTTGATGCCCTCAGCTCCATCCAGAAACAGTTGGGTGAGAAGATCTTTGCCATTGAAGGTAGGTGTGTGCATTTCTGCTGTCATATACACCTCCATCATGTGAAAAATGGCATTCTGTGAGCCCAACGACACCTGAGCCTGTGATGGTAATCGGTTGCCAATTTCTGCCACAGGGACTGAGAAGTCCAACTTTAGTGCTTTCCAGCTGGAGTTGTCCCAGGGTGGGTTCAGCACTGCTCTTAGCCAGGTCAGTGGTTTCCATTTGATATCATTGCCATGGCAACACAGAGGCCACAGGAGGATGCTTTACCATGTTGCTGGGATATTGAGATGGTCAAATTACTGTATCTGTGACCTGTTGGCTGTTTTAGAAATGGGGTAAAAATTCCTGTTAGTTCTCTAGTGATTAACCCCCTCCACACTTTCCCTGTTTGGCAGGAGACAGTGCTTTTTGGGGCTGTGGGGGCATACGAATGGTCAGGGGGCATTGTGGAGATGACCACTGGGACAAATGGTTCCTTCATCAATGCTTCAGCACAAGAAATCAATATGAAAGACTCTTACCTTGGTGAGTGTACTGTTTGATTCATAGTGGAGTTTTCCCACACCTTACAAAAGTCATTTGATTGCGAAAAACACTTTATAAGGCAAGCTGTCAAACATCAAACAAGAAATTATTGTTAGTTGCAATGGTAATAACTTTTTTTTGCAATCCTGAGCAACAAAACTGACATTCATTTATGCTAAAATATTCCCAGTTCCCATCAGTCATAACAAAATATTACAAGGCAGCTTCCTTTCATTAATTATTAATCCGTATTATTATGTTGCTGTTTGCCAGTATTAGTTCAGCTGTTTCGTAAGTAATGTACAACTGTTCACAATGTGCAATATTTATGCACTAATTTGGCTGTTAATTCAACCTTAAGTGCAAAAAGTCAAAACAACAGTGAAGACAAAAAACATTGAAAGCACTGAACTTCTTGAATAAGCCAAAATTATTTGACTAGCCCCAGCCATGGGTTTGTAGGCTGTGGCTACCCATATCATTATAGGTGAAACTAGTAAAGTGGGATTGAAAATATAATGTATCGCAACACAAACTATACAGTAAGTGTGGGGAAGACCAAAAGGTAACTTTTGTCTTATACTGTTTAGCTATCGGGTGACGCATCCAAATTCTGTCCTCACAAAAGCAAAATTGGACAAATTAAACTCCTTGTAAGGTCTTTGTAGTTCCAATGAGTTTATCTCAGATTGATTATAATGTACCATTATAAAGCTCAGTACTGTTTTGCATGCATGTTGTATGAACACTTTGTTGGAAAAAATAGGTATAAATGTTCATAAATTCCTTTTTGCTATTCATCGTTACTTGGGTCAACTGTCGAGATGGCGCTTAAAAGGCAGCTGTAGTCAGTGACTGTGATCTGCTGGCTAGTAATGTGGTGGACTGTTGCCTAATACAGTGGGTTCCCTACTTACCAACTTAACTGGGACTTAGAGTTCATTTGTACCTCCGAAAGTTATCCGGTCAAACGTGACACAGTGTGGGTCATCAGTTCTATATATAAATACTTGTGCAAAGTACATAGGCAGAAGCAATGATACCACACAAAGTGACTACTCTGAGAACTGGGTGCCTGCTTCTCTATCTTTCTTTCTGTTGGTGAAATGCAAAGTCTTTTACTTTGAGTTGTACTTCTCTTTGGAGAAGACTGAAAAATGAATAAACGTAACAAAGTCGGTAACCCAGGAAGCAGGAGGCAGCTCAATATGAAGAGAAAATCCGTGATTTATTAAGCAGATTTCCAAGAAAGAGATCTCAGAAGGACTGAAAGCAAAGAAATGAAATCCTATCATTCAGATAAGAATGAAACTGGTGTTCACCCAAAATAAAGATATCACTGTATCTGTACCAGATAAATAGAGATTGCGAATAGCAGTTACCATCCATGTGAATAAACTCTTCAAATTTACCCATAAAAAGATTTGCATAGTTTGGTGCCACCATTGAGCCCACAGCTATGTCCTGAGGTAATAGTTAATGAAAAACAGAAAATAAGTCTTAGTTAAACTCAAACATGTTTGTTCAGTGAAATCCACGCAGTGGTGCAAGGACAGAGTGTTGCTCTAAGTAACATCTCAGTGCATTAAGTCCGGCATCATCACTGGTCACGTCCACAGAAGATCAGACTCTCTAACAGAGTGCAGAACACACGGCCTCTGCAGAGTTTGGTGATTTAAGATTAGATCTGTGGTGTCTTGACAGTAGTTTGTGGCAGGTCCCTCATACGAGAGTATTGTGCCAAAGGTTCAGTCACAGACTGGTTTCCAACTACAGATGGTTTAAGTAAATTTTTGTGAATTTTAAGTACAGTGTAAAGAACAGGATGTATTGGTGATGTCGGCACCAAAAATTTGCATCGAGGTCTGACTTGTTTGAAGCAATGATAGCCTCACATTCCTCTATCGGGGTCTTAAGGTAGAAACCAATGTAAGTTGTAAGTTTTGTACCTTAAAACATGCATGGAGGTTCTCCATGGAAGGTGTTGGAGAGGCGGCACTTCTCTGACAACTCAAAATTGTTAGCTGTAGAAAACATAATTATTTGCCACTTTTGGTCCTTTTACACTTTTAAGACATTTGTAACATAAGGCGGTCATTACTATTCTCACTTCCTACTTTTGTACGCATCACATGAGTGTTTTGAATTTGTATGCCAGTCACCTCTTTTGGAAAAAAAATACTATGCCCTTGTCTACAAATACTTGCATTGGTGAAAATGTCTGAGTTGGGAACTCATGGTAAGTAACCCCTGAAGGTTGCTGGTTTAAGGCCCATGAAAGGAACCTGTATAGTCCTCCATTTGCATTTATTTATTGGACGTTTTTCTCCCGAGCAATGCACAACTTAGCAGACAAAAGTGCATTTTTTGCCAGAGGTGGAGGAGCACAGAGCTCTTGCTAGGGTGTACACGGTGATAAGGGGTGCAGGTCCTGTAGGTATTGCGTTGCAGATCTTTTGACTGAGGAGTGTAATATAAAAACGCTGAATAGCTATTTATAAAAAAGCAGTCTTTGGATGTGAGCTGTGCAAGTGTACGTCTGCATGTGTATTGTACGTGTGTGTGAAAGAGGAACGGCCATTTTGTTTCCCACCTGAGATGTGGCAAAGGGTTTCACAACAGTCGCATCGCAAACTCTATGTTTATCATGATTCAGCCGGAAGGCTACGCCTTTCTTTGACTCGTGTTTCGCTGCAGCATAAGGCCTTTGCGCACAGATGTTGCACTCAAGGGTTGAAGAGGTTGTTCACAAGCTGTGAACTTGTGTGTGATCATGAGGTTTTTCGCAATGTGTGTATTTACACAGCCTGGTGAAAGATTTAAATATAGCAGCTCGTACTTCAGATAGTCAGATCTCTATTGCTGTGCCTTATTTTTTTCTAAATTAAGCATGGTATTGTGTTTTTGTACCATGGTTTCTGTAAAATTCTACTAAACTCTGTGGTGTCAGAGGTAAAGGCCTGATAAAGGATCTGCGCCCGATATACCTAGAGGCATTGCTCCCTACACCCCAGCAAGAGCACTGTCCTCCTCTAACCCTGGCAGCTTTTTGCACCATTTACAAATCTCACAGCTCATCCATTCTCAATTTTGGCCAAGATTAGGCGGAATGAGGGCCCTCTGTCCCACAAAGCTGCTGAATCCCTTTAAACTTCAAACTCACTTCTTTCTTGATCTACTACAGGCTCCTTAACTTCTTCTAAATGAATAAACGTAAATGCAAATTTATTACCTTACAGTTTGTGTGTGCATGTGTCTGTCTGCAGGGTACTCCATGGCAGTCGCTCAGGTGGATGGCACCAAAGTGTATTTTGCAGGGGCGCCCAGGTACCTCCACACAGGCCTGGTGTTGGGCTTCCAGTGGCAAAGCTGGAGCCAAACCTGGGCTGTTATTCACAGGATATATGGGACACAGGTACCAGCAAAGGAGCAGATGAAGAAACGTGCCATACAGGGTTGACGGTGGGCAAGGCGTGGTGGGGGAGGAAGAGTTCAGGCAAACATTAAAATTCTTTACATAAATAAGTAACGCTGCAGGTGGAACAGGTTAACCCTTGGTTTGCATCCTCTTCCTACTCTAGTGCACTTTATGAAGGCATCTACCTTAAATTGTTACAGTAAAAATTACCAAGTTGTATAAATTGGTGCAAGTAGTTTAAAACTGTAAGCTGCTTTGGAGAAAAGCAGGGTTGGCTGATAAAAAATAATTTATAATAAACATAATCTTCCAGTTTTGTTCTTAGCAGTACACATACAAGCTGTAACATCAGCTGAAAAATGAGTTCATGAAATATGGAAAGGTGTTGATTCCCTGTGCCCTCTTTAGCTGGGGTCGTACTTCGGGGCAGAGCTCTGTGTCCTGGGGGTCTCGGGGAATAGCACGACCAGACAGCTGCTGCTCATCGGTGTCCCCCAGTACCGTAGCCAGGGAGTTGGAGGGGAGGTCCGCATCTGCCCGCTAGATGTGGGGGTGAGTCTGTTGGGGGTGGGGTAATTGCCCACCACGTCTGTTCAGCCAGTTTGCAGACATTTGATGGACTACATAACATAACATAGTTCTGTACTTGTATACATTCACATACATACCACCCTTCTCTGCCCCAACAGCTACCCCATATGAACATCACTTGTCCTCTGTTCCTGCATGGCTCTCCGGGTACTGAGATGGGCCAGTTTGGGGCATCCATGTGCCCCGTCCCTGACCTTAATGGGGATGGCTTCCCTGAGCTGGCGGTGGGAGCACCGCTGGAGGAAGGAGGCAGGGGAAGCGTGTACCTCTTCCTGGGACGATCAGGAGGCCTCCGTAGTGAACATAGTCAGGTGCGTACAGTCAGCATGGTCATTCTTCACACATCTGTAAGTTCAGTCTGGTTAGGAGAGGGAAGCTACAGCCAGAAGCTTAACACTTTCTTCTTAATTAATACAGTTTAAAATAAATATGAAAAGCAAATTATTTTACCATTTATTATAAAGTCACGTTTTATTGACCACCCAGAAATGAATATAGATTACGCTCTCTCTTACTTTCTCACTTTTGCTCTTTTTGCAGAGGATCCTGGGTACGAGTGTAGACCAGCACCTGCAGTATTTTGGGGTATCTGTGCACTCAGCGGGGGACCTGAGCTCTGATGGGCTGCCTGACCTGGTTGTTGGGTCAAGAGATGCTGCAGCCGTACTGAGGTACTGAGACAAGAGTCCAGACCATCAGGAGGACATGTGCATGCAGTCCCATGGGGCACCCTCTGGCTCCATAGAGATACTGAATTTCATCCTATTCCATGCAACCCTTTTCTCCAGATCACAGCCAGTGATGTGCGTCTCCGTGTCTGTTGTCCTGGACCCGCCCGTCATTCCACGGACTTTCTTCCACTGCGCGGCTTTCAATAGGTTCTACATGCCTGTTTCCATGACAACATTGTGTGTCACTGCAATGGGCATCCACACGGGAAACATACAGAGTGAGTCCCATCATAACAGGGCTGTAGATGAGGGCGAAACCTCTTTTTCAAAATGACCAGTCAGAACAGCCAGCGCTGTGTGAAACACTCAGCGTCACTTTTTACTTTGCAGTTGATTTATTTCTGTTTTTATATTTAAGTGAGTGAATGAACAAGTAACAATTGCTGTAGATGTTGTTCCTCTGTAACTTAAATAACTGAACATTTTTAAAAAACAGGTTGTTTTGATATCAAAGTCCATTAGTATCTATAACATGGTGCAGTCTGCACACTCCTAGTGACTGCTTTTCCAGGCTTCAGAGATTCTGCTTGATGATTTTGATCCGTGATTCAGATCTATTATTCAGATGTGGGATTTTGGTCCTGATGAGTGAATTTGTACCGCTGTTGGGTTTGTCTGCCAAACCCTAAGCTCCCCTTCAGGCCGATGTGTCTGTGTTCATGGAGCTGGATGCTGAGGTCCAGCCGGCACGCCTGCTTCTTTCCTCCTCCTCCTGGAACAGCACAGTCTCAGGGAGGGTGTGCCACAACATCTCCATTAGCATCCCGGTCAGTGTGCACACGTGTGTTTGTGTGTGTACTCAAAGGTCTGTGTGTGCTTCTCACCTTCACACTAGAATCTTCCAAGAAGTTGTCAGAACACATCATTTTCTGTCTGTCCTGTGTGTATAGGCTATTGCACTGTATGTGTGCATGTGGGCTTGTGTGTGTGTGTGTGTGTGTGTGTGTCTGTGTGTCTGTGAAAGAAACATAAGGTCTATATGTGATTTAGCCAGTATATTAGCAGTGTCACAACCTGGAGGTTGTTGATTTAAGTCTGTGGAAATGGTGAGCGGTTACACCTTTCATTGTGGTACATAACAAGTAAAATTCCTAATTGTACAAATGGATATAATTAAATCTGTGATGTAAACATCTTATGTTTGCTGAATACAAATGACACCCAGAATTGTTTCAAAGCCAAGTAAAAATCTGTCTTTGCTTGCCCTTCCATGTCTCTGTGACTGTCAGGCATGTATATCTGACTACAGACCAGTGCCACTCATAGGCCATTTGTTGGTCCAGAAGACGGAAGTTGAAGGTACCAATGGCTTGAAGGCCGTACTGAGTCCTGACTGCCCCACCACCTTCTCACACTTGGTCAGTGAAACACACTGTGGGTTTGTGTGGGTTTGTGTGTGTTTGGAGGGGGGGGTCACTGCATGTGTTGAGTAACCTCTTGAGTCAGTGTGACTCGGTTTTATGGGAACTATTGACAAACTTGAGACACCAATTTCGATAAGAGCTCTTAAGGATAACAGTTTATTGACCAAGTACAACTGTATAAAGAATTTAATGTGGTGGATGATCATTCAGACATATTGAACATGACAAAATAAAGTAAAAGTCAGATTAACTTCAGATGGATTCCTTGGGATTTCTGGGAATGTGGTAGAAAGAAATTCCTCTCTTTCTCAGAGGTGCTGAATACTTATAATAATTCAGTGATTTGCTGCATTTTTATCTCATTTCCAGATCACCTTTCAGTTCTATCTTTGTTGCCTTGAAGGCCATAAAGCCAGTTTTGTTCAGTTTTGTGTGTGTAGTGTCTGTGACCTTTTCCCACTTCCTCTGGTTTGGTTCACTATAGATTCACTGTCTTTCTGTTGACAGAACCCTAAATGTGCATGTGTATGGGTGTATTCCAGGTGATGCTAGAGCAGGTGTGTGGTGCAGACCAAGTGTGTATTTGTGATCTCCAGGTTTCCTTCAATATTTCTAGGTGAGATCTCTTTGGCATTTGTGGACACCTCTCTCTTGCTCAGGGAAACTGGCTTACATTATGTTCTCATTTAAACACGTACACAAACTGAACACATTATGACTAAGAGTCCTACCCCCTACCACTGTTTCAGGCTGGTCGTTGTCAGCAGTCCTGGATTCTTGGTGAACCTCCTGGTGAGAGTGTTCAACCACGGAGAAGATGCCCTGGCACCGGAAATAACCCTGGTCCTCCCATTCTCACTGTCCTTCATCCGCGCCACCGAGGTCAGTCAGTGCAGCCGACAACATAGCCCATGATTTGTCTACTGCAAGGCTGTGCACCAGCAGACCTTTGAGGCACACTAACTTTAAAGGAGCCTCCTTACTGGAAAGCTGTGTCACTACTGTTGCAGTTTCTGTTTGCTCGGTGTTTGAAGACAGTGTTGTAACTCCCTATTGACAGTCCTCAGGCACAGTCGGACTCAGATGTGTATCCAGTGAAAGGAGTCTCAACAACCTCAGACAAACAGTGTGTCAACTCAGCTCTACCATGCTCATGGCAAATACATCCGTGAGTATTTTTTGGACAGTCAGTTTTCCCCTGAAAAGCATCACCCTTCAGGTCATACACAGATGGTGATGTGCTCTGTTCCTCAACCGGGGAGCATAATATCTTCATGAAAATGGCTTGTAAACTGAGGCCTAAATTGTTCATTCAAAACCAAAAAAATGTACTATTGGGTAAAGGTGTATCACTGTGTCTAGCCCAAAAATAATCCCTCAAGTGCACCCAAATGTCCTAAATTATCAACATTAGAAGAACAAGCAAACTAACTGCAATGCTTGCAGCTTGTTTATTTCTGCTGGTTTTGTACTACTGTACCTTCTAAGTGTCGTAACCTGCAGTTTTTTAAACTGTGGTTTTCCAGAAAAGGGTCATCACTCAAAACATTAATGAAAGGGCTGAATGTAAAATTTTAATACATCAGCCAAATATAATGTTAAATGCTTAAAATCAGAGGCCAGAGGACACTGTATGCAGTCACATGAGTACTGGAGAACTGGGCCAGGAAAAGGAAGCTCACATGTTGGCACCAGAATAGCCTGGACTCTGTGTATTCCTCTTTTCGGGCTTAGTAATCCTCATACTGTGTTTTGTTATACGTTTCTAAAATACAATTAATCCTCTATTTAACAAACCCTAATTTAACACATTTTGGATTTAACAGTTTATAATAACAATATATTGGTACTTCATCGTTGTACGTACTTCAGATAATGTGTCAGTTCTTTTGTACTTCCCTGAAAGAGTCCCACTGATATGTTCAAAATATATTTCAAAATATTTGTTCTTTGACTTCTGGTTTCATAGAGACACTATTTTACAGATTTATGGATTTAATGGAGATTCTGCAATATTGGACACCCCCAGTCAGTCGGTTAAATCGAGGACGTTCTATGTTGGGGGTGCCGTAGTTTGGACGCTATTCTAAATTCACTCTCTATAAACAACTGGGTGAACGCAGATGCTGTGGTTCTCTGTGTAACAGTGAGATTAACATCTGACACTGTAGCCTTTCTGACAAAATTTCCCACAGCAAGAGAAGTTACCTTAGCTACGTTATCAGAAGATGTTCCCATTAGAATCCTTGCAGGTGGTTAACTGTTAATGCACACAAAGCATAAAAATGAAGAAAAATCTGGAAATCTGTTAATAGCATCCCAATGCACAGTATGAAAAGGAAGTTATTTTAGCTGCTTTTTTTAGTGAAGTAACATCAGTGTGGCTCAAGAGTACAACTGTAGCATCACTCCTGTGACTCCATCTACAGGTCAAAATCATTTGTGCTGTTACTTGCCAGTATAAAACAAAAGACCAAAAGTTCCCAGCAGGCCACAGGCGTATGCTGTCGAGGTGGGCAAGTCCACACAGTGCTCACACAGACCCTGCCCCTCTCCCAGGTGCTGGTGTTGACGCACCTGTCTGTGTCCAACTCCTCCTCTCTGGCCACGGGAATGACAGTGAACGTATCCGTCAGCAGGTCAGCATTGCAACCACCTAGCCGTTGTACCACCTTTTTCATCTACAGCATCTATTTGACCCTATGCAGAACTAACCCTGTACCATGTCATCACCCTACGCAGCTTTCCCTCATCTCCTGTCCTCTTGCTGAATCATTATCCTACATATCTGCTTTATTTGGGATATTTTAAACTTTTTTATAAGCTGAGGTGACTGATGTGTAAATATCAGGGCTGTGAATACAAAAGTAATCAGAAGTGCTTCTTCAAACAGTCACCCTGCTTTTAAAAGCTTAAATCCATTTTGTTATGTACTCTACCCAGTCAAATGTGACCCACGATAGACAGCGATATCTCTGCTGCTGTGTTACTGTCATGTCAACCAGGCCCTAACCTTTAACCATTTCGCCTCTGCCGACTTTCATAGTAAGAATGAAAATAACGACACGCTTCATGACAACTCGGCCAGCTGCCCTCTGTCCATCCGGACTCCCATTAATGTCATTTTGAAAGAGTAAGTAAGAACCGGGTTCTGAGTCGTAAACCCCCAACCACACTGCACCTCCAGCAGCCAAGTCTAGTGAGGTCACATGATGTTTGGCTACATGGGTAAGTGCCTGTATTGTAGTCACGCTTTCCTACTGTAGTTTATAAACACCAGTTTCTGTTACATTAAATGCTGGAAGGGTTGATGTTGTTCATTCTTGTTGCAGTGGACACTCAAATCAATACATCAGCTATCCAGACAGCAAGCTGCTAGAGCACGAATACAGGGTATCTCCTCCTCTGTCCTGTCAGTGTTGTTCATCTGTAGTGTGTGTGTTTGTGTGAACAAGTATCTCTGTCCTATTGATAGCCTGGAAAAGGAGTCTTTTATGACACAGCACCACATCCAGAGAGCCTCTGCTGCATTATGGGTAGCACTTTGGAGTCCACCATCCAGTCTTACTGTTGTCATCCACTCCACAGTTATGCTGTACTGCAATGAGGGGATGAAAACACTGGGGAGTAACGTGTAGAACATCTGCAGGAATAGCACAAGAACACGAAATTCCATGCTCACCTCCAGCAGTCAAACATTCATGTCCACAACTGCCCATGCAGGGTCAGAACGTATAGACATCTCAGGTCCCACAAACAGGAGAGCATGTGGCCACTGTGTTGCTCAACAGACAAGCGAAAGAAGGATTTGTGAATAAAGACAGCATTAAGAAGGTATGAGATAAACGTTTAACACCATCGAGGCTGTGGTTGTAGTACAAAAAGGCTACCTTATTAGGCGAAAAGATCACTGAATGTCACCTAGCACAGTCACCCTGAAAGCATATGGGGACAGTGCAGCCACTGCCAGATGCCACATAGGCTTACGCAGCAAACGGTACATCACAAGCAGTGAAGAACGTTATATTTTGTTATTTTTAGCTTGTGTTTATGTTTTATTAACAAAGGTGTGCAGCAGAAATGACTTGTGGTTTGCATGCATAAATTGGCCCAATGCCACAGCACACTACATCTGCATCACTACGAGACACTATTGTTAATCCTCTCTTTCTCCCTCTCCCTCCCTGTCTCTGTCCCAGGTGGAGAATATTGGAGAATTACCCGTGCCGCTGAACCTGAGCTTCGTCATACCAGTGGACCTGGGCTCTGGCCTCCATTGGAACACCTTTCTTCCAGACACAGTGAGCTCAGAGCACAGCAGGCCTCAGAGGAGCAGGAATTGCAAGGGTTTGGTGTTCCATTGCTTTTATTTTGTGTCTGTGTTCCACAGGATCAAAACAAAGCTACGTGTTTCCGCAGCAACATCACTGCAGGGGCCAAACAGGTGAGCCCTGAGTATTCCTCTGCATGCCATTCCTCATGCTGTTGAGCCAGGAATAAATATTTTTGATGGAAAACCAGCTTGTCAAAGATTTCTTTATGCACAAGTGTATAATTGAAATGAATGTGAGATGGGTTACTTTCCAAAATTTCATGTTCACACTGCTAGTTCTGTTTTAGTTGTGTTCTGGTACCTCCTGTCAGCTGATCGGCTGCACCGTGGCACTGCTGGCCAACAATGAGCTAATCACCTTCAGATTCTCTGGGGGCCTTACTGGGGATATGAAGGTAAGGCTGAGTTTGGGTACCGATTCCTCTTCTTCTTCCCTCACCCTATTTTCAGTATTATTGTGCTTACGCTGTAACTTGCTTATTGAACCTTGTTCAATATTTATGAGGAATTGGAGCTCTTTAGTTCAGTCACTGTGAAACCAGGCCCTTTGGGTTTATGTTGTGTTCATTGTTGCACAATGGTGCAGCGGGTAGCATGGATGCCTCCCAGCTCCTGGGTGCTCTGGCCTTTGGGCCAGGAAGTGAATTTGGTTATGGCTCAGCCTATGTGGAGTTTGCATGTTCTTCCTGTGTCTGCATGGGTTTCCTCCAGCAGCCCAAATATATGTTTCTGATCAGTTTATAACTAAATGCTCAGAAGCATGCGTGTGAGCAAGAGATTGGCCTTGTGATGGACTGATTCCTGCCCAGGGTGCACCTTGCCTTACACCAGTATAGGATCTGAGCCATCGTGACCCTGTAGTGGACAAGCAGTTAATGATGGGTGGAATGAATAATGGATGGATAGATGAATAAATGTATTGCCTTTCAGGTGGTTGGTGGCCAAATGAATGTGTCCAGTTGGGGTTCCTTGTCCTTCGATGAGGAGCAGTACACACAGTTCCCTACAGACTCATTCCACAGCCTAACTGTAAGTGTTTACCCTGTACCCCAACTTGACCTACTCACTCCAACCTGTCCATCCTCATTAGCTGACTTAGCCGGACTGCTACAGGTATCCTAACCGCAGCGAAGGTACGTTTTACCACATTCCTCCATGATCCTCACTTATTTATCCAAATGTTGTGGAAACTACTCACAGAGTTAAGTGCAGAATACACAGCACCTTCAGCTCAACAGAACTTTTAATGGGATTTGCATCACAACATTAAATGCATTCCCCAAAGCTTTGGACAGAAAGTATTTATAAATGAAGTAATTTAGTGAAAAAAAAAATTATTGATGTGAGATGGATGATGGGTGCCATAACCAAACTAAACATAACTAGTTGCAAGACTCATCCCTGACATCAGTATGCTTTGCTTTCTCAGATTGTTACCGTGCTGGAGGAGACTCCTGCCGCTCCCAACGCCCTCATCGCCATTGGTGTTTTTGCTGCTTTGCTGTTTTTGGCAATCATTTTTGGGGTCCTGTATAAGGTAGGAGTTCCCTCACTAAGGATTCTGGGTTTGGAGACTTAAGATAGGCTGGACAGGACACCGTCATTCACTTCCATGCAGATGTAGGCTGCCAATATCAGAGGCAGCTTTGTTCTAAACCCACTTTCAAACTTCACTTATTCATATAAACATGTTTATTTGGTCATTCAGTAAATATTTTAATTTTATAAAGCTGTATATGTGCCCAAGGAAATAACTGTTGACCTGTTTTTTTGGTGCCCAGAATGGCTTTTTCAAGCCAAACTTTTCAAAAGAAGATCTGACGCGTGATGACACAACTGTGCCCAATGATGATAGAGACACCATTCTGGAAGACATCCCCAGCAACAAAACATAAATATGCCAGAGGAGGCTTTCAGCTTGAGCTGAAGAGTCTTGAGTATCAGGAATCCCAACAAAGATGGGGAAGTGAGGGACCACCCAGCTGGTGACTCTGAATGATCTGTTTGTATCAGGCAATCAAGCTCCCACTGTTTACTGCATGGGTATGAATGCTGCATTGAAATTACTGTAGGTTTTTCAATATTTTTGTAAATTAGAATGCTCTTAGCTGGAATGTACTGGCAGCATAACAGCAAACATGCAACTACTACCAAAGAGCAGTATCCCATGAATAGATTATCAAACATTTTCAAGGTGTTTGCTGTAGTCACCCCAATAAAGATCCGGACCCTTGGTTCTTCACTTTACAGACACAATTAAGCTTAGTGGCTTGGTACCTAATTTTTTGGTCACTTTTACCACTAAACTACAAAAAATAGTTAATAATAGAGACTTCCCTTAATGTATTCACTATTGCGGTAAGGGTTTTAGATAAAATAATCTTGTCGATTTTAGTATTTTTAACTACAAGCTATATTAATTCCAACCCAAATTTTTGAAAATACGTTGTACAAACTCCTATTTATTATTGACGGTAAACAGATTTATCCCATAAAATGTACAGTATTCCTCATCTTGCTGAACAACAGCACACAGGAAAACAATACAAGAGCTGCAAATAATGTGGAAGTGAGTTGCCTTAAGGCAGTTCTACACTCCTATTTGGGTGCACTTTACTGCCATCTGTTGTTTGGCTGTTTAAATATTGGTTCATTTTACTCTGCAGGAGACATTTTTGTAAATGCAATTAAAAATATACAGAAAAAATGTAATTTTTTTATTTCTTTCACATACTGATTCCTTCCACACATTCCCAATAGTTCTGTTCCACCACCGACATTGCCAGGCTGATGATTTCATGTAACTACACAACATGCAGGATCAGCAAGGTAATTTGACTGTTACTACAGGTAGCTGCTAACCTAAACCAGGCACTTCCGAGTCATAGATGGTGTGTGTGTGTGTGTGTGTGTGTGTGTGTGTGTATACACTGACTGCTCTATACAAAGGCACTCTTTTCGAGGGTTTCCATCTCTCAGCAGCGAACATGGTTGTCTGACTTGCTACATGACCAACTAACACTCAACCATTAGGCATCGATGTCAACTGTTTTAAGTGTAAAAACATTCTGTCTAGTGGTTAATACCATCCCAGGAGTAACATTAGGCATTATTAGTCTCATTCAATTAATGACAGTAATTCCTGTTTGACATTAATCCCCAAAATCTAGAACGCCTAAACCTCAAGACACCTTGAAGGTTATTCTGCTCATCCAGTCAAGGAAAGGACCCCAGGCAAAGAAGGACAGATATGCAGGGTGTTCTACCCAAGAAACCACCGTTTCTAGGAAGGAAACTAGCATGCAATTCCACAAATGCATTTGGAAATCATGAAAAAAAAAAAATTACTGCAGCTTAAAATAAAACAAAAAAAAATAAAAATGCACCATGTGAATATCTCTGACACTAAACATGACCTGCAGAATTAAACCATGACATTTACAGCTTTTTGGTTATTTTCAGGAGGCAAACCAATGTATTAAATCCCTCAAACTAAAATAATACAGTATTTGCGCTTCTCCTGAGATTTTATGAGAAGACATTGAAACGGCAGCAGAACCTACACTCTACGTTTTTTCAAAATTCGCTGAATAAAAAGAATTCATCCTTCATACGAAAATAAGGCAAAGCAAAGATTGTGTGTGAGGTGACAATAAGAGTAGCCAGATGTGAGATAAAAGTATGTTCAGTTATGAATGTATGGATGTGTACGCAGGTGTGGGATTGTGGCCTGTTAGAAACCCAGGGGGTGCAGGGTCACGACCCCACCGTTATCCACCAGCGCGGAAGAGATGGCCCTCAGGTTCCTAAAGAGCTGCTTGCTGGAGCTGGACCTCAGAGCCTTCATGTCAGCCAGGACCCGACCATGAGCCTTCAGGGTGGACAGAGAGCCGAGAAGATGACAAGGACGGTAAGGGGAGGAAAGGATCAAGCAATAAAACACAGAGAGCAGCAAGAGCGAGGAACACAGAACAGACACAAAAGAGTGTTTAGATTCACAGGGATACAGTGACACACTACACTCCAGTGACCAGGGACCAAAATGGTTCAAGTCCCAGTGTTGATGATCAAGTCCCATTAGAGATAATAACCGTGTGAAATACTGTAGTGAAAAAGAGGCAGCAATCTAACAATCAGAGCTGGTACTCTTGAACTTGAAATAGGTTCAATTCCCACCCCCCACCCCGCAGATTCCAAGATCAAGGTATTTGTACTGAACTGATACAGTGAAAATTAAGCTTGTGTATAAATGGGTAAATGCTGTATTGGGCCAAATATAAGACGGCAATGTGTCTGGGATCTACACCTAAAAAAAGATGGGGTCATCTTACATTTGAGGACTAGATCTATAAAGGCCATATACTGTATAACACCAGTAGGTGGCATGACATCCACTGGCACCAATTATCGGCAGAAATAATCAACTAGAGTTTTGAGTGTGAAAGATGGCGTAACCTTGAGATGGTTTGGAAAACAAGAAGCTCAAAATTAGGCTAAATTAACCAAGGACTTACGAGAGTTACAATGGCAATTTTAAGATAATGGAGATCAATGAGGCAAAGGTGTCAAACATCTCTCAAGTAGCAAAGAAATATAAAGTTACAGAACGCTGCGTTCAAAGAAAATGCAAACAGTTAGTGAAAATCCTTGCATGGTCCCAAAACCAGTCACTTCCAAGAGCTTGACAGAAGAGTGGCTGAGTAATGCACTTGTTACCATTAAATGCTATTTAGCCAGGTCAGGCTTATTACCAGTTACCATTAGCCAAAATGAATTAGGCTGAGGAATTTGAACTATGCAATACTGACTATAATGTTTCATCTGCACTTAACGCACTTAAAATATTACAAGGCTAACATTTGAATATGTTGTTGTTAAATTAGATAAAAAAGCACTTTTTCTGTCTAAAGTTAAGACTTAATGTTCCAAAATAGAGTGTTGTAAAAGTAGGGGTCGCCTTACAATCAGAATCATCTTATATTCGGTCCAATACAGTAGTAACACTAAGTTGCTTTGGAGAATAAATAATAAAGGTGCAGATCAGAACACCTTTCAAAGAGCAAAGTGACTGGAATGTTCACTCACCTCGATACACCAGGTCTCACACAGTACTTTCTCATGCTGGGCAGAGGGCAGCTCCTGGCTGAGGGAACGAGAAGCCCTGTAGAACAGACAAAAAATTTCTATTTGTGTATAGGGGTAAGGCAGTGGCTAGCAGTGCTGTCTTGCAATTAAAGGTCCCGGCTGCTCTGGAAAAATCTGTAAGACAAATGAATAAACAGCAGTGTATGTGCAGGCCTGTCCCACCTGGACAGGACGACCACCATGGCGTACAGATCGATGGCGCTGTCAGCTACTCTCTTCAGCACAAACTGTTCATCTGAAAAACACAACAGGGTCTTAACCAAGGTTACAGCTACACTAGGAGACTACAGTAAAATCAGAAGCAAAACTACAGTAATTGAGCATACGGTTACACAGTCAGCTGGTGGGGACACAACCTGAACCTCTGGCAATAACACCTGCATAACTGCAAATGACCCATGAAGCAGCACTCCTACAAGTCCGATTGCTGTGTCTCCTATTGTACTTACCAATGATCTTCTTGCCGTGTTTGAGGAGCATTTCCTCAACGGTCACTCCAAACTCTTCAATGGCTTTCACTGTCTACAAGAATGAAGAGGAATTCAGGAGACACCCCATACATCATTAGAAGGTGGGGGATGTAACACACATGCACTCACTCACCAGGTCCCCGCTCTGGGCCAGCTCAGGATGAACAGTCCCCTGCAGAGTGAGTCCAGAGGCCAGACCAGCTCTCCTGCATGCCAAATACAGGATGCAAGTGGCAGGAGCCAGTGTGTGTTAACCATCAAAAAACATTAGAACTGAATATATGATAGTGTGCACATACTATATATAGTATAACCATATATAAAACTCCACACACACACACACACACACACACACACACACACACACACACACACACACACACACACACACACAGTTACGGTTCTTGTTTTTTTTTTCTGGTGGGGAACTGTCGTGTTCCTGTTCGCGCGGTCTCTCCATAGGGGTTCGACGTTTGACAGGTCCGTCAGAGCCAGGATTGGTCCGTCGGCGGATGACGTCACCCCTGCAAACGCTTATCTGTGCGGACCACCATGGAGGCAGCAGCAACAGCTTCGTCTTGATCGTGCTTTCTGGCAATCTATGTCTAGCGGGGTGATTTTTGCTGTTTGCCCTTATTTTGTACTGTGTTAGTACTAGGGAGTACACACCCCTTTATTTTCCTGTTGCTAACACGTAGCAATCTGTTGTATTCTCAACCATGTTAAAAACATCAGGCGTAGGGGCGGTTTCCCATCCTTTCTATTTGTTTGGTGATTTCTGTAGTGGAGGTCGACTGAAGTACAGGAGAGTATACAGAGGAAGAGGCTGGCGAAGAAGAAGTGGGATAGACAGAGAGATGAAGAATGTAGACAGGAGTACAAGGAGATGAGGCGTAGGGCGAAGAGAGAGGGGGCAAAGGCTAAAGAGAAGGCTTATGGTGAATTGTATGAGAGGTTGGACACTAAGGAGGGAGAAAAGAACCTGTACCGATTAGCTAGGCAGAGGGACCGAGCTGGGAAAGATGTGCAGCAGGTTAGGGTGATAAAGGATAGCAAGGGAAATGTAATCACAAGCGAGGAGAGTGTGTTGAGCAGATGGAAAGAGTACTTTGAGGGGTTGATGAATGAAGAGAACGAGAGAGAGAAGACTGGATGATGTAGGGACTACGAATAGGGGAGTGCAATGGATTAGCAAGGAGGAAGTTAGGACAGCTATGAAGAGGATGAAGAATGGAAAGGCTGTTGGCCCAGATGACATACCTGTGGAAGCATGGAAGTGTTTAGGACAGATAGCAGTGGAGTTTTTAACCAGATTGTTTAATGGAATCTTGGAAAGTGAGACGATGCCTGAGGAGTGGAGAAGAAGTGTACTGGTACCTATTTTTAAGAATAAAGGTGATGTGCAGAGCTGTAGTAACTACAGAGGGATAAAACTGATCAGCCATAGCATGAAGTTATGGGAAAGAGTAGTGGAAGCTAGGTTAAGAAGGGAGGTGACAATTAGTGAGCAGCAGTATGGCTTCATGCCGAGAAGGAGTACTACAGATGCGTTGTTTGCTCTGAGGGTGTTGATGGAGAAGTACCGAGAAGGTAAGAAGGAGTTGCATTGTGTCTTCGTGGACTTAGAGAAAGCATATGACAGGGTACCTAGAGAGGAGCTGTGGTATTGTATGAGGAAGTCGGGGGTGCCAGAAAAGTATGTAAGAGTGGTACAGGATATGTACAAGGACAGTGTGACAGTGGTGAGGTCTGCAGTAGGAGTGACGGATGCTTTCAGGGTGGGGGTAGGATTACATCAAGGATCAGCTTTGAGTCCTTTCTTGTTTGCAATGGTAATGGACAGGTTGACAGATGAGATCAGACAGGAGGCACCGTGGACTATGATGTTTGCAGATGACATTGTGATCTGTAGTGAGAGTAGGGAGCAGGTTGAAGAGACCCTCGAGAGGTGGCGATATGCTCTAGAGAGAAGAGGAATGAAGGTCAGTAGGACTAAGACAGAATACATGTGCATAAATGAGAGGGAGGACAGAGGAATGGTGAGGATGCAGGGAATAGAGTTGGCGAAGGTGGGTGAATTTAAATACTTAGGATCAACAGTCCAGAGTAATGGGGAGTGTGGAAGAGAGGTGAAGAAGAGAGTACAGGCAGGGTGGAGTGGGTGGAGAAGAGTGTCAGGAGTGATCTGCGACAGAAGGGTACCAGCAAGAGTGAAAGGGAAGGTCTACAAGACGGTAGTGAGACCAGCTATGCTTTATGGGTTGGAGACGGTGGCACTGACCAAAAGACAGGAGGCAGAGCTGGAGGTGGCTGAGTTAAAAATCTTAACATTTGCATTGGGTGTGACGAGGATGGACAGGATTAGAAATGAGTATATTAGAGGGTCAGCACAGGTTGGACGGTTTGGAGACAAAGTCAGAGAGGCGAGATTGCGTTGGTTTGGACATGTGCAGAGGAGAGATCCTGGATATATCGGGAGAAGAATGCTAGGGATGGAGCTGCCAGGCAAGAGGAAGAGAGGAAGGCCTAAGAGGAGATTTATGGATGTAGTGAAGGAGGACGTGCAGGTGGTGGGGGTGACGGAGAGAGATGCAGAGGACAGGAGGAAGTGGAAGCTTTTGATCCACTGTGGCGACCCCTAACGGGAGCGGCCGAAAGAAGAAGAAGGAGGTCGACTGGGCTCGAGTTTGTCATTTTTCTTTTCTTTCGTGGACCAAGTCGGAATGTCCGTTTTGTCTTGTTGTTGTGTTTTGAGTTGGGAACCGCCTATGTTTTGTATAACTGTTTTGCGCCTGCTTTCTGGTTTTTGTTTGATTAGGTATCTGTATATAATTTCATCACCCCCCCAATGTAAATAAATGTCACTTGGTCACTGTATCGGGTTCATTGTCAAAGAAGGTTCTTCCCCTACCACCTACAGTTTCTCCCGTTTCCTTTAAAATGCGACGATCCTTAAAATTGGTCCCCTAGCCAACGAGCCGGGTCGTAACAACACACACACACACACACACACACACACACACACACACACACACACACACACACTTCAACGCTCCCTGACCTGCGTGCCCTCTTATTTATCTCCCCAACCAGTAGTCCAGCATTCCCCAGCGGGTTCTTCAGCGCCTTCTGCAGGCTCTTCAGTTGGTTCCCAGCATTCTGCCAACAAAGAAAATGACCTCCTTCACTTTGAATATTGACAACACACACACACACACACACACACACACACACACACACACACACACACACACACACACACACACACACACGAGTGATGATGGTGTAAACATTGTACATAGTACCTGGAAGCCATTGAGTGCCACAAAAAGGCGGAGAATGTCGTTTGTGCCCTCAAAGATTCGGAATATCCTCAAGTCCCTCATGACTCGTTCCACACCAGCATCCTACACATGCACACACAGAAAGTCCAACATTACAATCAGACATTCTGCTTTCTTTTGAATGTTGGCATGAGAATGTCACCTAGACCCACCTTCATGAAGCCCATTCCTCCCATGATCTGGATGCACTCGTCAGTCACCAACCAGGATGCTTCCTGTGAGCAGAACACAAGCTGCTCATGACCTGGAGCAGCAGTGCCAACCAGACTCTGAAGGAGGCACTTTCCCTCACTTGCAGTATGATGAGCATACTCACCGAGGCAAAGATCTTGCTAATGGCAGCCTCTATTTGGAACTCTGATGCACCACTGTCCATGTTGCCACTGACCATGTAAGCCATGGACTGAGGGAAATGGTACATAAATAAAAAGAGAAGAAATTAAATACAACTTCATAGAAAAACAAGCTCCTTATCTTATAAACATATTATAATTTTAAGATACATGCATTTTCCCAGTATATTTACATCTTTTCAACTACATCTTCTACACACATCTCTGTTCTATAACACAACCTGTGCACATTCCCAGCCAAATGTGGCAGTGAACAGGACCCACATAGACTAGCAGCATGAAGTCATCTAATTCAACTCAATTCCTCAGTGTTTATAGCTGTTTGGTGGTTCTCAATGCTACTAATCAATAACAAGATGAGGAATGTTGCATATATTTCTGTGACAAATCACTCTGTAGCAGGCACTGGAGCTTAAGGAAGATTTTTTTTAAAAATGTTAAGATATCATTAATAAGCACAACAAAACATTTGTGTGTATTCTAGCTTGATTTAACATTCAGCAAAATCATGGAACATTGGTTTTATTATGCTTTCACTGACTGTGTTCAAAAGTTGATGCTTGGTGTGATTATTATTTTTCTACATGTATGAGAGTGCAGCACGCTTTGGGAGTGTCACACCTCATCGAAACTGACTCCACCAGTTAAGGTGCAGAAGGATACAACCAGGCTGTTCTTTATCCCCTGTCCACGAACATGTGACCAGTCTCCAGTCACAGTCCCTATTACCATTCTTCTTATTATTATCATCATCATCATCATCATCATCTAAATCAGAATTAGATTTATTTGGCCAAGTATGTATACACATACAGGGAATTTGGTTTTGGTTCCCAACGGCTCAGTTTTCACTAGACAAACACAACACACATACATATAGTACATATTATTATTATTCTTTTTTTTTTTTTTTTTTTTTAAAAACAAGTGTCTTCTAGCGTCTACTTACAGTTATTTACCCCCTTGTACAGCAGATTAACTTTTACTGCAAAAATTCTTTGCTCAAGATTACTACAGCAGGAAATATGATTCAAATCCATAATATCAAGAGCACAGCAGCAGTGCAAACAACTATGTTGGTGCCTTTTCTCAGCAGCAAAAGGAAACCAAGAAAACGTTAGCTGTGAGTGTCGGGCTAAGCCTTGGGAAGTCATGCCAGGACACTGACCTCAGTCACATAGTGCAGCATGGCCATCCGAGCCATCTTCTCCTGGATCAGGCCAAAGTTGTGAATTTTATTTCCAAACTGCGTCCTGTTGACTGCATGGTCCACCTGGGAGGATTTGTGCAAACCAGAGAGGAATGAAGTAGGAGTAAATCACAGGGTATAGGCAATACTGAGTCACCGTCAAGGTAAGGGCCTGAACCACTACCAATAACTACGCTTTAGCTACTAATTTACAGTTGAGAGAATACAATGCCCCACAAAATCATAAAACTGATACCATTTTAGCAAAACATTTGAGAAATATAATACATACAGAGCCTTACAAAAGTATTCAAATTCCTTAAAGGTTATCAACAGTGTCTGGATTACAAATTATATTAACGCATATTTTTCCAATCCGTTTTTTGTTAAATCATATGCTCCAGCACTACATTTTCAAACCCTTCTTCTTCTTCTTCTTCTTCCGGCTGCTCCCGTTAGGGGTCGCCACAGCGGATCAGTTGCTTCCACTTCTTCCTGTCCTCTGCATCTCTCTCCGTCACCCCCACCACTTGCATGTCCTCCTTCACCACATCCATAAATCTCCTCTTAAGCCTTCCTCTCTTCCTGTTGCCTGGCAGCTCCATCCCTAGCATCCTTCTCCCGATATATCCAGAATCTCTCCTCTGCACATGTCCAAACCAACACAGTCTCGCCTCTCTGGCTTTGTCTCCAAACCGTCTAACCTGGGCTGACCCTCTAATATACTCATTTCTAATCCTGTCCATCCTCGTCACACCCAATGCAAATGTTAAGATTTTTAACTCAGCCACCTCCAGCTCTGCCTCCTGTCTTTTGGTCAGTGCCACCGTCTCCAACCCATAATGCATAGCTGGTCTCACTACCATCATACAGACCTTCCCTTTCACTCTTGCTAGTACCCTTCTATCACAAATCACTCCTGACACTCTTCTTCACCTCTCCTCCACACTCCCCATTACTCTAAACTGTTGATCCCAAGTATTTAAATTCATTTACCTTCGCCAACTCTATTCCCTGTATCCTCATCATTCTGCTATCCTCCCTCTCATTTATGTACATGTATTCTGTCTTAGTCCTACTGACCTTCATTCCTCTTCTCTCTAGAACTACATTTTCAAACCCAAAGTAAGCTATTTGTTTGTAGATACTTCAGAGACAGAAAAACTTAAATGTAGTGATCGCATAAATATTAAAACCCCTGAGCTTTGGAAAGTCCAAGTTCATACAGATGAAAATCTAATTCCTAAAATGGACATGGAACACTCTCTTATTTGGACATATCTGTTTTATACCACTAAAGTAACAACCACATTTTCTAGATTAAAAAAATGCATAATTATTAATTAAAATATACCTATGAGCACATTCCTTAAACTGAGCTTTTGTGAATATGGTCCAAAAACATGATACGTTTATTAAAATGCATTGTCCTTTACTGTATACTGTGTTAACTGGGCAATAAATGTATGACCCTGATCTCATGGATATCACACAAACATATGCGCTTATGTGTAGGACAGCAGGACGGCACTCACAGCCTTGGCAATGATGCCCTTCATGGTGCCAGCGAGTGCAGCCGCCATGCCGAAGCGCCCATTATTCAAAATGTTCATGGCCACCTTGAAGCCACCGCCAACTTCGCCGAGAACACACTCAACTGGTACGCGTACACTGTCAAAGTGCACCTCTGCTGTGTTTGATGCCTTGATGCCCATCTTCTTCTCTGCAGGGCCACTGTTAGGCAGAAAACAGAAAAGAGATTCGTGAAAACGGCGGTCAAGGTGGTCAACCCCACCCTTTCCAAACTGTCTCACTCCTTCTGACACCTTGTAACTCCACCAAAGCTTCTTTCCACAATGAACGCCGTGATCTTGTCCTTCACCTCTCCAGTTTTCTCATCCTTCACCGGTGTCTTTGCAAAAACGGTGAAGATCTCTGCCAATCCTCCATTGCTAAGCAAGACATAGTGGGAGGGGGATGAGACAACCAGGAAGACACCCACAGTATTGTCTTCAGAAAATGAAGTTTCATTCATTGGGCTCATGCTTTTCTGCAAACCAAATAACAAGTTTAAGCTATCCATAAGTATATTTACAAAAAACACAGAACTCAACTCACAGTGTTCAACGGTGGGTTTTGGGATCGGTAGTGTAGGAAGCACCGTTCACCCTTAGGCTATAGCTTTTGGCAGTCACATTCCCAACCGAGGACCTAAACATGGTCCATTCAGACTCGATGTTTCGAACCTCACTTTGAAACAAGTGAGAAATTTCACACATTGATCTGTTTGCCAGCCATTCTTAGGTCTACACAGCAGGCAACTGTATATGTTAAATCCTACTCACCACCAAACAGTGATCAGTTAACAGTCACAGTTTTCCTCTCTACATCCAAAAGCCAATGTGAGACAACCCTCTCCTCCAGTGGGGAGAGCTTAGTCACAAGCCCTCAGCTGAAGGTAGTGCACATTACCTCCACACCTGCCTGTGCCCTTTCATAAAGAGGAACTCCAAAAAAAATGAGACTACCCTGATACGGGAGATGTAGCTGATACTCCTCCACATCCGGCACGTGCATGTCAGAGGGGTAACATTCCATAATCCCAGACTCACCGTTTCCACTGCCAGGGTCCATACAGTCTAGGTTCGCCCCACTCAAGCCTGTCCCTTGGGGTAAGAATTCCACCCAACCTCCTTGAAAGTGGTCAAATTGTGATTTTGAGCTAAGCCCGAGTCCATGCTATGTGGGTCACCTGGTCAACAGGTGCTTGCCAAGCAACACAGCGCCAGAAATACTATGACTGGCATTTATTTATTTAATACCCTTAACACTGTTTATTTAGCTGATTGCTAAACTCATTTGTGTGTTTTTCTCAAAAGCAACTTACAATACACTTATAACTGCTGGCAGATATACTGATACAATGGAAGTTTTGGAGAAGGGGAGGGGGCGCAGCATTTCTGAGATGTACGGGAACAATTTGATCAAGCATGCTTTCTTTATGACAGCTGTACATATGTGAAACTTTTTCAGAAACTATCCAGCAAATAAGCAGAAGTGCAGTATGTGTCAATTGTGTTTTTTTTTCCATTGCTAGGTATATTGCCCAGACACTGAAAAACATTTCCGTGTCAAATCGGTTGTTTCTTGTAGTTGCAGCTACAAAATATGGTCAAGAACCCAAGGTGAAGTACTTTTTAAATACATTCTCTCACCATGATCCCCCATTATACTGCAACCATCCCTCTTTTCTCCGATCAAATATTTAATTCTCCTGTGGAGCCTAAAGCAGCATAGAAGTATGGCACCATTTTTCATGCATGAAGGAAATGCAACACAATAAACAAGAGTTGAAAGATCACACATTTGTATTGCATTTCCATCTGTTAAAGTAGACTTTAATGCTGCTTTGTGTTAATAAGCTGTCCTAGTCGCAAGCCCTCTGCTTCTGGTAAAGTAGGACACCAAGACCTTGCATTGAATGAGCTGTTGATGAAAACAGAATGAATTAAAGTGTTGCAGCAAATTTTTAATTCACTGTAGCTTTATCTGTTGTTTTTAACTAAACCTAATCTGTGCATAAATAGTGGACTTAAGCTGTATCGTTAAAATTTTTCTGATTGTGTTTTAGCCCAAGGACTTACGGTCCCAGTTGTGTTCGTGACTTGAGCTACTGACACTGATTTATCCATTTTCACATCTGAGTACTTTTTTTTGTATCACTCCAGATACAAATACTTTGATCAAGGGTACTTAAAACAGCAGGTGGGACTCGAATCCAATCACTTCTTGCACAAATCAGCAGTTGTAACTGCTATGCCTCCTGCTGCACCAGCCTTGCAGGATCTGAATGTACAACCTCCAAATTAACAGTTCATAATCTAGTACGTTGCTAGATTATCTAGTTCTACTTTAGCAATAACAGGCAAGCTAGTCAATCCTCTCGATACACAAACTTGCTGCCACATGGAGAGTAAATGTTCTTTCTTCTGGTTTAGATCCACTGAGCACCCTTGGTGTGTGTATGTGTGCGTGTGCGCGCACATGCACTACCTGATCCAGATTTTCCCTCCATTGAGGGTGTAGTACTTTCCACAGGGTGAAAGGACAGCTGTGGTTTTAATGGAGGCAGCATCTGACCCGCTAGCCGGTTCTGTCAGGCAGAAGGCAGCTATGGTCTCCCCTGCGGAATACCAGAGTAGCAGCAGGGCATCAGACTTAGCAATATACAGTCTGTTTACTTGCAGGTTTATGTTAATTGCTAGAGGAAAACCAGGTGAGGCAGTGGTGAGAGGTGCAGCCTTTTAACTCAAAGGTCCCAGATTCAAATCTCACCCCTGTTATGGTACGCTTGAGCAAGGTACTTATCCTGAACCAACACAGTGAGAATTAACTTGTAGTATAAATTGGTAAAATACTGTATGTACCTTAATATTGCACACTACTTTGGAGAAAGGTGTCACAAACAAATGAAAGTAAAAATAATTCCTTCTAGATGAGATTCCTTCCACCAGATGAGCTCAACAACTATGCAATCTCCATAAAAATTTCAAAAACACGCTCATAAAAATGTGTATGCAAGCCTAAATAGGCACACAAGTGAGTCTATACATCAACACACAAAGATGCTTAATTTTATTTACTCATTTACCTGCCCCATTTCTCCTAAGCAACCTATAACAAACTACTAAGACTGATTTACCTACATTTAAACAATGATTTACATAGTTTGCAAAGTATTTTTTACTGTATCAGTTCAGGATAAGTACCCTATTCAAGCATAAAGGATTCAAATTTAGGACCTACACATTTGCATTCTACAGTTCTAATCATTACGCCACCTAATGGACCATACAGATATTTGCATTTGCAGATACAGACGGAACAGTAACGAAAGAGCTCAGACAACCCAGCTGTCTGACCCGTTTACCTGAGGCCAGCTTGGGCAGATACTTCTCCTTCTGGGCCTGGTTGCCAAACAGCAGGATGCCCTTGAAGCCAATAGACTGATGTGCACCCAAGGTGATGCCCACGCCCAGGTCATACATGCCCACAATCTCCACGAGCCGTGCGTACTGCAAGACAGAGGGAGGAAGGGGGACAGACAGTGGACACTGAAAACAGGATGGACAGCTGCAGGAATGTCCTCACTCCTCTAGACCATTGTGTCTCTTGCCAACTTCGTTTCAACACTCCAGCACCTGACATTTTCTCCTTACCAGCCCCACCCACTTCACACTCCCACTTACCTGTGTATTGGTGAGACCAAGCCCACCAAGATCAGTAGGGACCTGGAGGCCAAAGGCCCCTAACTCCTTTAGACCCTCCATGGTCCCGTCCTCCACTTTCTCCAAGGCATCGTTCTTCATGGGGTCGTTCACCTCCTGCAGATCGATCCAGCAGGGGAGGGCAGGATCAAGGAGAGATGTTAAATATCGCAGTCTACCACCAATGACAATGTTCATTAACAGAATAGGCAAGAGCAGAAACTGTTGCACTGAAATGCACCGAGAAATAATCCACACTCATGTGAACATCATAAATGATCAACTAAAGTATTTCACATAGTTTTTAGGAAAATGTCAGGCTGGTAACTGAACACTTATTTACAAAAAATAAATAAAATATGGGCTTTGTAATGCTGGCCATTCAGTATGCATTGGCTCCTGAACTTATAGACATGTTTAGGACCACAGATCTGCTCATGATGTTTTTTTTGTTATTCACTGGATATTTAATATAAAAATCTTGCTTTTAGTTACAATAACTATAAAAATACTTCTAATATTTTTAGGAACTTTGAGTAACACAAAAATAAAAACTCACTTCAAACAGTAGTAGGTAAAAATATGCATTCTTCACAGCTGTGTCCAGATTTATTCACTTTATTACACTGTGATTCTATTTTCATGCTCCTTACTGATATCTATTGGGTAGGTGATTAACCACAGGTCACATTAACTCAATTGAAAATGTTAGAAAGCAATGAAAACAATCAAATAGAATGCAATGGAAAATGTCTGTTATCAAAATTGTAATTTTACCATTTTAAGTATAAGAGTAAGGGTATATGTAAAGATATAGAGTAAAATGTAAGGAGGGAGGGTAACTTACATTAAAGAATTTGGAAACAGGACCGACAAGCTCTCGAATGAACTCTGACTGCTCCGTGTTCAGCACTGCATCAGAGCATCACCATGGTTATCATACAACAGGAGCAAGACAGAAAGCTGGTTTTCACAAAACAACATGCTACAGTGATGCTCTCAGCAACATTTGTCATCTTTGTTTTTTGTGCTTCCTCTTGGCTTTGTGTCTCCAGTGAAACAACATTACTTTGATGTTCTTGAGATGTTCTTATAGTCTTACTGCATTCGCTTTGCTATGTTGCTCACCTGAAGGGAAAGGGAACACTTGAGACGTGTTGAGCTGACCCTTAAACATGTTCACAGCAAAGGATTTGGATTCCTGAGGAACACAAAGGGCAAAAAAAGAGGTGTTACTGCAGAACACGTGGCATGATACTTTACCCCAGTGGGTTTTCAGAGTCAGGATAAGTATCAATCCTCTCTCAGACTCCCAGGTTATCACACTGTTAAAGAAAGTGGTGAATGCTGACCTATGATTATTGACTGCAGTGCAGTCCACTGAACTGCTTCACCTTTTAGGTTCAATCTACCTGACCACTGTGGCACTTTTCTCAGCTGTTTGTCTTATTTCCCCTAGCTAAAATTCCTGCATAGCTACGTGAGACCCTGGTTAACACATATGGCAAATGTTTAGTTGAAGTCATTGAGGCTAAAGGTGACAAAATTAATTATGAATATACATTTTATCACCTTCTACGAGAAGGACATTACATAAAAACAATAATAGTGTAACTTTTTCCTCTTAGGCTTAATTCATATACTAGCAAAAATTAATAAAAAAATTGATAAAAGCTGGAAAAAAAACTGGAAAGGGAATTTTTCACAGCACCGTGTGTGTAAATGCCACAGCCCACCAAGATCACTGGTAAGAACCTCAGCAAAAACCTCTACAATTGTTTATTATTTAAAATCTGCCTTCTTTCTAAAACTGAATCATTGTTACAGGACACACTGTAATGCAACTAATGAAAAGTGCAAAGATATTTAAAGCCAACAGGCCTATGCCGTGGACTTTGAGCTGTGTACTGCTGCTCCACATTTCCTGTGATAAACTGTGTTTAGCTGTTGCGCGGAAACAGCACACTCCTCATACTGACAACGCACCACGGCGAGCGACTTCTTCTCAGCAGCCACCTTGGCAGAAGCATCGCTTCCCACGGCAGACTTGTCCAGCACTGCCTGCAGTCAGAACAGGGGATGGGGAAAAATGATGGCGGCAAAAGAGGAAAAGGGATGAAGGGCAAGAGGTGACACATATTCAAAGCAGATTAATGTATAAGAGGAGAAATGTTCATAACAGCTTTAAGCAGTACGCCACCTCCCGGTCTTTTTTCCCGCTTACTGCATCAAAAACATCGCAACTATGCAGAAACATCATTCTGCTGATTTCACTACTAAAGCAAAAACAATTAGTGGAGTCAATAAGTTAATGTGTACAGTGGAAAGACATGACATAACTTATGAAGATAACAGACATGATGTGCGCAAATGAGATTATCCAGAATGAAGCTACATTTGTCATCCCGGCAGTCAGTGGCCTGTGCAGCTGTCCTCACGTGGTCAACACTGAACACTGCCAAGACTGCAGGCGCGTAAAAATACAGCAAATATCACCTTGCTGCTACACCATTAACACGGCTGTTTGGGCCCAGCGCTGTCAGGGTCACTCCAATGTTAGAACCAGCGTGACTTCGTGTCCGGAATGCAGCACAAGGCGAGCGCCACCACTGGCATCCTCGTCCCCTGACACCTCCCCTCCACCCCGCCGAAAGTGACGTCACGTGAACTTTGCTCCACTTACTGAGGAAAGGTGTGCGCGAGCCCAAGCGACGCACGAGTCCGTTTAAGACAGAAAAGTCGAACCGACATTGAGTTTCCATGCACATGACATCGAGATTAATTCTGCGCCATAAACACAGGGACAGGACACACTGCGTTCCCTCCACTCACATTCACCTCAGAAACAACATGGACCGCGTTTGAAAGCAGTGTGATAAAAGCAGTATCGCCGAGCACTGTTGGCGGGAGGGAGCGAGCGAGCGAGCGAGACGGTCATCGTACCTCAGCCGCCTGACTCGCATAGAGGCGCACCCCCGCGGCGGCTCTCTGGCACCTGAACACATATGGGCAATGACAACCGTCAGGGAAAAGTGTCACTGCGCACATTTCAGCATTTATCCTTATTTAAAATAGACACCAAAACGACACGTGACACAAGTGACACGCCCGTTTGAGAAGCGGACAAGTGCATGGAAACAAAACGTTTAAACGAGTTTGCTTTAAAAGAAAACGTGCGTTTCTCTCACCCGGGGGCGACCGCGGGGAGCCGCAGGGCAGCGCCGCAGAGCGCCGGACTCAGGACCACCGCGCGTACGAACATGGTCCACCTGGATCACCTGGCTGGTCAACTGGTTACAACAATAACAGCGCTGGCGAAGAGCGAAACAACAAATGCGAGATCCGGGCCGGAATGACCGCTCGTGGCTCCGCCCCTGTCGACCAGAACACGTAGAAGCACAGAGTCAAACTTTCTACAAGAAATGCTTCGTTTTATTTTACGCGCATTTCATAATCGTGGGCACGCTTTAACAACAACATGTCTAAAAAAAAAAGCATCAGAGTACTATGTACTTAACAGAATACGTTATTCTGTCAAAGAATATTTGTTATAAGATTTTTGTCTCTACTTTTTCCTCTACTGTACGCAGCTCTAGTATTTCTATATCTGAGGACGCATTTAACGTGCAAAACCATTGGACAGACCGTTATCGTTGTGTCATGGGAAAAGTAGTTTTATAGGAGTTGTGCTGGACTGCATTATCCTGACAACAGTAATTTGATGCTTTCTCCATAAAATTATTCAAGCCACTTTTATCATGACGCAACAACACCTGTCAGATTTCTCTCTGTAGATTTTACTGCCAAATTGACAATTGTCAGCCATTTTATTTCTTAACCTGGGGAGTCACAGTGGGCCAGTAGCAACACCTCCTCACCATTTTTTGTGTATTTTACTGACTAGCGTCAGACATTAGCAGTGTTCACCTTAAACTAGTGAAGCAGTTTCAGTTTTTACCACCAACTCATATGGAAAGGACATTATCTTGCAATTATACAACAAAAAACTTGGAAAGTCCTACAAGAAGACATCATCCAACCAGAGAGAATTTATAATAGAGCACAACAACACAGGTCCAATTCATCCAAAAGACTCAGCAGCAATAACCATTGTTTAATTTTTTAGTAATGATCCCTTTCTTGCTAGTAGAATACCTGATACTCCCATCATTGAACATAAAATGAGTAAACCCCACATTAGTAACCAATTGGTTGTCAATTTTGTGAATAGAGTAGAAACTTGGAAATACTACTTCAGGGGAACTGCCACCAACTGAATGTCAGCAAAACTAAAGCGCTGGTAGTGGACTTTGGTAGGCGACAGCAGTGGTCCTACACCCCCCTTAAAATCAACGGGACTGCAGTGGAGAGGGTGAGCAGCTTCAAATATCTGGGTGTTCACATCACAGGATTTGACATGGACCGTATACATCCGAGCTCAAGCCAGTAAAGCAAAGCAGCGTTTTTACCACCTCAGACAGCTGAGAAAGCTTTGGATCTCTCTGGCGATCCTTAAAACATTCTACTCTGGTGCTGTACAAACTATCCTGACTCAGAACATCACCTCCTGGTTTGGGAATAGCTGTGCTTGCGACATCAAAGCACTGCAGAGAGTTATCTGGGTGGTGGAACGCTACACCAGATCTGATCTGCCATCCCTACAGGACATCTGCACCAGGAGATGCAGGACCAGAGCGACTAGGATCATCGGTGACCTGTCTCATCCCAGCAACCATCTATTCATCTTGCTGAAATCAGACAAACGTTTCAGAAGCATTATGGCCAGAACAGACAGGCTCAGGAGGAGCTTCTACCCACAGGCCATTAGACTTCTGAACCCAGTCATGTCACCACAATCCTCGCAAACCAGAGACCACAATATCCATTTACCGCTCCCTTCACTGCCCCCATAATGCAATTTAAGATTTTATTTGTTTTAGTTATTTATTTGTTGTTTTGTTACTTGTCTTCTTGGTGTTTAGTTGTTTCTACTCATTGTAAATTTTTGGAATGGAACCACACAGTCTCCTGTTGAATCAGGGTACATTTCACTACATGATATACTCGGTAACCATGTACATGACAAACTCTTTTGACTTTGCTTAAGGTCAAATCATCTGCAGCAGGATACAATGGTCTGAATGCAGATCTTCTAAAACAGTGGATGTCTGCCTTTTGGTAGCTTTTATGACACATTTTAACAGTTCTCTTGTTACAGCTGTATATCCTTATCAGTTCAAAGGGCCAGTTGTGCTCATTTTGAAATGTAGTAATCCATCTTATTTCACTATTAGACACATCAAAATGGGTTCCAAAGAAATCATTCTAAATCCATGGCTTTAGTCCAGATACTGGACTAATTTTCTCAAGTTCTTGATAATACTTTTATTATTGGAGCATTCAATTTATCAAAAGCTTTTTACACCATTTGCTGACATGGTACTACTAATGTTGAACTGAGGTGGACTGAAAGCTGAATAACCCTCAACAATGCTTGTTGGAGTAATGCTATGTCTAAACATTTAAATATCTCTTTTAAGTGCAATTCTCACTTTTAATGGGATATGATCATATATTTCAAAAATATACTGTATATTTCTCAATGTTTGCAAAGATAATAGTATTTCTGATACCAACTGTTTCACTGATAAACAATTTAAAGTCAAAATGTTGTCCCTTAACTATTAAAAGTTCTTACATGTTGCACTTTAATTTTTAAGGTAAGTGCTTTGAGAAACAAACAAGGGCTCAAGATGTTTCAGGTTAAACCTAGCACACATTTATTTAAAATATTGAAAAACTGATAATATAATCAAAGAAAGAAATCAAAAGGCAGCTGTATTGTCCTACATTTCAGTATTTGGACACTGATCTCTTCATTAGCACCTTTAGATTTTGATTACTTGTACTTTACAGAGAAAAATGTATTGAAGTAAAAAAAAAAATAAAAAAAATGCACACAAAAGGATGGAAATGGTTATCACAGCTGAAAGAACATTCAAGAGTAACATCCTACACACCTTCTCCTGACCTCTTCCCATGAGAAAGTACCACTTTGGAACCCTTTTCCTACTGCTTTGGTACCTCAGGGTCCAATACTCAGTTCCAGGCTCCAGAATTGACCTGATGTACCTAAATGGTGGCAAGACTGCCTGAGAGGAACGGAGCTGCATTCAGTAAAAAGGTGAAAACACTAGTACACGGGAACAGACTAACTAGAAACTCGCAGCTTTGCAAAAGGTTTTCAAACTAATCGTACTACAAAACAGCTGCTAAGTTTCCAATAGCCAGTACACCCTGACAAGCAGTTAACTGCTACTGTTTTTGATTTTTTTTTTTTTTTTTTTTTAACCTGGCACTGCAGCACCCAATTCGGGCTAGAAACACCTGCTGAGGGTGCCTACAGTGCAATGTGCTGTTTCACCGAGATTCACACCTGGTTCAGATCTTGCACTGGTTTCACATTAAAGCATCCTAGCCCCACTATAACAGCACAACGGAGATGGGGTGTGGAGAGATTTTACAGTCATAGTACATGAATATTCAGGCAAACTTAAAACCAGGTGAGAGGAAGTTGTAAGGTACCCTCATTTACCGCACTTTGCTATAGTGAGATGTACAACACTGCATGTATTTCAGGGCTCATGTGGACCCTAACCAAAAGTAACATTCAACACCGTTAACCCCACCCACTGTATGTTATTGCCAGTCTATGCCATATAGTTCTGTACACATGAACACAAATTCAGTTCTTGTTGATGGTGCTCCCTTGGCAAGGGTGAGTACACTTGAGGAGTTCTTAAACACCACAATCATGATTTGAATGTGCCCAGGAAGGGGGGGGGGGGGAGATAAAATACACTCCCAACCAATGAAACACGCAAAAAAAATATATATCAAAAATCAAAAACATAAACGACTCAATTGAAAACCATAAAATTGTATAAACTGTGCAAAAGTCACAAAGGGCTCCTTCACAGATGTCCACAAAAAAGTTTGTCAGTCTTTTTGGTGTTCAAGTGGGAAAATTTTATCCCCCAAGGGTTGGGGTCCAGCATCCAGTACATAGTACATTAAGGGTATTCAAACAATTAGTTCATCCAAAAATTGCATTTAAGTAATTTACAAAAAAAAAAAAAAAACCCAAATGACCAGAGATTCTGAACAGATAGGAAGGAAATGGCTTTTATCATTTATGCCTTTAACTTTCCCCTGTTCTAGAATCTTTCCTAAAGGCATTAGAAGAGAAAAAAAAAATTTTTTCCTTTTTCTTTTTTTTTTTTTTTTTTTTTATAAATAACCACAAATGTTGATTCTCAAGTCAATGGTGAGCTGAGTTATGGCACAGTAAATTAGGGTGTCAACCATGAAGCCCCACTGAAGGGAGACAGGGGAACACATGTGGTCACACACCAGAGTAACGGCAGGAGACACTATTGGGGGTGGGGTCTCGTTGCTCATTTCTACAAACAGTTGAGTTCAACATCTGAACTTGTACCATGACACCAGCAAGCCAGTGACACAAGTTGTAGCTCATATTTGTATGAATATCCTGTGTTGTGCTGCAGGTCTAATGCCAAATTTAAGGGGCTTGTTTTAAAAGGAGCAACAAATTAATGGTTAAAAAAAGTCAGTTCTCATCAGAAGGTCCCACTAGACTTATATTATACACAGTTGTAGGTGTCTTTCCAGCTATGCTGCAGTTGCCAGCTTCACACAGCCCTAGACCTGTGCCCTACATGACATCCACAAAAAACTCGCTGGGGTTTCCCATTGCCAGGTGAAAGGACTGGCGGGAGGCAGTGAGCTCAGGTGGAACGGAGCCTAGATCACGAGTGGGGGGTGCCCCAGGTGGGCCACCTGGAGTGGTAGAGGGGGGCAGAGCAGGATGTTGTGGCAGTGGTGGGCCCATGGCCGGGTGTGGGTGAGCATGCTGAGGGACCATCATGACCATCATGGGGTTGTAAGGGAGCGGGATACCGGGTGGATAGGGCATGTGGGGAGGTGGGGCACGCGTGTGTGACCGCTGGCTCAGGTGGCTGTGCTCGCTTGGTGTGGCTGAGCCATGCTCCCGTCTCCGGCTGCTCCGGGTTGAGTACTCAGATTCGCTGCCGCTCTCTGAACGCGAGTCTCCCCCACCAGCCTGTGACTTCTCATCCCGAACACTGCCACCTGCTACACTGCCCCCTCCGCTGCCCTTGCCACCTCGTCGGCGCTCCCCCTCGCTGCGTGTAGACCCACTACTCCGACTCCCTGAAAGAAAGACAGATGCACTCAGGACAAGGTAAGAACTGCAAGGATTTCAATGACTTCGATGAGATGCTGCCTTGTAATTCTTACCCTCGCTGTGCTGGCTGCCTGTACTGCCAGGGGTGTAGCTGTAGCTGGACAACTCATGGTATGGTGGCGGCTGGCTGGAGTAGGGGTGTGGGTACTGGTAGGGGAAGGAGTGCATCATGGGCCATGGGGTAGACCCTGGGAGGGGCAGGGGAGCCAACGTGTCCTGGTCAGATGCCCCACTGGAACCATCATTGTCATTGAGAGAAAGGTTTGCCATGTCTGGGAAATGGAGAAGGAGCAGGTATGTGGTCAGAGGTCAGCAGTGTCCTGGTTTGTGCACCATAAGCAGACGAGTTTGTCAGGCTTTGGGAAAATGTCTCTAGCACAGTGGTGAGCAACACAGGGGCACCTCAAGGAACAGTTCTGTCTTCATTCCTGTTCGCTCTCTATACGTCTGACTTCTGATCTGACACAAGTCTGGGTAATGTGTGAAATTTCTCTGATGAATTGATAATAGTGGGGCATGTAGAGAGTGATGAAAAACACATTTGTCTGACTGATGCCTTTGTTTAATGGTGTAAGTTAAACCACCTCCATTATCAACAAAAGGAGCTGGTGGTTGATCTACATGTTAAAGTTACCACTGAAGGTGCAGGCCTAGAGGTAGTCCTCCTAAAAGTACTTGGGAGGTCCACATCAACAACAGATTGGACTGGCCTCAACATAGAGGCACTAAAGGACAGAGCAATCTCTACTCTTTAGAAAGCTAAGGTTCCTCCATATTTTGTACCAGACAGTAGCCACCAGTATGATCTTTTCTGCTATGGTGAGCTGGGAGGGGACAACACTTCTGGTGAGACCCAGATTCAACAAACTATCAAGAAAGCAGGTTTTGTTGTAGGTCAGAGCCCTGATTCGGTGGAGGCCATGGCAGTGGCCAGAATGAGGAAACTACAGTCCATCATGGACAACGGCTCACATCCCCTACATTAAGTGATTGCCATTAGACCTTTTAGGCACCAGGTTATTCAGCTTAGGTGGACTAAGAAGCACTTCTTGCAATCGCCCACTTCTCTAATTCAACAAAAGGACCTGCTCTGTGTCACTGCAGTGAGCAGAGTACTACACAAAAATAAAACTGAATTTAAAAGGACCCACCTACAATTATACTGCATTTATTACTGTTTATTTTGCACTTTTGGTTATTTTTACAATATGGGTCTTGTGTCCTAAAAGTTTGGCTCCCATGTGGTGATTTTGTCGTGTGGGTCAATGAAGTCCGTTCCCATCCTAAATTCTGTCTGCTGCATATCGCTGCCTTGGGCTAAGATGTATTACCAGACTGCAAAGATGAGTTGTTTCAAGGTTCTCATTGGAGGAACAGTTATTGATTCTTTACCCTGCAACTGTGTGTTACCAAATGGTATAGATAATAGTAACAAAGTGATTTGAACAGAAGTTGTATTCCTTTTGCCATTGTTGGAATTATAATAAAGCTATTTTATATAAATTCTGCTTGTTATTCCTTCAACCATTGTAAAAGGACATTTTCATGTTGACCTCATTTGACTGATATACTTCTGGCCCCAATTATTTGCATGTTCAGGGTTTTGAGTTCCATTGTTTAAAAAAAAAAAAAAAAAAAAAAAAAAAAAAAAAAAAAAAAAAAAAGTAAAAATGTGAAAAGTGAAATCAAAGATTCCCTCTCACAAACATTAAAATTTCAAACTCAGCTCTCCTGCCTGTCTGCATCTAGCAATACCTCTCCCCATACAGTTTCCAAAGCAGGGCATGTATCAAGGAACTCACAGTTCTCACAGTCGCTGAAGTCCCCAAAGATGTAGTAGCATTGCTCCGAGAAGGTGATCTTGTTGACAGTGTGCCGGATGAAGCCGGCCTTCAGCAGGTTGCTGGCATACTTCCGTGCCTCACGGCGGTCTTGAAAGCCCTCAATGTGGTGGTACAGCCACTCCACCACATCTGAGCCTACAGGTTGTGACACGAGATGCTCATATTATAAACATCTGAATCTCAAAATTTGTACAAGTAAAAAGTACATCTGTGGTATATGTTACTTCAGTGAAAAACTCAAATCCCTACTCCAAAAACAATCAGCAAAGTAAATACATTTAATTACTCTGTTCACCATACAATCCCAGAGTACGATTCATACAAAGTTCTCTCACTAAAATAAGAAGCCCCACATTGCTGCTCTTCCAGTTCTCACCCAGGAAAGCGTTGGGGATGGTGATCTTCAGCCACATGCGATCCCTGACCTCCAGGCCAGAGTCAGGAGAGGCCATGGCCTTGGCCACAGACGCCATATCAGAGTGCAGCGATAGGCTGAATTCGTCAAAGCCTAGACGGACAGAATCAACCAAACCCTTATTTAGGCTGTGTGCTTCCCTTGCATCATACATTTTATTCACTTGTGTTACAAAACAATGTTAGGAGCAAGAATATTTGAACAAAAATATACATGTGTATAAATAAACTTATAATAAGCAGCCTAACTAATTGATACCTCAACTGGTATCAGTAAAAGCACATGGGTTTGTGTGTGTGTGTGTATGCAGACAATGTTCTTGCCTTTTATGACAGACATATCCTTATTCAGACACAGAAGATGCAATGTGCACTCAGGTAGGTGGAGTTAAAGCATCCATATAAACGAAACCCTGTTAAAAACATTTCTTATCTCAGAATTAAGAAGAGTATTTTTATAGTGTGTGTTCCATGTTGCTCATCCTTGCAGCTAAGGGAAACAAATTCCAGCACTCAGTGTAGCCAAAGGTGATAAAATGAACTAAACCATGTATTTTGCACAAGAGCTCTTGAGCACCCTGATACCTACAAGAGTTCTTGGTCGCACTGACAAAGGCACCAAAATCAAGTGCGTAAGTTGTTTTGTCATCGCTTTAGTAAAATTAGTTCACACCTGACAGCTACATAAATAAGTCCAACATCATTTCTATCTGACCAAAGCTGTTTTTAATTTATAACTGATCATTAATCCAACCACTTCATCACAATAAAATAAAAAAAGCAGTTTAAAAAAAAAACTATCTTTCAGTATTTACGGAGTAAGTACCATTAAAAACATTAGACAAAATCAAAATGAGCTGAAAATTTGTGGCAAGATTTTTATATTTTCATAAATAGCCAAATCAGTACAGGGTCTCAGTATCCTTCTATACTGGAAACTGGCCACGAGGAGGTGATGAACCAATCACATAAGCATGTTTTTCCAGTGTCCTGTCACTGTAAGTTGGCAGTCAAAAAAAAGCATAATGGAGATACACTTGTACTTATTCATGAGCTCCTGAAATATTTGTTATAACAGATGCTGGTGAAACAAAGCATATGTGTATTTGGAATGCCACTTAGAGGCATCTGACTGATGGCCAAGATGTCCTAAAAATCCTTTCTCTGTATTTATCAGTTGTTCACACACTTCTTACCATTTGAATAAAGCATACATGTAAATGTAACCCAAAAAAACCTTCAGACACACTATCCCATTATTCAAATAAAAAACTACAGATAAATGAACTGTATCGAGTTCTATAGTTTACTGCAAAAACAAGTCAATTTTCTGGTAAAGACATTCAGCAGGTATCAATGTAGTGGAGAAAGGTAGACAAAATAAGCCAGGTAAGACTCAAGATGAGGACTAGGAGGAAAGTGGGTGGACTTACGCTCAGTCTCCGTGACGGAGGAGCTGGAGGTGATGGTGCTCAGTGAGGAGCTTCCAGGATAGGGAGGGTAGCCCCCTGTCATGGCCACCGAGTGGCTCACCCACACAGCGGGATCAATCGGCTGGATTGGCTCATCTACAAACAAAAGCAGTTATTCATCATTCAGTTTATCTAGAGCAGTGGCTCGGCAGCATGCACTTCATTATTATTGCTTTGATCATCAGAATCATCCTAGATGTTCCACTGGGAGGAAAGAACAAAGGTGGGGGCACTTACTGCGTGGGAGTGTGAAATACCCCTGAGGGGTAGGGTCCCAGCACTTGGCCACAGTGAGGATGATGGGCCTGGTGGTAGAGACAGAGATGGTGAGGCTCAAGAAGTAACAATACCCCATAGAGGTGAGGCTGAAATTAAGGAATTGAGAATGGTCCCCCGCAACTCACCCCGGCTTGTGCACAATCTCCCTTAGTACCCTGACGGCATCGTCATTACTCATGTTCTCAAAGTTGATGTCATTCACCTGCAAAGGAACAGAGGCATCCCAGGTTTTGGAACACACACAGATGGTTCCAATGAGAGCACATACACTTTCAGACATACTGGTCCACACGTTTCTGTACAGCAAATCTGAATTCAACCAGCAGACAGGCAAGATGTTTTCAGGCACACTACTGAAAAAAATGTATTACCAAACAGCACGATATAACTGGGTTCTTTTCAAACCATAGTTTTCACTTTCAACAGTACTGAGTATCTATGTATATTTACAGTCTAGACTGAACCTGACAGCAGGAAATACACCAATTCCGTCTTACAAAAATAAATATTTTGAAGATAACATTTTTTTCAGTCCCAAACAAATCTCTTAAATTAAATGTTGTGTCTATAGTAAACCAGAAAACTCATTGAGCAAACTTGGTTGATAGATAAAGCACCCAAACAGGAACATGGAAGAGCCTTAATTCATCCACAGCTTCTGTCATGTTCCTGAGCATCAGTAATTTTTTTTTTCAGTTTAGCCGGAAGTTTATGAAAATATTAATACTAAGACTTGTTTATTATATTTGAGATTTATCCAGAACCTAAAAATTGACCAACATTTCTATTTTTGTCTTGATGGTAATTTTGCAGGTCCAAAGCCAAAGATTTTGGCTTGCTTCCAACAGTAGGTTTTTAAAAAGGTAACTCTTATAGGAATCAAAATATCTGTCAAAATGAAACGATAATGTATAGAAGTTGTGCTTTGTCGGAAATTTTTGACACTGAATGCTTGTCTTGATAACTGAGCCTGGATATAAGCAAACGGCACCACCAGTTCCTTGCAGCTGTTGGCAGGAATGTAAACAATCCTATTTCAATTCTGAGGCATAATGAGTTAAACCACACCGAAAACCATAACACACTTTACTAGGGTGGCACATACCTGTAGCAGCATGTCCCCAGGATCAATGCGCCCATCGGCCGCCACAGCACCACCCTTCATAATGGAACCAATGTAGATGCCCCCATCTCCTCTTTCATTGCTCTGTCCCACAATGCTGATGCCCAAGAAGTTGTACTTCTCTGTTCAGGAAGAAGAAACAGAAATTCATGTTTATTACTGATTTTTACATGGGTCTAGATACAAAGTATATCCTCACCTGTACATACTTTGCATTTTATTAACAGTCGCAAAAATATTCCAGAAAACAAGAATACTGAAATATTATTTTTGTAACCATAAAGGGAGATATGTTTAATAAACTTAAAACTTCTGGGAAAAAAAAATGTATAAAATAAAAACATTAAAACATCAGTTAGCAGTGGCATTCAGATGAAATCACAGCACCAAGAGTTGGGCATTATTCACTACTTTTTGCATATAATTTACTGTCTGGTATGTATGCTTTTTTCAATCACAATACTGATATTTCATTTTATTAGGTACATTGCATGCTCATTGCACATTCCATTAGGTTATAAAAGAGCAGTATACAGCAGTTTAGTTAACTTTTACCATATCCAGATACCTTCTCCCCCATATAGACTGGAAAATCCAGGACAGATTTATTTTAATATCTATGCCATTTCAGGAAAGTTGTAATACAGAGGTTAATGGACTCAAAAGAAAAGAACCCTCTGATGACCTTACTCACCCATGTTGAGCGTGACAGTGATGATGTTGAGGGACATGGTGGAATCAGTGACGCTGCTGAAGGAAGAGGCCTGGGACACAAACAGAGCCAATGATGAACATTCAGCTCTGCATGTGCAACCAGGCAACTTGACATCACCTGTACTAGAAAGTTAGCAACTTAGCTAGTTCATACCCAGCTGACTGCTGACTTTGGCATTGTGGGCAACGTTTGTTTGCCAGTCAAGGTAACAACAATCAGGATGTAGAGGTGGCCTCGTGAAGAAAGAGTTTATATAGGGTGTTAAGGGATTCAAAATGACAGATGGCTATGATTGGCTAACTGGCTCATGACTAACCTTGCCCCTCTCAACTGTTAAATACCTAATTTGTTTTGGTTATGGTAGTATTGAAACAAAGTGAACCATCTGAAGCTCCTTACCTCTCATTTGCTCACATACAGCATCCAAATCCAACAGGCAAGGGTCAAGGTCACTCATGAATCAACCAACCATACATGATATCAATAATGTGGTCAGCAATTGTTATCCATGAATGAACCCTATAAACATTTTCTTTCCATTTTCTATATCATAAACTTTATTTTGGCAACAAAACTTTCACACCACAAATTCCCAGCTCATTTAACAGGACTTCAAGCACCTGGATTCAAGTTTGGGTCAAGCATGATTTTGCAAAGAGTGCAAAGCATACAGTTAAGAGAATGCTCCTTAAGAAATATCCAAGTTTTAAGCTATTATATATTCCACAAGGTGACCTTTTGTATAATCCTTCAATCCCAAGCAACACCCTGTGGTTCCAAGAACAGCTGTGACAAAGACATGTCCACTATCCCCCACTGCTGGAACCCAATGCCCACGCTTGCCCAACCTATGTCTATCCCCAGGATGTAATACCCGCTCCAGCCTTGGGGGGCGCTGCTTCTTCCGTCTCCGGTGTCTCTTTGGAAGACGGGACGCTGTGCTCTGCTCTGTGGAGCTGCTGAATCTGCGTTTGTGAGAGGGCATTATAAATTCAATTTATGTTTTTCTCTGCATCATATCAAACAATTTTACTTGCAGGGCAGAAAATAGAAATTACTCAAAAAAGTTAATTGTCCACTTTTCAAAAAAAAAAAAAAAAGACAATGGAAAGTTTTGCTCATTGCACTGTGCATTCTCTCATGTGCTCAAAGGCAAAGCAATAATTATTAACTATAAGTTAATCTAAAACCTTCACGCAAAAAGATAAATAAAAAAGTAACACTATGGTACAATTTGTTCATGCAGGGGGCAAAAGCTAGAAGGCAAGACCCATTACAAAAACAATGCAGATGTGAGACCAGGTCATGGCAGAAGGTCCCTGTCTGACCTGCTCATGGTGTCATCATCATCAGAGTCACAGAAGCTGGTTGTGTCCAACTCGCTGCTCATGAGTGTGCTGGCACTCTCATAGCCTGCTAGGTGGCGCTCCAGGCGGCTCTGTCCATTTGCGCGTGGTCCTGTGAAGGGGGGGGTGGTGTCAAGAAAGAGTCAAAAGTGATGGGAGGAGAGAGCGAAGGGAATCAGAAGTCGTGGAAAGGCGCTGGACTTCAGGTCTCACCATGTGGCTCTGCACTCTCCCTGCGACGAGGCCGCTCCCTGCGATAGGAAACCACCGACTCGGTCTCTGTGCGGTCCCCCAAGTCCTCCACACTGCCTGCGGCATTGGGGCTGCAGAGGGAAGGATACAGGAGTGACCTTAAAATACCAAATTGGTAAAAGTTCTGCTAAGCCCAGAAAATCCAGATAGATTACCAACATGTTTCACAAGGAGAGGAGCAGCAACACCAAAAATAATTTCAAACAAACCTGGGACAGCAGCATAATGGATGAAGCTTGTACCTTGAACTCATAGGATGCAAATTCCCTTTTTTTACCTTTTTTTAATCTAAAGTACAAGAACCGGCTATATAATGGTTAAATCTCCATGAGCAGCTTAACACTGTAAGCCACTTTGGAGAAAAGTGTCACATAAAATAACAAATGTACATACATATAAATGGAAGCAATTGAGCAGAAATTAAATGTGCAGACAGCATTTCCCCACCAGGAATGAAGAACTCAAACCAAGCAACAATTTTACAGCATTTTTTTTACTCCAATTAAAAATCACACTCATCACACAAATATCTGCCTGATGTTAAGTACAACGTACCAATCTTCCTGAAATTTATTTTCATAGCACTATGTGAAAACTGCAATAAACAATCTTCTGAAAATCATTTTGAAGCAGAGGTTATTTTCTACCTAAAAACTAGCAAATACAGGCCTTCAATGACTGTTAATGAAGTTGTTGCCAGGAAACATAACATATTTATTAATTTATTCATCTAGCTGATGATTTCCTCCAAAGTGGAGGTGTTCAGCTGCTTACAGCGATTCATCCATGTAAACAATTGTGTAATTTCTACAGTATCAATTCAAGGTAAATGCCTTGGTCAAGGGTACTACAACAGAAAGGAGGATTCTAATTTGAGCAATTGAGCCGAGTCAGTAGAGCCTCACTTATGACACTTAGCACCAGCACTACTGCCTACCTCTACATACGAACCAGGATGGCAAACACAATCAACAATGCTGCACACAATAGCCAGGACAGGTGAATGTGAGAGCGATCATTGTCTGAACCCCTGGGAGGGCCAGGTTACTACTCACTATACAGCAAAAATCCAGCTGTACAAGTTTGCCTGGATATGCATCCCAAACTCCTCCCCATAAATTCACCTCCAATTCAGTTCACTCAGAATTAATATTAGTTCTCATTCATCATCATTTCCACATTTAAACACTATATACAGTATTTTTCCACCTTACAAAGGTAATTGTCCATCGTAAAACCCTTTATAAAGAAAACTTTCATAAATTGAAGATGTCATTGTCAATGTAAAAATTTTGGTATTTGAGCCCCCAAACTGACAATACTTTATGCTAAAATATCACCAAATATCATTAAAATGGACAAAATTAGTTCAATAGGTAACATTAGTTACTATAATAACACAAGGCACTCACTCTCCCTTCTTTATTAACCCTAAAATGGATGGGGATATGGGAAGAGGGGACCATAAACTTACTGGAAGGATGGGGGTCTTGAGTCACCGATGCCCCCAGGCCTCTCAACTGGTGGTGGAGGTAGGGGGGGCGGAGGAGGAGATGGTTCAGCTCGTACTTCCACTGGAGGAGGTGCCGGCTCTGCAAGGGGTCCGTCAGAAGACACCAACTAGATGGAGGATAAGAGTGGACGAGAAGAGCATTGAGGACCTGGAGGAACTGCAGTATATCAGGACTCTACACAACTCTTGGACAGCTCATCTTTACCCAGGATACGACCCTCCCGTTGAAACAGGGCAGCTTGGCACCGTCGTCCGAAATCTCTTCCTTCACCACCCTATGGCAAAAAGAAAAACCAGGATGGGCCAGTGTAACAGCACAGTTCAGAAGCCAAGATGGCACGCATGGGCCCACTAACACATCAACTGCTGTGATACACAGCAACCACCCCGCTGACTCCATGTGACCAACACATACTCTACCACATATGAAATCAAATCAAAACACCTCAATCTTCAATGTTGCCTCCTGTTCCGAAATGTGGACTGGCCTTATTTTGTCTGCCTGTTTATCCTGCAATCTCTTCTCCTTCAGGATTCTGTTACAGCTTGCCAGAACTGAGAAACACGAACCCTTAAAATGCACAGGTTATAGAAGCCTTCTCTCTGCTGCCAGACTGGGAACTAAAGCTTTAGACATGTCAAAATCTGTCAAAAAATGCCTTTTTGAAATTTAGTGTTGATTTATGCATTATTTAAAAAGAGCAAATGTGTTTTTTCCTATTCAAACAAGGAATCGAATGAGGACTACAAGTAGAAAAACAAATTACACAAAACGCTGTTTGCAGCACATCAGGCAGCACTGGTGCCTCACAGCTCCTGGGGTGTACTTTTTGACATGGTCTCCCTTGTTTGCATGGGTTCCTTTGAGGAGCACCAGTTTCCGCCCACAAATCAACAGCATGCATCTGAAGTAAACTTAACTGAAATGACCTGTGTGCATGCGTCTCTGCCCTGTGACAGACTTACATCCCACTCGGGGTGCACCCGGTCTCCAACGTCTTCCATAGACTCCTGACCACCATGACCCAGGATAATACTGCATGGATGGATGCATGATAGTAGATAAATACTCTACTGCAGTAAATGCTCTGGTGTCTGTACTGTTGTGGGAAAGATGCTATAGAATTACAACACATGTGGAAAACTCCTTTCAAGCAGCTATACACACGAAACCCACAGCTTACATCTCTGATGGTTCAGAAACTCTCCACATCCTGGTAACACCACAGCAGAGTTATGTAGTGACCCCATCAACAGATGACACTGCTCAGTATCTTCACCAGCAGACACATCATCCCTGACAGCATGGAGATCTTTTGACACCTGACCACAAATAACATTCCCAGTACACACCCAAAAAGTTTCTACATATCCAAATTAAATTACACCAATACCTTAAAACAACTTGCAATTCAATCATTAAGTGACAAAAGCACAAAAGGCAAACAGCACATTATGCCTGCCTCTGCAGAATAGAGAGAACTTGGCCAGCCTTTTAGATTTGTCCACATGTGTTGCCAAAGTTTTGGTGGTTTTGGGTGACAGCTGAAGCACATGGCCTCATGGCTGTGGGTATGAGTGATAAACTGTAGGTACGTATTAAGCAACCCTCACCTCACACTTTACGGACACCCTGCAAAACAACAGAAACTCCACAGCCTGCAGCCACAGTACACATCAAATGGTGCTTCTCAAGAGAGGAAAATGTCAATCCAACCTGAACAAACACATGACTCGCCTAGGCCCAAGTCTAAAGGTATGGCTTCACACTGATGGATACATAACTGCAGCCTGAAGACCTGAGCAGAGCAAAACAAAAGATTTTCAAAGCAGCCTTCGGACCCCTCATTTACAGCAGGAAAACCCAGGTGAAGATGAAGACGGGTTACTTCACAGGATTAGCAGGTAAAAAACAAAGCCCAACACAGAAAATGGAAATCATTGCCAAACAGGGAACAATGCGGTGCAAAAAGGTTTTGAAAAGGCTCAAGAGGAACAGCGGAAAAAAATGAATCACCAAGGTGCTGCAAAATTCAGATGTCAGAGGTTTATTGGGCTTTTCATGAGCATTCTTTCCGAGTCACTGCCCAGGGAATAAAAACGCAGACATTTCCCTCAGTTCCAGCAAATTCGACCAATTCCCAACCAGCGCATGCCCAACAGCAAACCAAAATGTATGTGACAGAAGCAGCCACGTGAAAGGGCGCTGACTAACCTACAAATTTTATTGAAATTTAAGTCAAATTCAAACTTAGCATGGAATTGCACACACTGATCTTTTCATTCAGGAAGATAAAAACGGAGCCTGAGGGAAACTTTGAAGTAGAAATTTGCAGTTAGGCCAACTGTTGACCCATTGACTGGTCTGATGGATTTGAACACTACTAAAAGATACACAGAACTCCAGTATGTAGCATCGCATCTTAAGGGCATGATGTGACTGGGTCAAAATTTGTATTCGGTACTTGAGGGGTCATCAGTCACTACAACAACCAACCAGCAGATGTAGGACAGATCAAGCATCACCACCGCAAAGAAACCAAACATTTCAAACCAAGGGATGAGCTTCAGGCGTAGAGGGAATTATCTTTCTCACATCTGTCTTCAACTGGATGACTGTTGTGCTTCTATTTAAGACCGAAGTTCCTGAGCTGCCCAGACTCTGAAAACATATGAACTTCTGAACAGGACATGGGCTCTGTTGTCCGTGTGTAGAGAACAATTGGGAACCCGCTTTAGCTTAATCCCAATAACTGGCAACTCACAGAAAGCAAGGTGTGGAAAAAGCCTCTCAGTTTGCTTGTTTTTTTTTCCACATATGGTAATCTGGCACCAACAGTCAACACTCACAACAATGGAAAGGGTGAGGGGGGCATCATTTGGTTCTTAACCACAACCTCAGTCAGTTGTTAAAGCGGCTGGTCAGTTGCCGTCAGGTAATTTCCCATTTGCTCCGTTTCTCAGGATGGTTTCCACTGCGTGTGTTTGGGTTAACATATACATCTTCCCATCGCACATTTTGATCTTTTTCCTCAGATTCCTTTTTGCAGTGCACATCCCGGTTTGTTTTACAGCTAACAAATCCATTCGGAAGAGAAGGGAATGCAGCACAAGTCTACTATTTTGTCTTGTTCATCTCAATGACTCCATATTGTTTAATTATCAAAGGACACTTGGGTAAGACAGTATTTTAGCATCTTCTAAGCTTGACACTTGTTGGCATCTAATGTTAACAAATACACTTTTATTCAGTTTTGAAAGGACTGTCCTTTTAAATTATTTTTTAAGTTTAAAGCCAAACTAAATTTGTTCCATATCCCATGATCCATATATTAAAGACAGCTTGGCTGAAACATGTTAGCATAAATACTTTGCATTTTTTTTGCGTGCCCTCCAACCTTAAAACGACTGAATCTTAAATAGAGAGCATAAGGTTGCCAATATGTGTTTAACAACAAAGAGAACCAGAAAAGACAAAATTTCAGAATGCCTGTCCCGCAGAAAAGCAACTGTGTGTTTGCAAACATCCTAGGACATTTGGGGCCAAAAATTGCGTTTAGAACATAAAGTGAAAGTGCATCAATCGGGACAAAAACCGGTCTTAAAGGACGCGGCGTCAACCGGGGGCGCATCGCCAATCCTAATGGACGCAACATATCGAAGAAAGAGGAGAAAAGAACCCGTGACAACATTTCAGCCAGGAATTAAACGGGACTGCTATATGGAGCAGTCAAATAAAAGATTGATTCATTGTTTATTTAATTTAAAAGATACGTCCCCCCCCTCTATGATACAATGATAGAATACAAAGTATAAAACAGTTTAGCTACTAAACCGACGGAGCTGTGACACTTGGTCTTTGTTTAACGGGATTCTGCAGTAAGTTCGGGGGCTGCGGCTTTTGAAACCATCATGTCCAGGAGATCCGCACCGCCGCGCGCACGCACGCACTCACTCACTCACCCGAAATCCTGGTCCATGGATTTGAAAAAGAACTTGTAGTTGGGCTTGTTGAGGACCTGCTTGAAGTCCAGCAGCGTGATGTTCTCCGCCGCGATGGGGATCTTCACCAAGTACGGCGTCTCCTCCTCATCGATGTGGTAGATTATTTTGGTTTCCGCCATTTCGTCCAGCGTCTCCTGTGTCCCGCAACCGAGGGGAGGAATCCGAGGACGGGGGGTGGGTGCGCGAGCCCGCGATTACAGGCTTCCTGCCGCAGTTCGACCCTTTAAAAAAAAATAAATAAATAAATAAATGTTAAAAAAAGGCACCTCTTCGAAACGTGCGTCTCAGCGACCCCGAGGAAAAGCCGCGCTCATTTCCAAGCAGGCCGAAGCAGTGGAAACCCGCACGCAGAGCCGCGCGGACGCACGACCACGATCCGCTAAAAACTTTCCTCCAAACTTCGAGCGCTCGCCAGCGGGGAGGAGGGGGAGGGAATGGGGGGGGGGTCTAGACCTACAAGCCAACGCGGCGTGTGACGTCACGTGCCCCCCTCCCCGTTATACTTTTTGTCCGTACACGACGCCCCCCCACCTCCCCAGCCTATTGCAAACTTAGTGTCCTTTAAAGAAATTCCAGTGGGGGCGCCCCAGACAAAACGGAGCCTTCAGACTGGGACGGAGAGGTCCCAGTTCCGCTTTACCTTGATTTTTACAGAGAACAACAGTTGTCCACCGTTTCCTGTGACCCCCTCCCCACCCGTAATTGCCTGGTCACGTGGTCGCCCCTTTGCGTTCGACCACTCAGCTAGAAAACGGGCTCGTTTTGCCGTGCGGGAGGCTCAGGTTGCGGGCCCATGCCTCCCACACGCTTCGCTGTCGAGAACGCGGCGATCAGACAGGGAAAAGCAGCCCGGCTACAATCTCGGAAGACCTCGGACTTTTGTTCCGCGGAGACGCGTCGTTATGTCTGCTGCGCAACTGTAGGACGACGTGGTGGAATTCCACAGAATCTTGTTACCGGGGGGCACGGGGCTCAACACAGTAAACCTTCACACACGCTGGGGGGGAGGATCTGATGCGAAACACCGATGCAGTTTAAGATGTTTCTTTTTCCAGTTTTATTATTCCTTAATGCACGGGGGGCTCCTATGTGAAACATTCCCAAAACAGATTCATAGAAAGTGTACAGTCTTTAGGCCATTTAAACTGTACCCAAATACCTGCATCTATCCTGTCTAAAGTCATTTTCTCTGGGTAGTTGCAGGATCCTGGGAAACAATACAATAATTCCCATCTTACCTCACTGCATTCTTTGCTCTAAGCCATATGGCCCTGTCCCCTACAGCAACATAGTGTGGCAATGCATGTTTACCTTCCTGGTCCCAAGCATTCTGCTTTAGTGTCCCTTTGCAGTTTTACACTTCAGTCCAGTTGCAGAAAGCACTGGCTTAACAAGTTTGTCATGCCAGTTTCACTTGCACTGTATATAACCATTTCATACATGCCCTGCTCATACATCACTTTTCTAGATTTGAGTTTTATCCCCACCCATTCAGGAACAGTTTGATACAAGCATTCAGTGCAGGTCATCTACAGAGAGTCGTTCTTAGGTGTAAGGCAATAAAAAAAACTTTATTCAAAGAAGTTTACAGAACATTCATTATACCACAGTGTCAATAAATACTTATGAAAGATCAAACATTGCATTTCCAACAAAGTTTGGATCACAATATTGTCATGTACAGACAAACTGATGTGGCAAGTTCAGGGAAGTCATAAAAGCATGGTTTTCCCATTGCCACACAGAACTTGAGTCCTTTAACAAATGGTCCATTTGGCTAGTATTTGTATGGTGAGGATGTGAAGTCATTTACATTGACAGGCTCAGTGGAGTATTCTCTCCCTTTGGAAGGACTGAGGGGTTGGTCTCCTTGCCCCCTTCTGAAAGAGAAGCATTTAGTGCACAAGTCATGGTTTATATAGTGTTGAGGGATTTTATATTGCTTTACATGACTAAAACTTGGAGGCAGATCATTAAGTTCATAAGGCACATTTAAACAGCCAAGTCCCAAGTAACCACTTACTCTTGAACAAGAGTTTCTTTGAACATTGAGTTGAATTACATAAACACAACTGAATGGTGTAAACCTTTGTCAGTAGTCAATCCATTCCTCTTACGGGATGCAGGTTTTAGTGAATCGGCTGTGCCATCATCTTGTTTTGCAAGGACAAGAGGACCCACAGTCAGCTCTGTTGTCCATTCTAAGAAAAGAGAATGGCCACAAGGTTACCATAAATTGACATTATGCTCTGGAGAAGGGACAAATTGAACACTAGTATCTATTGCAAGTCATTTAGCTATAGTTGAGCAATCATGTCATCTGTAGACTTCCTATAGTGAAAGGCATAAAGTTGAGCCTGACTTTACACAATGCAGTTCTTTGCAATTTCAGACATTAACTAGCAACTAAATTTGTTCAACTGTCATTTGGACAGCCATACCTCTTGACTCTTCAACATCACTGTCATGATCCCTGTTCCTGTTTTTCGCCCCAAGGCCTTTTGGAGGTTTACTAACAGGAGTACTAGACCACAAAGGATGGGTAACCCAGAGAGACTGCTCACAGCTTAAGCAGTCATAGTCATTCCCATCTGCAGACTTCCACCTGAAAGTTACAAACTTTCATCTCACATCAAGTTAACATTTAACTAGTACAGAACAGCTACACATTGGGAGCTGGATTTCTATACTGTGGAGTAGTGAAACTGAAGTCAAATTTGCACCTCTGCTTAAACTTCATTGTTAGGCCATATGGAGCCAGGAAGTACAGTGAGAGACAATTAAGCCTGAAATTTTATTTAAACCACCAGTGGCATTTCCACTCACCTTCCATCAATAAATGAACAAGCCCTTCTGTTCTTCTCCCCATATGCAGAAGGGGGCACAGCCACCAGGAGACAGGTTATGTAGAGCTGCAAGTCAAAAGCAATATGCAGTCACTGCTACAGAGACCAAAATACTAAGATTTAACCTTGGCTAACCGTATTCTTGTGCTGCTGATAAAAGCTGAAGGACTCCAGCTGCAGTCGCAACTTGTTCTCTTGGATTCTTGGCAGAAACATTGAACGGGAACCAGTCAAGGCATCAAACAGGCATCTATTTTGAAAGCATGAATGTTAGTTTAAGCACCAATTTGAAGGCCCTTGAAAGGAAAGGAATGCTGCTCACCCATCATTTCCCAAGAAAGCATAGCGGGCAGAGGTTGAGTCAGGAAGTGGGGAGGCCACACAGTTGTCTATGTAGAGGTGAACCAGAATTGGTTGGTGCAGCCTAACAGAAGCTTCAATGTTGATATATTCTCCCAAGGTGTATTGATTGGAAGCACGTTTAGACTGCCAGTCACCTGCATACACATTTACAAGTCAGTCAGAATGACAAGGGGGAGGGAGGGGAGGAGAGAAGCCAAGTTATACTTACCAGACATGAGTCTCAACGAGAACTCCAGATGATCCCCAAAAGGTCGAGCAGAAAATGGTTTTGAATCTGGTTTGATTTCATCACTGCTAACCTGGAAAAGCCTATAAGAGAATAAAGTAATCAATCTCATGAAGGCACATGTCTAGTCAAAGCAGTACTGCCTCACCTTGGATAGTAACATTCAACTGGAATGACTGCTTCCTTCATTCGAAGGATGTTTCCCAGGGAGGATGAGGGTGATGGTGAATACACAAGGAGGTTCACATAGATCAAGGACTCTTCAGTGACCTAAAAATTAAGGCATTGTCAATACTTTCAGAAATTTCTTTGGGAATAAAGATTATACTTGAACTAGACAGTGTTCTCATTTGCATCAGACACCCTGGAGGGGGTCAACTAGATGGATTCTAGTCCTCTAGAGTACTTGTTTCAAGTAGGGTTCTTGCAGGAGAAGTGAACCAACATTGTTAAGTCATTATATGGAAGCCTTATAAATTGTGCATGCCATGCACCCAAAAGCTAATAGCACTAGAGAAATAATACTGCAGGAGAAGTACTGACACCCTATGCCACTGGTAGAGGGAACTGAACTAAGCAAGTACAAGAAACCTTCAGTTAGTCATTCTTAGGATGTACTCACCAGTCGCTTTGTGCCACAGTCAGTTAAGGGGGCAATAATGACATATTCACCATGTTCTGATATGGTTGGCTTACAAGACTCTTTTGGGGAAGGATCAGCACCCAACCGTAGGTCAGCTGCATCAACAGTGGTTCCTATACTGTACAGATCAGGCTGGATCACAACCTCCACTGTTGTGGCATGGCACTTAACCTTAACTGTCTCCTCAGGAACGTCTTCAGTCTCATCTTCAATGATATTCTCCTTGACACGAGATGAATAACCATGCCGATATGGCTGTTCATAGTGGTGCGCGCCAACACCAAGTCCTTGAAAACTAAGCCCATACAGCAAAAGGCAAAAACATTCAAGCAGGAGAGGAACAAACAAACTTAATCCCCACATGTTGGCCAGAATACCACAGCAGCAACTTAAAGCTACACAACTCTACTGGTGCTAGACTAAAGGCCACTCAATGAAGTCCAACCTGCATGAACACAATAAATAAGGGTTTAAGCGAACCGCACACCAGACTTAAATTTGTATGTTGATTAGGCCAAACTAATCGCAGAGCAATAAATGGAAATCCAGGCAAATGAAGTTAAGGACTTGGGCAGTGAAATAAAAATTCCCCCCCCCCCCATATATTCTTATAGCATTTACTGCCATTAATATGAATGATGAGAACCTGGATTAACTGCAGTTTAGTTGACAAATACATTGGATGATACGGAGAGTGAAAGAATATTGCCGTCTGCTTTTCTCGTGCTAAAATGAGTGAAAGTTACAGGATTTGCATATGAGCGTCCGTGTGTTTTTACGCGTTAATTACAGTTCATCCACCCAAGTCCGATTTGAACAAAATAATGGAACTGACCACCTACAGCGGGTACACAACTGGAAAAACTGGAAATTACTCTTGTAGCGACCCACTGAGGACAATATGTTCACTGGAGAGGATTTAAATTGGCACAAGCACGGCTTTATTATTCTATAAACATGAAAGCGTTTTCACTTGGGTGTTACTGCTAACACGGGAACGCGCATATCCAAAAAGTGTAACCTTAAGATAAGATGGATGCTTGTTGCATCGCACACTTGTGTTTTTCACAAGACTGTGGCTATTAATTAGGACTCTTTTTACTTTGGGCATCCCATTTCACATGGTTGACCCTTGCGTGTTCATGCGGGGTCTCCGGAGCTTTTTGTGCGGTTCGACCTGCGTGAAACTCGTAAATAAGCGTTGCTGGACGCAAGCGAACATCAGTTACACTTCAGCTGCGTCAGAGCTTAATGTATTGAAAGATATGTAAAATAAGAACTCAACTGAAACATGCGCACTGCGTTACACGTCAACATTTATAGCTTATGTCTTTTTAAATTATTTTTTTGTCGTGTTACTTCATTGTCTGCATAGCTTAAAGTATTAAAGCGGTGCTTCTTTGATAAGCCCCAACTTAGTTTCTTATCTCTCTGCCAGGACCTTTGCAACAGATTCAAAATGGTGGAATTTCTGAAAATAGGGTCGGAGCTCGAGGGGTGAAAACAATGAAAAATAAAAGTTTGTAAATACGTTTGATTCTGCAAGCCAACCACACTAACAGAAGTGCAGTATTTAGTAGTTACTTGTCTGGGTTTTTTGGATAGCTAATTTATTCCGAGCATTCTGCTGGGTGTATTTTTACTTAATATAAAAAGGTAAGACCGAGTTGTTCAGTTAGCATAGCAAGTTAGCTAAAAGTGTGACTGATGGCCCTTAAAAGTAGTAACGAGCAATTTTTTTTAAAGGAAAACAAACGAAAGGAGGCGAGGATACTCGCAAAAGATTTATCAGTATGCTTTTAAGTTTTATTAACGCAAAAGACGTTCAAGTCGTTGTTTAGTTAGTACTGTCCATCAGATGTAATACAACCACAGGCTAAATAAACTGCACGGAATTCCGATAGAATTATTTTAGATTTTTATTTTTTACATAAGACAAATATCTGCCGATTTTAAATCTTCATGTCCGCGCGGTTTGATATCAGTTTATGTGGCTAAATATCGACTGAATCCGAGTTTACATGAAGATGACTTTACGCTTACAGTATGTAAACAACTTAATATCTGTATTATAAATATGTATTTTTTATATGTTCGGTCTAATTCTACACGACTTTATGGGGTTTTTTTTAATGTGAGGAGCAGCAGCTTTAGCATCAACAAGTGATTCTGCGGCAACGCGAAGAATAACATTTAATTCAAACGCATAAATAAATCACAAAAAACAGTGCTCAGTGTTTGCTTCCTCTGAACCGTTATGTTACTGGTCTGCAAAATATTTTAAGTAGTAAAGCACAACCTTTTTTTTCTTTGTAAATTAAATACAGAATTTTGTTTACATACACCAAAATAATTGTTTTAAACCAAAGCTTGCATTCATGTTTAATGTGTACATTTGTATAATTTACACACCAAGTACCAGAACTTTACATGTTTTTGGAGTTTGTACCAGTTAGCACTAACAGATCTCTTCAATTCAGTATTCTTATGTTAGATCCACAAAAATGAAATTATTTGTTTTTAAGGTGACATTTTATCATAGTTGTATTTCCATTTAGTTAACTTTTTATTAGGGGAGCAACCCCCCCTCCCTCCATAAAAGCACCAGTTAGTTTACAGCACCCATTGCCATGAATTGTGATATTACAGCAGTTTCTGTTATTAACAATGACTGTGTTGTCTTCTCTACACCTCTGTGCTGCTCCCTGTACCCCTCTTTGTCTCTTTGAATGCAGCAATGGCAGAAGAGTGGAGGCCAAAGCAGTGCTCTGTGCTGCTGCCTACGGAATCCATGAAGACCATGGCAGAGTCGGTGGGGGTAGGTCAGCTTCAGGAGGAGAGCTGTGTGGCCCTGACTGAGGAGGTCAGCTACCGCATCAAGGAGATAATCCAGGTAGAGTGTTTCTTCATGTCCTTGTGCCTGCTGAAGGATCTAGATTCCTGGTGAAAGATCACAGGCTGTGATGTGAAGCTAGGGGGCAGTGGAGAGGAACCCTAATGTATCAAGTGATTTTAGGTGTGCCGAGTTTTTGTTCAGTAGTCCTCGATCAGCCTAGTTTAATACTCAAATTAGTTAAGTCCATTTAGAGTTGCAAAATTATAACATACTGTACCTCATAATTTGTTCCTTCCTGTGATTGAATATGGCTTCTTTGAACCATTTTGTTAATTCCTCCATTAAGATGTGTGTGTTTGTGTCTCACCCAGGATGCGCTCAAGTTCATGCATCATGGGAAGAGGCGCAAGCTGACCACCAGCGACATCGATCATGCCCTCAAGCTGAAGAACGTAGAGGTGAGGTCCACATTTGAGATAAAGCACAGGATGCTGTAGTCAGGTCTAAATTAGCAACAAAATGAAAGATGATAGATTAAAGAAAATATTTTCATAGAAAGCAGAAGACATGTAGTGTGTCATCTTGCTCAGGATATGCAGAACATAAAAATGTACTGCACCTCATTTGTAAAAACTTGCTAATGTTTTATAACTTTTCATAACTGTCCAAATGACAGCTGCTTTGTATGAAATTGGATAGTACATTTTTGAATGTTTTTATATGTGAATTTGTTTTAGGGCAGCACAACTGCTGCAAACTGTTTTATCCTTCAGTATTACAAATGTGCTTTAACCAATGGGAAGCTTTTGAATGAGTGCTGATGATATGCGTATGATTGGTGAATGAGCGCCATGATATGCTCGCATGATCATAATGGTGCTTGTGTCCTTCAGCCACTGTACGGCTTCCAGTCTCAAGAGTTCATCCCGTTCCGCTTCGCCAGTGGTGCGGGGAGGGAGCTGCACTTCTACGAGGAGAAGGAGGTGGACCTCAGTGACATCATCAACACACCGCTTCCCAGAGTCCCGCTAGAGGTCTCACTCAAAGGTAGACTGAACGAGCTGTCATGATTTACTGATAAATCAGTGCATGATGATTAGTCAGTAATTTTTATAGTGTAAGGTGGTGTGGTTATGAAATATTAGGAACATGACTGTACATCAGGTGGTTCCAGCCTTCTTGACATCCTGTTTTCTCTTGGCCATCAGCTCACTGGTTAAGTATCGAAGGTGTCCAACCCTCCATACCAGAGAACCCACCTCCAGGTAGGTGTTTTCTGTCTTTCTGCTGTAATGCTTAACTTTCTCTCAAGTTACGTATCGCCATCCCTCTGTCTGTCTGAGTCAGTCATTTGTCTCTCCACCAGAAGCTCTCATCCTATTCTGTTAATTTACTTTTACATTTATTTCAAGAATCAAGAATCAAGAAGCGTTTGTCAAGTACATAGCAACCGAGTATACCATGCAACAAAATGCACCCTGATTCAACAGGAGACTGTGCGTGGTTACATTCCAGAAAGAAGAAAATTTACGAGTAAAGAACAACAAAAAAACAATCAGACAGTCAGACTTCACAGAGTACAATTATAGTAGATCTTGGTGAAAAACTAATGCAACTCATGCAACTCCGGACGAAAACAAATGCCGCGACATTTCACAAACTTATCGAAACAATGCCACGGTAAATCAAAGCCAAAGGCTTTAAATAAAATAAAACAAAACCAAACCGGAGCATTATTTATCTGTCATTTCACTCCATAGGGACAATTTTAAGCTATTTGCATTGATTTACCTGTTAATACAGCTGGGTAATTTTTATTGTATCAATTCATGGAAAGTACCTTGATCAAGGGTATCACAGCAAGAGGGACGGGTTTAATTTCTGGATGTTTTGGTTGCAAGGTGACAGATTGTAACCATTAGATCACTTGCTCCAGATATTCCGAATTTCTGCTGTACTTTGATTGGTCGGTTACATTGTCACTCTTAATTCCCACAGCTTCCAAAGAACAACAGAAAACTGAGTCCACAGAGCCTCTTAAAGCAGTCAAGCCTGGACAGGAAGAGGAAGGAGCCATCCAGGGCAAGGGTCAGGGGGCAGCCACTGCAGAGGGTAAAGGTCAGCTTCAGGGTTTTTGTTTACCCTAATAATTCCAGAGCTGGGTTTATATGTGTACTAGGTGTATAGGAATGTCATGGAGAGTGTATAAAGTTATCCTCCAATCACAGGGAAGGAAAAGAGTGTGACGAGGCTGAAGGCCAGAAGCACCCATGAGCTGTCTGTGGAGCAGCAGCTCTACTACAAGGAAATCACAGAGGCCTGTGTGGGCTCCTGTGAAGCCAAGCGAGCGGTGAGAATGTGCATGCGCAAGTGTGCACGTGTTTGCACGTGTGTGTGTCTGCTGGTAGGGCGTGAGAGCACACATTTTTCAACAGGTTGCATGACGATGAAAGGCTTTTGCATGACGGTTAAAGAAGGTTGCTGGTTTAAGACCCTGGAAATGCTCTGCTAAGGGTGTTCCTGATGCTGGAATAGATTCCTGCACACATTTGTAAAGGGTCTGTGAGTCAGGATAGGCCTGTCATAGCTTTGCTTTGAGAGCAGTGGAGACAAGGGAGTCAGTCTACAATTGTGCCAGAATGCCTGTTGATGGCATTAAACAAAAGTGCAGTTGTTCACTTTCAATGACTGTTTTCACTTTCAGGAGGCTTTGCAGAGCATCGCTACAGATCCCGGGCTATACCAGATGTTGCCGCGGTTCAGCACTTTCATCTCCGAAGGGGTGAATCTCTTTGCCCATCTGTCTCTTTTTGCTGGATTGTTATGTATTTTTGGGAACTCTGCGCTAATCTGTAGTTTTGCTTTGTGGGATTGTGTAGTTTTTACTGGAGTGTAAAGGTTGTCAGTTCGTACTGTTTCACTTACTTTCTTTGTCAAAGGTGCGCGTGAATGTAGTGCAGAACAACCTGGCTCTGCTTATCTACCTGATGCGGATGGTCAAAGCCCTAATGGACAACCCCACACTCTACCTGGAAAAATACGTAAGTTGCCACACTATGTGGCTCATCGTGCAGTGCTGATATGGTGACACCCAAAGCAGTGCGTTGCTTCTTACGCTGTCTTTCTAATCCTTAGCTCCACGAGCTCATCCCAGCAGTGGTGACATGCATCGTAAGCAAGCAGCTGTGTTTGCGGCCTGACGTGGACAACCATTGGGCGTTGAGGGACTTTGCAGCCCGCCTCATGGCTCAGAGCTGCAAGACATTCAGCACGACCACCAACAACATCCAGTCCCGTATCACCAAGACTTTCACTAAGGTATGCAGAGCAGAACCGAATGTTATCTGTGCTCTTCATCTGAGCTTCTTACCCTGTCTTCATTTCTCTCTGTTTCCCTTTGCCTTTCTGACTTTTATCGAAATGCTTCTGTCCCCATCTTGTCCCCCCTTCAGAGCTTACTGGATGACAAAACACAGTGGACAACTCGCTATGGCTGCATTGCTGGACTCTCAGAGCTGGGACCTGATGTGAGAAACCATACACAGTCTTATTTTCCATAAAACAGGGGATTGTGGGAAACAACTGTGGGGGAGCCTTTAATCCTCTTTGACTGACTATCTAGCTATCTCATTTCCAGGTGATAAAGACCCTGATCCTGTCGCGGCTCCCGGTGGAAGGAGCCCGCATTAAAGCGGTGCTCGAAGGGCCAGTCATCTCCAACATCGACAAGATTGGTGCCGATCACGTGCAAAGCCTGCTTCTGGTGAGCATCCAAAAGAAGGGCATAGAAATCTGTCTATACATGTGTGTGTCTGCCTTTCGGAAACTCATACTGTGTAAATGTGAATCCATGTAGAAGCACTGTGCTGGCGTCATTGCGAAGACTCGCCCGCTACCTGACAATCTGGAGCAGTACCGCGCCGACTACGGCTACCTGGCGCCCATGCTGCATTCCCACGTGGTGAAAGCTCGCACTCAGGCTACACTGCAGGCCCAGCAGGTTAACAGGACAACGGTTACCATAACACAGGTGAGGATCTCCCACCCTGGCTGTGTGCTGTCTGGCAGAGCAAGGCTGAACGATGGGGTTAGTTTCGCAGCCACCTTGCAGCCTGTGACCTTTCATACCTCAGAATACCACCTTCAGACATTGTAGAGGCATGTGGAGATTATGTCTAAGATGAGATAATGTGACAGCAGAGAAGGACTGTGGCAGGGACTTTTGAGGATTTGTTTGAACTGATTTAGGGTAACTTAAGTGTGATTTAATTTTTGTACTGAAGTCATCTTCATGTGTGAAGGCTGCGCTTTTACATGCAGTTTCTACGTAATTGGTGTTCAGTATCATCTGTGTTTACAGTTTTTGTACACAACTGTACATTAATTTATTGTTCAGTTATTTCTGGAAGTCTGAATTTAAAGATATGTTTATTTACAGCAGCCTCGCCCAACCCTGCCAGTGTCCCAGAGCAGCCTAAGTGGAAGTGCAGGGTCTCGTGCCCCAAGCATTATCAAAGTGCCAAGCTCATTAACCTTGATGTCTACCCGCCCTGGCACCCCGACACAGCCTTCACCCCCAGCCACCAAGTACATTGTCATGACAACCAGTGCAGGGGCAGCTTCCACTCAGCAGGTACTGATGACTGCTTATTTTAATGAATTTAAATTGTATTATACCACTTTTTAAATGTATTTAAAACTTTTTATATTTTTCATATGTGGGACAAATATATATGTGGACAAGGGGAAAAGGGGGTTTTCTAACTGATTTTAGAGATTACAGAAGAGATGTTAAAATATTGTATTAATATCAGGATTATTTTATTAATGTTAGGATTAGAAATGGTGGGTGTTTCCATTGTTTAGTAGAGGCTTGGACCATTATGTCCAAGTGCAAAACTATGTATTTTTATATTTGGTTTAACTTAGGAATGTGTTCATTGTCATTTAACATGATTTTTGTATAGTGACCATTGTAACATGCTGTTTCATTGTGTTTGAAAAAGATCAGTTAAAAGATAAACTAAGATGGCAGTCAGTGTCAAGGGCACTTGACACTGCAGACCCATTTCCTCTTTGTTGATGTTGCTAAATAGACTTAAACATTACTCTTGTAAGGGTACAGTTAGCAAAGTTAGATTGTGGCTAGATCCAGCTCTAATATGATCAAATAAATGCAAACTGCTAATATTAAGTGGAATACTTGATACTTTCTGACTAGCTGAAAGTTTGTTACCTGTCAGCTGACAGTCACAGTCCCATTTTGTGCTAAGGGAAGGTTTACCAGAGCACTGGGATTCTCCTCGTTTCTTGTAGAAATGGTTATGTTCAGTTCAAGTCAACTCATTTTTACAGAGTGCTCTTCATGCCAGGATGACACAGAGCTCTGAAGAAAGTTCCAAGCAAGGCCACAATACAGAAAGGAACGGCATAATGCAGATTTATCTAATCTTAGATGAAAGTTATAGTTTACTGGTAGATTAAACCAGATGGCAGCTGAGGAGAGCAAAGAATAAAACTCCAAACTGCAAACCTCTAAACCTCTGAGGGTAGAAGTACCAGTGGCTGTCCACCCCTTATGTGCATTCTGCTGTTAAGACAAGAGACCTGTGCAGAATCATTTAAGAACCAAGTGTCTGTGTGATGTCCTCCTTCCAGGGATCACTCTCTCATACAATAAAGTGTGGTTTGTCAGTCAGTAATCTGATTTGGATGTTTAGCCTCTGTCCCTGTGTGTAAAAGGTCGCTTGTCATGCATTAGCTGATTTAGTCTGTATTCTGTTTGCTGCAGTGGTGTTTAAAAGCTCACCTGATGTGTGCCATTTCTCTCAACAGGTGATCACTCTGGGCACCTCCCAGTCTGGTTCTCCAATCACCAGTACGGTGCCCAGTTCCGCTTCTGGACAGCAACCACTGGTGAAAGTGGAGTCTGCAGGGGGTGGGGCTAGCGGAGCAGGCGGGTCACGCACTCTTCAGAAGTACATCGTGGTGTCTCTTCCCACTTCTTCCTCCTCCTCAGAGACTAAGAGCTCCGGCCCAGTCCTGTCCTCCTCTGCCTCGCCGATCTCAGCAGAGCCCCCCGTGAAGATGGAACGGTCAGAGTCGCCAGGGGCCGGTTTCCACTCCTCACATTGATAGTGGTCCTTTGTAGAGCAGGGATTCATATCGAAATGGGTGTAAATATGTGTGTATGTGTGAATATATAGACGTGGAGACACTGTGAATAACAAGGGTTTATTGGCTGATGAGAGAATTAAGTACAGAAGAAAATTAGGTCTTTATTCCCTAATTTGTCTCTTCTCACACTCATACACTGACTGAACTCTTCTCTAATTTTGTCTATCCAGTTTTCAGTAATTTTATGAGATAGTTGATATTCTTAACTGATTTTTTAATTATATGTAATAAAGCTGTTTTTGTAACATTTTGATTATCTGTTCTTATATGTCAAGTGGTACAAAGAGTAATAGCATAAACTTTTATTTTAAACAGAAAATTTTTCAACACATTAACACCACAAAGACTGAGCACATAAAACAGAAATGCTGCAATATACTGTACATGGTAAAAAAAACCAAAGCAAACTGTATCTTTTAATAAATAAGGAATCAAGTTTTCCATGCCATAAAACAAGCTTTATCTTGGGATCTCCATTATAGCAAGGATGTACAGTAAATGTACAAATGGATTCACAAGGAAAATTCAGTGTCATTCAAATGTTGCGTTGACTGAGGTAGCATCAGTTTGAGGTCTACAACAGCACTTCATTGTCACCAAGTCTTACAGTAATTTGTCACCAGCCCGAGAACAGTTGACTCATTTTACATATAGCACTTCTTAAAAACTTAAGCTAATATGATACATAAAGATGGATGGATGAATTTTGGGTCAGTTTGGCTTTTTGCACCAACACTGAATTCCTTGCAGAGCAGAAGTTCTCTTGTTAAGTAAAGCTCTGTCCCTCAGTTCTTGTTTTTCGCATCTTCTTTTCAGTGTGGTCTAGCACCACTTCCTCCTAGAGAACTAGCCTGGTATCCAATCACCGTCAATAAACTGGTTTGAATCTTACCTCTCAAGTAGATCTTACCAGATGGTTTGGTATGGTTCCTTCTCTCTTTATCAGCCTCTCCTGTAGGTTTTCTGCAGCAGCGGGCTCCAACCTTTTTTGCACCACAGACCAGTTTGATGTAAGAATTTTTCACGGACTAGCCATCGTGCACGCATAATAAAACATAATAAAGTGCATAACAAATACAACTCACCATAACGCAGAATCAGTGGGAGCCCTGAGCTTATTTCCCTGCAACAAGACTGTCCCAGCTAGGGGTGATGGGAGACAATGACACCTAGAGTGCTTAATTTATCGGGTGTCAAAACCATGACAAAAACAAGCATGGGAAAGAGGCACAGACGGAAGTGATGGGGAGATGATATGGTAATTTTTTCAAAATAAAATACCCTGCAGACTCCAATAGTCAATAAAATGGAAATAAAATAAAAAATAAAACGTTTTTTATTCTTTCTGTGTGGCCCGGTACTGGTCCATTGCCCAGTGATTGGGGACTGCTGTTCTGCAGGGCTCAGTCCTGTCACCTTTACTCTCCTTCATCTGCACCACATCCCTTGGCTCTATCATTTTCTCCTGCAGCTTCTCTTATTAATGTGATACAGGTTATACACAGTTCTTTTTCCAAAACTAACACAAATAGAGTATTATCCTCTTGTATGGCAACATGTCTGTCCGGTATCTGTCTGAATGAAAAATCACCATCTACAGCTTAGTCTCTCCAAGGCTGAGATCCTCTTTTCCATTGTTGGTTTATTCACCTAAGACCTCTATCAAACCAGAAAACTGGTCTCATCAACTTTGTTGGTATTTAGCCTCAAGTAACAATTGACCTGAAGTTCTTTCACACATGGAAGCCCCAAACTGCTTTTGTAGACGTGTCCTCTTTAAGATTTGTAGAACCTGCCTGCCCTTTACAGCACATTGTGCTCAGGTCCAGGTCCAGGCAATGATGATACTCCATGAGCACTGCCCTGCATGGTCTACCAGCCTTTAGCATCAAGCTTTGAATGTTACAGCACAAGTTGTACTTGACCCGTCAAAGTGTCCCCATGATCCTCCTCTACCCGTCTCTCTTTGTTGGCTCCCTGTAGCCACCTGTACAGTTCAACACTCTGCTTACGACCTACAAGACGGTTAAAGGATCTGCAGCGGGACACCTGCGGACCTGATCGCTCCCAAACCTCCAGCAACAGCGCAGCGCTCCTCCACCTCTGGCTACTTGGTCATTGTCCTCATAAGGGACACAGTTTTTCACTTCAGCTTCCCCTGTCACTCACAGCTGCTGAAGCCCCACCCCCCAACATTCAAGAAGGGTCTCAAATTCACTTCTCTCAGAGCCATTTCTGCTCTGGTCATCTGACAGCTACGTGAATGAGTCCAACGCCATTTGCTACGATGATCTGTATTTGCTATTTGAATGAGACTTCCGTAGGCAGCAACTGCATCCTGAGGGATGCGAACCAGCAACATGATGGTGTCAAACAGGCAAGCTGTGCTCTGATCGTCCCGTCTCTCCGTTTTCGTTGCTCTTTCGTTCACTCCCAGCTGTACGTTGCTTTGCTGAATTGCATCCAACAAAAGAACAGACCTAAGCAAGGCAAACCCTTACGGTCGGCGCTACAGTTGTGCGTGCGTGCGTGCGTGCGCGTCCACGACACACTCTGGGCGGGACCCGCGTGTATTTGCGTGACTGTGGGCTTTTGTCATTGCCCGTGTTAATACCTCCGTGTATTGGTGTGTATGTGTGTGTTTGTGCTTGTGCGAGAGAGAGTGTGAGTGAATCGCCTTTTACTTTCGCTTCGGCGTCGTCTGTCCTGCACGAAATCCCGTCGAATCCCACTGGTAAGAACCAGAACAACGCATTTCCTTCAACTTTAACATTTTCCCTAAATGTCACACTTCGAACTGCACGAAACAGCGGGGCTTTTCTTCCCGTTGACTAGAGTAAAACAACAACAACAAAATAACTAGTTTAACTGAACTAACTAGTAGCGCGCAGACAGTTCGGCTACGCCGTTTGCTGCGCGAGCTTCCGAAAGTGACTTCAGCTCGCCTCTTTTTTTTCCCCACATTTATTATTGGGCAAACTCAGCTTTTTTCCTGTACATACATATATACGTTTCCCTTAAAGTCAGTCATTTATAGTTTTTGTGTTGTTTAACTGCTACTGTATGGTGTAAAGTGCGCAATAACTCGTCATAACTGTGAGACACGCGAATGCACAACAAAACACGTCAGGCACAAGAAAAGCATGAACACACAATAGACACCAGTGCTTAAAGCGCATTTATCTACACTAACATGTATGAATACATCGAAATAAATACATTTCAACACATTGATACACTAAACCAAACTCAATAGTACACAGTAAAAGGCGTGAATATACAGCACTCGGGGCTGTAACAGTACCTGTGTGTAACTCCATGCAGTACCTGACCAGGTGATGTGGGCAGTCGAGTTGAAGGTGCAGCATCACAGCTGAGTTTGCCACAGTTTTGCTTTCCTGCGTGAAATTCTGTGTTTTAAGTCCAGGGGTCACCCACACGACATTCCTGCTTCTGGCAACCATGTGCTGTGCACACTCACCTTTCTTGGTCAGCAGGTGAAGGACAGTGAGCACCTGGTTTGCACTGGAATCGCCAGGGTGCGGTGACCTGCGATGCCCTGGGCAGTTGTTTGTAGATATTGAGTTGCGTGGATATATTTGTCAGAATTGGACCTCAATATTTTAAATTAATGTCCAACTGGTAAAATAAATAAATAAATAAATAAATAAAATTTGTATAATTTGAACCTTTCAAATCGATCAGTGTACACCTTTGTGACATGTGCAGGTTGCCCAGTTATACATTTCTGGTTTTTCAATTTTTTATCTGTTTATTGGCCATGATTATGAAAATGAAGGATGAACAGGAGTTTTTAAGTCATTTTCAGCTAGTAGTTAACAAAATAGTTCTACATTACAAACAAACAAAACAGGCTATGAACACACCTCCTGTGGATGCAACTTAAGCAGCAAATGGAACATGGCTTGTATTCCTGGAATGTCCTGTATGGCCAGCTGTATGAATGGATAAATGATTGAAAGTAGCTTAACATTGTAAATCCCTTGAGGGGAGGCAACAGAAAAATGACTAGACATAGTAAACGTTCTTTGCATGTGCACTGAAAACTGACAGCAAGTTACTGGGAAGTTTAACTTAAGTGATCTCGGCCAAAGTGTTAAAGAGTGTTTCCTGTATAAAGAAAGCCAGAAAAAACCAGACTGAATGTGTGAGTCAGCAGCAACCACGGAAGCGTTAAGTTGAGCGCGCATGGAGTCCTGAGACAGTCACATTAATAACTTAGAGACCTTAATTTCTCAATAATTTCTCTGTAATTTGAGATTTGAATACATGTGAAGGGTTTTATTTTTCAGAAGGTGTTTTAAGTTGGGACTTTTAATGCTGCCTTAAGTCAGCCACTTGTGAAAGATGGTAGAACCGATAAGTGTAGATGGTGCATGGGGTGGTTACTGTGGAAGCGGCAGTGTGAGATGTTTTTGCCTGATATCAGCTCGGAGTAAAAAAGTACTTTGAAAGCATTGATGAGGGATTTACTTTGCTGGAAATTCTACAATAAATCAGTCATTTGCTGTTAGGCAGGATGGTTTACCTGTGTTTGCCAGGTGTGGAGCACCAATTATTTGTTATAAAGGTCATATTTGCAGATGTCTGGGGTTGCTTTTCCTGGAAGTAGCTAAGGTAGCTGCACTTGACAGGAGCGTTTCAAGACCACAGAGGTCTGATGTTGTACCCTAGATGAAAACCGCTTATTGTGATAGATATTGTATCTGGAACCAGTCAAACAGAGAAATCAACTGAGCTCAGCAATTTATAAAAGAATTGATTGTGTGAATTTTAAACCAAGTGACTGGTTCTTCTGCACCAACTGTTGCAACATATGCACCCAGAACCTCAGTACCTGCATGCCTAAACACACTAAGACATGTTCTAGTCCTCCTTGTGTCTGATTCGCTGTTGCTGCTCACAGGACAGTGACTGTAAGTGAAGATGGAGAACAGGAACCTGTTGCAAAACATACCCCGTCCCCAGAGGCCCAGCACACCTGTGTTAGGTAATTTGCCTATGGCTTTTATCTCAACTTAACTTTCATCCACTTAGTTGGGTACAGTCTGCAAAGTGTATAAATGTAATCTTCTGAGGACACCACTGCCTCACCGTAATCGACCCACCTCCTTACCCCTTCCAGTGGTCTCCAAAGTGATCGCGATCGCTTTACCCATCGCACAGATGGCCATTGGTAGGTACCACCTTCACCAGGAATGTTTTGGCAATTGCAGAGCTGTGTTGTGCGTCCGATCTCGTGTACCAGTGTCGAGTATCTGTGCGATAATCGGTTTCCCTTCCCCATTTTTTTTCTCAAAGGTGGGTTGTATCTGAAGGACTGCCCACAACAGCACTATATCCCCATTTATTTGGTGGTGTGGGGGGTTTTCAGCATCACCCTCAGCTTGTTCTCATGCCTTCCCTGCACTCAGGAGTCTGAGGGGGGAGAGCACAGGCCCCTCAGCAGTTTTTGCACTGCGTGGAACTCCTTGGTGTCTCTCTTCCTCTTCTGTTGGTTCATTGCTGGTAAGAGGGTTGTGGATGTGGGTGGGAGAGCATAACAGCTTTGGGTTGTGTCGGACAGGGAAGGGAGAGGGGTTTAAAGGTTGGATTTAAAGGTGTCTGTCTAGAGCAATTCTGTTAAATACTTTGCTTTAGTTAGATTTTCTCCTTTTTTGAAGATAAAGTTTAACATGTTTGGTGGAAAAAAGGGGTTAATGTTTTATGGCTCAGGAATGTGTTATTTGTTTTTCTCATTTAAATGAACAATAATTTATTTTGTTTCACACAAATTCATTTTATGAGTAGGTTTTAAGGAACACACTTTTCTTATGTGAGGGAATCCTGTGCACTTTTCTCCAAAATACTGTACAACTAAGAGTAAATAAAAGTGCATCAACAACAGATGGAGAGCTTTAGACTTGGGATTATCAAAGCCCGGCTTGTCTGATGCCACCATGTTGCTGGTTCACTTCCCTCAAATAACTGCCAGTTGGAATGACCTTCATAGAGCAAATGCATACATCGCCATAGTAGGTAGTGATGGACCGCTTCATGTAGCTGTCAGAAATGGCTCAGCAAGAAATGTCTGAATGCAGGGAGGGACTCAGCAGCTCTGAGGGACAGAGAATAAATGTATCCTGCTCTTTTTGGCTGTCAGTAAGCAATCCATTTCAAGTATGATTACAGGTGAAATTTGAAGTTTATGGTGATTGAAAGGGGGTAATATTGCTTTTGATAGTGTAAAAATTAGTGATGTGGAAAAGAAGAGAAGAAACACGCTCTCAAGCTTGATTCAGGATGAGGAGAAAAAGTAGTGATCCAAGGCAAACAGGCTGCCTGTGTGCTGTGGTAACCAAGTTAAAAAGTCTGTGTCTCAGTTAAGAGTGCTGTGTCTTCTCATCTCTCCTCTGCCTCATATATCTTTTCTCCAGGTAATGTGTGGATCTACTCCATCTACCCCCCCAACTACAACCCCGATACTATGATTTACTGCAACAAGACACTGTATCTGTTTGCCTTCTGGAGTACCACCTTGGTGTACATCCTTCTTGGGGGGGCATTCGTGGTGTGCTGCTGTATGCTGGTCTGCATGTGTGTGTTCGGTAGGGTTGGCCCTGGGGGGACCTACAGCGAGGATGTCTGAGAGCAAGGAGTTAGGGAGATTTTTTGTGTAATGCATTTTTTCCTGCTCACTGTTCCCCCCCCCCCCCCCACTGTGTCTACTGCCTTGGTTCTACTTACTATAACCAGCAATGTCCAAAAGATGGGAGGGTGTTTTCTTTGTATCAGGTTTCAGGGATGGAAGTAAAACTTGTGATAAAACCAGCCAACCAGAGCTAGGACTGGAAGAGTGTGTTACACGTATGCACGCACTTCACCTTTGCTTTTACATGCTAATCCCTAACCTGACATGGGCTTGGCCTCTCACTTGCATTGCTCTCTTGCTGCCTTTGAAAATGTCTCTTTTATGTTTAACATTTTTGTGCCCCTTGGGCTAAGGTCTCTTCTGTGTTCATCCATCTGTTCCCCAAGAGGGGTTTGTGTCTTTTTTTTCAGCCCTGCTTGTCACGTTCCTCTTTAAAGGTTCGAATCCTTTGTGATATGCACAAAAAATGAAGGCTTCCCAAAAAACCTTGTCCTTACACTGTACTGCTGCCTGATTTTGCTGCAATATTTGTACAATGCAAATAGAAGTGATTTACAGTGATTTTATTTACAGATTGTGTTTTTTTTTTTTTTGAAAGTATGCCTGCGCATATTTGAGAGTACTCACTGAAAGCAGAGTAAAACACTATACTGTATGGTCCTCTGTACACATTACTGTTTGATCTACACTGGGCAGCCACCACTCTAAGGAAGACCTACTGTAAAGATTCAGTCTGTCCAAGCGGAGTGCTTCACCTCGAGTCGTATCTTGCGCCTTCCTGCGAATCTCAGAAGCAGTTGGGTGCACTGGAGAGACCTTGGGGATACGGTGCGCAGGAAAAGCCGACTGCACTCGAAAGAGACTGATGTATCTATCGCATAAATCAAATATATGTATGGCCTTATTCTGTGGGAAAGAGTTCCCTTTGTGGGTAATGTTGTTTGGGATGTTGAATAAATATGCATCATAACCTGCAAACTGGTGTTACGAGTTTCAGTCCTGGGTGGGACAAAAATGCTTTGAAAAGTGTAAAATGAACTGCTGTGAAAGGATATAAGGTTAAAGAACAAAGAATAGAAAAGGCAGAGCTTAAGTCTATGATTTTTGCAAAGTGATTGAACCATGTGTCTTTCAGAGCAACAATATATACATTTGCACTGACGGGCCAGTTTATTAGGGACACCCCCTCCCTTCACAAATGTACATTCCAACAAGTCATGTGGCACATGACTACAGTGTGTGGAGAAAATCAGGCAGAGCAGTGTTTCTAGTATCATTGTTCTGATCATTGGAATGGGCAAAACAAGTGACCGCAGCAATTTGGAATGTGGCATAACATGTTGTCGTTTGGTGTGATGGTTGTAGCATCTTCCGAATCTGTCATGGGCTTTTCGCATGCTGTTGTTTTTAAGAATTTACAAGGAATGGTGTGGAAAAACAAAAAAGTACAAGTGCTTGGCAATTATGTAGACGAAAACAGCTTGTGGATTAGAGAGGTCAAAGGAGAGAATCGGGCAAGCAAACAGATGGGCCACAACCAAGGAGATCACATCCAAGTTCAACACTGCTGTACTTTGTCTCAAACGGACTACAACCCTATCCCTTTTCTATAAGGTGGAAAGGGCTGGCAGCAAAATTATAGAGCCATCTAATCTGCAGCAGCAACACAACGCAGTCATTTTCGCATGGTACAACATTCTCGCACAACACATTCAGCAGCTTCAGGAGTCCATGCCCAGATGAACCCATGCTGCTCCAAAGGCCAAAGGAGGTGCAACACACTACTAGATAGGTGTACCTAATAAACTGGCAACTCTTATTCATTAAAATGTTGAGACTTAGCTACTCATGGTTCATCTCCTTTACCCCGCATTAACAATTAGAACAACTAATAAAAAATAGCCAGAAGCATCCAAACGTCCTAGCAGAAAAATATATCCTCAATGTCTTCTGTCTTCTATCAGTCATATATAAATAAAAATTTTAATTTTCAGCTGCATCAAACCAAAAAGTTTTAAGATACTTGGAGTTAAACTGTTATTTGTGTTTAAGTCTCTTATGCCAGCCCTGTTGCTGACTGGTTCATGTACAGCATGAAAAGACCTCATTTTGGAGCTTTGTCTGTGGTCTCCAAGTGGCATCAGGACCAATAAAATAACCAGATATCACCATCACAATGACCATTTTGCCTTTTTTGGTCTCCATGGTATCTGGCTGCTGCAAATATTATTTTACATGGATATTTTATTGTTCGAGTTTCTGTCTAAAGTTTGTGCTCAGATGCATACAAAATTCCACATTGAAATGACAAAAACAGTATGGACTATGCAATGCTAAAGAAAGTCATCATTTGAATAATGCCCACGTCAGAGAATGTTATACTTCACTGCACTTTCCAAAGGGAAGACCTGACTAACGTGAGGCAAATAAGTGATTTGTTTTTCGTATTATATAATGATTTCTGATTCCATTCAGGTTGTAATGTTAACCTAATGCTTGACCTTTGCTAAGATATTAAAATGTTTAAATTGTTAGTCTTCCCCTGTTCAGTATATTGATTCTGTCTTTATGAATTATTTCTGCACTTTATCAGACATTTAAAAGCAAATAAATATGCATAGTAATAACATACAGAGTAGGATTATGTGTTTCAAACCAAGATAAGATAGTGGTTTGATCTGAAATACATAAGGTGATAAGATTAGAAAATAAGGAACATTAACTTGAGTTGCGATATGGTGTTTTCTAGTTATGATTGCAAGATACCAGTAGCTTCTTTTCGTGAACAAAATTAAGCATTTAAAAAATCCAGATTTTTTTATAATCTCCCCAATGAAGTCCTTCCAATTGACCTTGAAATAACTACATTTATCTGAGACTTTTCTCCAAAGTGACTTTCGATGGTTTATATTTTTAATACAGCAACTTAAGATAAGAACTGTATGTGGCTCTAGGACATTCCAGTAGGAGGTGAGGTTCAAACCTGTAACCTCCACATCCTGAGGGAGCAACTCAAAGAACTGCACTACCTTTTGGCTCAGAGAGTTGCTGAACCATTAACCCAAACTCTCAGGTTTCACTTTGGCTAGGATAGGTCGTGTGAAGCTACAAACCTGTTCACCACCGAGCATCTTCTACGTGTGGCAACAAAGAGCCACTGCTGCCTTTTAGTGTTTCTGTGCACTGTAAATGTTTAAAATAAGAATATAAACAAAAAATTTTAATCAATGGAAGTCATACACCATAGAATATTAATATTAATATGCCTTCCAGAATTTGTCTTTCTTAAAATGGATTGCATTTTGAGTGAATAAAAATACTGAAAAAGTATGAAACAAAACCAGCAATACATGTGACTATAATATAATAGCACAGTGCCCAGGAATGACGATGTGCAAAGCCACATCTTGTCAGTCACAACATCACAACTTCATTTTCATCGCTGTTTCCATTTCCACTAATCTCTGAGCTGGATAAGTCTTCCCTGAGCACACTTCCTCCAGGAAATCAGTTCCTTCTCTTCTGCTCATGCTCTCGCCGGTGGACTTCACATTTTCAGACCTCTGCATCCTGGCTTGTGCATCTGTATCGATCAGTGGATCGATTAATTTGTATTTGTAATCTTTATATCTCAGTCTCACAGCAACAAACCTGCCAGTCGTGCTTCACCACAATCCGTGCTGTTAGCATGAAAATATTTGTGTAGCAGAAACTCTTGTGTTTATATAAAACAAACAGTGATTACACAAAGTCCTTATATGAACTTCCTTTGTTTGTACACAAAGCTGATTCCTTGCTTACAATACCGGAAGCGGATAAATATAATGCAGAAGGGTTAAAAAGAGATATGGAAAACAGAAGTAACATTTGATAATATTAAAATGCAAAGCAGCTGTCATGGAATAAAGTATATCGTTTAGTTCTATCATTTCATAAGACACTTGATGCTTTTAACTGGTGAAATGTTTAGTTTCGATCATTCACATCACACCTTACTCAAAGGCAAACCAGAAACACCTCTGTGGGGACTTGAACTTGTTACCACATGGTTAGTAGTTGTAACATTTATCACCATGCTGTTTGCATACAAGCTTGAGCTTTTCCTCTCTATTAAAGAGGCTATGTTGAGTCTGAAAAAATACTGCCTGAAAGCATCTCTCGCAGTTCAGAAATCCAAGGGGCTTCAGGGATGCATGCTGGGTCATCACTAGGGTGGTCTCTCCTCTGGATCACTGTCACTGGATGGTGAGATGCAAGGCTCCACTTCCTCCAGTGACCCACCTTCATTGGGGAGGGATGTAATGTTAGCATCACTGGCACTAAAATACCACTAACATCACTGTGTGTGCATGTTTATTTTTATCACCCTGACTGATGCAAAAGAAGCAAAATTGCAGTGAAGATGAAGTTACAGAGGTTACACGAAAGCAGCCCTGCAAGAAACCGATGAGTATAAAACCCATTCATTAATGGGGCAGAAATAGTGATCACATTGCTGCCTTTGGCCCGGCTGCCTCCTGATGAGATGTACACTCGAACAAGGTACTAACCCAGTATTAATGCAGTAAAAATTACTCAGTTATATAATTGTCAGTCACAAGCACTGGCTAAGTGAGTAAAGTAAATGTGGTTCAGCTCCAACAGGCTGCAAAGTCATCACCACCACCCACCTTTCCCCAGGTGAGCAGGCAGGGTGGAGCTCCTGGATGTGGGATAGGCTACAATGGAGGACTCTCCTCCTCTGGTACTCTCCTCCTGCAGCTGAGTGGTGGCGGTGCTCTGCCAGTCACTGAGTGCCTTCTGGAAGGCGTTGGCCAGGCAGGTTGTGAGGTCCTTTGCTTGCTCGGCCCGGCTGCACCAGAACACGCGGCACTCGAGCTGTCGGCTGCGCTGCCTGCAGATGTAGAGGAAGATGTTGGGCCGGGTGGAGTCGGCCGTACAGTATGCGATATCCTGCAAGAAGGTCTTGGTGAGCTGGCGGCCCGTGCTGATCTCCTTCACCTCAACATAGCGTGGGCGCACCACCAGTGCGTGCTCCTTCTCCAGCTTTCCTGGAGCCCCCTCCAGTAGCCGGCCAATAGCTTCCTGGGCTTGCTCCAAATCCAGGGAGTAGATTTTTTCTGTTCCCAGGTAGTGCACCTTATAGAGTGGGTCTCCGTGTGACAGGCCCTCAGTGCGGTCACGCCGCAAGTGGCGTCGGAAAACTGCTGGGGATTTCTTCAGGCTCTGCATGAGGGACATGGCTGGCTTCAGGTGGAACACAACCCTTATTCCCACTCAGCCTAAAGTATCATTTTAGCTGTTGTCACTGTTGGAAGGCAAAAATAAACAGTAGGTATAAAAGCTGTTTTGTGCAAAGGCATTCCTAATGAATGGTTGTCTACCATCGGTTTCCCCCGTGGGGGTTTTCCCTTCATCTGAATGATCCTTTTTGTTGAGTTCCATTGAGTTCCAGAAATTAATCTGTTGCAAAGCTTACAATATGGAATCATCTAAACTGGGCTAAGCAGAAGAATGCACTGCTTGAAGACAGACATTAAATAAAACTCAGGACAGACACGAAAACCAGAATGTCCTTTGTGGTGGACGAGATCAAACAAGGAAAAATAATGCAAGCCCTAGACTGACTGACTGACTGACTGACTGTCTGTCTGTCTGTCTGTCTATTTTTGCCTTTGGGTTCCCCGACCTGCCTCAAAGCACAGAGACCCTGCATGGATAACAGCTTACTGAAAGTGAAAGGATGCATCAGAGGACTAAAATAACACAACAAATTATACTCGTGTTATGGTTAGCAAAATGAAAATTATTTTCTAAATTATCTACAAAGTTAAATGCCATAATAAATTGTGCATGACAAAATGATACACATTATGACTCTAAAACTCCTCAAACTGAGTTTTGTGCCCCCAGCCCCTTTTCAGAAACAGATGTAATGACAGTGATAACACAGGCACGCACACACACAGATAAAACACTGCAGAAGCCTTAGAGGGAACTTTACAGTGTATACATGTTCACGGACATACAGTGACACCGGCTCCCATGGATGAACATACCGAGCTGTAGTATGGAGAGAAGCTGTGCTGGTTCTCCTGATCAAATACCTTCAGGGTGGAGACACGGTATATAAAAGACAGAATGTCTAGAAAAGCGACTCTGTGTCACCACAGCAAAAATGCAACACTTGGGACTGCACAGTATGAGATCTGCTTTCATGATATCACTTATTTGGTTAGCAAACATTCTGACCGCAGGGGATTAAACATAGCTGCTTACCTGCTCTATGCGTGTGTTCTGCAACAGAAGCCTACTTTCCAAAGTTACTCACGTTGTGCATCTTTCCCAGAAGAACCTCAGATCTGACTGGAGTTTGAAGCTGTGAGTCTGTGCTTATATATTGCCTAGCTGCTATAACCCCACATATATTAGTCATAGCTTCATAGGGAATGAGAGAGTTTTGCAGTGAGACAAACCCCTGGGAACAGAGTAAAACGGCCAGTTATTTGACCTCTGGTCACAGAAGGATTCAATCAAGCTGTCCAAAACCTTGTATTTGCACATCCAAAATAGGCAGACTTGAGTTGCAGTGATGTGCACTGGCTTCGAACCACAGTCCTGTCCGCAAAGACGTAGATGAATCATGAGCAGCACAGAGCTCACATCCGAGATCTGTTTGCATTACAAACAATGCCTCTTCTAAACAAATGTTACACTGCGCATTTGAAATATTTGTAATGATGTAGACATGCGCACAGAGCAAGAACATTCATCCCTTCACCAGAATGCCAGCTGTGTTTATTAGACTTGAACATTTTACAGTGTGAACTGACATTGACACGACCACCCTCCTCAGACTGAGTGTGCAGGCCAGACCCCACCAAGCCCTTTCCTTGTCTTTTTCTGCACCCACGTCTGGGCATGATAAGTCTCAACGCCCCTCGCAGATAAAACAAGCATTTCTGACAGAATGTAGCTTAGCGCTTGCACTCATTCAAGCCAAAAGGATTATTACAACGTAATATTTATTCTATTGGGTTCCTTGTGCTTAGAGGAATCATCAGAAAGAGAGAAACCCCTCTCCCTGCTAGGTCTTCAACCTGTACATAACAGTGCTGTTTCTTCTAACTGCTGTCAAGTATTAATATTAATTAAGTATTTTAATATTATTACCGAGAACAATGAAGGATATCAGAATACAGAAACATCAGAATGAACCTTGTTACAACAGGGTGTAAGCATGGCATAACTATATTAATAAAAAAAATATTAACAATAACAACCTGTACAGTGACTTACCAAATAATATTAAGATTATTTATTCTAACTGATTTTTAAGTTTGAGGTGAAAACAGTACATAGTTCTTGGACTAATTTGAATATGTATAAGGATAAAAGCGGAAAAACAGCCCTGTTTATTGTAATATTGCGTATATTTAAAATTTTAACACTTAAAATGCAACACATTATGCAGGTTTACAGTGCGATACCTGAAGGAAAGAGGATCTTCTGAAGAATAAATAAACACAGGTTAATTCCTGCACAGCCTCAGGTAAAAACACTGCAGGAAAAAATGTCCTTCAAAACCTAGCAAATACGTACCTAGCGAATAGGTACAGCGGTGCATAACACGCCTAATGAATTGGGACGATGTGAATATGTTCGTAAGCTAAAGAGTAAACTGTAACGCCGCTGATTCTGCACAAGCCCCGCAATGCTATGAAGGTTGATAGGCTTACATTTAAACAGGTATGATGGCAGAACAGGTGGCAGGGCAAGTGGCAAGACAGGTGGGAAGGACGGTAGTAGGACAGATGGGGAAACAGATGGCAGAATAGGTGGCAGGACAGGTGTACCACTACTGAATGCTAACTTATTCTAGGCCGAACGATAACCGCTTAATAAACCCAGTTTTCCTCTTTGCCTGACAAATGGCAAGTCACATAGTTGCGCACATTCGACACATTTAAATTCTTCCTCATTCTTACCGTTAAATGTACCTTTATTTTTACCGTGTTTTGGGAACTGAGCCTTCTCGTGTCTGAAGCTCCAAGACAGAATCCTGCGGTTAAATAAACAAACTTTGGTGTCCGGCGAGGCAGAATAAAGCGACGAGGATGGAAAACCAACAGGCATTCAGTTCCTTCATAGAATAGAGTTAAACTGAGCTAAACTGTTCAACCTGTTCTGCACTTAGTCTTTACTAAGCAGGTGTGTTGCTCGCAGTGGTGTTTACAGCGCCAGCCATTTGCATTTCACACATTACTATAAAACGCCCATGGGGGGGGGGGATATTCCCTTCAGTGGAACCTGTGATGTCACAGAACTTTGGCAAAGCAATCAGATCCAGCTTGATAGGTTTTGTTTAAAAGAAGAACATCACATGCTTTCATAAACAATGACCTGCAAACTGAAGTTTTCTCAATCACATCTATCGATTAGTGTGAGTTTTGCCACAAATGAACTTATAAACAGCAGCACCCCCCCCCCGGAATATAATACCAATGTCTATGACTATAATGTCTTAAAGAAGTTTAAGAAGATTTGCAAGTATATTGACTTAAAGACTGATTAGACCAGAGAAGAAGATCGGTAAGGAAAATATGCGGGCAATAATGGGAATAAACGACAAATATGAGCTGCATCTTGGGGAACAGTAATCTATGCAACCGAAAGTGTAGAAAAATCCCGTTTTCGGTTAGGGTTCACGTTGGCCTATGGGCTCGTTTCTTCTGTAATGACTGTTACTCTCTCACATGATGCATAAAGATTGTTCCGATCATTTGGATGTTTAGACTTCAGTCATCTCACTCATATCATTGTCACCTGAGGTTACAAACCATCAAGGAGAGCACCTGTATAAAAGCTGTGTCAGCGATTCCCTTGAAGGAACGGCTTCTGCAACATCTTCCACAAGCAGAAAATCATGGGCAGGCTGAGTGCCTGGTGTAGGGGAACATTTCAGTTACGATAGAAGGGTGAGCAGAAGTTGATGCTACTGACCAACAGTAATTTATAACCCAGTTCCTGGGCCAAAATGCCCAAACCAAATTTAGATGCCCCACGGCTTTTATTTAGTCCTTTTAGATCTGCGCTGAGATGGTTATTCCATGTATGGAGGGCAAAGCTTAAGTCTCACCAACGATACCTTAAGAAATCCAAATATAGTGAAAGGCAGTTATTAATCTTCAGTTGCCTGATGCTGAGACAGTGAGAAAATTGTCTGAAGATCCTTAAAGACTGCTGATAGCTGCACTGGAGCCACTGTTCTCTGAAGATTTTAAAGGTAAAACCTAGACATAGGAAATATGTTTTTTTTTTTTACAGAATTAACAATCTTAAAACAATCAGTTGGATTACCATAGCTGATACTGTGGGACCTCAGTCTCAGCCAAAAGAATTTATCTGCGTGAGCAGTAGAATTGAAAAATAACACTGACTTAAAAAGTATACAGTAAAACACATTCGTTTGTACATATAGGTTTGAAGCAGCTGCATGCAGTCAGGTGGCTCGGCCCTTACAATCCCAAGCATCACTGGATGAGAAACTTGGGGTCACATGAAGTAAAGGTGAGCCGAGTTAATCGGTAAGCGAGAAGACAGCCGACCACCTGACATTGCTCAACATGCTCAGATTTATGATAAATGTACTGAAGAGTTTATGGGCTTCTTTTCTCACTGGTTCCAACTGTAACCTACACAATCCCTAGGGGTAATATTATGGTACAGAAGGTGAACAAAAAGATGAATGTCCTACAGTAGTCCAGTCAGCATTATCACCTGTGTCCCACTGAGACTCTGTGGTGCATTCAAGGTCCAGCTGGAGCAAAACCAGTATATGCATGGCAGGTGGACTAAGTATAACACCTGTGCTCTGGTTTTCTTTATATAAATGAGCCAGGTGAATGTTCTCCACCATTCTGTTCCAGAACTGTGTTGCCTTCTGCACACTCTGGAGGAGAGCTGGGTGATCTTAGGCAAAAGCGTAACGTGAACAAGACAAAATATGCATTGAATTAAAATATTCTGAGCATAGAATCCAAATTACTGAAAAAAAAACATGTTTATCTGAATTGTGTATTTATCAGCTGAATTAATTTAAATTGATTTTTATAGTATAAATTAATATAACTATGATTTTTCAAGCTGGCTACCTGGGAGGGTGGCACAGGAGATGAGTTGAAACCGAACTGAACTGTGGGTTTGACCCCTATGGAATCTGTTGGGGGGTTGCATGTTCTCCTCGTGTTCATGTGGGTTTTCTTCAGGCGCCTTGGTTTCGTCCCACAGTCCAAAGATATGTTTCGAGTGAACTGGTCACTCTTCTCTGCCCTACATGCGTGCATGTCCCAGAGAATGAGGGGTGTGCTATTGTGCTGGATGACAATGGATTTATGACCTATATTTTCAGCTACATTAATGCTTGAGAACGTTTAAAGTATGAGCAAAATTTAAGTTACGGATACATTCAAGTGGAGACCTTCGTTCAGAACAATGTGTAGAGATGAATGAGCCCAAAATGTTTATCAATGACCAGCAGATGAAGCGACAGATGTGTCCCCCTTTGGTCACACACACACAGGCGCGGCGCATGGCGATTCGAGACACAGAAGCGCGCATGAATTTTGGTACCAATGGCTTTCCGTTTTCCCCGAAGGAATATCGGCGAAGCCCGTGCGCGCCTCCTTGGTTTAACGGACGCGCAGGCCAAAGAACGGTGGCAATAACAAGCATATCTAACGGAATTTCACTTGAACATCGTTAACTGTCACCACTTGTTTCGTATTCTTGGTTAAAGATGACAGTAAAGCTGTAAACGAGATGCAAAGTTATGTAATAAATAAACTAACGACATTAGCACGGTGTCCTAGTTAGGAGGAATGGCGTTCCGGATCCGAGTCGCCAAACGGGGCGACTGCAAGGACATCCTGAGGATGATCATGGTGAGAGGACCGCCAAGTATGCTTCTTTCCATATCATTTTAAAAAAAGGAAGTTTAAACCTGCGCTTGAAATGTTTGTTTATTTGTTTTGTGGCCATGTTTACGTAAGACTTAAAATCGCGTGAGGCGCCTTATTACCATGCATTCAAATGAGTAGTTTTACAGTTTGCCCTCGCTTAAAGGAGTTCTGTACACCGAAAAACCACTAAGAAAGCTTTTGAAAATATACACACCTTTCAATATGATTTTGTACGTCGGCTGTTTACAGGTGGAAAAGAAGTTAAGACCACTCCAGTGGCCCGTAATCTTTTACTTCAGCCACCTTAGTCCTGGTGCAGCGCAGTCACTGGGTGGCTTTCAGACTACATTTTACCCTGGTACACAACTTTTCAGTGAAGGAAACAGCTATAAAAGTTATAAAATATTGTTTTAAAATGACAGAAAGCGGTGTCTATTGCATTATTTCCACCCATAGTTTTTTTTTTTTAAAAAAAAAAAAGAAAACGTGACAACGCGTGCAGCGCAGTTGCTGTGCAGCTTTGAGGCTATCCGCAAACTACTATAGGGAAGTCTGCATAAAAACAGTTTAAAACCTTTACAGCAGGTTAGGGACTTTTTCTTATGTTCTGTCATGTTTCCAGTAACCATATTTAGCCCAAGAACGATGTACCCACCTCACACGGCTTCGGTGACAGCTTCCCGAGTTCGGACATTTGTTTCGTAAGTAAAAGCAGCGTTTAAAATGCAGATAAAACGCAAGCTGTGTGCCACACCTCTTGCGGGAAAGAAGCCTTTTCGTAGCCACGTGGTTTTAATCCAAAACTAGGAAAATCTTCAAAAATGACAAGTGCACGCTGTAAAACAACCTGTCCTGCAATATCTGGAATCCCCAGATTTTAATCCGTTTTTAAGATCGCGAAATTAGACTAAAAAGATAAATAGCAGTTCTTCCCAACATTATCGGAGTTCTGCAAAAAACTTTTTACCTGGCATTCCGTCAATTTTTAAAAATTATTAAGACCCAGACACTGGTCAAATGGTTACTAAGGAAAACCAAATGAAAACACGTGAAAGGGCTAGTTAGAAAATTTTCTTGAAAATATCATGAAACGTGTTCATATTATCATATTATTTGTGTTATTGTAATGCATACAGATATAATATGTGTTTATATTTGAATTCAATTCAGGTGACATTTTTAATCCAGGAACCAATTTCCTCATAAGAGCTAATGTTCAGATTTCAACTGACAGAGTGACTTCACAGAGCAACTTAAACCCATGATGTGAGAAGTGGGTGTGCAGAAATTGGTGTAATATCATGTTTAAATAAAATAGGAGGAACCAGTGGAGCGCTTTAGGCCGCCCATAACGCTGACATAGATAACCGAGATGATGCTTGTTACTCCGACATGCTTTTCACCCACCTGAAGCTGTTTCAAACTAGCAGTGCTTCTTTTCCATGTCATGTCCCAAGGAACTGGCCATTTATGAGAAGGCGGCAGAGAAGGTGAAGATGTCGCGTGAAGGTGGTAGAATGTGTTCTAAAAACCCTTCCGTCCTTCCTTCTGTCTCACATTCCAAAATGCTATTTAATGTACAATAATGACAAAACTGGTTTTTGTGTGTTTGTAAGAGAATGTTTACATAAAGAACCATAACATTATTTTCTTTTTATTGTCTCAGTGCTGGAAAGAGATGGCTTTTGCAAAAACCCCTATTTTCACTGTCTTTTGGCTGAGGTGCCACAACAATGCAGGAGTAAGGAAGGTAAAAAATAAATAAATAAATAAATGTTGAAACTATGAACTTTGTAATGTTTATTGTGAATGACTTTGTGCCCACTTATAATTGATTGTGGAGTCAACGTTCTAGTCCACCATGCACATGTTGTTTGTAAAGATCAAATTTTCATAAGAATGAACTTTAATCTCATCATCAGATTAAATCAATGATTAACCGCTCAGATTGTCTTGTGGCCTGCATATGAATTTACATGTTTCTTTACTGGGATGTGTGTGATTGTGTGTCTTTGCAGGGCACAATTTGGTTGGATATGCGTTGTACTATTACACTTACAGCACGTGGCAAGGTCGTTCGTTATATATGGAGGACCTGTATGTGATGCCAGAGTTCAGAGGTCAGTGTTTGTTTTGGTGTTTTTGGGACATTGTGTTCATTTGTATGCATACCTGTCATAATGGTAGAACAAGTACACTTGCACTAGGACTGTTCATGGTGTGCAAGTATGATATAGTTGGGATGAAGGTCAGTACTTGTAGGTTCAAGCATTTACCTGCTCCCAGGGCTGTGCTTGTAAGAGGTCTACCAGGTACTCCCCACACGGAGGAGGCTTTAGGGTGTAGGGTATTTGCCTGGTAACACTTGAGGATCCCTGGAGAGCTTTTTGACGTTGTAGGGAAAAGAGAATTATTGTATATTTTGCTTGATTTGTTGCCATTGCAACCCTCATCAGCATATGTGGCTTGAAATGGATGGAAGAATGGATGAAAATTGGATGTTTTGTTGAAAAGGGAAAGTATGAAGCAGATGTTAAGGGACAGTGTTTGTAATATTTAACTCATAGAGGTCTTGTTTGGCTTGATAGAATGAGCTTTGAAGACTCATACCATGTTCTTGTCCTTGTTCTTGCCATGCAGGGAAGGGCATCGGGAAGGGGCTGATGAGTAATCTTGCTCAGGTAAGTTGTACCGATAAGCAGTATTGTAAGCTGAGCACTGCAGTGTGTCATCATCGGTAATACATGGCCTGTACGCGTATGGTGGTTAGCACATCTGTGTACCATCGTTTAAGGGTCCATTTGTGATGCATAACAGTTCATCATTGTGTGCACTCATTTGATGTGCAGGTGTATTTTTTTCCAGTTGTGACAGAGCAGCAATGTATCATGGCTGCCAGCATATTTGTGTATGGTTGCCAAAGAGCAGCACTGCATGATGGTAACATGGTGTGTCTGTGTATAGGTTGGCAAGGAGCAGCAGTGTTCCCGTCTGAATTTTTCAGTGCTGGATTGGAACACTCCTTCCATTGGATTCTATTTAGCCAAAGGTGCCCAAAACCTGACGGCCACTGAGGGGTGGCACTCCTTCCGATTCGAAGGAGAGGCGCTAGACAAACTAGCGGAAGAAGCGGTTATACAATAAGATTGGTCACTTGGGCTCATCAGCACAGAGAACAGGCTTCAGCCATTTGTACACATATAAACGAATAAAAATATCATGATGTTTGATACTGCAGTGTGATGAGTTATTTGTTTGAGTGGCATGGGGTTGAGGGCTTCCCTACATTGTAGAAGCTGAACAGCTGAAGAGCAGCTGCTGACCAGAAGGGTTGTCCAGAAAGCCAAATGATCATTTCAAAAGTTAGTAAAAAGTGCCATTTCCTCCTGGCTGTGCAGTGTTATTATGAATTAAGGTGGGGCTGCCTGTTGTCCTTAAAACCACAAAAGTTTGTTCCTTCTTTCCTTTTTTTTTTTTTTTTTTTAAACCTCACATGACAACAAAAACATTCTCTGTGGCATTGAGATCACTGGATGGATTGCAACTGGCCATTTAATTATGATATTTTGCCCACCTCTTCAATGTAGCCATCGTAACTGGGAATGCTTCTACATGTGCTAAGTTGCTAACATATAGCTGGAAGTTACTGTTTCCTGTTCATTCAAATGTAGTAAAACCAGTGTCAGCATTCACTGGGAGTCTCAACTTAGCCACTGCACACCTTCACATAATGTCTTCTGTCACAATACCACACTGGGGGTTTCTTCCTGTACCACATTACCTTCAGCCTGAGTTATCTGACTTGAGAAATATGACACACAGCAGCAGCAGATTTTTCCTAAGCTGACAGCTTCTGTTATTTTCTTTCCTCCTTGTGCAATTCAAACCTCTTCAGTCACATTGACCAGAATGTGACTGGATGGCCAGTAATGGCGGTTAATAAGATTGAAGTGACCCATTTGCAATGTGTATATTCCTAGAGCCATCAAAAATATACATTCAGGTCCTTACAGTTCCGCAGTCAGTTGCTTCCTTAAATAGTTCATGTCAAATACCTGTGTCTCATCCAAACACCTCAAACATCAACTTATCTATCCATAATGCTGTTTTCCACTCATTCAGAGTCCAATGTCTGTGTTCCTTTCCCCATTTTAACCTTTTCTTTGCATTTGCCAGTTCCAGATGTGGCTTTTTTAAAACTCTGCCTCTAAGGCCAGCACCCTGGAGTCATCTTTTCACTGCAGATGACGCTGGTGTTTAGCATTTATTTGTATTGTTTAAGGAAGCAGCCAACTTAGTAACTGTAAGGCATTCTTCAGTCCTCCTGTGCAGTTTTGCATCTGGGCTTCTGCTTCTTTTTCTGTCCTGGTCACAACCAGTTTGCCGTCCTCTGTCAACACAGTAGTGGACACCTTTGTAGGAAATCTTCAGTTTCTTGCCAATCTGATGCATGGAATAACTTTCATTTTGCAAATCAGCAATAGAGCGACTTGTGTCCTGAGAAAGCAGTTTCGTTTTGTCCATTTTAAACCCAAAAATGAACTTTTGGAACACCGGTACCTGGCAACCCAAGGAAAGACAACTTACTAGTTTTGAACAGAATAACAGGGTTCAGCTGTACTAACACAAAGGTTTCTGTAATAACCAAATGGCATTTAAATATGATTAATAAAGCTGAACTAAGCGAGATTACCAGTAGGAGGCTGGACAAATGGCTGCTTAAAATGGGACTTTGCAGTCATATGTGAATAAAAAGTTATGAATCAGCCATTTCAAATGATAATAGCCATTTGCATCAGTAGTTTTGTTCCGGCTATATTTTTAAATCAACTTAACAGTTGATAAAAAAGGAACAATTATTTTTTTAAAATAGTGTATTTATTTATAAAGAAAAGAAACTTCCTGCTTTAACAATTGTTCTTAAGCATCTGCAAGTGACACTTAATGTGATCAAGCAGTGCTTGTGGCTACTTGGGTTCAGTCACATTCTCTATTAAATAGTCAGCACCTTACATTTTACAGGACTTATTACAGAACTTTCATTTCTAACTTACTTCCTCTTCCTTTGGCAGGAGGACTTCCCAAAACTTGTACTGACAAAGAAAATATATTTAATTATTCAATACTTTATTATTTATTCATATAGTTGTTGACTACATATAGTTCATATAGTTTTCTTCATGGAAAGTTATAATGATAAGTTTCTATGTCAAGGTACTTAATGATTTACCCATACAGCAAGGTGACATTTACTTTATCAATTCATGGTCATTCCCTTGATCAAGGTTACTATAGCAGAAGTGTTGATTTACAACTTTAACCACTTTTGTACCTGCTATTTCCAAACATATTACTAAATATAGTATCTGCATTGTTACATATAGAATTAAAATATTAATGGGAAGAAATGGTTCAACAATGGTGTAAATGGTTGATAAAGCTTGTTTTGAAATATTTTTGGATAATGCTGGACACAAAGGCCTTGAGAGGTTGGCACGTGTCAGAGGTTGTAAACGCCTGATAATGCTGTTGATCCCATCAATCCCAAAGTCAAAGTCTAGAGTTGTTTTAAAAACGATAAAAATAGATTTTGCTACCATTATGACTCATACCTTAGGGGGGTTCCACCATGCTCAACCAGCCACTCTGACCATCAGCTTTTCTAGGATATACAAGCACCAGTGTTATGACAAAAAAACTCTCATACAAAGATGCTGATTAAAAATAAAAATAGGAGTGGAAAAAAGTGGATTGAAGGATCTACACTACATGGCCAAAAGTATGTGGCTGCTCCTTCTAATGACTGAGCTGAGCTGCTTCAGCCGCACCCACACAGAATACAAACACATTCTAGACAATTATGTGCTTCCAACTTTGTGGCCACAGTTTGGGGAAGAAGCTCTTTTTCTGCTCCACCATGACTGTGAGCTGCTCCCATGCACAATGAGAGCTCCATAAGCACATGGTTTGCCCAGGCTGGTGTAGATGAACTTGAATGACTACACAGTGCCCTGATCTCAACCCCACTGAACACTTTGGGATGAACTGGAATGCCGACCACTTGCCAGGCCTTCTCACATGACACTGGTTCTGGACCTCACTGATGCTGTGGCTGAATGGGCACAAATCCCCACAGCTGTGCTCCAAAATCTGGTGGAAAGCCTTCCCAGCAGAGTGGAAGTTGTTATAGGAGCAAAGGCGTAACAACTCTTATGTCAATGCCCATGGGCTTGGAATGGGAGGTTCAACAAGCACATATGGGGATGATGCTCAGGTGTCTACATACTTGTGGCCATATGGTCAAACATGCTGCAACTGTCCTTGGGTTCTACTGATCGCTGAAATAAGCCTTTCAGTTAATGGATGATACAGGAGGAAGAGAGGATTCAAGTCTCAAATCATGGTATTGTAAAGAAAAAAACTTGCTGCTACATTACACTGACTTTCATTTCCCCTAGAAGCCTACATTTGTCTTCCTGCGTTCTTCTGGCTGCTTGCACTCATCCTTCACTGTCCTGTGACCTCCCTTGCTTCCCCTTTCCCCATTGAGTCAGCACATCATTACTGCCGTTTACTGATAAAAGAAAATCCCAAGTAGTGTGTCAAAGATTTTTATTGGATGCCAACATGATGAATGTGTTAAAACATTTTTTTAAATGTTTAAATAAAATAACAATAATAAACTTCTAAAGACTTTTTGAAAGCAAATCAAGCATTTTAATTATGTATTAAAATATTGTTTTGACCTTAAACCTATTTACTGCCATAAGTCCTTTATACAAAGTATTAACCACCATAGAATGTGATTTAATGCAAAATGACAGAAAAAGATAAGCATAATAGACACTTTGGAACGGATTAAGAACAGTTTTGAAAGTGCACAGCAAAGCTGCTTGTCATACAGTTTCAGAATTATGAATCAGAACTTTTACAAAGGATTGACATCTCCCAGAGGAAACATAACATTTCCAGTTTGCTGTTATCATATTCTTAGGACTTGCTTATTTATATTTTCTGTACAAAAATCTGAATGCAGACAACTATTCTTATTAATGGAAGAATGTGAAACTACAGTATAAAGGAATAAAAAAGAGCACGTAAAAGTGAGAAGTTAGTTGAATCTCATCTTTTCACAGTAATAGTTAATCTGCAATTTTTTTTTAACATAGTAGATTTTTAATATTTTTGCTACATTGACTTTCAGACTTAATTCTTATATAACAAACATCACACAGTGAGTCATGCAATTTATATTTTATCTGAAAGGATGACGATGACTCAGCGTAATAATGTAGTTTATGCCCCTTGAATTACAGCACTGCCGTGAAAGGACTCTGGACAGCGCAGAATTCGAGAATGAATTCTTGTGTCCTTTCAGTTCCAGGGCTCCCGTCACAGATTGTACGGTGTTGGCAGCGGGGGCCCTACCGTGGCCTTCAGACGTATGCGTTCCTGTCGTAGTTACTTGGTGTTTTCTGAGAGTCCACCGAGTACACGATTCCTCTGGCAGCCTGGTAGGGATATGAGCTGCAGCATCCATAACAAGTGTGCAGCTGTTAGATGCGGCCACACTTTTAAAACAAAAGACACAACAAAAACACACACCCTCCTCTACTTCATATATTTACAAACACACACGCGTGCACACATAAAACAACGAAACTGACTCACGTTTTCTCCGGGTCCTCCGTTTTACAGGCGCATAACAAACAAACGCCCCCGCAGATGGCGAGGATCCCTGAACACCAGCCAATGTATAGCCCGTCCCCGATCTCGTACCTACAGGACAGCCAACGGCATCGTACCATTCACGTTTCAGTCAAATGGTCAACAGTATACAATGCAATATATGCTAATGATGCAAAAAGCACACAAAACAAAAAATAGAAGGTTTGTGTTCAGGTAGACAGTGGGTGCCTCACGAGTTAGTCTGTCACATTTGTTTTCAAATGGATCCTGGTTTTCACACAGCAAAAGTTGTGGGATAAACCCTTGTGTGAGATGCTATGTAACAGTTTTCAATATTTCCATGTTATATATTTACATTTACATATATTACAAATATGGTTTTATATATTATATACATAAAATGTATATTTTGTACATGCAAATGGTGTCTTGCTACGCCATGTCTCACTGTACGCTTTCTAACCAGCATTCCAAAAAGCACCAAGTGCACCATTTTTACTTTATAAATCACTAAGAATAACAAAGCAAATATATCAAACAGTAACGATGAAAAGTAACTGATGGGAGTATTCATGCTGCACCTCCTGCCCCCACTAAGCATCACTTTGTCTTTCTCTTCAAGCGTCTCACGGTGTCATGGCTACCAGCGAAAAAGGATGCGCGTTTCCTAAATTGTTACTAAACCTCCATTTTTCTATGCACCTTTAATCTGAGTCCCGTTTGGGAGAAAAAAAAAAAATATTAAGAGCTGAAAGGGTTGTTGATGCCACATGAGCTACGTTTTGCATTACTTCTTACACGAGTCACATCCCCGCTGTGCACACCCCTACAAATGCAGTGATAAACTGACGCGCACACTTCAGCGAATACCCAGCAGGGGGCGCTGCAGCCATTCAGAGAGGGGGGAGCAGGGGGCTTCCCTTTTTTTTTTACTTACTTTATCCCCGGGTACAAGGGATCGAAGAACTCCTGGGTGATGTTGAACGCATACCAGGATATAGAAATCATAGTGCAGAGCCCTGCAAACAAAGCAACACGACATCAAGGGTGTGCACGCGTGGTACTCTGGTAAAATGTGGTGAAGTCCCCAGCTCTTACCTTGGAGCAGGAAGAACACGCCCCCAATGCCGGCGACCCTCCCCTTCAGGACGTAGTTGTCCCCCCCGGCTTTGGAGCACCGCATGCCCACCAGGGTGGCGAGCACCCCGCAAGTGCCCATCACGATGGCGGTGATCATGAGCGCGCGGGACGCCTGCAGGTACCCTGTGGGGGGGGGGCAGAGGTGACATTGCGATGTGCAGCTCTGCTGAACACCTGCGGCTCGGCTACAACTGGTGGCAAAGCTCCAACCAAACGTCAAATAATCTTCTGATGTTGTGCGCGTAAAACTCGTGTAAGAAAAGCACGTCAGTGCCCTCTGGAAACGTAAGCAAACACTGCACTGCCTGCACATTCTCTTAATTTTTCATTTATTTAACAGTTAAATGGATTACTCTATGTAAACTTCCAGGTGCCCCGTATGTATTTTGTTTCCCTTTTAAACACTTGTTACAAGAAGAAGAAGAAGAAGAAGAAGAAGAGGCGGCTGTTGAGCGCATCGCAATGGAGGGGTGAGGTGGGGGTACCGGACAGGGAGAGCAACGACGGGAACTCGCGGCAGTTGTGCACCCCCGTGGCGTCCGTGCTGCACGACATCCACAGGTTCTCGTACACGGTGGAGGAGGTGATCACATTGCCGTCCACGCTGGAGACCTTCCAGTAGCGGTTCGGCAGCGCGACCCCGACCATGATCCAGCCCAGGAAGCCGAGCAGGAAACACGCGACCTCAACCACGGGATTCATCGCTCTGGACTACGAGCCGCTCGTAGGCGCACAATCCAAAATGTTCCTTCTAGTCCTGCAAAAGCTCCTTATTTCATAGCTCTCATGCGTGATGTCGCTCTGTCTCCTTCCTTGGCGTGCGCGTACCTCCGCTACCCGGTGCTGTTGTCGCTATAGGAGGATGGGGGGGGGGGGTTAACGATTAAATGCCTTCCACAATCCCATCCCCACGCCCAGTCCAACCCACCCGCGGCGTATGACACAGACACAACGTCGGTCCAACGTCCAAACCCAGTAGTGTCGGTCTTTCGCGCCACACCTTTTAAAAAAAAAAAAAGTCATCACTGACTTTAAAGTTGGGGCTGGTGGGTCACAACTACCACGGTAAAAATCAAGGTAAAACCTCTAATTTCAGCTCTGCGCAATGTCCTCGGGTGGTTTTGGGAAGGGATCCATTTTATAACACTGCGGTTCAAAATTAAAAATGAGATTTCCTACCTCACCCCCCAGGGCTCTTTACTGCCGTCCCGGACAACCAGACTGAGGCTGAGCCGCTGTCCCAGCCAAAGACCACAGCACAACACTATTTATAATATTTATAATAACTCACAGCAACGCGATCCAGGATGCACAAAGTTGCGCTGCACGTCGGCTCATGCGTAGCTTTCCCAAGAGTAACCTCTTCCCTCCTTCCGTTCAAAATCGGCATCCCCTTTATTAAAGAAATCTGTAGCGGACATTGGCAGTACCTCCTAAAGTCGTTTATTCACAGGATAAATCCAAAATTTGACGCTCAATAGTTTTGCCGACAGGGACCGAAATGCACAACAACCCGCCAAGGGGAGAACTTCGCATGATCGCCGCAAACACCAACTAGGATAAATGCAGAAGACAGCTCCATCAAGCCAACATCACATGCTTATTCTGGCAGCTTCAACACCGTGCAGGTACCTGAATATTTTTGCATAACTGACAAAGTCCGTATCGGTCCAATTTGTAGAGTGAAACAAATAAAAGAACAGAGGATAGAAGAACAATAAGACCAGGGTTAGTGAGGAAAAAGAAAAAGAAAAAACCCAGACCCAAAAATGTTATATTTACTTGGGTTTATATATAAACTCAAATACATGTATAATGCTTGTTGGAGAACCGGGACCACCGTACCAAAACTTCTTATAAACCTCCAATAAAATGATGTTTGCATATAACACACATTGACTAACGTATATATTAGAATTAAATATGACGATTAAATATAAGGTCAATTATTATATAATAATCGACGATAATTCCCTTAATTATGTAGCTTGTGTGTTAAACGACTTTAATATTTTTGTTCTTCTTTTATGTTTTTCAGCATAGGTAAATGTCGCGATGAAGGGAAAATTATAGTAACGCGCACACCGCTACTCGGTGTGTTCGTCGCCCTGCGTGCGTGCGTCAAAGTCGTGTGGCCGCCGTTACACTCGGCCTCACCCGGCAGCGCGAAAAGCGACGGGAAGTCCCTGCAGTTGAAGACCCCGGTCGAGTCGGTGGCGCACGACCGCCACAGGTTCTCGTAGATGCAGGAGGTGCGGATCACGTTGCCGTCGTCGCTCGACACCCTCCAGAAGGGGTTCTCCAGCGAGACGCCCACCAGGAGCACGCCGACGAAGCCGAGCAGGAGCGCGACCGCCTCCGCGACGCTCTTCATCTCGCCGATCTTCTCAGTCGAGCCGTGCGGGCGCGCTCACGTGCTGGGATGAGGGGCGCTCGCGGCGTGCACCATATCCCGCAGGGGCCCCGCATCCGCGCTCCGCTCCTCCGCTCCCCCTGGTTTCGGTTCGAGCCCACGCCGCACAGCCGTGAGAGAAGTCGACGCGCTGCCCTCTTCTCACCTGGAGCTCAGGTGTTCCCTCGGGAGGCGTCTGAGCCGTTAGTCGTCCGCGCGCGCCGCTCCTCTCTACTGTCCTCCGCGAGCAACGCCCCGTCTCGTGCCGGGGCCGTTGCCATGGTGCGCGCGAGGCGTCGGGAGGTTCACCGGTTTGTGTGTGTGTGTGTGTGTGTGTGTGTGTGTGTGTGTGTGGTGGTGGTGGTGACAGACATCCGCCATGGCGCCTCCGTGCGTTCAGCGGTGTCACCCGATGGGTGACCTCCGGAGGGTCGCCGAGTGTGACGGAGGGCCCCGCCGCCTCGCGTTCGCCCGCTGACGCGTTTTCAAATGTCGTTTACACGCGGCATGAACGGCACACACGCACAAGACAGCTGTAAACCATGACTCCGAGGTCGCACGGATGCAAAGGAGACGCGCCGCACACATAAAGTAAACGTTTATATTCTGCTACGGGCACCTTTCCCGCCTAAATTTGTCTTAAACGCCGGCCATATGTTTGCGTTCAAGAATTTGAACACATCCACCGTTTCCTTCCGCCGTGTGTAACTGCATGTCAAATATTTATCCTGACGCAAAGGTGCGTTTCGAAATGATTCTGTGGGCATAAAAAAGTTAATCTTTACAGGAGAGGACAGTGAGGAATTGAGGCAGCGCTCGGATGAATGAAATGCCGCGTTTGGACGCTGCCCCCCCAGCTCCTTGAATCCATCCCCAAGCTGGGGGACAGCAGGTCATGGGGACGTCTCCTGTGTCCCTTCCATGTGTAAGACCTCCTCCTCTACAGTACACTGATGCTGTGCTCCTTCAGGTAAAAGCAGGTAAAAGTACATCAGTGGCGAAAGGTGTGAGGGAAAATCCAGTATAGATCAGAAGTGTGCAGGTTTCACCTGGGGCCTCTAATGGAAGCTGTGCTGATTTACCATTTAAACAGCAGGCCTTGGTAGTTGGCAGTAAGTTATTATTGATCAGTCGGATTACAGCAGGAAATGGGATTTGACCCGATAACCTTCATATCACAGTGCAATGGTCCTAACTTGCACAACAGCCTTATTTTAGACAAAAAGCATAATAGAATCATTTCATCAGTCGATGCTATGTATTTCGGTATCTTCATTTCATCTGAAATTGCCAAACAGTAGCTAGTGCTACTGTAATGTTGTCACTAGTTTTACTGTCTTTTAAAAAATTCAAATATTTATCCCAAACAATTTCAAACAAGTTATTTATACACTTCAAATCATAAGCATAATCCACTGTTACGCGAAATTAAGATCATAATTATTTAAAATGGAACCTGATGGCCAGATTGATCAAGGGTGTAGGGTATCCTTAAAAAAAAAGTTTGAAGAAAGTGCAATAACCAAATATAAAAACGTAAAATTACTTTGAGCTATATGTCTGGGCATATTTAAATTAGTGCATACACAGAATTAAACATAGGTCAAGTGTGAATGTGGGTTGTGATGTGCAGGTCAGAGGCTGATGTTGGACACTGCCTGAGCAACAAAGCAGTTTTTAATGTCTTAGTTTGATCCTCATTTCCCTGTATCGGTTCCCAGAAGGAAGGTACCGGAATGTGATGGCCTTTATGGATGATTCAACATAAATGAGTAGTGATAAAGGATTTACAATGCTGTTGACCTGTTTTTTGGTCATATGTGAAAATGACCACTAACACCTTAATTCAAGGCCTTAGTCTTCTCTGCAGGCACGAGGAAATGTACGCATAAACGTTTCTTCCCCACTGGCATGTCCATGCCTTTGGCGTACGTGTAGCAGAACATGTGTGGCATGGCTCACAAACTGCTCAGCACATTTAATGATCAGAGTAACATATATAATCATTATTACATAACTCATATTCACCAGACAAAAAAGTTTTTCTCCTGTAAAGCTTTGCTTTTCTATAACATGTGCTACAACAAAGGAGTTCTTAATGTCAAAAGTACACATATTTAGAAAACTTACCTACCATTAATTCATATTTAGAGAATGACAGTGATATGTGTATTTTGAACATTTTAGCAGAGGAACCCGTAGGCATGTGCTTAGTGTCTACCAATGTTAAAGTATTGTTTCGTCACAAGGCGACCCTGTTTAATACAGTTAAAGTTTGTTTTTTTTTTGTGCGAATTGCTGTTGAAAACAAATCCGTGGCATGCAAAAGTAGGCTAGTGGAAAAGTGCACTGCATTTCTTACATCATTATTTTTCCAGCATTAAACTTGAACACGGTAATTCGTTAGAATCACTTATCAGCGGATTTTGCTCCATTGTTTCATTTTAACTTGTAAGATAAAAAAGTTAATACGTTATCGCAAATGTGTCAGGAATTTGTGTTCGTTTGCACTCTGCCAGGGGCCACGTAGCTCCACCGTGACACCCTTGACACTTGAGTGTGTGTCCTCATGACAACTTCATCCCCGAGCTGCTGTAAGAAGGGGTCCTTTGCACCCGAAATCTCACAACGCACTGGGCCATTCCTGCTTTTGGGGACCTGCTATGCAGCCCCATACTCTTTTTTCATTCAGCCGAGCTTTCTAAACTGTATTTAGTTTATGTATTGAGCTAAACCTGACTGGAGTTTCTAACATTTAGGGAAGGTTATTTATTTGTGAAATATTTGGTGGAAATGTGTTTGGAATCATACAAGAAAAATCTAAAAAAAGTAGTGCAAATGTTTTTCAAATTGCTGAATTAATTACTAAATAATAAATAAAAACATGCATTAATAAATATAGTTTTTATTATATATTATTAAACTGCTGCAAGTCCCTGAAAGATTAATTCGCATTTAGTCCTTTTTTGGATTGCTCATGGAGGGGAAAAGAAATGTAGAGAAAAATATTTCTGTATTGTTTCAAACTTAAAATGTACCTTTTTAAAATGATTTCTCCACCTATAACTGATGTGTCAGTTCCATTGTTAATTTCATAACAACTGAATCAAATGTTTTTGGTTGGAACAACAACACGGGGGGTCTTCGCTGCCCTCATTGAGCTCTTTTTGGACATTTTCTATCCACAGAAATGTGCAGTGGCCCTGGGCCATCTGGCTTTGACTCTGTCGATTTGTGTGTGGAGAATAACAACAACTTTGTGCTCAAGGGTTTTTTTAGGTGCTTGCTGCAGGAGACTTTACTTGTATGGATAAATAACTTGTCATGAAGTATGCTATGAAAAAAACACCATGATTTGCCTGGAAGTTCACAGACTAACACAGATAAAACAAACACGACTTTTGTCAGAAAAACATTGCAACCAGATCACTCTATACGCAACCCAGAGATCTACTACAAAATAAGTTCTACATAAAAACTTGTACACATTTTGATTTAGATTTTATTAAGTTACAAGTTTTGTTCCCTGTAATAATTCATACCTTGCAAAACAGGCAGAACATTTGACAGACATTTTATATTTGCATATGTTATGCAGAAGGAACCCAGAATCTTTTTTTTAAAATTTTGTTTCTTTGTTTAAATATCAGAAATTTAATTTGAACTTTACAGCTTCTGATAAAGGGTCTAAAACAATCTTAGAAAATAACTGGCAGAAAAGAGAGCTAACATGTCCATGCTCAGTGTTAAATATTAGCAGTGTTTGGACGTTACAAAAAGTTATCATAAGCAAACTTGCAATTGCTGCATTGGATATTGACAGTGCACATTAAAAAAGCAAATAGATTATTTAAAAATATTTTTCTGCAGTCCTGTCGATAGTACATTTTTTGGCTAACAGCCATGCTGAAGTGATATGTGATTATAGATGTGTGAAAGGTATTATTTTGTACATTAAACAGCTCAATAAATTGCGTTTGATGTGAAACGGTCCTGCTGATGTCCGTGCAAAGTATAGACTCTCTTGATCTTATATGTGAAATTAAAATGCATATGTCTGTACCTTGGATGTCAACCAGGGCGATCCTGAGTGTAAGAAATCCTAAACTGCTCAGAAAATAAAATGTGGATTGGTTGTTTCAGCTTCCAGAAGTCATGCTTGTCTCGAAATTTCACTGTGCGCACAGCAGGTGTATGAGCCAAATGTCACGAATGAACCAGTAAACGATTCCAGTGGGGTTCATTAAGGCCAACATTTTTTATAGGCTGTTAGTATGAAGACCTTCAGTATAGTTAGTGGCACTTCAAAGGTTCGGGCCTGTAAACAGGTGGACATTGATCTTTTCTTTAAAGAATTTTCTATTGCTGTTTTGTTTGATAACCCCCATTTAGCTAATCAGGACTTCTGAAGAGTGACAGCGGTGAACTCCGTGTTGTCTGACTGGGCACCTCCAGGCATGTCTTGAACCTGACCCAACTGTACGGGCAGAAAGTCAAGCCTGTTAATGGCACTCAGAGACAAAACAGCGCTTTCATTAGGAGAAATAGGGGGGTTAATATCACTAATGGGCAGATTAATATCAGATACGGCCGAAACATTTCCATTCGCGTGTTAAGTAACCCGGGCTCATAAGATGCCAGCAGTAAATGAAAGTTTATTAGTCGAAGCACAGGTGTGAAAAAAAAAACAAGATGGCAAGCTTTAATATCTAGATTTCTTTACGAATGGCTTTCATGTTCTTTGCTTGTTTGGTTATTTTAGTAAAGATAGTGATTAAACCAATAGAACAGACTTTCACATTTGCATCTATTAATTTCACTTTCCATTTCATTATTAATTTAATTAATTTAAAGTTTTCTCCAAAGAAATAATTAACTCAGTGGAAAGAAAAATGCATTTTGCAGTACACGAAGAGCTTTAAATACTGATGCCTGGTTTTAAGTTTGTATGATATTTCTGCTCACATACACTGCACCTACATTACAACTGCGTTACACCTGTGTTAAATCTGATCGTGACAGTAGCAATGGCAGACCAAACCAAATTATGAAATTTTGATTAAAAATATAGCTTAAATATTCTAGGTCAAGTACAGAACAAATGTATATAGCTGCAGGTCTGATCTTTACAGCACATATTTTGGCCCATTCCTCTTCTATTTCAACTTTTTAATATTTCTGACACAATTTACATAAATGGCTTATTGTGCAGGCCAAATGTTATTTTTTCAAGAAAGTTTTCAGCATTTTTTTTTTTTTTTCGGGGAATTGAAGGAGGAAATGTAACATTTCAGTCAGCTGCATTTTTAATGAGGGAATTTCAGCTGTAAACCAAAGCATTAAAAATAAATTTCTTTGCCAAGTATGTCAGTGTAATCAGCCTTTGCTCCATGACTTCATCAGAAAGAGAATTTGGGTTGTGAATTAACAGCAAAATAGGTTGAAACTCATAAAATTCTGTGTTAAAGGTCTTTGGAACAGTTGCGAGAACTTACTTCCAATAAGCTTGTGTCTTCGGACAGTCTCAGAATGGGTGTATCAAAGGGCCAGGAACAGCTCTACATTTATAAGACATCTGTGATGTCCTTGGAAACATTCTATGGAGACGCACTGGGGAAAGGTAGATTCTACGGATGAGTTTGAAGTTTTGCCCCTGGATGCCTAGGCTGGGAGAACTTTTGTGCGTATAGTGTGACTTCACGATCACTAAAAGCGACGTCAAGGTCATGTTGTATATGTTGGCCTTTCTAAATTGCAGAATTTGTTCTCTTGATGCCACTGTGTCATTGCTTTACTTCTGTATTTGAGGTCATTTTCCTGTTGCATGACCACACATATTTTGAACTTCACATCACCGACAGGTCCACTGACAGTCTCCTGTAGCATTTCCTGAAAAGACTTTGAATTCATTGTTCAAGCAGTGATTACAATGTTCTCCTGGCCTTGACATAACAAAATAACCCACACCATGATGCTCCCAACACCAGTCTTCACAGCTGGGATTAGATTTTGGTGCTGGTGTGCAGTGTTTTGACTTCTTTAAACTTTAAACTCTGAACTTTTACCAAAAAGTTGAAACTCTGTGTCATCAACTCGCAGACCATTGTTCTAGTTATAGAACAACCAGGTGTTGTCCTTCAGCAAACTCGAGAAAGGAAACATTTCTGAGGAGCAGTGATTTTGTATGTGGTAACCTCTCATGATTACCACCCTTGTTCAACATTTTTCTTATTGTACCTTAATGGACACAGACATTATCGAGTACAAGCGATGTCGGCAGAGGTGTCACACCACACTTCTTTGTCACCTTCCTGAAAAGGGTACTGCACACTGTGATCTCTTTACATCAGATTTATACCTGAATTTGTCCTTATTGACTGAGTCCAGCTACGTTCTTTCGTAGAAGAAAGATTTTCACATTCTTTTCCAGTGCTCCTATCAGAATGTGCAGTGCGCGGTTAGTTAATTCAAAGGCTTTAATATTATTGCATAAAGATCAGCTGATGTCCAACAATCCATTCATACAGAAATTCAAACAATTCCGCCAAATTTTGTCAGAATTGACCTTTAATCAGTGTATATAAATGCAAAATTTGCACTATAATGCAGAAGTCGCACTGCAATGGGTGTGTAACTTTCAAGCTTTTGAATAACAAACTTTTTGCTATTACAAACTTTTTTGGGAAGTAGTTGGTTTTTCTCTACCATAGATATAGCTGGCATACACATGCAAAGCGTGCTGCAGAAGCTTCACCCAAGTTATCGGGCAGACAGCAGTTACAAACATTAAGTGCTGTGACAAGTTTTTCAACGCTCAGCCATTGATCTGCTCGGGCTTCTTTACTGCATCGTCTTTTTTTTTAAGTGCCTCATAAATAGTGGTGCTCGGGGACTCAGAACACATAGGTGCATGTATGAAACTAACCAGAGGGAGGGCTGTGTGCTGGCCTGGGCTCCACAAGCTGCTCAGAGGTAGGAAAACAAGGGAAGCAGCACTACCCTGTTCCTGTCTGAAGCTGTGATATTGCTCACATTTACATTTAGATTTACTTCTTTAGCAGACACTTTCTTCCACAACAGTGTGCGACTCAAAGTTAACAAAATGATGCAGATAGACGCACAAGTGGTACGGCCACTTAGTCTTTGGCAATGTACACCTGCATTTAGAAAGAGGGTGGCTGTGCCTCACATGTGACTAAAGAACTTATTGGCAGGATTGCAGAGCTCTGAAACAAATGGGCCAACACTTTTTTCGGCTGTGGGTGTGTTTTTTGTGCAATGTGTTGCCTAGGTGATTCCACTGTGATTCTTGGGTTCCTGGCCTCCTCTGATAATTGCAAGTTTCAGTCTCTCCTTCCACCCCAGCAGTGTAAACTAATGATGAGATCTGGAAATGGTGGCATTTCACTGTATCCATGGCGATCAAGATTGGCTTGACCGGGAGTGCTGAGAGAGCACGGTGGACCAGCGGAGGGGGTTGTGGGGCCCTAAAAGCTGCTTTTATTTCCTCAAGCTGACCATCAAACAGCACAGCTCTGAGAGCTGTGGGAACCACAAGTCCGACATGAGATTCAAGGGAAACAAAATGGTAACCACCAAAACAGCTCTCAGTGAATGGGCCGCCAAAATGCAGCATTGTTTCTGCACCCAGGCTGACACCTCCCTTATCGCTGTAGCACAGCTTAGTTTGTGGAGCACCCTTATGTCTCTCTTTGTAGATGATGAATGGTTCCTGGCAAAATCAGGATCTACGTGTCCTACTGTATGCTGTGGGTTCATATTTAGTGCAACTTTTATAGCAACAGTGGCCCCAGACTTGCAATCGAGAGTCTAAAAGAACAAAATAAGTGTAATTGATGAACAGTGAATAACTGCCGTTCTTCCTGTAGAGCTACTCAAAGTGTACCAGAATTGTAACCCTGAATTTTGTGGGAAATTTTGTCACACACCAGTTAAGTAGTAGACCCAAAGATGAAACAGCAGGGCCACTCCCAGACTGGAAATAGCATCTTGCTACACATAAACCCATTTATTTTACCACTGGTACCCTACTTGCAGCCATGTAACAGGTCTTCGTTGACCATAGTAATGTTTTCATTTGCATTTATTCATTTACCAGATTTGTCTCCAAAGCCACTTAGAACTCAGGGGAAACAAAGCTGCATCAACAAGAGACAGATATTTTTAAAGAGCATTTAGCTTGTCCAGTAGCGCCATTTTTGCTGGTGTATCCTGACAGATGGTCTGATGAAAACTTTGAAGCTGTTGGAGATCAGGAGAAAAGTGGGTTCAGTGGAGGTGTTCTGACATTCTTTTTTCAATGTTAGGGTACGTTCCTTCACATCAATGTCAAAACCAAAAACCCTTGTGTGTTGAACCAACAAGTGACCAGAGGCAGAAGAGCATAGCGTAGGGAATGATCGGGCTCTACAGGTTTCAAGGGGCAGATCCTTGTAGGCTGTAAGCAGTCTTGAAGTTGAGATGGACAGCAACAGGATAGAGAACAGAAGTGTTTTTGAAAGCATGGAAACAAATAAATTTGGAGTGTCTGTGGAGGGGTTAGGTTTCACACCGGGATAACACAGTGCTAAGCAGCTGTAGCCAGGGTGCTGCTCTGTACTGACATGCTCCTATGCCAGTAACAGAGGGGTACAAAGCTGCCCTGTGTTTGACTTCTTACTGCTTACTTAATAATGGCCTTGTGGTTGTTGCTGTAAACATCCCTAGTATTTTATGCTTGTGCCTGGTTACGTTTTAACAATATTTATCTCAGAGTACACAGGAACCCCATTAAATCATGTTATGAATATTGTGCATCCAGACCATGTTTGCTTCCAGGAATTTTTTTTCAAAATTCAGGTAGGGTGAAGCAATATAAGAGAACTGCTGAAAGAGTGCTGACTGGCAGGGAAGGTTTGAAAACAGGAGCAAAAGTGCTATGGGAAGAGTAGCCTGCAATCCTACAAAAAACTCAAAGAATAATGTTTCTCACATTCTTGCAAACACCGTCAGCATTTAGCATTTGGAAAAGAACCTCACAATGGCAAATATGTTACAGCATAGCTATATACACCGATCAGCCACATTAAAACTACTGAAAGGTGAAGTGAACATTGATTATCTGGTTACAATGGCACCTGTCAAGGGGGAGATACTAGGCAGCAAGTGAACAGTCAGTTGTTGAAGTTGATGTGTTGGGAGCAGGAAAAATGGGCAAGAGTAAGGATCTGAGTGACTTTGGCAAGGGCCAAATTGTGAGGGCTAGATGTCTGGGTCAGAGCATCTCAAAAATGGCAGGTGTTGTGGAGAGTTCCCGACATGCAGTGGTTAGTACAGTACCTAGCAAAAGTGGAACAAGGAAAGACAACTGGCAACAGAGTCATAGGTGCCCAAGGCTCATTGATGTGTGTAGAGAACCAAGGCTGACCTGTCTAGTTCCATCTCACAGAAAAACTATTGTAGCACAAACTGCTAAAAACCTTAATGCTGCCCATGATAGAAAGGTGTCAGAACACAGAGCAGCTGGCTGCATATGGGGCTGCGTTGCCACAGACCGATCAGTCTAGTGCCCATGCTGACCCCTGTCCACCACCGAAAGCCCTTACAATGGGCACATAAGCATCAGAACTGGATCATGGAGCAATGGAAGAAGGTGGCCTGGTCTGATGAACGTTTTCTTTTAGCTCATGTGGATAGTCAGGTGCGTGTGCATTGTGTACCTGGGGAAGAGATGGCAGCAGTATGCATTATGGGAAGAAGGCAAGCCTGCCGAGGCAGTGTAATGCTCTGGGCAATGTTCTGCTGGGAAACCTTGGGTCCTGGCATTCATGCAGATGTTTCTTTGACAAGTACTACCTACCTAAACACTGTTGAAGACCATGTACACCCCTTCATCTTGGACTCCAAATTCCCCGGATCTCACTTCGATTGGGCATCTGTGGGATGTGCTGTAAAAACAAGTCCGATTCACAGAGGCCCCACCTTACAACTTACAGGATTTAAAGGATCTGGTGTTAATGTCCTGGTGCAAGATATCACAGGACATGTTCAGAGGTCTTGTGGAGTCCATGCCTTAACAGGTCAGAGGTTTTTTGGCAGTATGAGGGGGACGTACTGTATATAAAATTAGACAGGTGGTTTTAATATTGTGGCTGATCACTGAAAGTTCTCATTTTAATATCGGACATAAGATTTGGCTGCACTTATTCCCAACTCAAGACACTTAAGTTGCCTTTAATTCAGCTGGTTTGGGAGATGTGCAGTTTTCAATGTCCCAAACGCATGCATAGCAGCTCTATCCTTGACTGTTGTCATGTACTGTGAAATAAATACAGTAACACCCCGGTTTCCATTTAGTTCTTAGAGGAGTGCAAATTGCATCAGGATCATTATAAGATTATATTTTATTAGAAAGGTGACAGTACAAATACAAATAACGTAGAACAATAATCAACTTTTTCTTATTAGAATCATGTAAACAGTTGCTTCTTATTTATCCTCATAATTTGATGGCATACATCCATAAATGCTGGACAAGACAGAAAAAATGCAGATGGGCCTTTTCCTCCCCCTCAGCTGACAGACAAATCAGCTAAACAGTTCTCATGAGAGCTGATAAAAAGGAAAGAAAAGATGCAAGGATTATAAAAAGAAATATGTGCAGTTGTCTGAAAACTTTGAGATTAAAGGAAAACATGACGCAAGTATGAAATGGGTGAAAGAAAGGTGCTTAAGAGGGAAACGTGTGGGAAAGTGTGTGCCCGCAAGTTGTGTGCAGTGGCAGCAGAGGAGCGAGCACGTGGGAAGAAGCAACATCTCGCATAACTTGCAGCAGAACTGTGGGTGGGAGAAAACCCGTTGCCTCACAGGGGAAGGGCCCGAGTGTGGCAATAACCCCAGAAAGATGACGAGAATGAGGATTATGATAGCATCAACTACATAGGAAGGAAACGTGCAATGCCTAGTGCACCATACACATGTGAGCTATAAAGTTATACTATAATGAAACAGCACCCAAGGTTTCGGCGTATTAGGGGTATTACTGTAATCTTAACCCCCCGCTGAGTCATGTATGAGAACTGCCATGAAACTGGTGGAATGGATCCTACACAGATTTTGTTATCTCCAAATTATGCTGTGATAAAGGAATGATGTGATGTGTTATGCAAACAGCAAACAAGAATAAAGTGATGAGGTGTGGGGCCAGCCTCTTCTCCTGGTCTTGCAATACTGATTAACATGACTTCCATATTTTATGTACTTGTAATATATAATGAAATATATGTCAAGAGTTAAAGGTGAACATCAAAACAATACTGAAAACAATAATCTTAAATGAGATTATTGCCTATTCCTTTAGGTGGTATTTTGTCCAGGTTGACGTAGAATGTTGAATTATTAACTTTACAATGAAATACCCATTTCTAGAGCACAATAGTGTTTTTGTAGAAGTTCAGGGTGCAACAGCAGGAGGAAAGATTCAAACAGGTTTTAAAACAATTTTTCTAACCAATATAGCACCTGCTGGTCCTGGTACATCAGATGTTAGAAAGTACTGCTGATAGGAATGTTGGATTTATTTCACCAAAAAAGTTGATTTTAATGGCTGTGAGAAAAACTGAATTTGAAGAAATTTTTCCAGCTTTTGCAAGTCATAAAGAGGGCTGTTGAGTCTCACTAAGACCTACTGCATAGTCCATGGCTGAACTGCATGGTTTCTGCATCTGGCTCCCATTCCTATCCATCTGAAGTGACCCCTTTGATGGGTTTGGGGGCTGTGATTGCCTCTGTCAAAGTGAGGGAGACCCTCAATGACTGAGATCACTATTGTTCATATTAGGCTGTCTGAAGTTTAGATGGTGCGCAAAATTAATTCTGATGTCAGTATACACTTCTTTTCTCAAAGAGAATAAATGAGCATCATGTTGTAAAATTCTGGCTTATTTAGTTTTGTAAACAACTTGTGTGTCTGTGTGATCAGGGTAGCTGTGAATATGTTAGTTGGGCGATGTTATGTCACATGGTCCTGGGTACCCTTACGGGTGGTGGTTTTCTCACACTTCCTGGGGAGCTGGATCAATCAGTCAGAGGCATTGATAGTTGGACATATAGCAACTGCAGCAACACACACACACACACACACACACACACACACACACACACACACACAGTTCTAGCAAGCATGGACTTTGAGCCTCAATAAATGCCATTTAAACAAGGAACAATATAATCTCTACAAATATAAAATGAAGAGGTTTATAGCAGCTTCGGTAAGAAATTATGGCAAAAGAGTGAAATAGCTGTTATACTGCAGCTCATGAGTATCACAAATTTGTGCAACCATGACTCACTGCAACACAATTGGGTATGAAATAACATCTAAATATTATGAGAGGACTGTATGAACACGGTGGGAGAAGTATCATTAATACCAGATAGCTTTAAAATAACACAGCAGACATGACATAATAGCAATAAAATTCCATAGCATTATACCATGATCTCATTTTAGTTGAGCACCTGTTCATCCTTTTTCAACACTTGGATCAATATTGACACTATGGACAGGGATGTGCTTACAGGTGTAATCATGGAGGTCAAGCTACAATATTCAGTGATCACCAGGGGAGTGCTGAGGTTATCGTGAGTAAGATCGGTGCTTTCATGGCCACCTCAGCTACGCCTAAAATGTGCACAGGGAGAATTTTTCTTTTTATTAAGTGCGTGTCTATTCAGAGATGGCTCATGGCAAATGGCAGCTGCTACCAAACCATAGGTGGCACCCCAGGTACAATTAGTCCCCAGTTGTCGGTTGTTAATAACTAACAGTCCCGATGGAGAAGGCGGTCACAAGTTAAAGTCACAAAGTGGTGCTACAGCTGCCATCTTCCATGCTGTAAAGAGTGTGTCATCAACCTGGTCTACCAGGTAGGACCATCCAGTTTTCCTGTCAGACTTTCCATCTTGAGGGCACGGTGAGCCACTGATGGACAGTGAGGTCTGGAGAGCACGGAGCTGGCGCCCAGGACCATGTCCAGCCTATGACCAACATGAGAGGTGGATGATGGCAAACAGGTGACTTTGGAAAACGGGGGTACATGACAAATGGCTGAGCACTGCTTTCAGCTGGGTTACATTTGTCACCCAGTTTGTCTATTTCAGTTCTTCTTTTAGATTTCCAGCCTTTCCATGCACTGAGGTGATGTTATGTTATGTATTCAGCATACATTTTTTACAGAAAAATTTAACCAGAACTGAACGTACGGCACCGCCATGTCTTTTCAGCATTACGCAGTACAGCAGTCTAACAGGAACTGCTGTGCTTAGTGAAAAGCTGGACTTCCTACAAAGTCAGCCTTAATGACTGCACCAAGATCATGAGCGTCACTCCAGTTGTTCTTTCCAGCATCAGACTCTAATCTTGCCCATATCGTGGCTCTGAGGCGTCACGGAAATCAAATCAGATTCTGGAAGTTGACCAAGTTTGTATCTGCATTTCCACTGGCTCCATGTCTGCATTGTTGAACTTTGAGCTTAATTTTGATGCGCTTAGAAAACATATAAGGAGAAACACGTGTCATTGCTCGCAGTCTTTCAAGAGATGCACTGATAAATGAAGACAGTGAACTTCTACAAATGAATCCAAAGTGATAGTTTACTGTCACCTTGGATGACCCTGCAGCAAAAACAAAAACCAGTAAAGCTATGAGTGGTAAAAGCCTTGGACCTTTGTCTTTTTTTATTATTACTGCTACTGTTATTGATTAGCTGCTTTGTTATTACGTTTATCAAAGACAGCTGACTGGCGATAAAAAATATATTTGATGTTCTGTCCCCCTTTCGCAGAAGTACCTGCCGGTCAGTCACTTATACAAGTGAACAGTGATGTTACATTCATTTTATCAGCTGTACTTAAATAAATTGTAAAGAAAGATTATGGCACTGATGCTTTTTGAAAAAAAAAAAAAAACTCAGGTACATGTGTACTCTGTAGCATTTTGTACTGTCAACCACCAGACCTTACTTTTCTCCTTTGGGTGGTGTGCATCGAATAGAATAGCATTGAAATCGCATCTTAGCGTACAGGTGGTCTGGCATAGCACTCCATCTTACCCTCAGTCTCACAACTGGTGTTCCACAGGGCTCAGTGCTGGGCCCCTTACTGTTCTCCATCTATACCTCTTCCCTTGGTTTCTTCACATCCTCTCATGGATTCTCCAGTCACTACTATGCTGGTGACACCCTGCTCTTCTCTTAACTTCCTCAGCTTGCCTCTTGAACACTGATTGCATAACTGGTCACCCCAACTGTCCTGGCTTAACTACTGCAACTCCCTCCTGTCTGATCTTCTAGCCTTTGCCCTCAGGCCTCTCAGGCCTCTCTTGCTGAGTGCAAATGATGCTGGGTGACTTGTGTTTGGCTTGTCAAAGTGTTCCCCTCCTTCTCTTTCTCCACTCGCTCCCTGTAGCTGCCCATATCAAGTTCACGGCTCTGGTTATAGACACTTTGGTTCTCTGAGTTCTGAGTAACAGTGAAATGTTCAGCTTCAAGGTTGAAAGAGGAATCTTTCCATGTCTTCTTCCTGGCTGCAACCTTTTGGCTCTGTGTTGTTTTATAATGAACAGTGCCTTATGGAAAATGTTCTGGCATCTTATCTGACCCATGCACACCCGCTGCTGCACTGGCTGTATTATTCTTATTAAATGTGGCTTGTAAACAAGTGCAACGGTCAGCAATGGCAGTACACGATAGCTGCATTTTTGAAAGTTAATTTTATTTCATTTTAAATACTGTGTCCATTACCATTTACTAAAAATGCCGTAAACAGGATGGTTTTATGACAAGTGTTCAACTTTGATAACGTTTTGATAAATCCTTGTACTAATGCTATTAACTTACTTGGTATTCATTGCAGCTTTATGCTGTGAAAAAAGTTCCCAATTGGCTAAGGATAACAGATGCATGAATAGATGTTTCTGGAGAATTAGAACCACCACATGATCCCTGAAATTTCAGCCATTCCCAACATATTGTTGGGTGAAAAGTGCTGAAGATGTCTGTTTAATATAAATGTCGTCCACATGTCTTCCTTATTATAGGAGTGCATTAAGTAAAAGCAGTGTGTCAGATCTGCGTATTCACAGGTGGGTTCCAGTCTGGCTCAGGGTGTGCAGAGACTGCATGTTCTCCTCATGTTTGCAACTCAAACACACGTGTAGATTGCGGAAATGGTGAACCACTGCCCTTACCATGAAAACCATCCAAGTGGTCACAAGTTGTTCTCATTTTAACAGCCTTTACCCCCTCCTTCCTATATTTCTTCTTCAAAGCTGCCTAAGATTTCAGCAAGAGCAAAGATAAGTATGGGTTGATAGTGTTGCTGAAGCTCCACAAACGTGGAAAACAGCAGAATAAAAAATCAAATGGACAATTGTTGTGCATTATTGGAGTTTTCAGGACAAGGCTGTTTGAAAAAACCTTGGTACAGAACATCCAGACATTTTCAGTAATAATTTGTATATCTAAGGTTACACCTTGATAGGCCATGAGTTGCATCTCAGTCATGCATTCATTCAATTTGCTTACCAGTTCAAATGGAGAAAAAAAAACGTTAAAAGAACCAAATACTTGGCTCCTAGGATCCTGATGGTTTCAGTGACCACACCCTTGTTTTCTGTATATTGTTTCATCATGAAAGGGCTTATTTGAACAGTAGAATTGCTGTGTGCTTGTATAGAGGGAGATACTGTAGTTTGTAGAAAACATACATTTTCCTGCCAGCACTTGAGAGCAAGCAGATGTCCCGTTATCGTTCGCCGTACAGTTTCTCAGCCTAGGCTGACAGGGAATCGGAACCGAATTTCCCAACGACTTTGAACTTGAAAAAAGTCTCAGATGTGTTTTATAAAAAATGTATTACTCATTTGTAGAATTAGGAAAACAATAATCATGTCATTGCTTCGAAATAAAAAGTACAAACAGGCACCACTGAAAACATGCTCTATTTTTAAAGCAATCAGCAAATTGTTTTCCAAATTACAAGCCACTAAAAAGGTTTGTTAAACCTTGTTTTAATGTATATTTGTTACTGTGATGGACTGCCATCTCATTCAGGGTGTTGTTCCATACCTTAGTGCCCAGTGATTGCAGAATGAGTTCCAGACTTCTACAACCCTAACTAGGATTAAACAGTTAATGATAATGGATGGATGGACAGATGGATGGATGAATTTTATGGAAACTACAATTACACTTCTGATGTGTTGTTTCACATTATAAATGTTTGTGTATACAGTACACTGCATTTCTTCAAATGAGACAAGCTGGCTAAAAAATATACATATTAGAACTACATACATATTACATTAGATGTTATAATATGTAATGTGTATTGTCCTAATGCTGCTTGTGTCATATTTCGTAATGTATGAACATGCACTGATCAGCCAGTTCATTAAAACCAGCTGCCTAATATTGTGTAGGTTCCCCTCATGCCACCAAAACAACTCTGACCCATCAAGGCATGAACTCCACAAGACCTCAGAAAGTGTCCTGTGGTATCTGGTACCAAGATGTTAGCACCAGATCCTTTAAGTCCTCAGAACCCAAGATTTCCCAGCAGAACACTGCCCAGAGCATCACACTGCCTCTGCCGGCTTGCCTTTTTCCCCATAGTGCATCCTCTTCCTCAGCTAAATGACACACGCCCACCCGGCCGTCTAAATGATCTAAAAGAAAATGTGATTCGTCAGACCAGGCCACCTTCCTCCATTGCTCCACAGTCCAGTTCTGATGCTCATGTGCCCATTGTAGGCCCTTTCGTTGGTGGATAGAGTTCAGCATGGGCACTCTGACCAGTCTGCAGCAACACAACACCATACATTGCAAGCTGAGATGCACTGAGTGTTCTGACACCTTTCTATCATGATCAGCATTAAGGTTTTCAGCAATTTGTACTACAGCAGCTCTTGTGTGGGATCGGACCAGATGGGCTAGCTTTCACTCCCTGCACACATCATTGAGCCTTAGGTGCCCACGACCCTATCGCCAGTTCATTGGTTGTCCTTCCTTTGACCACTTTTGCTAGGTACTAACCACCGCATAGTGGGAGCATCCCACCAGACCTGCTATTTTGGAGATGCTCTGACCCAGTCGTCTAGCCATCACAATTTGTCAAAATTGCTCAGATCCTTATGCTTGCCGATTTTTCTTGCTCTCAACACATCAACTTCCAGAACTGCCTAGTATCTCCCCCCACCCATTGTCAGGTGCCACTGTAACCAGATAATCAATGTTATTCACTTCATCCATCAGTAGTTTTAATGTGGCTGATTGGTGTACATTGAATATTTAATATCTTTGTTATTACATGCTCATGTTACACACACACACACACACACACACACACACACACACACACATTTTCAATCGAAACACAAGAAGGATTTGGACAAGAAGTTGGCATAATTATCTAGCATGACAGTTATGAGAATCAGCTTTATGAAGTTTTTCTGGGCCTCACAGGGACTGGAGGCTGCAGGGCGCCAGTGGTGATAGGGGACCAGACAATGAGACTCCAGAAGGGTCCGGGGAAAGATGGTGTTTTGAGCCAAAAGACGCTTGGAGGAACTCTGCCCCGTTTGGTACAGAGATACAGAAAACATGTTAGTCAAGGGACACTAGCAAATCATGAAAATAAAAGCAATTTATGTTCCTCTGCTCCATCATGCTGTAGTGCCTTTATTATTTAAGTGGCTGGTTATATTAAGTGGCAGCAAACAGTGTCAGTTACAGCCAGCATGTTGGGTTTTGGGGGACCCAAATTCAAATATCACTTCCTACTGTAAGTGTATCTGGATTTACCCTGAATGACTTCAGTGAAAAAAAACCCTAAATGGGTAAAACCATTGCAAATCACTTTGGAGGAAAACATCAGCTAAATGATAAATGTTATTTATTCACAGCAAACAAATACTTTTGGAGATTGCTAGATAGGGCTGCGGTGAGCTTGCTTGCAAAATACTGGAAAACCTCATAGTTTTGCTGTTTAAGATACGAAGTTAAAGATACTTTAAATACACTAAACATTTATATCATACTGTGTGTGCATCTGCCATAAAGTCTTGGATATGGATAAAGGAGAAATTGCATCAAAATATACCACCACCATCCCTCCTAACCATAACCCTAATATCCATTAGCTCTCCTTGTATCATGAATTATGCTGTCCATTTGGTTTCAAATCATAAAACGTTTAAATGTATTGGGCAACAAACTGAATTGTCATATTTCCTCAACAACTGGAGCTTCATTTGTAGCAAAAACTACTGTTTCAGAAACTCCATGGATTTATAGGTTGTCACACTGTACAGAAGAGATGTCAGAGATGAGGCCATAAATCTTCCATGTGGGTGCTGGGATATAACTGACTGGCCCACACTAAATGTGTGGCTCCACAGCAAGCAGACAATTATTAAACTTTTCAGCTTTATCTTTGAAACTCATTTTCTGATGATTTTAATTTTGCAGAGCACCGAGCACTTCTTCGATAACACTGGTGACTGTAAATGTCAGTCAAACCATGGACATCCAGCAAAATTTGGGAGCTTTTATATAAACATATAAAAACAGGTATAGACAGCTTACAGCCTTCAATATTACATTGGTTTTGACTCAGCAAACCATGCAAATTAATCCTTTTTATTTATTAATTTACAAATTTAGAAAAAAATAACACATTAGTTGTACAAGTAGAAAACACGGTAAACGTCTAACATTAAACTTGTAAGAAAGTAGGGAAACCTCAACATGGAGATGAACGGAACCAAAACAACGGCGCCCCCTATACAAGCCCAACAGAACACTTGAAAGCTCAGTATTTTCCTGGTCATACAAAGCCCTAAAGCACAGAACTCCATAGTGAAGCTCTCAAACAAGAGAAACCTCTAAATGTACTCAAAAAAAAAAAAAAACACATCCATGCATACATTTTATAATCATAACAAATACATGTAAGTGGATTAGCAGCTTTAGAAAACACATAAATTGAGCATTAATTTACATTTGCCCATCACCAATAAGTGGTGGTAACCAAGCCATAGCTGTTGTGTAGTCTATTGCACACCTTAAGGCTTGTTTTCAAGAAAAATTTGACAAAACAATAAAACTGACCTTAGTTGTAACATCAGATACAGGGCTGTTATATTGCTTTCAGGTCATAGATCACATACTATCATTTACTAATCACTACTTTTTGTTTTTCCCCCCTCCATAATGTCCCAACTTTTTCTGAGTTGGGGATGTATAAAATAGAGTTACGTGTGTGCCGTTTTAGTGCTGTAGTTAAATACATGGATCACCTATGAAGCTGAAAAGGAATGAACAAGACGAGAATGCACTGCAGCAATCTGGCAAACTCTGACATACAGGAGTTGGTCCATAGCATTAAGAATTCGGTGATTACAGGTCAAATACCTCTAATGTACACACAACAGGAGCATGCGAGAAGGCATACAAAAAAATGTTGTGCTTGAAAGCAGTATTTGTAACATCTTGCTGGAAGTAAGAACAAGACAATAATAAAACATGAACAGTAGCAGCAGAAAAACAGAAATGCAAAAACTTACATTGAGAAATATAACTTAAGCCTTTCTTTGGTCAGATAAAATAGTACAAATACAATGGTCACCCTCCTTCTTTCTGACATGTAAAAATAAAGCATTTTGTGCAAATTAGTTTCCATAATTGGAATTTTCACAGCAATGTGTTATTTCAACTAAGGCGTCACCAGAATGCCTCCCTACCACCTTCCTTTAGTTAGTGCACCCAGATTTATTGTTTCTGGAGCCAAAGGGATTAACGGTTAGGTTAAGAGTAACAGTTAAACTGCCCTTTAAGATTGGGGTGAAATCCTAGAGAAAGCTCCTGGATTGTAGTTCAGAACAGCAGGTCTTGCTGTAACGTATATCTGTGCACCATCAGACATTCTTCACTGCTGCCCAAACAGCCAGTCCCGCCAAGCCAGCGAGACCGAAGACAATGCCAACACCCCCAACGATCGCCATGCCAAGCAGTCCATCTGCATGCAAGAAAGACCAAAAATGCCTATTTGTAAATATCCTTCCTTTCATTTAATGTGCAACAAATCTTTCAGCATTACTGAACTACTGATATGCCACCGAAGACATGGAACTCCATCCCATTGTCCAAATGCAGTCTCACCCTTCTTCAATGCTTTTCTGATCATTTTCTCCAGCTCCAGGGCCTGCGTATTCCCTGGTTCATTCTTCAGCAGGACTCGGATTAATTTAAGAGCCTTCTCATACTCCTGTGTGTACATTTGGAGAGAGGGAGACAGAATAAGATTGTTCTTATACACTTGGAAGAAAAATATATTGTATTACTATGATGTACATCAGAAGCTTTCTGAAAACCAATATGTCCAACTTTTCCAAGACTGGAAAAGTTAACATTTGAAATATATCTTAATTTAAATTAATTCTGGAAATTATCCCCCTTTTAGAATTTAGTGCTACACAACTAGCCCTGCTGTTCTTCGGTGGATTTACCTCCTGAAGAATATCAGGGATTCTCCTTATCCGGACTTAAGATGTATAAGTTTAGAACTGTCCAGATTGCTTCTTTTTACTATTATCTTCTCTAAAAGGTATCAAAAATTAGTATTCCTTTTCATGTCTAAATATTCCTAGCACCTCTACTGTACCATATATAAAAAATGTCTAAAAAGTGTACAACAATCTTACTTTTTCAGCAATACCACATTATTCCAGAGTTTTCCCTGTAATTTAGAAACGCCCATGTTGTGTAAGATTCAGTGTGTATTGCACCTTAAGTTTGTAGTTAGCCACTGCCAGGTAGAACAAGTAGTCTCTTTGTTCAGCTTTGGGGCTCTTATGAACCAAATCTGCCAAAACATAACACACACGCAGTAACAAAATTATGCGGAGTATTTCAGTTATCAGTATGACCACAAGAGATTTCATTCTCTGGCCTGGCGATATGAGAATACAGAAGGAAGAACACAGGGGCAGACTCATTTAGTGCTGATGAGATCTGGGATTTATGGTACATTTCAGCTCTTTACACCTGACTGTACCCTCCTACAGCTTCCTGCATCTCACCCTCTAGTAGAATTACTCCTTTCCGGATGTCCTCCGAATGCTTGCTGCGGACCAAGCACCACGCGTACTCGAACTCCGTCACCCTGGACACTCTTCCTTTCACCAGCTCCGCGTTGTACTTCTTCTCGAATTTCTAGGACAAAAAAAATTAAAAACATAGCATTAAAACTCAAGACTCACAGCTGCACATCTCAGCACCTGTATTTGTCCAGCTGCATGTCTTACAGGGTAAAACCATAGCTGTTTCAATGTCAGCTCTGTATACAGAGTCTGAGAATGATGCCACAACTTCTCTATCTTGAGAGCTGATGTGCAACTGTCGACAGGGTAGAAGAACCTGTTCTAAAGTTAATATTTATTGACATTTTACTGTACACAGGTGAAACTAAGTAGGGACCGCACACATTTAGGTGTAGCATAAATCATTTCAGTGCTGCACCGCTCAGTAAACACATGTGACACATATACACAGACATGGGTCACAACCACACAATACAAATACACATATTAAACAAAAATGAGACAAGAGTCACTGATCTCTGAGGCAGCAGTAACCTAGATTCAGTCGGTCGTGATTTACAGTGCAATGTTCTAATGATGAGGTGCAGATATTACTGCTATTTTTATTTATTAGGTGTTCAGCTTTATTCAGTGTCATTTAACCGTTCTTACTGCAGCCATTCGAATATAAGCATTAAGCAGTTAGGGTGGGACTCGAACCAACAACCTTCAACTCACAAGTCCGCTTCCCTAACCTCTATATTTGAGCATTCGGTTTCTGTGAAAAAGACAGCACAACAAAATGTGAAAAGATCATTTTATCTCATCCTACATTCCAGACGAACTGTTCTGAGGAAAAAAGCTGGCGTTTTTCAGGAGTCGGTGTCTAAAGCAGTAGTTAAACATCTCAGAGTTAAACGCTGGTGAACTCGCTCGATTGCGAAACCCCGCTCGGACATGACAGCTTCGCTCCGCCCGTCGTCCAGCAAGAGGCTCACACCCACCAGCAAATCTTCGGAAGCGACCACCTCGCCGACTACAGCCTCCATGACTTCCGGCAACACAGCTTCTTCCTTCTTCTGTGGTTGATGACGTTGTCTTCTTGCGTCACTCAGAAAATGGGGGGGAAAAAAAAAAAAAAAAAAAAAAAGCCTTAAATGAAATGGGCGCGCAGCGCATCCAGGTTACGCTGTCCAAAGTCCAAAACTTCCGACGGTGGCTCTTAACGCGACAACATTTGAGACGATTCAAAAGTGTAAAGATGGGTGTTGTAATAAAGCACGCCATTTTAACGTTATTATCGCCACACTTTGACAGGACAATCGAGCCGCTGGGCTGCCGGGATTCCACACGCAGCAGCAATTAGACAATTGTTGGTCACGTGACCGCGCTCCCGCTGAAAATGGCGCCCAAGAGGCGCGCACCCCCCTCCCCTCAGCGAAGCGTTTAATGGTTGGCGACCAGAAAATCCAGGCACTTTGTTTCAAAGTAGAGAAGAGCTTAAAGCCGCAAAGACCATGTTTAGTTCTGTCATTAATGTGTTTTTTGTAAGAATGCTGAGGTTAGCCTTTTTTTTTTTTTGGAGCTGCCGTGATGAAATATGCACTGTTTTCAGCATTGTTTAAGCAAGTTTAGAGGAGAGTTGATCTGTGAATATCTCTCTGTTTCCAGTGTTCTCTTGCTGTGTGTTCTCTCCATGTGTGTAACAGATAAGGTGCCAGATGGTAAGCGACTTATTAATGCCTTTAAAATCCACGATTCGGTGTTACCGATGCTTGGCGTGCGGCCTTGATTCCACATTCACCCAAAAGGTTGTTTTGATGCAGTAAAGTAACTTTTCTTTTATGTTTCTCTTCAATTATATTTGTGGGCTAAGGAATGTTCAGGACTGAGTGCCGGGATCAGCATTTCTGGCTTGCTGTCAGCTCAGCCTTCCTGGGTCACATGTTTCGATTTGAAACTGAAGGTAGGTGGCCTTTGTGTGGTTTTTTTTTTTTTTTTTTTTTTGTTAGTAACTTAAGTTACTGTTAAGAAATGCCATCATTGGTATGTGAGACTGATTTAAGTTCCAACCCCATCCCAGGACGCAGTGGTGTCTATCCCGTGTCCGACAAGCGCGCTGCGCAATGTGGCTACACGATGCTGCTCGACTCGCGTGGCAACCTAGTGCTCCGTGCGTCTTACCTGGCTTGTGACGTGGACAATCAGGTGGGTCCCAGTATAAAATTTGAAAAGGCCGAGCTATTCCTTGCTCTTTCGTAATAATGTTAAGGGTGCAGAGACCTGAAATTGACCAGTTTGTTTGCGGCTCGTCTCAGGACCATACTGGTGTCCAACTGATGGTGTGGTTTGTGAACAAGGAGGCTAGTGGTAAGGAAACCTCGTACCCCTTCCTGCTTACATGCACCCTGCAGCAGTGGAGTCCTCGTGAGATTGTGTGTGAGGAGAACTACTTGGAGGTGAGGGGTTTCTCCAGCTCAAAGGGAGTAGAACTCTGTGTGGTGGTTGTAGATGAAGTGGGTCTATAAGTGTTTCACCAAATAGGGTTTGTTTGTGACCTGAAATTATTGCTGCAAGTCAGGGTTGACTAAGGGTTGTTTAATCTCTTGTCTGCGTGATTAAAGTCATGAGGTTCATCACGTTCACCTAAGATGTTGATTCTCCTTCAGGTGTCTGTCAAGAAGCCGATACCTCCTGCTGGTCAGAAGGGCCAGGAGTGGATGACTCCTCCGCCGAAGGTCTGTGCTGAGGATGCTTCCTCCTCCTGCTTCCTTAAGCTCTAGTTTATAAAGTGTCTCTAAGCTCCCGAGTAGCTCAGCTGATTGAAAGATGGTTAATCTTTCCATCATTGACTTCTTCAGTGGAAGCTTGTGGAAAAAGCCCTTGAATTCATTAAGGAAAACGTTTATCAACTTATTTGTTTTCTTTAAGTCTAGTGGCTGTTTTTGGTGACTCTTGCATGCACTATCTTGTGTCAGAGGTCAGAGCAGGGGGGGATGAAGGAGTGGCGGCTGATGTTCCGTGTCCCACCCGATGCCCAGGACGACGCAATGTCTGTCCTGATGCGGGAGCAGACACTGTCGCTGATGGAAGCAGAGCAGCTAGGCTACTACATGAACTCCACTGGCACCCGCATTGTGCTGCGCTGTGGATACTCCTCACCACTTTCCTATATCTTCCAGGTGTGCTCATGGTTGCTACCTACCCAAGTTAACTTAAGTGCAATGGGTGCTTCCAGAATTCAAAGGTTTGAGTGTGGTACTTGCCATTCTGTCACAACTATAACCAGTTTGCCAGGAGTAAGTTGGGAGGTCATTGAAAGCCAAATCTATAATTGTGAGGGTTTTGAGGACTGGAGGCTACCATTCCTCCTGAAGAATTCTGTTAGAAAGTTCTTGATGTTTGGTTGATCTGGTGCTAAAGGTGTGATCACAGGCCATCTCCACATCTCTCCCAACGCTGTAGGAGAAAGGAATTGATCTTGAAGTTGTCAGCGTCACAGTCTTCTATCGGCATCAGTGGACACTCCTCAGGGTGGATGCCTCGGTGGCTTGCAGCTTGCGTACGTCTCCACTGTGTCGCTTCATGGCGTGAACTATTCCACGGCTGTCTGCGATACTTTTTTTTTTTTTTTAATTAAATAACTGGATTTAACTATGGTGCCTGGCTTGACATCTCAGGAGACCCATTGGCTTTAGGCCATTTTAATTTTCCCTGTATATAATCTAATAGTTGCTACATCCTGTTCTGATCAACTGACTGGTCAGAATTTGGACTGGTTTTCACAGGAAGGAGGAGCTATTTTTAAAGTGGTGCTTATAACATGTATGTGTCACTGTGCATCTGCAAGTAATGTCTCCCCATCCTTGGAAAGACAAGGGTACAATGGATGGTACCCACATCCTGTGGAGCATCCCCCAGGTCTTTCCACCACTGGTGCAGGGCTCAGTCAAAGATCATGAGGCAAGAATGGGGGTTGGAGGTACTCTCCTGAGTGACTGCGTCATCCAGCAGAGAGGCTACAAAATAAACGTGCATGATGGAGTCATGGAGGTCAGGATTCCGTTTGGTGCAGACGGGGGCAACGTTAAGGTATACACCCCCCCCCCAACATTCCATAAAGTTTATTCAGTAAAATGCCCCTCCCAACATAGAAAATTTATTTTCACTGTGGGTATTTAATTCACTGCCTGCTATGTCTTTTATTATGCAAGGCATATGTATCCCATGGTTCTTTTGTAACAAGAACAAGTACTGTGTTCCTAGCCTATTCAGTTTCAGTCAATCACAACTATTATGCTAACCCTAAAGGAGAAGGTAATCCAAAGTTATAGAAATAATTAGGATTAAAAACTAACTTGGTTGTTTTAATAACTTCTAGGATATATACAGCCTTATGCAACTGTAAATAGTTTTTCTCCTGTTTGAATCAGTCCAAAAGTGATGCTGACTGTACAAAATGATTGTCTCCTGCACCACTTATTTTACCAGTTGTGCATAATGATTGTTGAATTCAATATTTGTTGTTGGTTACTTATAGGTGATGTTTCCCCATTTTGAAACTCATATCTTATTTGGGGGTGGTGTTAAGTAGACCCCCCCCCCATTAGCAGAGATTACCTTATGGGAGTGATTTGATGCAACAAATTACCCTATTTAGGTGAAGGATGGTTGTTTGTAGGAATTCAGTCCCATTATTTACTGAATAACAATGTAACACTTCCCTTTATCATGTCTGTTTAACATGTCCAGGAGAAGCAAAATTTTGTTCTTTGACTAAACCAAATCACACATTGAACTCTGAAGTAAGGCCAAATGGTACCTCTACCATTTGTATGCTGATGAATGAAAACTGTAGATGAATAATTTTAGCTTTATGAATGTTGCATTCATCTTGAAATTTTATGTGGGTCCTCTTTTCTTACACCCTAGAGTCATGTGATGGATGGACGCTACTCGCAGTCTTACTCCATAGACCTCTTCTATGTACATCAGTGGGAAGATTCTCAGTCAACCCTCACTCGGCACCGCTCATTTCGCCCCCTGTGGACTTCACCCATCCCTCGTACCCCTGGGCTATTCAACCGTGAGCTCTCACTCCCCTTCTTGCCTCTGATGTCAAGTATAAGGTGTTTGTTTACTGTTTTTCTTCTTTCCATCCAGTCACAGTCCCTGAGGAGGGGGAGTTCTCCCTGACCCTTGGTGTTTTCCCTCCTGATGTGTCACTAGCCAATTTTACCATATTGACCCACACAGTCACCCCGGCAGTGGCTGAAGAGCTTGGGTTGCGGATCTTCAAGGTCCCATTCTCCAATGGCACCCATGCCTACCTCCTGCAGGTGCCCTTTTCCCATCCTCTGGTCTCCCAGAAGGTACAAATAAAACAACCTTCCATTGTGTCTTCCTGTCCTCTGATCAGTTGATGTGTTCAAGCTTGAAATGAGAATCTTGCAATCTTCAGTATTTAGGCAGGAGGTACAGGAGATATGTGCTGGAAGTGAACTTCACTCTCTTCATTCCCCCTCATGGACAAGTCTTCACTCATCTGGCCAGTGTGATGTGTGAACTGCAGGATGTTGGTGAGGAGAGTTCAGTTCAGGTCTTTTCCATCCAAGCCCAAAGTGATGCATTGCAATATAGACTCAACAAAAAAAAAAAAAGCAAAATGGACACAACAGCCTTTTCCCTCCTGCTATGTTCCTTGTTAACCTGAGGTGCACATTGTATTCCATATCCACTGGAATTAGATCCCACTGTTCAGTTGTTTAATTCTATTGCTGTTTTCTCATAATTGTATTACTCATTCCCTGTTTGGTCCCCTAGTATCTGGCCCATAATTATAAATATTGCTCATTTGGTGTAGATCTTTGTTTCCACTATGGTCTGCTGCTTGGCTGATACAACAGTGTGAGACTAAAAACCCACTGTGGAAAGTCTATGTATGCTCTGGTTTTTAAAAAATTTTTATTTCTTTTTTTGCTTTATGGTCTGGCTTACAAACACAAGTGTTTGCATCTTTTTTATGGCACCATTGTTCCTTAATTTGCCAGTTATTCATTTAATGCATTAAGTTCTATTTTATAGAATCTTTTGGAAAATTTTGGGTATGCAATGTATTTTACCGTTTAACCTCTTCACTAGACTAAAGAAAATGCACAAGGTTTTTTGTTTTAATATACACACCTATGTTTCACTTTGAGGGTGGTGTGGTGGTGACAATTCTATGCAATTTTAATTTGTTTTTGAAGATGTGAGTTCTCCTCTTTGGGATAGGGTTAGAACAAACTAGGATTTTCACCAGAATTAATGGAATAGTTAGCTTGCATTTGAGCGTTTCTGCACTTTCTGGTGTAAATTGGAACCTAATAATGGAGGGTAAATAAAATGGTCATGCACCATCCTGCAAATAATCATTCTGTACTGACTGTAGCTCTTAACAATCTGAATGTGGCTTTGAATGTTGTCCATATCAAATTCTTTGAATGCATAGACAAACTTCTGCCATTAAATCTACCTTCTTGCTTCTAACCCTAGTTCAGGGCTATCCCCCCATCTGACCATTCCTCCTGTGCCTCCCCTTCACAGTCATGCCCAAGGTGAAAGGACGCTGCACGGACAAGAATGTGAGGCTCACCTTGCACCGCGGAAACATGGACTCCCAATGGGCCATCTTTTTTGGGAACCACAGGCTGGACCAGCAGCTGGTGGAACTTGGGGGGTACGACCTAGAGGTTGAGGATGACTATTTTACTGTGCAGGTGCCTCTCTATAGTCTTGGCATGGCATATGAGGTGAGATCCTTTGCATCTGTTCCTTGTTGGTTAGTCAAGGTGGAAAAAAATTATTGTTTAGTTCACATGTCTGATTCAATCAGTTGATGTGATTATATGTGTCTCCTCATCTGCCAGAACCTTAGTTTGCAGGGGCTACTGACCAATGTGGCTGTCAGTGTGCTGGATGTGGAGACTGGAGCAGTGGAGCAGACCTTTGTCCAGCGCTGCACCTTCCAAGTCAGGGAACTTATGGGTAAAAATGTTATAAATTTAAACAGATCAGGTGTGAATGCTGTGTATTGACCAGATAATGCTGCTGGTTGTGGTACCTAGTTCTGTGGCATAATATTTTGACTGGTTAATCTCATGTAGCATAGTGCTGAACAGATGAATCTCATGCCTGACTGCCCATTGTGTGTCTGTCTTTGCAATACTTGCTTTTATGGAGCCGTTGCTTCCGTCTTGTTACGGACAGTGTGTCTACCAAACAGCTGGATGATGGTTGTGGTGGATATGGCCCGATTGGTCCCTCCTCTCGACCCCTGGGATACCACTCTGCTGGACCCTGCCTGTGGTCCCAAAGAAACCGATCACACTCGTGCCCTCTTCAGTTTCTCACTGGAATCCTGTGGAACCATCAAAGCCGTGAGTGGACTTTCTTAGAAGGAATTGTTTAGGTTTGGGTACAGGTGTCCCATCAATTGGTGTTCCTTCCTCAACCTCTGTAGGTGGAGAATGATGAGCTTGTTTATATAAATGAAATCCGGTACATGCCCCAGTATCTCCCAGTTCCACAAGCCTTTTTCCACCCCTTCTACTACTATAGGTAAGTTTCTTAGTCCACCAGGATGATAGATGGTAGCTAAAAGCAACCAGACAGGCGTGTGGAGACAACTTTAATTCAACTTGCATCCACAGTGTTCACAGCGTGGGTCTGGTGTTAATCAGCAGGACTCGGGGAACAGGATGAGTAACATTGCATGTTTTTGGAATGGATGTCAACAGTGGACAGTGAATAGAAATTTAATTTTCTTTTAAGTTTTTATATCTGACAATCAATTTGGTAGACATGGTGGTGAAAGTGACACTGCAATTGGAAAAAATGAATTGTATGTGTTCGGAACCATTTGTTTTTAATGTAGCAATTTTGCTGCAATTCAAACCCCCCCCCGCAGTTTGTACATGAAGTGTATTCTGCTGTAAAGAAAGCAGTGCTTAATTTATGAATAGACACCAAAATTTTTCATCTCTTATGGTATCCTTCAGCCAGCCAGTCGGTTGCCGCTACCCACTGAATGCCACCCGGACTCTGGCTATCTACCAATCCCGTCTCTTGCCCCACAGCCGACTCCACCGCTCCCATAAAGTGCAGCACCCCAGTGTTAGAGGTGAGAGGGGGTGGAGCTAAGTTCCCTCGGTTTTCCTAGCATTGTAGGCTTTCACACTACAGTGAGTGTGAGCCTGGCCCAAGAGTCTTCAGGTAACTCCTCCTGCAGTGCCCTGTGAAGTGAACTGCGGAGGTGATGGTGGTGTCACCAGGAGGATGGAGGGTGATTTCTTTTGGCTGTGCAGTATCTAATAAAAACACTTCTGAATGACACAATATTCTGTCTATGCTGTTTTTATCTTAATTACTAATCCCCCCCATCAGTTTCAAAATATTTATTACTTTGAAAGTTCCAGTTTTATTCACATGCATGTTTTATATTTCTTACTTCACAACCTGTTTAGTCAAATGTGTAAAACAATTCAGTTTTGAGCTGAGGTACTTTGATAGTTGATGTTAAAGTAATCGATTTGAAAATGTTTAACACACGTTGGGTGGTTTTAAATTGCTCAACTACCTAAAGGCATAAATCAGTAAGTAGCTCAAAAACAGTTACTTTGGAAAAGTGTCATGTGAAAGGGGACTGTACCCTGGGTTCTTTTCGCAAATGTTAACAGAAGACTGTGGCAACAGGAAGGAGCTTAAACACTTTTTGCTTTAATGGTTTTGAATAGGCAACATGCATTATGATGTCACAGGAACTGTTACAAATTCATTAAATTAAACAATATTTATATTCACAACTTTATAGAAAGTAGATGTGAGGTCATTGTTGTAGATATGAGCTTTCTGTGACCCATAGATCTGCAGTGCTGGCCCAGGTGTGACAAGAGGATAAATGACACACATACTTGTCCATGCAGATCTAAGGCCTGCTAGTACTGGTGCTGTCCAAATAGGCTGTGGCCTGAGCAACCCTGTACTGCTCACGCAGGTTGCGCCGTCTCACATGTTCATTGGTGATCTCTACTACGTTGCTTGCTGGGAACCAACCTGCCTCTCCGTCAGAGAGTCTTATGCCCTCGTACCAGCCTGCCCAGGGAGAAGGAAATGAAATGCTGTGGTGGTATGTCTTGGCATGTCCACAAGTCATATCCGCTCAATAGGATATTCAGTTTTAATTTTTTAAACATGAATTTACGTAGCTGCAAATTTGGAAAATTATTCTAAGATGGGAACAATATTAACCCTGAAACTATTTCACATGACCACGTGTTCCTCATCTCCCATAGCTCACCCTCATTGGTCTTGCGCACGACATTAATGATGTCTGTAGGTTCCATGTTCAGCTCATCTGCCTGCTGGGCAACGTACTGCTCCACACATTGCACCTGTGGGCAGTCTGATCACACGCACGCACGTACATACGTTTTCATCATCATGCGTGTCTAAATGTGAACCTGATTCAAAAGTATTTGATCAGGTGTTTTCAAGACACCTGCAGATGTGTGTACACTTGCACCTAAACTTATGAACACAATTGAGGCAGAAAGTCCGTAACTCAAATTACTAAAGTGAGACCACTACATCTAAACCAAGAAAAGCTCAAACATATCAACATTCCTTGATTTACTCACAGGTTTGGTTCTCTGAAAAACATCAGAAATCAGCTATACAGAAATAAAAATAGATGGTAAGGCATTTATTTTTATCTACAGCTTGTTAAATGCAGTATTTGGGCTCAGTATTTGTAGGAATTGCAGGGCTTGAGGCAGGGAGAATTATTGTGAATGGGATTCAGGGCTACTGTAAAAAAAAATGGTGACTTCATTTATGGAAGGCAGCACCATGCTCCTCCTGCACAACAGGTAGTTAGAGAGTGCAGTGGGAATCAACGTGGGGAAGAAACTAAAATGTGCTTAACTCTTTATAGGGCACTAACTGAAATACTCGGGAATTCAAAATTGCAACCCTTCACAGAGAGGCATTGGGGAGGGCATTTTGGATGTCCGTTGAAGTCACCAAATATGGTCATTCACCCAATAAAGGGTTTTAACCTTAAATTCTGAGCGTGTGCTTGATGCATTTGTAGTATTTTTCTGCATCTGCTTACTTTCAGTTTGTCATCAAAGAAGTGTATAATAGACACACATTATTCACTGGGCAGTTTCTGTAAAAGTGTCAGATACAGCTGTAATAAAAAACACACTGCTGAATAAAATCTGTTCTGCACAGCCCTGCAGAAGCTGCAGCCCCACACAGTCACAACTGCTTTGCTTTGCTGCTTAGTAATGAAGATCAGTGAAAAAAACATTTAATTTTCCTGCATAAAAGAAAAATAAATACACAAACTGGGAAATGTTTGCGTCTTTGAGAATTTGTAACTTCGGGTACGTGTGTGGGTGGAGTCGCAGGAGGGGAACTGTCACTCACCCCAGTCCGCGTACACCACCTCCTCTGTGTCATCCTTCGGAGTGGTCGGGTTGGGAAATGCTGCCATCCATCTGTGCATGTCTGATCTGCATGGAGAAACACAGAGACTGTGCGGCTGCACTTGCTCCGGGAAGCCATGATGGTTGGAGCTACTGGTCAGAAGCTGAGGGAGTTGCACTCACTCTGTGGGGGCTTTAAGCAAGCGCTTGGTCATCTTGCCCTGGTGGTTTTCCAGCATTATGAGGAAAAAACATTTTTTGAACACTTGGTTTTCTTTGGTGACCGACTGCACCTGGACAAGTGATCTGTGGGTGTGGTCCATCACGACACAGCGGTCAGGGCTATTGCTGCAAAAGTGGTGTGAAAGTCAGCACAGGCGTTATTGCTGCTGTCACTTCTAAGGCAAAACAAACTGCAATAAATAACCTATAAATGACCTATTTGTAACTTAAGCATTCTCAGAATAACACCGTAATTCTTACTGAACGTTTACGTTTATTTCGTCCTGTCTGTGGCTGACACCTCTATACAAAGTGGCTTATAATGCTTGCAATGCTTTTGGACAAAAATTGTTCCTGAAATGACAACCAGGATGGGAGGGCAGGCAACAGCCTTTTTTAATCTCAATTACTTCCTTAGCACTTTGGTTTTCTTTTGCTGCCTTCTGGCCTCACACACTTGTGTGTAAGCTAAATTAATGATATTACACATGCAGCACAGCAACCAGAACCTTGCCCCATCAAATATTGTAAGGCACTTCTGGTGAAAAGCTTCAGATGAATATACATTTTAATTGTGCATTTTCACACTTTCTTTTGTTTAACCGAAGGAAGATATTTCCACTCCTTCTATTAGTATAGGTAAGTTTCTTAGTTCACCAAGACAATAAATGGTAGCTAAAAGCAACCAGACAGGCGTGTGGAGACCACCTTAATTCAACTTGCATCCACAGTGTTCACAGCGTGGGTCTGGTGTTAATCAGCAGGGGACAGGATGAGTAACATTGCATGTTTTTGGAATGGATGTCAACAGTGGGCAGTGAATAGAAGATTGAAGTGGATAGAAAGCTGCAAAGTAGCAGCACTGAATACTAAATTTAATGGGCAACAGTTGAACCCAGACTTATAAACTTTTCAAGCAGATACTTTTCACTGTCACTTTCACCGACAAACATTTTTGTATTTAGTGCGGTATGTAATTTTTTTTTTCAAAGTGTGCTAGTATACAGATTTTTTTTAGTTCAATTGCACCATTTCTGCACCAGTTTTACAGAACTGATGACCAGGCTGTTGCCTGCATGGAGTCACATTTGGCTTACATAATTCTTCACAAATCTTAAGTTGGTGGGCAACTGAAGAGTATTGCAGGTGAGAATGTTAGCTGCTCACCTCCTCTTGGTGGTCAGAATCAGGAGGTCATTGAAGAGCAGGAGGTAAATAGGTATGTACTTTGAGCGGAAGCTGAACATGGCCTCCCCTTTGGCCAGCTCTTGCAACTCCCCTCTCTTCTCCAGGAATCGGCTCTGGGAGATGATTGGTACAGCCTGCAGAGCACATATACACCTGTCCGTTGACACATTTCCAACACAGCAGAAGAATGTAAATCTGTTCTCAGAGCTGGTGCTTCTTCCATCATTCCCGTCATGCTTTTCTGTTGGATTTGTCGGATTAGACTTATGAACCATTGGCCACTGGGATGCTGGAATACATCCATTTACTAACCAGTTTTTAACTGAATCCATCTTCTGGGCTTATTTATTTTGTCATGTATGGCCACTGTATGTTTGTTTTTGTTTATGTGAATGCTGTAGTAACCATTAATAATGTTTTTTGCATCTGTTCATTCATGCATTCATTCATTCATTTATGTCCTTCTAGCTGAACGCTCACTTTAAGCTTGTTGAAGTCCAGCATCTTGGCTGTATGGATGAGCTCCTCCATCTGCTTCATCTTCCCCACCTGTGTGTTGCACTCTTTAACAATCTGGAAGGGAGTGAAAGGGTGTTAGAGCTAAGGAGACCAAGGACACAGTGGAAATGAAAGATACTGAATCTAGTCAGAACCCCGTCCTCGTCCGTCTTTCAGTTTCACTTCTGCAAGTTCACTTCTTGTTGTGCGGCTTTTTTTTATGTGAAATCACGAGACAGCTGAGATTATTGTCTTCCCTGTGGGAGGAAACCTCTGTGGTGCAACACAGAAGTGACAGAAAGCACAATGGCCTCAGTCCACCCCATAATCCACCACCATAATCCACTACAAGGTTTCCCATCGTTTTGTCAGTCACTAACACTCAGGAACACAAGGCACGAGCTGTAAACACTGTGGCAGTGAGCTGAATTAATCTGGTCCCACCCCATAATTTTTTTTGGTACTCTTTACTGCCATCTATCAGCCTGGAGGATGAAAGGAAAACAGAAATTTTAGAAAATAGACAAGTGCAGAAATTGTAGTTAAAAAGAAATAAATGAACTGGAAAAATCTGAAAATCCTTACTTTAATAGTAGGAGCCAGTGCATGCATATAAGATTTAGGGAATGTGGTGCATTACATCATTCATTACTATGAATTGTGTGATGATCTTACTTGCTGGGATATTTATAAAAATTCAAGTTGATCTGACATCATGCTTCTCATGCAGAAGGTTTGCTTTTATTGAGGTTGATTGAATAGATTCCTGTTCCCCATGTTTTTGTTAGGATGGTCTAGATACTGGGAGGACGGTGACTGGATTGTGTAGGGGTCAGGGGCAGCTAGGGAGGCCTGGGTGGTCTTACTTTAGACATGGCTGACAGTGCTTCTGAAGCTGTCCTCTCCTGCTTCGATCCTTCCTGGGTTCTTTTCAGGATGTTCTGAAAATATCAGACTTAACCTTAGTAAGTGTGGTACTGTTTCCTGCAGTCACAGCAGATTCAGTGCATCTCAACCTCGTATAAGGGGCTTCAGCTGAAACTCAGACATCAACTAACTTTTCATTGGAATTTATTTCTTAGACTGCTACACAATAAATTTTCCATTTAATTCAGAATCTTGCATAAAATTCAGAATTTTATAGTTCGAATGCAAAGAATGGGGCACTGAATTAAAGTCACTTGGTTTCCCTTCCCATGGTGATCACTGCGGAGAACCACCTCACCTCAGTCAGCATCTTAATGCGTGTAATTCTTTGGAAGGGCAGCAGCAAGAAGGAAATGAAGGGCAAGCGCTGGCATTGTGGGGACTCCTGCAACCGTGAGATCACTGTGGCAAACTGTGAGTTCCTCTGCCTGGAGTCAAGAAAAAGACAAGAGCCCATAAAAAGAAGCCAGTCTAGCATTTACTCTGTCATGTTCACAGGTTTTCTGCAAAGAGCTGCTCTCCAGTGCAGCAGTCATCATGTTCACAATGTGGAACTGAAAGCAGACAAAGAAAAGCCAGTGCTGATTCTGAGTGGTTGTAAATAATAATGACTGCGTGAGCATTTTTACTCTGAACACAATGAAGATATTAGAACTAGACGAAGGTCAATATGGAGGAGAAATGTTGTCTTAAATCCATCTGTCTATATGATACAGCGACGAGTGCTCTGCTGAGGATGGACAACAGACCAGTCTGGCGACAGCCGGGTTCTCACATGAGGGTGCTGTATATTTTCTCCTGATACGTCTGGTTGCGGACATAATCGATGTAGGTGGGGAAACTGTGTTGAGCATGGTGGTGGATAATGTCACAGATGTCGGAGATCACCGGTCCTTCTTCCACCCGCTTCTCCAGGTCCTTAAGGAACCTGCCGGTGGACCAGCAAGGGGAGGCCCAGGGAGAAAAGGATGGCATGTGGGGGTTGGGTTGGATGCAAAGGCAGGCATCAGTTATAGGCAGTCACAGGTTGGATGCAAGTTCATTTGCATTTACATTTATACCTTTAGCAGGTTCTCCAAAACGCCATGCAGCTCAGAGAAAACAAAACAAAGCGGATCACCAATCGGTAAAGAATTACAGATTACAAACATGGGACCGGCAAGGGGTTTTACTCCAGTTCATTCTGGGGAATTTACTCCTTAAATACTCTAACTGTAACAAAATGTAAAAAACAAATCAAGCAAATCTTCCATCTGCATCTTGGGTTGTCTGCCTTGGGAGTTAACCTTTCCGTCCTTTGAGAGCCTCTGGCTGGAAATATTTTCATTTATCAATATTTATAAGGTAATTCATGTTACCTATTGCTTTAAGTATATCAGTTAAAGGTGATGTGATGCTGAACACTGTCAGGACTGCCATCCACAAGGTCCTGAGCTGCCATCCAGCAGCCCTCACCTCTCGCTGGAATTTCGCACACGGAGAATGTTGGAGAAAAGGGTCTTCTTGTCACGAATGATGAGCGTCTCATTCAGGTCGCGTGACTCCATGAAGTGTTCAGTGAGCACGCGCAGAGAGCGCAGGTATGAGGCTTCTGACGTCAGTACCTCGAACATGCTCTGTGGAGGATGGAAGTGCCAAAAAGCCTTAAAACACCATTAGCGTTGAACCGTAAAATGAGGGGAAATCATGAAACTCATTGGTCTAAATCAAAACTGAATTTCTCCCAACCTTCCGGAAAGGTCTGAAAACCCATTTCTTTCAGGCCCATTTCTTTGCTGATCTGATGACTGCTGCATAAATGAGTCCAACACCATCTGCTATGATCAACTGTGTAGTTGATGTTTGAATGTCACATCTACTTGAGTGGCATACATTAGTTAAACAATTAACCAAGCAACCAACCATCTCCTAACCTGGATCTCCCTCTCACCTCCTGGTGTTTGCACTCTGCAGGACTGAGCTGTTCCAGGGCCCCACTGTCTCTCACTGCTGGTAGCTCCTGCCACAGAACCCCGGTGCTTCCCCCCTTTCCCCCTGTTCTCCACTCGAATGGATCATCCATACATTTGCTCAGGCGACAAACTGTCTGCTTCTTGATCTCCTCTGTGATAACCATGTCCCTGTACGTCTGGTACAGAGGTTCTAAGGGGAATTTGAACACAAGTTAATGCATAGGGGAAAAGAAGGATTAAGGTACTGAAGCAAGATAAAAAACCCCTCAAATTTCCACAATGAATTATGATTCAATAATAATAATAATAATAATAATAAGAAGAAGAAGAAGAAGAAGAAGAAAGAAAGAATATTGCAAAAGCTTAGGTAACAATTTTTGTTGGACAAACACTGTGGAGTCTGCATAGATTTCAATCCCAAGCAATAAGATGGTCATGGCGAGGGTACCATTTTGAAGCTGAGACTCCCAGTCAATGTATGTGTTCCTCGTGTCTGGAGCGCGGGGTCTACGACAAAAGCATGTACACTAGTGTTATTTTCTCTGGGGCCAATAATCAATCAATCAATCAATCAATCAATCAATCAATCGATCTATCTATCTATCTATCTATCTATCTATCTATCTATCTATCTATCTATCTATCTATCTATCTATCTATCTATCTATCTATCTATCGCTTTGCTTCAGCCAGTCATGCGTCTACATGATGATCAAGTGACTTGGTTTGTGCTGAGAGAGGGTTTTAGGGTTCACAAGTCCTTTCGATATTTTCTATTCAATTTATCTGTGTCTTGTTATAGTTCAGGCTGTGGTTTGTGTGTGTGTCCTGTCTGTATTGGTTTCTTTTGCTTCTGCATGTGAGAGTGCATGTCCAAAGGGGAAAAAAAAGTGTACCGAGTCTTTTGCACCCTGTCCTTCTCCAGGCAGTGATTTTCATTCTTCTTTCTCCCATCTGAAGTGAACATTTTAATGGCTGGTTAGTGAACCAAATGCTTATCCAAAGGGATTTTTACAGTTTACAATTTTTCCTCTTTATCCAGTCAGATATCCAATGGTCTCTCTCAAAGGGCCAACAACAGAGCATTTTCCAGTATTTAAATCTGCAAAAACTTTGTGACAAGTCCAGCTCCTGACCTCTGTGCTCCCTGCCACCCCTAATGATGACATTTTCTTCTGCAAACTGTTGCTAAAGTGAGACACCATGGACTTGGTTGGAAAGGCTCACAATACCTCGGGGTATAGGGGCGTAAATGAAGTCCTTGTATCGGTCCCGCGGGGGAAGAGGTGGTGGGGAGTCTTTGGTATCTTCCATCCCTGCCCAGGGCTGGGGTGTCACGTTTGAGTGGATGGAGGAAGGTTGCAGCTGGACAGACTCTGGCTTCTGGCACCCTGCATCACAGAAGGCTAACAGGTTGAGAATGACGCTTTGAACTAGACCTGGGTCATTTGGGTGATGAAGTGCTGAAGAAAAATACAGTAAACACCAATATGATGAAACAGTGAGGCGTGCCTGGGTTTGCTGGCTTGGCACAAAGAAGCTCTGAAGGTGCAACTGGCTGTGTTTCCTGTAAACTGTCAACCCTCTTAAGGCAATAAAAGCCTTGAAAGAGCAAATGGGGCAGCTGCCACAGCAATGGGAAGCACAACTTCATCTTTCTGCATGAATCAGCTTCCCTTTTACCTGCCCTGGGTGTGCAGCCTGATGGACCGTTTCTCCTCAGCAATGGACGACCGTCCTCTGCCCAGACAAGCAATGTGCTGCAGTAGCTGTTTATGACCTACATATCCTTTGGAAAGGTGCATTTGTTCTTCATAAATAAAGGCATAATAAGGTTAAGGCTGCATAAGATTACCTGTCCGATGGCTTAATTTGCTTTGTTACAAATAAGAGGATTGGTCAAGCAATAACTTTACCGTCTCTTTAATTTTATTACCTTTCATCAAAGTCAAAAAATCACCTGTGCTTTTTTTAATAATACAAAGCCCGGAGACACAGAGTTCAGAAGGCCAGCATACGCATTGCCCAAGACCACGACAGTTCAATCTTGACTTCAGCTTTTTACTTTTTTTTGTGTACATTTTTTAAAAATTTATAGAAGACTGAAATTAATATCTTGCTTAGGGTTAGGGTTAAGAGGTAACCAGGTCTGCTGTGGGAGACTACTTTTCAGTAAGATTGTTTTGACTGTAGTTAATAAACTAAGAAATGAAGTGCCAACCTGATTGCTCTTTCAGCTGGGTGCTCCAGTCACCTTCTGCTGTCCAGTCCTGCTTCTCCTCCATCACTGCTTGTAGGCTGCATCCTCTATCTGCACAGGTGGACCCCAGAAATTTGCTTCCACGCCCCCTCTTGAACTCCACAGAACCTGCAACACTGATCTGGAGGTTGAATTGGTGGACAATGCGCTTAACATAACCCTCAAGGCCCATGCCAGCCTGCAAGGGGGGGTAGGAGCTGTCCAAGAGCACAGGCTTGCTGGGGATGGGAGGCCTACGCATGGGGTGCGGGGTGGGAGGACGGGTACACTGTGGGACAGATGAGGTCCCAGGGAGAGACGTCATAGCTTTCTACTCCTAACCCAGATTCTGAAGTCCAAGTGCTGTCTGGTGGTCAGGGAGAGAGGTTGCCTGGCACCACCAACACACCTGACAGAAAAGAACAAAAACTGAAATTAACACATTGATTAAACCAAGTTCTGCAATTCCCGTTTTTAAATCTGCGGCCAAATTTGACCCTTTCACAAATTTTCTGCATCACAGATATACTTTGCTTTATCTGACTGCCAGCTTTACAGCACTTAACACTTGAAATGAAATAAACAACCAGAGAATTAAATAAAATGATAACCAGTTTCTCTTAATTGTACACATTTTATTCATATTTTGTGCATCTGTGGTTAGCGGTTGGATCTGAGTGGCTGTGGGAAATGAAAGGCTGAATGTAATAAAGTGCAAATGCTATCAAATGACAGAGTCAGGAGTTCATACACACACACACACACACACACACACACACACACACACACACACACACACTGGCAGCATTTCAGGTAAATGAAGTCTGTAGATAACAAATTCCAATAAGAAATGTACAAGTTGTGGTCATGACTAAGAATGAATGAAGGTGTCTGGAACACAACTCAGTGGTTCAGGGCAATGAATTAACAGTGTAAAATGATTTATTTGTTCCAAACATGCAGCTGTAAAAATCATACACTGGGAAATTTCATTTCACAGAATTGGGTACTTGTTTAGAAAGTGAGGTCATTTACCGTTCCTTCAGTGGAGATGGATACAGCCACAGGTCCAGTTCCTTTGACTACGGCACCTGATGTCCACCAGAATTATCTCGAGAACATCCCAGCGGCCGCACGTCGTGTGCTGTCAGCCCTCCTGAGCTCCGACTGATGCTCACAAAGAGAAAGTAATGCAGGCAGCCTCCCGTTACATTGATCACCACATTACTTCTGTCTTTGGCTCAAATCATTTCACTGTTCCTCTGTTTCAACGGAAGTCAGCATTCAGCAAGACGCTGCCTGCCTGTGCGATTCTTCCTGACTGCACAGCTCTCATGTAAGGTGCAGCTTGTAGTTGTACCCTGAACGAAGCGTAAAAATGATCCTGCTCCACAAAGGGGAAATGTTGGTTAAATGTAGTTACTTATCTTCAAAATGGTAGCAGAGGCCGCGGTGGTTAGAGCTTAATCTCTGCAACTGTAGCATCCTGGTTTCAAATCCTGCTGCTGCTGTAGCACCAATGAGCAACTGCTTCAGTAAAAATATGCTGTTGTACAAATGGGTAAATGAGCTTAATGTTCAAACCCAACTCCTTAAATCACTTTGTAGAAAACTGCAGTTATGTAAAGGTTAACAGTAACTTAATGGATTCAAGGACAGTTTTACAATTGCCAGCATGCAGTCACTTTCACTCAGCCTAAACATTATGAACATCAGTGAAAATGAAAAAGAATTCGTTATGCATAATTTCCAAAAGAAGTGAAAGTTCTCCTTGTGCATGAATGGTGAGAGGTTTGAAGGTTTCTATTAAAAAATTACTGTTATTTCAGTAACCTTGATGAAAGAACGTACTCTGAACTGGCACAGTAAAAATACACTGTAAATGGGTAAATTATTGTGACATCATTTATCTGACATTGTAAACCTCCTTGGAAAATAGAATCCAATAAATAAAGCTTAAAAGCAACAAAAGTAATATTCTGTGATTCCACAGGAGCGTCACTGCTGTTAAGCCACTTCAAAGAGTCATTTAATATTGTTTGGACACCCTGAGCTGAAATAAAATAACATTTCCGGGGAACAAAAATGCACTTGTATGAGTTTCACCACACCTTTACCACCACTTGAGGGTTTATTTCCCTGTATTGCTATCACAGAACCACCCACAGAGGATTTTACAAATAAGTACTGTTTTTATTATGGCTATGACTTGTTGCTTTTGTGAAGAACATCACTGATCATGCAAAATCATCTGTGCGTCCAGTAGCCATGTGCTGTAACATGATTTCTATCCCACATTGTATGGCCAAAAGTATGTGGGCATGTGACCATCTCACCTATGTGTGCTTGTTGAGCATCCCATTCCAAACCCATGGGTATCGATATGGAGTTGCCTCCCCCTTTGATGTTATAACAGCCTCCATCTTCTGGGAAGGCTTTCCACCGGATTTTGGAGCGTGGCTGTGGGAATTTGTTCCCTTTCCAGCCGCAAGAGCATCGCTGAGGTCGGTGCAGCTGAAACAGCTCAGCTCAATCATGAGAAGGGGGGTCCACATACTTTTGGCCATGGTGTGTTTATTAACCTGCTTGGATTACTTATCTGGCCACATTTATGACAACCATAGCATTCACAGTCGCTGTCCTCATACTGACGGTTCAGTCAGACACCCACTCACAGTCACTAATACTCACATTAATCACACTCATTTTTCTTGTTTCTAAGGTCTGTTACTGTATGCAGTTATATTTGTCAAGTAATAACCACACAGCTTGTTTATTGACTTAGGCTACATTTTATTTACCACCTGTACCTAACACCATTCATGTACTGTAGGTAAAATAATCACAACACAGTGTGTATCATTTATTTATAAGCATTTTTATTGAGTCATTGGCAGTTCTTTGTTATAATTACAATATTCATATTATTTGCCTTGAATCTAAAAAACATTTTTGTTAATATAAACACCTCTGGTCAGCATACTTCTACAAAAATATAGCTCCTTGTATTCATGCATCTGTATACATTACATTTTGTTTGTTCTAAAAAATATATATTTCTTCTCTTATTCTATGCTAAAATGTCAACCCAGACAACTTTGAGCTCCAAAATGGCTCTTTGTCCATAACCTGGAGGTAACCTGCTAACAAGAAAATATTAAATATGTTTCTCTCACATGAGTAGAATCATGATAGAAAAGCAAAGAGCGGTCTGATGTTACAGAAAAATCTGCCGACAGTTCATTTTCTGCACATTTGCCCATTTATATTGCATTTTTAAACTCCCTTTTGCGCGACAGCAAAAATAACAATAGTAATAAAGATCTTCCCTGAGAAAGGACTAAAACATTTTGTTTTGCAGTTGACAGTATTAGTGTTGCTAGCATGAGTGACAGTTCGGCCTGTAGTCCCAAGTTTCCTCCAAGCAAATGACCTTTTTCCCAGCAGGTAGCAGGTGAGAGAGGTCTAAGTGCTCTAAAAAATAGACAATAACTGTTTAAAAATCCACAGAAGAAGCCAGAGTGCTGAAGTATAGACAAAGCTGTTAATATGAATATAAATTGCAGTCCCTCAGTAATACCCGACAGATTTTTTGTGCATTAAAACTTGGTAGCTGCGTTCTCAAATGCACCAAATGTACGGTATATTTTTAACAAAAAGAAAAACAACAACCACAGCGATTTACTGAAATTCTGTGTCTTCTGTGTCACTGAAAGTTCTTTTCAATAAACTCGGTGCATTTGGAACCCCAGCTGAGAGCGCTGTAAATATAAGCAATACTGCAATGTCACCATTAAGAAGTTTATTTGCATAGACAGGTATTATGGTTCTCCTCAAAGTTTTACGCACCATCAGCATCATCAGAATCCACATCTTTGTATTTCTTTCCTTAATCGCATCCATCTTTTTGACGTGCTACTTATTTTTAAATATTCATTAAAATTTTTTTTTTTTTTTGCTTCTTAAATATAATTTTAGACACCTTTTCCTGAGACGTCAAGTTTTATTGTTATCCTTCTGCAGACCTCCTCACTGTTGGGCCAATGCGCCCCTGTTACTCTTCCCCAGTCTCCAAAGTGTTTAAAACCTGACTTGTTTGACGCCACGAACCTCAACGCTGTGCCTGAACGTCCCTGTCTTCCCTCAAAGATCACGCACAAGGTCACTGAGGGCATGAACCTCCCTGATCTACTATCCAGTTTTGTCAGTTAGACTGTTTTTTCCACTAAGGTTGTCAAAGTCAGGTAAGGAGAAACACTCTTGGACTCCTTAACAAATTAGAACCGCCTCACACTGGCATCTGTTTGCAGGTACCAGCTCCTTTTTTTGTCCGTCTCTGTGGCGCATGTTTTTAAAAAGAAGACCATTTCAGGCAGAGGCAGAGGTGGAGAGTGCAGCAGAAATAAGTCACATCCATCAGCTGTCATCACATATCTGCATTTATATACAATTCCACCCATCTCCATGGTGCCATTTGATGGACAGTTCATAGCAACACACAGGCCCCACCCTTGGCCTCCACAAAGTTGGGGTCGAGGTCACTGGGCAACTTGCCTTTTTCCGCCCAAATGTTGAGCTCACCGAATACACCCGTCTCGATCATCTCCTCCTGCCAAGGGATGGGGATGTTTCCAGAGGAGAATTCATTGAAGAACTCAGTGTCCTTGTCATCCAGCACCACCCCTTTGATGGTGCTGAAGGCACCTACTTCATCAATGTCCTTGGCATACACCATCTTGGGGTCAGGGATGAAGGGAGGGATCAGCATTCCTGCATGCAGGGACAACAAAGCAAGAGCATTAGGTGTCACTGAAAGTGTAACCAAAAAAATAACAAAGTGCTGCATTCTCATGCTGCTTTCAGAAAGAAGGAACCTGCTTCCAGACGCCCCCAGTTGAGCTCTCTGAAGAAAGGCTGGTTCTTTAGCTCATCGCAACTATTGTTCTTGAACCCAAGGCGCTTCTCGGGGTCCTTCTCCATCAGCCCCTCGCAAATATCCTTGCACTCCTTGCTGAAGGTGTCTGGGTATGAGACCAGGTCGGACAGGATGCGCCTGGTCACCTCACTGTTGTCCACCTGGGTTGCGTCAAAGGACCATATTTTCACCTCTAACATGATAAGGTGACAAGTTTTTCTTCACATAATAATAGTAAGGTTTGAAAAAAGCTGTAAAAAGTTATAAGTTAAAAGAGTGACACTGTAGGTAAATGCATAAACAGTGTTATTGATCTGAAGTGTTTCAGTTTGCTGCTAATGGAGATTTGCAAGTGAGCATCTGGTTGTAGAACAAAGTTCTAGAAAGTCTATAAATACATTAATGCAAACTGATGTGTTGATTATTATGCTATTTCAGTTTGCCTTATAAATGAGTGCCAAGTCCAGCAATGGCAGTGCACACATATTTTATTTTTCTAAAGTTAACTTTATTTCATTTTGGCTAATTATGTTTTCCCATTTATAGTGTGCACTAAGAGTAGTGTTATAATAAATGTTGCTTATATCTCTTATTTTGCTGCTGATGATGATGATGATAATAATAATAATAATAATAATAATAATAATAATAATAATAATAATATATTAAATGAGGCTTATACGTATCTCACATGGGCTTTACGGAATTTTGTCCAGGAGAACCCCGTGTTAGCCATTGACCCCAGATACCAACCGATGTAAAGTTGTTAAAGGAGCAATTTTTTTACAAGATGCACTTCTTAACACCAACATTCACCACTAATCATTTACCCAGGCTAGGCACCAGAACCAATGAACTAGTGCTTGGCTGGGCACACACACACTTGAACACACTGTAGAACATCAAAATAGCAGAGCATGTCTGAACATTGTTGCTGACCAAGTTCATCACTTCATGGCTACAGATTACCCCCACTCAGATGCACACTTTGAGTATGATAACCTATCACGTAACAAGACACACATCATCACATGTTCCAGGAACATGAGAAGTTTTCACTGCTTTAGTGTCCTCCACAGTCCCCAAATCTCAACTCTATTGAGCATCTTTGGGATGGGATGGAGAGGGCTGTTTGCAGCAAGACTGTGCACTCATCCAGTCTGCAGAAGATTTACAATGCACTCATTTCTGCATGGATAATGGATACAGGATTCTTGTACAAGGCAGCCAACATCTTGTAGAATCCATGCTTGAATTCGCGCTCTTCTAGTCAAAGCAGGCACAACACACTACCAGACAGGCATACTAATAAACTGAAAACTCAGGGCATTGTAATTTAATGTTGAATATTAAATCTAAATGCCCTGAACACATTTCTCTGATTTTCTACTAAAGATCACCAGTTTTTTTTTTCACTTTTTTTTGCACTTTCATATGACACACCAGTACCCCCCACTGAAACCAGCAGTCTGGTTATGTGTGTGTTGCCCAGTCTAAAGGACTTGATGATGGCAGACACCCTGACCCTTGAAGGTATGCTGGCTACACATCCACCTCCACTTCACTATTGTGTCATCACCTTTGTCTGTCTACCTATACAAGTTTTGTGGAAGCGATTCCTTACTTGTATTGAATTATTACACCCTAAAAAAACCATTGTCTTGCTTGATAACTGTGAAAAGAGGCCCAAGTCTAAGACTGAGTCAGGCACAGAAGACAAGCAACTGTATACAGTTCAGATGTTTGCTGTCTGCCACCATGATGCACAGGAAGTAGTCATATTGCTTCAGATCAGCTCAGTTTGTGTAAAAATGGTAAGTTGTCCCTGTGTCAGTGTGTTTCCACTCACAGTCCAAAGATGTGTGTTTCAGCTTGACTAATCACTGTAAATTGCTCATGGTATTGTATAACACACGGGGCTACCTTGGAGTGGAATGACGCTCAGCTATACTCTGTACCGTCTCCTAGCCTAGCAGTCAGCCACTGTGAGGTGGAGTCCAGACCTCCACCACCCTGAGCCGGACAAGTGGTTAAGGGTAAAGAGTGGAGGGATGGAATGAACTGCCTTGCTGTTTTTATTGTTACTTATTTGGACAATGTTACTTGCACCAAATATTCATCTTACGTGATAGCCAGCAGTGCAGTGGTTATGGATCTTGTCTTTTAATCTAATGGTTATTGGTCTGAGTTCACTTCTGCCAGCTGTAGTTCACTTTGGATTAAGGTGCTGGCTGAATAGAAAATAAAAGCTATACAGTACCTGTTTGGGGCAACAGGGATGGTAGCATTTATAACTCTTGCTTTGCAAAGAAAGAATGTGAATTTCAATTCTCACTCCTGCTGTAGAACCTTTAAACAAGTTACTGCTTCTGAATTTTACAGTAAAAATTCCTTGGACAAAAGCGTCAGATAAATAATAATTAATTCATAGTTAAATAATGATTAATAAAAGTGCTCAGATTTGGTCTCTGCCTGAATAGCTTAACTGACAATATCTGGTGTTACTGTCTGCAGCAGGTGGAGAAGTGAATCGAGCCACTACCTTGCACTTGAAGGAATCAGGTTTGAATCCCACCTCCTGCTGCAGTACCCTTGAGCAAGGTTCTTGCTCCAGAAAAAATTGCCCAGCTGCATAAAAGGGTAAGTCACTTTGCAGAAAAGTGTAAGGTAAATGAGCACACAGTATAATAAGAAATAAATCTTTTTTTAACAGCTGCGGCTTTACCTTTTCCCCTCGACTCCTGAAGGGCCCCTTGGCGGCAATCATCTCATAGAGCGTGACCCCCAGGGTGAAGTAGTCCACAGTATAGTCGTACTCCTTGCTCTGCAGCAGCTCTGGAGCCATGAAGCCTGAAGTGGAATCCACATGAGGACAGGAGTGTCAACCTGTGGCAACGCTGGGCCGCAAGAACGTGGGCAGTGCCTGCTGTTATTCTGTGTGGTAGACCGAAGTATTGCAGTTTGGCGGTGAACTGGAGGTTAGCCTCCTTATTGGCCAGGATATCAGTTCTCTGGGGCCTCCCAAGGCTTTCAGATCAGTTAAAGAACTACTCAGTTGTTTTAATCTGTAGAAAAGACTGTGAATGTGCTTGAAAGTTTCTGAATAAGTGTCCAGCGTGATGTTTGACAGACTGAAGCCAGAGTTTACAAAGAGGCAGTCAGGTGATAGGAATTAAGTCTTCATGGAAGTTCTGTATCCAGTTTATAAAAACATACATTTCCACAGGTTTTACTTCTTTCAGGGCACAAAAAAGCAAATGCTAAACATGCTTTTGCATTATTAATAAGCTTTTGCTAAAAGGAAGTTCATGACAAGTGTCTTGTGGAACACCGATGCAGAGGCATCGGAGTGGGGTGTGAGCCAGCAGCATTCAGGTTGCAAATCCCCGACCTTGACAGCTTTGAATAACCCTACCCTGCACTGCAGATTAGTGATTTCCTGCTCAGTGTCACTGACCTGGTGTGCCTGCATATCCCTTTGTCTTGTCCTTGCCTGGCTTTAACTCCACAGCCAAGCCCAGGTCAGAGATGCGTACATTTCCTAGAAGGGAACTGAAGCTGTGAGGCCCAGTTGAAGAGCAACATTTCTGTTGTGACCCAAACAAAAAAGCACAACAATAGCTTTTTTCCCCCTCAGGCAATGTCCTTCATAAACCTCTGAGGTGCACAGCATAATCCGTATCAGCAATGCAAGTCCACTGTCTGCATCCAGCTACAAAAACATCTGAAATAACTGTATTATTTTTAAGTCTTGTTATTTGCATGTCTTTGCCCTTAGTAATTTAGATATCCTCATACACATCCCTGCAAATAATTGTACTGCATTGTTTCTGCTGATTTTCATTATTTTTTATGCGGTAACTTCCTTAAAATTTGTTAATGCTGTTCTGTAGGCGTTGAAGTTGTTTGTATCCCAAATACATCTGAAAGACTGACTACCATGTCAAATTCCTTAGGGATTACGACTATTTTTTTCTAATGTTCAGCTAAAGGGATTTATTTATATTATTTTATTGACCTAACTGACATTCTCTTTGAAAGAAGCAGCAGGGGAACTGGGGATGAGGATGAGGGATGAAGGAGTTGGGCCTTTTTCACCTGCATCATCCAGCAGGACGTTTTCAGGCTTTAGGTCCCTGTAGATGATTTTGTGTTGATGGAGGTGCTCCAGACCACAGATGATCTGAGCTGTGTAGAAACAGGATCTGGTCTCACTAAAGCCTGGGTTCTTCTCATCCACATTGTAAATGTGGTATCTGGATGAAAAGGATGGTGGGTGAGAAGGAGACCCCTAACACTGAAGTGAAGCAAGAGATGAAGATCACATTATCTGAACATTTACAGTTACAGAATGGTGGTAAATCTAGAATATTTTATTGGCATAAAGGAGGTTTCAACATATTGTTTCACTTAATTCAGTTCATTTCTGTATATTTTTATAGAGCGCTTCTTCTCATACAGTGACCCAGAGTACTAAATGGAACCTTCAAAGATTTCCAATGGGAAAAGATTTTTATGAGTGTGTCATGGCTGATGAGGATATTCGGGGTCATAATTTAGGCATACTTTTCCCTACATTCTTCTCTTCAGGTAAATTGTGTGAACATGAAGGCCAGAAAAGGATGTTATCGAGTCTGGTTGGCTGACAGAGAACCGCTGTCTGACCATCAAGGACGCAGTTTTCCTCCCGAAAGCCCAACCTGCAGATAAGCCATGAAGATACTCTGCTGAAGGCAGATTAGCGTGGGATTAGTCCAGGTTGAGTTTCTGAGTTCAAGCTCAAGTTATGGCTCTTATAGATCAAGTCCATCTAACCTGATGTCTGCAAAGTCCCCCCGTGGTCTCAGTTCTGTAGTCCACATGTTGAATTTTGCTGAAGTGGGCGATATCAAATTTTTGCTCTAATCTCCCTTAAAACTTACGTAATTGTCTGTACTGTTTCAGTTTTTTATGTTTAAGGTTTAATTTTTCCTTTCTGTATTCCACTTTTTCTATCTGTATTGTGATCCCTGATATTTTAACTGATTTTCATTTTTTTGTTGCTTTTAACCTGCTCCAACACAGTAAATCTTATATACTTTCATACAGTTGCTTATGGATACAATTCATAAATTATCAGTCAATGCCATTTAATGTGGTATGTGCATGACTTTGCTAGCAGCAGAGAGCAGATAAAGGTCTGTGGTTTATACCTGAGATCTCCTCCATTCATGATGGTCATGACGAGACAGAGGTCCGTCTTGGTCTGAAAAGCGTACGCTAGTGTCACGATGAAGTGGCTGTGCACTTTGGCCAGAATTCGCTTCTCCACCATGGCACCCTGACATACAGGAAAGAAAAGGAGAGTAAAATGGTCAGGACAAATTTTTACCATGTTTCTACTACCTTCTGCTCAAATAATGACAAACTGAACACAAAGTTAATTCTATTTCATATCATGGTGGATCATTTATAATGAACTGGAATAACTGGAAATTATAGAGGATGGCTGTAATGTAAAAACATTTACACCGATCAGCCACAACATTAAAACCTGAACATTAACACATGCCCAATATTGTATAGGTTCCCTTTGTGCTGCCAAAAAAGCTCTGACCCATCAAGGCATGGACTCCACAAGACCTCTGAAGATGTCCTGCGATATCTGGCATCAAGATGTTAGCAGCAGATCCTTTAATTCCTGTAAGTTGTGAGGTGGGGCCTCTGTGGATCTAACTTGTTTTTCCAGCACATCCCACAGATGCTCAATCAGATCTGGGGAATTTGGAGGTCAAGATAACACCCTGGTCTCTTTGTCATGTTCCTCAAACCATTCCTGAACAATTTTTGCAGTGTGGCAGGGCAACTGCCATCAAAGAATACTGTTGCCGTAAAGGGGTGTATGAGGTCTGCAGCAATGGTACGTGGTGGTACCTATCAAAGTAATGTCCACATGATTGCCAGCACCCAAGGTTTCCCAGCAGAACATTGCCCAGAGCGTCACACTGCCTCTGCAAGCTTTCCATGGTGCATCCTGCTGCCATCCCTTCCCCAGGTAAACGACACACACCCACCCGGCCGTCTAAATGATCTAAAAGAAAATGCGATTCGTCAGACCAGGCCACCTTCCTCCATTGCTCCATGGTCCAGTTCTGATGTTCATCTGCCCATTGTAGGCCCTTTTGGCAGTGGAAAGGGTTCAGCATGGGCACTCTAACAAGTGTGTGGCAACACAGCCCCATGTCAGGGCCAGCATTAAAGTTTTCAGCAATTTGTGCTACAGTAGTTCTTCTATGGGGTCAGACCAGAGGGGCTAGCCTTCGCTCCCTGCACGCATCAGTGAGCCTTGGGCATCCATGGCCCTGTTGCCAGTTCACTGGTTGTCCTTCCTTGGACCACTTTTGCTAGGTACTAACCACTGCATGTCATGAACTCCCCCACAAGACCTGACATTTTGGAGATGCTCTGACCCAGTCATCTAGCCATCACAGTTTGCCTTATGCTTGCCCATTTTTCCTGCTCCCAACACATCAACTTCAACAAGTGACTGTTCACTTGCTGCCTAGTATCTCCCCCTTGTCAGGTGCCATTGTAACCAGATAATGAATGTTATTCACTTCACCTTCCAGTGCTTTTAATGTTGTGGCTGATCAGTGTATAATCTGTTTTTTTTTTTTTTTATAGCCTAGAAAAAAACAGGGATTTTCTCTCAAATTTCTGAACATCTTTCATCTGACATACTGAGATGAAACCATGCCTTTGTCTTCCTTCTTATAACACATTATTATGGTCAACTGAATGTCAGAATAACACAAAATCTCCCTGGTTTCCTACACACAGAGTTTCTGTTGATTCACCATCTTGCCATTTCTTGATCAAATTTGACTCCATCGTTCCTTGCCTTTCCCACCGGTACTGTTTCTACACAACCCAAATTGAACTGGCAAGCTCTGAAATGAAGCATCGTGAGATGCATCGAAACGAAGAGCTGACGTGTAGGAAAACCCCAGATTCAAGTGGACAAATAGTCTCTTGAAGTGACCATTAAGTTGACAGGGAGAAGTTTTGATTCTGCGTCCTTTTGTAAGGGGAACAGTTGCGAAAAACCTGTCTTCTGGGACCGGCCCACTTGCAATTGCTTGGCAGTGGGTAAAAAAAAGGTTAATCTCCATTACCTGTTAATGCTTTGATAGGCAGGAGCCCAATTGCTCTGGACATGGCTTCTCGCTGGCCAAAACTGAGCTGCTTTGTGGAGTCTCTTAGAGCTGCAAGCCTCTTTGCACTGGGAAAAAAATGCTCAGATTAGGGTAAACTAATTCTCTGCACTTAGATAACTGGGGTAATCTCGCCTCTTTCTTTTGGTTCCGCTCACTTTCTCCACCTTTTTCCTCTTCCTGTTTCTCCTGTCTGTGCCGCGATCTTCTTCACTCTTTCCATTCTTCCTTCTCCTGTGACTTTTTTTCATTTTGAATCTCTTTTTAGTTCACAGGTTCACAGTTGGCGAGGTGGTCAAGAGAGAGTTTGATGCTGAAATGACAAGTTCACATGGACTCGACTCGTTCTGACCCATCGGACCGTTTACGTTATTCCTTTATCCTGTTTTAATAAGCGGACCCGAGAGCTCCAACAGAATAGCATTAGGGTCTGGTTAAAGCCTGTCTTCATAAGCAGGCTATTACACTAATTGGTGCTGTAGAGCCACATAGACTTTGAGTGCATTTTCAGTTTTTTGTGTAAACTGGCAGTGAAGTTGATGCCCTACTGTGTCACATTCCCATCTCGGCTGCTTTGAATGAACCCTGTCAGGCTGACATGGAGAACATCGATCATTCTTCAAAGCTTTATCACTGACCCTTGGGCTTTTAGTTACCTGTCCCTAACAATTCTTTACATTTATTGACCCTGCTTCCTTTTTGATATACGGTCCAGTGACTGATACAAGGACATACTTCTAGTCTGCTGTTTTACTGGAGGCTTCAGGACGGTGAGAAGGTGAGAAGCTGCAAAATTTATTTGATGGAACATGTTGATAGGGATCTCCCTATTGTGGAATTCCATGATGGTAGCATGTGTCAGTCCAGTTTAACAGCTGATGTTGGCCAGATTTAAATCCGAGGACACCGATGCTTACCAGATTGCCAACTTGCACCCGGAGCTTTAAAACTTTGAACAGTCAAATCAGCCCATGGTAACTAGTATGTGGTTTTTAGGAGGTCAGCCTATGACAGTTAAATCCGTCCCCTCTTTAGAAACCACTCACGTGGCCCAAAAACACTGGATTAGAACACATTGGCAGCTGACTTTGAACTGGGAAGTGACAGCAACAGATTATGTACAACTGTTGACAGGATGCTGTGGGTTCAGACTCTGGCTGGTATGTAGTTACAGTGATTTAGAGGCACTTTAGTAACATTGCTACAATTCACTGAAAAACTGGAATAACAAAAAAGTAACAGTTTCTCTGTTGAGTAATGAAATGATGTAGGTCAGTTTTAGATTTTTAAGTATTTTAAAAGATACATACCTGTACATAAAATTTCAACACCATTTTCTACTTTTCACTCTTCTGACACCCAGCGGTGTGGCAGGGATGAGAAATACCATCAAAAATACACTTAGCACTAAGCCATAGCGTCTGCCCCAAGCACAGGTAAAGTGTTTTTAATTTTACTATCAAGGTTCTGTGGCCTCCAAAATGTCAGTTCTACCCAACTTTGTAAGGTACAGTGATATTACTGCTTTTCAAAAGCAAAAAAGAAGAGTAATGGCTTTTGAGTGCACCCTTTCAGCCACCGTGTGTCAGAAAGATGCAGTTACCAGAGCAAACAAGCAATCCAGGAACAGGACTATGCCCAAGTGACTAAGGTGATGCGTAATCTTACTTCGTAGCCCTTGCGTTTCTTTAGCCTTTTCTTGCTGAGCTTCTTATTGGCGTACATCTTTCCTGTGGCCTTCATCTGGCAGGCATGCACTTCACCGAAGCCCCCTTTCCCCAAGACGCGGAAGTCCATGAACCACTCTTCAGTCACTGACTGGCCCTCCAGCCACTTGAACTGCACATACCGCAAAAAGAACATGCTGTCCTTGAAGCCCTGCAGGGCAGAGACCTCCAGGTGCTTCAGCAGCTGCTGCTCACTCTCCTTGAACAGGTCGCCCCGGATGTTCTTCTGGTCCTCCTTGACACGGGTGATGGCCTTCTCCTCCAGAAAGCTGCAGAAATTCTTGGAGGCAGAGTCATAATACTTGTTGACAATCTTCTGAGCCTTCTGCGCACGGTCCATCTCCTGTGCTGTGTTGTAATCCTCAATATCTTTCCACAGTTCACCGGCATTCTTGTGGGTAGAGTCGTCTTCCAGGTACTGCTGGAAGAGGCGCTTGCCAATGGGCTGCTTGACACACATGCTGTCGAAAGCACTGTCCACTGTGGCCTTCATATGCTCGCACTGCTTGATGTGGGGCAGCTTCAGCTTGGCACGCATCTTCTTGTCACGCATTGCTGCGGCGGCATTGCCATCCACGCTGCCGCGGGCCGACACATAGGCTGAGTTGGCCACCACTGTTTCCAGGCCCCCAATATCCATGGTTGGGCTGTGTCCTAAAAGAGACAATAGAACGCAGATGCCTTTAAAAACACAAGGCACATCTTAATGAGAAAGGACTTGCTTAAATTAATATTCACTGTGATCATAAACTGTCAGAATTGTCAAAAAGAATTCCATCAGGGACCCTTTTCCCTATTTTACAGTCCTTTATCCGGTGTTCTGCTTGGCTTTTCATTATAATACACAGCAGTTCAGGCATTGCCGATGACTGATCAAGTGTCGGGGTGTCTGGTATGCCCCGGGGAAGACTTCTGTTGAACTGTATCTGTTAAATCGCTTACTGAGGCTAATGGTAATCCGATTAACTCAGTTCAGCTGGTGTCCATCTAACACAGAGAGAACATGACTATTTGATGCTCTGAATTAACCAGCTCAGCAATACACCCCGCTGCTGCATGAACAGCTGACAGCGAATCCTCTCTCTTTGTTTTGTTATAAAAGTCCTTATGACCATCAGCAGAAATGGCACAAAACAAGCCCCTTTCTCACTCAGAGACACTAATTTTGCACAGTTTTCCCAGAGGCTCTTGTGTGTATTTAGACAGTAGTCAAATATCACATCCATGCCACACACTATGTTTATTTACATTTTGATCTGGCTGGGATTCTGGCCAAGTAAGTCCAAGCCCACATATGACTGGTTCACAAAGGTACGGTCAGTTAAGAAGAGAGTTTAGGGATCGAGGGCCCAATATTAACAAATGCGTTCTTCACATGTGCTGCTCGTGTTGCTGAAAACACCGACAGGTGTTGTGTGTACCCGTGACAGGGTAAACCATAATGTACAGCTAGTGCTCTGGCCTAGACTGTATCACCTACCTGGGTTGGCCCACCACCAACAAAATGGGTTCTATATCTGTACAGCTGCAATGGTCTTCTGTTGTGCACTTCCCTTTGCGGCCTTTAGACTTTTTTATTTTATATATTTTTCTTTTCATACAATATATACTATTTATTTTATAATTTCAGCATATTTGATATTTTTACTATTTTTTGTATTTTTTTTGTTTTGTTTTATATAGTAATACACAACTCAGGATTGGACTGAACGGAGAATGGCGAATAGCACATTTTCAGTCCTAAGGTACGACCAGTTACAAAAATTCATGTTTTTCCTTTATTATTCATTCCTCCTCAGGCATCAGGTCATACTGTTCTGAGTTTTGTGATTTTACTCCGAACACCTCTGTCGTGACAATTTGATTAACCAGGCAATTTGAAAACAATACCAGTGTAAACATGAGGTAACCAAGACCAGGACCGAGAAACTGCTGCACATGCAGGGCCTCCAGAAAGAGCTTTGGAACTTCTTCTATTTTCACTTTGCATTGTTTTCTTACAGGTTATCACATCCTTTCGTGGGTTTTCTTGCAACTTCCACACAAACAATGTCCGTATTTTGATTTCATTTCCTGCTCTCAACACTCGGGCCTTCAGCAACAGTTCCAGTTTCTCAAAATCTTTCGTCTTCTGTGAACAACCATCCCTCAAAAATCTTCCACCCACTCATTCTCCCTATTCTAAGGCCCATCTCTTCACAGCTCTGGACAGTGTACCTCTTAGTTTTACCTTTACAACATCTTTATGTCTCTGGGGCTTCTTGTATGTGCAGTTTGTCCTATTTAACTCATTCCAAACACTACTGGTTGTTAGGTGTGTGCACCACTCCTCTGCTCAGGTTTATCCAATTACTCTACATTGAGGGCAGCTGTAGATTCTCAGTCTGACCTCCACATTCCTTGGCTCCTCATGACCTCCGAATTATCATCACTCCCTGTTGTCCACCGCATAACCACCACCCCTCTGCCCAGACACATTAAATCAGATTGCTTCTTTCCTCTCCAATCTCCCAAGATGTACACAGAGCTTCCTTTTCCTCTTAACATCAGACCTGGTCCAAATCTCTTAACCTTCCGGCATCTCTTGAACACCCATCCCTTCATGTGGCAGCTTCACACTGTTTGCTCTCTGACTTACTGGGTCATTCAATTATTTTACATGTCTGTCTTGCTGGTCATTTAGTTTAATTTATGAGCGTTTGATCCAATAATTTAATTTTGTTATAAAAACCAGTTACTTTATATGACACTTTATTTATTTTTTCAGTGATTATTTTGAGCTTCAAATGTATTTTAGCTTTTTAAGTTTAGACTTTGTTTACCATAGTCTATGTGACAGCTTTGGATCTTGACTTGAGAGTGTTGTTACACAGGACACTGCTTGCTGAACAAAACGTATAAATACTTTGAACAATATATGGCTTACTCTGTATTAATGAATAAAATTAATTGATATTCCTGATGGATTACTGCTTTCTCCCCAGTACATTTGACAATATGTTGGGAAATTTACCATAGTGTGTATTTATTTTCTGCAAATAACCATTGTGGACTAATACATATTTCTCATCTATCTGAATCTTTTCCTCCTCACCTGCCTTCCCACCTCCCCCCTGTTTAGAATTTTGTCCTCCCCTGCAGCAGGTAAGCCTTTTTAGAGAGTGTCTGCACCTTTTGACCCCAGGTGTGCTTTTATACAAGCATATTGTTGACCTGGTACATTACAGTCCACTTGGATCAAACCAGCTGTCACCTGCAGCCTGGGTGAGATTCTCATGGGTCTCAACCACTCAAGGCTGTCCCTCATTTAAAAGAAGTCTTAGGGCAGCTACAGTTCATCCAGGTTTAATCATGTTTCTATAACTGGAGACTAAAATATTGCACCAGTAAACATAACCACTTGTGTGCCAAAGCAGAAGATTAAATTATCAAAAGTCTGTGAACAGCATGTAGGTTTGTACTCTTCTTTGTCTAAAATTTCTGCCTCTGGATTGTCCTTGAAGACCTTACCCTGAAGCTTACTTTGCATGAACTCTTGGCAAACTAAAAACTGGTGGCAGCAGAAAACACAATGACTCCAGCTAAATTTAAATCTTGCTTCAACCAAAGTGCTGAGTTGTGAGAAGTCTGTCATTGTATGAGTTGTATGTACAGTTCTGCCAGTTCAGCCCAGTGGCTGCAGTATCACACAAGGTCTGCACCAGCATCACATCTGCAGTGTAGCATAGCACTGGCCTCAGCCACAAGGAGGAATTCATTCAGAATTCCAAGTCTGACTCTGAAATTTAAGTGCAAAGCCTTTTAAGCATTCAGAGGCCCTTTCACACCAATCTGCTGGTCCTGGCTCCTTTATGCTCACAAATTAAAAGCACTGTTAATATCCACTGAATGTGAAAAGACCAAAGGACAAAACACTCATTTAAAGCAACCTATAAAGCCGAGGCAAAGCATGAACTGGTAAGACACAAATCGCACTTACTTTGCTCCCCTCTTTGTAAGAAATTCCAAAAGGGTAAATATCAAGTGAAGCAAATGAAATCCCAAAACAGAATGCCTCCCAGTGTCCTGAATGGAGTTCCTGTCTCAGGTTCCTTTTATCCTCCTTTTGTGAATTTTAGAGTCCAGCTCCTAAAGACGCTTGTGGGATCATCTCTTCATCTTGTTGCCTCTGCCTCTATATCTCTCTCCTGATCTCTCTTCTTCCCCCTCTCTCTCTTTCTCTCTCTCGCTTCATCTTTTCTTTGCTCCATACTTTTTTCTCACTTAGAAGATGTCCTTTTCACCAGTCACAGCAAACTGAAAATAGGGGACATGTAAAAAGAAATGTATTAAGTACAAAGCATTGGCATTTCTCATGTAAAACTTATCAGAGTAAATTTAAACAATAATAAATATTTCAGCAACCTTTGACTGAATGTCAGATGTGATTCTCAGAGACCTCAACATTTTATGCTGAGTTTCACAGCTTGTGCTTCTTTATCCCAGTTCTTGCAGCATTGCAGGCTTTTCATTGTCACACATATCAAATGAATTAGCAATATTATATACATAGAGTAAATGTTGTTCAGTTAGGCATCCTCTCTGCACCCAGACTGACCCATCAATGTGCTGTGTGCAGGTCTATGTGTCCTTCTTCCCACCCACTGGGTGTGCACACTAAGCCTGTACTTGATGTGCCTCTTTCTGTGTGTGATGTATGTAACGCTGAGGAGATCGTCCACCATTTTTCGCTCTTCACTCAATTTGAGATTAATTTCTCCTTGGATTTTCACTGCAGATGGAAGAATTTAAACAATTTTCTTCTGCTATTTTGAAAATCCAGCTCTTAAGCTGTCTGTATTGATGCGCAATGTTGGATTTGTGTCAGTTGTGCTGAGAATTATGACCCGAGAACTGAGATTGTGGTATGATGACATGAACCTCACTTTTCTTTTTCGGGAATATTTATTTCACAGTGTCTACTATTTAGGTTCTCTGCATGTTTTTTTTGTTTTGAACAAAAATGAATTACTAGTGGATTAATTTATTCATTTATTTTTGACAGTGCTATAGTACAGGTCTTCAGTGTACAGTATGTTAACCTGGGCATACATGTAACATAGCAAGTGAGAGCAAATATTTACAGTAAAACATGTTTCATCTTGTGATAAAGATATTTTGGAAGCTTAAGAGACACTGAGTCCTATAAGACATTTTTTAACACTTTTAAATTTAAATGCAGGCAGTGTGCAGTGTAATGGTTAGAGCTGCTTCCATGTATTTAAAGGACCCAGATCTGAAAAACTCTCCTTCTGTAGTACCCTTGAGCACAATATTTAGACTGAAATGATATAGTAAAAATGTCCCTGCTATGTAAATTGCTAAATAATTGTAACTTGCTTTAAAGAAAAGAGAAAGCTAAAGGAAGAGAAAACTAACACCGTAAATAACTGAACAGTGTTTAGTATCTCCAGTCTCTCCAAACTGAGGGCTACAATGAATGAAAGGCCTGGTTCCATCTGCATTTAGTAAACCTTTAATCTAAGGAATGGGGTTTTCTGTGATCTTTCATTTCTCCTCATTACACTTTCTTGAGGACATAGGAAATCCTCATAACTGTTCTCCCTTCCGCTGTTTTCCAGGTAGAAGATAAATATACCTACATCACTGGCATCAGGTAATACAACTTAACACCTAAGGATGCCGGTAAAAAGCTGCATTTCTGCTGCATGAAGGGTCCCTGACTTTTTACCAGAGAGCTCAGTGTAACATTTCAGAGACCACAAAGTGAGGTTACAGCTGCTGTCTATCAAGCTTCAAGGGTCCAGGTTTATATCCCATCTCATGCTGTAGTACTCTTAACCAAGGTACTTACCCCTGTTTTATACAATAAATTTACACTGCAACATTGTAAATGTTGAAAATTGTAAGTTGCTTTGTCAGATAGATGAATTAGTGTAAAATGTATAAGAACATAGGACAATTGTCCCTTAACAGAGAATATAAATGACATGATCATGATGACAGGATTGTTTTCTCCATTGCTTTACTTCCAGCATTGCTGTATGTAACCTGTAGTGGCTAAGGCACTCTCTCCTTCAGCCTCTGTATCCATAGTAATGCCTCAAGGCAACATTGTTAGCAATCCCGGTCCACAGTGATGCTTATCTATGGCTACAGGTATCCATGACAGCCAGCTTCCATTACATGCAACATTTTTCTTTCTTTATGAGACAAACCAGCCACTGTCACAGTTGAGTAGGATGAACACTGCACCATGGAAACCTTACTTTGAAAGTAAGTGAGTGGTGAACATGACTTGGGGTCAGAGTCACAGTGGGTGGTAAAGTACGTACACCTGAAATGGAGAGTGCTTAAAGGACCCTGCTTCTACTAATCACAGAGTCTTTGTATAGACATACACATGCACACATACATACTGTGCATAGCCAGGATAAGCCAGATTACAGTGAGATCATGAAGGGATCAAGATAATGGTGCCAAGAGAGAAGAATGTGAAGAGGGACAAGGTTATCTTAAAAAAGAACTGTGGGAATCATTGCCAGGTCTGATATAAAGACAAACCTGGGAAAATGCAAAAGTCACCAGCGAAGTTAATGGGTTTCACTTATTCGCTGTACATGCCTTACTTACCTCTAACATTAGTAATTATACACTTTTTCTGAAAACTATAAATATAATTTGTATTACTCTGCTTCTAAACAGTGATGCCAGGCAGATAAAATGATCCACATACAGATATTTTAGGAAAAGAATGAATAACATTAAGTTCCAGACTGCGTCATTATACTACAATGGTTATTTTCTACTGACTGCTCAGTAATCTACTGTTTCGTAATGGTGACAGTTCATACCTGTGTTGGACTGCAGACGTGGAGACTTTTATTATATTTACACCAGGATAATTCATGCCAGTAAAGGTTTTCAGCACAATTAGACTGAGAAAGGTTTTAGTACTCTATGAATCGTGTTACTAAAGAAAGACAGAATTTCAGTAGGGATTAAGGCCTAGGTGCTAAAGACAAAGATGACTTTGTGTATGTGTGTGTATGTGTGTGGTAGGCCTCTAGAGGACTTGGAAAGGCTTTCTCAGGTGCTGGTCAGGAGTTAGCAGTCATTAAGGGAGGATCCTATTAGACAGTCTCCCTGAGAGCTGGATGATGTACAGCAAGACACTGCTTACTGGCTGGGACCATGCCAGTTCTCAGTCGAATGCCAGTCAGCCAGTTTGTGGTGAGTTATCACATAAACCTCAGTTGATTTATGATCAGCAGTGATGGGATCTGCGGGGCTTCTCCATGCAGACACGGACACAAAGGGACACCATCTAAATTGTGTTCAGCCCCTGCGTTTGCATTTCACTGAAGCAAAGTTCTTCATTTTAATGTAATGGAATTTATTTTCTTATATTGCATCATAAATTGTATTTAAATTTAACTAAGCTAAAAGTTATTTTGGCAAACAGTGAAGAGCTGAATTCCAAATGTTCTGGCACACAGCTGTACAGCTATTTCTAACAGCCCTGTCTGAAACCACTCCTGGTTACCACACAAAGGATGTTAAAACATTTTTACAGGAAATTAATTATGTATTGACAGTACCTTCATCCAAATTTTTCTTAGGAAACGTTTCACAATGTTTTTTTGACTATATGCTGTACTACTCAAATCTGGGTCATGTGACATGCTCACATTCCAATGAAAACCACCCAGATCATTGCTGTGGATTAGGACTCTAGCAAAAATGGAACTGGTTTAAAATATGATTCATTTGCTGATGAGAAAATGTAGTTTTGGAAACTTTGGAAGGGTTGGCGAAGTGACAATAGCAGAATCATATTAATAAAGCAGCAGCCCCTCACTAGTTTACTGGCACAAAAACAGCATGTATTTTTGACATGGGACTCATAAGACTGAGCTTGCTGTTGCTGTTCCCTGGAAGAACAGAACATGGCGCTTTGGGAGTCAAATCCTTGCCCTCAGCATCAACCTGCCAACACTGAGCTCACTGAGTTGGTGACAAAAGTAACCAATCGAATTTTTGCGCAACCTCCATGCGACAGTCTGATTGGCTGACTCTGCTGTCAGTCCACTGGCAACAGTAGCAACCTCAGCCAACTACCAGCAATCAGGCTCAGGTGTCTGAATCATGACACCAATCTGGCAGATTTGGCTTGAGTGTGGTTCATGTCCATGTCCTCAAAAAGTACAAGATGCCTTCACCAGCCACCCAAATATCCATATGCTGAGGGCACTAAAGACAAAGGACACTCTTCTTGTCTTAGATCAGCAGGTATAACATCATTCCTGTAGTGAATCCCAACTGACTCGATAGCTACAACAAATTCCATGCAGGAGGACCTCTGACCTGACACCCTAATCTGTGGTTACACCATGCTTTCCAGAAGCCTTGACTGAAAACCTTCATGCACAGCTTAATCACATTTACTTATTTAAGCTTTTGTTAAGTGTTTTGTTAAGATGTTACGTGTGTTGTGGCAGCTGTAAAAATGCTCTTTATAAGAGGGAAATTGAGCTGGTAGGCTCACTGACCGAATTGTAACTGTGAGCTGGAGAACTTTTTTCCACAACCTTCATTTTACTTAAGGTCCCACTGCAATGAATTGTTCTCATTTGTTGTTATTAATAATAATAATAATAATAATAATAATTTTGTGTGCATTGTTAAGACTTTTGTGTTAATTTCACATACAGCTCAAAAGGTCATAACATAAGAACCCATTTATGTTGGACTAGATCCAGCATCAGTACAACAACGACGTGACACTAAGAAATATACCAAAACGTTTACAGTAACACAAAAATGTCAGAGTTGAGCAAGTATTTCTTTTGGTGTCTGTCCACATTCTTGCACACTGTGTCCGCCTCACTCTTTTCCAGTAACTCGGCGAAAACGAGACAAATAAGATTCACCGGGCTAGCGCGTTTTAATGACGTCACCAATGACGACAGCCTCTGGTGCAGTTTCCTAGACAAACGTCACTTCCAGGCGCCGCTTTTTCTTGACTCGGCGAAGTGCGTGAGTTGTAACAGTTTAAGTTGTTTGCTAATTGGAATGAGGCATGTCTGTGTTCACATTCGTTGGTCAAAGCAAAAAAAAGAAGATATAGATAAACCTTTATGTCCTTACTGCTGCACTTATTTATGAAAAAGCAAGAGACCGGACACACACCAGTGCCTCACAGCTTGTTTTAAACGTCTGCTTGATTTTTTCAGATTTTGTCCTTATGGCATCGATGTTATTTGGGGCGTATCGCATCTTGCCTGTTTCTGTGTGTTTAACATAATAATCGTACGTGCGAATGTGTATGAGTTGAGCGCATGTCTAATTTTGTCACTAAACGGTTTAACCATAACACTGGCTGTCCTGTTTTGTGATAAGTGGGATGGAACTTTCCGGCAGTCACGTGGTCAACGGACCAGAGCCACGCTTCCTTTTCGGGGGCTCCCTGTCGGCTGTCATTCCGCAGGGTGCGTGTGACGTCAGGTAGATATACACTCCCACATGGTCATAAGAATAACTTGCTATAAATATCCTGCAAATGACAAAAATGTCCTTTATGTGTTAACACAACTGACTGAGGTCACTTGATTTTGCTGTGTTTACTTGATTGAATCCCAGAATGCTGGGGTACGCGCTCACACCGTAACACAATACACTTAGGCAGGAGAGAAGTACAGAGCTCTTAAAGATTACAGACTTAGTACCTGAAGGTTATTGGTTCAAGCCACACTCCCATCTCTTACTGTAGTACCCTTGATTAGAATGCTTGCCTTGTAAAGTGCTGTAGATAAAAGGTCTTTTAAGGGAAAATGAATAATTAGTGAGAGAAGGGAGGGGTTGTCAGTCCTTTGTGTATCATTTTAAATGAAATGCCTTATGTCCCTCTCCTTTTCTGACCATGGTGTGTGTATGTATGTGTACTTCATGCACCCAGTCAGCTGAGGGAGATCCCAGACAACCAGGAGGTGTTTGTCCACAATAATACAGACCAGAGCCTGATCGTGGAGCTGCTAGAGTACCAGGGCCATGTGGAAGACAGTGCCGCTGCCAGGTACGCATGCTGTTACCCATGCTGACCTCATCCTAGTCCCAGGAATACCAGTAAAGGCTATGGCTGTGTGCGTATCTCTTGTTTGTTTCTCTAAAGTCATCGGGGTCAGCGCTGCTTTCTTCATGTTCTGGGAGAACCAACACGCTAATGATTCCTTTAACTTACAGATTGTACTGGGCGCCAGGTGGAATAGTAGTTGGACCTGTTGCTATGCAATTAAAGGCACTTGTTTGACTCTGCTCCTACTGTTGTTTCCTTGATCGAGACACTTGTACTGAACTACAACCTAATACTAATACAGTAAAAATTACCCTGGTGTATAAATGGATAGAATATTACAAGAATGTAAGTAGTCTCACATTTAAAATTGCTTTGGAAAAAAGTTTATAATAAGGCCTCCACATTTATTTGTTTTAACTGCAACAACACCAACACTGGGTTCCAGCAAAATGCAAAAAAAGTTACATGAGAGAGAGATCATGTAGAGCAAATCTAGTACTTCCAAAAGTTAACAAGTACCAGTGTTCACATCCGCTGCTGTTAATCCTAAGTGCTGTTTCTTCTGATGATTCATATGCTAAAGAAAAGGTGACACAGCTGGAGGAGAGTGACGTGTTTTCTCCTGTGTGCCAGATACCACTTTGAGGATGTGGCGGGCAGCAACGAAGCGGTCAGCCCAGGGGCTGCGCAGGTCAAAAGTGTAACCCCCCTGTCGACAGAGCAGCTGGCCATGAGGGAGTGTAGCTCAGCCTGGCTACTGACTGGCACACAGCTTGTCTCCAAGTTCAGTGAGGAGGTCAGTAGTTTGTCTGCCTGCCAGTTCACACATTGCAACTGGCATTTCTTATTTTCTATGACTATAGTCATCAGGGGGTGATAATGGCCTGTACTGTGTAATAGACACAGGATTTGCAGCATCACAGTGGAGGGAAAGTGCCAGAATAGCATGGAGTTCATCTTCAGTTCTTCCCTGTCGTTGGTATCATTGGCGTCAGCAATCTGATTTGTCTTATTTGTCCACTTACAGGCGAAGAACACCTTAGACATCCACCTAGGTCTGTTCCGTTTGCCGCAGTTCTCCACTGATGTCCTGGTGACCTTCAACAACCCAGTCAGGATCAGGTGTGTCATAGATTGTGTTTTTCTTACACGTAGTGGGCCAGCAGTAATTGTAGTGGTTTTGGACTAAATGGACTTAAGTTCAAATCCCACTGCTTGATGCAGTACCCTTGAGCAAGGAACTTTTCCTGAATTCTTTCAGTAAAAATTGCCCTACTCCATGAAGGGGTTATTTGCTGTAAGTAGCTTACAGTACAGTAAAAGCAACAGTTGAATAGCTGTATTAAGCTGTGAATCACTCCTCGCAGCGCCCTAAGCAGCAGTGCAACGGCTGGTGCCGGGGAAATCACGCCTACCTGGACCATGCAGGACTTCCAGCAGCTGCTCTATTCACTGAAGATCCTGGATGCAGGAGTGTTTGGTTAGGAGACTTTGCTGAGGGGCACTTGGGGCTTAAACACAGCATCCCGCTGCATAAATGACTCCACTTGCAGCTCACCATTTGTGTGTTGCTCTGCAAGTCCCCAAGATGGCTGTGAGCACTCCTCTGTATTGTTCACACAGAGCTGTATGCCCAGTAATCTGGTCAGATTGACACTGATGTGTACAAGCTTCTTTTTAACCAAACTTCCTCACCATTTCACTGTAAGTTACTATGAGTGTTACTTGTGTTGCATTACTCAAAGATAAAACATATTTTTGTTTTATTTCTTGCCTTCCTTGGAAAACGAAGGTTGTTGAAAAAGCGTTGGTGCTTGGACCTCAAGTGGTTTACAGTGTAGTCCAAAAGTGTTTGGCCATTGCCACATTTCTGTTTTTTGGTTCTGCAGTCAGAAGTCGAGATTCAATAGTAAACAACTGTAAGGTTAAAATGCAGATTGTAAAGATTTATTTTAAAGGTGTCTATCTGACGAACCACATATTACACCGATTACAGCCCTTTTTGTACAAAATACCCGCATTTTAAGGGACAAAAGCAATTGAACAAAATGGCACAATCTCAACTGGCATGTCACTTGGTTGCGTCTGATGACTTACTAATGTCTACATCTCAAACACATAACCAGATGCTGGGAGTAAAAAGCAAGACAACAATTATGTTACTGTCTGAATATTTAGACTGGGGGTTAAATGTGTTTCATCTGCATTTCTGGAAACACTTGTGAGTGGAAGCAGCTGGCAGGGTATGTGCATACAACTGTTGCATAAGTTTCTGTGTATATGTTGGCAAGTATATAGGTTACAGCAAAAACACTGTAACTTGTCTTGAAGAAATTGCAATAATGCAATACAATTTATAACAGTTTGCTGTGGTGCAGAATAGGGTGTTCTTACCCAGTCAATGAACTGTCCTTCCAGAACTTACAGTCAGCTCATTGCTTGTATAAACGATGTTGAGCAACTCTTCGTAAAAAAAGAGTTATCAAGAGATAATAAAAGTGTACTGGATGTTCCATCTCAGACAGCAATATACAGCTACATGATGAAATGTTTTCATAATCACCTGCAAGTACACCTTCATCTTGGAAATGGTTTTTTTTTTTTTTTACTATTTCAGAAGTATTGCACTCCAGGAGTGTTTTTTTTTGGTCTACAGAATTTTTTTGAAGTTCAAAGCATGATTTGACTATTCAGTTGATATCTCTCTGTCAATGGTTGCCTTGGAATTCTGACTTCCTTCCTTTCATGAGCTGGCTTGTGCATCTCACCTCATGTTTAACTTTTCACAACTTCCTCTATGTATGTAAATTTATCTATCTAGTCACCTTGGGCAGGATGAATTTCACATGAATTGGGAGACTCCAAGTTACCTATGTGTTTAATTATTGTCTTGTGTTGGACTGGTGTCCCATTTATTGCATAACCTGCCTCAAACCCTATTTTCATAGCAACCCTGCACTGGACAAGAGGTTTTCAATAATGGATGAACATTAGTGTCTTCATGCAAATGTTAATTTTCAAAAGCAATAAGAGCTTTATGCTCTCCTGCATTATAATTGAACTTGAAAGCTAATTGTTAGTTGTACTATAATAGCCATTTCGAAAAAATACTCTAGTTATAAAAAGTGAATTTATTAATGTCATGTCAAAATTAACACCTGATACCATATTCAAGTCAGTTAGCTTTTTAATCATTTCCTAAAAATATCAAGATAAAGCGAGATCCTCTGATAGCAATACAAAAGGAAACAATGAAAATACTTAAGGTAAACAGGATGACCTCTTCCATTTGATCAGTCATTGTGTCCAGGAGATTTTGAAAAACTAAAAATTAATAAGTTAATGTTAATAGAGAAGATCTCATGCCCCTAATCAACAGGTGTTCCTAAGGTCTTAGTCATATTTCTTAACAATGCTGATAACTTTTGGGTTTACCCCCCTTGTCCAACCACTGCAATGCTGAGGACACAAAACTGATTTCACCTCAAACCAATTGGGTGTTTAAATGCAATTTTTGTATTTTGTTTTTTTGCAAAGCAATTTAATGTTGCTGTACACATTGCTTACTGTACACTTGTGGCCCTACTTTTCCATCATCCACTCTGCACAGGCATGAGGTGGAGCACAAGGAATGACAAACATGTCATAATGCCACATGACAAGGGAAGTCTTTAGTGACTCCACCTCATGCTGAAGATATGCCACATACTCAGCAGTGACTAAAAGGTCATGAAAGAAATGGAACATGTGACACCAAAAATAAGAGAAATGGAAGGTTGCATCAGCCAAAATATCTCAGCTAGACACAAGAAAACAATTTCAAGGTGAAATGGATTTGGCCTCTGTAAGCATTCTTGAACAAACCTGACCGCATTTTAATGCTAAATTTAGCTCTTCCGCAAACAGGCTGATCCAAGAAGTCGATGCGGCTGGTTTTGGTAGTTCCTAGCATTTGGCAATTGTTACGGAGAAGCACCTTGTGTTGACCTATACAGGTAGTACACCTTCCGCAGCTCATTCCATAACAACAGTGATAGGATGGTGTGAGGACCCAGTCGGAAGTAAGAGGCACCAAGCCCCTTATAGAGGCCCCAGAGGCCCTCCTTCTTCAGGGTCTTGGAGAAACAGTCAACAAAACTCCGGTACAGCAGCCCCTGTGGAAAATGGAATTAGGTCAGCAAATGAATGACCAGAACAAATTAGAGGCTTCAAAGCCATCACATTAGAAGAGGTACACCTTGGATGCGATGCCAGGCTATCACAAGGTAACCGTACACACACACAAACACTACGCACAAATTAGAGAAAATAATGAACCTGAAACACATATCTTTGGACTGTGGGAGGAAACGAGGACTCAGATTAAACCCGTGTAGACATACGGAGAAAATGCGAACTCTGCATAGAATAATCTGGATTCCAATTTGCGTCTGATCAGGCCTGGCACCGGAGAGCAGCTGTGCTGACCACTGTGCCACCATTGCACTAAGAAATAATACAAAAAAAATTAGCAGAATTTTCTGAATGCTGTAAATAATGTGTGGATGGAATTCATACAATTTTGCTAATTGAAACACTAAAAGTTGAGATAAAACTGAACACAAGCTTCGAATCGTAAGGGCAATTTTAGAGATTTTTATCATCAAAAAGTATGCAAAAATATAAAGGCACTCTCCTGTAAAGATGATGCTGGGCACTAATGGGTTAAATAAAAAAAAATAAATAAAAAAAAACCTTAATTCCACATCCAGAAGGTTCAAAAGCGTATTGGACTGTCACCTTGCCCATGTGATCCACGGGCTGGTTGTAGAGCCGGGTGCTGACCACATCAAAGGGCGTCATGGCCAAGACCACAACGACACTACTGATCATCCCTGCGCTGAGGGCCACCAGCCAGCTGTCTTCACCAAACATCTGCAGGAGAGGGGCAGAGTCCTGCTGCATGAACGACAAACTTACGCACGCACGCATCATGGTGTTTGTGCATCCCAAAGAAATCCAATCCTGGTGCCAATACAGCTGAATGATTTCTCACTTTGCTTTACGCAAACACCTTGTTTCTACCAGCAACAAGACATGTTTGGTTTAGATCTATTCAAATCAAACAAAGACTCGTGTGCACACACGCACACACACACACACACACACACACACACACACACACACACACACACTTAGCTTTGAATAGGTCTAAACCAAGGCTGCTTTGTTGGCCTTGGGGAAAAAAAACACTTCCAAAGGTGTGGTAATGTCTTAATTCCTGGTACATTTGTTTTGATGCTAGAGATTCACATTCTCTTTCCTGCTATGTATGTAGTGCATTTGACATCCTTCTTGCTGTGATGATTATTAGCTTAAAATGCTGCATATCTTGCTTCACCGGTTTTTTTCCCCCATAATTCTTCCTCCAGCATATCATTAGCCTTTCAGCCTTAAAACAACTGATCTCATTGTTTTTGACATGTTCAAATGAGCTGCCCAATTGGCTGCTGAGAAGATTTATGTATATATGTTTATATCAAATGTTGAGGGGACAGCACCCACCACACAGAAACACACACCTGCAGGTCAGAAACAAGCTCCTTGGATGCGGAGAAGGTGGTGAGCTGAGCAGCTGACCCAATGCTGACTCTGGGTATAGCTGCGCTGGAGCCCCTCCACAGTCCCAGAATGCCATGCTCCCTGTGAATGGCCATCAAAGCATGCAGCATCCCCTGGGGGTGACAACCAAAGAGTGATGCAGCACAAGGGATTCATTCTTGTCACAAAGCGACAAAGAAAGAGCTAAAAGCCAGAAGGCAACATGTGATGTGTACAGTTCTCTCACCTGATGTTGGTACTGGTGTCCCACAGCAATGGAGGATGCAGACTGGCTCTGCAGGTGCGTTTTTACCTGTCCTCGCAAACAAACACATACACACTGCTGCAGATGACCCCTCCCGTGACAAATTACACACCGTTTATTTTCAAAGATCCTCAAACATCTGCACCGCAAACTTTGAGGGTGGTTACAACAGCCTAGGTGACTTTCCTCTGCCAAAACAACGTGTGACTTAAAAAGGCACAAAAGGTTCTCTGAATCAGTTCAGATTAGGTTATGGGTTCAAGTCCCACTCCTTCTGTGCTACCACTGATTTAGGCAGCTATCCTATTTTAAATACATTTTTAAAAAATCAATCCACACTACAGTAAGTCAGTAACGCTATTCATCATCGAAACGTTAACGCGCCACGGTTGCCATGGCTACAGCGTCACTGGAACTCGCCGTGCGTGACACAAGGAAGGGGGCCCTTGTGATGGACCACCAAGAGCCGCCGCTCACCAGATAGATGGGGCTGCCCACGAAGGCGCCCACCACGCCCGCCACAGCTCCGGCCGCCGTGCTTCTGGCTGCGCTGACCCGGCCGTCCGCGTGGATGTAGCCCGACGCCTCCATGAGGGCGTAGGAGCCGAGCCGGACGCCGTTCATGAAGAGCTGGTACCAGAGGCCCGGCACCAGTCCCTTCTGCAGCGCCGCGATCCCGTCCACCTTGCCGATGGTGTAGAAGGCGTGGAACACGTTGCGGTAGTGCACGCGATACGAGCCGCGGTTCTGCAGCTCGCCCTGCAGCTGCATGCGGGTCTTCACCACCTCCAGCGGGTTGGTGAAGAGGCACGCACCGCACGCCGCCACGCCGCCCAGCACGAAATCCATGGTCGCGCGCCTTTTCAGCACTATTGCTCGTCAAAACGACCGTTTTCCAAATAAACTCGCGTCGCTTTCACCCGCCACCTCCATGTCACTGTCGCCGACACGCACCCGGGTCTCGCCTCCGCGCATCACTCGCCCGCTCCGCGCCGTCACGAGGAGATTGTGCAGCCGTTCACGCGCATCGCGCCTCGCATGTCGCCCAATCGGAGCGCTCCGCGGCTCCGGTCCTCCTGCAAGGGGGAATCCCATTGGACGGGAGCGACAGGGCGGTGTCGCCGGGGTGTGCGCGCCTGACGCCGAGTTTCGCTTTGGAAGCCCGGCTGCGAAGCCGGTAGATGTTCGACTCGCCTCCATTTTGTTCCCAAGCAATACTTCCATGCTTTTGTTCCGTAACGTGTATTAAAAAATGTGGAATTGAATGCACGGTGCGATGCATGAGCGAACAGCGAGCACCTCGAGAGCGAACCAAACTGAGAATCGCCACAAAGCGGTGTCTAAAACCGAATATTCCCACGGGATGTCCAAAACGACACAAGAACTAGAAATTTAAGCGTAAAACATTATATTGGGCTAAGATTATGGTTAACACGGAGAAAAAAAAACAGTTTCAACGGAGCAAAACAGGATCCCGCCACTTCCTGGGTCAACTTTAGTTAAACATTCCTGGTAACACTGAAGCGGTTACACCGGTTCAAACCCTTACACCAGCAGCCCTTCCTGACCTTCTGTTCCGTGCAGAGGGACACCAAACCCAGCAGTGCAGCGTTATTTCAAGACACGGTTTTTCTCAGAAGTCATGTTTTAAAATCCCGGAGGAGCGATGCTAGCAGTGCTTCAACGCGTCCACCGCACGGCCTTCGTTGTTTTAAGGGCGGCAAAGTTTTTATTGTTGTGGACGGTGGAACGCCAGCGGGTTCGGGATGCGAGTCAGCCCGGGGGTTCTGCTCACTTTAAAACATTTTTAGTTTTCCATGGGTTTAATTCTCTTTCGTTGCCATTTCCTTTCGTCACGAACCATTGAAGAGAAAGCAAAGCCGTTCGATCATTTTAAAGAAAGCGATCAAACTGAATGAAGTTAACCTATTTTTCAGGTACAGTACTAACATTTTGGCAGGATTTAAACTGCGCGAAGCAGCTTAGAGCACCGGGATTATTTTAAGACAGAATTGCATTTGTCATTAAAAGTGCCTTTTCAATAATATGTAGGTTTTCATTTACAGGCCCAAGTGGAAGCAAACTCTTTATAACTGGGATTGGGGCGAATCTACAGCGAATGGGTGCCATGTGGATCTTTTTTAAGGCCTGCGATGAGGAGCCGAGCGAAGCCAGGTGTACGCAGGTGCAACCAGTCAGGTGCGTGAGGACCCCTGCTGGTCTGCTGCGGAATTGCTCACCAGCTGTCATTTATCCGTTTCAATTCGAGTGCGGGAAACGGGAGACGACGCCTGACAACTAAAACCAAAACGCCAATAGTTTCCTTTTACCATCATATTGCAAACAGACCACACTTTCTACAGATTTTTGCACGTGATAAAAAAACTGCAGTAACTACAATTTTTTTAAAAAATCTAGATTTTCATGTCACTGTTGGCAGCACTTTAGTGGTAGGCTGGCACATTGTTATGTTCAGTTAGATTATTATATACTTCGTCTTATGTTGCTAAATGTTCTGTTGCGGAACAAATGTAACATTAAAAAACCCTGCAATAAATCCATAACTGCAGGTCTTAGTCCTTCACATTTACTGTAAGAGAAGACAGCAGCACTATATTTTCTCATGTCATTGTCTACTGTTGTTAAACCTCATTCTGAGTGTTTCAAAGATTCAAAGCAAGTGCGTAAATATAGCCATCATTTACCAGTGTTTTAATCCACATGCAGGTGACAGGAGATGATACGTCTTAAAATAAAATCAAAGCGCGAATGGTTTGCTTTTACTGTTAAAATGTGCATGGGCCTGCCGTCAGCCTTCGGCCAGTTTGCTGCGATTGTGTGCTATACCTGACTGGCGCAGGCTTTGTTAAGAGCCACCCGACAACCTAGATAATTGTTGATACCTTTAGTTGTTCACTGACGTTGCTAAAATACATGTTATACTACAGCGTAAAACACAGTGTGTCCAAAATGTAACCACGCACAGTCTCCTGTCGAATCAAAGCACATTTCACTACATGGTATACTCAGTAACCATGTAAGTGACAAATAAACTCTTTTGACTTTTGAAATTCACTCTGTCATGCTATGAACTCACTGTCTCTGCCACGTTGTTAGAGTTGTCTGCAAGAAATGGAATAGTCATTACAGCCTGGACTGAAGGATTGACCCACAATGAAGGTAGGTGTCAGACGCGTCGGGATGCTACGCAACGCAGCGACACAAATGGCCCCTGACAACCATGCGGACATAAAAGTTGCCGAGCCGACCAACACCGGCGCGGGACCTTAACTATAGTCCGTGATGTTATCCTGTCTTTGTACCATGAAGTTGTATCCAGATTAAACCACTGAGCATTCGCACCTCCTGTCCCGTGTCTTCCTTCCGTACCTGGGTCCTACGCCTTGTTGCTGATCAAGTTCCTGACAGTAGGCTTCTGAAAATAATAGTTTTCACAGCAATTTTGGTATGTCTGATGTTTCGGTACAACTTTAAATAGAAACCAATACATACTGTATATAAATGCAAACATCTTTTCCCTGTAACACAGGTTAACAGGCAGGGATGTCCTCTTACTCCTCTTCTTTTTGCTCCAGCCATAGAACCTTTATCTGTCAAATTTAAATCCACACAGTCCATCTCTGGAAGTCAAACTACACAGCAAAGCATTCCTGTGGGCTGGCAGGAGTCCTATAATTTATAAAAAAGTTCCTCAAATCCAAGGTCCCCGGGAGGATTGGCACTCTTCTAAAACAATATTACTGGGCTGCCAACCTGCAAAAAATTGTTTATTGGATTTAGACCCCAATGGCAGGTTGGCGTAAAATGGAGTTTACTTCCTATGTATCAACATCTCTTCTAGCTTCGGTCACTGCCAAACTGCCTGCACTTAACCTCTCTACACATCATGTCCAGGTGTTCCTATTATACACTCTATGGCCAAAAGTATGTGGCCATCTGAGCATTACCCCCATATGTGCTTGCTGAACCTACCATTCCAAACCCATTGGCATTGATACAGAGTTGTTCCCCCTTTGCTGCTGTAATGACATCCACTTTTCTGGGAAAGCTTTCCAGCAGATTTTGGAATCTCAAAGGTGTTCAGTGAGATTGAGATCAAGTCTCCGTGTAGGCCACTCAAGTTCTTCCACAGCAACCTGGGCAAACCATGTGTTTATGGAGCTCACTTTGCGCATGGGGGCGCAGTCATGCTGGAGCAGGAAAGGAGCTTCTTCCCCAAACTGTGACCACAAAGCTAAAAGCACACAACTGTCTAGAATGCGTTTGTATGCTGTGTGGGTGCGGCTGAAACGGCTCGGCTCGATCATGCAAAGGCGTTTTGCCCACATTGATGAACCTGGGCACAATTTTGACAGAATTTTAAATGAATACATTTTTATTTATGTAAAAGGCAAAATATGTAATAACCCCTTGTTCCTGTCAATGAAATGACTGTTTAGGAAGTGGAAAAGGTTTTAAATTCACAGTTTAAATAAAATGCAAAGCTCAACTTTTTCTAATTGACCTAATTTGAGTTCAGAAGTATACTGTATGTCATCACTGAAATTTCTGCACTTCATAAGGACCTGACCTTAAGTATCTATAACATTGTCATATTCCCTATTCCCTTAATGTGACACTTGATAAGATATGGGTTGAGTGAGGGACAGCAATTAATAAAGGAAGGACTTAAGAGAATTCAAGACAGTGTCCTACGTGGAATTAACCAAACAACCTCTTGTGTTACAGAAGGTTTAAGCTCCTCCATGGTATTCACTACAGTAAGCCTAAAGACTTGTATTTAAGTCTCTGTCAGAAGTTTACAAATACAACCCAATGTTTCATTGGCCATTTTGGAGTTTCAGGAAGTGAGGTTCCAGTGTCCAGTAAAGCAAAAGATGCCTTCACCTCTCTTCTGCCACAGAGAAAAATCTTGCCAGCATTGAAATCGCCAAATCCACCAAAAGCTTCACTTTTGCCAAAACACCTTATGATATTTCTTAAATTAGAAAGGGATAAGTATTCTGTTGTAGGGTCTCCCGAAAATGTTACAAGGCCTGGGGCTCTATGCTGTCCTATTTAAAAAATTTGGAAACCCTTCCCTCAGGTTAAGCAAGACTAAAATGTATTTTTTATTTGTTTTTAGGAGAACACAAGGCCACCATACCTCCTTGACATCTGAGTTTGTGTTGATAATGAGACTGTATGCTTTGTTTGCAGTGCTGTACCTTGTTTGTATGGAGTAGTAGGAGTTAAAAGAAAATGTGGAAAACATCTGATTTATAGTATATGCATACTCTGTGCCATTCCCTAATAATACACGACTACAAAAAGAAATTTATAAAGAAACAATGGGTTGTCGGTTATTTTGGAATTGCACAGGGGATGCAAGGGCTCAAGCATGTGAGCTTGCTTAAGACACTATGGAAGCAGAAGTGGGTAATTCAGCATTCAAAATATGAAATCACTGTGCACTCCGATTAGGGCAGCTGTGGGAACTGATGGAGTTGTCTTTGTAAAGGGCCCGATCCAGGTCCACAGCTCCATCCTGAACCTTGATTCCACGTATGCAGCCCTGTAGGTAGTCTGAGCCTCGACGGTATGAAGCATCTGTGGGAACAAATGCGGGCCTGATATCAGCAATGGTATTTTTAAATGAGACTCACAAAGTGAACTATGTACAGTTGGAATAGAGGCAAGATTAGCGAATTTTCTATTTCATTATATTTCATGTTTAATTTGTTCTCTTTTGGTTAATCCATTAGTTAAAGATTTGTTTTTATACTTGTTTTATTAAGTTTATTGGCTCTTTAGGGTAACAATAAGCTATTTGCAGAAGTTTTTGTCATAAAGGGTCTAGTGTTTATGAAATAGTTTTTTTAAAAAATGGTTATAAAATAAACTCACTTTTGATAGTGTGGACTGGTTTAGGGAGAACAAAGGATATAATTCACACTTAAATAAATGAATAATTAGGAAGTTAAAGCCCACCGGTGGAAACGGGATGCAAGCACAAATACTGAGTATGTATCACACCGCAACCGAGAGCCAAGTATGTGGTTCCTGCACTGGAGTCTCGTAGTCTCTCAGCCAGCTGCCTCAAATATGGTTTCAGTTTATCATGCCAGAGCAAACATGACTGGCCTGGACCACATATAAAGTAAAAAAATTATTATTAGGAGTTTTGAAATAATTGAAAAATTGGACCATTTATCAGTTACTAGCGTGGGCAAAGTTAGTGTTTCGTAATTCCTTGGGAGGCATGGGGGGGGGGGGGTTGGCTGTATTTGCACTCAGAGAACAACTTTCAATCCATTGGCTAGGAAACCACAGATGGGGTCACTATTATGGCAAGATTTGATTCTGAAATTCATTCATTCATTCCCCAGTGCATTTATTCATTTACAGTCAGGTCCATAGGTACTTGGACATTGACACAATTTCCAGTATTTTGCCTCTGTAAACCACCAAGGTGGAATTGAAACAAAGCAATCAAGATGTGAGTGATGTTTAGACTTTCAGTTTTAAGTCAAGGGTTTTAAAAAAAAGTATCGCATTAACCATTCAGGAATTATAGCCATTCATATACATTGACCCCCATTTTCAGAGGCTCAAAAGTAATTGGGCAAACTAAAATAACAAATATAAGGATTATTTTTAATACTTGGATGCATATCCTTTGCATTCAATGACTGCCTGAAGTCTGGAACCCATGAACATCACCAAATGCTGAGTTTCCTCCCTTCAGATGCTTTGCCAGGCCTTTACTTCAGCTGTCTTTAGTTGGTGCTTGTTTGTGGATCTTTCTGCCTTCGGGTTGTGTCTTCAGTAAGTGAAAAGCATGTTCAGTTCAGATGAGGTCAGGTGACTGACTTGGTCAATGAGGAATATTGTATTTCTTAGCCTTGAGAAGCTCTTGGGTTCCTTTCATTGTATGTTTTGGGTCATTATCCATCTGCAGTGTGAAGTGCTTTGATATCAGTTTTGCAACATTTGGCTGAATCTGAGTAGATAGCATAGCCCTATACATTTCAGAATTCATCCTGCTACTTCTATCAGCAGTCACATCATCCACAAACACCAGTGACCCAGTTCCATTGGCAGCCATACATGCCCATGCCATAACACTCTCTCCACCATGTTTGACAATTGAGGTGGTATGCTTTGGAAGCCCTTTCTTTCCTTCTCCATACTCTTCTCTTTCCATCATTCTGGTACAAGTTAACCCTGGTTTCATCTGTCCAAAGAATCTGGTTCTAGAACTGGGCAGGCTTTTTTAGATGTTTTCTTGCAAAGTCTAATCCAGCCTTTCTGTTCTTGAGTGTTACCCGTGGTTTGCATCTTGCGGTAAACCCTCTGTATTTACATTCATGAAAGCACCTCTTGATTGTAGACTTTGACAATGATACTCCAACCTCCTCGAGAGTGTTTTTGACTTGGCTAGGTGTTGTGAAGGGGTTTTTCTTCATCAAGGAAAGAATTCTCCGATCATCCACTTTAGTTGTCTTCCATGGTCTTCCAGGCCTTTTGGTGTTGCCAAGTCTGCCGGTGCATTCCTTCTTTTTAAGAATGTACCAAATTGTTGATTTGGCCACACCTAAAATTTTTGCTATTTCTCTGATAGGTTTGTCTTGTTTTTTAAGGCTAATGGTGGCCTCCTTCACTTACATCAATACTTCTTTGGGCCGCATATTCCCATGGACCACATAGTACCCATAGACAGCTACCAAATTCAAATTCAACACCTGGAATCAACTCCAGACCTTTTTTCTGCTTAATTTGTCATGAAATAATGAGGGACGAGGCCACTCCTGGCCATAAAACTGCTTGTCAGTCAACTGTCCAATTACTTTTGAGCCTCTGAAAATGGGGGTCAATGTATATGAATGGCTGTAATTCCTGAATGGTTAATGCGATACTTTTTTTAAAACCCTTGACTTAAAACTGAAAGTCTAAACATCACTCACATCTTGATTGCTTTGTTTCAATTCCACCTTGGTGGTTTACAGAGGCAAAATACTGGAAATTGTATCATTGTTCAAATACTTATGGACCTGACTGTAGCTGGCACTTTTTTCCAAGGTAGCTTACAGCTTAAGCAGCCTGAAATTATTTACGTACTTATACAGCTGGGTAATTTTTACTGTACCAATTTAAGGTAAGTAGGAGGTAGAATCTGAACCAAACATGCAACCTTCATATTTAAAGGCAGCTGCACTTACCACTACACTACATCCATGTTCATCTGTGCATCTATATTCATTTCCATAAGTGGAATTGATTTATTGGATTCCTGGGGTTCAAATAAGTGGGAATGGGAAAGTGCCCACTTCAACCAAGTGGGTCCAATTCATTGTCAGTAAGAAACTTAACATGACCATTGATATGAGAATGGTCAACTCCATGCCAGCTGTGGTGCAGCTCCTCAAGCCCTTACCTGGTACTCCTCCAAAAGTAATGATGAGTCCATTTTTCCAATGCGATTGCCAGTCCTGTGGATCCTTCAGGTCCATGTGGACACTGTTTAGTCCACACTGCACAAGAACTTTATCCTTTGACAATATTAGGGTCAGCTTTTCCATGTTGGAATCCAGTGGGAGAGTGTGGACCTCTGCACCCAGATTTATTAGCAGTTCCTAAAACCAAAGAAGGGAGGCAGACCAGCATGGTCACATATTAGTGTCTATGTGTTTGTGTATCTGTGTGGCATACCTATGGCATACGGTGTGTATACCTCATTCTTGGAAATGATGGTCACCACAGTCTCCCTGTCATGGGTCTGGATATTGAAGAGAGATCCAGTCAAACCCTTTAGGCCTGGATCACCTTCCATCTCCACAATGATGTCTCCTTTACTTCCCAAGTGTGCAGGTAAGGGAAGGACAGGGAGGGATTGGGCGTCTGCAGGAACAGAAGAGGAAGGGCAGGAGGACAGCAGAGGATGTATAAGGAGATTTGAACATGTAAAGGTAAATCCTGAGCACTTTTTGTCACATTGTCACAAATCCAGTGACTGCCATTGATTCATATGCTGTATCTATTCAATTTTTTTGGGCAGAATGACAAATTGAAATGGTCAGTCACGGATTGAATTTTGCAGGCAACCGTATAACAAGTAATCTCAAGCAGGATCCTGGGTTGTAACACATTAAGGTTTCAATTATGTCTCAGGTACAGTCATTGACATTTCGGTCAACAGGCCTCCAGTTTGAAGATTCAAATATTCGTTTAAATTTTTGAAAAGAAGGGATGTTTTCAGTAACACACATTTACTTTTTTGAACAGACCATATTTTGCTGCTTAAGCCCTTTAAATATTTTATATTTGTTCAATTAAGATTTTTAATTTAAAAAAAAAAAAATCTCAATTCTTGAGATTTTTTCTAAAGCTCATCATTTGTTGGCCCCAATGTAATGGAACAAGCTCCCTCTCTGTTACAGAACAGCTGAAACTTTTCTAAAAAAAAATTAAAATAACCAAATAACACCAGGAGCCATACAAAGGGAGATTAATATTTATATTACATATTAAAATTTATATTAAAACCGACATTTCCTTTCATTACTAGCACAAACAGCAACAGCAACTACAGTAATAATAACTGTTCTTTTACGTTATTCACAGCAAATAATAAAAAGGGCTCAGAATCGGGGTGCACGTTTTCAGAAACTCTGAAGCTTTCCAACACTTATGCCACTCTCACACTGTCACGCACGCACATTCACTAAGGCATAAATATATGCAAGACCAGTCAGGACCAAATTATTACCTGTGCACGATAAAGCCAGCAAACATAACTCAATGTAACTGCAAGCCTAAATATCTCCACACTTGGTTCTTGTTATTTGTAAATGCAGCGAATCATCCTCACATTTGCTTATAATACAGTGGAATTGAAAAGTCATTATTAACTCTTGTAGGAGTATTGGCATGGTTTTTAAGGTAAAGAGGAACAGAAGTGGCTTGCCATTGCCTTCTTCTGGCATATTTTTTTCTTGGTGTAGACCCAGAGGAAAACGTGCAAACTCCACACACATCCTTGAACCCCACCTCAGGTAAACAGCCCAGGCACTGCGAGGGACCAACTTATCTCACGGCACCACCTCATGCCCCCCATGACACAGCAAAGGGTATTAAATAATTTTATTCATAGCCACAAACACTCATAAGTCAGACACTTTTATGCTGGGGGAATTTTCTTTTCAAAGCCAGCAGATTTTCATAGTTTTGCCGCACTGGGACCGAAATTCCCTGTTTGCACCTTTCTTTCTCACCAGAGGTGTTGAAGACCACCAGTCCTTGGCCAGAGAAATGGCTGCCTCTCTTGATGTCATCCATGCAGAACTTGACGTCCAAGTCAGGCTCTTTCTGCCATGGCTTAGTGGTTTTTAACCAGTTGCCTTTTGCAATGCAGCCATCCATAGCCAGAACCAACTGAAACCACACAACAGAAACACCTGTAGAACATGTGTGCACCTGGTGCAGCCAAACTACCTTCAGAAACAAAACTATTTCTTAAATCCAAGCCTTAGAGTAACACAAACCATAGCTCATGAATAATCCTGTTTAGCATTGTTTGGCCACTGCGACACAACAATCTGAGGACAAGAAAACATTTCAATTCCTCTTTTGTGCAGACTGTATGATCCCCATGGTGCTCAAAAAAGATATTCACAACCAGGAAAAATATGACCTTCCCAAAAACCACTTCAACTATTCACACACTTTGGGTTTTGGCCTTTGTTCTTCAGGAGCCCTCTGCCCAAGAATGAATAAGAATGAAGCCTTAGGGAGGTCATGTTATCGCAAAAGTAACCTTCAAATTTCCTATAAATATCGAGCTTGAAATGTGTGATCACAGAGAGAGATATGCAAGAATGTAAAAGTATAAAATATGAAAAAGAGAACAAATTTTAGGCCACTTGGTAGCATGATGGTTAGGATGGTTAATGAAATTTGAATTTTCTTTTGCCTCTTACTATAGTACTGTTGACTAAGTCTTTTTATCCCGAGTTAATAGTAGAATTTATGTTTATAAATGACTAAATTACTTTAGGAGGTTGTATAGTAGTAATGTTTGCACCTTGCAGTACTGACCTGCGCATTATATTTTCTCCATACCTGCAGTCTTCAGTAAAAAGCATAAAAAATGGTAAACAACTTCTTTACCATAAAAACCACACTGGAAACATAGTGGAAACACACTGACCGGATGAAAAAGCTTTTCCTCGTCCATCAGCAAGGCCCCCAGGGAGAGACGCAACGGTCCTTTCAGGTAGGTGGGATGCACTACCTTCAAGGAGTCCAGTCCAGCCACAAGCGCTGAGCTGTCATTCACCCACAGTCTCACAAACCTTCCTTCACTCTCCACCTCCAGCTGTTTGGCAAGACAGATGGGAGTTATTTATTTACACTTTTGTGTTTATCTCTGCTCTTGCACAAGGGTGGTCATAATGGGAGGTTCCTGCTTAGTTATGAAAGTGAAAAATCTGTTCATGACCTGGGAAAATGGTGGTCTGGAAGGAAGCCTACAATGGCACTGTGCCACAAACATCCATCCATCTACCCATTATCATAACCACTCTACCCTGTCAACATTTTTTCTTTTTTAAATTAATTTTGAATTACATTTACTCCACTTTCATATTTATATGAAAATTTCAGTGTGCAAAATCAAAGTTTTGAGCTGTGTTTTTACCTGCCAGCTGGTGGATCGCAGTAAAGAGCTTTGAAATGCAATAGGCGTGTGGGACCACCTTAATTCAATTCGTTTAGATCTGGTATGTCTGAGTATCCTTAAGGATGAGGAAGTCACGATTTTGACTAGGCCACCGCAAAACTTCAATTTTGTCTCTTCTCAGCCATTTAGATACAGGCATATACTTTTTTGCAGCACTGTATCTGAAAATTAATTAAAATATTAAAGTAAAATAAAAAGGCAATACATTATAGATTATACCTATATTGGTAATTTTTACAGAACCAAACTTGCAAATTGAACAATATCTGCATTAGCAAATTATTACTGAATATGTTCTAGCAGTAAAAGTGACTTTATAGTTATGAACAATATTAAAAATGAGCAGACTCCTCTACCTAACTGTGTTCATAATGTAAGGTGCCAGTAAAGCTAATCGTGGAGAACAACCAGGCCTGTAGATGCTGGGTCATTTCTAAAATGTGTTTGAGGACTCTAGCACTTAACTGATAGCCTGGGGAAAAGGGAACAAAAATCTCCAAAGCTCCAACCCAACCATAGGATCATACCCTTCAGTTGGACACTACCTTGTGCCACTGTCCATCATTGAGCTTGGGACCCCCCCAGTGGTAGCTCACACTATCTCCCCTGGTGAACTGCATCTCAGGGATGCCCTCACGTAGCCCCAGAATGAACCAGTCGGTGCCCTGCTGAGTGTCTCCGTAGAACACCAGACCTTCCGGGTCAAAAGTGCGGAACTCAAATGTTGACTTTGTACTGAGAAAGGTGAGAATGGTAAAAGCAACATGTCAATTCAGCAGTGTCACATGAGGTGAGGGATCTGACTTTATTCTGACCTCTTGTACCAATGTTTTACCTTGAATAAAAAATGAAGTCTGCTAGGTGTTGGATTTATTATTCTACTAGCTGAGTTATTGTGTGGTGACTGGGTCAGAAAGTGTAAAGGCGCATAATAAAGACACACTGTGTATCACCAAACTGTATTACCTTTAAAATGGTTGTGTTTAGTACATTTAGTAAGCAGTGTTAGTGCCGTCAAAACAGGTAAAGACTACAGAGGGTGGTAGTAGTTGAGTGAAAAGGTGGAAAAGAGTAAGGTGATAACAAAATGGATGCTATCAGCTTTTATTACCCTTAGGTTAGTAAGGTGTCAGTTGTGTCTGTGTCACACATGCCAGTTTGGGTCCTTCCTCCAGCACACCCCATCATCCCTCCCTGGTGCATGTGTATATTTGCGTGTGTGTGAGACTATGCAAAAACCTCATTTATGGTGAGGATTACCTGTGTGCTAAATTTTAAGTCTGTGGCTTGAAAACAAACAGACAAACAGAGACCAGGAGGCTGCAGGAGGCTTGATCGATGTGGAGATTCTGAATATGGTAAAATGACTGAAGAAAAAAAGTCATGCAAGCTGTAGAAATGTGAAATTAATTCATGTGGTCTTAATGGTTATGGATCACATGAGCCTGAGGACAGTGGGATGATGGTGGACTCACCTTTTGATTTCAGACAGCTCAATTGTGACAGTAGCTAAGGACACCTTGGAAGCCCATCTCTGTCCCAGGGCAATGGGGTTCTGGGTGCAACAGGAGAGCACTCATGAGACACCTAAGGCTTTAATATGTGGATTCACACATTTCTCACTCACACATGTGAATCAGTACATTTATTTACACTAACTTTCAGATTAACATTTGTTAGATACTTTTATTCATTTTTCTCTAAAGCAACTTCAGATGTTACACTTCTTTACACCGATTTATCCTTTCATGCAGTTGCATTATTTTCACTGTATCAGTTGAAGCTAAGTAGCTTTCTCAAAGGGAGGTGGGATTCGAATCCAATTCTTCGAGCGCCAAGTTTTACCTACTACGCCACCTACTGTGTGTAATGAGTGCACTGTTAAAGTTATAATAAGGTCATAAAAATAACACACTTACTTTGGATATACTGGTAGCAAATTTCACAGTTACCTTTTACAGGATATTTTCCACACAACTCTTACAAAGCTTTGATGAGTGAATAATTTTTATGACAAAAAACACTGCAAGCAGATATCAACATAAGAGACTAAATAAATTTTCCATTTCCAATTCTCCATTTGCTGTTTAAAAAAAAAAAAAAACTTCACAAGGAATTCTGGCTTGGATGAAGTGCTAAAGTTGGATATTTCAACACTAGAAAAAAAAAACATTATTTTTAGTCAGCCTGGTCAAGTATATCAGGACTGAACTGAAGAAAAATGGTAGCCGGAGTTTTTCAGAACACAAAGGTGTACGTTTGTGTTATTTATTGCTGAAAGAAAGGCACGATCCTGGCAAATGGTGGTTTGCAAAGGTACGGTAGCAGCCCTAACATTGGCACCACCTGCTATGTGCCAACATTTAGATTCTTACGGTCTTTCAGAAGTATAATTGAGCAGCCAAGGCAATATCCAGACAAGTCTCACAGGCAGGTGCACCTTGCAGCTATATAAGTCCAAGTGCAGACGCTGGTGTCTTCAGTAATGTTCCTAGGAAGGTTATCCTGCACTCTTCCCCTCTGTTTGCTAACTAGAAACCTTGGTGTCCTACAGTGACTCCACAAACAATGTGAACCATCAACCAGCTGGGTTGTTCTTGTCTCTTGGTGACTTACTATGGTGTTTGGAATGGCCCCAGAACCTGGTTGTGCAGCACCGCTCCCTAGCAGCCAGGCAAAGCTCACGCAGACTGACAGGGTGATGACTCTCCAGAGACCCATCTTGCGGTCGATGATCTCTGTCTGCACCACTTCCTTGCAACTCAGCAGGACCTTGGTTTTATTTCCCTCTCTGACCCTTAAACCCAAGTGGACAAGTGACTGGCTCCACCCCCAACACTCTTGCTGCCCTCTGCCCATCCAAAAATTGATTTTGGCTGCATTATGTGGTACTTTGAAAGAGCAGAGAGGGGGGAATAGGTTCCAGCGTGATGGTCTGGTCACAGTCAGCGTCTTTTGAAGGTGTTTGCGAAACAGCCACAAGCAAGACACAATTTCCTCAGACACCCCTCCAGCTTCCCTGGAACGGAGGAGTCGTTTACTGTCTGTCTGTGAGGTCAGTGCCTCCAAGGGCTGTTTGTTCATCTCCACACAAACAACCTCAGGATTTGTTTGCACTGCAGGAAGCTGTGAACCACGGTGAACCGTTCTGATTTGGGGCAAAGTCAGGCTTTCTGCAGAAATGTTTGTTTGAGATGAAAGCATTGCGCATTATTTGCAATGCTTTATATTCGTATGATGTGGTGGCACAGCGGGGAGCACTGGGGCTGCAAAATCCTGAGGTGTGGGTGCAAATGGGGCTGAATGCGACTCAACCTGTGTAGAGGCTGCACGCATGAGTATCTCTGGGTTTCCTCCTACACACTTGATGCATAGCTGTTCAGCACATGAGCACCACAGCTGCCAAAGTTTTCAGTGATGGAACCTGCAGGCACTTCCAGATGACTCTCTCATCCATGGGGACAAACTCCAGCTGCTGGATAGAGAGTATCGGCAAACCTAGCCAGTGCCTCTAACACCTTCCAAGCACCAGTTTTCCTTACAGTGATCTACTGTAGACCATCTAGACAGGACCAGCACCATATATACCCGTACATGCATGATGTTGCAGGTGGTTTGGACAGGACAGGACATAACCTTTTTAATCCATGCAGCGATTACGACATTTACAAGACACATACCAAAAAATACAGAATCCAACCGAAAACTGTAAAAAAAATATATATATACATTTACAAATTGCAGCCCACAAGGCGGATTCGCGAAGGCTTTTTAAGTTAAGAAGAGCTGAAAGTATGCAGATCAGCTGGCTACTAGGTGATTTCTGGCCAATACAGCTTCCAGGCTTGGCTCCAGCAGTGAGTCCACTGAGCCACTCAAAAGTTGGCAAATTCAGAGCCTCAAAACTTCATTCTTAATGAAACACTGTGTTAAATGCAAAGGTGAAAGGCCAGTGTGATCTGGATGTCCTTCCAGCTCAGACAGAAATACACAGCCATTTAAAGTGCTCCGGGAATCTTTTTTTAATCCAAAAATAGATGTGTGTCAGTGTTCCTGAATGAGGATATTGGAAGTGTAGATTTTCATGTTGTCTGTTAAAGATTTTTTTTTAACTTCAGCACCTGATGTGAAGTTTGTATTCCTCCCTTAAGTGATTCATAGTTTTTTTCATCTCTCCACACCTCGCTGTCTGTCTAAATCTTTCAGTTTTTTTCTCATTTTTCTCTGCTGTTGTGTTTGTCTGTTTTTGGACCTGGGTCACTTTCCAGTCTGCTTTCTCTCAACAGTACGATGGTTTGTATGACTGGGGTTACTATTGTTTTACAATAAAACATTTCCAGTTAAATTTGTCACCTGTGAGGCCGCTATAAACTAACTAGTAGGACTTACATTTGTTTAAATATTATACCAAAAGGAAAATGGAAAGTATCTGTTAATACTGTACTTGAGTCTAACAGCCTGTTTAATATTGTACTGAAATTTTATAAGGACCTTAGTCTTATTTTTTTAATTTTAATACCTTAGGTGGATTCTACTGCTCTGGAACTCTGCACACTTTTCTCGTTGCACTGAGCCTTTCCCCAATATCTTTGTCGACAACTTATCCCAGTGAGCCTGATTTAGCTCATTCCGGTCCCTCTCAGTTTGTACCTGCATCCCCTTGAATTAAACTATTAGATGACTATTATTAGGTAAATTATTTGATAGATATTGTCACTACAATATTTATGCAACACTAAGGTAATGTCTATTAATAACTCTTGTGTATTTTCCATAAATGTCTGTAGTCTTCCAAAGCATTTTTGGTGGTCACTCTGCTATCATGCATCTGCTCTTTCTACTCACTTCTTCATCACCATCCTCTATGGGACTCGGCTGCGCAGTACGCAGACTTCTGTTTTCTTTTTCAAGGTTAATATAATAACCATTGCCGTTTCTTATATCTATTAAGTTTTGTGGTAATGTTTCTTTGTATGTGATTTGCAGTTTAAACCTGGAAATGATCTTGGCCCCCTATAAGGTTGTGAAGCTAAATCTGTTTTCCAGGAAATTTATGTTACTCTCCTCACTCTCTCTGTTCTTCTTGTTTCTCCCTCTAGGCTTGAATGGAAACAAAAACGTTTACTGCTTTTTTTATTATCAGGCCATTGTAATTTGTCTTTGCATGGCTTTGCTGACATTGTAGTCGTAATTCTCTTCTCGGGTCCCAGTATGGTACAATTTTTTTATGTGGGTCCTCAGACTAAATGGTTTAAGAAACCCTGCTCTAGGGTATAAATATAAGGTTGCATGCATGTAAAGTGCCTTTGTCATCCATCACCATAGGTAAAAAGAAAGGAGCTTTATGCTGAAAAGAGACAGGTGGTTGTTGACCCACACAGATCAGATACCACATTAAAAATACAGAAACAGTTGAAAACACCACTATGCACAGTCAAGGCAATGATGAAAAGTCTAAGAAGTTCAGTTTAATTTTATGGATTTTTATATCACAAATGTCTCAATAGGTAACAAAAAGCACTGAGCAAAGACTGAGGTTTTAACAGAGGGAATTACACATTTGGGTTACCTGCTTACAAAGCATAGTTGTCACATGCAAACCATCCCAACTTCACCTTATCTTTATGTTCCTCATTTCGGAACCACCAATGGCCAATTCTCGTTGGGATTTCAAGTTCTTCACACATGGAAAAATTATCCAAAACTTTTTAAAATCATGCTCATTTAATTTCAAGAAATTACTTTAAATGCACACTATCACACCCATATGTTCTTGCTGAACATCCCATTCCAAGTCCATGGGCATTGATATGGAGTCCCCCCCCTTTGCTGCTATAACAGCCTCCACTCTTCTGGGAAGGCTTTCCACCAGATTCTGGTAATTTGTGCCCATTCAACCACAAGAGCATCATAGAGGTCAGGTACCAATGTCCGTTGAGGTCACTGTTGAGGTCAGGGCTCTGTGCAGGCGATTCGAGTTCTTCCACACCAACCTGGGCAAATAGTGTGTTTATGGAGTTTGCTTTGTGCATCAGAGGGCCGCAGTCATGCTGGAGCAGGAAAGGAGCTTCTTCCCCAAACTGTGGCCACAAAGCTGGAAGCACGCAACTGTCTACAATGCGTTTGTATGCTGCGCGGGTGTGGCTGAAACAGCTCAGCTCGATCATTCAAAGGGGTTCTACATCCTTTTGGCCTTACAGTGCATACAGACTAAACAATTAGTTTTATGAATAACAATGTTGAAAGTACATTTCCATCTGTCTTCCCTGTTTAATGCTTCTGGGCAGTCTTATCTGCCACCTTACGGTTATGGATTTGTGATGCTACTTCTGTACTCACCTGCATCCTTAACTCCTCTTTGCTAATGTAAATGTTCAGTAATGGGTGTACTAGTAGTTCTGAGGTTACGGTGTAGTCGTGTGCTTGACTACACAAAAACCTCAGATAGGATGAGAAGTGCCAAATTTTTAAATCCGTATCTTGAAAAACAAAGCCGTGTATAAAGAACAAACAGAGATTAAGCTGTAGAGATTTAGAGATTACTGCAGGGAAACTCATATTGTTATGCTGTCCCTATGCTGTGAACTATTGAAGGCCTTGTGTCCATCTTAATGGGACCGGGTGATATTTTAGCATGAACGGGCATTCATGTAGGGCCTAGGATCACAAATACATTCCTAGCTTTGACACCAATGAGAACATTTTTTGAATTACGGGAGTTCACCTTACAAAGGTGTTTTCGGAAAATCGACTTTTCTCCAACGTTATCCACTAAAGGTGGGACAAGCGTTTTCACACTGACTGGCAAAAGCAGTAAATACCAGGGAGGTTCAAACAGTCGTGACTGAAACGGTCCCTTTTCCAATTTTTCCCTCAACAAGCTTTGCAAATGTGCACATGGCATTTTGCAACAGTATTTCTCCACAACTGTTTCCTCATCTCCTCAGAGAAAACTGACTCAAGATGATTTAAGCAAAAAGATGTTCTTGTGCTTTGTTTTTTACTTTTATTATTTGGATCTGTATATGTGGTGATCACGGAAAGCATTCTGCTAAATTTGTCACCTTCTAGACAAATTTCAGTAGGATTGGATCCTGGAACTGGTGACCCCAAGAGCTGGTAGCCAAAACCACTCCAATATCTAACCAATATAGAGGAAAAAATGAATATATTGGTTTTCATGGAGGTTCTGACATTTTGAAAACTTCTCAGATGCACATCAGGACAGATACTTAGTGCAGCAGGTTCCTCTCTTTGCCAGCCCACCTGAGAGTAGTGGCAGAATATTGGTAAAATGTAGAGAGAATAAATACAGGCAATGCAAAAAAGAATAATACAGTTAGTCTTACAACTGCAGGAAAGTTATGGGGGAAAAATGGATATGCAGTAGCAATAGTAATTTTAAAAAAATCACTTTTTTATCTATTCCTTCCAGCTTCAAGCTACATTAAAACTGATTTTAAAAGTCTGGAAATAAAAATGGCCAAAGTCCACTTTATCTAGGTCTACAACACCCATGCCTGCTCCTTGGTTAGCACTGAACCCGACCCCCACCATCCACCTTGTAGGTGAACACACAAAATGGCATCTAAACACCAGTCCTTCATATTGAATGTTAAACTGTTGGTATGGGAATTAGCACTTCCAATTGGAGGTTGGCTACTCCTTCCAGATGAGTGGTGAACTACTGCCAGCAGCAGAGTTCAAGTGCCTCTCAAAGTCTTGCTGACAGATAGAGAAATTAGACAGATTGGCACAGTGTCGGCAGCTTTGAGGCCCCTGTAGAGATCTGTGCCATTCAGGGAGCTGAGTCTTTCGACAAATTCGCTGCTAGTGTACATCCCAATTCTTACCTTTGGTTATGAGTTGTGGGTAATGACCAAAAGAACAAGATTATGGATATGAGAAGCCAAAAAGAGGTTTCTGTGCAGGATTGCCAAGCTTGGTCTTTATAACAGGGTGAGGATTTCAGTGATCCAGGAGAAGCTTGGAATAGAGCTGTTGCTCCTCTGGAATAAGGAGAGTTAGTTGCGGTGCTTTGGGGATGTTGAGAAGGTCCCCTACTTGGGTGAAACTGGAGATATTACCAGGTTCTTCCCACCAGAAAGTGACCCCAAGACAGACCTAGGACACGCCAGACCAACTGGGAAAAGGAAAATTTGGGCCTGCTAACACTCCAAGACATGTGGATGAAAACTGAACTGAAAATTAAAATGCTTTCTCTCCACAAGCCATAAACACTGTGGAAGCAAGTTGAATTAAATGTGTCCAACAATCCTGTTTTCTGTCTCATCCAAATGTGTTTTGCTTGGGTGTCGTGACTTCAGAAATTTATAACACGAGAAACTGGTGTGTTTGAAATAATTTTTCCCACAAGAGGAACAAAAGTAGTGAGTGCACATTGTCTGTGTACATGCAAACTTACAATAATGGAAATAGTAACTACATAGGGTATGTACTAACTAATGTTTACTAGTAACTCCTGAACAGCACACTATTACTACGGTGAGTTTAAAAATACCCAAAGGGCTCAGGACCGTCCCACAACGATCACAGCGAGATCCACTCTTCTGCCACCCAATCCCAGGACCCTATCCCCAAGTGCAAGTTCATCCATTTAATGTTTAACAAGCTGTAGGCTCTGATGTCTCAAAGATATTCATAATGGTAGCAGGCGAAAGGAATTCCGGCACCTTTTGTAAAACCGGTAACCTGGGTCCATTTGTAGTTTTACCGACCAAACTTAGGTCGTCCACTGACAACAACAGACCGGCAACGTTTCATCCAAGTTTGTGGCAAGGACATACACTGGCCTCAAATTCCTCCCTTAATTAACAGTTTATTTATTTAATGACAAACACAGCACAGTATATATTAAATCTGAGGAAAAACAACACATGAAGTTGAGAACAATGGAGAAACACTAACTGATTCAAACTACAGCCTCCTGCAAATATTAAAGCCTATTGCACTACCAGTAACAAATTATGACTGTAGAGATCTTAAAAAAAAAACATTAAAAAAAAAAAAAAAAATTACACATCCCTCTTTGTCATCATTCATCCTATAAATTCTACACTACAGACTGTCCCTGCAAGGGAGAAAAAACACTTTCGTTTCACAAGTTTCCAATACTGATAATCTTCTGCCTTAGTGCCTCATTGCGGTTGTCACTTGTACCTGAAAGAGGTTCACCCTGAACACACAAACACACTGCTCAAATAAAATCTGACCCAGCAACCAGCAGACAGAAACATTTCCCATTTTGGTACCAACAGCATTTCAGTCCTGCCAGAAGTTACACTCCAAAAATATTACAGGTAAGGAATACTACACTTATGAGTACCAGTTGTGCACATGAAACCCTTATACTGTTAAAGCAAGATGACTACAAAAGTAACTATTTGCAAATGGAAACAGACACATAATAATTACATCTAACCAATTATTTTATTATTTATGCATGATGAAAAGTTGTAAAAGTGATGTCTAAATGGAATAAGGTAAAGATTAGACCAAAACCAAGGCTGTGGTGAACAGTAGGAGGGGGAAGAGGAAAAAAAAAAACCATGAGCATCGATGACAAATGCAGCGTTTCTCCCTCTGAATACCTCTGTGGACCTTGGCCTTCTGGCAGAGTCTTGCTACTGGTTTTCGCTTTCAAAAGGGCACGGCACTCCTCTGTCTCAGCCATGAATATTTATCGGCAGCAGTGCCGGGCTATTGATTACACTGCCGCAAACAGCACATTTTACCACGCTCTACAAAGCTGTGCGCTCCATCCCAGGGCTCTACGCAAACATTGACGGGATGCTCCTAACTCGCACACTCACCATTCCAGAACATTCCCAATTTGTACCGTGCATGCTTTGACTCTGTATTTATGCATGTATTTATCCCAGAGAAATACCAAGGACCCTTATTTTAGGAGTATTAAAAATACAAAATGGTACAGTTGCGATGAATGCACAATGGGGTGTGGTTGAAAACGGGACTGAAAATGATGAGCTTCACATTTGAACCTGCAGCTGAAGTAACCAGAGACTCAAGGTAAGAATCAGCTGGTAAAACTTACAAAGTCGGCCTTACATAGGACATTGTGATCCAATGACAGGGTCTTGATAAAAAAAACAAAAACAAAAAAAAAAAAGTACCTACCTGAGGTGCTCATAGTACTCAACATATCAACACTGCTGAAGATAAGTAAAATTAGAAGAAACATCTACCCTGCATCATGTACTGTGGGGTAAGTACTGTACACTTCTCATGAAGAAGCAAAATGCACATGCACAAAAGTGCGTTACCTTTGCAGGAGAAAACCACAGAAGTGGGCAGTTCAGTGGAAATACAGACGGCACTCCAGGGTGGGACCATAATCACAAGAGGGCTTTCTGCCTCACCTGTCACCTAATTCTGCATCCTCCTCTAAGCTGTGCCCTACAATGCTCTTGAACCCTAGACCATGCATGGTCTACAGACTTATCTCCACCTCAAGTAGGGGTTTCAGGCCCACTGCCAACATGAGACATGGAAGAAGTGTTCGAAGGAGAAAGTCCAGGGGAAGTGTGTCTTCGCCTGGAAAACTCAACTCATTGCGCCTTGTAGGAAATGGTTGAATGCAGAGATCTGCTTGTAGTTCTTCCTCCGTGGGCTTCCTGAGCCAAACGCAACATGGGACATCCTTGAGTCACGATCCAAGCTGAGCTGGGATGTGGAAGAAAAGGGTCGGAGGATGCGGGAAGGAGGCCAGGCTGCGCTTCATCGGTGTCAGTACTTGTTAATCCCAAAGATGCGAACCCCGTGTAGCTGTGGTAGCTTTGGAATGAGCACAGTCAGGAGGGAGACCGTATTGATGACAAAGTGGACACGGTCATATTTCGTGTAAAAGCTCGTAAGGAAGTACCTAGGACACACAGATAAAGTTACCTGCCGTTAACACACAGAAGCATGTACACACTGTACATACATTTTAATAGTACATCAACCTTCAGTAGTTACTGCCCTATTTGTTTCATTAATGACGGCGCACTTTTACAACTGTGTCATTTTAGAACCACTTTCACTAATGTTCCACTTCAGTGACTGCTCTCAAAAAATACTTTTTCATTTAAACTGATATCTCACAAAATCGAGACAACCTACAAATAATATTCGGGAGCACAACTTGTTTAAAGTTACTGATAATTTCATCTCCATTGTCCCATTCAACAGCACTGACAAAAATCATAACATAAATATGTCCTTTGCTCATGAGCGGCAGCCCTCATTCAACTTTTCTTAATTTACACATTCATTTTTTTTTTTTAATAGAGAAGATTAACCAAACATTACATACACAGCTATAGAAAGCAAACATTCTGTAACAACTAATTTTAAAATCTGTATTAGTTCTGGGTGACAAATAATTTGAATCTCTAAAACTAATTTAAAATTACTGAAAATACACATAAATTCTCTCCCTATTCTACATCAGTTGTTGACAGATCCATCCCATAAATGTGCATCATCTACATGCAGGAGCTCCAGACTAAATGTGCTGAGTTTCTATTCTATCTGACTGCTTTTTTCTGCCAACTAATGGTAGCAGACAGAAGTGCAGGTAATTTTTGCTCCATAACACACAGAAATTACAGCAAGTATAATGCTGAAGACAGTGCAGGTAAAAATAAACCGTTTGAATCTTTCAAACTTCCCAATTCAAATGTTTTTAAAACAAGGAACTGGTGTATTGTTTGAGTCAGAAGCTGTGTTAGACAGCAAGAACAAAGATGTGAATGTAAGTGCTTCTAAAAAAAGCTGGTCCTCCCAGCTGCTACTGCAGGTGCTCCTGGTAAGCACTTTCTGCAGACATGCAATGAATACTTAGGGCACCTGAAGGAAAAGGCCCCCCAAATGCCCTCCCTGACATACTCTCACGAATACACTGCCATTCAGGAATACAGCAAAAATAGCTAAGGACAGATGGAGGACAAGCCACGTCAATATCTCCACCATGTTAAGCTATCTGACAGAGTGGTAATGTCCCTCAAGGACAAAGTTGTATTCAGAGAATGCAGATGTCAGGAGTGCAACAGAAAAAGATGTAAACACCAGAACTGAGATGTATCCCTCTGAACTTCAAAAGTCAAACATTATCTTGATGGTGTGTGGATTGAGAACATGGAAAGGATTGGTTACTTACAGAATGATGGGCGTGATAGTGAGGAACTTGCGTGAAGCAGTGAACTGCACACCGTAGTCCATCTGCTCCCAGTGAGTGAGAAGGCGTGCCTTGCCCTGGTCTGGAGTCTCAAATGGGGTCCCCTTCACTGTGTGCAGGAAGATGTACATGCACTGCAGGGGACAAAACAAAGGACATTCAATGCAGGTAAGAATCAGCAGAAGGATCCTAAATTTCACTTAAAAAAACAGTCCGATACAGGAACCACAGTTGCAGGCTGAACTGCCATATGGACGATTTGCATTTTAGAACCTAGGAAAAGATACCTAAGATAAACATCTTACAATAAAAAATACTACTTCAGGAATGGGACACTTAAAAATATTTGTCAAGCTGCAAAAAAAAAAAAAAACTAACTGGTTGCTGTACTTCATTTTACTTTCAGAACTTCTAAAATAACCTGCACCCATATCACTTTTATTTAGCAGATGTTTTCTTCAAAGTGACCCAGCTACTTGTACTGACATTAACATTTATACAGCAGTGTCTTTTTTTCCTGCAACAATTCAGGGTAAGCACGTTAACCAAGAGTGCTACAGCAGGGCATGGGCTTTGAACCCACAAACTTCACGGTGAAGGTGCCCACAAGAGATGAGGTCTCTGCAAACCACACGCACCATGTTGTGGATGAGGTTGGTGAGCGTCCAGACCACGGGAACACTCACAAAGGGGATGCTGAGGAGGATGATGTGCAGCAGGCCAATGCCCAGCACGTAGGAGAGCCAGATGCCCCTGCTGTTCATCACCCGGGTGTTAGGGTTCACCTCACTGTGCGCCGTCCCCACATTCATCCTGCCGCCAGCGTGCAAGGGGAGCTATCTGGGCAGGGGTCACAACAGCACGTTCCATCAGGATGCCACAAATGCACAAGTGTCACAACTTGCTGTACAGAGCAATTATAAAGCGGTCCCTTAACATAACACAATTTAGACCTGGAAACTGTTTGTAACTCACATGTGGTTTAACGCCAAAGTGACAATTTCCCTCAGGTCACATTCAACATAGCTTAAAAGCACAGACATTCATCAGTCGTTCGGTTCCGTAAAAATTCTGGATATTACTGGAAATAAAATTAAGGAGTCAGAAAAAACTCCAATTCATCCCCAAAACATGCACAGCATTTCTCATTACTCCTCAAAACTTTTTTTTTGTAATTCCGTCACTTCCTCCTAGAGCTCTTGGTCATGGCACTCAGGAACATCAAACTTGAGCTGTAAACACTGTAGAAGTGTGTTGAATGAGTATGGTCCCACTCTCCTCTTGGGTGCATTTTACTGCCATGTATAAGCTTAAGAACACAAAAATACTCAGAAATTATATATTTTCATAAAATGTGTGATTCTGCAAAAAAAGTTATTCTTGGGGGGGGGGGAAATCTGGCTCCTGGTGTTATAAATAGTTTGGATACTTTCCCCCCCAGAATAACTGATATCTCAGCATTCAGTTTCTGCACAAGCTCATATTAAATATTATGGACTATTTTGGGACACAGCTGAAGGAAGCAAAGAGAAGGAAATATTTCATATCGTTACTGCTTGTGGACTCCAGTGAAGGTGTGCAACCTGGCGGACTACAGCAAATCACCTGTAAACTTCACACTTTGCGTTTTTCTCATGTAAATTCAAGGTCTTCAGAGACTTCTTAATTTCTGAAAAGCTTTCCTTGTCAGACTTTTACTGTCTCAAGGACTTTAAGTGTGAGGTTAATTTTGAAACTTTCACCTGTCCCGAGGTCTAACATGAAACACCCAAAACTTGCGGTCCTAAGATGTTCAGCAGCGTTTTTGCCGGGTGGGGGGTGGGACAAACGGAGCAACTGTTACTAAAAGACTGAAATGAAAACTTTCAAACTAAAATGCCCAGCTGCCGCATTCAGATTTTTTTTTTATGATCTCTGCTTTTTTGTTTATTGCTCAAATCCCTCCCCCGAGGGCTTTCGTGGAAAATCCAGCCTACAAATTCGCTGCTATTGTTCCTACTTACAGCAGGAAGAGGCCCGGAAACGGCAGCGAGGCGCCGAATAAAAGTGGAGAAATAAACTGCTCCCCTGAAGCGGTTTCTGGTGTTTCCAGGCGTCGTGCGGCGTTATATAATCTACAGGAGCAGCGTCCGCGACACCGTGGCCGAGTTGTGTAACGCAGCTCTTTCCGCGAAGTTGTCCGCAGAACGGGTCCTCACGACGCAGCTCTCTCCGCGACACCGGCGCTCACGCCAAGCACAGCGGACGGTCGCTCGGCGGATCCCCGCCCGTCCCGCCCGTCCGTTCCCTCCCGAGAGCAGCGGCCGGAGACGCGGTTCGCAGCGGAACGTCGCCGCTTACCGAGCGCAGTTCGCACGAAAATTCGTACCGCACGGAAAAACAACGCGCTGGCGTATCGTCGGCTCGAGCACACCACGTGGCGCGCCGCAGCCAATAGAAAACCAGTGCGTTCGGGGGTTTTTTCTTTCTTTCTTTTTTTTCCTTCGAGGGTAAAAATTACGCCCATCTTGACGTCAGAGCGAGCGAGCGAGCGAGCGAGAGAGAGAGAATTAAATTTTAAAAACCCTTTACTGGGTCAAACGTGTGGTATCATAGACAAACACAAGAAAAAACAGTTCCTTCACATATTACATCAGACAGACTAAAAAAAGTGACAAAAAAAAAAAAACAAAATCAACAAGTTAACCGCAAGCTGCCATTTTCCTTGTCGACTGTACATGAAACTCCATTTATGCCCCAGGTGTGCATAAATACAGGCCGTTTCCCCACCAGGACGTAGTGTGAGTGCTCAACTCGCATCCTTGCAGCCACTAAGCCTCTGAACATTGCCACCACATCCGCTGCAGCCTGTCCTCACGTCTCATTCTTCCTCGATTTCCAAATTGTTAATTTTGCCATAGCAGATATAAAGTTTAGCAAAGCTATAGCGTGAGAGAGAGAGAGAGAGAGAGAGAGAGAGAGAGAGAGACACGACACAGGCGCTGATGTGTCCAGCGCCACAACTGCGGAGCAACTGCGAACATGACCCGATTCTGAGTTCGCAGCTAAAATAACAATTAAGAAATAATCTTAAAAAAATCCCAAAACAATACAGAAACACATCATTTTGTCTAATATGATAATCGCGTTTAGTTGGACCTTGATATTAATGTGATAAAAGCTGGGAGCCTGTGTTTAAAAATAATGGTAAAAAAGCATTACAGTAACGCCCCAGAAACAAGGCACAAAATTATTATTATTTTTTCCTCCTCAAGCAACCTTTCCTAATGAACACACCATTTCCACACTTGAATGGACATTAAGTGCACTCCTGGCATCTGACTATGGGCCGGTTTATTGCCCCTACATCTATTTGATGTTTAACCTTGCTGCTGTTTCCATCTCTGTGCCCATATTAAATATTATTACCCGGATGTCCATTGTAATGATATAGTGCTGTTTGTATGCTGTGGACTTCAAGGTGAGGGCCCCCGAGGGAGTAAAAGAAGATGCCAGAATGCCTGCTGTAATGCAGTATTCATTGTAACACAATGAGAAAGACAAGTGGTTACAACCAAGAAATGTACATTATAAATTGTATACTTTTGTATATTCCTATACAATACATTGATACAATGTATAATACGCTATATTGCAAATGTACTGATCTTTTGGCCTGAAGAACCTCCCCTTCTTCTTAGAGAGCCACACCCCAAACTGTCACCGCCCCCAATGCTGTCAGCTCCATATGGTCACTCCCAATCCTCTCTACAGCTGATCACAGCTCCAGTGAGCACTAGTCTAGTACCCCATTCTGCTCCTTGGACTCCCTTTTACGCTGCAAACTTATTCAAACATGGCACCTTTGTCAAAATTTCTTAAGATGGGGTCATCTACTACTTCTGATGTTCTGTAAGTGTATAAAGGAACCTCCACCGTGTCAGATTCCTTGTATGTGCAAAGCCCTTTGGCGTTAAAGTGATCTCACCTCATCTCTTAACTTTCAGCTTCATGTGTTCATGTGTTCTGTACCTCTTATGGTAGGAACAACCGTTAAAAAAATCCAGATATGTGACATGGGCATCATAGAGAAAGCGATGATTCCTTGGATATTCCTGCGGAAATGCCAAGTGGGCCAGCAGAGCAGCTCATCTGATGAAACTGTTGGGCAAGGTTAGGGTGCAGCTCAGGCCAAGTCGGTATAGGAGCAACACTATGGTGGCCCATTAGGGCAGCAGCAGAAGGTGGAACAAGGGGTGAAGGGGAATAAAGATGCACCAGAAAATGGTATCAGGAATTTAGAGGAAAAACTAAGGAGGGACGTATGGAGCAGATGAGCATTTGCAGTTAATAGGTCTAAAATGTCCTTTTACTACACTAAAACAGCTGAAATAACTATAAATAGTCACATTCTGAATAACCTGAGTAAACTGATGTTGCTTTTGACCTAAATAATGGTGAAATTATTGTTTCAAATTGTGCTGGAGAGATAAGAACCCCTGACACTATAGTAATACCCCACAGGGCTCATTCTATAACTTTACAGCCTATTCTGTACTGCACATCTCCTTTCTTTTTATTAATACTGTCATAATCTTTATTGCCTCTTTTTGTAGAGGCAGGGCACATTTCTTCCAGGGCCTCTGGTTCCCTTCAAGAGTCCAAAGGTATGTGTTCTGAGTTTAAGGCTGACTAAAAACTGGCCTTAGTGTGTGTGTGTGTGTGTGTGTGTGTGTGTGTGTGTGTATTTATGATTGCCTTGTGAGGGACTTGTGTCCCATTCAGGCTATACCCTGTGTTGCAGCCTATGCTTCTCAGCTAGGCCCTCCATCACTAGTGTCCCTGCACTGGATAAAGCAGGTATTTTTTGTGAGTGAGAAGCTCTCCAACTTATTTATTTATTTCCAGTTTCACTTCTTCACCAGTCTATTTTCCAAAATTTCTCTGGGTGCAGAAGAGGAGACTATTTCCATGCACAACGATTAGTGGAGACCAAAATGAACTAAGGCAAAGAAGAGTTGTGGGATCACTGTGGTTCATTGCCATTTACAATTTGTCTGGTGCGCCTGTGTGTCTTTGATCCGTAATAATGTGATGAATGTTGCTCATCTTTACTGGATCAGTCAAACTGTCCAAACTGTCTAAACTTGTTATAGTTATATTAAAGAAAATATCCTGTGAATAAATCAAAGAATATCTGCCTTAGGAAGCCTATTTTGCCCAACAAGAGAACAGAACAGGATCACAATGACATGCAGATAGAATCGGTTTATGGAGAAAATACAAATGCATACATGCACATAATATGTCTCAGAGACGAAGTGTTACAGAGTGCAGTAGGTGGTTGTCCTTACAGCACTGCCAAATAGATGAAAAATGTGGCCTCATCATAAAAAAACCTTTGAGTTATCCTGCAAAGTGTCTATTAACTGCTACAGTATGAGAAAGTTAGGCCTCCGAGTCAACCACATGTTGGTATAAACCAGTTTTTTATGCCTTATAAGCAGCTGAACAAACATCCTTCTGATAAGCTTGAATCTTTCATCTCCTCCTAAATTTTTTTTACCAGACGACAGCGTGGACAGCACAAAGCAGTCTTTTACAAAGCCACCCTGCTGGACCCAACCATCTTGATGTTTTTGTTGATGTTGCTGCTGTGATACCTGCTGAGCTGCATATGTGGGAGTCATGATTACAGCAGTTTTCAAAAATAGCTAAAGTGTGGGTGGCAGCTTCTTTAGGCTTTGCTATACTTATCTGGGCGCTTCAGTAGATACAACAGCTGCTGCATGGATAATCCCACACACAGCACAAAAAGTGAACGGAAAGAGCAATCCTAATCCTCCAGACAGCAATTCACCTTCAACTTTGGAAACTAATTCAAGCACTGCTGGTGCTTGGTGCACTGAAGTACAGTTAGATGCTGACAGTCAGGAAGCCATTCATTTTGATGACCGTCTGTCAGATGTACACTTATATTGGGTGCATACAGGAAAATTGTTAAAGGCATTTTCCTTAAATAACAGAAACAGTGCACAAACTGTTAAGATAACATAGCAGTTCTAAAAGTACTGCTTCTATCAAAACAGGAACGGAAATAAAGTAAAATAATAAAAGATTAAATAGGTGAAATCTTAGGGGAAGAGAAACGCATTGATCGTCTTCTTGCTGGTGGATCAGTTTTTCTCAATGGAATTAGAGTGCAGGAGTGTGGACATATAAACACATGGAGCTAAATATCTTAGTTTGGCATCTATCGCTTTAACGTTTAATGCCTTTTTTCGAGGCCAAATCACAGTACTTGTTCATTTTTTTTCTTTCACAACATGCATGAGCCTATTCGATTTATAATGGGAGGAAACCATGCAACTGTCCTGTCAAGCACTTTTGGATTAAACTACTCCAAACACAGCTATCGACTGAAATTGTGGGTTCATTTTCATGAGCTTCAGGGAAACTGTAAATAAATTCGCCTTAATCGAGGAATACAGTATTAAAAGCATCATGTCTGACACGGGACCCATGAGGAAAGCCAAGGCCGCACAGCCACGGAAGAGCCAATATATTTCACGCCGTCTTCAAAGCGGATCGACAGCTGACTTTATGACTGTCGGTGGGTAATGAGCAGCTTGTTATCCCACGATTCTCCGTGTCTCTCGCAAACCCATGGATATTCAGTCAGGAATCTAGCAGGCTCCTCTCTGGGGACTGAGAGCGGCGAGTGCCCATTATCTGGGAGGAAGGTTCCCCTGCGGGATCAACACCACACTGCTTCCGCACTGCTGAAAAGTGCCTGCGAGATGAGAAAGAAGCTGATAATAGCGGCTATCAGCCCAATGGCAAATTATACAAGTTCGTTCAGAATGACATTACAGGATGATTCAGAAAGAATTTTACGCATGGACATACGTTTATTAGTCTGTAACTAAGTGTGGAAGGAACACGTACTGTAATGAGCATTTGCAAGATTAAGAAAAAATTTTGTAACTTTGCAAATTGGTTTAAACTTCATTTTTACACGACACTTAGTTACTGGCTTATACATATATGAAAGTGTTCAGTTCTTTTTGAATCACCCCCAGTTCTAGACCCCCCCCCCCGGATGCTGTGAATAAAGCTAGGGTTGCTTAGAAAACCCTTAAGGATGCAAGAGTGAATGTCTTGCGAGATTTGATCTGTTAACCCCCACGTCAACCACGAACGTGTGTCTGCACTTTATTTTGTTAACAGACTCAAGTGGGTTGGACAAGTGGAAGGGAGGAGGGATAATGTGTTGGTCAAGGGGGGTATTGAGGGCAAAGCGTCTAAAACATTTTGCATCATTAAAACAAAACTGTACTGTTGAAATTATAATAGCTGACAGCTGTTATATAAAACGTTCTGAAAAAGTAGTCCCTAATAAGCTTATGGTGGAAGGGTCATGGGTGTTTATTTGTATGTAGGTTGCACTTGTACAGACAGGAATGCATTATTATTATTATTATTATTATTATTATTATCATCAAATGCACTGTTATTTGCATTTTTCATACACAGCTGATACCTTTAGCCAACTTAGCCCCATTTAGGCGACAGAGTTTACTTATTTGAGTGAAGGTAGGGCACGATGTACAGGAGGAGCCTATAAGTGCTGTGCTGCCTGCTACCTGTGTGCTCATACCTTTCAGTGAGTTCTTCTCTTAAGGGTGAACTAACCTCACCCGAGTAACCCGCTCAGTTTAGGTGCTGCTTTTATTATCCGACTGGGACCAAGCACCTGTGATGCAGCGACACTACCAGCAGATGTCGCCCTCGTCACGCTTCCTGTCAGTTGGCTGATGCTGCTGTGTGGAGGGACACAGAATTGCAATCCCACTGCATGAGCTCTTAAACACATTTAACCAAATGTACTGGCACACATTAATGCTCCTTCATAAAAATATCCTTTTCAACAGTATAGTTACTGCCCGCATTTGTTATTTTCTGCGCACAGATAACAACAGTATATTTAACCCAAGTAGTCTAAGACTGAAAATCTTGATTTGTCTTGGAAAAGAAGGTATAGTGCTTTGCGGATTCCCCCCTTAAGATACTAAGCCCAGGGTGCAGCTCGTACTGAGTAAAGTTGTGGTGTTTACATCCTTTAATACATTCTGAAAAAAGTTCCCAAATTCCCATGCAAAATCATTAATGGGCATTATTTACTATTAATTTTTTGTTTATTAGCTCTTTCTTTGAGAAATAAATAAATCTCAGACAGCGTGGTGACAGCGGTCTCTGTTTGGCTAGCATGTGTGTCAGTGCAAAATAATACAGTGACTGCATATCACACCTGCTTGAAGCACCCATATTCGACTCTCACCTCCTGTTGTATTGCCCTTCAGCAATTCAATTCTGCCTTCATTCAGTAAAAATTATGTACCTTTATAAATGGATTAACAGCATAAGCAGCCTAGCGGTGTAACTTGCTGTGGAGCAAAGTGTCAGATAAACGAATAATAATAACGCATGTGCTAGTTTTTGTGACATTAGATTTACACTGATAGTTCTCATTGGTCAGGAGTGTCCGTTGCAAATAAGTACAGGGCTCCTGTTATCTTGCACTAAGTTTATGTAACTCATAGTTAAATGAATAAAATAATTTCCATTTGGATGTGTAGCCAAATGATTTTCTGCAAAGGGAACACAAACTCTGAGCAAAATCAGTTGAATTTGTAAAATTATAACATATGTGAGGTGCATCAGTAAGGCAAAATATAATCTGGAGGTGGACCTGGATGGATCATACAAGCAATTGCATGTGGCTGAAAGGAACACCACTGCGTACACCGATTGACAGCAGGGTAATTTTTACTGTACACTAAGAACTTCTGGGGCTTCTCTAACCACTGCACGCTTATATTCAATACGTTCAATACGCAGTAACGTTTTACAGGCCAGACACATTAGTATATTGAATTTCACATGATGGGAATTAATTTAACACACATTTAACACACAAACACATACACAGACATCACATAACATTAGCCTAAGAGTATAAGTATAAAATAACTCGATTTGAAGAGAATGCTGTACAAGTAATGCAACTGTACTACACAAATAACACTTTTATCAAGGGTGCATGGTTTATGGAGTGCCATAAAAATTTCAGTTTATTGTGGTGAAGAAAGTAAATGTAAATAAAATTGAAATGCAGGCAGCACAACTTCCCCGCCTGGTGTCACGCTGTAGGACAGAGTGCCGAAGTCTGCGAACGGGTCTGAGGGTCACGTGTGTAAAAATCACAGAAAGTGACCAACTGAATCTTAAAGGTGTGCTCTGTGTTTCTGTGTATGTGGTTATAACTATATTCCTATCCTTAATAAAGTTCTATCCTAACCTAATATCTTGTGATTTATAGCAACAAAATGTCTAGCAGTAAGGTGGGTATTGCAAGATATCAGTGAGTAGTTTAACAAATGTTCCTGCAGGCCACATTAGGTTTAACAGCAGGTTCCCCTTGGGTCACACATTAGATACCTCCGCTGTAGGGTGTTACTTCACGGCAGAAACGGATGGAACAGTGGGGGGAGGGGGGGGTCCGGGATATGGGGTGGCTGGAAAAGGCCGTCCCCGTGAACCACCTCCATGCCCCCGGAGGAAGCCGCGGATTAAAACACCAAAGGAGACCTCAATAAAGGAAGTGTCTGTCCAGGGGCGGCCGCTTCGGCAGGGGGCCGCTGGGCCGCCCCTATTGTCTTCCGTGTGATTGAGAGGGAGAGGAGCGGTGCAGGAGGGTTTTGTGCCCGCCTGGATCTCCGACGGCCCCGGTTATTAAGGGAGAGGGGCGCCTGTTGACTCTTCGTGTGTGAACCGGAGTCGTGGCCCTCCTCCTGCCTGACCCCTTGTTTACGAGGCCTCTCCATAGAGCCCCGTGGCTCAAAGATCCACCCACCCATCCCCCCGGCCAGTCCCGTCCCATTGTCTGCCTTAAGTGTGTTTTAATTAGGTGGGCTCAATATCCCAGTGGTTCTGAGAGGGTTTAACTCATCCGGTTGGTAGGCCTGAAGGGCTCTGCTATGTGCAAGAGAGGTGCTGGAGGGACATTGTCCGAGGGGTGAGATGTTTGCTCGTGTAATGAGAAAGGTTTCGGGAACCTCGTCTTTGTGCGGCCCTTGCAAAGCCGTGACTTCCGCCGGACGGGTCCCGCGCTGATCCCCAGGCACTTAGCGGCGTCACGCACCCAAGAGTCATTACTGTGACGCCTTACAGCAGGAGTGGGCAACATGCGGCCCGCAGGACTGTAGGGAAAATTATTAATAAATTCTACCTCCGCTGTAAGTACTGCTAATTCTCCTGATACATTTGGTAATACAGTTAGATGCACACACCGGCTGTACAGAAATGCATGCGCTTACAACTGTCACCCTAAAATGCTGTCGACCGAGAGATGCAGAACTGAGGAAATTTTCAGGTTCGATATTTACGATTCAGTGTGTCACTTGCTGTGATTTTTATGCTTATGGCCTGTGGCCAATGACTGCTGGATGGCCCTGCCTTAGCTTTTCCACTTTTTAGTTTTACAGGATGCAGTCAGAGAATTCATTCTTAAATTCAATCATTTACCAAAGAAATGCAGACTTTTGCAGATAACATGAACGGAATGAAAATAGGTGCAAAAACAATGACGCAAAAGCATGGAATGAACACAGCTCAATGGCGTCGGAAGTTTTAACAGCGACTTGACGGTGAAGATGGTGTTGATATACCGCTTGACATCATCATGACACACAGCAGAGCTTTTTTAGCATTACGCTGACTTTTCATCAACATGAAATTTAGAAATTTCACCATAAGTTATTTCGCAAGTGGTATTCTTTAGCTCTCATCCTACCAGTCTCACAGGAAAGCAGTACATCTTCAAATAATAAATTCATTCCTCAGAGGGCCATGAATGAATATACAGGGGTCTGTCCATAACAAATGGCTATGTGAGTAGTACCAGAACCAATGCAAGAAGTTTCCAAGCAAGTTATCGCCAAAAGAGCAGTTTGTTTCAGTGTTTCCTTTGCATTTTTTAAACATAGCTTTCAGCTGTGGAGTCTGGGTGACTGAGCTGAATGGGGGGATTCACTGAGAAGCAGCAGAAGATGAACTGGGCCTCTTCTAACTCAGGCCGCCTCCACCGAGGACGTAGCACCCCTAAGGGAAGGTATGGAGGGGACAGTTAAAAAGCCCAAATGTTTACTGCATTGTACCAGGCTGATTTATGTTTCCCCCCCCAACACGTACAAATCGTATTTTGTCTCAGTCGCTCACCTGTGTGCAATGAGATGATATTTACAGCATAAACATGTAAACCTGCGTATGCAAACACACACATAACACACACATTGAGAAACATGCTGCCACCGTTGCTATAGGAGACATTTTGCTGCTGCCCCCGGGCGAGAAAGATGGGACCCCGAAGGCCGGCGAGGGGAAGCGGGGGATGGGATTTGCTCAGTTGCCCCCGCAAAACGTGTAATTCCTTAAGTCCCTTTTGTGCCGAGTGTTTGAACAGTGCGGGTTCGAAGGAGATGGAGCGAAGGAAGACGATGGAGCCGGGGAAGAAAGGAAAGGGAGAAAATAAGTGTATGTGCGGACAGGGCGGGGGGACGTTGGAAACTTTTCTGCAACAGTGCAGTGTGTGGATGTGCCACTAATCCGGGTTTTATTGGCTGCCACTCTGCGGCTGGACGCGTCCGGCAGGAGGGGCGGGAGGGGTGGGACGCGCACACGCATTGAACACATGTCCTCCTTTGTGGCCACCCCGATCAGAAAGGCCTGAGAAAGAGCGCAGCCTGGTTACGGCCCGCCTCGGGTCGCCCTAGAAACGCGCTGCAGGGGTCCTGTATGTGTCTCCCCCTGCTGTGCACATACTCACAAACAACTGTATGTGTGCACACACTCATACACCCAAACACCACTCATCTTCTGCTCGATTTTAGCTCCTACCTCCTGGTATGGCCTTCCCTCTCGCTGCCGGTTACCCAGATTTGTCTCCTGTTCTTAGCTGGGTACTACAATCCCTTAGCCTTGCAGGCTCATAAAACCGACAGGACCTCCCAAATATTTGAAAAAATTCAGTTTAAATACAAACTGAATTTAAAAAATTGATCAAAAGATCAAAACTGTATCAACAGTTACAGTATTTTTAAAAATCATTTCTCCACCCAGAATACCATCTTACAGTCTTGTCAACTTTCTGGAATATTTTTTTACTTTGAAATCACAGAAAAGCCACGGTATTTGCATTATGATGTTTTTGGTGTTGGATGAACTGTTTGAATTAATCGACAGGATTGGTATCACCGAAAGGATCACCAAATGTTGTTCTTTGACATGAAACATCGTGCAAAACTTGTTGTTGTTGTCACAGTGAGATGGCAGTTCCATTTTCAAGTTCAGGGCCTCTTTCAGACTCACAAACAGATTTTTTTCTTATAGTGATGTTAAAAAGTATTCACGCCCCCAGAGACAAGTTCATGTTTTATTATTCTACAACCACAGAATCATAATGGATCCATTGCTGTAAAACAATAAAACATGAAGGGAGGGGTGAACATTTTTATAGGCACCCCAGGGTTCGGTCCCCATTGCACTCCAGCATCTCAGTCTTCACCTGAAAAACAACACACCCGGTGTCGTTGGTCGCTGCTCGGCTGTGTTAATAAATTTCGCACGGTGACAGGTTCCCCCGTGCGCAGCCTGGCTCACGCGGCAGCCTGTCACTCGCAAAGAATGTGCCGGGTCCAACCGAACCGCTGATCTCGGCACATTCTGACAATCCGCTCTTGCACACAACAATATCGGTGATTGGAAACAGATTTGTTTTGCCACGGACACATATGACACATACTCATCCGCCGGACTGCTGATGTCAGACATGGAAGGGAGAAAAAGGAGGAAAAAAAAAAAAATTAAGAAGAGCGGGAATGTAAGTGTTAAGTGAATAAAAGACACATAGAACTTTGGGTGTAATAATGTAATAAACACAATATATTAAATGTAAGTATTGAGACTGCGACAGATCGACGTCCCATCCAAGATGTACTTTCATTGCCTGGGGCCCAGAGATCAGCTTCAGACTGCCAGGACCCTGACCAGGATGAAGCAGGTAATGTTACTGGATGGATGGATGGATGGATGGAAGTACTGAGATACAAAAAAGTAATGAAAGTAAATGAAAGGTTGTTCCTGTGCAAAAAGCAGCAGCATTTTGCCACCCAGCAGGGGGTGTAGTGCTTAAAGCTGTTATGTTGCACTCAGAAGGCCCAGGTTTGAAGCCCACCTCCTGCTGCAAGGTTTTTTACCCCAGACTGACACAGAATTGAGAACCCTGCTGCATTAAAGTGGAAATCAGTGGGGAAAAGTTAAATGAATGAATTTAAATGCCACAGAACAGCCAAAAGTCACAAGGGGCAACTGTACAGTTCCTAGTAAGACATACCGTGTCAAAAAAGATTAAAAGCTGAACCTGCACAGCCCATGAATAAATGCAAAAATGTAGAGAGGCGCACATCTGAAGATAGTCACCGAGACTGCAGTTAAAATAAAGTGATGGAAAATAAAGGACTGTAAATGATTTAATGCAGAATTATGAGGCTGCTATTATTGTGAAAAAACATCCAGTTGAGCTCAGAAGAGTTCTGATTCTGCCGTGCTGAGTTTTTGATTTATATATTACAGCCTTTGGCATATAAATATCTGGATAGTGAGGGATATATAATTATTGAAAGGTGCTAATGGTACTGGACACGGGCAGGAAATACTTAAGAGCAGCTTTTGTTGCAGAGTCTACAGTGGAGCCAGTAAATATGTCAGAGAGTAATTAGCTTTGGCCCCTTTCGCACCATAAAGGGAAATCGTGAATCCCATAACTGTCCATCAACTCGAGTGAGAGGTTGGCGGCCCCGAGCGCCGTCCGGCTTCACGCAGCATTCGGCTGAATAAAACCGAAAAATTACACCACTGATCTGGTATTTAAAAGGCTAACTGTGCGTCTGAGGAAAAATACGTCTTAGGATCAAAAGCCGCACGCAGCTTAATGTTTATCAGACCCCCGAGCTGCAGCTTATAATTGTGGACAAAAATTTGCACCATTTACTCTGCAGTGAGTAAAATCGAGCAAACTACTGATGTCTGCCCTTTCGGAAGGAGAAGCTCTCCAAGACCGTACCTGCGCTGCAGCTCGTGCGAGCGACAAACAGAAGGCGAGACATCCCGTGCCGGCAATGTGCCGCACTTGGTGCCACCAACCAACACATGATGCCAGCGTCCCCTGTTAATGCACATCATCCAGTGGGATCAGTGGCTAGTTTAAAAATTTGATTTTAAAGCCCAGCCTTACAAAAGCACGTTGGTGTATCGCAAATGAAGTCCACCAACGTATTATTTTAAAAAAAGCTCAGTCCCCTATATAATGGTTTAGGGGAAAAGATTTGAGGTGCATCTGTGAACTTCAATGAAATGCAGATTTTTTACTGTCATGCACATTTAGCACGACAGCCCACCGCAGCTCTGTAGGCAGTTGAGATCACCCAAACAGTGAGCTGCTCCTCACAATGCGCTCTTCTTCACTGCATGCTTTGTCACTGTATCTGCTGTCACTCAGGGACGTTCGCTGACATGGATTACGGCATCTCCGTAGTGAAGATGATACACGCATCTGTGATCCAGAGGAGCTTTGAAATCAATCTCCTCACGGAGGTACCCTGGGGCCCTGTCACTACCACAGAGCAATTTGCCAAAAAAGACCTCACTGTGGTATACTGTACTTAGATGGAACTGAACTGAACTGGATGCAACATTGAGAGATTACAGTCCTGGGCCTGAAGCCAGAGGTTGGTGTTAGTGCACACTGTAAATGTCACCAACTATGGGTAAAACTCCAAACATGAGTTGTTCTGTGTTAATTCATTTATCTGATGCGTTTCTCCAGAGCGGCTCATCATTTTAATCTTCTTACAGTTTTTTACCCATTTGTACAGCTGGGTAGCCTTTACAGTATCAGTTCAGGGTAGGAACCCTGATAAAGTGTACAACAGCAGGAGGTCGGATTCAAACTTGGGTCCATCAAGTGTAAGAGAGCAGTGACTCTGTCCACCGCAGCCCTTTAGCTGTACTTTTGAGTTTGACTGAATAAAAGTGAATAATCTATCAGATGCGATCGCATCGACTGTACTTATTTTTTTGTTTCTCTCTTCCAACACTGTGCAGGAGACCATTTCTTACCAAGGAACCCAAGGTCCAAGTAGGCCTGGGCCTAACCGAAGAGGTGCATGACTTTTCAAAACACAGAATCAACTAAAAATTTTTACAACCTCATGCAGGAAATGCATTGGGACTTTTCTGAAGGAGAAGGAAATGTGAAGAAAATTTAAAACTGGTAGCATATTTGCCTACAGATAAAATGGAAAGAAGGACTTTTGCATCGAAAACAACCCTCCATCTCCATCCTTCTCCACCGTGGCCAAGGCCCTGGGAAAGGTGTACCATGATTTACAGTGTGTTGCCTCCACATCGGCTGGACTTGACACCTGACCTTTTTACGGCCTCAACTGTGTGTGTCCAGATTGTTCTGCACGGCTGCGGAGGGACACGGCGGGTGGGGACAGTGGAACCCGTGTATCTCCAGATCAATTAGTAGGGACACTAGCTGCAAAGAGGAGTCAACTGCACTCTCCACCCACAAGTCCTGCTGCTTCCCCCCAAAAGACACTGGCCTAAAACCTGTCATCCAGCCCCCGCTTGCTTCTCTTAAAGATGAAAGATGTCCACCTTTTCCTTGTCTTTCCCTTATGTCTCCCTGTTCCCTGTCTCCCTCCTGCTCTCTTTTCTCTCCCTTTCTTTTCCACACTACCAGGGGGTGGTGCATGATTGACAGATGGGAACGAATAATAATTTTTTTTCATAACCTTAGGCCATGCTTTGTGATTGGCTCACCAGCTGACATCTCTAAACCTCACCCCCCCATTTTTTTCTTTAATATCAGCCCTGTGGATGAGACATCCCGAGGGGAAAAAGTAGAGAGAGAGGGAGAGAGAGAGAGAGAAAGAGAGAGAGAGAGAGAGAGATCTACCTTAGGGAAGAGCCTTAGTGAGAGGGAGGGAACGGGTGAACGGGTAGGAGCGTGTGCGCTTGAGTGTGTGTAAGAGACACTCGTTCTCCTCACAGCCACAAGAGACACACACACACACACACACACACACACACACACACACATACACACACACACACACACACACACACACACACAAACTCTCTCACACACACACACACACTCATACACACACACACGTCTACTTTCCTGTCCCACCTCAGTCAAGGAGAAATAGATTTTTTTGAGATTTTATTTTCCTCCCCCTCCCTCCCAAAAATCAGCTTTTTCACCTGTACTTTTTTCTTTTTTCAGGGAATTTGCTTTTCTCCACACTGGAAATTATATGCATTGAATAAGTATAGATATGTATCGCTGCAAGACGCACCTCGTGGATTTGTACCTGTTTGTGTTCATGATGTGCGTGTGGTTGCCCAGTTCCAGGGTGTTTGGAGGCTATCCCATCTGGTGGTGAGTACACAGTTTCACTGTCAAACTTCACACAGTCATGAGCGTAATGATGGCAGAATATCTTTGCAATACTTACTTCACCGCTGCAGAACGGTACAGTGAGTTCTATGAAGCTCACACAAGAACAAACTTTCAGCATCCAGAATGACAACCTCATGTGTCGCAGAGATGTTTTGCTGTTTATTTTACAAATGTAGTCATCATTTTAGCTCATTTTGGTGGTGCAGACACTGGGGAAATGTGCGTTCCAGGATTATCAATGTCTCTCAGCATAGACTGGATTACAGGGTACATTTGGTGAAACCGTTTGCCCAGGGTTGTCTAATTTGAGGACATTGTTGGTGGCTGAACCTCAATGCTGCCTATATAAATCTGCTTTGAGTGGTGTGTGTGTGTGTGTGTGTGTGTGTGTGTTTGTGCGCACACATGGAGGGGCATTGTTACTTAATGCAATATTATGGTTATTCCTTCATTAGTCTGCGGATTTTTATGAGTTCTCCCCCCTTGCTGCACGGAAATTGGCTGAAAATGGAGTCGTGTTGTTATTCTAAGTTTTGGGAAACCCCTTGTCGAACTGAATCTCCATACACTGGTATCATGGCATTAAAGGTGAAGTTAACCGGCGTCTCGCTTTCTTTCTGGAACGGCCCTTTTCGTTTAAATCAGGCGCCTGTTTTCCGGAGCACTAATATGTCCTCACACTTTGCCGCATTTCAAAAGCCGCTCTCGGCGATGCCTGGCGGCTGCGTGTCCATATTTAATTTTCGTGCTGCCATAATCCCTCATCTGACCGCATTACCCTCTTTGTTAACCCCGTTTTGTGGGGCCATTCTCAGGCTGCGCTTCGCTCCCTCCCGGCTGAGGCATTGCATGCGGTCCGGGAGCGGGCATCACACCAAGACTTTAAATTAAGCCTACGCCTATGTTAAAATTTGTCCCACACTCACACTATAATTCACTTAAAATGATTTCATAGACAGGGTCATTTTGCTGTTCCAAAATACATCTTGTCGGTTAAGGAATTTTGTGCCTGTTGTGTGGTCAAATAAACATCGATAAACTTGACAAAAGGTTGACAAAGTTACTCCCTGATGCTTGCTGCCACATATATATGCTGACACAACAATTATATCGCCTACATATAAGTGTATGTGCGTGTGTGAGTGTGTGTAGGCGCACTATCAGGTGTCAAGCAGAAACTTTGTTAACCTTTTGTCATATATATATATTTAGGCACTCTGTGTGCTAGCACAGGGCTTAAACGGTTTGACAGGAAGATTATAAATGTTTCATTCCAAGCAGAGCCTTTTTTGTCCAGTAAATGAGGCAAATGAGTATGAATAATGTGTCATTTGTTTTCCTCGAATGACAGTTGTTAGCAAAAAAAAAAAAAAAAATGAAAGTTGTCCCAAGACAGCATTTGTCAGAAGCGTTGTGCTGGGGAGTGACCTGGACGTGAGCACCCTGAAGCTGGAAGAGCAGCACTTGTTATAATGACTGTTGACAAAGGCCTGTGTGTGTAGGAGTGACAATGTGAGTGTTTACATGCGCCATGGACACCACTGCGCTGGTTTCGCTCCCAGTGACAGAGCTGCCCAGGGCTTTGAGTGTTAACAGCCAGCCGCCCCTGTAACAAAGGGTCCGAGCTACCCGCAGCTCACCTGGCTTGGGGTTCTGCGCAGCACAGGTGAGGCCCTTGGCCAGCTGCAGAGTGCAACGCCGTTGAATTACGGAACATGTTTGAAAGGGAGGAGAAAGAAAAAGAAATTTGAAAATATCACCTGAGATGAAGGCAGAGGAGCGAGTGGGACAGGTGGCATGGACAACCCCCCCCCTGGTGGAATCAGTTTAGTCTGGGTAGAACAAGATGAGACAGAGGCGCAGGGGTTTGAAGAGGACTGAAGAGGGTTCGAGTTGGCACTGAGGTACACCAACGCAGGGGTTGAAGGTTTCACCCAGGCCGCTGAAACTCTGCCTCTTCTCAACTTCTGTCTGGGGGGCGATGACTTCAGTCATCATTACTCCTGCCAAAAAGGGACAGGAGAAAACAGAAAGAGTTTTGACTGCTCCGTGCCTAGGAGCTATGTAATCGCAAGGAAGGGGTTAGAAAGCATAACAGGGTATAAATAATCCTAGACGTGTGCAGATAAATGGGTGCAGAGTTCTTAGGGGGAGAGCTGTCCTCGGGGAGGGTTTGCAGAAAAGGGACATTCTAGAACTGGCGATACCGGGATACTTGGACGCCAGCTGTTTTAAAAAAAAAACATATGAAAGAACCGAGCGCCAAATTGCTCGGACCCAATAATAGGCTACAAATCTGTGTGAATGATTTGATTTTGTTTGGCAGACGGAGAGCCTTCGTGTTCGGCTGCATGTGTACGCAAATGTTTTTCCCATAGTTCGACAATTCAATGTCACGTCTGTTCCGCACATGTTAAACTTGGACAAAACCACTATAATTCCAGTGGCTGTCACCCGGCAGTCGCAGATACGCACGTCGGCACATCTGACCCTTCTGCCATACCAACTGTCCAGCACATCGCGACTATAAATTTTTAACTTTTCAACCTGATAAAAATACCCTAACGTTGTGCCACGCTTACGTGCAAGCGATTGTAGAGACCAGTCTGCGGCATTCGAGCGAAATTAATCTGTGAATTATTTTAACGCTCAAATGGTCACACTTCTTTCCGCAAGCTGCACTCTGGGATCTCTCTTGTCACTTTGCTTATGACTGAAATGGATTCGGATGTTATATAAGATAAATACTCAAGATTTTCAGACCTTAAATATTCTTCACACCTCCCAACGTTATCGCCCTTTGTTAAACATGAGGGGGCTGTACTGTAATGGTCACTGCCGATGCGCTCATTTGTCCCGCATGGTGACACAGTGACTCTAGACTCGGGGTTTGCGCTGCATATCATGAACCATTTGGCTCTTCTCAATGCAAATAAATCTGCGCGGCTGTACTTCTAGTGCCTCTGCGTATATAAGTTTATAGCAATTCTGATCAGCAATACGAATTGTCTGATGAATTTACGTTTTTGTGCTCCTATACCTGCACGCGTAGCAGCGGAATACATCTTGATCTAGCAAACCAGCCACATTTTTCTGTGTCCTAATCTCTACATAATCCTTACATAATGGTGTAACCACATTGTTTGCACAGAGTTTGTTTGCCATCATTTATCTGCGGGCCTTGTTTGATGAGCTGGCTTGTCACAACAGTTGGATTCTGATGCTTGCGAACGGATTGAAAACGCGATCGCTAACAGCACGCGTCAGCCATATGATCGAGTCATATTGATTTCAGAACGGAAAACGTCTGGGATTTCTGCCCGTTCCAGCGCGACGCAGCCGGAGTGGATCAAACACACCGCAGGTTGTGCATCAGTACCGTGGTTCAGCCAGTGCAGGAGAGGCATAGTAAGATAGGGAGAAAAGTGCGAAATTCATCACGCATCGTAGGTAACACTGACCAACAGACGCATAGGGTAAAAGTACATCACTTTTACCAGTACGTGAGGTTCTTTGCATAACTTCGTAATCTTTTTTCTTGCCAAACAGTTGTTTACATAATAATATACTGTAGTTCCATAATTCTTACCCATATCTTGCTTTGCATGAAATAAATTCCTGTATGCGGCAGTAAAGACCCCAAGCAGTACTTGCCAGCATCTTCTACTGACCTGCGTTACGGCCTGTGTTCAGCACAGACTGGAAGATGCCAGGCTCTCCCCTTTTTTTGGCTGTTTGACGCTGAGCTGATCTGACTCAGCAGTGTTTTTTAAACAGCGACGGTCTTGACAGTGAGAAAAGGGGGCACTTATTGGAATTTGTGTGTTTGAGCAGGAACCCCGATTGTTTCACAGCGCGCACTCGGCCCTCGGCTCTGGTGGGAGACCCACATAGCGCTCGGAGGGGATTGACCCAGACCAGCTGACGCAGAGACTCCCAACTCCATCGCTTGGGCAGAGGAATGTCATTATGGCAGGGAGGGCTGCCCCCCACCACACCCTTCCCTGTCTCACCGCTTGCTGTAAACCAGAAGTCTTTAATGAATCCTGCTGCAGGAAAAAAGACATTGTTTGCCATTCTGCAGGAGAGCAGCGAGGGTATCGGGGCTTCACCTTTAGCAGAAGGCACTGAGGAGGATGAGCAGGATTGAGCTTGGGATTTTAAAGCCATACAATTCACGTGGAGGAAATTTGTTTGCTTTGTCAATCTGAAGTAAATCGCAGAAAGATGAAATATGAGTAAGGATATGCAGTTCTCAGGGTGGGAATGTGGCTAAAGCACGTAGGCTTCAGGGTTTGCAGCAGCAACCGCTGATCATTGTTGAACTGGCAGTGGCAAAGTCCTCGGCGCTCAATGACATGATCGTTCATTATTCATCATCTTGTATCGGAACAGAACCATTCATTAGAGCGCACATTAGTCATGTTTTATACACCCAAACCTACGTGAATGATATATTTACGCCTTTTGGTATTTCTGTGTCTAAGTTCTAGGCAGGTGTAACGCGCGCATGTCTTGGACGAAGCCTATTGCCCTTAAATTCACATTCGCTGGACAATGCAGCCCATTCGGTTTATATTTTCACCAATGAGATGCAAAAAGTTGTGCCTGTGACAGCAGTACAGTTCAGAGAACGATGATCCGCCTCTTTATATCAGCGTGGTTGTCGAAAACAGCCAAGGAAGCGGAGAAATGAGGCAACGTCTCCGCTGTCCTTACAGGTGTCAGCTGTAGGTATTTTATTTACAGTTCGCCAGTATTTACGGTACGTTTGTACTTGTCTCATTGGCGATCAGAGGTTGAAGTGGAAAAAATAAGCGCAGCCTTAATCTGTTGAAGGAAAACTTTTTAAATTCCTTTAACATCCCAAAAGAACAGAACTGGTGCACAATTACAGAGACATGAACAGCACAGTAAGACAATGCAAATACACACAGACACATACATAACAAAGTGGGAGGTTACGGTATTGACAGCATCGAGGGTGCAGTATGAAATATTTACTGTTCCTTTTGAAGTTTGAAGACTAATGTATTAGTAGACAAAGGTGCTGTGTGGACCACAGCAATGAGATTCATTTTGCTGCCATAATATAACCCACCTGCATTCCACAACTTTGCCAGAGTAGAATTTGTGTGCATTGTAGTACAGAGAGAAACTAATAAAAAATAGTGAAGACAGGTCGAATTAACACAGTTCCAGGAATCTTGTATCATTTCACATTCCCACTAAAAGGGGATGTTTTATTGCAGTGACAGTAGCTGTATTACTAAAGGAAATACTAACTTGACTGCCCAGTCCATTTCAAAGTTAAAATGCTGGGATGAGCAGAGATAGTTTCTCACAGAAATATTATAGCTGTTTTTCTTTCTTTTTAAGACCTTAAATCTTAAAAATCTTTCTCTTAGCAATGTTAAGTTGACAACTTGGGTATCTGCAGGAAAATAACTCTAGTAACACTGACAAAAGCAGCAGAGACGGAAACAAGTGATCCAGAGAACTCGAAGCCAGAGAAAGAAATGGAAACGGCCAAATGTAAGTGAAGAAAACATAGTTATGAACAGATATTGTCCTGTAATCCAAGTATTATCCTATAAATATGTGGAGAATCTCAGTTTTACCTTTTTCTTATTAAAGTCCAAATAATTATTACAGTTTTCAACTATTAATACAACTGAATGACAGCTGATACTAAGTTCAGTCATGAATGCTGTGGAAAATTAAATTATTACCATTTAGACATTTATCTACATGTAGTGATTTGCCCATTTATACAAACATGTGCATTTTACTGTGTCAGGTCAGGGTGAGTGCTTTGGTCAGGGGTACGTCAGCAGGAGGTGGGATTCGAACCTGCTCCCATAAATGAAAGGCAGGCGCTCTAACCTGTACATCACCTGCGAATGTGAAACCTCTCCTTACTTGAGAATTTGTGAAACGGATAAATGAGCAAGGCAGAGAGCAATAAAAACATTGCACGCAGTGAGTCTTGCAATACAAAGCAGTTCTGTGTACGGTAATTTCCACAAATTTAGGAATTTGATGCTTGACGGATGGGTGTTTATTGCCTTGAACATGCTGATAAGTACGCTTCCGGCTCGGTTAAAAAACGGAGCCGAAATGTGAAGCCCGCAGAGCACAAAGGCCCACAGGCCACACAGGGGCATCAACACCAGAGTGGGCTGTACACCCTTTGCAGGTGTGTGTATGTCAGTGATCGCAACACCTGGTGAAGCTCTGCAGAAAAGAATGAACTATTTTCTAACGTTGTTGCACCTCATCGCCGAGACTCCCAAGAGCCCTGAATTGTGTGAAAAAAGATGAGCTGCAGCAGCAGTCCTTTTCAGTGCAGGAGCAATGGAGCAGCAACCTCGGGGCTTCTGCTACTGCAACAAAGCAGATCAAAGAGCTCCATCGGTTTTTCTCCAAAAAAATTACAGTGCTGAGCAGCAGGCTGGCATTAATTCTCTCAGTCACAGCATTTCTCAAAAGGGAAGATGAACATGAGCAGGGCCTGGGGTAAAGAATCACCACAGGGTTTCTCCACAGTGGCTACATTACTTTACCTTTAACTGCATCTTGCAACTGCACTGCACTCAGGTTTATGCCATTGCACAGTACAGCACCGAAGTGCAGCCCATCTGTGCATGACTGTACCTCACGTACTCACATATTGATTTAAAGTGATTTTAAGCATGCACATATCTATGCGTAGAACCAAAAAATATTCTGGAAGTGCAGAACCTAAAGGAATCATCGCCTAGTGCAATGAATAAATATTTGCCCCATTCCTCATTTCAGCAATGACTCATATTTGTCACACTGAATGACTTCAGGCCTTTATGAGATTTAATATTAGGCAGACAGAATCTGAGTAAACCTGACTTTATGTGTGTATGTGTGAGGAGATAAGACAGACAGACAGACAGACAGACAGACAGACAGACATAGATAGATAGATAGATAGATAGATAGATAGATAGATAGATAGATAGATGGATGAACCAGGGTCAGATCTGAGTTTCAGGGAAACAAAACCAAACTGAAAAAAGTTTTACTTAATCTGTGAGTGAGATTGCTGAATAAAATTGTCACTAGAAGTAGTTTTAAAGTAAACTTGTCTTTTATTTGGGAAAATATTGCTGAACGTCTGCATTAGGTGCAACAGAGAAGCCCGGAGGAAAGAATAGAGACCCAAGATGAAATGATTTAATAGGAACCCACCATTGAGCAAAATAACCTTGTGGATTCTATTTGGTTAAATTAAAAGTATTATAGCTTGATAATCGCCTGCATTTGATAGGCATGACTTGGGCAAGGCTATTAACTGCAGTTTTTTTAGTTATCATGGATGACTGCTGTATCTGTTGTATCTGTGGTAAAACACCATCTTAGGGACTTTGGTGCGAGGCCAAGGAGATGAACATCACTCACTGATATTTGAATACCCATGGCCGTAACATAGCCCACATGAGCTGTGCAGGAGGTTATTATGCATGTGCCCCAGGATGTGTAAGTTGCGGCGAGAGGGCTGAAAAGTATGAACAAAGCCAGCCCTTCCCTCACCACAGTCACCAGTCTTCTTTTTTGGAAGCTAGCAGGCTATTTTTCTCTGTAATCCCCTTATCCCCTCCCTCTCTACATCAATGAAAGGGTAGGAAGGTTGACTTTTCCCCCAATTTAAGGCCCTTATTAATGACTGCTTGGTCTTTCTGGTCAGGTGTATGGTATTATATGCTAATAAAATTTCTGTTTAGTTGCAGTCAGTTCTATTTAGTTTAAAACTTAATGTGTGTTGAAAACATGTAAGCTGCTTTGATGCTACTCACAGCCTCAAGTTGCTCATCGTACTCCACTGTCCTAGACATAAAATCTACTCCACGTCTGGCTGCCTTCTCTTTGGTCTTCTCTGTCTCCAGGGTTCTTCATTCTCTCTTCTTGCTCACAAGCTGTGGAATGGGCTTCTGTTCAACATTAGGTCTTCTGACTTGCAAACACTTATCACAACTTATTACTCACTTGTTGTTCACCTCTATTCTGCGTTGCTCATTTCTGAAAGAATCATGCAGTTTTTGTAACTCTTACTTATTTTTAACAACTTGACTTGGCTGAATCTTGAATCTGTTCTTATTTACAGTTTAATTTTGTGAGGCTTATATAATTCCATTTAGTCTAGTTAGGCAGCCTAAGACTAACTAGACTGGACTCGTGTTTCATATGAATCTAGTCTGGTTAGTCCTAAGCTGATGGTTTGTTGCCATCCTGGACCTTCATCTTGTTGTTATCAATGCACTTAGTACAGCGTAAAACTCTAAGTTACCTTGGAGAAAGGCATCATCAATTAAATTATAAAATAATAAAAAATGTACTGAAAAGAATACTGCTCACCCAAAGTAATGAAATATATTCAGAGGTAAAGAACATACTTTATTCCTCAAAATCTGCTCGTAAGGTGAATTCTCGTGAATTCTCATGATGCAAACTTTTAATCACCATTCATTTAAATGATAAAAATAAATTTATCATGCAAACATTCATTCGTGTTTTAACCAGCTATGGACTGCCTTACTGAATTTCAGTGCACGGTGTTTCTTTTTTCTCATTTTTACCACTAAAATTGGGGTCCCATGTTGGTCTGGCCACACCAAAATTTCCTGGTCTGGGACATCCACAGTGAAAAGTTACAGGCAGTAACAGGTCCTCACCATAAGAGAATGGCATTATTAGTGTGACAACTGGCAATTTAGCTCCAAATCAGTTTTGTTTTTGTTTATATAACCAGGTGAGAATTTAGGACATTTCAATAAATTCTATTGATTTTGTGGGTATCAGAATCACATCATAATTTTTAGTCATTTACAACAAATGAATGGCAGGTTATTCCCAGCGTACAAGACTTCAGTTTAGGAGCAGGTCTATGGAATTTGTTATGGTTGTAAACTGAAGTAAATGGGAAGTGCTTGATCTTTGAATTGGTACCTCACATAAAAAGTAAATTATGAGCATTCCTAAGCAGTGCGAATGCTAGCTCGCCTGTGTGTACTGTGGTAAACTATGCGATACATGTGTAGTCCTTGTAGGCCTTTGTTCTTGCACGTGTACAAATGCAAGGCTTACCTGAAAGAATCTAAGTCAAGAAAGGCCATACCAAAAGGTAATGAAGCCTGGAAGTACAAAAATAAGGCAGCGATTACCCTCAATGGCCATTTTGAGATATTTTAATGACACAAAAGCCCGAAGCTACTTAACCAGATGACACCAAACATAAAAAGTTACACATACAAAATGCTTGGAGGATATTGTAAAACTGCAAAGTCACTTGTAGATGGTGAACCGTACAAAGAAAAACAGGAAAAAGGCCCTTCATTTTTTATTCTAGTCTTCAGTGAGGTACATGGAGTTGGTCAGCTCTGAGGTCAAATGAGTTGAATCTGAAGAGTCTAGGGAGTTTAGAACCTATTTACTTCCAAGAAACCTCTTGGAAAACCAGCAGAATTGCACTTCAGACCCAGCATCATTCTAGAAAAGCTCAAGAGCTGAAAACGTACTGCTGTCAGTTTTTCAGAACTCAAAACACCAGCATGTTAATATGTTCAAGGCCTGTCTGCTCTGCTGTCCTTGACCCCCTGTGTTCTTCAAAATCCCCTGTGAGCTTGCGCAATGCCTTCATTTCTGACATTTTTTTGAAATGTGATAAATTACTTTGAAACGGTTGCAGGCCAGCGCACAGCTGCAAGACAACTAAGACGGGCAGGAGAAACGCATCGAGGTGCTCGCCTTTGCAGCGCTCAGAGTCACCAACACTTCTAGGTTCTAATTCTGTTCTTCTTCAGCTCCAAACATTTTTTAAACAGCAGGCGTCTTTCTTGGTGCTGTTTCTCCCCAGGCACAGGTTCACCTTCACTAAGACGCAGGTCAAAATGTGAATTCTTGTTAAACTTGTAATTCCACACTTCTTAATGCTCTACTCATTGTGGTTGCCGAGCAGACAAGCGAGAACATAGCTGCGCTGCCACTGGGGCTGCCCTTGATCAGCCCATCCCTGGCGGTTTTCTCTCCTTGTAGCTTTCTAGCGAACACGCTTTGGTATTCCAGCGCTTTCTTGTCTCTTGTGGTTTCCAGTGGCCCGTTATTTTACGTCAGAACGCGAGCATGGGGGTTTGCACTGTTAAGAGAATTTTCTTAGAGCCCCGTCAGGACTTTACCTGAGCTTGCCAGAACTTGTGAGCCCGAGCGCCCTTTCATTCTTCTCCTCTGCCACACAGCAAACTCCATTCGTGAGTTCCCATCTGCGTTGAATTCTGCTCTCATCGCCGCCGAGAATCTGCATCCTCGCGTCTTTGTCCGCGTTGAGCCGATGCCCCTTGTCCATAAGCAAAAATAAAGCGGCTGAACTGAAAAAGTGCCATCATACAGCAGAAGCAGCCCTACAACGACAGGCATTCCTGGCAACTCTTTAATCTCGGCAGTCCATTTCGGGCCAAGTAGAGCGCGTCTCTGAAAAACCGGAAAACATAACAAGGGTTTTAGCCAACCACAGATGGAACATGTATTCCAAACATCCCGCGCCCACAAGAAGGAGGCCTGCGGTTAGATAACTGTCAGACGCAGACAAACGCACGTCAGCTCGCCTCTCAGGTACACAACGCACTCCGGTCAGCAGATGGGAGAAACACAGAAACAAACACCACCCTTAATTTGCCGTCAGCGCACCAAAGGAAAATGCATGTCGGAAAAATCCGGCTGCAAGTCTTCCGTACAGCAGCGAGACTTACAGGGAGCAGCACATCTAGCAGACTGCGTAATAACAGCCAGGCCCTCCGTCACGGCACAGGGCAGCACGGCTATGGCTGCGAGCGCAGGGATGCGAGCTCAACACTGATCGGTGGAAAGCAGCCTCGCAGATGTAGTAGCTTTGCTCAGCATACTTAGGCATTTGTTTACTTATTTATCTCTTTATCATCTTCCTAACTTGCTAATATTTACGCCATGTGCACATTTGCAAAGCTTGTTGAGGGAAAAATTGGAAAAGGGACCGTTTCAGTCACGACTGTTTGAACCTCCCTGGTATTTACTGCTTTTGCCAGTCAGTGTGAAAACGCTTGTCCCACCTTTAGTGGATAACGTTGGAGAAAAGTCGATTTTCCGAAAACACCTTTGTAAGGTGAACTCCCGTAATTCAAAAAATGTTCTCATTGGTGTCAAAGCTAGGAATGTATTTGTGATCCTAGGCCCTAAATGAATGCCCGTTCATGCTAAAATATCACCCGGTCCCATTAAGATGGACACAAGGCCTTCAATAGTTCACAGCATAGGGACAGCATAACAATATGAGTTTCCCTGCAGTAATCTCTAAATCTCTACAGCTTAATCTCTGTTTGTTCTTTATACACGGCTTTGTTTTTCAAGATACGGATTTAAAAATTTGGCACTTCTCGTCCTATCTGAGGTTTTTGTGTAGTCAAGCACACGACTACACCGTAACCTCAGAACTACTAGTACACCCATTACTGAACATTTACATTAGCAAAGAGGAGTTAAGGATGCAGGTGAGTACAGAAGTAGCATCACAAATCCATAACCGTAAGGTGGCAGATAAGACTGCCCAGAAGCATTAAACAGGGAAGACAGATGGAAATGTACTTTCAACATTGTTATTCATAAAACTAATTGTTTAGTCTGTATGCACTGTAAGGCCAAAAGGATGTAGAACCCCTTTGAATGATCGAGCTGAGCTGTTTCAGCCACACCCGCGCAGCATACAAACGCATTGTAGACAGTTGCGTGCTTCCAGCTTTGTGGCCACAGTTTGGGGAAGAAGCTCCTTTCCTGCTCCAGCATGACTGCGGCCCTCTGATGCACAAAGCAAACTCCATAAACACACTATTTGCCCAGGTTGGTGTGGAAGAACTCGAATTGCTTGCACAGAGCCCTGACCTCAACCCCACTGAACCTCTTTGGGACAAAGTGGAACATTGACCCCAAGCCAGGTCTTCTTGCCCAACCTCGCTGATGCTCTTGTGGCCGAATGGGCACAAATTCCCAAAATGTGGTGAAAAGCCTTCCCAGAAGAGTGGAGAGCAAAGGGGGAACAACTACATATCAATGGGTTTGAAATGGGAGGTTCAACAAGCACATATGGGAGTGATGCTCAGGTGTCCACATACTTTTGGTTTAACTGTTTCCTATCTCAACTTATGTGTCTTTTTTGAGTCGTGTGTTTTTTGTGGTTGTCTGTTCAGCAAAATTACATCTCGCTCACCTTGTACAATAAACAACGGCAATAAAGTAAACCCTGAGCCTTGAACCTTACCATAAATTAACATGGTAAAAAAATTACGCAGCTGTGTAAAAAGGTAAATGGGTGGAAGGAGCTTTCCCTTTCAGAACTGCCGATTCCTTGTCAGCGTTCAAAAACGGCCTCAAAAGCATATCTCTTTCTGACCAATGTCCTCAAAGACGTATCCTTACCAAAAAACTGCAGCACATTAAGGGTGGCAATGGACTAAGTGACCACTTTGAGAATCAAAAGTCCATTTGTATGTCGCTGACATGCTATTGTTCACTGTGAGTTGGGCTGTTGCTTTGGAGAAGCGTCTACTAACTGAATGTAAATGTAAACCAGAGCAAGTAGCCTAACACTGTAAGTTATTTTGGAGAAAAGCGTCAGACAAATGAATAAAAGCAAATGAAGCCTAAAGTGTGTTGTACAGACAGAAGCTGCAATCCCTGTGAAAAGCAATGGCCAGCTGAGCTGCTTGAATGCTATTTTGCTATGTAAGTCAAACCAAGGGGTTTTTTGGCAAAAAAAACTGCACAACTAGGCTGCTCTAGAATAGTCTTGGCTATTCTTTCCACCTTGTTTTGGACACCTTCACATGGCTCCTTCCATTATAGTCCCAATGGGAGCAGGGCCTGTCAGAGTCGCCTCTGAAACTGCGCTCCCGGGTGTGTGGGGGTGCGGCGCTCATCGTGTTAGTTTGGCTTTTGAAGCGCAGCCCCCGCTCTGTCTCTCCCTGCGTATCCGACACCGTGCAGCCTCAGAGGCCGGGAACAGACGCGCTCCCAACAGCTGATCAACAGCCATGTCTTCAAAGTCCCTCCTGCTGCTGCTGTCACCGACGCTGCTTTTGCTACAGAGGCGCTGGGTCCCGGCAAACTCCCCGTCCCTTCTGCACGCAGCAAACTTCTGCACTAGACGGAAATGGGACACCCGCTAACAATGTTCATCTCCTCCGCACTCGGCGACAGATCAAACACGAGAAAGTTGAGGGCAGAACGGCAGCTCCTCAGCACTGTTATGGCAAACTTTCTGAGGGGAACTTCTTTCTCCCGTGGTTCTGTGTGCTGCGGAGGTTGGAGGCTCAGACTGCAAGCACAGCTTTCACACTGTTTTACCCTGCAGGGAGGCTTCTCTGTTCCTCCAGCAGCCCCCCCCCCACACACACACTCCCCAAATGTGCCTTTAGGACCTTAGTGACATGCAAGACATCACAAGTCTCAGGCCCCATAATGCATTTCTGCTTCTCTTCAAAGCCTCAAAGTGCTGTGTCTCAACCCCATTGTTTACTCTGGGATGAACTGACCTGCTGTCTCTCTTCGGAGAAAAGCATCAGCTACAGGGATAAATGCAAATATAAAGAACCGCAAGTGTAATAAAGTTTATGTAAACTTCTTTTTTTATTTTTGGCAGTTCGATTTTACGGGCTGTTTGGCTCGGTTACCTGTTTGGAAAGACACAGGCTATGAATAAGAGCATTTCGCTGAAATTGGCATGGCCTGAACTTGTTTATCTGCTTCGGAGAGTGCTGGCAGGAGCTTTACATTGCATCCAGAATCTTGAAATAAAATACGAATCATAGCAATTGTATTTCGCTTTGAAATGCCAAAAGAGACTGCGGCGACACGTGGTTACCAATGAACAATGGAGAGTGGAAAAATATTCCCCAAGCAATGCATTTGCAGTTGGAAAGCATCGTACAGGTTTGTTAAAGCTTGCCGTTAAAGTAAACATGTTCAAACACGGACATGGCAGGACGCCTTTGTATTTATATTTATACTTTATATTTTAATTTTGACACATGGGAGAAGAGAAGAGGCCCATTAAAATGAATTACAAGTACGGAAACAAAATGCTTTGTGGCATCCCTGGCAGATACGGTCGGTCCCAGCTGCAGGATTATCCACACGCCGACCGTGGCGGAGACAGCGGGGGGTCTGATCAATGCACCGCGCCCCATACGAGGAGGTTAACGCTCGCTTGGCGCTTCGCATGCAGTGCCCAGAAGCCCTTCCCCTTGCCGGATGGCCATCAGACAAAAAACAAGGCTGCACGCTACACATAAGCTGGAAAATAGCTGTATTATGAATCATGCAGGTAGAGATGTTGATGGAAAATGTGTACATAAGACCATATTTACTTTGTTTTCATTAAATCACCGAGTGACAGCCAAAAGGGAGCCGAATTTAAAAGCGTACACTCGGCGTCTACCCACAATGACAGGGTGGTTTTCTGGACCCTGCGCAGGACTGGTATTAAATTGTGCATAAACACACAGCTACTGAGATGCAAGGCGTGCTGCTTAATGTACGCGCAAGGACGAACTCGTGCTCGGCATCAGTGATACTAAACGCGAAAGGAAAAAATCCTCATCCAAGTGGTACGGAAAGGAATGAAAAGAGCGGCGGTTCTGGCACTTTTGCACTACTTCCAGCACACGCGTGATACAGCCCAACATACATTAGGACATATAGCATCTCATACTTAAATTACATTTTACAGAACAAAGAGGGTGAGTTCAGTCCTAACTATAGCCAGTGAGTTTTGGCAGCTACAAGTGCATGACAAACAGGCAGATACATATATACATGCTGCTTTACTGTTTGTGTAAACAGTACATATTGATCTGCTTCTGGTTACGTTGGGCTGTAAGTGTCTGTCAGATGTATGAATGGAAAATTAGAAGTAGCGCTGAACACCGAACATATTACTGGGAAGCCAAAGAAACAGAGAAACATCTGTCACACTGTATGTGGCTTGGATATACATACCTGGGCAGTTACTGTCATGTGATTTAGGATTTCATCCCTCCAGCACCTGTGAATGATATGTATGACAGGTATGCTGAGGCAGAATAGCCAAAAAAACCCATATAGCCTGATGTATTTATGCACCACCATCAAGCAAATTCTTCAATGCGTGTTTAAAATGTCGGTCTTTTTAAGCGGCCACTTTGTTGTCGTACACCCTTTTGTGTTTTAACCTCTCTTCTTCGACTGTCACACAAGTAAGTGCAGCAGTTTGCTAAAAGTCCAAAAAGTCAGTTCATAGTCATGTCCTAAAAGCAGCAATTCACTTCACTGAATTCACTGAACAGAAGTGCTTTGCAGAGAATTGATCCAGTGTCCCCCCAGCAAACCATTCTAGGGACTCCTGATGACAATGTGCTAATCTTGTGATTCTTCCTTTTGTTGAAGATATCCCTGAAAGAACGGGAAGAATCTGCACGAAACACTTTGATGTATGGGGCTGTGAAAAAATGTTTACCCTTTTCCGAACTTTCTCGCAGCCACCACAATTGATCAGATCTTTTCTCATTTCTGCTAGTGCACAAAAGGAACCCGAGAGAGGAAATTATTATTTATTGTATAATGATAATTTCCATATTATTTTATGGCTTTTCCTTGATGTGGAAGACAATGAAATGTACAGAGTTGTGAAAAAGTAAATGCCTCTTCAGTTTATTTGGTTTTAAGGCGGTAATTTGAGGTTGTTGTTTGAAAACAGTCAGGCCTGAGTTGGGAAAGAAAGGGTCCGGTTAAAGTCTCACTAGCAAAAGTTAAATTGGCAAAACAGAGATTAACAGCGACACATCATGGTAAGCTCAAAGGACCTTTCTGAAGAATCTTGGAGAAACATTGCTGAAGCCTATCAGCCTGAACAGGATTACAGAGCCATCTCTAGAGTTCCGAACCTCAACTAAACCACAGTCAGCACCACGCTTTCCAAATCGAGAACGTTTTGATAGTAAGGTATCTACTTAGCTGCCCTGCCAAAATCTTTCAATGACCAAAACATAAACTCATGAACATTCTCAAAAAGAGCCCTCATATAGTATTCAGGGAATTTTAAAACACAATAACAGCGACATGTCTTCTCTTCAGGTTTCCTTCATATACTGCTAGAACTGACAAAATGTGACGAAATTTAAAAAGATGCAAAAAACAAGATGTGTCTATTAAGCAAGCTAATAGACACTTTGTGGTTACACTTGTTTGACGTTCATGTTGCCATCATTGTCGTTTTGTTCTCTATGTGGAATTGTGCACAGAAATAGAGGGAAACTCAAGCAGAATAACAAGCTGACCAATGTCCCCTCTCCTCCGCCACAGGTCCCTTGCCCTCGGGCAGCAGTACTCATCACTGGGCTCGCAGCCCATCTTGTGCAGCACCATTCCTGGTCTGGTGCCCAAGCAGCTGCGTTTCTGCCGCAACTACATCGAAATCATGCCCAGCGTTGCCGAGGGTGTCAAGCTGGGCATCCAGGAGTGCCAGCACCAGTTCAGGGGCCGCCGCTGGAACTGCACCACTATTGAGGACAACCTAGCCATTTTCGGGCCCGTTTTGGACAAGGGTATGACACACACCTACGGTGGAAGTCTGTGGATCGCAAGCCTGGCCCTGGAAGGCTGCAGAATGTACAGGTTTTATAGCTTTTTTAAACTAACATACTTTAAACTAAGGTAGAAAAAATGAATTAAGCAAAATATGGCAATAATTAATTCAGCGGAGTCCTTAAGCGCATTAGACAGACCAAAATCCATGTTGTACTGTGGCCCTCCAGGTCCAGCAAACCAATTCTCAGACTTCCTTCAGTGCAACACTCTATGGGGCAGCAGCTAATGTAGTGCTCAGAGCCATTCTGTAGCAATCCAGTATCCCAGGTTTGAATCCCTTCCATGCGCTAGCACTGCTTCTCAAGGTACTGACCCTGAATTGACACAGTAAAAATTAAACAGAGTATAAACAGGTAAGGTAAGTACCTTAACACTGTATGTTGCTTTGGAGAAAAGTGTCACAAATGAAGAAAGGTAAAAGTAATTAAGAAAGCGGCGGACGTGAGGCACGAGCGCCGTAACCGATGAGGTCAAAGCTCGTGTGTTAAAATCGAGGAAATATCTAAAAATTGCAAAATTCTGCATGCATGTTGTGGCTGCATATTTGCAGATTCTGCAATGACAAACTGTATTAGATGATCCATTGGGATCAACCACTTCCTCACTGCTTGGTAGTGGTGGTCCAGACCCTGTCCAAGAAGAAGAGGGAGAAAGGCAGTTTACTCTTCAGGTACTTAGTGACTTCAGGGCAGACACAGACACACACATAGACAGACAATCTGTCTGTTGTTGTCCTGTGGCAAAAATCCCGATCACCTGCTCACACACCGAGCTGCATTGAAAGCCGAGTACCATCCAGGAATCATGCAGCAGAATAGAGCAAAAAAACAGAGCATGAGATGATGAGAGGAAACATATCCCGCGATGGTTAGTTGCTTAAGCGTCCATACTCTGTAACCAATACTTTAGAAGCACTTTTTGCTTTGTGATCATGATTTTACATAAGGATGATGTCGAACATGTGGGTCTTACACCTGGATTTAAAGGTGTCGAGAGCAGCTGCGGTGTTCTGAACTTGGTTTCGACTTAGATTGTCTTTCCATGTCTAAAATACGAGACAGGATGCTTAATGAAAAAAAGGCCAAACCTTTTATGGTTCAGGACGCGTTCATATTTCACACTGAACTCTTTCTTTTGGACCAGCAGACAGCAAGTAACGTAGGAAATGAAGGGACACTGAGGGTTTGGGGACAGTAAGTAAACCGACAGACAGCACTATGACAGCTAACAGATTAACCAAACTTTTGCTTAGAAACTGGTGTCCATAATACTCGTGGGGACACCGAAATCAACGTACCTGTACAGCGTGAAGACCAGCAGAACCTGACCAATCCCTCAACAATGTCTTGGTCCTTGTGCTCCAAACACATTTGTCAACGACTTCTTTTTTATTCGTTCTCTGGGTTCCCGGTGCATTTCGAAAGAAATCCGAAACACCTTTTCGAGACGTTTCAAAGCAGACCCCGGTCCAGGTTAACCTGGCACCGCGCGATACCTCGGGTTGTCGCCGGACGGCGACGCCGCAGACCACATCCAGCCCCGGGGGCAACTCTGCGGCCCATTCATAAAGCGGAGCGGCCGCGACCAGCTCGCTATGAGACAATTGTCATTTCTGTGGGTGCTTGTTAATGGCCGGCTCTTGTTAATCGGCCACAGTGTAAACACAGGGACGACTGAGAAACGCGGACAAAAGCCGAAGGGAAGGGGTTTCGGTGGGGGGGTCGCGGCAAAAACAGGGGGCTGAATTAATGAGCTCAGTCGATCTAAATGTTTAATGATAAAAAGGCCCGATTTTGCGTCCCGATTGGAAATTAATTAGCCTCCGTGTCAGCCAAGAGCGCGGCAGGAACAGGCGCTGTGAACTGCTGCTGTTCGACAACAGAATGATAAAGGAGAGGGAGGCCAAATGCGATTAGGGGCTGATAGAAAAGGTCCGGGGGACTGAGCGCAACCCCTACTGTGCGCGAAGACTAGCTTGAGCCATCTAACCGCGGTGGAGAGAGCCCCGCTCCCACGGACGCCCCATTCACACGCCCTTTTGACTCTGACATGAAAACAGGCTGAAAGGGAGTCTCCCAGCATTCCCCCCTCCGGCCCGGAATGAGGCGGAAGGCAGGGGGTGCCGGAGAGGGGGAGTGGGTGGGGGGCCATGATGGCGGCCGATGGAAAGAAGGGTGTGTGTGCGGGGGGGTGCCAGCTCCGGGCAGCGCTGGGCGATGGGGGCGCACGTCCCCCGGTCCCTTTGTGTGGGTAACACAGTGTGACAACAGGCAAACAAAGGCAGATTCATGCGCCCAGCAGGTAGCAGGAGCTGCTCTCACCTCGGCTGACAGCCAGCCCTCCCCGGGACCCGAGGCACACCGGCCTGGGCTGGGAATGGCCTCCCGGGGCCATCCAGGGGGAGCGTTAGCTCAGCACCCCGCAAGCGGGCCTGCCCAGCTAGGCTAACACACTAAGAGCTGGCAGCAGTCGCAGCAGAATGCTCAGTATTGTTAAGGCTTTCAGTGTAGCGCGGTAAGAAGAGACAGAGCGGAGGTACAGCAGCTGTAGCTCACGAGAGCCTCCTTACAGCACTCTGTTTGAGCAGCACCAGCAGGCTGAACCAGATGCGGCTTAACTTTTGGGCTTTTAAAGTGTACTTTATCCCAACAGGATAAAGTGTTCTCCTCTTACACTTCCCGGTGGTATATTTACCGTAGTAGTCAGAGATAGTGGTGTTTCTTTTAGATATTTTGCATGCCTTACTGCTTTGTACCTTCATTATTACTTGTTTAGGAGTTTAACAGGGGGGCAGCAGGTGCTGAATTGGTTGAGGTGCTGCCTTATACTTAAAGGAGCCAGGTTTGGATCCCAACCCATGCTGCAGTAGCCTCAATCGAAGCTCTTCTCCTGAATTAATATTGGAAAATTTACCCAGGTGTTTATATGGGAAAATCCTTACAGGTAATTTAACATTGCAAGTGACTTTGTGCTCAGCACTGGGCTCTGAACTGGAGCACAGCTGAGAGTCAGAGATCAGTTTGCCTTTACAGTCATTCTGCTGACATTATTTTCCAAAGTGACCCACAGTGTTTAGCTACTTACAGTGATTTGTTCATTTATACAGCTGGGTAATTTTACTGCCTTCATTCGGAGTAAGGATGTTGGCCAAGGGCACTAGAGCAGGAGCTGGGAGTTGAGCACGAGCCCTTCAACCTCAAGGCAGCAGCTCTATCCGCAACTCCACCTGCTGCCCCACAGTAACTCCGTAAGGTCCTTGATGTAGCACAGTCAGAAGTGCTTGGGTTTAGATTCAAGCACTTTGGGGTTAAGCAGGTCGAGACTGTGGTGAGATTATAGTGTAGTTCTGGGGTTGATGGGTCTACTATTGGCGAGTCTGTCTCAATTCCAGTGGGATGTCAGAAACATGCGGTCACATCTGCGCATGGCGGTCATGAAACTGTGAAACAGTTGTGTCAGGTTACATAATAAGCTGCCCCAGCACCACCTCGCACTGCTGCTCAAGCGCCTGCCTTCAGAAAGCTGACACACACACTGTCACCACTAGGCTTTACAAGTGGCCCCCGGGGGTGTGGGAGACAAGGGGAGGGGGCACATTCCTGAAAGAGCCTCTCACTGTCCAATGCTGGGGGACACAAGAGCACTGCAATGGCAGGAAGGGGGAGCTGTGAGGTCAGCGAGAAAATGGTACAATTTACTGGAATTTGGTATAACAAAAGCTATTTTTCTGTTATATTAAAAGGAGAAAACTATGTTCCAGAAGGACCAGGGAATCCATTCTGCAGTTGTTTATTCAATAATGAAATTAAAGCAAAAATTTAATTGAAAAGAAATAAAATAATTTACTGTAATGAACTGTTATGAGAGACAAGAATTGACTTTGAGTTGGGGTGGGTATCTCCCCTCCTTTATTCTTTTAATCGCTTCCATCTTCACTTCTATTGTATGTGTTTTTACCCTTCTCACCATACTGTATTTTCCTTTCCAATTTTTTGCAGGCTTTTGTATCATTTTTGGCTCCATTTTACTGGAATACCCTTTACTTGAAATTAAAATTCTCTGCACAAACACATTGAGAAAAGTGACCATGAGAACATGAGGAAAGTATAAGGATACAAGCATAGCATGTTCCTTACAGGTTGCAGTACTTTACAGTAATATGTGGTACATATGTGTAAAGGGGGAATGACAGAGTGGAGAATAAAATGAGAGAAGTTGCAGCTGTGCAGTTGTACATCCACAAGGCTGGAGCTGTATGTCATTTACCACCATAATTAACCACAACATAACATGATGTAACACAAGTCAACAGGAAGAAGTTGATGGTACACTAGCACCAAGTACAGACCATCACTGCACTTCTCGTTCACTTCCAGGAACCATGACTTTCTTTACTTTTTTTGGGTAGGCTTTGAATGAATTTTGTCACATTGATTTTTCATTCTGGAAATCAAAAACCAGGTATGAAGAGTCATTATATTCAATTTTTATATGAGGAGAACATGTAAATTGAGGGGTGCCTGTATTTGGTTTGTTCTGGAAGCAGCTGGAACTGTTAATAAACCACTTGGAAGAATACGTGTCTTCATGCAGTGCCACCATGTCCAGCCACCACCATTTGAACCCCGCTTGTATATTGGTGTACGCTGGTGCTTGTTGTTTCTAGGGCAAAGTAGAGGTTCGTGGACTAAATTTAGTCAGAAAACTGCCAGACTGACACCCCCGAGGCACAAAACCTTTCAAGTTTGAGGCACCATCTGTGTATCTTCGTGGCAAAGATCTGATTCAAGCGTCTGATAGAAACCACAGTGCAAAATAAAAAACCCAGCGAGGAAGTAAAATGTAATTCAAAAAATGTATTGTACTTAATAATAAGCTTTTTGAAACAGGCGTATGTTTTCTTAAGCAGATCAAATGGGTCCTTGTTAGATGCAGCCTAAACGTACTTAGTGAGGCAGACACATCACAGCCCGGGAATCAGACACACATTATAAACCCAGATTGATTATTTAAAGCAAAGGCAAAAAGTGTATCGTGCAGCTAGTAAAACTTCAGCTTTGTAACGGATTTAAATCTAATTCCTGTCTATTTTGTTGTGTATGATCATAAACTCATAATCACGTGTCCAGTTTTTACTATTTGACACCCAGTTCAGGTTCAGTGTGGTTTTTGGTGATGGTGTGTAGCAGCTAAGGATGTCAAACCCATCTTGTGTATACACAGTATTTCAGTGCACTTGCTTATTTATTTAATGAAATTATTTAAATGTTTAACCAGCTTGTAAATGCAATAACTGTGACATTTTTGCTGTGTATTCAGTAAATGCATCTTAAAGGAACAGCACAAATGACAATATGCTAAGGTGGAAGAGCCGCTCACAGAGTGGTGATTTCCAAACACTTTTACTGTTCTCCTCAACATTTTTCCCACGTGTGTGCGCGCATGTGTGCGTTTGTCTAGCCACCAGGGAGTCTGCTTTCGTGCACGCCATTGCCTCTGCTGGCGTTGCCTTCGCCGTGACCCGCTCCTGCGCCGAGGGAACGTCTACCATGTGTGGCTGTGACTCACACCACAAGGGCCCACCCGGTGAGGGCTGGAAGTGGGGCGGCTGCAGTGAGGATGCCGAGTTCGGGGTCCTGGTATCCCGCGAGTTTGCCGACGCCCGGGAGAACCGGCCAGACGCACGCTCTGCCATGAACCGGCACAACAACGAAGCAGGACGAACGGTAAAGAAAGCCAAGCTGCCCAAAATCACACAGGCCCACTGCCTTCACCTGCCATGATCAGTTAGTCCTTCACCTTCTTCACACAAGTTTTACATAAACAGGTGCCTTCATTCCAGCAACAGCCAACAGATTTTTCACATTTTTATACTTCCTGTTCGTATGTTGCTGCTTGGGAATAAATGAAGTACCTCATGAATACTGTATACATGTGCAGTATATTATACACTACATACATTATACACTTTCCTTTAACACTCCAGTTAATCTTAATCCCCAGCAAGAACTTTTAGGAATAAACAGACAGGTAGACATGATAGGTGCAAGGTGGAACCGTCGGGGAAACGGTCTGGAGTCACCTCAGTATATAAAGGTGACAGGAAGACTTGCACTTTTCCCATTTTGCCAACAGATTTTAAAATTAATATTAGACTCCTTATCGAAAAAACTTTCTAACCTCTATAAAATGCATACAACTAAAAATGTTCTATTCTGAGGACTATTACAAAGTACACCTGAGTGCTGTAGTTAAATACTCGTAGCACATTTAGCACCTTGTGTCGTGAAGACCACCGCACTCCTTCACCTCTGGCTGCTGGTCCAACATCAAAAATATAGCAGTTGTCATTTTTGGCTCCAGTGGGGTGGGAAGATGGATAGGGACAAATGGAGCTCATACTACTCCATTGGGGGCAAAACAGGGAACCTCCAGACTTTTGATTTTGGACCACCAAACAACCAGAGGTGATGGAGCACTGAGCTGGGGTGCAGGCGGTGATCAGGTCCCATAGTGGCTGGGTTGCCTTTGACCACCTCGTAGGGCGTAACCAGGTTGAACTTGAGCTCATTCCATCGTACTGGGGACACAAGGAGGTCAAACAGGTAGCCAGAAGCAGAGGAGAACAGCAGCCACACTCCAGTGGTAACAATAATGATAGCGATGGTTTAGATCCCGCTTTCATTTTAACATCTGCTTCGACCTGTCGTTGATTTGGAGACCCACTGATCGGTACCACCACAGTCCTCCATGTTTTCACACCTGTTGTAATGGCATTCGTCTCTATCTCGACAGACCATCCTTGACCACATGCACCTTCGCTGCAAATGCCACGGCCTGTCAGGCAGCTGCGAGGTAAAGACGTGCTGGTGGGCACAGCCAGACTTCCGCATGCTGGGTGACTACCTGAAGGACAAGTATGACAGCGCCTCGGAAATGGTGGTAGAGAAGCACCGTGAGTCGAGGGGATGGGTGGAGACGCTCCGTGCCAAGTACGCCTTCTTCAAGCACCCCACCGAGCGTGACCTGGTCTATTACGAGGGCTCGCCCAATTTCTGTGAGCCTAACCCTGAGACTGGGTCATTCGGCACGCGTGACCGCGCCTGCAACGTGTCGTCACACGGCATCGAGGGCTGCGACCTGCTGTGCTGTGGGCGCGGCCACAATACCCGGACCGAGAAGCGCAAGGAGAAGTGCCACTGCATCTTTCACTGGTGCTGCTACGTCAGCTGTCAGGAGTGCGTGCGTGTGTACGACGTGCACACGTGCAAGTGAGGGCCGAGAGGACGCCAACTGCATGCGCGCGCGCGCGCACACACACACACACACACAAACACGCAACACCCGCATGCATACACGCAGAGAACAAACCGCACTTCTATGACTGGAACTTGTACTTTTCCTCTAAATGTCCAGTGTAAAAGTGAGGAGTTCCTCACTGCTTGTGTACAGGAACCACAAACCCAATGCAGCGCCTTTTTGGCCAAGTTACTCCCTCGACGTCCCCGGTAGAAACAGGTTCTCACATTTATTTATTTCTCATTTGAGTTCCTGGAGGGTTTTTGCAGTATGCAGGAATTTCTTTGTGCCTCGGAAACCACTACCTTCCTTTACGTGTCAGCCAGGACCGGAGATGCCTGGATGATGATGATGATGATGATCATGAATGGTGGTGGTGGTGATGATGTGCGCTTCATCCCAGCGATGTGCTGCTCAACTACTGAAAGCACCGTGAAAGCACCCTGCCGTTAGCTGGCGTACAGTAATGCACGCACATGTTGTCGAGCTGCTCTTTTCCAGTCCCAAACACTGGACTGCTACAGTCCTTCTGGAAGGCTAACACACAGCACGCTGTTAATGTTTTTTTTTTTTTTTGTTTTAAACATTACAATTGTTTTGAAAGCAGAAGTGTGCAGGACAGAGTTTACCTACGGTAACATTTTTTTTTTTTACTAAAAACAGACAAAGCATGATTCTCCTTCTTACAAACCTGCCTGTTGCGAGTTCAGTAAAGTTAGACAAAATACAACCATGCTAAAAATACGACAGCCTGTACTAATAAAAGATTAGGAAAGATGGATTATTATTCTGAAAATAAGACGCTGAACCTCCTCTTTTAAGAAGAAAGTACCATAAAACCTCCTTGATTTGTTTTCCTTCAAATAGGGGTCAGAATTACACCCATAAGCCAGTTTGCAGCCTTAATGGCTACAAAAAGGGTCACATAACTGAACTGAGATTTACATCTACATGAAACCCTGTGAAATTTGCACTTACAACAGTAGAGATGAAAGTAATGACGCTAATAAGAAGTACTGTTATATTTTTGTCCTCTAACCCACTTAAAGTTTTGTTTCATCAACTTCTTCAGACTACTGTGAATGCCTGTGCTCCCCTCCGCATGTCTCTGTCAAGCAAAAAAAAAAAAAAAAAAAAAAAAAAAAAGACATGGAAACTTGTAAAGCAGAGTGGAAAACAGCCCTGGGGTAAAACTATGAATATTTGGATGTGTAGATGAGCCATAGCAGGGCTTCAAAATTAGACAGCTTAACTCCGAATCCTGCTGTCACAAGCAGTCTACAAACAGAGGGAGTTGTTCTCAGGGTGAATGCAGAAAATGAGTCAGGCTGTGTGTGTGTGTGAGTGTGAGAGAGAGAGAGAGAGAGAGATGGCTGACAGCAACTGGGATACTGGGGGCATGGAGCAGGGCGACTCGTTTTTGGGAAACATCAAAAAGTTGCAGAGGGTTTCCACATGACGTGTTTAAGCAGGCCAGTGTGGTTGCTAGCAAACATATTTAACAACAAATAAACAAGTTACCGCTTAGAATAGACATCTATCTCTGCGACATAGCCTAGCATCTCCATCAACTTCTAAAAAACCTTCTTTGACAGTTTTCTTCCTTCTGTTCTCTTTGTCTTTCGCTATATCCAAAGTTTTGTACAAAGTTTTTAAAGTTAATAAGTCCCTTTTTATTTTATAATCTGAAAATGCTATGTTTTTATAAATATTATTTATTATACAATGTATATATCTGTATGACTGAACTAAGATTATATATTTGAAGAAAAATCCCTGTCTCATGCTTTTGCTTCCGAACGTGAAACGTGATCTTGAAGTGGTGGAAGGAATCATGGGAATTGTACGTAGATACCAGGCTTGGCCAAGGCAACAGATTCAGCTTCAGGTCTCTCTAAAACACTGTCGTGTACACAATATGATCACCCAAGACCATGAGGACACCTCACACTTGGGCATACATTACCACCTTCCAGTCTTCGGGAATTTTTTGGAAGTAGTCTTGGAGATTTCGCTATAATGTACACAATTGTCATGCAGAAGAAAGTGAGAAAACTGGAGTAAGACACATGCAGTGCATTTGACGAAAATAATGAGGATATTGACACTATGTGACGCTGTTCCAACCACAGGATGCCCACTGATCCTACGTCAAAGACAAAGCAGGAAAAACCTTCAAAATCCTTTACTTTAAGAACTTTACATGGGCCTGCTTCTTGCTCTGCTGCTTGCTACCCCGGCAGATGTTTTGCAAGGTGGGGTCTAAGTCTCTAAACTGGGAAGACATGCCAGCATGACCTTGAAAACTGCCATCCCAGATATGGAGCGTGTAGTCCAATAACACACAACATACAACCGCACACAGCTACAAGCAAAAGCAGGTGATGTCACTGTCTGTTTTTATTTCAATGTCACAATGAGTGCTGCCATGTACAACTTCTCAAAACAGAGCTTTGGTTAAATAACTATGTTTACAGTGCAATAAAAATGTACCACCGATAGACAAACTGGCTTTATGTTACGCAGAAAATACACGCGATTGTCGTGCAGGCACTGCTTGTCCTTACAACCAACCACTGGTCTGCATCTGCACATGCGCACAAAACAAAGGGAATCATACAGGTGGAAGACCTGCCTGGAGCTTTGCGGTTACAAAACTACGCCTAAATATATTCAATCATGAGCATAAGTAAAATTCAAGGTGTTGGGGCACCTTGCGGATTTTTCTTCCAGGTTGGTGTTTGGACTCAACATTTGTTCAACTCCAAGGCGGTTAAATTGGCAGAACACGGGATTGCAATGCAGGCAAAATAAATGGCAAATAAATGCTAAAATGTCCAAACTGATGTAGGGTCACCCTCCTCATCGACACCTCCAGCATACAGTTGACAAAGGTGAACCAGGGTTCATGGTAAGCAGACACCAAGAGGCTGAGTGGCAGCTACAAACAGATGGTTGGCGTGTCCCTTCTGCCACACGTCGGTCTCTCACAGTACAAAATAACCAGAACTACCCAGCCAAACCCAAGCCCCCAACCAAGAGAAACGGAAAATGGACACAACCAGAACAAATCCAAGGGGTAGGACCAGGTGAAATGTAGCAGATTGCAGCACCGGGTAACAACAGGTACCCAAGAGCCAGTGTGCTCCATGGTGCTGTGCCAGAGGGAGCAGCAGAGTTGGTACGGAGTCTGAACTCTTGTCCCAGGGAGGTCAGGACCGCCCACTTGATAGCCATTCTTGTTGATCCGCTGTGACAGGTTGTACAAAACGGAGCAGTCTTCCACATTGTCATTCTGGTAGAGGACAGCCCCCAAAACCCAATCCAAGACATTAGTTTGTGGCACAAAAGGGAGAGTAAAACCAGGACAGGTCCACTCCAGAGGGCTTCTTTAACAGCCTGGAAAACAGTCTGGCACTGCTCTGACCACTGGACCGGATCACAGGTCCATTCTCAAGTGGGGTCCGAAAGGGGGGGCAAGTTAGTTGTGAAAAAATGTGCAATAAATTATTTATCAATTATCCTGCTGCAAAACGGAAGTTATATGCTTTTTGGCCAATAGGAAAGGCAGACATGGCTACTGGTATCTGGATTTGTGCAGCTGCTGGATATACCTCGCCTCTGCCCAAGAGGATATCAATCTGTTCTCCTAATCATACACTTCACCTTAAGTCCAGACCCTCTCTACAACTCCAGGGCAGCTGGGAGGAAAACCAAATGTGTCCCCAGCCATTCCTGTAGGTGCTAATATTATAATTATTCTGTAGAGCAGACTGCACGAAGATGCTGGATCTTGTCCATTCGCTACCAAAACATGGTAGAGCAACTCGAAGTTCAGACTGTAGAGACAAACTAATGCAAACTAAAGGTAGACCAGAAGGCTGAGATCTAGCTGGACTTTTGGAGTCAGCAGCCTGTGGTCGAATAGTGACAAACAACAACAGGAATACGAAAGCAGTGAAAGACCTCATCCACTCCAGGTATTGGGGATGCGTTGCATTTTGGAATGTCCTCAATTTCCTCTGACAGACACACACACACACACACACACACACACACAAACTATACCATTCACTTAGCAATCCAGCTATTGTGCTACCAAAATCCCATTCCTTATTCACAAGCTTTAGTCTGTACAGGAGGAGGACAGGCAGTTTCAGACAAACACAGGCGTTTCTTTCCAGGGGATGGAGGTCCAGGAGGAAGTAAACCTGGCTGAGAGTAGGTCAGAAGGGGGAGGGGACAAGGAAGGATCCAGAGCTACAGCAGAAAGAGCTTGCTTGGGCTTGGTCAGAAGGTGTGATCCCGAGTCTGCTATAAAAACCATGTGATTTTCCACCAACTGGGCTGCCTCTGTTAGAGATGCTGGCTTATTACATGACAGCCAGTGGGATGCTCTTTTCATGCCGCAGCAATCAGCTCCAGAATATTCTCCAGGGGACAAGTCTCTCTCTGCAGCCACCATTTGCAGAAGTCATGCACTTGCAGAGGATCTGCAGCTTTTCTCCGGTAGCACCGCGCACCAATTCCATTCTCTCCATGATCGCTGTAGTCAGCTCTGGCGTCTGCACCCATCTAGTTGCTGCGAAAGCGTCTCCTGTCATTAACGCTGCCTGTTGGAGTTGTGTCTTTATATTTTTAAGAATGAACCCTTATAGGTCAAAACAAACCGCAGTTGATCACTTAACAACTGCAAACTATAAGCAGACAGTTAAATGTAGTATACATTACACAAAACACTACAGAGCAAGTGATAAGTGAATATCCAAATATACAGATAAATTAACCATACACAACACAAAGTGTATACTTTACCCATAACCCATGAGCATATTTATATTCATAAGCTTTTTATGCAATTATATACATACAATCTGCAGCAAAGTTGCAAGATTAAAATGATGGAACACAGGCAATAACGGTCTTCAGAAACTGAATTTATACAAAGAATACAACATAGCTCTTCTTAGTTACAACTGGCCACAACCTGCTTCGTATATCAGTCCAAAGGATCACCACTGCCATTAATAAGAATTTCTGAGCAAGAAGTAATGGTGAGCAACCAGAAACAGGGCCACGGACTGATTCAGGAGGCCACATCCCACCCATTTTCCCATTCTCTCAGCATGTAGAGAACATGAATAATAAAACTGCATGTATAGTATCCTTCCTGCAGTCATCATCTCTCCATATCTGTGTTGCCCATCTGGATGACTCACTCTGTACTTGTAGATGCTTTATCTCTGCAGTAAGGAAGAGAAGTCAGACAACTTAGAAAAGCTAACAGCCTTTTTGGCATTGTGAGGTGTCTCATACATGATGGAGAAATGGATGCCATGGCCATCTAGTGTAATAATGTCCTCCCCATCACTCTGACGACTAACAATGGCTATCCCGCTTCTCACAGTAAGACACGTGAGTGGAGAAATATGAAGGACTGCAATCTCAGTCATCAGAGCCAGGATAACCATTGCCAACCAAAGACCTCATCTCATGGGCCACAGTCACAGGTTTGGCCTCTTTCATAGGCCTGGCACAGCTTAGTGGAAAGCACAGGTACATTTATTATGGCTTGATATTATGACTCTTACCATGAGCTGTCCAGCCTGCTGGCCAGAAAACCAGTGAAAGTGCCTAAATGTGGGAACGACCAGGAGAATCCAACCTGAGGGAGAGCAAAACAATTACGAAGGAATCAAAGTGAAACAGATAAGAAAGAAATGAACATGGGACAAATGTTAATCGGTGTATTAATGTCAAAAAGAAAGAGTTAATAAGAAGGCTTAGATTCTATACAAATGAGCATGTTTGTGCAAGTCCTTCTCAACCTTACGCATTCAATGCAGCAAACAGGTGAGAACATATTAACTGATATTTCTTATCTTATGCTTCATAGAATCAGAGACTAAAGCTCCACTGTATCACGAATCAATAATCTCCATCTATATTATACATGCTATAAAAGTATAAGCAACTCATGCAAAACAAATGCTAAAGTATATATCTTTTATAACCTTTTCAGACTATATTCTTGTTTTTATAGGGATACAAACGTGCTTTTTGTTTTTTTTAGATGGAGTCAGATGATAAAGTTTTCTTTTTAATGTGCAACTGATTTTCATCATTAGGAACAATTTAGGTGTTCTGCCCAGGCAAAGAACTGTCAGCAGTCAAGCTTCTGTATTACCGAAGCCTGTAATAAATGTACCACTTTCAGGTATACCGGATCGTTACATCAATATCTGATGAAGAATTCTTATTTCAACAATAAAACTCAAAGTGTACCTAACTGAACTCATTTTAGACAAAACATGGAGACAAAACATGATCTCAGGCAAAAGGAACAAAGGTTTTACTTTATGAACAAATACAAATTAACACAGCTGTATTAAATAGGGTTTAGTAGTGTAAAAAAAACATATGATCTACAGTGCAATTACACCCATTCATCTCTTAGCAGACAGAATATCAGAATCATGATTTAATTCACAATGCTTATACAGCTCACAATTTGCAGGTATTCTGCCACTTAGCAGACAAATTATCAACTACAGCAGGAAAGTTGTGTATAACAAATGCGAGCACCTGGTGAATTTTGCAGAGGAATAAATACATGCATGAGCTAAGCAAACAGTGAGTGAGCAGGGGAGGGCAGCAACACAGGACATTTATTCAGCTTTGTTGGGGTGGGTAGCAACATTTCAGAGCAACTGTACATCTGTGTAGCTTTTGGTATCAATAATTTTTAACTGAATAAATGTAGTTTCATTTTGTTGCATTTTTGGCACTTGTGTTTCAACTTCTCTTAATCAAGTCACTATTATTAAAAACCACGAGACAAATTTTTTAAAGCAACAGCTCATTTGCTCTAGAACTGTGTTTGGTTACTCACTCTACCCCTACTGAGCTACTCGTGACATCCTTGTTCGGTTTTTCTTCTGTACCAGTGTTTTCACCTTGTCAATACGTGGAGGAACACAAACATCAACTGAGCAAGCGTGAACAAGAGATCCTCGTGATGCCGGTGTTCAGAGTGCTGCCACTGTGCCTTTCTGATCTTTTCATCACCAGCACATAGGTAGTAGCTAAACTATAAGTAATTAATGATATAAATCACAAATAACACAAACCACTGACTTATTTATGGCGTCATTTCATTTTTATTGTTGTGAAAACCTGTGTGAATAAAGGTTTATGTACTGGGATCCATCGATACATAAAAATTTTCGCCATTTGAAAGTTTTTCTCTTAACAAAAGAATTTCATGAAATGGACTTGATCCACTAAAATGTCAGGTGAAACAACATGAATGACATGCCCAGCCTAGATATTTAAGTTAAAATAACTATATTGTAAAGGCTGGTTTACTGCTACACTCCAGTGACTGTAACCTGCATAACAAAGAATAAAAACTAAAAGTAAAAATTGCTCTCGGCCACTTGGACCAACAACTGGAAGACACAAAATATGAAATATCCCAAACAGCACTTCTTTTTAATGCGCCCGGTACACAAGATCACAGAAATGAAATGGTGCTGAATGCTTAGGGTGCCCAGCAGTGACTTATTGATAGAGTTTCTTTATGTCTTGAGGCAGAACTTGAATTTTTGGTTGGATGAGTGTGCGACAGAAGTGGGGGGAGACATGAAAGCTCTGTTGGAAGTGAGTGTGTTTTAACCAGCACATCTGTATGCATGCACTAAGTGTGGAGCAGAGAATGAGCACTTAGTTAATCCCACAGTGTGCAGTGGCAATTCGCACAGGGAGGCACTCACGCGCCCTCGTCCCTCAGCAGTGACAGGAACTTGCTGACTCGGTATTCTGGGTCCATCTGGAACAAGGGCAACAAATACAGACAAGCTTGGAAAATGTTTTCCTTAACCAATCCTGTGTTACAACTAGAAAAGCAAAGATCGGTGCTGAAATACCTTTTTTGTTATTCACTTATTACATTTTTATCCTTGACACTTCCATTAAAAAGCTGTAGCTAAATTTACAAAGAAGCTCATGAGCACATTTCAAAGAAATGGTGAACCTTCTTCACTTAAAGCTCAAAATGAGGACATGACTTCAAGTATCACTGCATGGTAATTATTAGCCCTGCAAGCCCAGTTCAGGGACTGGAGAAGTGTGCTGGGGGTGGTGTGGCACCCAGGGGAGTCTGCTGGGCTGAAGGGGGGGGGGGGGGGGCACATCACTGCATGACAGGGGCTGCCGATAAATCCACAGGGCTGAAGCTGCAAGACAGGCCTACCTGCCCCCACGACTCAGGATGGGGGAAGGGAATGGAAGAGAAGGGAAGGGGTGCCCTGGGGGCAGGGGTGGATGCTGCTGCTTCCTATGTTCCACAAACACACCGTCTGAAGATTGCGGCACACAACTGAGATAAATAGTTCCAATGAGCTAACCAGTTCAATGGATCACAATGACTGCAGCTCGCCAAAAAAAAAAAAAAAAAAAAAAAAAAAAAACGGGCCTGACACATTTTCAAAACATTAATCCTTTCTAATTCTGTTAAATTTTTTTGATCCATAGTTTGCAAAACTATACACTTCACTTGCAAAGACTCGGGTCACTGAATCAATACAACCAAAATTTGCATCAGAGTTAATAATTATTTGATGAGTTTATTTATCACAGACTGTTCTAGACAAACAAAGGAAGAACTGGCTACTGGCTGGAATTGGCTATTACTTTATCCCCATATATACAATAAGACTGAATAAATAAATTTGAAACAAATTTACCTTAGCCCCGCCACAAGAAATACACCTTTTCCGCTATATTCTACAAGTTCATCACAAATTATTTGTACACAGAATTGTTACAAGTCTTGTAAAAGATGCTGGAAAGACTTCATACTCGGAACGATTGCGTCTTCAGGTTTTGGGAACAAAAACATATTAATGAATGTATTAATTGTTAATCAGAATGTGCTGGAAACTGATTCCTGGAAGCCACGGGGAAAAAAATTAGCAACTGCAACGAATTGTGAGGATGGGGGGCTGGGGCAGGAAGAGAATTACCAACAGCGTGTGAGCAATAACTTATCTGTTTAATAGCCTGTGGCTGTTTAAGTTTGAACACGAGTGAAGCCAACAGTGAAGCTCGCAGGGAGCATCAAGAAGGAGAGGAGCATGGCGAAACCTGGTAAATCAGAGTCAACGAGTGCCATCGTTGTAGGTGTTAGATGTAGACGGGTGTGCTTGTGTGTGCGTGCGGGAGGGACATCTATTTGTCTGTGGAGGTTCGTGTGTGCGTGTTGTGTATTTGTTCGGGTGTAAGGGTGAGTGCATGTCAGAGTTTTTGACAGAGTGTGTATGTGTGTAGGGGGTGGGGGGGAAATTAAGTGCTGCTGTCGTGTTGAAGCAAAGCGACTCCATAGCAAGCCCCGGCAAACTCCAGCTCATACTTCTTTAGAGGAAACATCTTTCTGCATTAGCGCATACCACAGCAATTACACTGCAACCGGCAGCAACGTACTTTGTGAACCACAATTGCTCTGCAGCTGACGGCAACAAACTCAGAAAAAGTGCACTGCACCCAGTCAGGGCACAGAACATCGCAGCGGGCACATGCGCTGCACTTCTACAGGGCCAACCCAAAACATTTAACACAAAGTGTGAATCAGCAGTAATATGGCGTCTCTTAGACAGTCTCAATATAAAGTTCTCAAAATCTTGCTTTGTTGGGGGATTTCATTATGTTTGGGCTTTTCTGTACATTATGTCACCTTTCACCATACACTAATTACCTCACTTTAACTACAGCTTACATTTTAACATAGATATTTACTTAATTTTTTTCTTTCCAATAATGTTAAAAAGGTACAAAATTTAAAAGCAGAAGTAAAATATGAAATATGTTTGTCCTTTGGAAAATCAAACACAACAGATTAATGTGGAGCCCTATACAGTGCTGCATTCTGTTGTCTCCAAGGAGGAATAATACAGATTTTCACTCACCTGCATGGACATCTCAATGAGCATCAGCAGCTTCTTAATACCAATCCACACCCGTTTGCCCTTGACCTCTTTGGCAATTGTTGACCGTTCACTGTCCTTGAAGCTGCCCAGCAGCTGACAAAAAGTCACACAAAACCAAATCATATCAGGTTAGTGCCATTAGATTGAACTGCAGAACCTCAAAACAACAAAGCCTGTGCATTAATCTGAGTGGGTAAAATCTTAATTTCATTCATATAATTTCTGCAAAAGTTTTTGTGTTAAACTACTGATATGCAGATAGTCTCCTACCAGTGTGAAGGAATTAAACCTTTTCTGTTCTCAACATTTTTGAAAGAAAATATTATCAGAAAAAAATCCCAAAGATTTAATGCATTTGTTGCCCTTCTGTTCTGCAAAAGCAACACAGTGACCTTGTTTTTACTCGGCCTTCTGTTTCCCTCGCTTACCTCCAGGGCCTCGACCAGATGCTCTCCAGTAGAGATGTTTGGTACGTTAATGGTGGTGCTGAAGACATCCAGCATTTCCATCTCCTGTAGGACATCTTTGCGGCTTGTGGTACCAATGATCAGAAGTTTGCGACCCTTTAAGACAATTGTGGTAAGTTTAAGGGCTGAATCTCTGCTCACAGCTTCATTTTACACCGAGTTCTGATGTCTTTCATTTGTGTTTTCATTAGAATGACTCAGTCATTCTGACATCTCCTCTCTCATCAAGAGTGGAAGTATCTGCCAAGTAATGTATGGTCAACTCTCTTTCAATGCGATGGTTTTTCCAAGCAAAATACAAGATTTGACCAAAAGATAGTAAGAATTTTACTCCTTAAATCAGAACTGACAAAATTTAGTTTTTTTTTTAAATCACTCCTTGTACACCCATTCCTCACATAGTTAATTCAGTCCATGAAATCACTGTTACACAAATTCATGATATGTGGGGGACCAAAATTACACTATTTCTTAGAAAGGAAAAGTGGTTTCCAGATGAAAATTGTCACCAAAAAAGTGACAACACAACATGTTTTTTTTTATATTTAAAGAATTAATCAGTTAAAATAATTAAAAACAACAATAACAAGAAAGTTACACCAAGTCTGCAACTTGGTGTAATACAAATGTCCCTTGAATCATTCTTGGCATAGCTTCTGTAAATACCCCAGAAGAATCTACACAAAAAAAAAAAAAAAAAAAAAAAGTCAAACACTAATATTTTGTTGGACCGGCTTTAGCTTTGATTATGGCGCACGTTCACTGTGGCATCGTTTCGATAAGCTTTTGCAATGTCACGACATTTATTTCTGTCCAGAGTTGCATTAATTTTTCTTGTATTGATGAGAGAGTTGGACTGCTGTGTAAACTCTTCTCCAGCACATTCCAAAGATTCTCAATGGGGTTAAGGTCTGGCCTCTATGGTGGCCGATCCATGTGTGAAAACGATGTTTCATGCTCCCTGAACCACACTTTCCCAATTTGAGCCCGATGAATTCTTGCATTGCTATCTTGGAATATTCCCATGCCGTCAGGGAAAAAGAAAAAAATCCATTGATGGAAAAACCTGGTCATTCAGTATATTCAGGTAGTCAGCTGACCTCATTTTTTGGGCACATCCTAGACCTGACCAATTGAAGCAACCCCAAATACTAAGTTAAATCCAGGTGGTGCCTTTTTTTTTTTGGCTAGACAGTATATTATCAACTTTAAAGTTTTCTTTTAGAGTTTTATTTATTTGTTCCATTTCCATGAAGCAATTTCAAAGTCTGTCCAGGAAACACAGTGTGAGACACCTAACATATTGGGGGATGCAAGTCTGCTGTAGGACTTTACTGTCAAGTTTTATTTTATAGCACTTTTTTCATATAACATTTGCGCCACTTGCCACTTTCAGCCTTCTTTATTACATAAAAATAAACAAAACTGACATGCATTTGATCTGCACTTCTGTCAAAGTACATGATTTTTATAAAATACATGCTATAAGATTTAATATTTAATCAACTATGAGCAACATGAAAACTAAGTTGAAACGATTAACAATTCCTAACACAAAATGTTGAGCAGTATCTGTTAACTTGTTACCGATCACCTATACTCATACCCCACATGCAAGCTGTAAACACTGTGGAAGGGAACTGAATCTCTCTCACACTCCCACTCTGCTGTTGCTACACAGGAACCCAACAGCCATACCCTGGTATTTGAGCTCCAGGTTTCCAAATTCCCAGTACAAAAGTGCAGTAAATATTAATATCTGGATCGGTACCCAAACCAACAAGTCCTGCCATAAGAGCAGCCAAACCACAATAGTGGTATAAAGACAAGTGGCAGCACTGTGGCAGCATCTGCGTTCTCAGACTTTGCCTACTGTGCACCTGAGGTTCAAAGGCCATTTGTGCTGCTGTGATTTAATTCACTTTTGTTCAGTCAGTAAGTATCCAAGTAAAAGTTCATTACAATAACAGCCCAGCACACTAAGTAGACTTTGTAGTTTTTTTTTCTTTTTTTTCCCCCCATAAGTCTAGTATTGAAGCAGGTATTTCAGTTGAGGTATTAGACTTACATTAATTTTTAGCTGCGACTGTTTGAGGCCAGTGTAAAAGTAGGAAGCAGTTCTCCCATGTTGCCCTGCATTTAACATAATTACATTTCTGTATGAATATCAAAGGTACACACACCCTTATTTGAATTTCAGATTTCATTCATGTAAAAATATAAAATTGAGACCAATCATGCTAGTTCTTTTTCAACTTTAATAAGCTCTTGAAACAAATACTATTTAAGCAAAAGAAATCTGAATGTTAGGAAAAATAATTGAAAATAAATGCTTTCAATGTCTAATTTCATGCACACCTTTTACAATGAGTACTGCCAGTTACTCCTGCTTGAAGCACTCACACTGAAAACCACCTACAAAGGTCATTTGAATTCAGCTAGCATCAACTAAAATGATTATGATTTACCCTAAGTAAAACCTACTGGTCCTGAAAGATTTTTTTGAATGGTTGACAGGGATATCAAAAGTTCTTATTGTTGTACGCATAAATCAGGATAGGGGTATAAAAAATTCTAAGGCATTCAATACAGTATATCATGGAATGCTGTCAAGGGTAAAAAGAGGAGGAAGTATGGGGCCACCTGGACTTTGCAAATATCAGGACATCCCGCCACAGCTGACAACTGGGAGAAGAAAAAGCTCATCAGGGTGGCTACCAAAATGCACCTTCAAATGGCAACAGCAACCTTGAAGGTGCTAAAGAAATGTATAGCAGTGAGTGGTTATAACCTACATGGTACAATCATTTCTTGTATGTTCCACAAGTCTGAACTACAGGATAAGGTGGCAAGATGAAAGCCACTGCCTTTGAAAAAGAACATTGAAACACATATCAGGTTTGCTAAAAGATATATTTTTCCTCCAAAACCATAAGGGAAAATGTCTAATGGCCTGATAAGAGAAAGGTAAAACTTTGTGGTCACTATTCCCAAATATGTGTTTGGCATAAAGCGTAGATAACACAGTGCCTACTGTACAGAATGATGGTGGCAGTATTTTTGTCAGCTGTGACAGAGGCTAAGATACAGGGAGAAAGCTCCAAACAAAAAGATATTTTGGCACAAAACTTGTTGCCTGCTGCCAGAAAACTGAAATTGAATAAGAATTTCATCTCTGAACGTAACAACAATCCAAAACACGCAGCTAACCCAACCAAGGAATGAAGTAGGAAAAGGAATCTCAATGTCCTACAAAGGTGCTGCCAGAGCTCAGACTTCAATACTATCGAAAGTCTGGACTGATCTAAGGAGGTCTGATCAAACAAGATCAGTTTGCAAATGCTGAACTTTAACTCTACTGCACAGAAGAATGGGGTAAAATTGCAAAATCCTGCTTGACTAAGAGAGACTAATTCAAACAGGTGTGGCAAAAAGTGTTTCCATAAAGTATTACTTAAAAGGTATGAACACTTATTTGACTAACAAAGATTTTTTATTTTTAATCTTTTTTCCTTGAAAGTCCTCCACCCTGCCCCCCACTTTGTTTCAAGATGTTATTAAAGGTGAAAAAAGAACTCAACAAAATTTGACATTACAGTAAGGACAGACTTCTGATATGCACTACTTGAATGTGTTATGTTCCCCAATACAGGTGGTCCCCGACTTACAATGCGGTTACATTCCGATAAACCCAATGTAAGTCAAAAATATCATAAGTCAAAAATGCATTTAATACATCTAACCTACTGTCACTCTTGTTGCCGCTTTAACAGCAGAACATAGATGGCCTCTCTGCCCCGTCTTCAGACTGAGCATTGATTGGCATTGGAACCATCATGGACAAAATTCAGTTCCTACCTGGACTTCCTGTCAGTGCTCAGTTTCCGTTGCCTATTGTGAACTCTCCTGCAAGCACTGTCTTGCTAAGACCTTGTATTTTGTTTATTTTGAATTGTGGCATGTTCTATTTTTGTTTGCCAATCGCTAACGTTTAGCACTAGCTTCCGGCTAATGGCAACACTCTTTGTTGGAAACAGAACTCAGTAAAGAATTTAACAGAACTTAAACTTATTACCATCGCGACTGCTTCTACCATTCCACCATAACACCTACCCAACATCATAGCCTAGGCTACCTTGAAAGTCATTACAGGTATGCTACTTTCAGAAGACAGACACAGATTGGTATTTCATAGACATGATGGATACAAAATACACAACGTAGATGCGGGGGGGGGGGGATCCAAAAAAAAAAAAAAAATGCTGACAACACAGAACACTGCACAGTATCAGTTGTATACACTAGCATCACAAGCGAGTATCACACCACACACCGCTTGCCTCGAAGTATGATTTCTATTGAATGCATACTGCTATCACACCATCGTAAAGTCAAAAAATCTTAAGTCGGGTCATCTGTATTCAGGCCTTGTGTTGCTGAAAACCACCTATGTGGGGTTGTGTGAACAGGTGTGTGGCTATGTCAGTTACACTGAGTTTGGACATAATGACCATATGACAATGAAAAATGTCACTTTACTCAACTGTACCCTGTTGTACAAATGAAGGCTATATACTTCACAAGCAGCCGAGGCAGTTTTTTTTTTTTTTTTTTGCTGAAAGGAACTTTGTTATATGAAGGTGGGTGTACACAACTGTTTCTCTGTGGCTATATCACGCATATCATGGAACTGCAGACACATGGCAAAATCCCTCTGCATGTTCTTAGGACTAAGTAATGTCAATACATCAAGTCAACGCTCGCAAGGATTTACACCCACAGAATAAAAGTACATGGTAGACACAGCTTTACTGGAGCCCTGAAGGATCACCAATCATCTAGCTCAAATAAAAGCTCCATGATGTTTTATAACCTTAATGCAGCAATTTCTTTAAACAAAATTATGTTAACCATATGGTTTTAATCACAATGAGGACACAAGCACAGTCTGCTTTGAAAATATAACTTAAGAGAGCAAAGATAGGATTGAACTAATGACACTTCTACACACAAGAAGGTTGTATACAGTAACCTTTCCCTCATTATTATGGCTTTTTTCTGCTCTTTAATTTGCTGGTATCTCAGTTCAAGACAACTTACAGTGGACAGCTTCATACGCACCCCCTACCTCCTACATGGAAAATTTGAGATCAATAGACTAGAAACATCAATGAAGACGAAACTCTTCTGGGAGCACTCATATCCCTTGACCAAATTAACCTATTTCTGCCCTATCCAATTTATTTGTGTGTCTATATATGTGTACACACACACACACACACACACACACACACACACACACACACACACACACACACACACTCTAGTGCTCTTCTCAACAACAAGAAGTGGTGTGTGTGCACTGTTGAAGGAGTCTCTGTGACTAACACTCATTTAGAGTACAAGGGAAAGGACGTGGTTAAGCCATACAGAGATCTTGCACCCCTGAGATCCAGGTGGAGCTGGGAGGCAGCACATTCCCAGAGGCCAGATGAGGGCTCAGACATGGGGGTGTTGCTGGAGGGATTATTGTGGGGCTTCCCCTCCCACCCCCCCACCGTGTATGGTGTGTGAGCGTGCATGCAGATGAGGTGCCACACAGGAGGCCTTTCCCCGGCACTCTCATAGACCCCATTCTCCTCCCCCCGGCTCCCCACCGGGCCTGCAGCTTTACTGCCCGGAGAAATACCTCCACTGTCATTCAGAGCACACAGCAGGTCCGGCCCGTGGCTCCAGTACATATCCACCCACACACACACACACACACACACACACACACACACACACACACACACACACACACACACTTTGACACTGATAAACATAGGACTTGATAACACAGAGAAACACAAACACACACAAACATATGCCGATACAAACTACACTGAAACCAAAATGCAATAGAGAAGGAAATTAACAGCAGCAGGTGCCATAGTGGCTACAGCCAGACTAAAAGGATACAGGTTCATATCCCACCCTCCTCTGTAGTTCTTTTGATCAAGATCCTCACCTTTAATTGAAACAGTAAAAATTTCCTCTCTGTATAAATGGGTAAAATTAGTATAAGCAGCTTAACCCCATATGTGACTTGAAGAAAAGCATCAGCTAAATAAACAAACATAAATGTAATGTGTTAGGATACATTTTCCCTAATGCTGAATTATTCATTCATTCAAGTTAAATAGTGTCACAATATATTCACAATTTTGAGGAAGTAATGTTTGCAGTTTTATGGGAAAAGTAACTGAAATGGTATAGTTTCCTGTGTGTGCAGTAAACAACCCATTTCAGCAATGACTGAAAAGGGAGCAGAACTTTCTCTGAGACCCAACACACCCGGTGCAGAATCTACTGCCACCTTCCTGTTACTTTCGGAACGGCAGCTAGGTGGAAGCCCTTGTCACCCCACAAGGTCCAAAGCAACCAACGTACGCACCTCTTGCTGGAGGTACTGGACGCACATTCAGCTACCTAAAGCTGTTACTTTTTTAACTAGTTTTTAAAACTGTGAAAGTTTCAAACTTCAAACACAACTTTATTGTAATCTTATGTTCTTGCAGCTTACCCCCTGTTCCTGTTACAAAGGGACAGATAGAAGATATCAATAAAGGCCACAATTTATGGCAGCGCTTGCAGCTACTAACATGAAACTAATGAAGGCATGTACTATGTATCTTTTTATAATTTCTTTTGCTTTAGATTTACTCTTCATGTATGTGTCATCATTGATTTATAGTTGTATAGTTGATTTATGTTGATTTATAGATGGTTGGTGAAAACATTTTCAGTTGGGTTACAGCAAAAAGACATGATAAAAAAACAACAGGCTATATTTCCAGTCCTGAGATGTTTTCAGAAAGACTATACAAATAAAGAATAACCCAAAATATTGATTAAAAACTTAAGGTTCACTACACTAAACATAACCTCAAGAAATCAAAAGCTTACAAATATATATAAATGTCACACAGATAGTCCTTACAAGTCGCTGTTAACTTTATGGCACATCACTCATTATCATCCTCCATTTCTCTGAAGTGACCTGAGTTGTGAAACTTTTGCATTAATTTACCCATTAATTCAGCAGGGTGATTTTTACTGTCAGTTCTTTAATCAAATGAAGTTGGGGTTCACACCCAGGTCCTTCCAGTACCAAAGCTCTGCTTATATACAAGATGCCACCCTCTGCCAGTTGTGTATATAATAAATGTTAATAATGGGCTTCAACACATTCGTATACTCCTTTTGGAAACTAAATACTACTGTACATGGTGTTCTCAGTCAAACTGAGTTACTAATGTTGTAAGAGAGATAGCCTGAATCTGCTCTGCCTATCCCCATTTGACTTTATGTCTGTCTGATGACTGCAGTACTCACACGAGGGGGGGGCTTCTTCAGCAGGACCAGCAGGGCTTGCAGGACCAAATTGGAGAAACGTGGTCCAATCGGGACATAATCTGTCAACAGGGACAGTTGTGAAATGACACAGTAATCAACAGAATCTGCTGTCATGGCTTTTGGTGAACATTGGGTTTCAAAGAAACCAATTCCTGCATATCCACAGATGTAGCAGAATATTGTAGCCCCACAACAAACACACAAACTACTAATGCCTGCAGAAATTCATTCCAAAAAATAAATTTTCCTTTTGTGAATCACTGGTTGATCTATTACAAATGATAATGTGTTATTTTGGATTACTATGACGTTATTGTTTAAGAAGATTTAATAATTTCAAAATGTATGAATGAGCCCCCTTGGTGTGCCTTGTTTGAGAACATCAGCAAAATGTCAGTTCTGCTGGCTGTGTTCCCAACCTAATCCTTTCTGGCCTTAATAATTCTCCCTGTCACAGAGTTACAGCTAATGAAATCCTCATAAAGATTGAATTATTAAAGGTGTGTGTTAGCCACCTACTGTGCCCACATTTAATTACAGTGCGTGTTTCTTGCACTGGCTGTATCAGTGGGCTCTTTATGTCTAGTGTCCCTAAGTGTTGGTGATCGATAACATGATACACGCAGGCATTTCAGAGAAATTTTTTGAGACTAAGTACTTTCATTTGCAGTCATTCTAAAATAATTTTAATTGTAACTTGAAGCTAATAAAATGTGTTGCAGCATATTTAAATTATTTTTAGCTATATCCAAGACTTTTACACACCCTTCCAAGAGCATACTAAATGGAAATACACCTCTATTATTAAGCTTTTTTTTTTTTTGAGTATGCATGCTTTTGATTTTTCCATTGTACATGCTTTTGTGGTCAGCACTGGACTGATTGGAGTGACTTGTATTTTTATATCTTTATAATTTGAAAGGGTCACTGTGGTCAGGAGACTATCACAGAAGCAGAGGGCACTAGGCTATGTGACTGCCTCTTAATAAAATGCCAGTCCTTGACCACACACACACACACACACACACACACACACACACACACACACACACACACACACACACCAATGCTCCCCTATATGCACAGACTACAGGCAATTTAGAGTAACCATTTAACCTGAAACATATGTCTTTGGATAGTGACAGGAAACTTAAGCATCCAAAGGAAACCCATGCAGACACATGGAGAACATGCAAAATCCACATAGACTGACCCATATTCTAACTTGTACTCAACCAACTCAGGTGCTGTGAGGCAATCATGCTACCCCCTTGATAAAAATGAATAAATAAAAGTCCCAATTTTTAATAATGGCATAATTTTTTTTTTTTTTTAACCAAAACTTAAAACTGTGAATGAATTCTTGGGCAAATCTATTATTATTGGTTGTGTCATACCTTGAAAACAAATCAAGTTTTGTGTACCAAAAAGTTTGGTGTATCTTTGAAAATTTGCCCCAGGGACTAGGAAGAGGCAGAAACTTACCAAGCAGTCGCTCGATGTCATCGACCACCACACAGCTTAGTTGGGACTTGTAGGCGTCATCGAATATCTAGAACGCCGAGAAAGGATGAAAGAGAGAAATGACGAGATGTCGGAAGAAGAAGAAGTCAAATCTGGAGATGACGAGTAAAGAAACCTAATTTAAAATTAATTGAAATAATCTTATCACATCCAGTAGACACCAACAAGCACATTCTAGAGGAGTTTTTCTTACTTTCTTGATGGCCTGACACTTGGCGATCTCTGAGAAGCCAATCATCTTGTCCGGGGAGCAAATCTTGATGAAGGGGAACTGGGACTTCTCAGATATTGTTGCTGCCAGGGCTGTTTTTCCACTATGAGGGGGTCCTGGAGCAAAGTGGGTTGGAAGAGTTAGTGCTTCACCTCCTGCTGCAGAGACACCCACTGAGACATTCCCTGGAAACTAGAAGCTGCCCCATGCTGTGATTTGTTTCCTGATCACATGCAAACACAATTAAAATACTTTTAAGATGTCAAGTAGTATGGTGGGATTTAAAATAAAATAAAAAAAAATTACCATAATTTAGTGCCAAAATTCTTAAACAAATTATAGCCATAATTTAGCAGATATGACAGCACCACATTATTGATGATATTAATACAGATTGATTTCATTATGGTTATAGGTTTAGTGCTTTCAGCTGTGGGCTAGAGGGGTGGACCAACCCTCAAGAAGCACAGTGACCAGAGGTGTATGGTCACTGTTCTTTGTCTGCTGGACTAGTAACTCTCCGTCATCCAGAACCCGGGTCACAGGGTCACCCCATGTGATAATGCCATTCATGATGTAGCTGACATAGTCCTCCTGGTTTGTGCCGAAAGCCTGGGGATGAAACAAGTCATCAATTATTACAGAACCCATCCAGAAGTCTCCAAAAACATAAAACAGGGGCCCTTCCATCACTCTATAATGTAAAAAGGAAAAACATCACTCCACCACTAGGAGTCCTATTAAGTTTATTACAGACACTTCAGCATATTCAATACCCACTGGTTTGCTGGTACAATCTGTGTAAAGTACTGGAAAAAACACTTACAAAGAGAAGGCTATTTTATAAAGACATACGGCATCAAAAAAATTCCCCTTCCTTTTCTGGGAAAAAAAATCCATTAAGCCATTCATTTAAGATTCAAAGAGTAGATATAAGCCAATGATATTTTGCATGATTAAGAATGTAGGATATTTCTTTTTACAAAGATCTTATTGATTATTAAATTAAATTTAAGCAACCATTTATGCATCACTGCTGTGTTTACCTTGAGGAAATAGTGTGCTGTCCTTTAGTGAGACTACAAAAACTACAAATGCACAGTTGTAGGGTGTGCCATCACAAGTACACTGCACTCACTAAAAGAATTCTGCAGACCACAGGAATCAATCTGTTTATACTTTAGCAGAGTTATTGTATTAAAATTAATAAATCCTGGTGGTGAGACATAAAATTTCCATTTGAAAATTGAAACATTATGGAGCTTAGGAGGCCTTGGCTAAAATTACTGAATCCCAAATGTTGGCAGTCCAATTCAAATCCCAGAATGGCATCATTCCCAAAAACTGGAGTACTATGCAGGGAGTGTTAATCTCCCACAATACCCAAAATATGTAATTTAACAGGGGATCCAAAATATCAGCACCACCCAGACAATCTTAATGTAGTCCTCGTCAACAATTTTGTCGCTCTTGCATTTTAAAGTATAGTATGTAAAATTTCTCCAGAAATAAAGTCGACCAACTTTGATATCTTTTATAGAATATCCAATATACAGTACCTCTATACGGTACACAACATTGTAGCATAATAATGATGCATGTTGACAGCAGGACAAAAACATGTACGACAACAGAAATGAGTGCTTATACCTTATACTTTAGATGTAAAATGTTAAGAAAATGCATTAAAACATTGCACATGTGTACCTGCACAGCATGAATATGTGACATCATAGAATGATTACATAAGGTGAATGCTGAGCAAAAGAGTGTGTTGTGACACAGTGGTGAAACCGAAACACAGTTAGCAACCATCTTCACATCTTGCAAATCTTTAGCAGTAGTAGTAGCATTAGCAATTCTTCTGAGTGTCTCCCCTTTATTGTGCATCTCACAGAACTGAATTCACACTGAAACATCCCATGCAACCTTCCCTTTCATCTAATGCAGTATATCCTAACCCAGTATGACAGCATGACAAAACAGCAACTGGTGGTGGATGCAGACATGACAACAAGCAGTAAACATCTTTCACAACTGCTACCATATCACCCAGAGCATCACTAGTCTCCTGCACCTGCTGCACCACTCACTGGACATCATTGAGCTCCAATGGACTTACCAGTGGAACCATTGCAAGAGTTTGCACTTACCACCTCTCACTGTCATGTAGCACAGAATACTGAAGTAGTATTTAAAAACTGTTTTGAACAAGTTATAGTTTTTAAAAAGAAACTTTGGTAAAGAATACAGTGGTGAATTATTTAATAACGGTAGAGATAATACACTATATCACCAGAAATAAAATAAATAAATAAAATTTTAAAAAATAATAATAATAATAATTTTTAAAAAAATCACCAAAAGTTAGAAAACAAGTTATTGTATGGCGGATTACATGCTTAGAAATAAACACTTTGTCACGAGTACCATCTGACTTATGACCTGGCCTTCAGTCCCTAACCTGGGCATGGAGTCAAGGGCAGTCTGTGCAGTGTTTAAGTTAGAGAGAACAATGGACTTACTGGTTTGATGTCATTCTCTAAGGAGGCAAAGAAGTCATTTCGATTGACTTGCAGTTTCTGTGCTTTCTCCATGTCAACTTCCACTTTTGCACTAGCCTGCAGAAGCAAAGAATATTTAGAATATAACAAAATTATGCATCAATTCTTACCACTTCAGTTTAACTCATTTGTGATTCTTGATACCACTTCCTGACTGGTAAAGTAATGGCATATATTCTGTACCCTTTCCACACACACAATTTCATGCTGTACAATCTTACCAATGTCAGTGATCTTGGTGAAAGGCATTGGATAAATTAATATACAAGTGCACAATAAACTGGAGAAAAATGCCAGCCTTAATCCTCAGTTATACCAGCTTGATCTACAGAACATTTTTCAGACAGAATTATGTTAAGCAAAAGGCAATATTACTGCCATCACACCTGTACAATGTTCTGATGGGACGTTTCAACACGATCAAATATCACGTGTGTGGTGGTGGGGGGGGGGGTTTAGCCTGAGGATAACCACTGGCATTTACAGTCGAGCACCTCATTCAGCAGGTATCTGTGTTGCTGTCAACTGTATTAAACACTTCCAGTCTGAATAAATACACAGAGAGGCCCAAGCTGCTGAAGCAAGAGAAGCATGCAGTCATGGACTTCAGACTCCTACAGTACACCTCTTACAAACTTAATGGACTGACTCATGGAGATTCACAACTGTATTACATAAAATGACAGTATCACTGTGTCACACAGAAATACTACTGGCACAGAGCCAACTAAGTTCAAAAATCAACACAGAAAATCTCTTGTCATTTAAGTTTTAATCTATCAGTTAAACCACATCATGTTCATCCAAAGCACACTACTGAAAAGTATACTGTGTTTTTCCCTGATGCAATACTTGATAAGAGTGCTACATCAGGATGAGTTGAATAACTTTCTGTGTTTGCAAATTTCCCATCAAAGCAATCTGTGGACCCAGTGCTCACTGCTTTTACCATGTGCGAGATCTGCCTTGGTGTGACCTGGGCCTCTGGTCAGCAACTCACCTTGATGTGGCGGTTCATGGCTGTTGACTGGGCTGCACGGACCAGCCCCTCCAGTTCAGCACCACTGAAATTCTTGGTTTCAGCTGCCAGCTCACCGATGTTCACGTCCAGCGCTAGCAGCTTGAATTCCCGCATCTTGGTAGTGTGGATGTTGAGGATTTGTACACGACCCTTTTCATCTGGCAAGCCTGAGAATAGGACATAGTAGGCAGTCAAGGCAGTTTCAAAGGAAATAAGCATGACTGGAAATAATAACTGTAATTATGATTATAATAAAGCATATGGCAGCAGATGACATAAAGGGCAGAACAGTTGCCTTTGGACTCAACAGACCTCAATCAGAATGGTTCAAATGCCACCTCCTGCTGTTGTTCCACTGATCAAGATCCTCATCATGAATTGATACAGTAAAAATTACCCAGCTGTATAAATAGTTAAATAACTGTGAGTAGCTCAATACCATTAGTTGCTTTACAGAAAATTCACATAAAATAGTGAATAACTTTCTTCCACTAAATAAATACTAAATCTAAATTATGTTTATTACTAAGCTGATGCCTTTGTCCAAGGTGACTTGTAATGTGGGGTCTATATACTAAGCTCACTCACATTATCTACTTGTCCTTGCCAGTGTCACGGTGGTCGAGAGACTATCCCAGAATCACTAGGTGGTAGGCTAGGATAGTCACACCCTGGATCTCAGTCTATTCGGGGTAGCCATACATGCACACACAGTAACACATTAAGAGCAATTTACAATCATTAATTCACTTGAAACATGTCTTTGGACTGTAGGAGGAAACCAAAGCAGGTGGAGGAAAATCATGCAGACAGAGGGATAACATGCAAATGCCACACAGACTGAGCTGAATGTTTACTGGCATTGTTCAAGGATAAGTACCTTGATCAAAAAGAAAAGAGTGGGTTGCTCTCTCCAGGTGAGCACAGAACTACTGCCCATAGTGTAGAAGTTCAAGAATCTCGAGGTCTTGTCCACAAGTGACGGAAGAAGGTAACAGTAGATTGAAAGCTTTGGGCAAGAACTGAAAGAACAAGTTTGTGTATACAACCAGCTGAAATGAGGTTTCCATGCAGGAACCCTGGGTTCATCTACATAACCAAGTGTGAAGTATAATAATGTAGAAGAGCCTTCCAGTAGACTGATGCAGAAGCATCCGCAAAAGTGGTTCAGGGCTGTCATAATGCCTCCTGGTCAGCTCCTGCTGGATCTACAATAATCATGTCCCACTGGGAGAGACAATAGGGCAGATGAAGGACATACTCTCAACAATACTTCAGTGTGGACACTTAAGACTACAATGCGACTGCACTAACTGCTACACACACTGCTGTCCAATAAAGACATGGGGTAAACAAAAAGTAATAAAGAGGACAAAAAAGCAAAAAACAGAAGCAAAACAAGAGCCAACACTTGTTTGAAAACCCACAGCAGATGAAGTTTCTTCTTGCTCTTGAAGTTAGAGTGTGCTGATCTTACCAATTTCCATCTTCACCTCCAGTCTGCCAGGTCTCATCAGAGCCTCGTCGATCAGGTCTGGTCTATTGGTCATTCCTGGAAAATGAGAGTAAGATTTATGTGTTAAATAAAGACAAGTTCCATATTTCACAAAGGAAGCACCAAGAAGCATACAGAGCAATACTTTTTGACCATAAGAGACAAGAGCCACAATCACTTTTGGTGTACTAGTTTAAAAATAACAATAAGAAAGAGTGATTCTTAAATGTCCAAATCTTTAAAAAAAAAATGTAATATTGTATAAAGGTATTTACTATATTTAGTATTTAATTACTAAAGCAAGTGTTAAATACATTAACCGATTTAACAAGTCATTTATCTGATATAAAGTTAGTTGAAGGATACCTTTGTAAATTCTTTTAAAAATCCAATGAATTGAAATTTTTCTTGTGGTGGATACATAAGGAAAATAAACACATTGCAATAATACTGCCGGGGTCTAACAGTCTTGCACAAGGTGTACTCAGCTCAGTCTTGTGGCCCATACAAATACGCAGTTATGGTGATTGTGTTTTTAATTATTACTACTACTATTTCTGTTAGTGCATTCATGATTAAATATAATATTTTGTCCCCCTTTTATATACTCCTGCTAAAATACTTGCTTTTATTTTCTTAGCAAAAAAAGAACAAAAATGAGGAGAAAGGTACAATATACACTATCAAGGCAGTGTATGAATAGCCACTGACTAATGTAAAGTGAAAACAACGCAAGAAGCTATTGTTTTCCACTGAGTAGTGCTCACCATGTTTATCTGCCATTTGTCTTCAGCACAAAATGGAAATTTAAACATAAGCATGCATAAGCCAGCACGCTTTCGTGATAGACAGACTTTGTTCCTCTATTTATCAAACACGTATCAGCCAATTCGTATAGTAAATACACGCTACAGGAGAACTTATGGTATTTTACTAATGTTCCCTAGGACCATGCTTTGGATACCCCTGTGCTAAAGTGTTACGTAGGCTTTGAATGGCAAGTCTTAAAAATACCCTTTAAACTTGGGACTTTTAACAACTGTTTGTTTAGCGCTATTAAAGAAGACCAAGTGTCAAAAGAGGCCTTTATACTGAGGAGTAAAAGAATTTAGAATTACACGTTCTATGCTTCACTACTCTACTGTCACAACACTTTCCCTCATTACGAGTGTGTCACCGCACTCCAACCACACAGTACCGATGACGAGGATGTTGTTGAGCTGCTCCACGCCGTCTATCTTGGAGAGGAGCTGGTTCACTACAGTGTCGTGGACACCTGTGCTGCCTGCCATGCTGCCACGCTGCTTGCAGATGGCATCAATCTCATCGAAAATAATGATATGGAGGCCACTGTTGGCACCCAGCTGCAGGGAAAAGCAAAGTCAAAAAGAAATCAGTACCAGCAGCCTGACACTATTGTCATATTTGTACTTAAAGGAAATAATTTTAAACTGATCCAAAAATGACCAAATTACTGTTGCCAAACACTGGACCTATGTAAGGGGAGAACTGGCCCACAACTGTAATTCAGCAAGTGGTCACGGACATTACAGGCTTTTGCTTAGTTTTAATGAACATAGCAAAATGAGGTCCCTGAAAAACAACTTGTGTCTTCAGGGTAGGCTCTGTAACTCCACATCCCTGCACTGGACAAGTAGTTATAGATAACAGATTGATAAACATATTTATCTGAGGTTTTTACAGAACCTAACTTATGAATAAATACACTAAATGGCAAAAGTGACTCGAGTTATGAACAAAACCAGCTACAAGCTCCCAGTCCCGACTGTATTTATATGTCAATAACCCATTGACAATATATTAAATTTATTCTTTTTGGCTACATCTCAAATTAAAGCCAATTGACTTAAAAGTCTGACAGCCAACTCACTGAACCCAACTATTCCAGTAACCAAAGGCAGAAGCACACAATGTCAACCTTCTTCTCACTTCATGACCTGTCACTCTGGAAACTTAACATTTAAAGCAGGTGTGGGAATGTGATTATGGGTGGGAGGAGTGACCCCCCACAGGTCTCTAAAGGACAGAGATAAGGGCATATTCATTAGGAGGTGAAGACGAAGGCTGTCACTGTCCTGCAGTTGGCATGGAATTCGGCCTTTCAACATGGGTCCAAGAACAGGCCTCGGTGTGGACTGTCTTGGGGTTTTCCCTAGACCTCTTTAACCCTTTACAGTCAGCCCTCTTTAGGCTGACATGAGGGATGAGTAGAGAAATATATTTTAAAGCTTTCTCCATAGTAAAATCATTCAATGGTTTATAACTACTTTTATAGTTCCTTTTTAAATGGCATTAGTAACATTTAACAAATATGCCTATTCCAAGTACACTGACTGTGATTTGTGAACATAAATGTATAATCAGTTCATCCCTTAAACTTCTGCAACCTTCATTATCTTCGTATTAACCATCAACACTGTCATGAGCTGCAGAAGTGACCTGAATTATGTCTATTTTGCATGTATTGTCCTACCAGTTAATGGATGGGTGCGGAAATGCTGGCTGGGTGCAGAAATGCTGGCTGCATTCACTTAGCAAAAGACATATTGAAAAAAAAGAAAATAAACTGAGCAACTGCATTTTGAAAAAGTTGCTACTAAAATGTTCTTAACATAAAGAGTCAATGTATTATTTTTAAAAAAAATTGCATATTTTTGTAACACTGAGTTGGATGGTATAGTATACTTTATGCTTAGTTGTCAATTTTTCCTCAGGTATTAGCAAACAAGTGGAACACCAGAACTTGGCAGAGCTGCAGTGAAAAAACTTTGTGAAAGTGCTGATGTATGGTATCTCTACAAAGAAAGATTAGAATTGTCTGAACCTGTGGTCCCTCTCATACCGAGCATGCTATATGGATGCAAAAGCTGGACTTTCAAAAAGGACAGAACAAATTTTAACTTTTGCAATAGCTTTTCTGTAAGATACTTTTAAAGACATCACAGACAGTCATGAAAACAAAGGGATGCTGGATAAAATCAATCCAGAACTGCCACTGGAACCACAAATTATGATAACGGGATTGTCCCGCATTGGATTTGTCGTGGGAAGAATGGGTTCTCTCGTAAAGAGAAATGTGAAGGAAATAGAGGAGGAGGAGCAAGCACATGGATGAACTCAAAATGACAATGGATACACCCCTTTCAGCACCAAGGACACAAGTGGATTGCAGAACTTCCTGGAGACACACTATACATGTAGTTGCCAAAAGTTGAATGATTTAATGGGACAACAAAATGAGCAAATTTTTTCTGTTTAAACTGAGACTATCTGCCATATGATTTGACTCATTAGGTCTGAAGTGGTGTTAGGAATCAAGCATTAATTTCAACTTGGAATCTGCTAGAAGTTTCCAAATAAACACCCACATAAGAATATATTAGCAGTTTTTCTTACCCTCTTCTGTTCATCTTCTGCATCGGCAAACAGCTTGCGGATGTTGGCTTCAGACTCTCCCACATACTTGTTGAGGATCTCAGGCCCGTTGACCACTTTGGGCTCACGGGCATTCAGCATCTTGCCAATCTGCCGTGCCATGAGGGTCTTCCCACAACCCGGTGGGCCATAGAGCAGAATGCCCTTGACATGCTTACAGCCTGGACAGAGAAAGGTGGAACAGGAGACATGCCTCTTTAATGTAACAAATAACATTACTGGTTCAATCTTTAAGTGATGTAGCTCAGTTTAGCCATGGAAGAAAAGCAGATACTAAATTACTCCTCCTGTAACTTTTGCAGTTACCAATACGTTTACAACTCAACATTATCTTCTTCTTTCGGCCGCTCCCGTTAGGGGTTGCCACAGCAGATCAAAAGCTCCCACTTCTTCCTGTCCTCTGCATCGCTCTCCGTCACCCCCACCACTTGCATGTCCTCCTTCACCACATCCATAAATCTCCTCTTAGGCCTTCCTCTCTTCCTCTTGCCTGGCAGCTCCATCCCTAGCATCCTTCTCCCGATATATCCCAAATCTCTCCTCTGCACATGTCCAAACAAATGCAATCTCACCTCTCTGACTTTGTCTCCAAACTGTCTAACCTGGGCTGACCCTCTAATATACTCATTTCTAAACGTTTACAACTCAACATATTTACACTATACATTTTTATTTATCTAACATTTTCTTCAAAGTAACTAATAGGTCTAAGCTACTTACACAGATTTATGTGGTTATGCAGCAGGGTATTTTTTTCTAACTGTATCAGTCCAGGGTAAGTATGTTGTTCAAGGGCACTACAGTTGGAGGAAGAATCAGAACCTAGAACCTTCTATTAAAGCAACTGTAACCACTTTTGGTACCTGTTGTCCCCTAAAACTAATAATAGTAACAACCTCATCAATTATTAAGACTTTTACCTCTAAATGCTTTAACAGATGAAACTGAACACTGCTGAATAGCAACACTAAGAGCCAAAATGCATAAGTATACTGGTCTGAAGGTCAGAGGAGGTCTGATGAAGAGGTCTCACCACACACACTCCAAAGACATGCATGTCCTCTTACTATGTGACCTTTCCAGGAGCTGACACTGGCATAGAAACAGCTATTTGTGCAGACCCTTCTCCTGGACCTCTCCCTGCACCTGCACCGCTGAATGCTGTGCAATTACAACCTCACCTTTACCTTATCAAGATGCACCATCTCATTACAGCAGCTGGCTGTTGGAAGGACAGAGGCCCGGTGCTGCACAAATCACCACTGCAAAGGTCATCTCTCGCTGTGGGCGTCATGGATGACCTACACTTGTGTGCGTGTGTGCGCACGTGCACTCGGGCCCGAGAAACCCAAAGCCAAATCTGGAACCCTGCACCACAGTCTGCTGATGCTCATGTCCCATCTGTGACAACAAAACTGTTTTGGGAGCGTTTTATACAGTGAAGGTTTTGTTCCTTCTCAAACAGCTATTTTTTGTCACAATACTTTTGTGTTCTTAATGAAATATGTATTTCATTTGGAACAAATAGTTATACGGGTGAATAATTGTGTAGACCAATTCAATGCTTATTCTATGGATACAGAAATTGCTAATTTTTAATTTCCTTCACTGATGTGGCTGAATGGTTGGAGTGACTCTGCTGAAGGCCAAGTACCAGCATAGGTGATGTGGCAATGGGGGCACATGGGGGAAATATGTGAAACAGAGGCAGTGTGGGCAGTGAGAAGGAGACAAAGCACAGCAGGAGCTCCTTACCCATCTGCTCCACAATATCAGGAGGAAAGACACGAGATGCAAAGGCACGTCTGAAGATGTCTGAGAACTCCTTGTCAAGGCCTCCAATACCCATGCGCTCAAAGTTCCAATCAGGGTTGATGATGGACTGGCGCGACTCCCTCGTTTTAGCCTTTCCTGTGGGGCAAAACAGCAAGAGGAAGTGACACAGAGGCCATGCATGTAAAACAAGAGAGATAAGGAAGTGAACAGAAAGAAGACAAGAGAAAACAAAAATTTTCCACACCCTTCAAGAATACAGGTTTCTCCCAAAGTTTTAGGTAAAAAAATTTTGAAGTGAAGTTTGATGACAGTAACTCTTGTATAAGTTAGTATTACACATAAGAATAAGTTAAATTTGTACCATGGAAAAGCATGGCAGTACAGGTCGTGCAAATCTAATCCGAGCTCAGCACTTTTTTTAATAGCCCAGTGGAACAATGGAAGCACTGCCACCTTGTGGGTCTTATGTACAACTGCATGTAACCGAATGCCTACAGCAGCCCCCAATCTTGGTTCTTGAGCTCCACAACAGTCCTCCAATTTTAAAACACATTTCTGCTTCAAGAAAATGAGCCAGACAAGAGTTAATATGTCCACTTGGGGGGTTTAAAATATAAACTTTCAGAATCAACTAGGTTTCCCGGCACTGTGTGAAAACTCTGTCAGATATGTCTCCAACATTTTTAAAATGTAAAATTCCCAAGCTACAACTTAACAGAGGCCACAGTATACTCAATCACAGGAGGCACTCTTACTTTACCTATACATTTATTACTTTAAACTACAATTACTTCCTGAATTTATCAGCTTGTCTGAGTTTCATGGTCAGTACATGTGATGGACTCACCTACGAGGTTGACGGACGAGTTCTCCGCCTTCTCAAAAACAACCTGGCTGTTCCCCAGCAACAGCCCAATCTCAATCTGCCACAAAGAAATAGCAGTTGTAAGGGTAAGAGAAAAAGAACAAAAGAACCACAAACTTTAGTGTTCACCACAGAAGCACTGCACATCAGACAATATTACATCTCCCTCATCACACCCCAACACTCTTTTCTATGTGCTGTGTCATTTGTCCAGCAGTTACCCAAATACGCCGACTTCCCAGTCTTCACACACTTGTACATCTTTTTTATATTCATCTGATTTAAATTCATAAATCACTGAAGTAGGAGTTTTTCTTCCACTCACCAACCTGACAAAGTGTACACTTTCATCTTTGTACATTTTTAGTGTCTACTGTACTTTCCTGAATGTATACTAGGTCAAAGGAAGACTGAACCCATCTTAAGCATAAAGTGAGCCCGTGTCCTGCCACGTAATTAAAGTGTTTTTTTGCTTTATGTGTAGTCACTGAAACAAAACTGAAAACACTGAGAAGCAGCCACTGAAGGAGCTACAAAGCGGAAGAGACTGGATGAAGGCTGAAGCCATCGGTCTTCCAGGAACCTGAACCTTCACATTTACCTTGCGCTTCTTCCCCGATCCCTGCTCGCCCTTTAGGATGCTGGGGTCCAAAGCCTCAATGTCCTTGATCTGCAGGCCAAAGAGTTTGTCGCAGAAGCTGAAGACCAGCTGTGGGGAAGGTACACCAAACCCACAGGGTAAAAGAAACAAATAAACAGAAAAATAAAGTTACAACAAACCAAAACAGAATTAGTTACATATGTACAACATATCTTTATTTTCACTCATTTTAAATTGTTTAATTCTTTTAGCTTGAACTCAGAAAAGTAGTAAAATGGTCTTATATGGAATTTTTAGATAGTATAGCTATAGAATTATACCTATAAATAAAATGAAATATGTATCAAGGTTTTATTCATTTTGTTTTCATTAATTGCGTGAATAATAAAGTTGAAAGTAGCCCAAAGTTACTGAACATCAGACCTCCCTAAGTAAGGTTGGAGGAATTGAATGGGAGGTTGTGTAGGTAATGTTTATTTTCAGCAATTCTAAAGAAGTTTAATACAGTCTAAAGATAAACAATAATAACAGTGATAGTTTTCAATTTAGTGGCATTGCACCTTGTGTACTCTGACACGTGCAAGTATGCTTTTGACAAACAGCAGATGACTGTGCCCACCCACCAGATAAGTGGTTATTGATAATGGATGGACAGAAGTATAGTAGTCTTACTCATTTTTTACAGCTTTGTTTGATGTTTTTACAGAACCTGCCATTGAGTAACTGGAGAGATATGTGTATTATTTAGCTTTGAGTGATTGTGATTTAGTGATAAAAGAGACTTTGGAGTTACCAGCAAAATGCATAATAAGCAGCTCAGGACTGTGTTAGTTGTGTAAGTTGAGGAGACTATGTGCTATTTTTAAAGGAATTCTTTGTGTTTCATTTTTGCAGCAGTTTGTCCACCCTCACCATTTACATGGGATGAGCACAGACAAACCAACTGCTGGTTAGACACACACAGGGCACTGGAGTGGTCAGTGAAGATGAAACATGTGTTTTTGAACTATGAAAGGAAACCAGAGCACCCAGAAGAACCCCATGCAGACACAAGGAGAGCATGCAAACTCCACACAGCATGAACTGGATTCGAATTCACTCCCAAACAGCCCTGGATCTGTGAGGCAGAAGAGCTAATCGCTGAGTTAACATGCTGCCCTTTAAAGGGATTCTATATTACTAAAATTTTAATAAGCTAAACTGCATTTTAGAAAAGTAATGCCACTGAAAATTAAAGGTACAGAAGATCCTTGGATCCATCATGGTCTTTAGCAGACTCCACAGCACTATTACATCCATAAAACCACTGTACCTGCTGGCCCACAGAGAAGGCCTGGCTGTTGAAATGCTGGATGAACTCATTTGCCATCTTGTCTGAATCGTAGGGATTGCTGTCGACATTCTTTTTCTGCAGAAAGTCTATCTCGATTGTCATGGTGCCGATGCATTGCTTGGTCTTGTCAAAGGTATAGGTAGCAACTGCAAGTATGAAAAAAACCACAGCACAGTCAGCCAAGTCACTGTAAATAATGCCCCAAAGAGCTCACACAGCTTATCATTCCCAAAATGTCCTTATGGTGTACATTTGAAGCACCAGCTATAAAAACAGTAAACAAATGACCAAAGGTCTTAACTTCTTTCCTCACAAGAAAAAAAAAAAAAAAAAAAACTACTGCAATGTAATTCAGAAGAACTGCAGAAGTTCTTAACTCCTTTTTGACTGTGTGTGTCTTACAGTGGTACATGACCAAAATATTTTGACCTTTTTGCCCCCATCTTATATATGTGGATGTTTTTGCTATTTTTGGTGTGGTATTTCTGTGCATGCGCTGTCATGTCCTGGTGCTGTTGTTGGTTAATAAAATAAGACCCTTTTTCATACAGCAAGAAATGCAACAGCACACCTAGTGAACACTAAAATTACCAGTACACAAAAACAGCTCCTACTCCACTCTGTCTATAAATCAATGATTGATTCCTAATCCCACTCCACTTAGCAACAGTTGGGGGAAAATTTATTTTTTCATATTTGCAGGCATCACTTTAACCTGTGGACCTGAGAAGAATTCACTGAAAGTAGGAATCAGGACGTATTAAATATTCCAGGAATGTGAAAGACCAAGTCAGTAAGTTTATGCTGAAAACTTCAAGGGCAAATTTTCAAAGAAGAAACTGCTTTTTTGGCATTAGGAATGTCCTAGAACTCATGAGGTTTGAATACTGAGTAATCTGATTTATTAAGTGTTTTTCCATTTTTGTCTAGAGCCTTTCTACACACTTGAGAATAAGGATGATTACTGAGTCATATGTGTGGGAGTGCAAGTGCACACATAACATTTTAAATGCTTTCTTGTCTCCAAATAGAACAAATGAACTTTGAATACTTTGCAGTCTGAAGTTTGCTAAAGTTTCATAAATATTTTATGTACTGCTGTGCAATGATTTAAAGCAGCTACACACCAACAAGAGTTTCAAAAACTGGAAAACAGCAAAAGATGTGATGGGTGTGGAGACCAGAGATCTTGTTCCCAACTAAGCAGCTGACAACGAAGTCTCAATATACTGCCTTACCCTCCACATCCTGCCCAATGGAAAGGCCAGCCCATTTCCTCTGAAGGAAACAGAGAACAACATGAGTACTACTTCACAGGCTTGGCAGATTGTACAAAACATCTCATTTTTCCAAATTTGTCCTATCACACCACAGCAGAGCTGAGTTGCAGTGCATCCACCTAAATTTAAAAACAATGTTCATCTGTGTTACCACATCATGAGACAAAGTTTTTAATTAACGTTGGTTGAAACAGGACATTTTAGTTAGCACAACTAAACAAACCGCACTTTACAAAGCACATGAAACAAAGTTTAAAGGTATGACTTGACAGAAATACAAATAAATTAAGTTAAACAGAAATGAGACAGTGAGAGGACTTGGAGGCTACAATTGCAAGGCTGCATAGACCAGGTGCAATGGTTTAACAAAAAGGTAGAACAATTATTGCTGTTATCAGTTATTAGAAAAGATAAATCTCCCATTTTAACATTATTCTGAAAGTTGTCAATAAATCTCCTTTGTAACATTAAGAGAAATAATATAAAAATGATAAATTGAATTTTTTCAAATATTCAAAATTCATTGTTCGGTAACAAAACAATATGGTCTGTATTTTGGGTGAGTGGAACTGCATTGACATAATCAAAAACTATTACCAATACAGATTTTTATTGTGACTTGACTATTTTACAGGTCTAACTGTAAAATAGGGAGTTAATTGTAGTACCTGAGCAGCGCTGTGTCTTTCATGTTTACTGCAGAGTAGGGCAGGCAGAAGCACAGGTGTCAGAGGCAAAGGCAGACATAAAGACAGGGAAGAAGCAGAAGTGCATGCAGGAAGACTCATAACAAGACAAGGATCAACACCAGCAAAAAGATGCACATCACACAAGAACCAGTGTGGATCACTTTCCTGGTATCCCATCTTCTCTGCTCTAGCAGATACAGTTTCATCACCAGGTTCCACATACTACGTCAACATCACACTATGAAGGACCAGAGCTGACCGCAACCTGAAGATATTGCTACTATTTGTTCATGACTTCAAACACAAATTAGAAAAGATCAGACCACTTCACTTTCAGCCCAATAAAATTAATTAAAAATAACAAATAGGTAGTCATAAAATAAATCAAAGGATGAACAGCACCACTACAATGTTAAATTAAGACTGTTGCAAGCAAACAGGTACTGGTATCTCCCTACTTACAAGCTGGAAATCAGCTCAGAATGTGAACTCTCAAGTCAGAGACGCATTTACATTACGGTGAAAGCTCAGAAAATTCCTCCCCAAACTTGACTCTTGTTCTTGTAAACACAAAAAATGTGCCTCATATTTGGTGGTAACTAGATAAAGGGTATGAAATAATTTCACTCGTATACATGAACACTCAAATCAAAATCTCGTTTCTCACCTGCACTGAAATTCAGAGCCAATAGTTGCAAGCCTTTTTCTTTATTTATTTATTTTTTTATACAGTACAAACTTCAGAGTAGTTTTATCTTACAGTTCATGCAGAACTTACAGATGTTGCATATGTACAGGCAAAGGTTATGCACTCTGATACGGTTTTAGGAGACGTTCATTTACCCTTAAGTCCAGTTTCTTTCAAAATGCTTTTTAATAACTACTGGCAATGTATTGCCATTTATGTTTGTAGGCAAAGCAACATTAGAATTGTACACTGCTGCCAATCAATAAAGTAAAAATATTCTGTTTTACACTGGAACTGTAGCCAAGGGTTATGCTTCTCATCAAGCTGCTGCTAGATGAAAACATTTATTGTACCGTACTGGTTGTAAAAGCTATTATTTTCATAATTATCAACAACGGCACTTACAAATGTGTCCAAACTACTTTGAGGAAACAAGTTACTGGTAGTAGAGTGCCCCTTACCTGTGGTAAGCTGAAGGCAATGGTGCCCGGGACCACGCTAGAGTGGTTTTTGATGGTGAAGACAAACTTGTGCGTTGGGGTGGTCTTCACTGTCACATGACTGCAGAGGAAAGAACACAGTTGATACAACTTATAGGCTTATGTTCAGATTTGATTATGGGATCCATAGGCACCTGTATCTGTGTTTACCTGTATGCAGGTAAACACAGCATAAACCCCTACTGGTGACATCAAACCTGAACGGTCTGAATTGCAACTTGCATCATAATACAAGTGATGCAAGTGAATGACTTTAGGGTTGAGAGCCACCGCCTCTGGACTCAGAGGTCCTGTTGTAATACCCTTGAGCAAGGCACTTCCTCTAAATTGTTTCAGTAAAAATTACTCAGCTGTATAAACAGGTAAATCATTTAAAACTGTTTTAGAAGAAAAAAGTGTCTGCTAAACATGGACATGGAGCACTCTCTGCATTAGTTTTCCTTAAATTATGTAAAAATACTAAAATGTGTGGGAAAAAATTTAAATGCAGGAAAGAACAAAACAGGTTGTATACTGTATCACAGGTAGCTCTCATTTAGTTTACACCAGGGTATTCTGACTGTATCAGTTCAGGATAAGGACCCTGCGGTCAAGGGTACTAGCAGAGAAGTAGGGATTTGAACCCAGTTCCTTGGAGTACAAGGTGATGGCTCACTACCTGCCTTCTCAGCTGAACATGAGGAAGAACTGTTTATGTTCTCAAGCTCACAAATCATAAGGCTCGGAAGAGGTCAGTAATTTGGTTAAGGTGTTTCTCGATAGCACTGCAGCAGGTGGGCATAAGAAACATTCAGTAAACAATGGAGCTCTACCCACTGTCCATACGGCAAGTCCTTCTCGTTCGCCACAGCACAGTTGGTCAGAGACAACTCGTCTGTGGGGCATCGCGCTGCCTGCATCGTCTGCGTTGGCAGAGAGAAGCGAGAAAGAAACAGGGAAGTTAGAGGAGGAACAACTAACTCTCTCTCACAGCAGGAATATCAAGAATATCAGGTTGACCAACAGGTAATAGGGCATCAGAGGGGAACACTTCAGCAGAGGCCAAGAACAGCTACTCTGAGAAGGACACAGGTTTTGGTTTCTGCAGATAACTGCCGAGACACCTACGATGCTCATGTTTAACACTGTTAAAATAAGTGACACATTACACATGCTGAGCAGAGGTGGGTATCATAGCCCAACCCCGTACCTGAGTACATGTGCTTAAGAAAAAAAAACAAAAGCAGCTGTTCAAGTGTTAACTTACTTTAAATAAGTTACTTTAAGTTTACTTAATTCAAATTGTAACTTCTTAGTTATTAGTTGGCTGAAATGCCAATAGAAACCCTGACAAACCTGTTACGCATCTCAGTAACCAAGTACAAGGTAACTGCAGATAAGGACAGCATGGTGGTGCAGTGGGTACTGCTGTGGTCTTACAGCTCCTGGGCTGTTTGACCATGGATTCAAATCTATCCAGACACCCAAAATGGTCACTGCAAATCACTCACTGTGTTAGTATATCTGTATCTACCCTGTGATGATGTCCCATCCATGCTTTACCAGCCCCACACCCTATGTTTCCAGGATAGACTCTGGGCCACCAAACTAAGAAAGACTGTTGACCAGCAATCCTTTCCTAACAATTGTCCAATGCAGGGTCCTGCTGGTTTGTTGTCTACGCAAGGGAAGCACAGGATGTGAGGCAGGGTACACAAACTACAATCTTACTTTCACACACTTCTTTAAACTTTGGGAGGAAACACACAAGCACGGTGCGAACCCGCAAACCCCAGAGCACCTGAACTGGATTCAAAGCCTCAACATCTGAGCTCACAGCCCAGGAGCTGCGAGGCACCAGCGCTGCCTGCTGCGCCACCCACATATAAACGTCATCGTAGTTTACTTCAGATGCATTTTCACCCACCAGCACACATTTAAATATCAAGAGAATTATGAATAGCAAGATGCTAACTGCTATTTCTAATAAACTGTACGTTTACGTCGGACACAAAAGGACCCCATTCTGGGACATTATGTTTTATGAAGTGACATTTTACCATAGTATTTCACTATTCTCGTCTACGAGGACACATATATCACTGTAATTCTCTGTATCGTCCGCTTTGAAGCTATGTTTTGTACTGTGACGAGACGTATGTCTGTGCATTTAGCAATGTTTCCCTATATTCTGTCTCAAGACGGTATTCGCTCCATGACGGTACAAGTACCGCTGTATTTCTCGATATTCTCGATATTCTGTGACTATACACTTTTCGCCATATTTCTCCGTATTCCCTCCTCCGAAGTTACACGTCGCTGTTTGCCCGTCACGCACTGCTCGTCTTCCGGGTCGTGCGCTGCGCCGGTCCTGCTCTGCGTTTGCGGTTCGAAGGCCCGAATGGCGGCCCAGCGCTCTCTCCTTGTCAAGTGTGCTTGTGTTCGTGTTCGCGTTCGTGCTTCCCGCCGCGGCCCCGTCCGTAACACAGTGCCCACCACAGCCGCACAGAGTGCTAGGAGGGAACTCACCCGGGCCGCCATGTTTGCGCTTGTGGCCGCTGTTAAGGAACAGCACAGCACAGCTCAGCTCCGCTCGGCTGCGGCGACGTCATCGTTCGGGGGCGGGAACTGCAGAGATGCGGCGGCTCCGGAGGAACTCCAGCTTCATGGCTATAATAAAAAAGTGAGGATTCTTACCGGAGCCCATACGTATAAACAAGTGTAGTGTTCTTATTTATTTGTACGTTTTGTTTAAATCCCACACATCATTGAATATGAAGCGCTCGCAGTGAACGAGCTAGTGGTTCATCAATGCCGGCGTTTTCTATTCACAATACTATGGCACTTTTCCTCCATCGTTCTAGAATTTATCCAGCACTGTAAGTTACTGTAGATAAATTGTCAGCTAAATGCTAATAAATAAGCAGTTGTCTTTCATTGTCATACGCTGTCGCCCTGGTGACCCCACCATGGTTGATCAGACTCACCTGTGTAGGTGGTGCTTCTGTGAACCCACAGCTGACCTCTCCTGGTCCAAGGTCTTCTAGGTCCCCTCTCTACCTCTCTCTTCTAGCAACCTTCCTGCGATGCCTCTACAACCTGCTCCTCGGGACTCACCTTAGCCCCCAGCCATTCGAACAGCACTGCTCCACCAGCATCTCACCATTCGTCTTTCTCCTCTCATCAGCCTCCTCCACGTGTTCTTCCCACGAGACTGTCAGCTCGAATGAGACAACCTCTGTAGAAGCTTCCGACAGGAACACAATGTCTGGTCTTAGCAGTGTCTGTGCTGATGGCCTGAAATCTCAGTCGCCTTCCTAAACTGACCATCAGCTGCTGTCACCGGTAGCCCAGAGCTGCTTCTGAGCAGCAGTCCTACTCTTTCACCCTCCCTGACACATGTTCTGGCCTGCCTTACCACCAAGCGGCTCCTACTGTGCGCTTTCCCGTACTAAAACGCTCTGGAACAGCCTTGATCACCAGCTGCCAGGGATGTGCTTCTGTGTCCCTCACTTGGGACACAAAGAGCGCAATGGAGGACTTATTTTTCCACAGCTGAGCAGGATAGATGGACTGAGAAGCAAGTCATAAGCTACCTGGATCGAGATCATCATACCCTGAGGGTTTTCTAAGCTCTCCTCAAGCAACCTTGTGTTCCAGTGCTTCCTCCCACCAAGTCCACGCTCCCTGCTGCTGCATCGCTATCATTATAGTCTATTCTTGCTCAGTGACCGAGCGCACCACCTCCTGAATCAGAATCTGCCTCTACATTCTTAAGACCACGTCATACCTCCATGATGGGATGCTGCCCAAACCACCTTTTTCCATGCTGTGTTGCTCCCAGTGAAACATCCGTCTCCTCACCTCCATTGCTGCTCTGCCTGTGTAAGGAAATGATGCTCAAGCTATGAGGTAGACCAAGCCACTATGGATTTAGCACCTTATTCTTCTCTCACTAAACTTGTCTGTTCACAAAGAGACTTTGTTAATTTAGTCGGAGCCAGAGAATTCATGGTACAACACCACGCTAACATACCCATGTTTAAACTTACCGAGATGTTCTGACCTGTTCATTCCTGTTGAATCAACCATCCAATTCCTGCAAAACTGCAGAATAACTGCTTAGTCTCAAGCTGCTGTAAAACAGCTTGGCTAAGGTTTTCACTGGCTTCCACAAAAGGGGTGGAATGAGAGTACCTCCAGTATTAAAGTGAACAGAAGACTCACCTTTCCTCAGTACCAGAGACCTCAGCTGTGGTGGCTTCATCAAGGCCCTGCAAAGTCCATAAATGCCCCAACAGGTTTAAATATGGTCAGCGTATTATTCCTCACAAATGTTTTGATGTGGTAATAACTCCTGCTGGAGAGCCGTGATCACAAATAAATCTTTAGAGCAGAGTTTTAGAAATTTTACAGAACTGTGTTGACATTCATTAATATTTTTAATAAAACATCAGTTAATATGCTAATTCACCACTGCCTCATGAACTAGAGAGTGTGGTGGTCAGCAAGGGTGACGCTGAGCAAAGGTAACCAGCCGCTAGATACAACATAGGTGTTGGTGTGTGTTGGTGTCACCTTGCATTCATTATGGACTCAAAGACACTCCCTGGGGGACCACAGACCCCAGGTTGGGGGTCTCTGCTGCAGTGTTTTTTATCCTTTAACACGAGTGTCTAAGTTATTTAAGAAACACTTGGAAGCCTGAAGGAGAAAGCCGTGTGTACTTGGTTCCTGACACAGGAAGATTGCCAGCATCCTGTTGACATGAAGTAGGCATTAGAGTATCAGAGATATGTGGGTGTCACTTCATTTAGGGATTTGAAAGTGAACGGTGGTGAAGAAAAGTGAGGAACTAGGGCTAAGTTTGTTAGAAGCGGAACGTTGGGAGGCAAGTCTATGATAAGTTCATGTGGAGTTAGCAACCCGTCATTCAAAAGGGCTTATTTCTCACTTGGGCCCAATACGAGTTCAAAACCGGAGAGAAGATCTACTGGAACGTCTGTTTTAATTGAATATGGAGAAACTTTTAATTTGACAGAACAGATATGCTTGTTATGTTATATAAAATATTATATAAATTTGTGACAAGTTTTTTTCTAACCGATAAAGTACTTTTTTTAATTCATTGCGGTTTCCTTACAATATCCAGGGCAGAAAATTGTAATATTAAGAGATCACGTGTCAGAATAAGGTTTTCAGATCTAAAATTTATACATAAGGCCTATATTTAAGTTTAAAAACATAAAATTTGTTTGTCCTGAAGTGTCAAGATGTTTCCTCAGACATCCTTCATCATTTGATAAGTAAAATAAAGTTAAAAAAAAAAATTAAAAAGCTCTGAAGGTGCAAATCAAAAGTTTTTATTCTGAATGTATAAAGTGTGATGTAAGACATTAAGTGCTGCCATACCACAATGTTTCAGTGCTTTTTGCTCTTGATGACAGTAGAGAATTGATGTGTTTGTTGTTTAGCCTGTACCTGGTGACCCAGAAATGCTTGGTGAACTACTTTCTGTGTAAAGCCCCCCCCCCCCCCACACACACAAAATAAACACCTTTTTGCATAACCCCCTTTGGTCATGGGAGTGGACTCACACCCAGGAGATGCACATGTTGTAGCTCAGTCAAACTGACCAGTGGTTCCATGGATGATGTCCCTGTTCCTCACTCTTTCCTGAACCCTGCTTGGCCAGGTCTCACCCCAGGTAAGGTTGTAGTTTCCACTGAATGTTCTTGAGCAGAATCCTGCTGGTGGGATCAGAGCAACAGTGAAAACTTTTGCAGTTGGTTGGATCATCTTTCTTTACAATTGGGATGAACAAAGACCTAGATATACAGTGGATGGTAAGACGGTATAGCAACTACATGCAGATGTTTAAAAAACTAAGCACAGGTGTGCAGGTTTGTTCCTTCCCTCTTCTGCTGCTTTCTGCAACAGTACATGAAGATGGCATTTGAAAGACCACCAACACAGGCTGCTTATACCATTCCATTATTTTCTTTTTCTCCCCAACACTCAGAACTCCTTTCTTTATCTGTTTTGGCTGTTTGCACCCTTGTTGCAAATACCCTGGTGTTATTTTGAACAAGTTGTTCTACTGCAACCCACAGATGCTTGACTGTAAGACTGCATTCATTTTTATTATCACGAAGCCTGGGTAGAAAAGCTCACTTGCAGATGGACACACAGGAGCAGCAATGGTGGGATTCTTTGAAGCAGTCAAGCATGGCTTGTGCTGTCTCGAGGGAGTTGGTGTGACCAAAATAGATCCCAGTCAATTGCAGTATTGCTGTCAGCATGCTGGCGGTTGTCAGGCTCGATCCATGGAATCACTCATTTATTTCCTTTACCAGATGCCCCCATCAGTGTGATGCAACAGCAACTTCAGTTTGGTACATGTGGCTCTTTATTACCCCTATAACCCAAGGATTATGGCCATTTTATCAGAACTACAGCAATATCAGCTGTTCCCGCTCACAAAAGCTGCTGAGGTTGACAGCTGCTGTGTCTGTGGAAAGAAGCTCAGTTATTTTTTGTTATCCAGCCACCAGGCTACCATTAGCTGCATTTTTCTGAGTGGATGCATTTGCAATTCTGTGTGTAAACCCCAACAAGCTGCAACTTTCTGACACCAGTATGTCTGGGAAAACAGTACTAGTTTTTTTTTTTTTTTTTTTAAACAGTATTGTATGAAAGTGGCATTCTGTCACTGCGCACCCCATTTTCACTGAGACAAAGTTTATAGTCTTCCCCAAACTAGGAGAGAAGTTTTTGGCATTTCATTTTAGATAAAAAAAAAAAGCCAACTAATACTTGCAGACCATTACAGAAAAGGACTGACGCTAAAGACAAACTGGCTGAACCTGATCATGGTTAAATGATGTTCTCAATTGTAAAGAATTATTGTTTTTAATATTTCTTTTTCAGATGGAGGTTGTGCATAAATGAAAGGTTAAGACTGAACCAGGCAGACATGCATCATACTGGCCAGGATTCTACCTTCTGCTGCATTTAATTTGACTTAAATCACAGCATCAAATGTATATTCTTCAACAGCCCACAGAGGATGTGCAGTCAAAAAAAAAAAAAAAAAATCAGGACAGTCCTGGGAAACAAAAGTAAAAGATGAAAGGCTAAAGAATGCCAAACAAGGTTCACACTGTGAAAATGCAAAAAGATTTCACGCGTTTTGAAAAAGAAAAAAGTTTATTTGAATTCATCTGAACATCAGATATACTCGGTAATTGTTGGTTAGCAAGAACCGTTTGTACATTTGATATTGATGGCATCAAAACACCCATACAAGCAACCATACATCCCTTTTTCAAGGTTTCGGAGTCTGGGGGGGAGCTGAGGTGCTATAATACAAACTTAGTGTTGCCAAACTCCAAACTGCCTAGCAGCACGACAGAACTTGGGGGAACCACTCCACTGTAAATGAAGGTATGAAATGTCACAGGCAACACAGGTGCCCTGGACCCCGCTACGCTGCACCTTTAATGCTTAGCCAATTTCTTCACACAACAGTTTTGTTTAATACACAGAAACACTAGAATGCTTACAAACCTGGTCCCATTCCAGTGATGATTCTGCTGGAAAACCTATTAAAATAAGAACATTCACTCTCTCGTTGTTCCCCGAACACTGGATGGGTCTGAAACCCGATTTCCGTTTTTTTTTTGCCTCAATAAAACATCCCTTTGAGAACTACAATTGAAACGTTTTGATCAATCATTGCAAAATTATTACAAAATTTTAAGTAAAACCATTCATCCATGCCAAACTGTATTTATCAAAATAAAAAAACAAAACAAAACCGTATTTTAAATTTGATGTATACCATAACAAGTTAATAGAACAACTTCAAAACAAGTTTGGAACACAGTTCTTTACAAGGTAACATTTTCCCAGGAAACTGGTTTTGTTATGGCTTATTCTGTATACACCAAGAAATAACAAACCTTTCTGAGATGAATTATTGTCTTATGAAAAATAACCATTTGAAGAAAATAAAAAAGGGAGAGGAATAAAAGCAGCACTTTCAAGAGGAGGATTCTGGAAACAATCTCAGGTGACACTTCATACCAAAGGCGCCGAACCGTTTGTGTTCATCTGTATATTTAGTAGTGTGTCTGGGTCTCCAGATGACATTGCAGAATGGCAGTAATTCTTCTAAAGGTCCTCTTCCAAGACAAAATCTGGTCACATGTATTTGTCCTAGGCAAAAAATCCAAGGTATGCTTTCCTTATCATTTGCAAAGCAAAGTTTTTAATATGGAGGGAAAAAAACTGAAGGCTAAGTTCTGCTGACTGATGTTTCTCATTGAGAGTGTTGTGTGCTTTAACAGTGGCTTTTGCTGGATACACAAAACAAGCACAAGGCTCATGTTCTGTCACCCATGTGTGTTGTGAAACAGAAACAGCCCTTCAGCTGTTAAACAACCAAACACCTCCTCACGTTACTGAATGAAGAGAGCAGTACATAAAAAGAAAATTAGGAAGACTTGGACAGACTCAGCTTCTGTTTGCCAGTAAGTTATCAAATCAGCCAACTGTCTCAAGATGAACCTAAAATGGTGGCAGTTTGTGGGCTGTATGGGCCTCGCAGGGCCATGCAAACTGGGCAAGATGGCTTGCAAATGTACCAACGTCTAGAGGGAGAAGGACCAACTGGTAGACTGGGGAGACAAACCCATATTTCCTGAACAGGTGCCTGGTGAAACTGATGAAAATGAACCTTTTCCCCTATAAAAAAGCTAATTTCTAAGTTCAATCAAACAAATACTACACTCTTGTCTTCAAGATGCATACAATGTGATTAAAAATACAAAACTCATTTCAAAAATACTTCTTTAACAAATTAAAAAAAATTAATATTTATCTTCCAGCCAGTAGCACATTCTATCCTGTAAACTACAGACAGAAGTACTTGGGGATCGAGATCCTCCGGTTTGACTTATCGGTCCCCGTTTTTACACACCAAAACAATATGGCACTTACACACCAAATCCCACATAAAACCATAGGGGCACTAAAAAGTGGAAAATGCTAATTATTTTATTTATTGGTTTGAAATTAGTGACAATGTGTTGGCATCTGTTACTAAAGCACAGGTAGATTTAAAAAATAAATTAAAAAAAGATGGGATGGGGAACACGGACGGAGTTTGCGAAAATGCCGACAGACTCTGAAGGTATACCGCGTTATTTGGCCTCAAACGTGAAAAAGTTGTGATCTTTTCATCCAGCCGCAACCAAAGCCACCAACGTGCTTCAGAATGAGGTACAATCACAAGCTGAGACAAGCCAGTGTGACACAAAATATGGGAACCCAAGCCTACAGAAGACTTCAGGCTACTGCCAGCCTAAGTGATGTTTTCTCTATGTATGTCCGCAAATATTTATGTTGTATAGGTTTTATACAATTTACTGTTTTGTACAATCCTCCCTGCTGGCCTGAAGGAGTCACTGAGTATTATAGGGAATCCTGAAGAAGAAAAAAAAAAAAAATTTTAAAAGTGATGATAATATAGCTGAAAAGTTTTGTGTCTACTAAGGAAAGGTTAAAAACCTTGAAGGGAACTTAGAGTCCTGCTGTAGTTTGTGGGAGTTTTTTTCCTTTATATTCTTTAGTTCCCCCCATCCCCCCTGTATTATACACACAGGCATTTTCCTGTCTGCCATCTTGACTTCAGTAGAGGAAATGCACGAGGATCAGTCGGGCTTCTTCATTCCTGCATCTTTATGACACAGGGACTGAAGAACTGTTTAGGCAAAATGGGGAACTTTTATTATAGTGCAAGTGACATAGAAAGAAAAACATCCACATACAGGCAGCAAAGACACCCAAGAAGGACACTCACCTATGTAAGTTTCTTTGCTTTGTTGTAAAGCGAATCCACGACTTTGCTCATGTTCTGAATTGTCTCCAGGGCGGCTTCATAAGTTTTGTCTACAGGGGGCTCATCAAACACGATCAGGACACCTTCTCCCTGATCCAGGATTCCTGTAGGTCCCACATCAGACAGTAAGGAATATGGATTCCATTCATAATAGACCGTATGGCAAAAGTAGGTGGACACCCTTCTAATGATTGAGCTGGGCTGTTTGAGCCGCACCCACACAGAATACAAATGCATTCTAGACAGCTGTGTGCTTACAGCTCTGTGGCCACAGTTTGGGGAAGAAGCTCCTTTCCTGCTCCAGTACGACTGTGACCCCTGCACAAAGCGAGCTCCATAAACAGAGGTTGCTGTGGAAGAACCTGAATGGCTGCACAGAGCGCTGACCTCAACCATGCTAAACACTATTGGAATGAACTGGAACAGCCAGCCTTGAGTTAGGCCTTCTTGTCTGACATTGGTGCCCAACCTCACTGATGCTCTTGTGGCTGAATGGGCACAAATTCCCAAAATCTGGTGAAAGCCTTCCCAGCAGATTGGAAGTTGTTATAGGAGCAAAGGGGTAAAAACTCTATATCAATGCCCATGGGTTTGGAATGAGAGGCTCAACAAGCACATATAGGTGCAACAGTCACTTGTCCACATACTTTTGGCAACATAGTGTATGTCATGATATTTTGGCTTTTCAGACTCTACAAAAACTCAAGGAATAAAAAAAATAAATAAATAAGCAGATGATGTACATAAGTTAAACTGTTTAATTTTTTTCAAATCAAACTTCAAAATAAATATGCCTAGGAAATGTCATTAAATTTATCTTTCTTCTCCAGCACCACAGTTCTGTTTTTCTTATCCTGGTTTTAGTCTATGACTATCACATCCATATAGTGTCACTGTCCACATCCAATCTCTGATAGCCAAGATATGGAAAATACTATATACAGACAATAACTATATAAATTATAATCCATCCCAAAAAGGCTTGCTAAAATAAGCCAACTTGCAGAAATTTTCTATAAGTCCAATAAGCCAAGGCAAATAACGCAAAACATTTTACAGGTATAATACTTACCATGAAACTTCTTGTCCAAAATCATCTGTGATAATTTCCTCTCAACATCTCCCTGAAAAAAAACCAGCGGCACAGCACAATGAGGAAAAACCGTGATTCTCAACCATTCCCTGAAAAGAGAAACATACTGTATTTAACAGTAGTGACTGGATAAGAGAAGTAGTGTGTAATGCTGATGTGACTGTTGGTGTTTCTTACACTCCAAACATGCTGTTGCTCTGCCTCAACGAAGAAAGTCCACACTTTGTCTACGGACTGCGTGGGCTGTATGTGCTACTACTGTCTCGCTTTGTGGCTTTTTGCAGTAAAGATACATGCAGTATGACCCAACTTTGAATGTTTCCAGTTTATTCATCCCTCACATCTTCTAGCTTACAGCACAGAACAAAATAACAAGCTGCACTGTTTTCTAATAATCATTTTCATTCCTTGTGGTATAAAACAGCATAAACTGTACGCTGTTCAGTTTCATATTAGCATTGTAGAGTGGGGACCATGTGTTCATTTTTATAAACTAAAAGTTTGTCAGTTAAACTGCAGGAGATGAAACTACAGCACTTTTTGTCTTGTCTTGGATGTGGGTGAGCTTGAAAAGTTTCTCACTGCTACATGAACTTAGTGAAGCAGAGCTGGAGACACAACCAAAGGGTCTTAATTCAGCTACTCTGAAGAGTGCTGGAGAAAACCAAGAACTAAGAAATTTGTGGAGGAAGGAGTGAACAGACATCGAAGAGGGTCCTGCCTGAGAACAAAGATTTCAGCTGCTATGTAGTCATTTATCATTGTCCCACCAAGTCTGGGTTTGCTTTCACATGTTCATGGTGCCCTGTCCCCCCACTCTGGTCACTTCAAATACAGTAAAAGCAAAATGTGCAGTTCTGAGCCACTGTAATATGAACATACAACTACATCCATACATACCTTAGACAGTTTGATGAGAGCTGATATGTGTTCTATCTGGAAAACAAACAAAATGGGTCAACAGCCTTGACATTTATTCATTTACCAGAGTTTTTTTTTCTCCAAAGCAACTTACAGTGTTGAGCTACTTACATTGATTTACCCATTTATACAGCAGGGTAATTTTTATTGGGGCAATTCAGTGTAAGTACCTTGATCGAGGGTACTACAGAAGGAAGGGGGGGGGGGGGGACCAACATCCCCCAACCTGCATATAGTGATGGAAGAGGACAGACAAGATTGTAACTGTGAGCAAGGAAGTGCATTAAGTTTCTCGTGCCTGCACTCGGGAGAAGGGCTCGATGACACGAATAAGGTTCTGCTCCAGAAGGTTGTCGTAAAGCTTGGCCAGGTGAGTACTGATGATGGGGTCGTCCCTCAGTTCCGGCCGGTATTCTGACAAAGCCTGGAACCGAAACACTGTGGTTACCGGCGCTGCGACTGATCAAACTTCCATAACCAAATATTACACTTGGCAAAGTCAAGGGGGCAGCACAGACCAACCTTTTCAAAATCCGCCAATGACCGGTTCTTACTAGCTTGCGCCACACATTTCAACGCTTCTGTCTGCAGGGAGAACATAGACGTGGTGCATTAGCTCTCTGTTATGTATAGGTATGCGCCGCCTAACAACATGTCGGTCAACGATGGACTGCATATACGATGGTGGTTTGTGGCCTGGGAGCAATAGGCTGTGCCAAGTCCAAACAACATGATGCGTCGCATGTACACTCTATGGTGCTCACGCAACAACAAAACTGCCTAATGCTTCACTGCCAAGCCCTAACAATGCATTAGTACAACAGGTAAATTGATTTAACTCTGCTATGTGACTGAAAAATTTCCAGTAGAGCATCTTGTGCACTAAAAATTTATACTTGTACAGAACACAAAATAAAGGCCCCAAAGCTTAAAAACATGTCAACATGGGTCCTGTATACAGCTGTACTCTGTCGACTCCTCAGTATAGTTGTTAATGTATGCAGTAATGTTTTTATTATTATTGTCTTAGACTGCTTCCCATCTGCAGCAACTTTCATGATTGAAAAACTGCTCAACTGGCTGTAGCGCTTTCCATTTTTTTTTGTATTTCAGTTTAAAAAAAAAAATACACATTTGGACTACTTATGAACCAACATCCACAGCTTAGCAACCAAAGAACTCCCATGAAAACAAAGTTTAAAAAGAAATATTAATGAAGAGAAGCGATGGATTCTACCACGTCCCCTTGGTTGTGCGTTAGTGCTGCAATATTACTCTTATTTACTGTTCATGAATAATAAATGAAAGAAGAAAAAAATGCTGAACTGAAAAAAATTGAAGTGATAAATAAAAGCGAAGTAGAAAAACATCTGCAGCGATGCTTACTGAAATAAATGCAGCGCTGCAGCTTTTATGAATTGACCACAGTCAGATGTGTTACAGGATATATTAATAAAACTGTCTGATCATTAGATATTAAACAGTTTTATGGATCAAAATGTACATTAAGTAGACGCTATATTTAAGCACACTGGCTTAGAAATGGAGTTACACAGGAGGGAATATGAAGTGTGTCAACCAGTCAATACACAAGACTGGAGTAAAGAACACCCAAACAGTAGAGGAATGCGAGACTATCTTAATTCAAATCAGATCTGCAGTGTGTAGAGCTTATATCTGGCGTTGCTGACTTTTGGCAATTCCCATAGTGTCTGCACTTGAAAAGTTGACAAGTGTTGCACATGCTTAAGAATGACTTGGTCAACGATCTGCACCAAACAAGCACATATGGAGATATATTTTCATTTACTGTAATTTTATCATACCTAAAAGTTATCACAATATCATTGCAAACAGTGGAAACTGAATCTTTATCATAGCTATGTCTGAGGTTTTTACAACCAGAATAAATTAAATAGAAATCTTATTATTAGTAATCTTATTCTTAATGAAAGAATTAAATCTTAATTCATTCTCATTCTAAATCGTAAAATAAATCAATTAAAGCAAGAATGCACTAAATTAAACATGATAAAGAAAACCCAGATTTATTTAACCAAGAATAAATTTAAAAAATGTAGCAAGCCTTAAATAAATTAAAAAATTTTTTAAAAAGCAAGCCTTTTATTGAGCTGTAAACAAAAAGAACCACAAAAGGCCTTTTGGTTCCGCTTGTGTTTGTAAGTCATGCCTTTTTTCAGCAGAGCTCAGCAGTGAAGTTAAAGAAGAAAAATACTGTTTTGCAGTCAGACCCTTACCTGTCTGCCTGCATAGCGTAGGGCCAGTTTCCCGCTGATCAGAGCCTGCACATCTTCTGGACTGCGGGACACACAGCAGGGACAATCAGTCAACCAAAGCCAAAGGGTTAAGCGTTCAAAACCCTTGCTAATAAAAACACAAAAAGCTGTCTCCTCTGTCACAGATGCCCTCTTACTACCGTCACACCAGTCTGGGCACCATCATCACACCGACTCACTCAGAAAGCAGAGCACTAACAGTCAGCTGCTTAAACAGTCAGTCGCCGAGAGGGAAACGCCGAGCTTGAAATCAGTCCCTGGTTAATATCTAGATAACGTAGCAGAAAACACAACCTTATCACACAGGAAAAAACACTACTACACGTCATATTCCTCTCAGCATTGAAATACTTCCCTTCATTTGGCTCTGCACCAGACAACATTTTTCACAAAATTTGACCATGGTAACATTTCTGTTCTTCCCAGCTTGACAACTTGCTAAAAACATGGTGAAAACATTGAAAGTGCACCTTCTTCACCTAACAGACTGATCTCATGGAACAAATTAACCCTATTAAGTGAGGCATGGGTGTGCCCGAGATGCGTAACCAGGATGCAAACATTCGTGCTACAGCACTCACGAGTTGAGCATGATCTTGCAGAGGAGCATATATTTGAGAGCTGTGATAGCCCGGGGACTGTCAATGGAGTCGTAGCCCTCAAATGCCTCATAAAAGTAGGAGTAGGCCGTCTTCCAGTCCTTCTCCTCAGCTGCATGAATGATTCCTGGAGTGAGAAAGGAATTCAAAATACAGTCAGTTCACTGTACACGGAAGGAAAGAAGGAAGGAGTTGGCAGAACCAAGTGTGAACTAAGCCTCACCTGACTGCATGTCCAGAGCAGCCTGTAGTTTAGGAGGACAATAAATGGCATTGGCAGTAGTCCTGGCAGAGGTGAGGGCAGCGCGGGCCTTGGGTAAGTTGCTGAGGGCATGGTAGGTCTTGCTTTCCAACAACTGCACTTCTACCAGCAGGGCCTTGTCATCCATCTTTTTCAGTTCCTGAAGCAGCTGAGACCCTGCAGGTGTCATTTGTGAAATGTACAAATATAAGTGGCTGCTGTAACAATTACAGCAACAAGCTGTCATCTACACAACTTCGGCTGTGTAACTTCAAGAAAGAAACACTGAGCTTTACTGTAGTCAAAAAAATAACCCATCACATAGCCCCTGTGGCTTATGTCTTAATATGCATACAAAGATAGATTTCACTTCATTTCAGCCTCTTAAAAGGTGTCACTTCAGTAATTGTGTAGATCATCTACTGATCTTCAAATATTCCTCCTAAGTTTCTCTCACCTCCAGTGGGTAACAGTTATCATTTTAATCTAAACTGCTGGGACTGCCATTGACAAATCTCATGATTTTTCTTCTCAATACTACTTAAACTGATATTTAAGTTTTTTTGACTTCTGAAATGCCCGAACAGTCTATAAGAATGCTACAAAGCTGTAAGAAAAGACTTTAATCCTACGAACAGCCCTAGGCTGTGAATGGTTGAAGGGAGCCGGCAGGAGGCAGGCTGTGCCCCGTAGCACAAAGCTTTTCATCACAAATAATTCAACTATGTTTGGCCCTTACATTTTTTTTTTGTCTTTTCCACTGAGCTCAGTAAGCAGCACCGTGACTAGGAAACATGAACAGGGGATCTGACTCACCAAGCAGCAATGCCTCCTGGTACCTCTTTGTGTCAAAATACAAGGAAACCAGACGGGCCTGTGGGAGGCAGTTGGTCACTTTTTGCACAGTTTCACTCACACAGCTCTACTGTACCATCTGACTTATTAGCTGCACACATGTGAGCAGTTACCCTGCTGATGTACCACTCAATTTTCAATAACTCTTTTACAGCACTTTTATTTGTTTACATAGCTAAAAGTCACCATACATTTCCACAACTGAAAAAAACCTCATATTTAGGCAGGGATTGATTTCTCATCTATGGATACTTAAAAACAGCAGGTGTCAGATTCAACAGAAAGGTAAAGAGCATAGTAAAGTTAGTAATTTAGTCAACTCATTCAAGATCAACCATCACTTTTCACTCAGCGGAACCAGGACTATCTTAATACTTCTAAATTGTGACTAAAATGTATCAATCTGACATTCAGTTACTAGCACTTCCAGCAGTCAGTTATCTCTTTATAAGAAATGAGTACCGTACATTTTAAGTTACTGCAAGTATTCAAATCTGCTTCATAGGTAAAGAAAAAAATACTACAACTAGATAACATTAAATTAATTTAAAAAAAATCTTTGTAAACCATCTTTTCCTGTGATTAAAAACTATGTCTCCAAATTACAAATGGGGTCTTCTGTATTTTATTCAGGATAAGCATGAGAGCTGTTGGACTTCTTATCCAAATAACATTACGCGATGACAATATTTCATTTGTTACTCTCAGGTTTTCTCTACAGAAATAAAATATGACCTTTGAATTTTTCAAAGTTTATAAAAACTGGTAAAGGAAGCAGTACAACTGAAATGAATGTGTGTTGTACTGCAACAGGTTATTAGTTGCCTATTGTGATTTTTTTTTTTTTTAAACATTTGGAACCATAAATTACTTTAAATCTGGTCACTTGACTCACGTCAGTTACTAAAGCAGAACATGGAAACGTAACCACATAAAAAGTTGAACATTTACTACTGAGCTCTACTTTCCCACTCCTTGTCTATCTTTTCCAGCTAAAAGTATAACCTGAAGGGGACTTGTGGACTCTACAACACCAGTGGACAGCAATGACCAGTTTTGGGAAGCAGTGCTGGACTTTAAGGCAGCCCTCATTACAAAGGAGCACACTGGGTGGTAAAGGAGCATCACCTCGAGAGCCTGACGTAGGAAGGTCCTCTTCTCAGACTTTGCCCACTCAATACATTCGACACAGAGCTCCACCTCCTGCCCCGTGGCCGCTTCCATGTCCAGGAAGAGGTCTAGCAAAGAGCGCACAAGCCGGGCTGCTTTTGCTTTGCTGATGGACATCAGAAATGGCCTCACATACTTGAGCAGACCTCCAAGCTCTGTGGGAAAGACCAAATAACATTAATTTTAACAGTGTTCCCTTCAGTGCAGTGCCCATTAGCTTCCTCACATTTTGACTGGTGTTGCCTGCAAGAATTTGCATTGAGATGCACCATATATGATTCATAGCAAATTCATTCCCTGGCAATACAAGCTTTTAAACTGTCTCAAAGGGAAGTTTGTTGCTGTTAAAACAAAATGTGCAATACGATTATTCAAATGGCCACACCTTTTACAGTCTCACTACAACAAAAATTGCTATCCAGTGCTGTAATATGAGACACTTTCTGGGAAACCATGTATGCAAATTTCTTGATCCAATGTCCCGTTTGGTGTTTTCTCCGCATGTCTGCTGCAAATGCTTTTCAACGTAAGTCGTTTTTCCTGTGTATTCAGGAAATAATCATTTCAAATAGGGGGACACACTGATAGGTAAATAACAGAGATGCAAGCAGAGAGGGGTGGGAGGAGTATTGTGGACCCACACAACCTGGAATCGAGTGACTGACCAGCAGTGACGGGCGAGAGTCTCACCGGCTGCCTGGCCTGTCATGGCGAGCAGACTACCCAGCTCAAGGATGCTCTGCTCCTTGACCCGCATGGCCTCCTCGTCATTCTCCTGCACATCTCTTTTCACTGTTGGCACAGGAAAAAGAAACGTCACATGTGCGTACATCTTGAACGAAGACACCAGTCCCCAAACTAAAGAAACCGGGGGATGAATCTCAGCACAATGCTACAGCACAATTTCTTCCAACAAACAAAAAACTAATAAAAAATCCTGATCTGAAACCTCACTCCTTACAACTTATCAAATAATTTTTACATTCACAATGAAAAAGGTGTATGTAAATCATGCATATATTTATTTTCATTTTTAGCACTAAGTAACATAAAACTTATACAAAGTAATATAAAAAATGGTCCAATGATATAGCAGAAATTAAAAATTATACAATAATCTCCCAACCACCGGTGGAAACAACTCTAGAAATTCATGCGCTTACTTGCTATGCGTAGTTTTTTTTTTTTCCCTAAACAGCTTATGGTTTTGAAAATTACAGACAGTGTTGGGGGGGGGGGGGGACAAAAAAACAAACAAATTAATCCATTTAAAAAGTGCTTATTTTTATGTTTGGCTGCTGCATGTGTCTCCCATGTCAGGTGTAAGTTTCAAGCCAGTACAAGTCTGAGTTTGCTGTAAGCAGAATTACAGCACTAAGCAAATTCCTCAAAATTACGACCCCAACACGAGATGCATTAACTTGTGTTTGTCCAGATGGACACAATTTCACTCCGAACAAAGTGATTCCACATGTGAACCTTTTCTACCTTAACTACTTTATAATAATCAAAACCATATTCTGTCACCATCTAGACTACGCATCAACCCCCCCACACTCACACACACAGTCCTCCATTCAACAGTTGGCGTAAAAGGGCTGTGAAATGGATCATTTGGTTTTCTTAATTCGATCAAATTGAAATTAATCAAATGACTGCGTGCATAATAGAGGTTAACCATCTCTACGGCAACCATCACTACAGCATGAAGAGTAGAGCAACATCAACTGAGTAACAGTGCTTCCAGCACCATCCTTACAGTAACAGTCCTTACAATGCCATTTGTGCATTAACAGTTCCTACAGCACAACCAGTTCAGTAACAGTCACTGCAGATAATGTAAATAATGTAAATATAAGAACTACAGTACAGCAGTATAGTACATTCCCTGTTGTGATGCTTCAGATGAATGGGATGCCCTCCTCAGCATCACTCTGCCACTCCACACACACACACACACACACACACAGATTTCACACCGCCGTCGGGCTGCTTAGGCACTACACTAAGCTGCTGGGTCTCCGCGGGCCACAGCGGTGCTCGCTGCGCATAACGCCGGTCCGTCGCCAAGAACTGAGTGCTGAGCTCCGGCCTGCGCTGCGCCGCAGCGCCCGTCTCACAGTGAGTCAGCAGCCGGGAAAGCGGCTCTCTCACACCAGCTCAGGGCGCCCGCAGCGAACGCCAAAGATGCTTCCGTCCGGGAGTACTCGAGCAACCTTACCTATCGAATGCAAAATATCGATGGATGCGTTGCGGTCGGTGCTGATGAGAGACTGAGCCCTCTTGAACTCCACGGACGCTGCCGCCATCTTACTGACTCGCACACTGTAAGCCGACAAATAACCTGAGCGGCGAAGCAACTCTCGCCCAGGGAGCATGCCGGGAAATGAAGTTTGTCCCTCCGTCTCAGTACGGACGGAATCAGGTTTTCAGGTGGTTTGTGGGAATTGTAGTTGTCCTACACCGGCGGAATATACGAAGCATTATTTGAACAATTACAGTAGTGTATTGTAAAATTATATCAGTACTTTATAGGTTTGAAACTGATTGATTTACAAACAACCTCGAACAACGCTAGATAGATAGATAGTATCGTAGTTAAATTTTTAAACATTCTCATTAAATCATAGTCTTCGGAATCTTGGAACACGCATTCAAGCACAGATGCCGTTTCGTCCGTTCAGTTTTAAAATGTACCAAGTGCTGACCTACATGCATGGACCGCGACAGCGGCCACTGCGCCACCTAGTGGCCCGCACGGTGCGACGCACGCGTGCTGCCAAAATGCGGGTGTGCGGCGGTCGAAGCGTAGAGCGGCGCCCCACCACTGCGGAGCTCCTCCAGCCCGCATCTCCCGGCCACGTCCCGCATCCCGGAGGAGCGGGGACCAATAGCAGAGCGCGCGGCGCCCCCAGCATCCTCAGCATCCTCAGCATCCTCAGTGTGCGTGTGCGCGCCACAGCTGCGGGCTTCCCTGCGCCACGGCGGCATCATCTGTTTTTTTTTTATTATTATTTTTATACTTTCTTCATCCGCGAACATCGCTTCCTTTTCTGCGGGAGCGGAGCGATTTGGCCGGTTTTCCGGACGCGTTTGCTGCGAACGTCGTGCAAACGCACCGATGCGACGCGGATTAAAGGAAACCACAACGACAAAAAAAAAAAAAAAACAGAACAGCGCCTCGCAACAACTCTCATCTTTTTTTAAAATATCTTTTATGAAGAAATCCCGTTTTTGTGTGTGCCCATATTTGCCTGCATAGCAAATAACGGGGATTTTCGCAACGCGGGTTGTATGTGCGCAGCAAACGTGGAAAACTGAAGCTCCGGCACGTATATATTAACTGCATTTTGAGAAAGATATTTCTTTCGCTTATGGCCTCCCTCCGTGGCATTGCCCTGTAGTCGGATAACAAATATAAATATTAATATATTCATTTGTGTAAGACTGGAAGTCGGGGAGCGCCATTTCAGCACCGCGGACAGACGCCCATGACCCCTTGGCCACCAGCAGAGCCGCACAATATCCCACTTTTCATATTTCATATTCACCCCGGGACACGTCTGCACTGGGGGGGAAATAACACAATCCGGTGAGTATCCAGCCTTTATGACAGATCCTCTGCTCACCCCGTTTCTGTCTGTGACCCATCGCCACCATTCATACGCACATTCATATTCGCATTCTCCGCTCTCCTATTGCATTCCTACGGCTACTCGGTATTTTCCAAAAAAAAAAAAACAAAAGTGGGGGAAAAACCCGTTTTGTGAAGCGAGCTCATATATGAGACGACGGGGCGCGCAGCGGCGGGCGGCTTAGCTGCAAACAGGAGGTGAATAAAGAAAAACAGAAGGAAAAAAGGGAGGCAGGACGAGGAAGGCGGCTTCCGCGCACTGTTTACGTTTGTCGTCCGTTTCGCCCCTAAAATGGAGGATTTATTCCCTTCTTGCGGCGCCCGGCTCAGCGGTAACAGCGCCGAGCCCAAAGCTGCTTCGCGAAATACGCGCAAATAACTCGCTGCAGAACAACTGTTTCTTTATTCTAGGAAGAAGGAAAAAGGCAGGAAACGAACAACCGTGAGCGAGACAAAAAGTGCGGCCAATTTAACAAAGAGGGATTAATAAAAATAGCTGTTTTAATGTTGCGATTTAAATAGTTTATCACACAAATGAAATGAAACGTTAAAACATTGGAATTTATGCATGTTTTCAGAAAAAAACGAGGCCTAAAACATAATGCATTATTATTATTATTATTATTATTATTATTATTATGTTACATAAAGTCCACAGTGACAATTTTCCAGGAAACCCTCCTGTTGTTTCACCAATGTGTCGTCTAAGCAGAGGACACAGAATCTCTGGCATTAGCATTAGCATCTGTCACCTGAGGGGCATAGACTAGGGGCACAATAATAATAATAATAATAATAATAATAATAATAATAATAATAATAATAATAATAATAATAATACGCTTACAAGGTAATGAGAAAGCAAAGGGATGAAAATTGAGGAAGACATACAGTGCTGCAGCATGTCGAGATGGATGGAGGAGGGAGGATTGGACTAAACAGTTATTCAACAATGGGACATTATGAACCGCAGCTCAACAATGGAGATGCTTCTTTTTCAGGCTTTCTTACGTGAAGGGGCCGGAATCCCAAATATCCATACAGGTCCAAAGGGTTCGGGAAAGATGTACTTTGCGCTGCTTTGTTTAACTTTTGAATTTTTCCACCAATCGCCGATAAATTTGTCGACGACTGCTCACCATATATGGGAGCGATGGAGATGGAGAGGAGGTTAGGAGCTCAGGTTGAGCTGCGCGGCGCGAAGGAGACGTCAGGCCGGACCTGGACCCCCAGCGCAAAGGACAGTTTGGCAGAAGGGAAATGTGCGTGAAATGAGTCCGCGTAACCAGTTGTTTGGGTGCACTGAGGGAAGTGTTTGGACCAAGATGATTCCGTTTCAGAACAATTGTATGGATTTAGTGTGTTTATATAAAAGAGAAGATACATGATTAAATCTAGATCACCAGAAAAAACACTGAAAGAAGGGTGAAAAAAACAAAATTACTTCTATTCATTCAGTTGTGTCTCTGCTCATGAAAACATTAACAGGACCACAATGCATATCCACATCTTTATTAATAAATGTAATTGACACCGTGTCCTACTGTACAGATTTAATATGTTTAATACAACAATGCTGCCATTAATCATTTGACTTTAATAAATATGATTTTGAAAGAATTTGAATCCCAAAGCTTTAGCAGCCTTTTTGTTCTCTGCAAACAACTTGAGAGAAACAATGCCATTTTAATGCCGGCCTTTTGTTTCCCTCAGAGGCAGAGGGAAGGCGTAGAGCTACACCACGGCTCCTCCTTGCAGAACATCTCCGCCAGCTTTGGATGCCGGCGAGAACTTGACCGCAGTAGCCCGGCGGTCCTGACAGTGAGGCCTTCTTTCACCCCGCCCAACCTTTCTGCTTGGTCTGCTGCTGAGCCGCCCCCGCGGCTAGCGCCCGCATCCGCCCCTGATCCTCGTGTGCACCCGCTCGCGCCACCATGGGCACCGTCCTCTCTTTGTCTCCCAGCTACCGAAAGGCCGGGCTCTTTGAGGATGGCCCTGCCACCGTGGGCCCCTACACGGCCGTGCAGAACAGCAAAAATGCCAAAGACAAGAACCTGAAGCGACACTCCCTCATCAACGTGCTGCCCTGGAAGCGCATCGTTGCCGTCTCGGCCAAGAAAAAGGGCTCCAAGAAGGTGCAGCCCAACACCACGTACCAGAACAACGTGACCCATCTCAACAATGAGAACCTGAAGAAGTCGCAGTCGTGCGCCAACCTCTCCACCTTCGCCCAAGACTCAGCCGCCCCGGTCATCCCCGGTTCCAAAACATCCAGCAACGTAGCCTCCTCGGTGAAGAAGGTCCCTCCGTCTGGCTCCAGCACCGCGGCCCCTGGCACACCCAAGCGCGTCATCGTCCAGGCATCCACCAGTGAGCTTCTGCGCTGTTTGGGCGAGTTCCTGTGCCGCCGCTGCTACCGGCTCAAACACTTGTCCCCAACCGACCCAGTGCTGTGGCTGCGCAGCGTCGACCGCTCCCTGCTGCTGCAGGGCTGGCAGGACCAGGGCTTCATCACCCCCGCCAATGTGGTCTTCGTCTACATGCTGTGCCGCGACGTGGTCTCCTCAGAGGTGGCCACCGAGCACGAGCTGCAGGCTGTGCTGCTCACCTGCCTCTATCTGTCCTACTCCTACATGGGCAATGAGATCTCGTACCCGCTCAAGCCCTTCCTGGTGGAGAGCTCCAAGGAGACCTTCTGGGACCGGTGCCTGTCCATCATCAACCTGATGAGTGCCAAGATGCTGCAGATCAACTCAGACCCACACTACTTCACCCAGGTGTTCGCTGACCTCAAGAATGAGAGTCAGAAAGAGGAGGAGAGGAGCCGCTTGCTCATCGGATTGGACCGGTGAGGGACAGCGAGGGCGGCACTGGGGGAGGGGGAGGGGGTGTGCAGAAGCAGCGGTCTGCTCTTGTCTGGCATTTCTCAATGGGGTTCTGAGCAACAGTAGGGGTTGGTGAACACCTACACGGCATTGTGGGAAACCTGCATCTCAATATTGCAGCAACCAGGCTGTAACATTCAAATCAATGACATTTGGTCCTCAAAGGGCTTCAAACGCCAGCGTAATACAACACAAAATTTAAATACTCGCAAAATTAGGGCCTCGACTGCGTGCAGATGTTTACTTCAGCATAATTTACACAGATGTCAGTGGTCTTTGTCCTGCAGGTTTTCAGCTGAAGAAGAGCATTTTGTTCTCCTGTTAGTGGGAGGGACAATGTGGATCAGCAGGGCAGTAACAGAGAAAAAATTTAAACACTTTGAATCAAAACGAAGCATGCAAATAACAAAAACCCACAAGACAGCTTTTGGGGTAAATAAAATGCCGGACTTGAGCACATCCTCTGCTCGGGATATAAAAACAGTAAACATTAATATCAACACTGAGCAAAGAAAAGAAAAACAAGAATAAAGAAGCTGAGCTCAGAGTGTGGAGTGGACAGAAAATTTTTAGAAGAGTTTAGGTTCCTCGGTGCGGTCAGTCCGACTCCACGACCAGGGCCTTCAGATACTCAACTTGTGGGTTCCAACACGGTCGCAGAGCTTGCAGGTTCGGCCTCGTGGTGGACGGATCGTGGTCGTGATCGCAGGAGTAGAGGCTGGAGATGCTGGAGAGGAAAAGAGAGCTGTGTGTGTGGTGGAAAGGCAGGAGAGAAGAGGCAGGAAAAGGTGACCACGTAAAGGTCAGGGCTCACAGAACAACAACATGCAGAATGTTTTTTGGGTGAAGGACGGCCTACTCTGTTTTCATCTGAAACCAAAGATGAAACAAAACAAAACAAAAATATCCTCATCTTCACCTAATAGATAACAGATATTTATTTCCAGCTGATGCTTTTTTTTTAAAAAAAAAAAAGATTCACATCTCTAATGCAGTTTCTGTGAATTCACGGTGAAGATGGCGTTTCTCTAACTTGGTTTTGGGGAACAGACGTACAGCGAAGCAGGTTTTTTGGCTATCGAATAACGCTTGGAATTAATCGTGTGTCTCAAACTGCATTGCACACGACAACACGGCGGGCAGAAACTCGATGAAAATGTGGCAGGTATGGGGGGGGGGATCACACCAAAGTGTCAGCAAACATGGAAAACACATCCTCAGCGAATACTGAATGTTTACGTACTGTTGTAGCAAAACTTTTTAAAATGTGGACAGAACGCGTCGGAGCTTGTCAAACTTCCACAGCGCTCGCGCAAAAGATAAAGCGGAACGACTTCGCCTTGTTGAAAAGTGAATGGGAAGATATTTGATGGGAATGAAGACTAAAATGCCGCAAAGCTGGCTGGGATGTTAAAATGTTAAAAGGTTTTGGATCAGACGCTTAGAAAGGAGACCTGTTATTTATTTTAAAGCATCCAAACCTGCGTGTTTGACGGCATGCTGGTGCAGTCCATCCACTGCGGTTGTGCATTGAGGCAAAAGGAGACGATAAATCTGGAAGGTAAATTGTGCACTGGAAAGGAAATGGGCAGAATTAGTACAAAAAAACAGCAACGGTCGCCTAAAGCTGTGATTTCAGGGAGGAAAGAAGCACTGCAAGCTTTAAGCCACGTTTCCTAAATTTATAAAAGGGCAGGATGGATGGTTCCTGAGCCACTAGAACGGATGGATCATTTACACTGATTTACCCATTTACACAAGAGGGTAATTTTTACCGTGTCAGTTCAGGGAAAATAATCTGATCAAGGGTGCGACAACAGGAGGTGGGAATCGAATGTGGGACCACTGAGTGCAAAGTGACGGCTGTAACCACTGCGCCACCTGCTGTCAGAAAAAAGGGCAGCTTGTTAACCCCCCATCCCCTCAGGAAAGGCACTTGAACATATTGACACGCGGGCAACCGTTGACTACCTGGGGAATTTGCGACTCACCTGAGGCGGTGGCAATTTTCTATTGCAGACTCCAGTCTGTAAGGAAGCCAGAGAGAACGCCGCGCCACCTCCAGCAGCAAAAAGCAAAAGCGTCGAAGGAGGACCTGCCCGCCTCCCTGCCCACGGCCGCAAACACAATGTAACCGAAAGCCCGTTTAGACGCCAGGGAATCACGAGCGGACGATGGTCGTAAACAGGTGGAACTCGGTATACAAATGAGAAGTATATATACATTTGCCCGCTTTCTTATCACAGCAACAGTGATCAACTGTGCATGCTTTCTTTCAATATTTGTGTCTTTCAAATTTCTTTCTGGAAATGGAAAAAAAAAAAAAAAACAACAAATGTATGCACATCATTGATTCGTTTTCTTTATCACTGCTGTTCCATGCTAAAAAAAAAAAACAACAAAAAAACAAAGGAATTTTCGTATTCGAGAAAGGAAAAAAAAGTCTCTGGATGCTTCATACATGATCTTTTTTCTTCAGCGTTGGTTTTTAGAGCAGAGGCATGAGGAGGGTGTAAAAGAGGAGGCGCCATTCCCTGAGCGCCCAGTGCCAGGGATGCGGGTGGACTGCGGGAACTGGTTGCTAAGGACTCACCTGGCCATTTGGACACACGAGGAAGTGTCATGTCACTGAATGGGTAGCGCAGAGGGGACAGACTCGCCGATACGTGACCCTTTGTCACGACTGCAGGGCACCGCAACCCTGGGGTTCGAGGGACGGGCCGGCGCTTATCTGCCCTCTGCTGACACGGCGTATTTGGCTGCCCTGGTTCACTGAAACGTGCCATTTTTTTCCACTTGCAACACAAAGTAGGTGTTTTGAAAAATTCTTTAAAAAGGCTTAAAAAAAAAAAAAAAAGACGAGTAATTGTTCTGATTTCTCTTTGTTTCTTTTGTGTATCTTGTTGCGTACATCTTTGTTGAACAAAAAAAAAAAGGAAAAAACAGTGTTATTAGAATTTAAAAGAGGGAGGCATTCCCTGTGACTGCATGTGTGTGCGAGTGTGTGGAGCGGATGAATGTGCGTTTGTACTGACGGATGTGTGAGTTTGTTTTCTTATGGGGACGGGGGAACGAGAGGCGGTGGGGTGTGAAAAAGGAGGTTCAGACAGTCGGGGTGGGGTGCGAGCCACGGGACAGGTCGGGACCAGGGTGCTGAGCCGACACAGTTGTTTATCTGACAAAAGCTGTTACTGTAACTGAACCTTTATCTGTTTGTTTGTTTCTGCTTATTTTTATTTATTTTTGTACTGTGATGGAAATTAAAATGCACTGATCGTTCATGACGCACAAAGGAGTTGCTGTCTCTTGTGTCTTCAGTGCTCCCAGCTTGAGCGGTGCGGCCAGCACATGTGTCCACCAGGTTTTGAGCTCCACTAACAAGAAGGAAGAAGAGAAAGACCCAGTTTATGTTAGAACATCTTTATTGACAAATAGTCTAATAATCCAGCATTACAAAAATGTTGCGTGCTCTAGTACATTCATGAAGCACTACATGTCGCCTTGTAGGTGTTTATCAAAGTGCTGATATATCTCTTGGAGAAGGACAAAAAGGTATAAAAAGTACCTAACTACAAAGGAAAATGAACTTCCAACCTCAGCGACAGCAATATTTTGCTTTATTCCGCGTTCTTTTTGTATCTGGGTTGAATAAAGTCGATCTGTTTTGGCTGCTATTGGAAACAAAACAAAGACAAATGCAAAGCAAATGAAAAAGTGGATCACTTGCATACAGACAGTAGATACGCGAATGTTACGAAGTCATTGGTCAAGTTTCCTTTTGACAAATGTTTTACAGAAACCCTTTGCTTAAAAAAAAAAAAAAAAAAAAAAAAGTGAACGTGAGTGTTTGGATGGGACTCACCACTCTGAGCTGCTAAAATGCGTGGCGAAACGGCAGCCCCAGAACAGACGTACATGACACACAGCTCTGGTACTTGTCCTGGGTTACTGAGGTGCATGGCTGTTTGTACCACCACCTTATGCACCGCTTGTTGTCCAGACACCCCGGGACCGCAGCAATGGACAGAAAAGAAAGAAAAAAAAAAAAAGATCGAGTGCGATTTACCCAAAATCCTGGGCTTTCCAGGAGAAAGCACTGTTGTCACTGTGACTCCGGGGCTGTCGGGGGGGGGATGACTACTGGATTTGCTTCCTTAACGTCACAAAATCTAAACCACAAAGGACATCGAGTATGACGACAACTCCAGAACAGTCCTGGGATTGAAATTCCCTAAAAACCCATTTAAAAGACACCATGCAAATACCCTGACCTAAGCAGCAAGTTTTACATGGTTAACAGCTTAAACCAACCTTAAATCGCACAAAATCTTGAAAAAAGCTCATCATGGTCCCAAATCATGTGGTACAATTAATGGTTCTCAATCAAAGTCACTGTAACTACATTAACGTTTGTATAAGGCACAAAGCAATGATTTGACACAGAATATCAATGCAATCACATATCAATATTTATTATAACTGAAGGAAAAAACACTCCAGCAGTCCCCCTGTTCTAAGACTTATGCAGTTTTGGGGTGGAAGCCAAGCCCTAGATTTGCCCATGAGGCTGCACTTTGACATTTTCAGGAATAGGAAGTTGCCCATCAGGCCACCTCTGCCCCAGCTGCGATTTCACTACACATCATGAAGGACAAATGGAAGCTCCAAAAGTCAGTTGTTTCTCCAAAAGGGAGAAAGATTGATAGTTCTACAGGGGATTCATTTTGCACTCCGAACCTTTCTGTAAGAAGTGGCACACAGCTGTCTGGCCAAGGGCTATGACTGAGAAGACAGAGCAATTCAGTGAGAGTTTGGTAAAGTGTAACAAACCAGGGGGCCGAACTTCAAAAACTTCAAAGTCCAATTTCAGAGTTACTTGAAGTCTAGAAGAACATTTTCTGTATCTTTAACACCGGAGACTGATTTTGTAGAGCAGGAGTTTTTCGAAAAGCTCCATGTGAATGACAACCCTACCCTACACTTCGCCATTTGCATTACACACAAGCAGGTGTCATTTTCCATGATATCATTCACATCAACTCAGACAGTGAGCACGACTTCACCAACCGCACGGTAACTCCGCTAACCGGCCAGTGCTAAGTGACACTTTACCAGTTTCTGCTCCCTGTGAGGTTTGCTGGGAATACCCTGGGGTCCCCTTCATCATTTTTCTTACTCGATTTGCAGAGCGTTTGACTTAATCCAGTAATACCTGGATGTGTTGAGCTGCTAAAATAAGTCCGCTAATGCAGGTAATACAGCACAAGTGTCCTGTATCCCACAGTGCATTGAAGCTCTCTAGGGTTACTCATATCAGCATGTGCCAGTGCAGCAGGTTAACCTGGTTGTAGCTCTGCACAGGTGTCTGAAAGAAATGGTGAAATGTATAAACCTCATTCATCTCTCTATCTTCAGCTGGATTTCCACATCTAACACTGACCTCACTCACCACTACCCCCAGCGAGGGCATCGCGGGCACTGGGTCAACACTCGTCTGTACTGGAGCAGAATTTGTCAGGTTGGGCAGCCAGCCAGGATTTGTACAGTGTGTGCGCTTGTGTGTGTGTGTGTGTGGTCAGAGATGAGGCTGGAAAGTACTTTAAAATAAAATTAAAAAAAAAAGACAGAAATATTTAAATAGGGAAAAACCAATGAGGAGATCATGGCAGTCACATGAATTTAATGAAGACAAATGAGTTGGTAATGCCAGGCTAAAAAAAAAAAGAATACAAAGAAGGAATGTGCTCACCTCTGTCAAAATACACCATGCTTGCACCAGGACCGGCTAGGCCTTTAAAGCGGTGAAAGTAAACTATTCATTCCAGCCAAACAGCTTGTGTGTGCAGGGCTCTGTTAGGTCCGGCACATTTTTGGCCCTGCGCAGATTTGCTAACTAACCAGAGGCTTCTTTGACACACTGTTATTAGAAGGTACAGCTTTCCTGTTTCGGGAGCCCCATCTGAAGAGCTGAGCGACATTTTGGTGCTCCTGAGTACCAGCGTTAGGGCCTCTTGGTCACCTCTGCGAGCAATTAGGTGGGAGCAGGAAGAAAGTGCAATGCAATATAGAAATACACATGTTGCACATAAGATGCACTTAAAACACCTGACCAGTTAGACAGGTCAGTGTTTGGAGGAGGTATTTCAGGCCATCAGAATTCATTTGCAATTACAAAAGCACAATGTGACACTTATGTTTGTTAGGAAAGAGGATGTGGATTAGCTGGAGACTAAACGGATTTGCCGCAGACAGAGTGGCTTGGCACTTTCTCCCCTCTGCTCAAATCACACAAACTAGGCCAAGCACCCTGGGAGTTCTCTATTCAAATTCCCAGCATCCCTTTCAGTCAATCTGAGTCAATATTATGCACACAGACTAGTCAAAAGTTCTATGGTATGGAGGTTGAGAACAAGAGAGAATGAGTGCAGAATGGGACCACTGATCTCTGATAACAATAGTGCCAAAACTAATGGAATTAATGAGAGAACGTGTTATTAGCTACCACTTAACTTGGGAGATCCTGAGGATTTAAGAGTAGGGAAACAACTTGCATCCCACTTTCAAGATGACTGACACCTTGACATAATTTCGCATCGCCTTCTTCTGTACTGAATAATCTTGTGCAAGAGAGCAGGCTTGTTTGAGCTATGCTACTGCCTTTCATTGTGGGCTGCCTTCAAGTACCTGTTCTAGTCTTGTTCACAGGTTGGTGCAAATGAAAGCTTTCACGGCCTACCCATCACTCCTTTACAAATGTTTAATCAAAAGGCTCCTCAGCAGCCAGGGAACAGAGAGTAATATTGAAACAGTTGTTTGCTCTGCATTGTTTAAGATTAGAGATCCACTGGAAAATAAAATCTTTTCGCTCCTTCATTCACCACGTGAATAACAGAAAACCAGAGAATTAATTTCTTACCAAAAAAGGCAACAGCACCCTGGACCACCTCACTGTGGTGCGAGGTTATAGGACCAGAGACCTCAGCCAGTCTCTTCTGTATTACTAAAAAGACAAATAATGTTTCCTTTGTTACTACAGTATCGTTATTCAATTCAGCTATCTATCAAGTGCTCTTCTACAACAGTATAATCCCTTCTGACAGAAAAGATGAGTGCAAGCAAGTTTCTCTGGAGGTCAAAACAGACAAATATACCTTAGCATACTGGGTGAAGCTGTAGGCCTAATATGTAGATCTGAAGGTTGACAGAGGGGATTTTTACTCCCCCAACCCCTCAGTTAAGCATGCTTTGATTACTGTTACGATACTTTAATAATATTCAACCTCAGGCCTGTGAAATACTATAAAAAGGACTTGTGTTAAGTTCTGAAGAAAACTTTGACTGAATTTCAAGGCTGCAAGATGGAACATAAATTATTTCTTAAGCAACGAATTGACAATGTAATGAAACAATAACCTTCCATGACAGCGACCAAAAGACAGGTAGGTGTCATCGGCAGTTATGTTTGCATTTCCTCGAATACTTCCCAGCAAGCCGGTGGCAGCCAGTGCCTCTCGGGATGAAAAGTTGAATGGAAAGTAAACGCTTCCTTTCTCCATTATGGTGCTGAAGTACTGATGGGGCTAATTAGAGTCAACAGAATGCATCAGGAGAAAAGCCACTATTTACCGTTGCGCACAAAATAACTGCCACACACAAATGCTTCCCATCCTTTGTCACCAGTTTGAAACCTGTACTTTCGACACCGTGTTTAGATCTACTTAAACACACGCAGAAGCAAAACTGGAAAATATATCTGATATACTGAACACAGATAACATAGCTAATACATCATGTATAGACATTATATAAGAAATACATGTAGATGTAAAGGTGCAAAAAAGATGCATATAAATAAAAATTTTTTTACTGCTCCTCTCAGAAGCAGTTTATGGTTTCGAGAGTGTGCTCAGCATACCCCCCCATCAACCTCTTCCTGCTGACATGTCAGAACCATTTTAAGTAATCATGTCTAATAGTTCTACATAGGAATAAAATGTAAAACAGTTGTACATGGATACAAGCAAGTGCGCACACACACACACACACACACACACACACACACACACACACACACACACACACACACACACACACAGCGCACTCTGAAAATGATATACTTTATACCAGCATTGCTATCAAAGCCAACCCAGGGCTCTTCTTCCTCGGCTTCTAGCATGGATGGAGTGAGTGTCAACCCATCTGGGTGACACCAGTATCCTGCCCACAAACACTACAAACCTAACCAAGGAAATAAAAATCAAAGTCCTCCAAAAACAAGGGTATAAAAGGAAATGTACTCATAAAATGAAAATGTACTCATACAGGTTTACAGATAAAACAGAAAAATTGCATTGTGATACAAACAGCAAATACCCTGTACACATTGCTCAGTAAATTGTCTCTCACTCTGGCCTTGTCACATAATTTCACCATTTCATTTTTTTTTTGTGAACTCTGAACAGCTGTCCTTTTATCATGCCTTGAATCATGTCAGATTTCTCAAGCAAAATAACTTTTTCTATATAATTAAATCTGTGATCTTTAACTTCCAGGTATACGGAGCTAATTCATATTCCCAAAATTAATTGAATATTCAGGTTTTTAAGTCTAAACCAGTCTATGTTAAATTTCGTTAACATTTACACAATTTTTCCCATTAGCTAATCAAAGACAAATCCTTTGGCAAAAAACCTAACGTATTAGGGAACAGGCTGTAAAACAAAAATCAAACTAAGTAAAGCCTTTCCCTCAAACCTATCCAACATTGTGAGGAGCCTTGCCTCATAGTTTGAGTGAAACAATTCTTGACTTTGGTACTTCTTAGTTCCCTGGCACAGCCAGGATGTACCCTGAGCGACTTTTGGTGAAGTCTGGCTGAGACTGGTTGATCTTGGTCTCCACGACGATGGTACACTTTCTGCCGTGCATGCTGCACTGGATAGGACTGATGACATTCACCTGCAGCTTCCTCTTCTCACTGCAGACAGAGACAGACAAGAAGATTGGAGATAATTAGTTGGGTGAGGCAAGGTCTTGAGTGTAATCCCATGGATTCCTTTAATTTAAGCATCATGGGGGTGATGCTAAAACTGGACAAGAAGCAGGGATCAACTTCCAGCCTAGAAAAGGAATGCCCATGTTATTCTATCCCACTAACATAGAAAATGTAATCGTACTATAGAATCAAGGTGCTTCAAAATGATTGCAAGATAGAGCCTTGATGGAAAATGAAAGGAGCTAAATGATGCAATTCAACTTTTAAAAACTATACAACAAAAGATGAAGTGATCTCTGCCATCCGTGCCTGTGGATTTCCATTCATACATCCGTTTATGTATTCACCGTTTAGGACCTTGAGTATATAATCAACTACCTGAACTGTTTAATAAAAATGACCAGTTCATATTCTAGAAGGAGAAAGTTTGTTTCTAATAATTCTAATAATCCTTGAGAAAAAGCATAAGATTTTTAACATAAGAATAAGGTTAGGTGTGCTACAAAAAATAAAACGTTTTTGGCATCAGCCTGTTCAAGAATAAATGTGCAGTACTGCAGCCCTTGGATCAATGCATGAGTCTGCTGGTGTGAACTCAACATGGATGTGCTCTTAACCATCTGCATGCAACATGTTAATAAAGCTCTGTGAATCAGTGACATGAAGTAGACACAAGATCAAGGAAAGGAAGAAAACCTCAAAATGATTGAAATAAAATACACAGTGTGACACAGTTACTTTATCTTTTGTCAAATGCAATTCTGTGTGGCATAGCATGCTGGCACAGCATAACATCACAGTCATTGCCTATCTGGGTTCAGTACAGTCTGGTTCATAGTACACCTACGTAAATGTATTTCTATATTCCTAGAAGGAAAAAAAAGACATAAAACAAAAACTGCATGGAGCATGCATAGAGGGCTGATTTGAAACCTAGCTCTCAAAATCGTGATCTGTACCACCTGTTTGGGCAAAGAGGTTGAGACAGATAACCCAGCTGCCTCCCCTTGCGAACTGCAACGCTTGTATCAAGCGCACACTGCACAAGTGGGAGCTTGGTTGCGCTGCCAAAATGGGAATTAGTACAGCTGCAGCCCACACACGGCTGTACTGTTCTTATGTAAGCAGGATTATCACCACAGACTTCGAGCAGAAGGTACAGGGCTGCTTAGGCAAGTTGTGCTGTGTTCATCCATTACCACTAACTGCAGTGTCACAGTGATCCAGAGTGTGGCACAAAATCAGAGAAGGCAGTGCAGCCTGAATGGGATGTCAACCCATCATAGGGCAATCTCAGACCGCAGAATGACAGAATGGACAGCCATAATGCCAGTGACACTGCTCAACTATCCATTGAGGAGCTAAAACAACAAATTTATATTTAGGTTTACAGGAAAACCTTTCAGCATACATGCTTTTCATGAGTTCTGGTCATTCTTGCACTCAGAGACTGAGTTCTGGGATGTCTCCATTGTGGCTGCCTGTGCAACATACTGTAGATGACGTCACTCTGCCATGGGAGGAAAGGCCATTGTAGCCGTTGCATAAATGCTTCCTACAGATCAATCAAATGTGTAGTTTGTTAGCAGAGCATGACCTGCTGCTCTGTTACTTAACACCGACTTTCACCTTGATGTCAATGGATGTGTGGTAACAGATGGCACTGGGCCCAGTACTACAGTGTTGTTCAGGGAGCCTCATCAACAGCCTGACAGATTTCAAACTTAAACAATCAGATTGTCAACTGAGGTTCATATTTAAATAAAACACCTAAAGGAACAGTTATTCCACATTCAACAATATAAATGATTCCTGGAAAAAACAAACTAAATTGTGAAATACATGTATAAAATTGATCAGTTAAATGCAGAAAAGTAGATTAAAACTACAATTTACCAAGTAAAGATGTACAAACTATTACCATTAACTTCATCATTCTGTCTCATAAGTCTACAAACTCTCTCACACTTCACTAAAGAAATGACGATAGCTTTTAGGAAAGTGTAATGGCCCGGGCCCTTGTTATGAAAAGCAGCTCTGCTACCCTATATGAGTAGCTGGGATACTCTTGCACCTTCAGTTTCCGCACATGTAGACTCAATAACAGCTGTTTATTAAACAAATATGGCCTCCGCATTCTTTTGTCCTAAGAGGAGGTGCTCAGATTATGTAGCACAAGACCATGTCATCCTGCTGCATGCAAATGTTAGTTCATGCCCATCAAGTGACTATACAGCCAAGTAATTTTTTCAGGAAAGCATCAGCTAGATGAACAAATGATAATACACATAGGAATGCAACTTTGTCATCAGAATGTAAATTTGATGTGTGTACCTAGGTGGAGTTATCAGACAGGCGAGCATGCACCTTAGGCTGTGAGGTTGGGTGCTTGGGGGTCCTAAACAACGTGACAACAGCAAGCTGACAAAACAAAAATATGGAGGTAAAATATCACTTCACAAGAGGTATTTGCATCCCACCCAGAGCTAAATTCTTTAACAAAAACCTAAAAGTCAGGATACAGACCAGTGAGGAAACCGTAAACAAAAGCATTCTTACAAGGAAGTGTTTCTGGCTTCTAATTGATTTCAAGACTAAAAAAATAAAATTAAAATGCGAGCAAGGAAAATAAATAAGTAGCGACTTTTTAGGTCAGAATAGGTGCTTCCAAACATCACACAAGAAAATACATATTTCTCCCCCACTCTGTACTTGTATATCTATACATTTTGAAGCACTTTAAGCACAAACTGTGCTTAGTTACCATGGCAACCAATTTAGCTTTTCCATCTGTCTTTTCTGGCCCTGTTAGCCAATGAAACACCAGAATGGATTACAGTCTCCATGTCCCTATGCTCTGCTCTTGTGTATGCGTGTTTATTTGAGCATCGCCCACGAGCTGGAGGAAAGTAAGCAGATCTTGTGCCATTGAAGAAAAAAGGAAAAAAAGGCAGATTGAGAAAGGGATAGTGCGCAATATGTTGGGATGCTGTGTCATGAACCCTGACACAAGAGTCACATCACAATCTTGGCCAAGTGTCGGCTTTACGTGCCCTCCTTATTATTATTATTATTTTTCCCATCCTCCTATTCCGTATCGGCATGAATTGCACTTACCGTATTCCTCTGGGATTCAGACATTACCCCAAAGAGATGAAAGGAGGTGAAGGAGCCACACAGGCAGGGAACCTATTCCTTATCACACATCATTTGCAATTTAAATCAGATGATTATGTGTAGTATTCTTTTAATAATAAATTAATACAAGGCTTTACTCAAGTCTTAACAGTGAGCTATAGAAAAACCTATTTCATGACAATTATCATTCTAATTTGGTTCCTTCTGGCATGCTGAGACAGGATAGGTAGATTGCGTGTGTGTGTGTGTGTGTGTGTGTGTGTGTGGCAATCCTCTCAGTTTGACAGTGACATGTTTGCGGTGCATCCCCCTGGTTACTCTCTATGGGACTCTGGCTGTGACAGCAATCCCCCAGACAGCCCCCAACAACGTCTGTGGAGTCACGTTTTTGTGACTGGAAAATCGATTCCTCCAAATGCCCTTCACGCCACATGCCTTGCTATCTCCCACTCTGCCCTACATTCTCGAGCCGCCATGATGGACCAGCCAAGTGGGGGAGGAAGGGAGGTTCTGGCACATCTTCCCACCTCCCTACCAAACCCACAGACAGCAACACCTTCATTCTTTCAGCTTTTTTTTATGCATCAAACAGCTTCCAAAATAGATTTAAAATTTAAAATTTATTTTAGATGAAAGGGAGATGATGTATTGCAAAAGCATACTGTAGGCTAAGATTAACAATGGGGATTACTATGCGCATGTAAAATGCAGCATGTAAAAAAAAAAAAAAAAGAGAGAGTATGGAATGGTAGAGGAATATGGAAGAAAAAATACAGAATACAAAAACGGAGCAAATCATCTTCTATTTGGCATACTGCAGCGTCTTCATTTCTTTGACAATTTAATAGTTCCGCTGCACCCAAAGACCCTTACAAGGAAATGAACAAACCAAAATGCACCATTCACAACAATGTAACACGTATTCATTCAGGTCATACTCCCGGGTTGCTGTGGGGATGGGGAGCTGGGGAAGTGACACTGAAATAAACACTGTGACTAATATCGCTCGAGAGAAAGACCATTAATTGCCTGGTCTGGTGATGATGCTTTGTTTGCCCAACACAGATACGCATATGATACATGCAGAGGCACTGCAGTGTGTCCCATCCTGCCAGAATCACGAACGCCAACAGACAGTGGAAAGGTGGGGGGGGGGGGTGTTAGCCTCAGGGCCACTAAGGGGGATGGAGGGAAAAGGAGGGCAAAAAGCTACTGAAGATGCTATTCATACATCACTGACACAAGGGATAAACATCAGCTTGGATACTCGGTCACCTAAAACAAGCATTAGATGGTTCTTAAAAGACTGTCTACGGATTAATGGTGCAGCAGAGGACAGAAGATGCTCCAAAGCTGCAGTATGCCTTATTGTTCTTGGTATTCAGTGCTGTAAGAAGAGACACACAGAAGAGAAATTTGTTGTTGGGATACATGTCCACTGTGGTGACAAAGGCAAAAGGTTTGACTGTAAACAACTGTAAACACAGTAGGTGGAGTAGTGGTAAGAGCCTTGGCTTCAAAGGACCCAGGTTTGAATCCCACCTCCTGTTATACTACCTTTGAGCAAGGTACTTGAGCTTAACTAATAAAACTGTATAATTCAAGTAGCTTAACAGTTTGAAAAAAGCAGCTATTAAATAATAAATGTAAATGTAAATGAACAAGATGGGCCTCTCACTGCCTGTGGTGAAAGACAGAGAATGTCTCACATTGCTGGCAGATAAATAATGTTACCATGAAAAGCACTGAACTGTCAATGAACTGCAACAAAAAAGGTTGGGGAAACACTGTAAAAACACAAGTATTAAAACCCGAGTCCTCTCCAGTGTCATACACATCAGATCCAACCTTGGTGTATGCTGGAGAGCTTTCCAAGACTGGACTTGAATAATCAGTATGTACGTATTGTCTCCCTTTGGGTTAACACAACTTCATGTGGTGAAGGGGGTGAGGAAACAACAACCTCACAGCTCACTACAAAAACCCTGCTGCCATCCGCACCCCCTGACTCACCAAATGCAGGTTTCAGATGAGAGAGGAAAGGAAACACATTGCGGCATCCTCCTCTCTGGGGGCTTTCTCTTTAAAGTTATCCAGCTATGGTACTTTCAGAAGGGAAAGATTTCACAGCCAATCCTTCCCTTATGTGTTCTCTGCACCACAAAGAGGCTCTGACGTCCTGCAGAAATGCTGAGCTCTCAGGTCAAATAAGCTCCACGTACCCCTTGTCAAACATGAATACACACAGGTCAGCATTCGGATGAGATTAGGGCATGAAATTAGCCCTGAGCAGCTCTGCAAAAGTGACTCTTTGGAGAGTTCCCATTACCCCTCACATCATAAAGCAAATCTCTTCAGTATCCATTATACACCACTACAGTTTGGCAGTTTAGACTTCATCTGCAGAAACACCTTGTGTTCTCAGTGCTTCATATATATGTACTCACGCTTCTCTTCTTTTGCCTATATCAGCACAAAAAATACCTTCTTGTCAGAGATCCATTTCTCCTGGATTTTCAGGGCAATGAACCAACAAAATGGTTATATACATTGCCCAGGCAAAAAAAAAAGTCACCACCTGGATTTAACTTAGTGTTATGATCTTCAGTTGGTCAGGTCTAGGTTCAGCAACATTATGTGCCCAAAAAATGAGCTCAGTTGACTACCTGAATATACTGAATGACCAGGTTTTTCCATCAATGGATTTTTTCTTCCCTCATGGCACGGCCATATTCCAAGATGACAATGCCAGGATTCATCGGGCTCAAATTGTGAAAGAGTGGTTCTGGGAGCATGAAAGAGACATCATTTTCACACATGGATTGGCCACCACAGAGTCCAGACCTTAACCCCATTGAGAATCTTTGGGATGTGCTGGAGAAGAATTTACGCAGCACTCAGACTCTCCCCATCATCAGTACAGGATCTTGGCAAAAAACTAACGCAACTCTGGACAGAAATAAATGTGACTTTGCATAAGCTTATCGAAACGATGCCATGGCGAATGAGTGCCATAAACAAAGCTAAGGACAGTCCAACGAAATATTAGTGTGTGTTACTTTCTTTTGGCTGGGCAGTGTATATATTCAGCATTTGACTTCTGGGGGCAAAAAGGTCCAGACAGGGAACATAGTGTTTAGATTTGCCACCTTTGAACTCAAAAGCCTTAGGTTTAAGTCCCCCATCCTACTGCAGCATCGTTGACCAAGGTACTTGAACTGACACAGTAAAATTACTCTGTTGTACAGGCTGATAAATGATCGTAAGCAGCTGAACAATATGAGTTACTATGGAGAAAAATGTCTGGCAAATAAATAAATATGTTGTACCATCAATATAGTATCATAACTAGAGTACCATCAAATTACTCAGCTTTAGGGTGAATATAATTCTGAATAACTTTGGAGGAAGGCATCAGCTAAATGAATGAAAAGCCAGTTTTGTTTAGTCCCTGTAGATAAATGTCATATCTGTTTGGCAAAGAAAACTTGTACATTCAGGACATGAGAACCACACATGAAGTGAAATGCAGCACTTTTAAGTTAGTACAGCATAGCTACTGTATCTGCTCTTCCTCCTACAAACAGGAGCTCACTAACATAAGTTATGTAAAATGGAGTTTATTTTGTAATAGTGGTGAGTGAACAGCTTCTCTCCAGCAGCTTTAGGTCAAACGGCGCATGCATTGTACACACAATTGATAAATTAATCTCAGTTACATAAAAGCTTAAGACCAGACTGTACACAACCCACATGGAGTGGCAGAAAATAAAACTTCAAAAAGAGCCCACGTTATAAAAATGGGGCTACTGTATTATTCTCCAAAGCGATGCAGCAACGAGCCTTCCCATCCAATATTCATTAATCTGGAGGAGTGCGGCAAATCTGCAGCAGATTTATTTCACTCTCCTCCTCCTTCCTGATGTTCAAATATAGAAAGTCATACCGTCAAGGAGATTTCAAAGTAGGTCATTAGAAGATGAGAGAACGGAGGCAAAAAAGTCTCACGTACAAAATAATATATACTGGCTCAGATTCAGCATAAGCATGTTTCACAAGCAATACTTAAAGGGTTGAGCCTCTCCTATAGGCATCTGAACAGGTGAAAAAATGTGCAGTAAATTTAACACAACAGGTTGAGGCTATGAATGATGCAGATCATGGATTCAGACATACACATTGTCTCTTTTCCAATTATTTCATACCTATTATTTTTTACTCCACCCTCATAGTGCATCAGGTTCAAAGTAGTTCAAAACAGGGCAAGCAATGCAGTTCCTAAACCCTGCCCCTTTTTGACCACTGACATTGAACCTCATCCCCTAGCTTTGTCACGATGTGCTGCGGAGACACACTGAACTCCTATAGGCATCTGAACAGGTGAAAAAGTGTGCAGTAAACTTAACACAACAGGTTGAGGTTACGAATGATGCAGATCATGGATTCAGACAGACACATTGTCTCTTTTCCAATTATTTCATACCTATTATTTTTTACAGCAGAACTAGAACTACAGTTTTCCAAGGTGTAATGGCTTTTGTTCATTGTGGTCCGTCATTCAGTGAGCAGTACATGGAATGCCACTACAAAGTACAACAAGCATTCTGGCAATTTTAAAAATCAATCCGACTCAAATAGAATTCAATGGCAAAACAGAAAACTAAAAACTAAAATTGTCATTTAAATGATTGTAAACAATTTAGGATCAATATCTTAACCTGGTCTGGGTTTGGGATTCAAATACTCAGGCTTAGATGAGTACATAACATGTTCATTGCTGTTGAATGAAATTCATTGTGAGGAGTAAGGATGCAGTGGTGGGGTTGACACTACTGAAGTATGAGAGATGCAGGCAGTAAACATGTGAATTAAGTTTACAGAGCAGAAAGACAGACAAAGACACTTCAGGGACCCCAGCGGAGTACGAACACCAATCAGTGTGAGGACAGTACAGATAACAAGTTGTCAAGGGAGGGATGATGGGCATGCAGTCATAGCACTCCACCCTCATAGTGCATCAGGTTCAAAGTAGTTCAAAACAGGACAAGCAATGCAGTTCCTAAACCCTGCCCCTTTTTGACCACTGACATTGAACCTCATCCCCTAGCTTTGTCACGATGTGCTGCGGAGACACACTGCAGAATGGCAGACAGGCAAGAGCAGGAGGAAACTTGTTTGTTTGTTTGTGTGTATCGGTTGGGGGGGCTGCTGGAGCTGATCACTGAGAAGTCAAATGAAAAGAAACCCTAAACAGAGGTCTGAGACTGCAGTAATGTATGTGCTACACCCACAATGCAGAATGACTGTTTTATTCACTTACAGTCCTGGGGCATGGAAAAGAAGGATGGAGACTGAGTGTGTGAGTGGGTCTCTGGTGATAGGAGGCCTGCTATTAGCATTCCTAGCCAGGAAGGTTATTAATGGACTAAATAAGAGAAACACGGACGAGGTGGTTGCTATGGGAACTGCATCTGCAGTGTGAAGGGTGGGATGGTGGACTGGAGGGGGAGGGAAAGATTGAATGGATCAGAGCCAAGTGTAAAAATATCAGTTAAGCACTGAGCATGACCTTGAATGAGGAGGAAATGAACACACACACACACACACACACACACACACACACACACACACACACACCATCCATCCATCCAAACAGAGATGGATGTCTGTGTGTGTTTATTCAGACTATCTCAATTGAACATTGAGAATGTGAGTCAGATGATTTCATTAATACAGGTGGCCAGACTGTTGGAGCTAGAGAAACAAATCACATACACATAAACTTCATACACTTGCACATTCACTTATATGCTTGCTGACACACACACACACACACACACACACACACACACACACGATGTTTCTCAGAGAGAAGGTAGGAACTGAGGATGAGGGTAAAAAGGTCACTGCTCTCCAGGATACTTCTACAGAAATAGGCACTGTTTCCTAGGGTAAATTCCATACACTGTCACTGACAGCTGGAAGGTTCTTGGTTTTGGCCTTAACATAGTGGAATGAGCTTTTTCTGTCCCTCAGAGTCACTAAATACCTTTCACATTTAAAGAAGTAACTCAAAACCCATCTTCATACCAATTTTTCTTTTAATTTTGTAACTACTCTATAAACTCTACAATAAACTTGTATCATATCACCTATCATAATCACCTCAGTATTTATACTAGTAATTTTCACAAGCAAAAGTGTTGTTTTGGACTAACTGAATCGAGTTTGTTGCTTTAAGTTGCATGTTTGTATTTAACTCTTTCTTGGCGATATACTTTTGTTCACTCTGAGTTGCACATTTCTTTGAAAAAAAGCATAGAAGCACGCAACAACTGTAAATATAGAAGTATGTCATATATGGATGCAAGTGTTCCTTTTCATCTGACACTTGAGATAAGCGCTACAGATAGCACACCACTGGTGTCCATCTGTCGAGGTGAGATGTACTCTATGAGAGACTGTAAAGATGAGTGTAAACGGCCCATACCCTTCCACTGGACACCATCAGACTACAGATTGCAAGGTTGCCAGATGAAATGTTACACAGGGGCCTCAAACATGTGCATCCAAAAGATAGACAGGATCAATATAGGCTAAAGGATTCTGCTGAATCATCCAAAGCTGAAGGTTATAAAGAGTGTGAGTACAGAAAGTAAAATGAGAAAAGGAGAATGAACTGACAGAAGAGGCAATTAAACTGAGAATAAGGCAGATAAGTTGGGCTGGGCCAGTAGCTTAGTGGCAGCTCACATTATACACAGAATAAATGCCTATGGGTGAAAGACACGTAAATATACTGTATTGTCATTTGACAAAAATCAGCCATGTTCCGTACGGGACACTTTTTACACAGCTTTATCTTTGTCTTCATGCTCAACAGCTACTCAAAATTGGAGCAAAGCACTGGACAATCCCATTACAAAGTGTGGCAAACCAATGCTTTGTGCAATATAGCAATGCACATAAATATCAAAATCTGTTACTAGAAGAGCTGGATTTTCTTTACAGTAATTACAGCTCAACTACAGTGAATAATGAAGCAGTCCAGTGACTGCAACAGAAGGGGGAACTGCAGGTTGTTTCTCATTAAGGTTTACATCTTCCTTGTGGAGTGGTCAATGCCACAGTCAGGTGGGGCTTACAGAGGCCAGGAGTGAATATTAAAGAGTAGCAAGGTGGTCACCTGATAGTTGAAAGACCAGGAAAGAACCTGACCTCTTCCTGTAGAAGCCCCGTTCAGGATAATTACCCTAAATCAGTACAGGAAAAAAAATTACCCAATTGTATAAATAGGTAAATAATTAAGTGACTTAATGCTATAAGAAAAAAAAAGTTAAATGAATTGGTGAACTTCCTTGCAGAGATTAATAAAGTTATATCACATTTTAAAAGCAATATATGCTACTCGAGATAAAATATGATGCTGAAGAAATGGAATATAATCTAATTTAGTGCCAAGGTACCTTCAAAGATGTTTTACTGAGGTAGTTGTGACCATCAGTCTAAGTATAGACAGGTGAAGAAGGATGGGACAAGCACACAACATGAGAAAAGATAGAAAAGGTAAAAGTAGCAAGGGCTGAGGATGCACATATACCACGCTGCTACCCTCCCCTCTCTCTGCCTGGAAAAGGGGACACTGCAGCACCCGGCCCCCTGTGTGGGTTGCATGCTAATGCCAGTGCCGGTTGCTAAATATAGAGCACTGCTGTGCCGCAGCTAGCACAGGCTCTTGAATATTTCATCTGCAGAGCACAGATACATGGACGGAGAAGAAAAAACTGGAGAGAAAAACAGAGAACAACAAAACAGGAATGGAGTGATAATCCCTTCCTGTTTATTGGCATAGGTCACACGTTAGATGTTGTCATGGCCAATAAGAGTGTTTTGCTATGGTTTGTGTAGAGCAAAAAAAAATGGGCAAAAGGTTTCTTTAAATAAATTCTCCCTCAAAAAACATAAATCCCACAATAACATCTAATAAACAAAGGCACTAGATTTGGAGGATGAGTAGAACAAAACAAGCTCATCTGACTGTCTCCGTCCGTTAATCTCCTGAAATGAACCCTCAGACAGGAAGCCAACAGCAATGGTGGAAATAAAAAAGCTCAGTGATGGCTGTCACCCGCTGTGTCCTTGCACCACCCCAAACACCCTGGAGTTTGTTCAGACAAAGGCTCAGGCTGGGACATGAACCATGCACTGCTGGTGCCCCGTATGACCTTGTCACCCTGTGATGAGCATTTCAATTACTACTGTACACACAGTGAACACAGAAATTCTGGGAAGCCAGTACCTTAGGAATATGTGTCAGTACATAATCTCAATTTTTTAAAGACTGCAATGTAACTTACATACTGCATATATTTATTAAACTGATTATTTTTTCTTAATTTGGCAGATATTCATTCATTTACCAGAATGAAAACAATGGTGCAATGTGAGCTCAGATTCACCCACATTCCTGTATTGTTGAGTGTGTTTTACTGCCAATTAATGTGTTTTTAAAAACTAAAGCTGTTCATTCAGATGTTACTATGGTTAAATGGGAAAAACAAATAAAACATCTTTCCTATGTGGAGCTGCGAATTAAGGATTACAGATCCACTGCATCTAAAGGAGGTGATTTCTACCGAACTGTGCAACATGCAAAGCAGACAAATCTCCTTCTCTGAACACACAACAACAAATGAATCAGAATTATTTGGCCAACTACGCTCATACATACAGGGAATTTTGCTTTGGTTTCCAATGGCTTTCTTTACAGAAGACAACATAGAGAGAGAGACACACACACACCTACATACATACATACATACTGTACATACATACAAGTGCAAAGATGCATGACACTGCTGGAGAATAACAATAAATATTATGAGGGAGTAATAAACATTATAAGGAACAATTTATATAAGAGGGTAAGAAAGCTCTTCAAAGCCCTTGTTTCTGGATTTTGCCCATGCAGCAGTACTATTACACACAGCTGAACACACTGCAAGAAAACGCAGTCACGAAAACACACCAACACACAGAAACCTGCATGGAATCATGGGCACACATGTAAAGAGACAAACATACATGGGTACATAGCTTTAGCGGTTTAGGTGGGAGGAAAAGCATGCACTCACGTATGCACGCAGACTCAAAGACACTCGGAGCCACAGAGAACCACAACTGAGTAATCTCTCTTCCAGCCCATTACAGGATACTTGACACTAATCTCAGTGTTCCACTAGAAAGAGCAAATTACCTGATAGATGACATACAGAATTCTTACTTAAAGTAAAATGTTATGAAAATGTGATGTGGATTAGTACAGAGAAGTCACATGAAGACAACAGGTCTGAGTGTGGACACTGTTGAGATCTGGAGGGAAGAAGTGAGGCCTGTTTGGAGCCTTAAAAGTGGACTGTCTGTACTGTAGACCTTGTATTATCACCTGTAAATGTCAAGACGACCACAAAAACATCTTGGAACATTGTATTTTTAAATTAAGTATTAACCAGAATAATAATGTATCATCCAGTCTGATTCATAGTGGCCACTCAAAGGATTTTCATAGTAAGGAATATGGAAGTGGTTTACCATTGCCTTCTTCCATACATATCTCTGGGTTGCAAACAGAGGGAAAACATGCAAACTCTGCACACTCTAAGCTAAATTTAAATGTGACCAAGCAGCTGAGAAACGGTTACACACTGTACCACTATACTGCACTATTAGAATAGAAAAATCCCTGTTATATTAAATAATCTAAGTAACAGGACATTAGCTAATTATTCTACAGATTATTATTACTGCATAACAAATCTTTGGAAAAAACTGTACTGTATCATGAGGCACTGTGCTTTGATTAACATTCAAAAGATTTTATTCTGTAAATGATAAAATAATATGCCTAACACAAGACTGTAAAAACTCATGCATATTAGCCTGTTAATGAGATAAATTTAGTGAGTCTGAAGACAGTGGCACAGCATTGCATATCGTCTACCCACAACACCCTGAAGCAACATATACTAAATATAATAGCATTCAGAATGTGTTGCAAAACTGACACTTGACATGTACATCAGCAGCATAAATCTTAGGGTTCATTATAAGGAGCTGGAAATTAACGACGGAGGCTGATGGGGCTCCGGACAAATACAGTCGATGATAGGAGGAGGACCCTACCTCTTGAAGTGGCTGAGCAGGGTGCCCACGAGCTCCCCAACACGACTCTCGCCTGTCGGCAACATGCCTTGCAGGCACACAATAAAGTCCCTGTTGTCCTTGATGTGGAACACCACCAGCTGGTCCTTTCCAGGGGACACACTCAGCCCTGTCACCTGTTGGCAGGAGGAAGATGTGTGACGGACCGGTTTCTTATAAAGCAATATCACAGCCTTGTAAAACTCTTGGAAGATGACCAAGTGATAAATAGCCAAAAATATATGCTTGTAAGAAAGGTAAGCTACAGGAGCATTACCTGTAGCAAATATAAATGTCTACCTATGGCAACTGACTACCGTATCCACAATAAGAGGGAATCCACATATACAAAAATCAACACCTTTAGTATATTTAGATGGCAATTAACCTGGAGAAGAACTGTAACATTTCAAAATGTATGGATTCTCAACAAAACAGAACTAGTACAGCAGGTTTTTTAGTTACATCAGCTGACCTACCCAGCATTGACTGGTTAGAAAGCAGAAAGGTGGAAAGATTAAAAAGTAAACACACTTTATATATCACCAAACACTTAAAATAGTTGAATTTAATGCATATGTAGTGTTAGTACTTTTGAACAGGTGGATGCCACAGACAGCGATGCACAAGCCAGCCATAGTCAAGTGGATAGGAAAAAATGAAATATGTGCAAATTCTTGATAATGTTTCTAATGCAAATGACACATATTAATACATTTTCACTTTGTACAGATTTTACAAAATGTTATTATTTAAGCACATGTTGCAGCTACTGGCACCTGTTGCCACTTGGAATTGTGATTATGAGGCATTTCCATGCCCCTACCAGTTTGGCTCTATACTCAAAGCATTTGCTAACCCCCCTTCAGACAGTATGATGTACACTGTGCACATGATGTAAACACACTGCATGTGATGCAAGTACTGCCATACTGTAAAAACAGATGCAAATTTTTTTCAAGATAGTAGGCCTTTTGGACATTTAATGAAAATAAGTACATAAAAACCTCACTTTGGGTCAGAAACACCACTTTGGCAAATTTCAAGTCTGTGGTTTGAAAAAAAAACATGCATGAAGAACAGACAGACAGATAGCAAGCTTTATAGATAGATATTTACATTTATCAATTTAGCACAGAAAGTTGATGAAACAAGTGGGTCTTAAAGAGATGTGTTTTGATAGCTTTCTAGATGTTAATACATTCAACAGCTTTCAGGGTTGAAGGAGTCATTGCAACACACTGGGGGCAAAACCAAGAACCCACAGATTTTAGACTTCTTATGTGTGGGACTATTAAGGAAGCAAGTTGAAAATATAATACTGCAGTAATAATAATGAAATATTTCATCCTCTCCAAATGCTTGGTCACACTCTTTTGCTAGCATGTTGAGATGTTGTGAAAACTTCAGTAGAGATGTGTGAATGTGTTACAAGTTGGCTGCAATATTTTTTCCCTGGCTAGAAGATGAAATGCAAGGAGACCTTAGCGTTATGGCATATGGCCCTATGTTTGTCTGTTTGTTTCGGATTGATGGCAGGACAGGCTAACAGCTCCAAAAACTTGGCTCACACCACCAATCACAATCACTCCTGTATTTCCTATCAATCCTATATGCAGCTACTTAGCAAGCAACAGCAGTGTTGGTAACAGGGTGTACATCTACAACTACACATCTGTATGTATAACTTTTTCCCTAAGTGTCTGCTAAATAAATAAATATAAATTTCCGATGCCATTCATACAGCTTAAACTGGATTCTTTTGGACTGCTATCCTTTTCCCCTCTTTAATATCTGCAATTTCTAGCAGTTCCCCCTTTGAATACGATTACTACTATGATGTTAACAAAGTTAGCCATAACATTGAAGGCACAACCTGTAATGGCCTATAATGGCCTGTAATAGACAAGAAGTCTGAGTAGCTGCAGCGCTTTCATGCCGGAGGAGTGGCGGGTGTCTGCCATTATGTAACTGTGAGCTGAATCACACAGCCCACCCGGATCAGACAGACATGGGTGACTGCAGAAGATTCAACCTTAGCAGTAAACTCTCTGTGTGAAGAAGCATCTAATCCAACAAAATCATTTTGACATAGTAACATAGCAAAAAATTATGAAGAAATTTAACTTTTTTATCCTGCCACAGAATGAAGGTATATTATTTTCATTAAATCTCAAGTCCTGAATTCAAAAATGAAATTCAGAATGTTATATCATCTAAATTAAAATGTACATTTCTAATTAAAAAGCTGAAAATATCATACCGAACACATTATTTATCAATGCCCAAGTCATATAAACATGTACTTTTAATAATTCAAAGTTAGAAACTAAAAATATGACATTAATTTAAAACGTTGAGATACCAGAATGTTGAATTAGTATTTGTAGTTTTTTTATTTTTTTTATTTTTTACTTTTATTTAAAGTTTTCTACAACCTAAAATTGTATACAAAAAATTGAAAAATAAGAACATTTTGAACATTTCTAAATTGTTTTGAGCCATTGCTACTGAAAATAATATTAAAAAAATTGAAACAGCTGAAAGCAATGTTGAAATGTTAAGATCATATTTATAGGAACAATCCAACATTTCTTATGAGCTATGCCACTTTGCGACCATAACATTGCTATTCTGAGGCGGAATGAGGTCCCAAAAACGTGCCCCCATGTATTAAGATTTATAAATGCTGCCATGAAAAATAATTTAAACATATAATAACACTTAGTACATACAGTATCCCATTAACAAAAAACCCTTTCTAGAAATATTACTTCTTTACTGAGATTCCAGCAACAGTCTGCAACATGTTTGGTGAACCTCTCTTGGCAAAAATATTCTGATGGAAACTTTTTCCATGTTTGCCACTCAAGGCACCCCAGCTAGTTGGAAGGAAATTCAAATACATCTCAAGTGACAAACTGCACCCTATAGCTTTTCATGTTTCATTCATATTTTCAACAAGTTCACAGTAATTTTCCACCCTAAGCACAACCAAAAGAGAAGTGATCACTCTGACTTCATTGCATCCAGCACAAAAAATTAAGGTGTTAAAAGAAAATATTCACAGTAAGCACAATTCAGTTCAATAATACACACATATTTCTATGCCTCTGTTATGAGAATAAACTCACTGAAGTGTTCGCTCTTTCAGTAAGGTCATTAGGGGAGTGCAAAGATTATGCTGCAGAAGTGAACAATATATTCTAATTCATTTTGATAATATTCAAACCTTATGCTTTTGACAAAGTACAAGAACTAGCAGCACTAAAAAATCTAACTCATGAAGTACACTGTTGATGACTTTTTACATATTTCTTAAATTACTTATTAATTTAACAATTTGCTTTTGCCCTAATGTACATCCTACTTCAAAATATTGCACTATATAATTCCTGTAGTTGTGTTATATCTGATTATTTAGTATTTGCTGCTTGTTCAAGCAAGTAACAACACCTTGTATTTGTCTTCAGAATTCAGTGCTGTATGAGAATACATTGTTCTAGACTGTCTACCAGTATCAGTATATAAGCAATTTACATTACTAGTAACACAGGAGTTTAACCATGAAGGGAATGCCTGCAGGTTTTTAAGCTGAATTGGAAGAGGCTTGATAAGGGTTCTAGCACTAGCACACACCTGGAGCCTACGTTTGTTATTCACCTCATCAGTGTCACCTGCCTAACTCATTCAGTGAGATTCTCGAATAGAAACAGACAGCTGTGGTGGGGGAATAAACATCTCAGCGCGGACGATAACATGATGAGACAAAGAAGGAAGGAAGAAAGGGTGCAATGGAGACAGGGAAGCTAAACAGGGGAAGAAGGATGCATGGCAGGACAAAAGGAAAAGGAGGAAGACAGATGCTCCTTAGGGGAGTGGGGAGCTTGCGGAGGAAGCAGATTTGCGAACACATGCCTGAATAGTATCAGACATCAGCTGATCCACCCCTCCTTCGTCGTCACCATGACAACCCTGTCTCCTGGGAAGTTGGCATGACAACGGTTGGAGAGCGTAAAAGAGAGGGATAAGAGGGACTGAGATGGTTTAGGACTTTGGAACTGGGGATGAAATGTTAATACATAGAAGCATTTCTTTTAATTCAAAAAGGATTTCCATTTGACACGATGAAGTAAAAATGATGAACCATCATTTTACTGTCTCAATAACTTAGAAATCTGACCAGGCAACTGAATTTAGAAGCAGCTTCATTGTGGTTGCACCGCCTAACAAAGATCATCCATCTTATCAACATGCCATCATGTTCGACAAATCGGGCAATAAATAACAATGGAGGCCTGGGTAGATTTAACAGGGCAATCGACTGTAGTTCAATAGCCAGGGGCACCACCTACCTTATAAATATATTGATCAGCTACCTTCCTGTTCCTCTTTGTATTTCCTTTCTCCTGCATTAGCATGAACTTTCAGTTCCAGGGGCAAAAACCACAAAACACAAAGCTGCCTGCCTTTCTAATCTGCCGCCTTACTGTTGCCCATACACTTTGTCCATTTAGCCTCTGCAGCCATTGTAGTCTGCAGCTCTGATTCCCTCTCATTCAGACCCTGTCTCTGCTGAATGGCATTATGATACCATCAGCCCCTCTGCATTTCTGCAGTATATTGTGATTCTTTTCCACCTCTCAACATGCTTAAAAGGCTTTGTTCATACAAGGTACACAGGATGAGAAGCCAGAGCTCCTCCACCTCAGTGGCAGCCATAAGCATTTTACATTAAATGAACCAACAGACATCTGGACCTGGTGCAGCCAATGAGAACATGATTAGAGGTCATGATCACCTCTGATGGCAGCAGAGGAATTCTGAATTATCAGACTATAAACTGCCATCTCCAAAGAGGGAAATTCAATCTTCTCCCAAAGTGAAATCACTAGATGTAACCTAGATGACCTTGCTACAACCCCGGGCAAAACTCCAGGTTCTCATCCAAATAGCATTTAAGAGTAACTGACATGGTTTTGAGTGTGATGTGCTGTTAAAAAAATTCCTGATGGCTCCTTAGATCTGGTGCCATACATGTTTTTAACCACAAGAGACAGTAACTGTTATACATGAGCAAATGAAAATGTAGAAATTAATAAGAAATTATACATGACACACATGGTGCTGCAAGAGTAATAAAGTTTGGTAATCTATATTTTGCTTTACTCCTTTCCATGACTAAGACTGGCATGTGTCACTCTGTGACGTTTGCCTGTCTGACAGCACTAATAATACTTATGTACTGAGCGCAACCACTTTAATGATGAACAATCTGGTGATATATAATGTGTTATTACTATTTCTTATTCCATTGCACCTTTTTAGCCAGGCCAAGACTGGGTAACCCAGCCAGTATACATTAAGTAAAAAAGTTGGCATTATCATTGTCACACAAGAAAATAAAAAAGTTACTATTAATGTTCGATGACATATTCTTTGTGCAGGAATATTATTTTCTTCCCCTGTATTAAACAATGTTTATTCAACTCATAAATAAGGGGAATTAACCAAATGAGGTGATTTTTTTCCTAAGAGTTTACCACCCATTTTGCCAGGGCTAGGGCTATATTATTAGTATCTGCCAATACTAAAACCCACTTTCATTTAAGTTTTTTGCAAGCAGGTTTTGTGCTAGTTTTTATACTCGATAGTAACCAAAAATAATGATGCCACAGTGAGCTAAAGGGGGTTTTTAAGGAACAAACACGTACATTATACAGAGGAATGCTCTTCATGGGCTTGTATTGCTTCAGTGGGTCCATCTTGTACAGGTGTCGGTCAGTGATGAGGACCGCTCGGTTCTCAGACTTGTGGAAGCGATTAATCTGTAACATGAAAACCTTCAGTGTTTGAATGTTCCTACAAGTACAGACTAACTTTGTTCATAACAGTTCAACTAACTTATAATAATTCATTATCCAGGTTTCAGATAAGTAACCAGTACAAAAGACATAGTAACTGAGCATCAGTTTTGTTTGTATAGTATAGTGATAGAAAAAACTAAGCGTGGTGGGATTGGCGGGCTTCATACCTTTCGTACATTGCAGGAGAAAAGGACCCTCATAAACTTGTCCTTACGTTGCAGGTCACTTGACACCAGGGTGAAGGATGACGCTGTTTCTGGACTATCCCGCTTCTGAGGACACAGGTAAACACATGCCAGGAAAAGAAAACAGATGTGCAATGTGACTGTGGGGTTATTTAAATAAGAAATGTACAGTGGAACAATGTGACAAGAGAGGAAAAGAAGAAAATCCCCTCACTAACCAAGTAGCTCCCTTCCCAGGCTCTCTGGAGGCCCAGGTCAGCCCTCTGGCTCTTCAGAGACTCCAAGGCAGCCACCTTTGCTCTGACCTGAAGCATATCCTCAGGTGAAAGGCTTTTAATGAGGGTCCAGGCCCACCACCTGAGCAACAGAGAATTGCACCTCAAATCTGTAAAACTTCAAAGAACTTTCATTGCTATTTGCAAAGGCCTTAAAGCACAGAGAGTAAAAGCAAATCTTGTCTAGAAAAAATTAAGGACACCTCAAGTAATAGGAGTATGGTGATGTACTGTCTTGAGCTAACCTGTTGTAGATATTCCTCAGTGCCTCCTCAAACCGGCGCAGAACTTTAGGTGGCATGGGCCACTTGATGTGCTTGCCATGGTCCTTCATGGTGTGCACATTTTTGAAACGCCGACTGATCTCACGTATGTATGACTTGACCTTGTAGCGACGGTAGGCACGGATGATGATGAGTGCAGCCCGCATGCGGCGGTACCTCATCCTGGCCAATGTGCCACGCCACACCTGAAGTCAAACACAACACTGAATGATAAAGGTCCTTATAACACATGTCATGAACCAGTGAGTTTCCATAGAGAGACATGGGACATGACAGTAGCACCAAAGACTGGATTTATTTATTTATTTTTAAAAAAATCATTTAGGTTTTTTATTGCCAGTTTTTGAGGTTCAATCATCCAAGGATGAACTCTTTTTTTCCCAGGCCTTCTGCAATCAAAAGATTTAGAAACCACCATTTGGTTGAAACAATATTATTCATATAATTTTTCAATACAAATATGTATGGCTCAATTCTGGACTTCTGTATGTTTATATCAGTAAGATGATTTTCAAAAGGTAATTGGAAATCAAATATACTTAACATTTGCAATATATTGTATACCCTGGGTCATATAAAAAATAGTAATAATAATAAAAAAAAAACAACTTTTGGCTGCTCCTGTTAGGGGTCGCCAGAGTGGATTGACTCGTCTGCATATTTGGGTTAGCAGATTTTTATGCCGGATGCCCTTATGGAGCTGCACAGCAGGGTCCTTGTGAGGATGGCAGGGGAATGTTGTGAGCAGGGCAGGGCAACCCTCCATTTTGTCCGGGCTTGGGACCGGCACAGAGGTGCACCCCCTTGTGGCTGGATTTGCGTCGACACCCAATGTGGGGCTCAAACCCACAGCCCTGAGATTACAAGTCACATGCTCTACCGACTGAGCTAGCCAGGCAGGGCAATAATAATAACAATAATAATAATAATGTAGTCACATTCTCCTTGCAAATTAAGGAAAAACAGCCCAGGAGGAAATACATTTAAATAAGTTCCACAAAACTCTCAACTGTAAATTCTTACAGTTGTGTTTATGAGCACAAGCAATGGCAGTGAACTTTGATACATGGCCATTGCCTTGATGTGCTGTGCAGTGAAAGAGTTAAATCTTTCACAGACAGCATGTAATGGAGTTGCTTTTAAGATAAAGGCTGGCCAAGCAGGAGATCAATGGGAAGAATCAATTGGAAGAGGAAGAGCCGCTGTCCTGCCCTGCCCTGTTCGCGATGTTCTCCTGCCATCCTCACTAGGACCCTGCTGTGCAGCTCCATAAATAATGTGTGACAAAGCAGAGCAAGCAGCGGTCACTTCCAGTACAACCACTCTGCCCTGCTCATGTTGCTCCAAATATTCATAGGACATTCCCCAGAACACAGCTGTGTTTTAAATGTAAGGCTTTTCCAGATGCTAATACATCTATTTTGGAAAAGTAACAGGATATAAAACTTACTGGACTGGGGTTCACGCAACTATCCACAAAAAAATATTTGTTATGCTCCATGCTTTTGCAAACTTCAAATGAAATTCTACTTTTGACAAAGTTATGGATTTTAGGTTGATTATGCTCATAGATTTAGAAAAATTTATTTTGCTTTTTGTAGACCAGTGTCTGACTTTCTTCTTCTAAAAAGTTAATATTTAACTGTAGTTCAAATGAATCCTGGAATTTCTGGTCACCTTTTCAAAATAACTCATAGTTCCCATATTACCATTTTGGCTAAATATGCTTTTTTGTATTATAATATATGAATGGACTTTTAGGACTTTTATCACTATTCTGCTGATGTCTTTTTGTTATTGTGATCCAGCTGTTATTAATTCATAAAAATAGAAAAAACCTAATAGCCTATTCAGTTTAACTTCACTGGACCATGCACTTTTTTTCAGAGAAAAGATCACCACAACAACAAAACTAATAGCTCAGTTGAACCACAAAACAGAACACAGAGGGTCTTGAGGAGCAACGTTTCCAAAGCTGGTACACACACAGCACTGAAATGACTGGATAACAGTCAGACACACTCATCTCTCCATCTATATGAAGGTGTTAGAATTAAAATAGCAAAACGACAAGCTCAAAGCTTTTTCTACTCGTAACTAATGTTGCTGTATAACATTAAATGTCCCTCAGTTGTGACAAGGCCAGCATATTAAAACCATGAACAGGGATGGTGGAAAGACCTAGTCAGCAATCTGCCATTCCAAGGCTCTGTCAAATCCACAGCTCAGCCGCTGTTGTCATGTAGAAAGGTGAAAAAAACTGACTCCCAGGGGACATGGACTGAACAAAGCCCAGGCTTGCACCGTGACAGCCCATCTTACCCATGCTTTTTACACTTTCCACCTCAGCCCCTAGCTTTTCACTGGAAATTTAAAGCCTCATCAAAGCCAAGTTTGGGATGAAGCACCGACACAAAAAGTAATAGATGTTCAGTTATCTTGTGTCCATCAACAACAAAGAGAAGGGCATGTTGGATAATCATCATAAAGAAGTATTCAAACACATTTATTCTGGTGATAAAATGATTGTGGAACCTGTACAGACTGTCCTCAACTTCTGACATACTTGATATATGACAGAGTCACATTTACAACAGTCAACAACAATAATATATAAATAATAATTAAAAATGGACAAAAAATTTTAATTATTTCTAGGAATTCTGGAGAATAAGCATCTTATAGCATTTTAAAACATGTTTACATGAACATCTTGTTATAAACAATCCACAGCATCCGTACAGTACATGTATGAAAAAATAGTATCTGCTGAAAAGCTGTAGAAAAGCATAAACAACACCACAATTAAGAGCACATAAAGCTTATGCTGAAGATGAAAAATGTTGTGACAATTCATTAAAACATTACACATGCATATCTACACAGTATGCATAACATTGTAACACAGTATTTATGTAAGATAAGACTTTGTGCTTCGACACGAAGGCTGCAACCAAGCACAGCCAGTAACCAACTTCTCATATCAAACACATTGTTAGTTGTTCTTTCAAGCAGTAAACATCTTCCCACTGTCATGTTTGTATTTAGCGGCAATTATTTTGTGACACTGTTGCACTGGGATAGGATACAATGCATTACGATACGGGAGACAAGAGGGAATGCATATGTGGGGTTTTCGATGTAAGTTCATTTCTGTGAAATACAGAATAAAGAAAAGATATATGTTAAATTAACCTGCAGCGCCCATGTCTTTGAGTGATATAACACCCCCAGCCTCTGGTGAATTCCTCATAGCAACCAGAAATCAATGAGCTCAGTCATAGAACAGCTTCAAGAGATCACGGAAACACCAACGTTGAATTTTGAGGGTTTCAGTGGTTGGAAATCCTTTCCTAATTGCTTGTGCTTCCCTACATGTCTCCATAATATGGCACAAAATACTGAAATATTTAAAAATGTTATGAAAATAGCATACTTGTTAATAAGAAACTTTGATAAAGAATGTTGTCCTGAATTATTTAATAACTGTGGATAAGTTTCTAAACTGTAGCCAGAAATAAAAACAAAATGTCAAAAACATCAACAAACCATACAGTGGACTACGCACATAACCACTGTGTCATCAGTAGCATTCATCCCTAAAACCATTTTAGAATTCCGGATATAACAAACAGCATATCCAATTTCTGGCATGGTATTAGCATTATTAGTGCTGACACAGTTCCATTTGAGTGAAGTCAAATCACTACAGAGAAATTTCATAAAGTTTTGCAAGTGCAAGTTGCACTGCATGCAACATCTATATTCTCAGGCTTTGCCTCATTTGTGCCTGTGTTCACAAAAGTATAGACTGCCTTTGATTTTGTTCACCTCAGTTTAAGTACCAACCATAATGTGTGTATTACATTGCTGTGCTTTATACAATGTGAATGACTGTAAAAAGGTTTAGAATATCAACAACTGTACATAACGTTGGAGAAAAGTGTGAGCTAAATACTAGTTTATAATCATTGCATGTTGCTTTGTAGAAAACTGTCTGCTGAATGAATATGTCCTAAAAATGGCTCTATAAGGGAATTTCATTCACAACAGGGTTTTGCATTGTACACACTGCTTTGGAGAAAATGGACAAAAGGAAAGGTGTTGCTATGCTCCTGAACATGGAGGTGGCTACAGAGCTGGGCCATTTTTTCATTTTTATTATTCCATAATGAGGTGTGATTCAAGCCCTCTCATATTAAATAGTTATTGCTCATGACAATGTCTCTCTGAAGCAGTCAGACACAAAAAAAAATGCATGCAAGCCATCAAAACACTGTGCAGAGAGCAAAGCAGGTAGACATCGTTTTCTTGGTGGCTGTTCAATAATGAGTGGACACTGACTGTATGGCCACAGATAAACATGCCACCCATTAGTATAAAAACTGCACAATTAGGCTCCAGGGAGTTCTGACATTTTTCTCTGTGGCACCGCTCTTCATTAAAAGCAGCTAGCAGAAATAATTGGGTTGACCTGACACATCAAAGCATTTGTCATGAAAAGTAACTTCGTCCCAATTAATTTGCAGTTCAGTGCCATATTTTTTCAGCATTTTCTGCATTTATTGACTGCCATACTTTTTGAACAGTATTTAGGCTTTGGTGATGCTCTCTATTTATGAAAGCCAGTTATTTTATAAAAATGTAACATTCTCTTATTTCAACTATGCTAGATTCTTATGAAGCTTATGAACACAAATTAGGAACAGAAAATCTGCTCATAATTTAACTTGTTGATAAAGATAACTAATGTGCCTCAGTCAGTAAAAGCTTAAAAACAGAAACATCCTTTGATTTATTTGTAAGTTACACTAAGTAAAATGCCCAGATAAAGCGTTGATTTAATAATTTGCTGTAAGACATTATTTTAGTTTTCATCGACAGCTCATCCCATGCAGGGGTGTGTTGGAACTATGCACTACTGTATTCCAGAGAATAATCGTGAAAAACAGGATGTGAGGCAGGGAATACTGTGGAGAGGAAGCCAGTTCATCACAGGACTTTTATCATCTTGCACAACTTGAAAAGTACATCATTCATCAGCTACTTTTTTATACAATCATTGTAATTAATAACAGAGATATATTTGTTTTACTTGCTAATATAATGTAAAACATAAAGTGAACATCTCAGATACCACTATAATAAATGAAAAATATGTTATGAGAGAACAGTTGTACTAAACTGCAGCTAAGTTAAAACTAATTTAAAATAACTGAAAATAAAAATGTGTTTCTTCCACAAACACCAATGTGATGCCAACTGTGGCACATATATGACATTCGCTATCTTGGTATTAAGTACGGACACACAAAAATGGTGTGGATAAGTGAAATAAATTAAAATTTAAAAAATGAAAAATGAAAAAGCTAAGAAGTGTTAACATAAGTATTAAGGAGGAGAAACAGTCATTTGATAAATTCCAGATAAAAGTCCAAAGAAAGAAGGGCAAACAACTTGTCATTTCAAATAACAAAAGCCAAGATACTACCAAACCAATGTAAGCTGAGGGAGCTAAATGCAAGATTCCTCTACTCGACTCCCCACTGGGATGTTCTGTGGTTACTGCCAGATCAATAATGCGAAAGCACAAAACAGACAACAGAATCGCATCACTACATAGTAGAACTGGAATGTCATGAGGGACAAAAAGCATGACACAAAATATAATGTATATATAGGCAATGAATAGGCAAAATTTCTAGAAAAAATTTATATAATGAACAAGTGGATGGTGGTGGTATATGGCTTCCAACACAACCTGAGTGGCCAATAGGGTAGGTTTATTTATACTCTGGGAGGGGTCATTTGTCAATAAATAGGCAATTAGCAATGTTGTCATGACAACATCCATCTACTTCTGGACAGCTTCCTTCACAGCTATTCATAGTTACTGCATCACTCCCTCCCTCCTCCTTCTCCCATTTTTTGTTCAACAGTTTAATAGGACAGTAATTGGCAACCAGGAGTCAATTTTATTAGAGCTGATTCTTTGCATGCAGATTACAGTTATGTATTGTTACCAAATTCTGTCACAGGTCTGTGATACAGCAGTTCCTCGATTTACAAATGTAAAGTATCATTATAAACAGAAAATTTTTAAATCGAAAACATAAATCTCATTCGTTTTTAGGGTTCAGATAACCTAAGCACCAGAACACACTCATCCCCGAAACTCTCAAACACAGTTGACAGTTAGCCCCTTCAGGGCCAATATGTCTCCTGTAACTCTAACTGGATGGTGGAGCCTTCCCATCATCCTTTGTTGCTTACTGTATGTGATGTTTTTATTATGTCAATCCTCTTCATGTATGTTACTGTAGAGAGAATTGTCGACTAAAGGAATAAATGTGAATTTCATGTTTAAAAGGTACTTTAGTGGGCAGTAAATATGCATCCTTGCCCTGACTCTAAAACAAAGTATCCTAAGCACAAAATTTGTGAGTCAGCTACACAGACTTTGAGACTTACAAACTGAATTTAAACGGCTGCTGTGTGGGTTGACAGGACCGGGGCGCTGCAGTCCTGACACTGAAAGACAGGGTGTGGGTGGCCCCATGCAATCAAAAATTTATTAAAAAGGAGGAAGCATGAATATTACAAAAGCTCTGTTGTCTTTTGGTTTCTCCAACTGAATTAGGTAATGATCAACTTGCCAAGGTGCATACAGTCTTCAAACAGATTCAATTTATTAATTTTCATTAGACTTTGTTAAAAATACAAGACAGTATCTCGGCGCTTAAGCTCAACTGTAAAACAATTATATAAACAGAGAGCTAGTAACTGAAAAATTTATCACCAGTTTTTAGTCACCTTTGTATTCAGATTCTGGAGCACAGTACCTTCTATGTGGTGAACAGGCTTTGAATCTTGGTAGCAGAAAGTTATTGAGTTATTTATTCATATAGGTGATGCTTTTCTCCAAAATGAATCACAATGATTTGCTCATTTATACTGCATGGTAAAGTTTACTGTATGAATTTAGGATGAAAACCTTGATCTAGCAGAAGGTAAAGTTTGTATCTGGGTGTTTTAGTGAAAGGCAGCAGTTATTGACTGATGTTCCTACAACTTGAGCAAAACAATTTCCCCTTAACAAACATAGACATTTACTATTCATGTTGGAGAAGTAACTGACAAAAAAATAAACACAGAAATAAATACGACCTGACAGAGTATTAAGTGTAGAATAGCTGCCTACCTTTGCAGGGAAATACCTACAACAGAGAAACACCCTTTACAGGAGAAATGTGAAAGGGACAATGGCAGGCAACGTTTGTGTTTGTAACAATGGACAATGATAGGGCTAGTACACACTGCGGGGTATGTGCCAGGAACCATGAAGATGGAGCAAGCAGTGCTGTTAACCACTGATAACAGCATTGCCATATGCACAGCTGGGATTTAGAGCTCTAAAGAAAACTGAGCAGGAAGGTGGCCTGAGCAATGCGTAGCACATCGACTGCTATGTCCTCAGCCAGGCCTGAGAGAGATATCGATGTGCTACAGTGACCCCTGCTCTTGTCTCCCCCACTTCTGGGGCTGTGTGATTGAATGAGAAGGTAAAAGAGGGAGCAGTCACTCTGCTTAATGTTTGTACTGCATCTGAAGGGTACCTGGAATATGAACAGAATCCAGAGATCTCTGACACTCCTAACTTTCAGTTGGTCTTAACATACTTTACAAGCTGAGTTGCCCAGTGCTACCTGGATTACAAAGTGAAAGATAAAAATACATTACATAATCACAAAACTTTTTTTTACCATTAAAGTTGTTGATTTAATGTCAATATGTGTAGTGAAAAAATCCATCTGCATCATGTACATACTCTCTGCTTTTGATGTCACTAGAACTGCTTCTCCAAGCTTTGTGGGAGACAAAATATTAATTTTTTTAAAATAGTTAGTAGCCTTTTTGAAGTTCACTGAATCTGACTACCTAAAAACCTAGTTGAAGGTGAGAAGTATGTACGTGAACAAACAAACAAACTGAGCTTTATAGCTATAAAGACTGTGAATTCTTTAGGATAGGGAGGAAAATACACTGCCTGGCCAAAAAAAAAAAGTCACCACCTGGACTTAGCTTAGTGCTATGATCTCCAGTTGGTCAGGTCTAGGTTCAGCAACGTTATGTGCCCAAAAAATGAGGTGAGCTGACTACCTGAATATACTGAATGACCAGGATATCCATCAATGGATTTTTTCTTCATATTCCAAGATGACAATGGCAGGATTCATTGGGCACAAATTATGAAAGAGACATTTTCACACATGAATTGGCCACCACAGAGTCCAGACCTTAATCCCATTGAGAATCCTTGGGATGTGCTGGAGAAGACTTTACGCAGCAGTTCGACTCTCCCATCATCAACACAAGATCTGGGCAAAAAATGAATGCAATTCTGGACAAAAAAGTGACATTGTATAAGCTTATTAAAACAATGTCACGGCAAATGCGTGCTGTAAACAAAGCTAAAGGCAGTCTAACGAAATATTAGCGTGTGACTTTTTTTTTTGGCCGGGCAGTGTACATAATAGATTCACAGATATGAAGTATAAATAGGATATATGGAATATAAATAGGTATAATATAAAGATTTAAGAATAAAGATTCAAATACAGAATAAGAATGTATATAAGAAAGCAATAATGCTCTCTCTCAAAGCTGTACTCATTATTTACTGTTCAACATTCGGATGGCAAGGGGGGAACAGTATTAATATTCTGCAACGTATTTCAGGTAAAATGCACCCAAAGGATACCATTGCAGAGTCAGTCATAATATTAAATTAGCCTGATCAACACTGTATCAGCAGTAAAAGTGAAGCAACTGAATTCGAATTTGCAATTTATTACACATATACAGTATACATTATGTACACATATGACACATATTTATGAAGCTTGTAATGAGTTTAGAATATTAGCCTCACTACATTCTATGTATAAAAAAATTAATGTCCATTGAAAAAATAAGCAGTTGCATATAAGGGCCATGTATTAGTAGGTAATTTGCATTTTTTGAAGATCAGCTTAGGATTCAGTCTCAGTGGTTGCCAACTCAGCATCTAGCATTACTTTAAGCTTTTGAGGTTTATTTAAAGGATTTAATATTCATAAGACAGGGCAGAAGGAAAATTACAGACTGGAAACTGCTGAAAGGCAAATACCAAAAGAGGGCGGCATCAAGTAGCCCCTCAATGGTGATATCCATACAAATATATGTATATAAAAATATATATTTTATATGTGAAAAAATTTGCTGTGTTTTTGAACAAAACAAGTGTTTACATTAATGAAACAAATATATAAAGTAACTGTAACTGAATGCAGCTTTCCCTCCATCCAGGAATTAGGAATCCACCAGCACACAGCTACATTACATTATGAAATGTGTGACAGTGGGAGGGATGATAAACTGAAAAGGACAACACTTGCCATGAAAAAGCAAATTCATGCTTCAAAACAGAAGTAGACTTAAGTAAATAGACACACTATTCTCTCACTAGTAGTCAGACACATTGATGTATCTAAACTTATTTTAAAAACATCCAGTAAATTGGAGCAGTGGGAACAGCATTTTTGACCATCTACCAAAATGTAATAAAAAAAATTAAAAAAAAGGATATGTTTTTCTATGCTACCCACAGAAATTCTTACAGTAGGCTATTTATTTGTTAAGTGGCCTTCAAAGCAATATTCACAGCCCTATTCTATTCCACACCTTGACTGTTTAGAACTTCTGATCTAACAAACTTCCTAACTTCTGAGCTCCTTATCTGAGCAGAACTGTGAGCCCTACATACCTGAAAAAGAACTTAATTTCAGTCGACTGTACCTACCTAATAGCTCCAGTACCCATACTTGCATAAAGTCTACCACAGAATACTCAAGGGCACATTATCGCAGGCCTTCTGAGAGTCCACAAATCCAATGTAGACTGGATTAGTAAATTACTTAGGCCCCTCCAGCATCCTTATAAGGAGCAAGACTTGGTCTGCTGTTTCACAGACAGGAGACAATCCACAATATTTGACTGTTGATTGTAGATTTTTTTTAAATCTCAACCATGCAGTGAATGCAAGAAGTAGTAAAAAAAAAAAAGTTTGTGAACTTCAGGGAAGAGTGGGGTAAAAATTCCGATAGCAAGAATAGAAAGGCTTTCAGTTGGGTACAAGAAACATTTGGACCCACATTTCTGAAAGGGGTTGTTACTAAGTACTGCCTGACAAGGTTCTCAAACTTTTTCCACATGCCACATTAAGCGTTTTAACTTTTTAAAAATCTGTCAAATTTAGCAAATAGTGACCATGCATAAAATTGAGCATAAATGTTTCACACTGAAGTTTTTTTTAATGCAGAAGTTGTGTTCACACTGTTTTATGTAGAATATCTCAAAAAAAAAAAAAAAGGTAATTTGCCCAGGGGTGTCCAAACTTTTGCATACAACTGCATCTCACTAAAGACCAACAACATCTATACAATCTGTATAGGTCTACAGAGCCATGAAAAAAACTGACAATTTGCAGTGAAAGTTAATGCTATGCAACTTAAACTTGATTGAAATGTTCCTTTTTTTCCAGATATATATGCACCACTTCCAGTTTTGAATAACTATTTAAGGGATAAGTGTGAAGCAGTTCATTCACAAGAGGAAAAAAAAGCCAATCGTAGATATGAAATTCAGTCAGATCAACATGTAAAAGTTAATGATTTAAGGAACTGACCTTCTGTAGGAAGAGGACAATGCGCTTCACCATTTCAGCCCGCTGCTCCTCTAGGGTAAAGAGGGTGCGTGGTGTGCGGATGAACACCTTGGTCTTCCCATAGGCCACATCATGTTCAAAGCCACAGCCATGGAGCAGTCGCTTCACAGCCTCACAATCAGATGGCAGGTCATGGTTTGGCCAAGTGAACTGGGAGATCATCTTGTACCTAGGAGGGAGGTTGGTATGTGGAACAACAACAGTTCATGGTTTTTTACCATTTTGGAGTGTTTAAAAACAAAGGCTGCTCATCTCAAACTGAAAAGGAAAAATAATGCAAAGTTGAATCTATGTGTACAGTATAAGAAAATGATAAATGACAATAACAAATTGCACAACAAATTTTTTTTTTTCTTACAGAAAAATCTTTTCAATTAAATTTTCTCCTCTACTATAATGAAATGAATTATATAAAATCACATTTCAGTCATGGTAAAGAGTTACTGAACAAAAATTAAAATAGCTAACAGCTAGGTAAAAGTTTTTCTGTTTGGTAGTAAAGTATAGGAGATAAACCAATAAAAAAAGTGGAACATACATCTCTTCATTTTCATACATATTGTGAAATTTCATGCTTGAGTTTACAGACTTTATTTTCCAAGATTTTAACACTGAAGCCATGTAATAAAAGCTAAACAGCATGTATTTTAGGATTGTGTACGAATGTCAGGACACTGGATTCAATTGAGCATGACGCAGCAGAGTTATTCTGTCAAAAGGAGCAAAAATGAAAGTTTTGGATTGGTCTAGTCAAAGTCCTGACTTGAACCCCATAGAGATACTGTAGCAGGAACTGAAACGAGCAGTTCAAGTTCAAAACAAACCGATGTGTCTGAAGTAAAGCACTTCTACAACGTAGAGTGGGCTAAAATTCTTCAGCAATGATATAAAAGCTTGATATCAAAATTGATATCAAAAGTGTTTAGCTGTAATTATTGCCATTAAAGATGATGTAACCTCAATGGATGGTTTATATAACTTTGTTCTTTAAATAAGTTAGGTAAAAACTTGAAAACTGTGCTATGTGCTTACTTAGGTTCCCATTGCCTAAAGATCTGAACCTGTGTGATAAACACAGAAGAGCAGAAATCAGGAATAGGGTAAATGCTTTTTTCACAGTACTGTAGATGGGGTGTGAGGAGAGTGAAAAGTGGGAAGGTATTTGAGGAGTTGTGACTAGAGGCCAACATTACAGGTCACAATACAGGAGAATGGGAATTTGGATAACTTCATTAACAAGAAACAGTTCAAGTAAAGGAATAATACTTTGAGATACTGCTTATCAACTAGTAAAAGCTGTGCAGGTTGTAGGCGGTGTCATGGTTAGCGCTGCTACACTGAACTCAAACAGTGAAGGCTCAAATCTCACCTCTGACTGCAGAACCCCTGGTCAAGGTACTTGCTCCAAACTGATGCAGTACAAAATACCCAGCAGTGTAAAACAATAAATCACCATAGGTGGCTAAACACTAAGTTGCTTTGGCGAGAAGTATCAATTAAATATACAAACCTAAATGTAAAAGACTTGACTCACTTCTGTTGCACAAGTGAGGTGCCAGAGAGAAACTGAGCACACACATAAGAGAAGAGGTTTACTGATCCCAAGTGACGTCACTGATGCCCATCAGGGTAACACATTTAAACCCATTAACAATTTGTGGGTTGGACAACACAAAGAGGCATCCCTGGAGGCACCTCTTTCCTGTAACAAAATGCTCCCAGGGAAAGATACACATGACTATGAGGGCACTTTAGAGATTTTCTTTCCAGTCTTGTTTAATCCTTCTAATTGCAACAAACTGTTTGAGGTAGATGAGACAAAGATATGGACAGGAGGCCACTGAAGCTCAAAGAAGCAGAATCAGTGACTACTTTTGAGTGAAGCACGTGTAAGATAATTAATGAGGAAATATCAAATTTAATTCCATACATAGGCAAACCTTCCCTATTATCTAATGTGAGAACAACAATTAACAGTCTGCATTTTTCTATACAGACATCCCTCACACATAACAAGCAACACATTCTAGACAACTGTTAATTAAAAATGGATGAAAGGATGCATTCCAGTGGATAGATTCCTTACTGTTGTCATGTTAAATGGAGATATTTCCAGTAAATGTCATTCCTTTGTGCTCCAACCTATATTTCTTCTTTAGTGTAAAGTGCACCGAAAAGCTGCTATTAAAAGTGCCATATAAACATTATTATAAATAACAAAACTAATGTAATGCTCATAATACTGCTTTGTTGGGCTATTTATAAAATATAATTTGTGGTAAATGAACAGTAACTCAAATCACAAAGTAATTCATAGTGATACTGCCTCTCAAAAGAATTCTATGCATTTTATCACTTTCAGTTTTAAATTTAGACAATTTTAGGATTGTTTAAAATTCATTGTCCTATCTTTTCACCACATTTTAAAACTTTTTTTTTAAATTTTGGGCTCATTGTTCAGATAGAATGGTTTTACAATCTGAGAGAAAGAGATCATTGCCAGCGTGAGCTGAGCTTGGAGACAACTGAGACGTGCAGAAGAAGCCACACAATGTGAGTTGAGAGACTTCACCTCATGTGGTGCTTAGTGTCACTTAGGGTCATACCTGAAGTGACATTTCCCTTTTTCTTATGAGAGCTGGGAGCTTAGTTATGCAGATTTTATTGTAGAAATTACAGGTACTTTCAAGTATGAATTTTCATATCATGAGCATTTTTTGTAAAGAAAATCTGTATATTATTTAAGCTATATTAGGCACACACAATATTGTATTTTGCAGTAAATCAAGACCAGCTTCTAAAAATAGTAATTTCCTTTTTATAATAGTATTAATGGTCTTTTAAAACTGCAAAAATAAAATCACAAATGAATCATCTGTTTTAATTACACATTTATCTTGCCACTAGGGCTTTGTAACCAGGCTGGTGTAAATTGTGTGTTCAGCAGAACCCCAGTGAAACATGGAAAATTGGGTATTTTATCATAAACGTTACTGCATATAATAAACACACAATGTTTTCATTCATTACACAGCATTACAAAAAAATCTAGATCAGTAAACATTTTTAAATAAAGTTCACTAATGTTTCTGAGCGCTAATAAATTAAAACATTTCATTTTGAGTACTGTATTTCATTAAGTTGCTGTAATGCCTCTGATGGTAAGATGTCCTTGGGTTCAGTGAGAGTCAATGTCGGCTGTACCTATAACTGATAGCATGGGTTCCTGAGAACATGGGGTTTATGGGGTACACAGACACTGATGGGGCCGTGGGTGGGTGACAAACATACCTCTGTAGGAACCGGGGGTAGGTTTGTCGGTAAGCAAAACCAGCGCGTCGTACTCGCACATTCTCCAGCAGACCCAGATATGCCACCTGGTGGCAACAGCGGTCCTGCTCAAACAGCAGGGGTGACTTCACATCGTTGGGCTTGATGCAGCGGACATAGTAAGGCTCCTGGAAGGCAACAACCAGGTACAGGTGAGGAAGGTGCACATCTCAAGACATGCCTCAGAGACAGCAGGTGAGAGAGATGGGTAAGGACTGGATTTGTGCTTCTGTACCATAAGCCCATGATTGGTCTGTATTTAAGCTATCCAAGTCACCCTTAATATAATCATCTGTTGAGCAACTTATGCATGATGTCTTAACTAGCAGTTTCCATAGTGATACTATAATTGTACTTGAAATAATGTGCATTTCTAAAGTACTACTAAAGTATTAACAATAGCCAAATCAGAACAGTATTTTACAAATTATATGAAATTATATGTTCCCTGTGTGTTTCTACTTATTGGTTTACTGATCACCATGATCTGGAAAGAATAAAAGCTACATTCAAAAGTATTAAATTTCAACAATAGACATATAATAACTAGACTTTGATATGGATTTTAAAAAAACAAACAACTTTACTGAAAGATAAAAATGGTCAAGAGTAAAAGTAAATAACAAGGGAATACAGAATACAGGAAAGATAATTACAGTAGGTTGACAGTAACAGCTTTCCTTCCCACAATGTTGGACAGCAAAGTGCTACAGGCTCTGAAACACGGTCACCTCTCACCTTGGAAGCCAGATTCTCCACCAGTGAGATCATGGAGTTCTTGAAGAGTGTGGCAGCAGTGAGGGGTCGTTTGGTGACCTCTGTTATGCTCAGTTTCCCTTCCGGCCACATAACCTTCAGAACAGGGTTCGAGCTAGGCAGGAGAAATTTGTCCCAAGGCAAGGATGTATGAAAGGAGGAACAGGGGAGCTTTAAAAAACACTACGCGATTCTAGAAATGTGCATATCTTAAAATGAAACTAGAACAGGAATGCAGAGCCTATCCATGCCCCCTATAGAGCAATAATGCATTTATCACAAGAAGGACTTTGTCATAGCTGTTACTAGGGGAGTGTGAAAGTGGGATACAGGTGTGTTAACACTCACCTGTTGTACAGCAGTCTCTTAAAGTCTTGGAATAACGTGTCTTTGTTCTTGTCTATGAAGCCGACCACAGAGTACCTGAAAAGAAAAAGAATGGATTAAAAGGGCTCAGGTAAAGTCCAGGGTTATTATAAAAATCATAGGGCAGACAAAACAATGACATCTGGAAATGAAAACAATAAGAGGCGTCTATTGTGCAGTCGCTGTGAGGCAGTATGTAAGTGGCCCACTAGTGCTGAGGACCTGTAGGGAGCCTTGTTTCTCTGAGTGTGCAATGAACTATTTTATGTGGCACAAAGCACAGATGAGAACAGTATTTATATCCCCATGATCTTACAGGGCACGTATTAACCATGGCAATAAAATTACAAGGGATGCAGAGAAAACAATGTATATTCCTCAGCACTGCTTTATTTCCTCTCTGAGCTGTACACCACTTTGGAAAAAAGTGTCTACCAAATGACAAATATAAACTTTCTTCTTTTAGTGGCTCCAGGTCCAACTAATAAAGGGCTACTGTAATACCTAAATACTTGTGTACTGTATGAGACATTCTGCTTTTGGTTACTGTGTGCTATGCAAACGAGAAAATGTGAAATGATGGATTAAAGGTTTCAGTTTTATTTTAGCAAACTAATTTAGTGGTAACAGATGTTACAGAATAATTAAAAGACTCCAGTTTATATCCCACCTTCTATTGTGCTAGAACTACTAGTACTTTATCAAAGTACTTACTTATTTACTGAATTGATACAGTGATAATTACCCAGCTGTATAAATGAGCAAATCACTGTAAGTAGCTTAACATTATATAGGTTATGTAGTCTTATTCAAATTTTAAGCATAGCAGTTAACTGGGCTAATGCTCACATCCACATTCATTGCATGGGAGGTTTTGTTCATGCAATCTGGGAGAAAATGTAGGCTGTGTTCTGTGGAAGACAACAGAAGCTAAATAAACAAGAAGCAGCTCAGCTAGTGAGGAACACATCTTGTGAGCTGTAGCTGTGGGTTGTGCCTGATAAACTCAAGCCTACAAAACTGTGTTGGGATGAGCAAACAGGGTCTGCTAGAGGGAGCCCTAAAGTTTACACCCACCAGCACTGACAAAGATACACCCAAAGCTTTTTTAGAGAAAAATGCAGCAAAATACAAGATGTCTTTTAGGCACAGCCAGCTTAAATTATAGTTTTCCCAAGACAGTACCATGGAAAATGGCTGCCAGGGGGCAGAAGAACAGCATGTTTTTGTGCTTTTCTTGGTGTTACTTTTCTTTAGTTCTCATTAATGTTTCTGAGTGATTTTATTTTAATTGTATTAACTGTTTCCTTTCTCTATTTTTCCCCATTTTGTATCTGATTTTGTTTTTCTGCTGTCGCTTCATTGACTAGTTTACTGCAACTATGCCTGAGTCTGACTGTATAGGAACATTCCAGAAGGGCTTCAATTTCATGGACACTGGAAATCTGTTCTAGAAGATGAAGACCCACATGGTGTGGCAGCAGAGAAGTGGTCAAATTACAATCTTTGTGAGTGGTGTAATACTGGACATATAACTGTTGGGGAAAAAAGCCCAAACACTGAGTCATTTGCCTATATACATGTTATCCATCTATGTACTGTGCAATTCCGATAAAATGTGGTGTCATACTCACATTACATCCCCAGCATAGTGCCGAATGCGGAAATCACGGTCAAACTCCAGGCTCTTGTCTGTTGGGGAGAGCTGGGGGCAGGGGGAAAGAAAAAGTGATAGAAGGTGAAGTTTTGCTAATAAATCATGGCTGCTTCCATGGATATCCAAAAGCAGAGCCCAAGGGGGTCCCTGGCATTCTCATTTGTTGTCTTGTTGCTATGGGGGCAACTTTCGTTTTACTGGAAGGCTACCATCCTTCATTGCAGAGACAGTGGTAGGGAATGCAAGCTTGCAAAAAAAAAGACCAAGTACACAACATCAACCCACACTTCATACAGCAAAGGACTGAATGAAGCAGAGAAGTTGGTGCATGAAAAATACATGGGAAATGAGCTTTCATGTGGTCTCGGGCACTGATGCAGTGGGGCTGCAGGGAGCTGTATGTAGGCCACACTTCCTGAGTATGAGGAGAAAAGCTGGAACTGCATCTCTACCACTCTAGAGCATGTGCGGGTGCTGCAGTGTGAATATAAAGGAAAGCAAGTAGGTGTGATCTTGAGATGATGAGGGTGAGGATCACTATTATTTATTTCATTGTTTAGCCATCTGAACATCATCCTCAATGTGTATGCCATACACAGGTGAGGGGGTATTAGCAGTTCTGCAAATATTTTCAAAATTTAAACTATTAAACCGACTTTCGGCTGCTCCCGTCAGGGGTCGCCACAGCGGATCGGCTCATCCGCATATTTGGTTTGGCAGGTTTTTACGCCGGATTCACTTCCTGACACAACCCTCCATTTTGCCCGGGCTTGGGACCGGCACAGAGGTGCACCCCCCTTGTGGCTGGATTTGCATCAATGCCCAATGTGGGGCTCGAACCCACGACCCTGAGATTACGAGTCACATCAAAACTTAAACTATTATTCAGAAAAAATTGCCAGAACTATAACATGAGATTATGTTTACAATTTCACACAAAAATTAAGTTTATTTAAATCAAATTTGGCTTTTTAGCCTATGTGGGCAAAGAAGCAATATATTCCAGTTATTTTACTCTATTATTTGAATAGCTGCTTTTTTAATACATGCCTCTGATCTTGTGATGAAGAAGTTCAGTACACAAGCTGGCAAGGTTCACCACACTGACAGAAACCATCACAAGGATTTAAAATACTATTTGGACCAAGCCTTTAATTTTGTACAATATGGTAAGTAAGCTGGCATTTGTAAGTAGGCTGCCAAAAATTAAAATCATTCTGAGGGATGAGAGGCTGATCATTTAATTTTGGCTTAATAACCTAAGACTGCTGATACAGTAAATCTATTTATTTATTTATTTTTTTTAACAAGCTATTGCTATAACGCAGCAGATGGTGCAGTGGTTGGAAATTCTGCCTTGTAATACAAAAGATCCAGGTTGGAATCCCACTGCTGCTATAGCACTGTGAAGATACCTGCCGTATGGGGATTGTACCTGTGATTCTGGCGTTAACACCACTGTCTAACCAACTGGCCACAAGGCAAGTTGTCTTGGACAAAAGTATATGCTAAACAGATAATTAAGTTATTTTTCAATCCTTTTATTCATATCATATTTCGGTCCTTCAGAAGTTATGCTGGAAGGGAACTTGGTCAAAATCATAAAGGAGCAACAATTAAAAGTGCACATTTCTCCACATTACTGCTCTCGCACAAGCTGCAACTAAATAAGTGCATACAACTGTCCAATAAATGTAGTAAGCTATAAGAATGTGCATGTGGAACGCATGTATGTGTAGTCTTTCCCAAACTCACATCTTGCCACAGATTGTAATCAAATGGGTTTTCTGCCATGCCATTTCTCCCCAAATGCTGCCAAACTCACCTCTTGCTCTCACCATGCATGTGTCACCATCCTGCAATTGTACTGTTACGTCATCCATCTCAGCTAATAACGGCAGTCTCGATCAGCCGTATTGTTAATTGTTTGATGCGTTCTAACTTTTACATTTCTTATCATTTTGAAGTGAAATGTCACACACGAAAGCTGTCTTTTCTCAGCACTGAACAGAAGAAAGACATCTGTGTGCACCACACAATAAGCCACAAAAACAAAAACCCTTTAAAATCACGGCGGAATTGCAGTTGTTTAGCGACCGCTTTAGTCGCACATTCTTGCCGATGAGCAAAATTAGATGGATTGCAGGGCATTAATGGACTGTAAAAACTGCATGCTAGTAAATAGTCAGAATTTCAAGCACAGCTACAACTTTGGTTTGCACAGATACTAGGATTTAGTCTGTACTTGTGTGTTTGCAGAGTGCCCTTAAGTGCTAATGCAAATGCATTTCCTTATAGCAGTAAGTACTGTAAGAGCAACAAGTAATTCATGTGCTGCTGCTATCAGGGACAACAAAGAGCCTTCAGGGATCTGCAGAGCAGAGGCAGCTAGAACAGTCTCTGCTGTACTTATATAATGCCAGCTGCCATTCACAAACTATTAACCATCGACATCAAAGGGAGAGGCTTCACCTCCGATTAAACACAAGGCACCACAGTTTTCTCTCTTTCTAGGTGCAGGGGACAAACCTTTGGGAAATTAAGAGAATAGTGCTGGAGATATGACATGACAAGCCAAAGGAATCACAATACCAAAAAGGCTTTATGAAGCATAGCTTCTAGATGAAATATAGGAATGGTTGTCATTTTTTTTTTTATATATATCCTCCAGATGTGCCTATCTTGCAGCAGCCCAACAGCTTGACAGGAGACACGGCTTTATGCCACACCATTAGGCGGTTAGGGTTTGTGCATTTCCTGCAGTACCCAGGGCTGTAAGAGCAACATGGAATTCCAGAGCTACGGCTGCCAGGGACATCAAAGAGTCTTTGAAGGGGGTTTGCAGATACACTTAGGTTAGCCTCTGAAAAGTTTCACATTTTGTCATAATGAAAAAGAATATTTTAAAATCCAGTTACCTTAAAACTAACTCAAAATGACTGAAAATAAAAATGGTTCTCTCTAAAAATGCCTATTCATTGCTGATTGATTAATCCCATAAACACATGCAACACTTGTCATCATGCTATTGATCATTACCTGCAAACTCCCCAAACTTCTCATCAATCCCTCAGCGGAGTGCATTCCACTGCCAACTAATGGTTAGGTTTAGAAATGTAGGTCACATCAACTCTGCAACAAACAAATCTCTGAAAAGAGTTTTTATGAACTTAGTGAGCCTCTTCATTATAGTTTTGCTTTGTCTTGGCAGGGCCCACAAACACTGCATTTGTCCCTCTTTCATGTAGGTAGTTTCTTCCTACTTCAGTCATTCTACCCTTGCTGTTGTTCCATCATATAAACTTCTAGCAAGACAAGAATAGGCTCTAAACCGCCACAACCCTGACCAGGATTACGCAGATAACGGATGTAAAATACAATCTATTATATCATCTATAGCTCTCTTGCAAATGTCTTTTTAAATATTTCTAAAATGTGGCTGTTGAAGAAAAAAAAAGTTTGCAATCCCTGGTTTACAATCACTGTCTCTTCTTGAAAGAATGTATAGTATTCTCCATTTCCCAAAACCCTTGTTGGGGTCAATGATCTGGAAACATGACGTTCCCCAATCCACACAGCAATGAGTGCACAGAGACCCTCCCTGAGACTAACATTATTAATTAGATCAAAACTGTGTCCGGTCATTGCCATTGGTAAATTTAAGCAAATTGCCAAGCTAAACAAATATATTCCATAATTTACTGTAGTATCTCAATTGGGTTAATGCATCTTATTGATTTGTTTTGCAGAGGAAAATAAAACTGTGTATTTTTAGAAAATTAACATAATATTTTTCTCCTTGTATCTGTATTTGTTTTTATATAAACAAACTCAAACAACATGCATTAAAGGTTTGGAGGACTGTATATTCATGAGGAAATGTAGCACCCAAATTGTAAAACAGGCAAACATGTATTAGTATTTTTATATTAGGACTAGTTGTAGCCATGTGACCTAATTCAGGTTTCTTACATGTAGCACGCAGTATTATTATTACTCCATATTCTATATTATTATTGGTGCTGTAGTTTACTGCATTTTAATGTTGAACACGGAAATGCCAGCTTCATGAATTATGCTGTTTCATGGGAAATGCACACCCACCCATTTCCTGTCTACGGTGCAAACAAAGAGCCTCGGACTTGCTGCTCTCTACAGTGCAATTTCTGCTCCAGCAGCTTCCCCTTCTAATCATCACTCAGCAAAGAAACAGTGATCCAGGTTCAGACAATAAAATGCAATCGTCTTCTACCCCACAACACAGAAGGACCATTACACGCTCCCAGTCTGAGCTGGAATCACACATCTGTATCTGTGAGCTGCAGCTGTTTTTATACACAAGTATAAAAAAAGAAATGTACCGTTAGTGTTAGAACGCTGACCTAGACATCTACTGTGCAGTTATTTGCAGTAATGGAGTTGTTACCCTGGAGGGCTGTATGCCAGACAGCAGCAGAGTAGAAAACTGCATTAAACAGGCAGAGCAGTGCAAGCGTGGATACACAGAACAGCCTTTTGGGCAGGTAGTGACAGGCAACGTACATGCACACAAAAACAAACACGTGCAGAGCAGGACAACTTTAATCATACAAAAATATCACTTTGTATATAATTTCAGTACACACTTGCTCTTCATGTTAGGACTTTTCAGAGATACATTTTCCCCATTTTTTTTATCAAGAATTTTCTTTCAATTCCTAAATTCCACATTGTTGGACAGTGACAGCAAACCTGGGCCTAGCACCCCACCATTGGGCAACCTTACTGTTATGCTGACCCCTCTATGAACTGCCCATTTTAGGAACAAATTAGCTTAATTGGCCTCCTGAGTGGAGTACCTACGAAATCAGCTTCCTATAAATTCCTTAATATTTCTAAACAAACTGACAGCTTTCTTTAGATAAAATAAGGAGAAGGATCTTTAGACCTATTCACACCTTTGCCATTGTATTCACCCTTACTGTCTACCTTCCATGCAGTAGCTTCTGGCTGCACAGGGAGCAACCATTTTCATCATTCACCTGCCTTGAAAACTGAAAGTGTCATCAAACCCCTTATTTCTATTTTCAGTGCAATCCTTTCTGTAACATACACAGTCCAATTATCACCTGCGCTAAGCAGAGAGAGTAAAAAAAACATTTATATTTATTTATTTGGCTGGTGCTATTATCCAAAGTAATTAACTGTGATTTACCCATTTAAACACCTGGGTAATTTTCATTGGAGAAATTCTGGACAAGGTTACTATAGCAGCAGATGGGATTCAAACCCGAGTCCTTCAGGTGGTGGATATTCCACTATATCCCCTGCTGCTCCATATACTGTACCTCTAAACAGGCTTCAGCGCTAGTTATAGCATAACACTGTTTCTGAGCCTCAATATCCATGTGAGCACATGATGAGCAGCATATGGGTGGAATCACTGAAGCACATAGGGGATCAGAGACGCGTGAGTGGGATGTCAGAGCTGCAAATCGGGGCAGCCACGTGTCGACAGCCATCTGCATCTGACTCAGAGCCCACTGAAGAGTGGATGAGTTTGTATCTGGCAAACTGCAGCACTTTGAATGACCACATCTCATTAGAATGTCTAATAGCAGCACTGAGAAAAATTACACGGGCATCAGTAGACAATTAGCATGTCACATGTTTTCGTCACATGATGCAAGGTACAACAGATACAGAAACGGCATAATTTGAAACAGGAATTGGTGAAAGTATGGACTGTTAAATTCATTTTTTTTTTTACTATAATTCACCATGATGCTGCCAACAAACCTAAATTTACCCAGACTGAGAGTTTATGAAACCTTTCATCAGCTCTGATGTTCAACAACCAACATCTCCTGTACTCGCTTTTTACATTTTACTCACAATATCACATTTATTTATTTATCCCTACTTAGTTTACTTACCTAAAGTGACTTACAGCGGTAAGGTACAGTGGATTAAACAGTTGGGTCATTTTTACTTTATTCATAGGCATTAAGGACCTTGATCAGCTATACTAAAGGAGAGTTTGAATCTGGGTCCTTCAAGTCAAAAATAAAATGGCACCCCTAACAACTATGCCATCTGCTGGCTTATCACTTGAGTCATACTCAGCCTCTAGGGAATATATTCCTGGGGTCAAAGAGGCAGAGAGAAAGCTTTTGATTTAAAATGGGGGAAAATGCAGTGAAACATCCTCTCTAGTGATTCAAACCACACGGTGGATGAGAAATGCATGCAGTCTGAAGCAAGTTGCACTTCAACTCCATTAGTAACACAACAAAATTCTTATGAAACTCATAGACACAAGAAAATACATTCAATTTCAAATGTGTACAAAAAAAAGTATACCATTGCATCAGAATCCTCGTCTCATAAGCAGCGGAAAGTACAACATTAATGTTGCACTTGGAACCAATGTCCTTAATAACCTGAGACAACAGAGCAGCAGGTGGTGGTTTTACAACCTTTTACTTAAAATACCAAAGTTTGAAAGCCACCTTCTGCTGTAATTCACTTGATCAAGGTCATTACACTAAATTTATACAGTAAATATGAGTCATGTTGTATAAATGGGTAATTCACTGTACATCACTTTAGAGAAAAGCATTAAATAAATAAATAACTGTAAATATTATACCAGAGTTGACAGAAGGCAACAGTGCTTGTTCAAATGCACTCCACATTCAAGTATCTGCCATATCCACCTCCATCATCACCATCTCTGGTCAGTGGTCATTAAAAATGTAAGGCTAACACCATACACCTGACAGTCAGCACACACTGACAGTAATGCACAACCTTATAATATGTCTCTTACATGGTTGTTAAAGGATGTTAAACCATTGCTGTATGTCTGAGGCTCAGCCTAAATGGAGCTGCACTGATTTTTCATGACATGCCCACTCTACACTGTATGGAACCACTGGCAACACAATGCGCTGATGAGTACTAAAAAGGGAAGCAGGTTGCTAAATATATCCAGAGAAGGCAGAACAGGGACTGATGGGAAAGGATAGGAGAAGGTGTCACCACACCTGACTGTCTATCGCTGGCCCTCATGCCACATGGCAAGCCACCTGCCTTGCTGGCCCCGATTGGCTGCCAGTGATGTCACTGGGCTGTACAAAACGTGAGCAAATTAGGAAAACACTTATGCTGCCCTCGTGTGTCCCTTATGTGCACCTACAGCTGCAGGCCAGCACATCAGAACCAAGTCAGATCCTCATGAACGTTGTTATTATTAAAATTTTTAATAAAAAACATAAATCAGACTGAAAGGACATTTAGATGGACCTAGATGGATTAGAAAGGAATCATTTATCGTTTTTCCTCTTTACTGCTGGAATTGATATAGTGATGCATATAATATAATGATGTTACACCTCATGTCTTTGTGAGGGCACAATGTCCTTTATTGAGGCTTTTTCTTTGATTTCTAGCAAGTCCCAACAACTATGCAGAGTCAAAATGGTTTATCAAAGAACAGAGAGAATATTTGTACTGTATGTGGTCTAATAAAAAAAACTATTCAATGTCAAGTCTATATGCAGCTACTTGTGTATTTCATGCTGGAAGAAATGGTGGTATTAGACTAAGTGGCTGCTAATTGCAAGTCTGTGTCTGTAGCTGTCCTTCTGCTGCGTTTTCGTTTTTTTCTGAGTTATACACTGCGTTTGCTAAATACCAGACAAATCCAAATGTAAATGTGGTTTAAAGGATTGGATGTAATACGAAAAATGTAACAGCTAACTGTGAGCACTGACTAAGCTAGCTGAGCAGTTTGGGAAAGAAGGAATCAGCCAGCTTCCTAAAGGGCCGACTGTGGCACACCCACTTGTGATACAGTTACGTGAAATAAAATTCCACACTGCTAACACCAATGACAAGCAATGTTATACTGACTAAAACTCACCAATAGCAAAACAACCAGTACAGCCTATAAACTGATATTAGAAACTAATATGGCTATAACAAAAAGAAAAAAAACGGGAAGGAAAGCTGATAATGTCCTGCTTTATAAACATCATAGAGCTTATGTTCTGATTTCTGATCTGATTCCAACACTCAAGGATTTATTATGTATTTAGATTAGAGAAATTCAACTAGATTAAAAGGTGCATTTCTGCATCTTCACTGTATTGGAGCTTGAAGGTTTTAAAAAGTATCTGGACAATACAACAACACAACAGTAGCTGTTTTTACAGGCAACCTGGCAGAAACTGGAAAAAGCAACAAGGGTAAGAATGTAGCATCAGGCATGGAAGGAAGACTGACACAGGGCAAGTACCTTACGGCTTGTATAGTGTGCGTGCTTGGCCAGCTTGCTGTTCAGCGCTTGTAAGAAGACCTCGTCCGTCACCTTGCCCACATTCATGCAGGCCTCGTCCAGCACAGCAAAGATGCCCTTGTGTTGCTGCTCAACCAGGTCCACAATGATCTGGTTGTTGAAGTAGTCGATCTGCCACAGGGAAACCTTAGATTTTAGTGGACTCATCTCCACGCTGCTGGGGTTCACAATGTGGCATTTGAAATGTCATTCAGATGCAATTTGAAATGCGATCCTAAGCAGGCCAGACTAGGTTTTACTTGATCTAATTTAATATTATTGTGCAATTTTTTGTGTAAGGTAAGCAGCAAAAAGGCTCTTACATGCTTCCAGGGAATGCCTTCACGTTGGTACTCGTCCTGCTCTTGCTTCAACACCAGCTGGATGAAGAGCTGCTGCAGCTTCTCATTGCAGTAGTTAATGCAGAACTGCTCAAAGCTGAGGGGCAGAAGGAAAGAGATGGAAAGGTTTCAACACAGAGGAGATATGAAAGACAGTCAGCCAAACTTAACACTTCATTGAGACAGTTATCGTCACAGTACCTCAAACTGACATCAGTGTATCATACCTGTTTACCTCGTCCCCGATCTTTTAATACTCGATTACTAAATTTTAAATTTGTTATGTCAACTGCTGTTCAAGTATGTTAAAATTCACCTAAACATTTATTCATTTAGGTGAAGCTTTTTTCAAAAACAACTTATGTACAAATATTTACTCATTTGCACAACTTGGTAGATTTTACCATATCAAGGCAGGTTAAGTGCCTTGCTCAAGGGTACTGCAGCACAAGGTAGGATTTGAACTTGGGTTCTTCCATTGCCAGGCACCACCATCTGCTGTCCCCTCTTACACTGTAATGCACTGCAATGTTCTACTGTATAAATTATACCAGAATAGTTTAGTCTTTACCTGTTGTTCTGGAAAATCTCAAAGCCATAAATATCGAGCACCCCAATGACTGTGTTCTTCCCATGGATCCTGGCATCATAATTCTTCACCTCAATGATGTCATTAATCCGTCCCACAATCCAACAGAAAAGCCGGTCATAAATGGCCTACAGAGGGTGTCAAATTAGTATAAAAGAATCAGTATAAAAAGAACCATGTAAACATGCACATGACAGCTACACTTTATTTACTGCAGTAGAATAAAAGAGTAAATGGATAAGCACTCTGCTGTAAACATTCTTACTGAGGAGGAAATGTATTGCATCATAGGATTCATGCTCATTTTGTGGAGAAAACGGCTCAGGGGGATATAAATCTCTCAACTCAGTATCAGTACACCAAATCCATGTGCAATAAATGCTTGAACGTTGACATTTTCAAAATAAAATTTAGCTTTTTACTTATTTGTATTTTTCTTCACCATTCCATGTTCTAAATTTTCTGTCTGCTGTGGAGTGAAAGTAATCTGCATTTCTGTATCCAGCTGTTTGCTGGCTGCAAAAGCACCAAAAGAGATTGCAAGCAGTATGGTACAGTTTTAATTTAACTTTAACAGTGTTTAGAACTCGTATCTGGCATTTTCGCACTCAGTCAACAATTGGCACTGAAGAGAAGTTTGTGGAAAGAATGCATTTTTATTTTAAATCTAAAATACAAATTTATTCACCTAAAATGTAAATAAATGGAGTGTCATTTGTATTTATTATGTTCTAATTAATTGTGATTTCAGGGTAAAAGAAACTCAAGTTACAAACAAACTGAGACACAAGCAGGTCTGTGGTCCAACTTAGGTTCAAAGTCAGTGTATTTTGTGACAAACTTGATTTCATAGAAGCTGAGAGGAGCGGGATCACCTTGGCCAGTGCATCCCGACCATAGCTGGCCTCCTGTGGCGTGTGCTGCTTGTCGATTACATCGCGACCTGTAGCTACGGTGCGGTACAGCAGAGCCTTCTCCACATTCTCCTGCTTGGTAGCCAGTAGCTCGGCCACCACTGGCACCAGGTTCTCATTTTCGATAAGAGTGACGTCTCCATCGCTGGCAAACTTCATGTTACCCTTGGAGATGTCAGAGACAGAGACCATACACTGTGTTATCACTGTGTCAAGAATAAACAATGAAAGAAAACTGATTTCTTGAAAAATGTGAACAGTTTTGTCAATATTATTAACGTACACTTATTTTGCTGAAAGCTTTCTCCAAAGCAGCTTAGAGTGTTAATGATTATTTATTTGGCACAAAGCATCACTCAGCAGACCTACAACAGAACAGACATCCAAAAACAAGCAGATTCTTTAGTGCTCCTTTTTGTTGTTTAAAGGATCCTTCTATCTCATTTAGTATTTGATCGGCTTCTCCACCGAAGGAGGGCTGGCTCAAGATATGTATCATATAAATAATTATTAAATAAAAGCAACAGAAAGGTGCTTTAAATGGCACAAAAGGGGCAATAAAGAATGCATGTGATTTTGAGTGTCTATGCTATTGTATGGAGTCTGAGTGAAATTTCAGTCCTGAAAAAATAATTAGTAGTATCTTGGGGGAAAAAACAGCAACAATTCTGATTTTACACCACAGATCATCACAAATGTAAAACTACGGAAACATTTGAGATTTTATTTGTGCTGTTTGAAAGGAACAGCTTCAAAATGAGAGAATTTGTGTATGACTGCCCTAGCATTGCACTCTGTATAGTTTTTTTCCTGTCGTACTTGTGTTAATGCGTTGCACCTTGGTCCTGGAGGAACGCTGTTTCGTTTCACTATGTAGACTATTGAAATGACAATAAACTACTACTTGACTTGAGGGGTTTCCTTAGAAAATTTGAAATGCATTTTTGCTATTTATACCATAGTGGCGACAGGGGGTGCTGCAGCTCTCCCATCATGCACCATTATTGCATGTGTATAAATAATCATATGTCTAACCATTATAATGTGTTATGGGGGGACTGCTGACACCCTTATTGATTAAAGTATTTAAGACATTTGGGTGGACATGGCATTGACCTGATTAGTGCCATTATTTTGATATTCTGCTTAAAACTAAAACCTGAGATCCCAAATTCCAGTCTACCTAATGCTACCGACAGCACAACACAGACAAGCCATTATAATATGATGATTTTGAAACTCAAATAGTACTCAATATGGTCCTTAATAATTGATGAGGATTAGTCTGCACTTTAGATTACAGTTAAAATGTAAAAATGTGATTTAATAAAAAATATTAATTTTTATGTAATTAAGTTTTTTTTTTAGAGAATTGTCATAATTTTTTCCTCTCTTGTATATTTTCTGTTTTTTTTATTAAAAGTATTTTTGCTATACAATTACTTGTTTAATTGTTAGAATCATCAGTAGAATACTTGATTTTTAAAATAATCAGCAGCCCTAAACTAAATGCCATTCAGCATGAATGTAAAAGGAGCCACTAGACAATAACACTCAAGAGTACTACATCTAGATATCTCCCATAAGGATTCTTGCCATGAACTGTCACTTACAGGTACTTACAGAATAATACATACAGTAAGAAACCATGCCAAATTGTATTTTATGACTAAACTGTTAGTGTAAGGGGGTACAAATTCAACAGAAAGACATTGAGCCATACCAGGTGTAAGATGGTGGCCAAGGTCTTGTAGACTGTCTGGACCTCCTCGGCTGTGAATCCAATTACCTTCATAGCATCCGCCACAGCTTTGAAATCAGTGCTGTCATTGATGGAGGACTGAAGTTGGACAAGGAGAAAGGAGGTTGGTAATAGGAATTATCACAAAGGACTTCCAATGGTGCTATACATGAATGCCCAGCACCCCATCGTGTATAGTTTTAAATATTTTTATATACACTGGTGACTGGATGTAACGCACTTTGATAGGACGTGTAGCCGCATAAAATGCAGACAGTCATTTGCCTCCAATTTATCACACCTTTTAAAAACACATAAAACAGCAAATATATAAAGTTTGTATGGTAATTTTCACAAATTTCTCATAGCACAATCAAATGTAGTCTTTCAAAAACACAGTTGGTAAACAGATAATTTACCATGGTGATCTTTTCTTAAACAGACACTTTTGTCACTGGTGACCTTGGAAGCGCTGTTAGCATAAAACTCTAAGGCTGTCCACAAAATCCTATGATTCTTCCTGTTTGTGCACGCATTCATCTAGTGGTTCACATAATTTTTTATGAAAATAAACTCACCCTGTCTCCCCTTACAGAATCATTTAATACCTAAACTCTTATGTACATATTTTCATAATTTATCATTTGTGCACATGGCTTAATGTTTGCCTTAATGTCTTTTAGATGTAAATGATTAATAATAGCTTATGTTATGTACATAGCAAATGAAGAGGAAAATTGGTATGTGCAATAGTAATAATTGCTCACTCCCGTAAGCATTTTCTTCTGGAGCATGACTGGGTGCACATTTTGGCACCTTCTTTTCACCCAATTTACATACGTTTTCAAGGAACCTGCTCGTTCCACAGCGGTCATGAGGGTGGCAACAAGCTGAACTATCTTTGTTTTTATTAACACATTAAGGCTTGTGTTTGTTTGCTTGTGTGTGGTTTGCTGGTTTGGAACAATACTCACAGGACTGGGATAAGTTGGTAGGAGGAGCTTGGTCTAGACACACGCTTACTGCTGTTACTATCATGAAGCACCTGCTTGGCACAACTGACTGGCTGCAAACCCACATCATAACCCACTCACTCACACGGCAGCTATTTACCCTGTGCTTCTGAAACAGACTCTGGACCATCACAATCCTGACTTGGACAGTCAGTCAATGAGTGAGTGGGTTGGCCTCTACAGTGTTCAAATGTTTCTTCAATGAGAAGTCAAAAAACCAGACACTGTGGACTTACCTCCATATCATACTGTGCACAATATATGTGGAGGAGTTCCTACATAAACATCTGATTGTGGCAAAGCCCACTCCCGCTGTTTGTGTGGCAGTTTGTATCATTGCGTCATGTTTTTTTGCTCGATTTTTTCCCCTGCTCATTAAAACTTACTTGTACAGCAAAGACATAAACATCAGGCAAACAACTACCAAGTGCCAAATAGCTCCCATGAAACCACAATGAAAATGTCAACCCGATACCACATGAGACCTAAAGTACATGGAAAACAGGAATGTGTCAAGTATATGTACTGTATATCTGTGCATGTGTTGCTGTTCAAGGCAGCAGTCGTCAAACTTAATAATGTGAAGTTAAAGCATTGTTACAATATTAGGTTTAGACAAAAGAAATCCCCCAACTATCCTGTAACACAAAATAACAACAGCATTTGAGATAAAGAGATATCAAATAAAACATGCCTTAATGTTAAAAGCATTCAGCACACACTGTCTGGCTTCCACAGCCTTTGACTATCCTGCTTCTAACCAGAATCTGACAAACAAAAATTTGTAAATTAAATTCAACCAGAACTGATTTGTATAATCCTAGCTAAGTAGCCTATTCTTACAGCACAGACTGTGCATTGCCCTGGCATCCTAAACTGGCCTGTAGCTGTGCAATTTGACTATAATCCTGCAGGTGTTTAAATGAGCTTTTTGTTTTCACACATCAGGTAGCAAGTGTTGCACCTTCAGCTGGCCTCCCACTTTAATGTAGTTGTATGCAGATGGGTCCTTCTGGATATGCAGGGATCGCAGGAGGGACTCTGGACCCCCCTTCACCAGCTGCAGTGATAATACACAGGAAAGCAAGGTCAAAGGGGAAAACGGGAAAGGCATTTTCACATTTTCAACCCTAATGAAGACTTGTTTATCAGCACAGAGATTGGAATATCTGCAAACTCTGCATTGCAAAGCTTCACAAGATACATGTTCATAACACAAGAAGCTGGTGTACTATAGGACATTAAGAAATAAAATAAAAAATATGCAATTTATTGGTAAACGAATGGAAGATTCTCAATTTACAGGAAGTACAAACTCTTGACAGATAGGATGTGGTGGCCATACTTGCCTGGTAGAATGAGTGGAAGCTTCTTTCCCCTTCTTGTTGGAAGATAACTCTGGACTGTGATTAGAAAAAGAGGTTAGATGAACCTCAGAAATATAAAGGGATGTAGCATAGCACATGATAAAGTGGAAAAAGCAATTTGTGATGAATGCTAATCAAATATCTGAAGTTCTGCATTTTCTGACCGGTTATAGAAAATGTTGCCGTAAACGATACGAATCAGTGTCATTGCGTTTCTCTATAGCTTTTGAGCATGCTCACCTTCTCAAGAAGGTAGTTATTAATGTGTCCTCCAATGGGGTCCCCTTTGAAGTCAAAGTTGATGTCCATGTACTTGCCAAAGCGGCTGGAGTTGTCATTGCGGTTGGTCTTAGCGTTTCCAAATGCTTCCAGGACACAATTAGATTTCAGCAGCATATTCTTCACCCTGCAAAGGAGATTGCCAAATTAAAAATGATGGTACTAATAATACTAATAGTAGTAATAAACCAAAGCTACCTAGAAAATGCCACTGAGAAAATATCTTATCTTACCTTAAATAGATTGATTTATAAAACTGAAGAAATGAATACATATAATTTGTTTATATATTAAGAGTATTTTATAAAACATATTAGTGACATACGAAATAAATCCCTGAATGCAGCTGCTTTTGAGTTAATTCTGTGTGTTAACTTTTTCACAAAGTACTGAAAACATCAGCAGTCATACACCTTATATATACGTACAGTATATTAAAATGAATTAAATTGTTAAATTGCATAAATACATTTTAATGCACATTTCACTATGCCTTTGATTGTACCATAAATAAAAAATAAATAAATAAATAAATATATATATATATATATATATATATATAGAGAGAGAGAGAGAGAGAGAGAGAGAGAGAGAGAGAGAGAGAGAGAGCTTGAAAATCACCTACAGTATTAAAATGATCATTATGCAAAGATGGCACAGCATTTACAAAACTTCCTTGCCAAATATGTATTAATATATAGTATTGTTATTTTAAGATGCAAGTAGATCAATTAAAATTTTGAAATGAAATTAATAAGGAGTGTTCCATATTGCCCTGTTGCTCTAGAAAACAAAAAAATAACACTGTGATGCACTGGACTATCTAGCCACTCCAATATCTGAGGCCATGTACAGCTAAACTGTATAATTAGAATGTAAGCTAAACTGTATAATTAGAATGTAAGTTTTGATAGGTGTCTAAAGGCTATACAAAACAAAAATACGTAGGAGAAGCTTGCATTTGGTTTTGTACTTGTGGCAGGGAACTAAAGTGAAGAGTTATTCTGTGAGAAAAGAAGCTTATGCTCACCTTTCAACCTCCGCTCTTTGGTTTGGGTTTGTAATAGCAGCGATATATTGCATAATGTACTTGCTAGCCTCTGTCTTCCCTGCTCCACTCTCCCCTGCAGCAAAAGGGTAAAAATACACACATTGCCTCGGTATAATAAGCACCTTCTCAAATTTATGGTCAAACGCAGAGGGGAAAAAAGCCTGTTTAACCAGCTTAATCTCTATATCTAAAAAGTTCAACCTCTTTGTGTCTGCTTTTGTATTTCTTACCCCAAGTGAGATTTTTGCAGTCAAATAGACACACCCACACACACACTAAAGACAGATATGTCTGATATGATTCGACTTTGCTCTGAGACCCTTGTTTTGCTGGAACTTTTGAACTCAGATAACAAAATGGGTATTAACAAATATCGTTTTCTACAGTACATCTGGGAACTCAAATATTGGGGTATAGGTATATATTTTTTTTAATTACTCCTTTCCATTCCACTTTTTCACTGGACTATGACTGGCATGTCTCTCTCTGCGTCATGTCTGTTGAACAGCACTAACACAATACTTATGCACTAAATTCAAATTTAAAGGTTATGCAGTTTGGTGCTGTATCATGTATTATTACTTTGCTGTTCCAGTTTCTGACCTGGGGATCTCAGCTAGAGAAATATATAAATTGCAGTGTTTCAGATTTCAGAAATAGAAAGAAGCATGTGCAACACATCCAAGCATTAAAAAAAAAGACTTAAGCAAAAACAGCTCACTGTGTAGAACATGAGTTTTATATTATATATAATAAAGGCAATAGAACATTAGTTTTATGGATGTAAAGGGACAGTAATCTATAACCTTAAAAATTTTGACACGGTTTAAACCAGGTTATGCAGGAGGAAACCAAATAACAAAACAAGAACCCTTTCTCAGTAAAGTAATTTAATATTCTAACCACTAGTGGGAGCTTACAGGAAGCTTTTTCATTTTTTACTTATTTTTAAATGTGGCCATAGTTGCGGCTGAACAAACTGAACAAACTACAAAGAGCCTCTGCTACTTTGAACTCCAAACAGATTCAAATTAATTCTGTTTAACTATTTGCTTATATAGTTGTGACTTACAGAACACTTCTATCAAAGATAAAATAAGTAAACTGATTTAAAGTGAAATGCATGTTTGTTGTGACTGTCAAACACATGCACTCACAGTCTCACTCTCTCTTACACACACACACACACACACACACACACACACACACACACTTCATTATTGACATGAATTTATCCCCTATGTACAAAGTGACAGGGCCAGGGTTAAAATATATTACTGAATCGTGGTTTTATTTCTTTGTGCTTCAGGTGACTGCTGCTGCCTTTTTAACATTCAACAGAGAATAAGGATTTTTAAACCATAATGGGGACTCAAAAATATTTTTAAAGATACTGCATGCAAAATTTCAGAACTTTTCAACACTCATTTTGGTTGTTTAGCTTTACATCTACAGGATTGACTCTGCATTTTTAATACAGTAAGGGTAGAAAACCGAAAGACTCAGTGGTGAACCTAGACTCTGAACAGACATGAAGTTGTGGCACAGTCAGATAGCACACCTGATATCACAATGCAAGTGTCTTTGTTCCTCCTCTTCATGGCTTTGTAGGCAGCATCAGCTATAGCAAAGAGATGTGGCGGTCGTTCATATAGCTCATGGCCTTTGTATTGCTCAATGGTGTCACGTCCGTAGATATTCATGGCACGGTATGGGTTCATAGACACCACTACTTCCCCAATGTAAGTGTAGATCCGGCCCTTCTCAAACCTGTAGCCACAGTGGAAAAAGAACCAACATATTTCACATCCACTCTGCTTACAGTAGGGTTATCTTTATTATTTTTTTTAGATGATACCTTCTCCCATAGTTACGTATATTGTTAAACAATAAACTTTATAAAGATTCATACATTTATAGAGTGACTTATTCCTATGGTATCAGTTCAGAGAAAGTAAGTTAATCAAAGGTATTACAGTGGAGGATTCAAAGCAATAACCTTTAGACTGCAAGGTCACAGTTACACTACAATACCTGCTGTCCCTGTGATTCTGAAAGACAACTGAAAGATAGCTAAGAGTTGTATTTAATTGATGTAAAAAGATTATTAATTATAATATTAATAAAGAAACATTTTGCTTAAACATTTTCTATTAGCAACTTTTTAATTTGGGTTTTATTTATTTTGTATAACTGGTCACAGCAGGCAGAGAGAGTAGAACAAGATACTGCACCCCTATCTACATACCTTTTATTTTTAGACTACTTTTCAGAGCTAAAAGGTGCTATACAGTAGGTTTAAAACAAATACAGTACAAAATAGAAAAAAATTATCAACAGAGTTTTAAAAATGCAAAAATTCCTCAAACTGTCCATGTCTGAATTTTCACTATAACAGCTCTTGAAAATTAATACTTAAACACTGGTATCTGAAATTGCTATAACAAATTTTTAAACTTGCCAAGTTTACCGGAATATAGGAGACCAGACAGAATGAAAGTGGAATGCTGACAGATTTATACACAAGCAGATTACTTCTCTTCATGTTTCTCAGCCATGGCCTATGCCAAACAACAAACCGGCCCATTCAGGGTCAGATCTGGACTTACATAAGCAAATCAGAAAGCTGTCCTTGGACAACTGTTTGCAAAACATAAGAATTCATCCGGATCCACTGAGCACAGCACCTACTTGCATCCCAGAGCTGTCCATCATAAAGTACAAGATCAGGTATTTTATTTTGAAAACCAACAACTGAATAGGTCAACACAACAATGGAGCTGTATAAACAGCATGTGATATAGAGGAGTATATGCATGTATATTTCCCTCAGGAAGGACATCAGAGATGCTGTAAAAGGTTATAAACCCAGTTGGGCAGCATCTGTAAGCAGGCAACTTTGCAGCTGCTGGCCAGAACAAATATAGTGCAAAGCCTATGAACAAGGCTGCGTCACAGCAGCCAGCGCCCACCTCGTTTCCTTCCTCTCACTGTGATAAAGAAAGCAGCCACTCTCTTCGACCTCGTCTCCACCAAGCTCTAACCTGGCCTTCAACATGTCTGGAACACGCAAGGGATCTACACAGCAATATTAACACACCCCTTTCAAAGGAACCTTGAAACTTGTCTCCTAGTAGATTTTTATTTTTGCCTGAGGTAATTTTGCCTTAGGTAATTTTCAGTGTACCTGACAACTTTATAAGTACAGTTTAAAATGCTTGGGTATCTCTCTAAGCCCACAGTTTATGTTTGTTAAATAAGGCCATGTAAAAACTTTACATACTGCAGGCCACCACAACCAGGATTAGGAATCACTAACTCTCAGGAAAAAAGTAATACTAAAATTAGAAAACTGCCATCTCAGGTACTCAGCACTGCCCAGCTCAAAAAGATGTAGCAGTGAAAAGACAAAAAGTTAATAACATATCACATAATCACCAAACTGTTTTAGCATTAAAATGGTGGCACATTACATGCCAGTTGTAGTGATGTGCGCACAGCAATAGATGAAATGCCACCTAACCAAACTTTATTACCTTTTAATTTGCTGAATTTAGTACATTTGAGTGTGTGTGTATGAGAGATGTCTGAAGTGCAGAGTAATAAATAATAATCATCAAACTTTCTCATCGTCCATTTTGTGTATTTCAGTGGGAAAATACGTTAGTGTATTTGTACATTGTAAGGCAGCTGGGGCCCTCCTATAGAGTATCCATAAGTGTGCATGGAGTGATAAAATCCATCAGTGTCGCGTACGTCATTGTGTGTGTGGCAAGAAAGTCCAACACCGTTACACACATATGCTCTGTGTGTGATGTTACTACGTGCTATACATGTTGTTAGTAATCCCACATCTAAAACCCTTAACAGACACAAAATTTAAAATTTTGAGTAGAAATATAAGCAACACACCCAGAACAAACAGGCTATTATTAAGTGACTCAACTCACAAGAAGGAGAACCAGCTCAAGTATGCTGGTTGGAATGTCACTCAGATTCCTTTGTCAGCAGTATTACAGGTTTATTTATTTTGGCGGATTGAGACTATATGATATGGAGAGCAAGAAAGGGACAGTGTGCATTCATGATGTGAGAGCCAGACAAAAGTCAAATGCCTTCAAAAATCACCAAATGTTATGCTAAGCACTATACATCATTATAAAGAAGCACTCTTTTATGGACATTATATACAAGTGATCATTAAAAGGAAATAACAACTGTTGTATAGCATTTAAGGCTACAACTACCAAAATCATCTCCTATTTAATGAGCACGTAGCCAAACTGGTTCAACAGATGGCATACATGGTCTGAAAAACTGACATGTTACACAAATAAATGTCACATTTGTCTGTCAATCTCATTCAGGCAGAACTAGTCCCATATTTCATAAATATGTGTATTGATACTGGCAACAGCTGATAAGTACATGGAAATCAAATACCGACATCGGCATGTGACGCTCCAATAATTAACTTATGAGTTGTATAACTAACTTATAAACTTATGATTATTAAAAAAAAAATCTGTTTAATTTTAGAATTTGAAAAGCCACGGCAGGGCATAATGTGAGGGTGCTGTAAAAAGGACTCTTTGTGGTGGCAGGGTGCCGCTGTGCGCCCGCTCCATTGTTTGCTCTGTCTCCCATGGACCGTGTGTTGGTTGCTCCCACCTCGTGGCATGCACCACGCACAGCCTGCCCTCCTTGGCACACGTACTGTGATGCATCAAACTGGCAAAAACACAGTCAGCAAGAGCTGGGACTGTGAAAGACTAAGGCACATTTATAAAAACATATGTAGTTCATTACAGTACATGATTTAAATAAATACTTACTGCACAGACTTCAGTAAGCAACATTAAATCAAGTTCTTCCATTATTTTTATGCAATTCCAAGTCTAATCTGACACAAGCCTGTTTACTTATCACCAAATTCACAATTATAAACACACTATAATGATATATAGATGGGGACACTGACACTTCATGCTAGAAATTAAAGTATTTCAAAAAGAAGAAAAAAATTATACTGTATTTAGTTACAGTCCAAAAAAGGGTTTTTACTAATGCCCTTTCTAAGGAAGAGAAACATCAACATTCCCATCCAATGGCAACTAAACCACTGCTTATTTTTAAACAAAGAATGAATCACCACAGTTATTTTTAAAATGTACCATTACATTATTTCATATTGGAATGAAACTGCTTCATTCTAGAATATCAATGTACAAGTATGATAGCAACAGGACAAATCCACCTGCTGTTCCACCACTTCATTTTGGGAGATGGAATAAAAAACAGGAGGATGATGGAAAACCAGATGGGGGACCAGATGTGATCTGCAGGATTATGTAATGTGTGTTTGTGGATGGGATATGTGAGCTGGGGGATTGGTGCCAGGCCCTGGTTATTGGGCTCAGGCAAGGACATGGGTGGGGAGAACAGTAGCTCCCATAAATGACTTGCCTCCAGTATTCAGCAGGCTGGAGACATCATCCAGCTGGACAGAGATCAAGGGTGTCGCCCAGTCTTTGAGTGTACTTCCTGCCCTGCTAGACACTTCCTCCCACAGCTGGTCCCACTTATCGTCTGCAGTGCACAGCCAGTGTCACCCCGAGCTGCTTTGTGCTCTCTCCCAGTGGTCTCCCTTCCCTTATCCCCTCACACACTGCACAGCTTTGGAAAAGTTCCTCGTAATTTCCTCCCAGTTAGCTGGTGTTCCTTTCAGTCTCCTTCAACTTCTCATTCCAATTTACCTCTTGTTTTACCTCTTCTTTTGCTTCTTTCTCACATTTTCAACTTCGGTGTCTGCCAGGTTGCATCCTGTTCAACATCTGCCCCATCCCACTTGTTAACACTGTATCTGCAGATAGGAATAACCCAGCCAGCTCCATTGGGTATTGAAGCCATCCTTGCCACAGGAGCCCAACCCAGATCCTCCAGCTGCAATTGGCCCAGTTGCCCTTGCAGAAGAAGCATTATTTCCCTCCCTCTGCTTGGAGAACTGGATCCAACAAAAGTTCCACAGAAGCCCAGCCCTGAAAGGTACACCCTTGAATAAAAAGTGGAACGGCCACCAGATTCACTTTTTTGTTGGAATCCAGAAGTTAAAACAACCTGACCTTAAATGGGATCGGGTACAGATTTGTAAAAAATCATGTTTAGAGAGAAGACTATGAAAATCAGATGTTGGGTGACTAGGTACTGGAATATTTTTAAGTATACTGTAGAGTTAACTGGCACTGCCTACGTCAGAGAGATGCAAGCAGTGGAAAAGTAAATATTAACGACTCATTAGATATCATCAATCTGTTTTAGCATTAAAATGGTTGTATTTAGTATATAAGTATTGTTAGTGCTGTCAGCCAGGGGTACGCCACAGAGAGTGATCGACATGCTTGTTATAGTCTACTGTTGCATTACTAATATGAGCAGCATTGTGTGCTTCATGTATAATTTCTTATTAATTTTTACAGGAGGGTACTGGAAAAAAGACCCGACCTGGTGACAGGAAGGGGTAAGAAATTGTGACACTCACACAGCTCTGCACACACTGTTAACATAATAGTAATAAACTTTGCTGACACATATCCAACTGATTACAACCAATGTGTCACTCTGTGGTATTCACCTGTCCCGACAGCACTAGAATACTTATGTACTAAATGAAACCAATTTAAGAATAATACGGTTTGGTCATATACAGTGCGTTGTGTTATTACATTTTATCTTTCCCCCATTCCAATTTCTGACCCAGGCAGCATAGGGCACCTCAGCTAGTCATTTTCAAAAAATAGGAGGAACACTTAATTTTATCATCCTTCTGCTTTCCCAATATGTACTTCTCACTGTGTACTCCCACAACACAGATGAGTTAAAGCATCCTAAAACATTCATTGTTGCCATAGTGTTTACCATCAAACAGTTATTGCTGAGTTTGTACTCTACCCTGGTACTTTGCAGACTTCAGAGACCCAGTCTGGCACTGTGAAATACCATGACCTTTCCTGACCAAGTTTACCACAAGGACAAGACAGGCATGTTTTAATACCAATTTCACTTCATGTGATGGTTACTAGAATTTGAGACATACAAATTAACTTTTGTTAAGATTAGCAACTGTATGGAGAAATAATCACGCGTACACTGTACCTCACCCCACAAAGACAGAAAGGTCAGCTATTCTGTGCCAAAGCCTAAAGAAAAGTGCAATATTGAAAAGCCTTAAGAGCAAATGTCAACCAGGGAAAGGGCAGCGCAAAGGAAAGGGCAAACAAACATCCTTGCTCTAACAGGATTCAAGCATGACCATAAACACGGTCTATAGTGTGTTGTCCTATGTGTACACAGACATTATCAATCAAACAAAACTGGGTGCTGGAAACTCAGCAGCTGCAGTCTAATGAAAAGGTTTAATTACAGCCTGACTTGGGGGTTTAAATACTAGGCGATGCAGCTTACAACTCAAATTATTAAGCCAATAAAAGCAAGTAAACGCTCCGCTTCAACAATACCCTGCAACCTGGAACTGCTCATGTAACACGAAGAGTAACATAAAACTCACTGAAATGAAAGTCAAATCTATTAAAGGAGTTTGAATGAAAAAGCCAGCTTAAAAGCAATACAACTAAACAACTATAGTTATCCTTTGATTTATGCACCTAAACTGTTCCTGTGAAAATAGATAAATTGAATCAATTATATCCATTATTTCTTATGGGGAAAATTATTATGCATTCCACCCACAACCAAAAACCACATTTTCCCCAAATTTCACTATAATACCAAAAAAAGCTTATAGAATTAGAAACAGCACTGTATACACAACACAAATGTAGTAGCATTTAAAAGGTTTTAGCCCTGTGGCATAATTGAAATACATAAAATTTTATTAGCAAGCAGGCGTACATAGAGCTTTCTTGCACAAACAAAACCCCTAGAACTCTATTCTTATAGTCAATGATAATTTACATCTTTACCATAATCACCTATGTAGAAGAGCACTATATATTACCATATTCACAAGCTGAATAGTGTTAAATATTATTTTATTCACCATCATTCAGTGTTGCATAGTACTAAATAGATATCACCGCAAACAGGGAACATTCTTCCATTTTTGCTCAATGTTTTAGACTGAATATTGTATTAAGTAGATTGGTGGATAAATTAAGAAATGGTATCAAAACTCAAGTTGCATTTGAGTGAAAAACGCATTGGACGAGTGCACGTAAATTGAGGGATGACCACAGTAGTCATTCACATTTGTTCATGAGCCAAGGGAATTTCTGTAACACTGCCTGACTTCTCTGAGCTAAGCTGTTTTAGGTGAACCTCAACAGCTTCTCTCACGACAATGTCAGAGCACTCTACATCTTGCCGTGCTCCCAGAAACCCATCAATAACAACTACCTGTATGTAAGCTATCTTTTATGTAGCATTTCTTCTTCACTATTCAGAGCGTATTTAAATTCATGTAAACCTCAGTGAAAAACACATTCAAACCTTTGTTTTGCTTTGATTTTAATATGCCTCAAATATTATTCCATGGTCCCGTTTAGTGACTGCCACATTTTATTGCATGCCTGAACAGGCAACAGTTAGCAGGTACCTTGACAAAGATACGTCCCTTAAAAAAAGTCCAAATGAGTTAATCCCTGTGAGCTTAACACTGTAAATTACTTTGAACAAAATGTCTGCTTATTTATTTATACGGGACACATCACCCATGATATAACCTGTGTCACTGGCTGTTTTGGGGGTTTCAACATCAGACAACCTCACCCAGGTTATCCACCCAGGCCTGCGTCCAAGTAGATATACCCACCTCCTGATTCACAACAAAAAAGTAAAAAGCTTTTGTTTTTTGATTACCAACAATACCCAGCATATTGTTGGCCCTAAACAAAGACTTCCCTGCAAAAGCTCCTGCCACCTGCTTCACACATACCTTAACCCTTCAGACTTTACAGTGGCCACTGCGCGTTTATCTGACACTGTCCAATTTAACATACTATCTGTGATGAAGATATGGAGATTTTGTACAGCAGTCTTGTTTCCGTTTACATACAAGTCTTATATAGGGTCTACTCAGGGGCTGCAAGTACTGCATTTAATTGAAGAACTTTCTGCTTTTGGACTTAACAGTTACAGGACCTAATGTCACCTCTTTTTGTAGTGCTGTGGAGCAAGGTTATTACTCCAATTTACTGTTAAAAAAATGATCCAGCCATATAAATGGGTGGATATGTGTAGGTAACGTTGCACATCACTTTGGAGAAAAGCGTCAGCTAAACAAACAGATATCATGTAAACTCCTAACCCTCCAATTTCTGACTGAATGAAACTGGATATGTCACAGCTACTGGGAAAGCAGCTAGCTGAAGACCACAAGTCTGGAGCATTTTCCCTTGAAGCCCACTTCCCGTGAATCCGAGCCCTGTAATCCTTCTATGTTCCGTATGAGGGTGATGAACTGCCTTTTAAGGCAGAGCAGCAGCTGGAAGACCAGCTGTAAACTTCCTCTCACACAATCAAATTCTAACCGTCTTGTCACACACTTAAAATCCCACCCAGGCGCTGCTCTACATTACTCTAACACTGAGGGAGCAGTGCATGCTCCCTGGGTCCCATGAAAATTGTTCCAAGTGCTCTGAAGGGCACCCCTGCTTTTGTGTAGCCAGGTTTCATTTACAAAACTGGGGATGTTTAGGAAATGGAAGCCAGGTGTATAAGCCTCCCGCTACACAGAATTGAACAGCGCTGCTGTTTGTTTTGCCCAAGACCTCCATTGTCTGACATGAGATCACAGCAGATCTCAGATAAGCCCCCACACACATCCAGCTCAAACTGTTGACTTTTGGGAGCGGGGAATGAGGCTGGGGGAAGGGGGGGGGGACACACCATGCTTTCAGACAGTGTTCCAACATTTAATAAAAAGGCTCAAGGGAATCTGGTTTTTCAGCTTGGCTCTGGACTCTTTGGTTGGCCGTTTTATGCTTTAACACTGCACTCTGTTTCTCGTGCTGAGTAGCAGCAAAGCAACAGCTGTAGCGTGAGGCAAGAGAACACAGAGAGGCTGTCCAAGGAAACTCAGACGTTACGCAGAATGCTATTTGAGGAAATCAGTATAACCAGGAAGAGGGGGAGAGAGTGCAGTGGAAGGGGGGAAGGCAATGAGGCGGCAGGCGTCACACCACCTGAATGTGAGTGAACAAAGAAGAAGCCAAAGTATGATGCAGGAAAACAGCTTAAGACAAAGGCAGCAGGTTAACATGTGAAAAGAAAGGTGCACTGTGTCTTCTATGCCACCACCTGCTTTTATTTCCAAAGCAAAAGTTAATGGGTGAAGATATATGACAATAGACAATGGCATACTATTTAAGGCAATTCAAAGGCAATCATTACACCAGTTGTAAACTACAGATATTTTAAGCCAATGGCTCATCTCACACAAATATCTATATATTTTTATTAAAGATATTAAATTTAATACCTGTTCATTCACATTTATTCATTTAGTTGATTTTCTCTCCAGTAAAGTACAATTATAAACTGCTCACAAATGACTTACCCGTTTATACTGCCAGGTAATTTTCACTCTATCAATTCCAGTTTAAATAACAAGAGTAGTGATAATAGTAGTAGTAGAAATAGAAGTAGTAATAGTAGAAGTGAGAATTTCTAGAAGGAGGGAGAGCAACTTTTAGCAAAAACACTGTGAAATTGATATCATTCTTAGTTGAGACTGAAAGCAAATCTGTGTCGCTTACTGATACTATCCTACTGGGCCAGCAGTCATCACCATGGTGGAAGTCTTTACTTTGAACTTGAAAGACACAGGTTTGAATACCACGTACCGCTCTAGTACCCTTCAAGATACCATTCGAACTGATGCAGTAAAAGTCAGTCAGCTGTATGAAACGTTAAATCACTGGACGTAGCTTAACGCTAAATTACTTTAAACACAAGTGTCAGGTATTTTATGGTGAAAATCCTGCCTACAGCAGTTTGCATAACAGTAAATATATGATGCAAATAAAGTTTTTCAAACTACAGCACAGTCCATAAGGAGCAGACACTGGTTTCCTTCTTGGGTAAAAAGATCCAACATCCACCACGCACTGTCACACCCTGCTGCTGATTCAGACGATAAACTGACAAAATAAATGTCAATTACCTTAATTTTGCCCAGCGATTAAGTAGCGAAATCGCATCTCCTTATTTAGAGCAAAACATTTAGACGGTGTATGGGGTAGGATGATAGAAGAGGGTGTGATCCGTAAAAAAGGGTCAGATTTCAGAATGAGAAGCAGTGTGGGACAAGGCGCTCAGTAGGTAAGTGAGACGTTTGCGTAGTGGTGTGCTTATTTTCAGAAAAGGGCCCGTCGCGGGAGCACAGGCACTGTTTGCGCAGTGCTGGTAATGTGTTTCAGATTACAGGGGGCTGTGTGCAAATTCTTGTGGCAAGACTGGCCTTTTCATTGCTAGCAAGAGGAAGAAACAGAACTGTTTTTAAAAATGTGTCCATGGGAAGGTCCCTTTGGGGGGAAAAAGGAATTTTTTCGGCCTTACGAAGGCTTCTGTTTTTTTTTTTTTGAACCCAGATGCTCCCAATGGGCGGTACCTAGACAGGACCTAGACAGTGTGGGGAAAAACAAGGTAAGGTGTAGTACATACAGAAAGCATCTAGTACCTTCCAAATTACCTCAACTCACACAGTAAAATGCAACATCTCTCTTTCAGCTGCTATTAAAACCTTTCTTTAGCTGCCTTTATATTTGAAACTAAAACCAAAGCTATGAAATCAAAATTTAAGATTTATTCATCTTTCACCTGCAAAAATTGTAAAAGTGTTACACTTTCTAAAATCTCTTGGAAAAACTTTACTTTGTCAAGTTTTTGGAGTTATATTATTTAACAGCTAAACCTTAATACACTATCGCAAGCAGTAGTAAATTTCATTATAACAATGTTTGCAGAAAATAGTACGACTGACTGGCAACAATTTCAAGTCCTTGGGCTTCTAAGTTCAAGAGTTCAGCCTCATTTCCCATGCCTTCAAAAAACAGGAATACAGTTAAAAAAAAAAAAAAGAAAAAAGATTTAGTACTTCTCAGGTGAGAGAAGGATTCTGAATACTGGGCATAGCTTATAAACCTTCATATGATCCTCCCATACTTTCACTGTGCCTGCCTAATCCAAACATCCAATGGTACGTCCTCCACTGCTTTTCTTGCTTTCCTGTGGGTTTTAGATCAGGGGAAAGCAGCTTGTGTAAACAGAGGCCAGGGAGCGAAAGCCCAACATTTCAAGTATAAATAGTTCCCGAATCACTCTTGAAACAACTGGCCACAAGCAGAAAAGTTTTAATAACAGATTGTGGATTTAATAAGGGCATAGCCTCAGTGCTGAAGTTAAAATTAGCTTTGGTCGAGTGGGACAGGCAACCATCCCTAAAAATGATATGTTCCCTTGGATCCTTGTTTTTACTGAAAAGAAAACAAATGGAGGCAAAATGGGAGAGTGTAGCATGGACCTTAAAGCTGTGACGCAGTCTAAAGGTACACAAAGAACTTGTCAAATAGAGACTCATGAATACTGCAGTAGTGGCAAGAAAGTTTCATACAAAGAAAGCAAATAAGAAGGTCCACATCTGAAACTTGTGTCTTTATTCCGCTTTAGAAACAGCCAATTTATGTTTCTCCTAATTATGAAAATAATATTATTACCTAGTTTTACTACTACCTTGTACTGCTCAGGTTATAATTAAAAAATTAAAAAATAATCTAAGAACTACAATGACATTTCAAATAGCATAAACTGGTAAATATAAAACACAAAAGAACAAGCCCAATTTGGGGTCCAGCATCCTTGTGGGGGATGAGGAGCTACAATATGCCTTTAAATGACACAAACACATATTCTCAGTTTGGAGCCCTTGCACTGTTGTATATGGGTTGGGTGACATCACACATACACTAAAGATACACTTGGGTTGCTGCATCACCTTCTGTAAATATCTTCTTATTCATTTACTTGTTTCATATCTATTTTGAATCCTGAAATCTTGATTTATATGTGTAGCACCAACTGCCTCAACTCATCTGTGTTGCCCAAATTTGTCATGTTAGCTATTTAGTGTCTTCTTTAGTGTATTGTGCATTATGGTCCAGAAAAAAGCTACATTGTACTTTGTTGTACATTGTTCTCTCTTGTTTGCTTGTGTAAGAATAAAATAAAAGTAATGTGAACTTTAACTTTGAGTCACAGCCTGGAAATAATAATTATGTTAAAAACAAAAAACTCAACTGTAGCACTAAGAAAACAAGAGGGGTTTTTTGCTCGGGCCTTTTCGGCTTCCAGCAACAGCACATAACCCCAGAGGAGGGGTCTGTGTTTACAGAAGTCATACACATGGTAAGCGGAAGCACGACCTTTGATCCCACTCGCCCTCCCCCACGAATACACACTAGCACCACCTGAGCCATAAAGGAACCCTTATTTGTTAATTACTGTGCTGGAAATGTTTAGAGAAGAAGTTGGTTGCTATGGCACATGTTGGAACTTTGAGCAGTTGTAGAAAGGAGACACCTAAAAGTGATTTGCTGCGCACTTTGAGTACACCAGTTGTTGAGCAAAGGCAGACATACCAGGTGATATCTGTAGTTGCATGTGGGAATAACCTTCAGATTAAAGATAAAGAAGACCAGACACAACACTCAAAAAACCCCCACTTCTGTCATCTTACAACACAAAATACTAATTGGGTATTTGAAACATGAAACTTCTACACGGCTGCCCACAAAATACTCCCTGGTGGGACTGCATTATCATGCTGCAACATCAGTGCTACATTCTGTTAAAAGGATTCATTGAAAAGTCTTGTGGAGTCTAGCTTAATATCTTTTAAACATACATAATCAGTTATAAAAACATCAAAATGGACTAAAACTGAATGAGTCAGTAAGTTTAATTTTCCAAAGCAATTGTACAGGGGAAAAAAATTTGAAAAGCTCCACAAATTTCAAGCAAATGCACCATCTGAAGGTGATTTTTTTTTATTCAGTACTGGTTAGCATTACAAGCAGACAAAATGATCAAAAGTCAATAATAAATGGCATAGGTTTAAGACAGCCCTAATCTGTAACACACTAACATCACTTATCAAGGTGCAGAGTACCCACAGTCCCCATTTTACCTGGGTTCCTTGATGCTACTCCTCACCACTGACACCATCATGTACTTTATAATAGCTCATGTTGAACAGAGGGCCATACATTGATCAGCCACAACATTAAAAGCACTGGAAGGTGAAGTGAATAACATTGATTATCTGGTTACAATGGCACCTGACAAGGGGTGGGGGGAGATACTAGGCAGCAAGTGAACAGTCAGTTGTTGAAGTTGATGTGTTGGGAGCAGGAAGGGATGGCAGCAGGGTGCACTATGGGAAGAAGGCAAGCTGGCAGAGACAGTGTAATACTCTGGGCAATGCTGTGCTGGGAAACCTTAGGTCCTGGCATTCATCTGAATGTTACTTTGACCTGTTCATGGCAACACTATTCCCTGACGACAATGGCTCTGCCACACTGCAAATATTTGTTCAGGAATGGTTTGAGGAACATGACAAAGAGTTCAAGGTGTTGTCTTGACCTCCAAAATCCCCAGATCTCAATCCAATCGAGCATCTATGGGATGTGCTAGAAAAACAAGTCTGATAAATGGAGGCTCCACCTCACAACTTAGAGGACTAAAAGGATCTGCTGCTAACATCTTGGTACCAGATATCACAGCACACCATCAGAGGTCTTGTGAAGTACTTGTCTTAACAGGTCAGAGCTTTTTTGGTGGCATGAGGGGGACCTACACAATATAAGGCAGCTGGTTTTAATAAACTGGCTGATCAGTGTCTACTAATAAAACAAATGCGAGGACAAGTGGACTTATATCAGTAAACAAGTAAAAAAAAAAAAATCATTTATTTTACTTGATACAGCAATATTAAAACACATTAAAACATATTAAAAACTCAGCTAAGGCAGATCTTTCAGTTACGAGAATTTTTTGGATGTCTGTGGCCAAAATAATATCCACAGAATGACAGCTGCATTCTTGTCTGGCAACTTAAATTTCCCAAATATTTCTCATTACCAAATGTGATAACTGGAAAAAAGCTTTTAGGCCTACATCTCACAAGGGGGACTGTCAAAGAGAAAGATTACCCCCATATACTGTTAGGTTTTGCATGTTCAAGATGTGCCCCTAAAGTTTTCATCTTAAGATAACTAAAGAGCATCTAAAGATGCGAGTGTGTTGCAGAAGGAACCTTCCACCTTTTCCATTTATGCACATAAACAAAGATTTTATTATAGGTCAAATATTGCTCCACATGAGAATCAACCAGTTTAATCTGATGTAATACAACATAAGGAGATTTGCAACTTTGATGAGGTTATTGGGGGAAAAAAAAAATCTTGTTTTAAGGTGACAAACACCTGTACAAAAGAGTTTACCAAAGTTTAAAATAAAGAAAAAAAATCTACAAAGCATTGGAAAATGTGTGTTTGGTTAGTACCTGTTTAGAAATATCCACTAATTTAGCATTTTTTGGTCCTACGTGCATTCCCACTGGTGTACTGAAATATGCCTGAAACACACAAGTGTTGTGGATGGTTACAGAAAGCCGTCCCTCCCATCAACCAGTAAAGTACACATCACACTCCATGATGTTAACATTTGCTGATAGGATGAATGTAATTAGATATTACAAGGTGCTCTAACAGATATGGAAATTAGCTGTCATGTGTAAGTATGGAGGGTTTGTCCACATTCGAAAGCAACTGTTTGTCTTCTCAGACATCATTCCAAGGATGTTTGCCCTGGAATTTAACTACTCAGTTCCAGTGTTTTTCCAAAGATATGGAAGCCTCCCAGGTTATATATAGAGACCGTGTCAGCTTCAGAACAAGATACTGAAACATCGAGATAAACTGAGAATTTTTCTTACCACATAGGTCAGAACACACTAGAAAAAGATTTAAAGATGTCCACAATGGCCCAAAAACATATAATCAGTTAGAGTGCTGCCAGCCTAAAGTGGCCCCATTGAACTCGACTTGAAAAAATAAAATAAAACACAGTAAACTGAGAAAATGTAAGTGACAGCTAGAAACTGTCTACTTATAGCCCAACTGGCTCACGACTAACATAGCCATCCTAAAGATGCAAAATTCACAACTGCCTCCTCTGTCTCCCTATCCCTAAAGTACACAGAGGATCTGTCAATAAGAAGAGAAGAATCAACAGGTCACACCCTGGGTAAGCAGTAACAAGCAACCATTGCCTCAGACCTGGCTACAGCAACCAGAATAAAACAGGACAGTCATGGAGGCTTGGGAACAATGTCCACTCACCCAGTGCGACCTGCTGTAACCCCACAACTGAAGAAGGAAGATATTGTCACACTCACATTCACTTCTGACAGGTAAGGCAAAATACACCTTCTATCCAAAATCTTCCCCCCCAAAAATCTAAGTAATAAAGTGGAATAATTGCACTCCTGCAAATGTTTAAAACAGAGAATACATATTGTTTTTCTGGTATATATGTAACCTTGCACAACACAATCATAAACTTTGTTCAAATCGGTAAGTTTATAAGGGTGTGTGCTTGCTTCCCTGTGGAGTTATTGCTACTAGGCTATTTAAACAAGAAGGGTCTGAATATAGTGCTTCACAAATACGTGTATTGAGTATAAGGAGTAGTTGGTATTATTTATTTTTACTTAGGGATGGTATCTAATATACTCCCCCAACCCATGAGATTACTGGGAAAAACGCTTTAAACCATTTTCAAAACCCACAAATGTATAGTTTATCATTTACAGTAACAACTCCACAAATTACACTTCATATTTCACTAATCTCAAATTTGGTGTGTTTCTTAATATTTGGAGCCTTACACAACATAAACTAATACACTTCTAATCCTGTAGCTCTGACTTATTTCAACTGGATTTCCTGTGGATTAACTATTTTAATTTTGAACAAGGTAAAATATTTCCCTGCAAATATTTCTCTTTAATAGCTATAATTATGTTTCTTAGCAAAATCTATATATGATTTAGCCATTTATTTAGCAGCACATATCAATCAATGCTTTTAAGATGCATCTAAGATGCAATATACTACACTTCCTAGCATGCTGTAAATATTTGCTGTAAACTTTTTCCCATATTTTTTGCACACTCAATGTATTTTACCAAGTCACTGAAGAGCAGTGTTTGACCTTTTGCCCCTTTTGTTACTCTCAATTAGTTAGCTGGGAACCATGCTGATTTTACCATTATGACCTTTCTAACTGGCGTGTGGCTGCCATTGCTATGACTTATAGTCCTAGATGAGGATGATGCAGTGTTACAAGATGACGGTCAAACTCACTGACGTCTGTGGGGTAGACAACGACAACAAAGAACATCCCCTCTATGCTAGAGCTGCCCTCCCCCCACACCAGAAAACATGAGGACACCAATAGAGACACAAGGTGGTGTCTCATCCGCCATACAATTTCTAAATACACTGAAACCCCAGCATGCCGTTCTCACAGGTTCCAAAGATTATTTCTGTCCTCATACAAACAAGTGCAGAAGAATAACGACACAATAAGAAAATAGCATCACTACCAGTTTCATAAAGAAACAACACTAACAAACTCCCACATACACTATACACAGCCTGACTGACACCAATCCACTTGAAGCAATAAATAAATAAATAAATTGAAAAAACGAAATGAAAGTATACCACATGAAAAACATTTTTAAAACAGCCTGCTAAAATAGCATGAATACAGCATCAGTATTTGGTCTGCTTATCTGTCCATCTATGATTACTTCATCAACCACAAATATGAGTAAATATTCAGTTATTAAACAAGAGCATGTTGTCTCACATTTTTCCCATTACTGTGTGAAATAAAATCAGTTCTGTGAAGCACAGCACTTTTTGTCTCCAAGCTGAACATGTATTCAAACTTACAACAAATGATAAGGAATCTGAGATAAAGCATTGTGCTGAAAGCTACAAGATGTCCCAGGACTTTAAATGCAAACATTTCACAAAGCAAAACTACTCAGTGCTATACTGTGGCAAATATAGGCTCAAAGTGCCACCAAAATCCAGCATTTCAACACAATATGTCAAAGTATACATAAATAGTGGCATAATGGTTAAAGCTCAAAGGACCAAGGTTCAAATTTCACCTCCTGCTTTAATACCTCTGATCAAGGTACATACTCACAGATGATACAATAAAGAAATACCCAGCCATATAAAAGGGTAGATAAGTGTAAGTAGCTTAACAATTTAAGTTGTTTTGGAGAAAAGTGTCAGCTAAGAAAATAAGTACATGTAAATGCTTTCCTCCAAAATAATATGCAATGATTAAATTGCACATCACAGAGTTCTGCTGATATAAAATGTTTAATTCTTCTGGAATGAGATGTATTTACTTCAAAGAGGATAGGCATTTTTTGCTATACTGAGTGGAGAAGGATTTGACCACTTAGCAGGATGTAGCCCTTGTCCAAACAAACCACCCAGGTGCTAGGAGACACCAGTGCTACCTGCTGAGCTACCGCTAAGCACTCCCCATGTCTCCCTTATGCCTAGATATATAAAGATTATTTAGATGCATTTAATGTGTAAATATATAAATATGTAAAAAGTACAAGTAGGATAAGTAGTTCTCAAATGTCAAAGCACAAAATAACATCAGACATGGCAATCACACCACATCACTGACACAATCCTCACAGCCAGAAAATGTTCACAGCCAGAAAATATTCTTTTAGAAAATAACAGTGACTGAGTTTAACTGAACTATCTGCTTGCTGCCTACATAAAGTCAGGAGAAAATTGGGGATGCCAGTGCGGGAGCATGCACAGAAGCAGGAGAACATCTAGACATAAAGGGTTACAACAAAAATGGAAATAATGCAAACACAGAGGTCTGGTGAGAACAATGTGCATAGGCTGGACCCTGACACCCGGCATGTGGAAACACCTGTGGAACAGGTGCGTTGTGAAAGACAGGTTCCTGTCACTTTTCCTGTGCAACATGAGGAATGTGTGTCAACTTTTCATTTCACATCAGTCACACTGAGTGGAGGTATGTGAAGATTCATAATACTTGCCTGCCTGTCAGGGTAAGCTGCTGTAGAACATCCTTTGCTATAGTAAAAGACGCTGAGAAATCAGTTCCCCAACCACAGAAAGTGCTACTCACAAAAAATGTTATTTATAGACACGCACATTATAGAAAGAATGTCGTGTGTGTTTGGCTGCTATATCAGCAAAAGGTGTGTACTTTGATGAATCAAAAATTTGAATAAAATTTTGCACACTTAATGATTTCCTTGACATATTTTTTTTTTATTTGCCATTGTTTATTTGTTCTATGCCTTGATTTCATGAAACATTAAGACATTAAACTGTGTGCATTTCCATAAAAACTGAGGTGTTCCAAAACTTTTGACCAGTAGTATATTTGTGTGTATATGTATATCAGCCACTATAGTGCCAAATTTAAAATCAGTAACTTTAACCAAGAGTACAGAGCAGACATAAGACTGGTAAAACACCTTGGACAAATGTGTGAACTTAATAACGTTAAAAAGAAATTAATTTTTAACTATTTTTATCCTGTAATGGCCTGATGTCCCACCCAGGGTGTAGATTCATACCCATGCACCCACTGATTCTGGAAGAGAATACAAGATTGGTGTTGCAAACAAATAAAATGTTTTTTTGTGATTTATTTGTTCATTTTTGTGTGCTGTGTGTTAAGAGTGTCCTGCTTTGGAATCACTTGAAATACCGATGAAATTGTTTAATTTCGCCCTGCATCCTGTCGATGGAAGCGAAGTGACCGAGGACGAAAAAGACGAGCAGGATGACGAAGGCTCCTCCTGCTAACAGGCGGTTCCTCCAAGTTCTGTTTTTCTTAAAACATTTCTCTTATGTATTAAGAGCTGTGCGCGTTCGAATCCCTTTAAATCGCTTAAAGTCACCTTTCAGCGGTTTGGGGGTCCATTTAACTTTTAACTAACCCACCGCTTATTTCCCCTTTTTTTTTTTGTGGTAGGGGGGGATCCTAATTTTCAGAACTGATAGTGATGCGCTAAAATGTCTGCCCATATGGAGATGAGTAATAATAATAATAAAATAATAATAACAACTGCCAGGGTCTGTGTGTAGCGCTGCCGGTAGCCCCGAGGTCCCCACCTGATCCTCAGGTTATTCATGAAGTCGTCCATGGAGACGTTGTCCAGAAGAACAAAGTCCGCCTTCCCGAACTCCAGACTTTCGTGCTCCGCCATGGTTTCCCCTCAGAGAAGAGTCACAAACGCGGCGGCGACAGCAACAAAAAAAAAAAACGAGAAAACAAAAACAAAGAAAAAATACTTCCGAGTTAAAAAGATTTAAGTTTAGAGCTGAACGAGGCGGACGCGACGGCCACTGGACATCGCTGAGGCGATGGAGAAGCGACGCACATCAGCCAGCTTCCCGCCGCCCTTTCGAAGAGTTCGGTTCGCTCACTGACGCTGGACGGAACCGCGAGAAAAGCTCTAAGGTGGGAGCCGTGGACCTCCGTCGCCGTTGTCGTCGTCGTCGTCGCCGCTCAGAACTGCACCGGCGGCGTCCTGGTCTCGCGCGCACCCGAACCGGAGAGCCGCGCGCGCAGCTCGCGCCCCACCTCACCTGGACGACAGACGCGCGGAGGCAGAGCCTCGGCATTACCATACACTCTCGAATAGCGGCACCCCAGGAAACGCACAAATGCGCGCCGCGCAACCTGGCCATAGCAGAAACGAAATGCGTTGTTCAGGTTGCACGTTTATGTATTAGATAAGAATCGTTTAAAGCCGTGCACGCTTATAAGTTCCTTGGGTCCGTGGCGCGCATTCTATACCCAAATAAACTGAAGAGAAGTTGATTTAAATATTTTTAAATATATAGGAATATGCTTAAATGTCAGTAGCAACATAATAAAAATACACTGTAGATGTGCGGACAGGTGGGCTTGGGTAGCGATCGTGGTTAGTGGTGGTGGTGGTTGGACGTGAGATGTTAGACTTCAGCACTCTGACAGCCTATGGTAGAAAGCTGGTCCCGAGTGGTTTTGGCCCTCAGGCCATAATGTCTCCCATATGGCAGCGGTGATAAAAAAAAATTGGTGGGGGATGGTGACAGGGGTGTGCAGTGATGATGTGAATTCTCTTGACACGCTATTTGCTGTAAGTTGTCCGGATGGTGGGTCATGGGGTCCTGGTGGTGGACCGGGCAGTCTTTACTACCTGCTACAGAGCTCCCCGGTCAGGGGCAGGGCAGTTCCCACACCAGAGATGCAGAAGGTCAAGATGCTCCCTGTGGCACACCTACAGAAGCTGCTGGGGATAGGTGGTGGCAGCTCTTTTCAGTCTCCTCAGGAAGACTCTGGTACACAGAGGAATGTGAGCAACTCAAATCCTTCTGACATCTACAAACATCCCCCTGGTCTTAGATTGATGTCCTTACACCAAGCTACAGTTTGCTCTACTTCCCCTCTGTAGGCCGACTCATCGCTGTTGGCGATGAGGCTGCAATTCTGGAGTCATCATCATGTTATTCCATGCTTTTATTTCCTTAGTGACTGGCTTGCTCTTCTCGGAAGTGGTTTGTCAGATTGCCCCAGGTGTGGGCAGGCTGCAACCTTACACGCATCACGGATGATTCTGTAAACACAATCCAGTGTTCACCTTGCACATGCTGTCATGATTTATGGATATTCATGATGTGGAAGCAACACGTGGTGGAATTTCTGCATAAAAAGTGTTCAAGTGTTACATCAGTTGTATGGTCCAGCATAAGAAGAAGCGGAATAATTTTAACAAAACTTAGTGCAGGTTGACATTGGCTGTGCTTTCTCCATTTTGTACAAATGACTGCCATCTTGTGGTCTTAAATAAAAAATATGTGAAACAAAACCCCCTGTGTGTGTGGCCCCAGGTGCAATAAAAGCCACCTGTGTTATTGTAGGAGCAAAGCTCTTCAGCCCTGCTCTTCCGAGACAGCAGAATTACCACTTTATCAAGCACGTACAGTTTTCGGGGTTCGACAGAAACAGTTTGGTCCTTTTCTCAATCTTCAACCAAAGAAAATGAGGACAGTCCCCTCTATCTATACTTTGACAAAAAGAACATTGCAGACACCAGAAAATATCTCTGCTTCAGTTGGTTCCCATAACAATTTGTGTCCTAGCAAATAAAAAAAGTAGATCATAGCCGCTCCAGCATTGCCATGACGTGGCGTTCTTGCCCAAAGCACTTATTTTTGCCCATCTCTTCGATAACCTCTGCAAGACTTAAAGCCGACACCCCATCAATTTCCCTATTAACAATTTGTGATTTTTAATCATTTTAATACTTTGTACATTTTGTTGTTTTCCCTGAATTAGGGATGATAAGTTTTGTCCATGTGGTTCCCCCTGACCAGCATGGCAGTGGCAGTGTGATGGTGTGAGGCTGCTTTGTTGTTGGGTTACTTCTTCAGGGTTAGAGCTGAAGCAGCATTTCACACCTCAACAAGATTACAACCCAAAACTAACATCAAAATCTGGGCAAGCGCTATCCTGCCGAGAAGGAAAGTGAAGAATACCTCATGCTGGATGCAAAACATTAATTATGAAACAAATAATTTAAAAAAACTAGCTTCAACAGGTGTACTCGAACCCTGGACGAGTACCACATTTTTTTAAAAAGATGCTGCCTTTTTAAAATAGCAAAATATGAGTAAACAATGCATTATCATGCGGGGTTTCAACACAACAAATATGAATAGTAATAGTTATTTCCTGTTGGATGTGCAGAGCAGTGTGATTTGTTTAAAAGCAAATTCTCTCTCATCCCAGGGTCATGTTCACCTGTTCCATGGTATGCATTCAGTTGAAAGCTGCATAAACAAATGAGCACAAATACTTTTAGCACCAGGTGGAGCGACGCAGTGCCCCTCTTGACCAGGCAGATGTGGCTCAGGGTGTCTGTGCAACCTCAGGGTCAGGGCTCAGTCGGAGATGAACTTCCTGGGCTGAAACTGCACTGCACTGCATCCTCCCATCTCTCATAAGGAGAACGTTCTCTGGCTACAGACGATTTCAGTGCCACCAGTACGTGTAGCTGAAATTCTTCAGTGCAACCTCTGCTGGGAGTGGCTATTTTTCATGTTCTATTTTTTTAAACAAATAAGTAAACAAACAAACAAACAAATACAATTGTATTCTTGGCCCACGCTGGCTTGATGGTGTCGTGCTGTTCCAGCAGCCTTTTTGGCAGCACAGTCATGTTGTGAGCTTTCCGTTCCACTTCAGCCCAAACTTACTCTTCTGGGCTGAGATGCAGACTTTTGAAGATAGGGAGTAAAGGAGAGTCACTGTCGCCCAAAGATGATGTGTGGTTTGCAAAAGTGTTGGTTTTTTAGCACTGCATTTCCAAATGAATTTAAAGCATAAAGCGGACGCCAAAAATGTTCGCTACTGTGACTACAAATATCAGTGATCGATAATGATTCTGTTTCTTGTAGTGTTCAGATGATGCTCAGGTGGGCTCGATATGGGTAATGAAGACCTTTCCCACACTGTTACACCTTCAGCTCCAGCCTGTACCGCTGACACCTGGTAGGGTGTTTCCATGGACAGTTTTATTAATTTATTTGATGCTTTCCTCCAAACAAACTTGTGATATTCAACTACTTGTAATGATTTTTACTACATCAATTCAAACCTCGTTCAAAAGTACTACAGGAGAAGGTGGAATTTGAACCTGGGCCCTTCAAGTCCAAAGGCAACAATACTATCCAATAAACAATCTACTGCCCCAACCCCCTGACCCAGCTTTATGTTCATGTTAAATTCTGACCTTGTGGTCATTTTAGAACAGAAACCAGAATTTCTTGGTGCAAGGGACATATTTCCTCTCGACTGACCAATTTCCTTGACTGACCAGTTTTGATGACTCATGTCCAACTCACCAAATGTCTGCTTGTCCCTATTAACTCATGCAAATCTCTCAGTTCTCCTTTGGCTTCTGTCACCATCCACTGCCACTCAGTGCATGTGGTTGCATGTGAGACAGTAGACAGATAGACAGACAAACAGATCTATCTATCTAATAAAAATATGTATTTCAAAATGTACGCTTCGTATTAGATATTATTTTACCAGTCTGACTGTTGTCAGTGAATCCTCAATTTTTTAGACTTTTCCTGATGGAGTGGCTTGAGCCCCCCCAAGGATGCTGATAGCTACACTGCTCAGCCAAAAGAAAGTCACACACTCTAATATTTGGTTGGACCGCCTTTAGCTTTGGTTACGGCATGCATTCACAGTGGCATCGTTTCAATAAGCTTATGCAACATCACAACATTTATTTCTGTCCAGAGTTGCATTCATTTTTCACCAAGCTCTTGTATTGATGATGGGGAGAGTCGGAGCGCTGTGTAAAGTCTTCTCCGGTACATCCCAAAGATTCTGGTCTGGACTCTGTGGTGGCCGATCCATGTGTGAAAATGATGTCTCTCTCATGCTCCCTGAACCACTCTTTCACAATTTGTGCTCAATGAATCCTGGCAGTGTCATCTTGGAATATGAAAAAAAAAAATCCATTGATGGAAAAGTCTGGTCATTCAGTATATTCAGGTAGTCAACTGAGCTCATTTTTTGGGCACATAACGTTGCTGAACCTAGACCTGACCAACTGGAGATCATAACACTAAGCTAAATCCAGGTGGTGACTGTTTTTTTGGCCGGGCAGTGTATTATCTGGAGCTGGGCACTTCTGCTGGGGGTCACCCATAATAAAGGCATGCAAAAGAGATCCAAATAAAAGCAGCAATATGAGCACCTTGCTGAAACTGGGGTTACCTTATCGGACCTGACCATTGCCATCTACAAAAGAATAATTGATTTAAAACAGATGGATTGCTAAGAATTAAAGAAGCTCAACTTATGTTCAAAATGTAAAAATATAAATTTAAATGATTATTGTATAGCTCTTTTATTTCCAAAAATACAAAGTTACAAACATGCAGAAAAAAATGTAACAATTATTAATAATTTTCTTGAGTGCATCTAATTTAATTTTAATATCAATCCAGATGGTGATATGGTCTCAAAGTTGGTAACTTCAGTGTCTCACAACCCCTGTGGTGAGGGTTTCACTATGGGCACAGTCCACAGACATTTGTTCCAGGGGAATTGGTGGTTTCACATTGTACTGGCCCTGTGGATGAGTGTGGTTACCCCGGCATCCCTTCCAGGGTGTGCCCTCCTGACTGGGAGAAGTGGTTAATAAAAGTGTGTGTGTGTGTTTCCTGAACATCCCTTCGGATAAATATTATCTGCTAAATCAGTAACTGTAAATGTTTGTAGAAACTGTTGAAAGCAGGGCACCGGAAGCCAGTTTTGCAAGTGCAACTTGACTCCGGAGATCATGGGTCTGAACAATTCTTTGCTGACCCAGGAGCTTTGTGCCATTCATGCAGCAAAGTCTGTAGCCAGAGAGGTTTATATGTGAACCATGAGGACAGGGGTCTTCCATCTTGCTTCCTCAGCCTGCATTGGGCTCACCTGCTTCAAGCAAAGCAAATCACAAAATTGCTATGTCTATTTATTAATAATGTTAATGATTTTTAAAAGAGAGCTTGAATAATTCTATGTACAACTTCTGAAGTGCATGTTATAATCAATATCAGTCTTAAAATTCTGTTGGTTGGTCAAAGGCAGTTAAGGTACAGTAACATAGTATACACCATAAAAGTTTGTGTAGTGCTGTATATATGTAAATATATATCTTAAAGTAATGTAATGATTGGGATGTCACCTATTATACCTTTTTTGTTTTGTCCCACTGCTGTTTCTTCTTCTCTCCTCACCCAACCAGGCAATGCAGAAACACATACATGTACCTGTACATAACTATTTATACAGCTGTATAGTATTATTTATATATGGATGCGCGCGCGCGCACACACACATGCACACACACACACACACACACACACACACACACACACACACACTCTCACTCTATGGCTAAAAGTACAGTATGTGAACCCCTGAGCATCACCCTCATATGTACTTTTCGAACCTCCTATTCCAAACCCATGGGCATTAAAGTCGAGTCGTTCCCCTTTTGCTGCTATAACATTCTTCTGGGAAGGCTTTCCACCAGATTTTGGAATCCCAAAGGTGTTCAGTGTGGATGAAGTTAGGGCCACTCAAGTTCTTCCACACCAACCTGGGCAAACAGTGTGTTTTTGGAATTCACTTTCTGCATGGGGGTGCAGTCATGCTGGAGCAGGAAAGGAGCTTCTTCCCCAAACTGTAGCTACAAAGTTGTGTAAAATGAGTTTGTATGCTGCATGTGTGTGGCTGAAACAGCCTAGCTCAAGCATTAGAAGGGAGTCTACATACTTTGGTCATATGGTGTGTGTGTGTGTGTGTGTGTGTGTGTGTGTGTGTGTGTGTATATACATATTTTTCAAACCTGACATATTGCTTGAATGTTGGGCAGTGTCTCAATGTCTATTATCCAAATCATCAATCTCTGTTATATGTGTATTCAATTTATTGTTATAGACAAGGCATAATTTTTTTTTAAATAATGCTTTAAAAATCTTTTAAATGCTTAACAAAACTCCTTTCAAAGGGTCAGAAAATAACCACTCGTGGCTTTTCAGGTTTGCTGACCGCTGGAAAAAAGTGGCACATGGGCTCATAATAATAAGCCAGACGTGAGATACAGCAGAATAATCCATTATTTAATTATTAGCCAGCTGTTAATTTTTCATCATTGCTGTCTAACAGGCAGACGGAACCAAATTTTTAAGCAATAAAGGCAAAAGGCAGTGTAACTGCCACAGGGGTGCAGCAGGTGGCGCTGGTGCCTCACAGAGGCTCGGCCACTTGTCCTGTCAAATGAATGCGTCATATGTACTGTAAATGTAAAAGCCATCAAACTGCTTTGTTTTTTTTTATTATTTTAGGCACAACTTTTTATTTTCCAGGCTCCATTTAACAGACCCCATTTAAGAGGGAGATTTCATAAAAATAAATTTGCTGAGTTGGGAATCCTTGCTACCATTATGTGTTCAGCTTTCCTTTGACTTTCCGGATGTCATTGCACCCTGGGTGAATTTCCCTGGGTTTTGATGACAAAAATTTTCCGCTTATTTTACACAACCTGCCAATCTAACATCTCCTGCCGGCCAGGCTTGGGTTGTCCATTCAATAACCTGACTGCAGAAAAAACTGTTATACAGTACTGACATGATAACTTGTTCAAGGCCCGGTTTTCTCAGTACTGTTGCATGGGTGTGGAAGAGCGAAGGAACGCTACAGGAAAAACATCAACTCCTTTCAGTTATGGCTTTGATGGAGAACTGCGAATTGGCCAAAAAACAAACACACTAGTATTGGAGGAGCTCAAATGACAAGGCTTCAGATTTAATGCTTAGGAGACATCGTGTAGAGGGAAAGATTATAGGCTCAGGACATCATGCTTGGCAAGGTTGAAGGTCAATGAGAAAGAGAAGGACCTGCAACGGGGTAGACTGATGCAATAACTGCATCTATGGTTTCCCCCCCATCAGAGCTGTCCGGCTGAACACAATTCAGGACAACTGCTCCTACGGGCTGATGATAACAACACGAACAACAGCATAAAAATAGTTACTGCATCCGGTCATATCTTGGGTTCATTGCAGGGATGGCTCGGTAATTCTCAGAAACCAGGCGAGATCATGACAGACCCTTCCCACAAAGGCCATCGGATGTTCCCATCCCTCCCTGTTATGTAGCAATATCATAACCCATATTCGTCCTTAAATGGACGTTAAGATTCCACAGTTGGTTGGCCCACCTCAAACAGTCGGACTATATGCGTATTATTTATTGCATTCTCTATTTATTCTTTTCAAATGTTGTCACTTTATACTTAATATGCAGTGAATATACTTAATTCACGTCTTGGTATCACACGTGTGAATAGTCAACAAGTGTTCAACAGTGCATGGAATCTTGTATTGTATTTTTGGGGTTTGCCTGGTTCCCCTGTGTTGAAGAGGGGGACTTGAGTGGTTAACCAGCTTCAGTGTGGATGCTGAAGGAGCAGCTGCTTCATTGCCCTGCTTCTCTGTGACCTTCCTCTGTTGCCCTATGTTCAATAGAAGGCTGTGTTATAGAGATCAGCGCAATGTCCTCATTCCCTCCATCCAAGCCCAGACCAGCGCTCATTCCACTATTTTTTTAGTGCTAAATTGGCTGAATGAGAGCCGCCTCATGATATCCCTAATGGTAACCTGCCAAAAAGTGCCATTTTATTCCATCAAACATTATTTAACTTAGCAGTTGTTGCTGTCGTTTAATGGGCACTGGGCCAACCGCGATACTGGATCCAAAAGTCTTTTCAGCTAGAGCTGGCGGATTCATTCACTGCTGTGATTCGTCATTCCGCCTTCAGTATTCTGAACTTTCATCTCTTGGTTATGCTTTAATTCCATACTGTTCTTGACTTCCTCTTTAACGGAAATGTTTTCTGCGGCCCAGTTTTTATTCAGGACGTTGTTTTGAAGTTCAAAGCCACATTCTGAATTTGGCATTTTACACTGTTCTTGTTTTTGGAGTTTAAACTTTTACTTGGTGATGGTTTTAAGGCTTCAAGCTTGTTGTGTCGCGGAAAGATACAGACACTGCAGGTGAATTTGGAACACTGCTTATTGTACATCTCACATAACTCAAAACTGAGATGCCAAGCCGCCTGGGAAGGCACTGCCGTGACATCATTTGTGCCCTAACACCATGTCTCCTTAAAAGTCCAGAATGACAGCAATGCAAACACCAGCAGGTGCTGTGTGCCCACATCTTTGTATTCATAGAGCTCAACCTATTTTTCTGTCGGTTTGTTAACATATTTGTTATTACATAATTTGTTATTATCACTGTGTAAATATCAGTCCGCATGCGCTGTACAGGATCTACACACACGCACACACACACAGTGCTGCACACATAAGTGATGTAAGGGTAATAAAGTTTGGTGACATGTACTGTATTTGTGTTTTTTTCCTTTCCACTTCAGTCAGATTAGCAGTAAAATACTTTTGTACTAAATGCAACCACTTTAAGGTTAAAACAGTTTGTTATTACTATTTACTATTCCACTGCTACATCTTTTTCACCCAGGCAGTGTTGTTTAATTCAGCTAGGAACACAGTAAATGGAGACAAACTAAATTCAATAAAAATATCTTAACCTTCACCAGTTGTGCTACACAAAATAATACAAGTTTAGCAGGGGTGTCAGATACTGTGGGAGACCTACAGTGGCATGCAAAAGTTTGGGCACACCTGGTCAAAATTTCTGTTACTGTGAATAGCTAAGCAGGTAAAAGAAGACCTGATTTCTAAAAGGCATTACATTAAAGATGAAACATTTCTGCAATATTTTAAGTAAAATTACTTTTTTATTTCCATATTTTACAGTTTCAAAATAACAAAAAAGGAAAAGGGCTCAAAGCAAAAGTTTGGGCATCCTGCATGGTCAGTACTTAGTAACACCCCCTTTGACAAGTATTACCCCTTGTAAACACTTTTTGTAGCCAGCTAAGAGTCTTTCATTTCTTATTTGGGGAATTTTCACCCATTTTTGTGAGATTCTTGGGCTGTTTTGCATGCACTACTCTTTTGAAGTCCATCCACAGATTTTTGATGATTTTTAGGTTGGGAGACTGTGAGGACCATGCCAAAACCTTCAGCTTGAGTCTCTTGAAGTAGTCCATTGTGGATTTTGAGGTATTTCAAATATCATTATCCTGTTGTAGAAGCCATCCTCTTTCCATCTTCTGCTTTTTTACACACGGTGTGATGTTTGCTTCCAGAATTTGCTGACATTTAATTGAATCCGTTCTCCCCTCTACCAGAGAAATGTTCCCCGTGCCACTGGCTGCAGCACAAGCCCAAAGCATGATCTTTCCACCGCCATGCTTAAAAGTTGGAGAGGTGTTCTTTTCGTAGAATTCTGCGCCCTTTTTTCTCCAAACATAGCTTTGCACATTGTAGCCAAGAAGTTCTATTCTGACTTCATTGGTCCACAGGACTTGTTTCCAAAATGCATCAGGCTTGTTTAGATGTTGATTTGCAAACTTCTGATGCTGAATTTTGTGCTGAGGACACAGGAAAAGTTTTCTTCTGATGACTCTTCCATGAAGATCATATTTGTACAAGTGTCACTACACAGTAGAACAGTGCACCACCACTCCAGAGTCTGCTAAATCTTCCTAAAGGTCCTTCATGGTCAAAAAAAGGTTTTCATTTGCCTTTCTGCAATCTTATGAGCAGTTCTCTCTAAAAGCTTTCTTGGTCTTCCAGACCTCAGCTTGTCTGCCACTGTTCCTGTTAACTGCCATTTCTTAACTATATTATGACTGGAGGAAACTGCTACCTAAAAACACTTAGCTATCTTCCTATAGTCTTCTGCTGCTTTTTCAGAATCAGTTATTTTAATTTTCAGAGTGCTAGGCAGCTGCTTAGAGGAGCCCATGGTTGCTGATTGTTGGGACAACATTTGAGGAGTCAAGAGTATTTATAAAGCTTTGAAATTTGCAACATCTCGCCTTTCCTAATGGTGACTGTGAACAAGCCATAGCCCTAATGAATGATTCATCTTTAACTTTACGTGCTTTGGAGATCAGTTCATCTTCTACTCACTTAACTATTCACAGTAACAGGAATTTTGACCAGGGGTGTCCAAACTTTTGCATGCCACTATATATGTTCTCTAAGGGTTTTTTTTGGAAGAGATGAGTGGACAGTCCAGTGCAAGATCAACTCAAGTGCTGTCATAGAGAGTTCCTCCTCCTCCTGCGTGCCAGAATGTATCATGTTCAAGACCTCTGCAGTGTATGCAGCTGCTGAACCCTCAACTCCAGAACTTGCTGGTGGACACAAGCAGTGAGGGAAGCGGCTCAGCTAAATAAAACCTTATGGAAAAAACTTTTGGGGGAACCCTGGATCTGTCTGAGAGGTCTTGAATGTTGACTGAGTAAACAAGTCATCTGAGATACACAGAAGTTCAATGGCCATGTATGGAAAGAGTGGTATATGACAGGCTGCTTGCTAAGTGTCTCAGTCAGTCTGTTTTTAACAGAGGTGACACTCAGCATAGGTTCAAGGGCAAAATGTTTTTCCATAGTGCAGTGTCATGCTGATAAACACTAACTTCACGGCAAGTCCATTAAACTAGATCACACCCATGTAATGCCCTTATAACAACAGCAAGAGTGCATATTTTGTTCGCAGTTACACTTCGGGATTTTTTTTATCACTATCATTTACTAAGCTAACATGTTCTTACACTGAGTTTCAGTGTAAAATAAACAACTTTGTCAAGATCTTACTAAATTATACACTCGAGATTTCGTGCTTTAAAGGGTGCAAAAGGTAAGTACATTATTCATATAACAGACACAGGATTTGAACCAGCAGTGTTGAGCCTGAGAGGTGACAGCCATAACCATGATGCCATCTATTACTTCAAAACATTGCTAGTTATGTTTTAACTCTAACCCTACCTATTACCTTTGTCCAAAGGGACTTACAGCATGCAGGTGCATATGCTCAGCTATTTACAGTTACTGGATTTACTCTTTTATATAACTGGATCATTTCTAGTACCTTCCTCAGTGACAGGAATGAGGATTCAAGCCCAGATCTTTAGATTACAAGGCAACAACTCCAGGGTCTACAGGAACAGTCATTGCAGTTATAACTTCACATAAACAGACAAAAGTTACAACCCCAACTAAAAAAAAAAAAAGCTAAAATAGTACAAAAAATGCAAAAAAAAAAAAAATTCTTAGAGGGAGAAAGATGCAAATCCTTTCCACTCTTTTGTTGAGGAACATTGTTTTTAAACCATTCAATAATTTTCTCACACATTTGTTGACAAACTGGAGATCCTCTGCCCATCTTTGCACCTCAAAGACTCAACCTTTCTTGGATGCTGCTTTTGTACCAAATCATGATTACAATCACCTGTTGACATCACCTGTTTGAAATCGCATTATATAATTTTTTTTACGCCATTAATAGCTCTAAATTGTCCCCATCCCAACTTTTTTGGAATGTGTTGCAGGCCTGAAATGCAGGAATAGATGTATATTAACAAAAGAAATGTTAGTTGACCAGACAAAACACAAAATATCCTGGGTTCATACTGTCTGCAACGAAATAAAAGTAAATGTAAGAATCACTGTGTTTTTTTTTTAACATGCATTTTTCCATTCTGTCCCAACGTTTTCTGATCCGGGGTTGTAAATAATGAAATAATAGAAATCATAATAATCAAACAGTTGCACTGAATCATTGTTTCAAAAATTGCTTCATGTCACTGCTGTATTGTTTGATAGTTAAAAGATATTTGGAAATAAATTACATTTCCAAAACTGAATGAATACAGTTTTCAAAACATTTTACTTCCTTGCCAGCACCCTTGGAAATCCGAATTATCATCCAAATGGTCATCTGCTAGGTGTCCCCTGGTAACTGGAGAACATAGCAGCAGTGTTTCCATTCAGTAATGCTGGAGTAACTCTAGCAGATGTGATTCTTAGTAAACAGCCCTGGGCAGGGCTGCAAGATCATTCAGGCCAGCTTGTTTTGCACGGCCAGTGCTATTTCGGGAGCGCTTTGTGAGGAGCCAGGACTTGTGAGCCTCACGCTCTCAGTTCCTCCTGAATGAAGTCAGGCCCTCAAGGCTGCTGTTTACCACCAGCCGCTGTGACCTTTCCCTTACTTGGGTTGGGGCCAAGTAGTATGGTACAAATTGAAACCATAACGTGAGTCTCGAGCCCTCCCTTCTTCGTCATCTATGTCTTCAGATCTTTCTTTTTACTCCCCCCCCCCAAAGCAAATCGGGTGGTACGGACACTTCGGGCCCCCTTGCTGGGCACATGAACGCCACAATGATTTATGGGTTATCTGTCGTGCGTGGTAAGCAGTGGTAACGTAGTCACGACTGTGGCACTAAACACTGACTGGTGGCCATTAGGTCTGAGATAAGGGAGACAATGTTTTAGCGCTCCAGGTTCTCTGCTTTCCTCCCACAGTCCAAAAACTTGTGTTCAGGTGGATTGGTGACTAAATCACCCACAGCAGGAACGTGTGTGTGTGATTATTGTGTGGCTTCCTACCCAAGGTTTACCCTGCTTCATAACCCGAGTATCAACATTACTAGGGAATGAGGCCCAGCTTCGATGCTTTGTGTTTTTAAATAAGGGGATTGCTTTGTTGCTGTGTCTTACACAAAAAACGACGATTTAGTCGACTATAATCAGACTATTTGTAGGAAACCTAGACCTATGCAAACAGTACGTGAGGAAGGGCCAGGTCTATCTGCAGATACCGGGCTGTGCGGTATAGGAGAGTCTGCCCAGCAGCATAGCCAAAATTTCTGGTTTAGTATCTACATTTTGTGAAATTACTGGATTCTTTCATTTGATGGCAGTTAAACCCATAAAAGTATCATTGGTCCTTGGTGTGATGTAACGCGTAACCAAAAGCAGTGTCTCGGATCAGCTGAGAGTGTCAGTCTGACCTTCCCCGGGAATTTAACAGCTTCCCAGAGCAAAGAGGGTCACGAGAGCATCATCGCAGCCAGATTGGCAGCACTCTTACGTGAGTAGACCAGACGAAAAGATCAAATTGCAAATGACCGAGGTGGAAAATGCGTATACGATTCCTGCCGTTGCTTGTGGATCAGCTGTGACACCGAGCGCTCAGCCAGGAGTGGTTTTACTAACTTATTATTAATTATTATGTTCTCGTAAAAGCATCGGGGCAGTCAGTCAGCATCACATGGGTTCCCATCATAGCCTATGTAGATGCTCACATTTTAAAAAGCACATCCCTTCACAATTATGATACTCAAGCTCACTGAATAAACTATGAAGCTTCATGCTTTTTTTAAACTAAAAACTAATCTAATGAAGGCGTATTTTTGCGACATTAGGATGTGTTTCACCATGGCAGCTCTCACGACCACTTGGCAAAGGCTGGAAATGGGGATTATGGTGGGCTGCACCATTTCCCCACCAGTGTCCAGTATGGCAACAGAAGTAGTAACTAGGGCTTTGCACTGGGTGGTAGGGGAGAGAGACGGCCCGATGGGCTCCGTCTTCCTCCAATTAAGGCCTATAAGGAGGATGTGACGCTGGTGACCATGACAATAGTGTGTGTGAGAAGACTATTGTTAGATATTAGATAAGAATTTGAAGTGGGCTAGTTTGAAGATGTAGCCAGTAAAATCATGTAGCATTTCACTGGTTAAGAGGAAGTCAAGGAAGGTTGGATTTTTAGTAGATAATGAAGAGACTGTATCGGTATTAGAACAGCCAGTGAAAAGTCTAGGGAGGTGGTACACTAGGGAGTTGAGTGATGTGGAACAGGTTGAGCAGCTTAGGAAAATTATTGTGGATGGGCTAGAGAGTTTAGAGGGGTTAGGACTGCTGGGTGCTTACAGTTTGGCCTTTCCCCAAGGGTGATGTGGCCACTAACAATGTATGAGGCATCGGTCACAAAGGTAGCGAAACTGAAGAGGCTGGTTAGCTCTTACATTAGGATGTGGCTGGAGGTTCCTTGGTGTCTAAACAGTGTGGCTCTGTATGGAAAGGGGATTCTGCAGCTGCCGCTATCGAGTTTGACTGAGGAGTTTAAGTGTGCAAAGGTGAGCTTAGAGTTGCAGCTGTCAGGGAGTAAGGATGCTGTTATAAGGGGGCTGGCACCCAGGGTAGTGACAGGAAAGAAGTGGGATGTGGAGCAGGCAGTGCAATATGCTAAAGCAGTTTTGAGGTTGGTAGGGTCCAAGAAGGAAGAGGGGGGCTAGGTCTGAGTATAGGGACCCAATGTTGAGTAAGGCAGGCCCTGTAGAGAAGAAGTTGGTTGTAGGGTAGGTGCACTGTCAGGAGGAAGCAGACATGTGCATTAGGGCAGTCTTACAAGGTAAGCAGGGACAGTGAGAGGGAGTCAAGAAGAGGAGGGAAGTTGAAGGGATCTGTGGAATATGGATGGAAATCATATGAGATTTCTCTTAGGAGCTACTTATGATGTGCTACCATCAGCACAGAACCTCAAGCAGTGGGTAGGTGAGGACCCAGGCCGTCCTTGGTGTTCAGAGGTAGGTACAATAAGGCATATATTATCAGTTTGTAAGGTTAGTTTGTCACAGGGTAGATATACTGTACATGAAGGCAAAATCAGGTGTCGAAGTTCTTAGTTGCGACAACTGAGAGGTGAAGAATGCAGGTTGGGTCAGAGAGCGACGGAAAATTTGGCCATTCAGCGTTTCAGGGAGGGAGAAGAAATTAGAGGAGGAAAATGTTCAGTTAGGCAGAAGATAGGTTAGCTAAGGGGAGCTAGAGACTGGGAAATACAGGTTTTGCCCCAGGAAATAGTTAATACAAACTTGAGACCTGATGTGGTGCTGTGGTCAGTAGGCCAGCAGATAGCATGTGTTGTGTAGCTGGGCAGCATAGGTGGTGCACGCAGCGGTGGAGGAGAGCAGTTCTGGGATGCCAGAGCTGTGGTTGAGCCTTCCAGAAGTGTCGTGGGGCTAATTCGATGAAACACCTGTGAAGGGGGTTCCCACTTAATAACCGCGACGAGCTACAGCACCATCGCTTCGCTATACCATGTGTGGGGTTGTAGGTGTAGGTGATTAATATTGGGTGAAAGGAGATGCAAACCATTACATAGTGGCAAGATAGGTTTGTTGTGGGTCTGACCGTAGGGGGTGCCATTGTGTTTGCAGGTTCGGATAGGGTAAGACCAAAGGTTAGGAAGTGCGATCCCCTTTGAAGCACTAGTCCTGTTTTTAGCACTTTGTGTTTGATATTAATCTGGACCAGTTAACAATTACTTCCATAGATTTTATCAAATAAACTATTATTTTAATTTTGCTCTGTAACTGCAGCCATGCCTAAAGTGACAAATCATTTATTTGTTAGCCACTGGATTTCTGTACTGTTCAGTCAGGCACCAAGGCACCATGTTGCTAATTATGAATTACTCTCTACTCCCTCCCACCTCCTTCCAACAGACACAAAGCCAGACCTGCCTGAAGCCAGCTTTATTTTAATATCCTCATATTTTTATGCAGTTATTTAAACTTACCAAAAAAAAAAAAAAAAATACAACTTAGCCAGAAAGTACAGAGACAAGGATGCCATTTAAACACATTTTAACTGAGAAAGAAAGGAATTTCTGAAGTTAACAAAAACAAAAGTGCGTGTATGAAGTGGACCCACATTTGTAAAAACCAAACGCAAACGATCACAGCAGCCTGCAAACTAGAGAAGGCACATGGATACAAACGGAAATAAAAAACAAGTAGTCCGGTCGCGAGAAATTCGCTCCATCTGCCATCACGCAAAAGTTCTGAACCGAGTATAAACACTTTCCTGTGAAAAAAAAGAAAAATACTAAATCCCACTGCAGCACCGGATCCTGAGGTTAGTTAAAGCTTCCTATCAGAATCTCAAAAAACAAACAAGACAAAACAGGTTATTTTCTGACAACTTTCAATCGGATTGATTAATTGCATTGATTTGAAACACACACCTCCGTAGCGCCTATTCAAACTGAGGTCTGTACAGATCCTCAGGCATGCAGTGCCTAAGTCACGATTGCACAGCTGCATTTAAAGACATTTTAAATGCACCCTCTCCATTACTCTTAGCTAAATCCTGAGGACTCCCACTGGCTTTAGTCAAGCCAAAAAAAAAAAAAAAACCGGCAACCGGCTGTGTTCCCCTACTCCTGCTTCTGGTCTCAAGAGCCTTGAACAGAAACACGAAAAGAACCCACGGAAGCGGTAAAATCTGGGCTCATCTACAGAACCAAAAAATAAAATTAAATTAAAAAAATAATTTAAAAAAAAGCCTCTCTCCAGCATACTCCTTTGGTTGCAGTTCAAAGTGTAGACACGCACTAAAAATTGCAGTGTTTCTTATTTCTGATGCTTTGCAACCGTTCTCAAACTCGTGCATTAATACAAGACTCCAAATCAAATTTTCTTCTTGTGTTAAACAGCCATGAATGTGAAACACACACACTGGCCTGATGGGGGTGGCTTCTATTAAGCGTTCATATTAATAGCTATGATTACTAAAGGCCAAACGCTCAACCTCCACTACCTCAAAGACCTGGACTGAACATACCAGTATTATTAACAGAAACCATCTGATTATTGCATGGTCCAAATCTTTCAAAACTGTGCTCACGCTGCTAATGCTTCGGTCTTTTTGGAACGCCACCTGGAAGCTCCTACAAGGGCGGTATACTTTTAGCCCCTACTCTTACATCTCCCAGCAGTGTTCCCAAGTTGACGTGCGCAGTCCCTCTCTCACCTTCTCCTGAAACCTACAGGCTCCCAGGCCAGCCTCCTCCCTGTCTGCAGGCCTGTACATTGATCATAATTTCTATGGGACAGACATGATAGCAGTAAAACCTGTTCTACTGGAATCACAGTACAATAATGGTGCCCCGGTGGCACAGACACAATGTTTTTTAAATATAACCAAATGGGGCATCACTGTCCATCCACCAGGTACCGCAGACATTGGTCTCGGCAGTCCTCTTCCCCTGGAAATTCTCCTCTGTAAGTTCTGCCAGTTGAGGCACCACCCTGGCATCCCTCTTCAATGAAAGCAAGTCTTCAGCCACGTCCCTCACTTGGCCACGCGGTACACAGCCAGGTCTAGGGGCTCCTTGCTGGGCATGCACCAGTCATCTGCCTCCTGGCTCATTTTGTAGTGCCGCAGGGCTGTCTTGTTGTACACAGGCAGCTTCTCCACAGAGTCTGTGGACAAAGCCTGGTGAAGACCACAAACACACCTGGTAAGACCGCGGAACAAAGACTGCACTGTTTCACTGTTTTTACCACACAGCTGCTATGCTGCATCTTTACATGGTAAGTTCCAAAAAAGCAGATTTAATTTCACACAACCAATGGAAACCTTGAAGTCATATATTTATTATTGTTATTAAGTTTAATTATCATTAACATTACAGGAGACCAGGCTGTTACATACATTTTCCTGGCATTTTTGTCCAAAGTGACAGCGCTACTTACAATAATTTTCCCATTTATACAAGTAGTATATTTATCCATTATATTTACCCAGTATCTCAAATAAATAGAGTATTTATGCATTCATACAGTTGTAATTTTCCCATTTAAACAGCCACTGTATCAAGCCAGGGAATCACTATGCCACTTGCTGCCCACATACCTTCAAGTGGATGATGGCATCAGTCCCAAGGCCCTCCATGGAGTACAGCTGCAAGTCTCCCTGGAAATACTGTGCGTACAGGCGAGAGATGGGCAGCCCGTAACCAAACCCAGCCTGGCCGTGACAAAAAAAAAAAAAAAAAAAAAAAAAACAATTTATACAGTATATTTAAAGGTATTTAGGCATACAAGTCTTAACACCAAAAAGAAAAAAGTCAAGAACAAAAATCCAGGTGTTTGCTACCTACACTGATTTTCTAATTATGACATTTGTGTCGGCAAAAGTAAACATCTTAACTGTCATTTATTGGAGAAGAATTGCTAAGAGAGAAAGATCACAGTCTATTATTAAAGTGTTGTTTATGCACGTGGGAGCTTCTATTCTGGTTGTGCCTATGGGACATGGTCTTTTCTCTGTCAGTGTAAATGACTAACCAGTGGCGCACGCTGGTGGTGGCCAATCTGGGGGGCAGGAGCAGTGGAGTACATGTAACTGAAGAGCCTCTCGGTCTTCCTGAAGGGCACTCCACCACCCCTGTCGCTCATCTGCATGACCAGAAGAAACAGCGGTTAACGTTAGCCCTCTGCCTTCTTAAACCGGGACCTGATTTACTGATAACCAACTGTTAGCCAGACCAAGGTCCATTATGGCTTCACTGACCCACTGCCCTGACAGAATGGGATTCTTGCTGCATCGATCAATATGTAAGCATGGTAACAAAACAAAGAAACCCCAGCTCCATTCTCCTGTGTCACCAGGCATGCAGCAAAGCTTAATAAGCACGAGTTACATAAGCAGAGAATGAGACAGCCTGAACAGAGACATAATCGTGGCACTACTGGGTTAATAAGCTCTAAATATAGCAGTCAATGTTTAACAAATCTTAATCCAATCTGGGATTAATGACTGAGGTTAAGAAAAATATCAGGTGATCCATCTTGTATAACACTTTCATACACAGACCAACAAAGGCAGCAAAATTTTAAAAAGAACTGCCAAGAGAAACAATGAAAATGTCTTTTCTTGTGATCAGATTTATACTGTAAATGTACTTTAAAAAGTTTCAGCTTCACTGCTATGGTTTACCTGACTTACAGAGGTCAGCAAATACAGGTGGTCATACACTTGATAAAAACACGATTAAAACCATAAGGCTTTGTATTAGCAAAAAACTGAATTTTAAAAGGTCTCACCTTGATGGACAGGTCCTCTCCACCAAGGGCCACCATGACCTGAATTGGTGGAATATTGCTGCTGGATTCATGGTATTCAATGGTCGCTCTCATGGCGTTCTGAAGAAAGACCATACATAAGGGCTGTTGTTTCTACATTTTGTTACTGTCAATAAAAATATCAACAATTTATCCTATGTTTTTTTTAATCATTTATATTCTTACCTTAAAAAGCTCAAAAAGCATGTGGTACAGATGGGAAGGTACGTACACTATGTGAATTGGCTGGTTTTTATTTGCTGGGTAAGGAAGAAAAGCGATAAGACATTTTTAGCAGAAGATATCTAATCAATAATCACTGAGTGGCAGTGGAACAACAAAAAAAAAAATTATATATATAAAAAATTTTGAACTCACAGTTTAGTTCACTCAACTCCAGGCTAGGGGCAGTGAGGTAATACTGGTCACAAAGCATCCGCGCACTTTCATATGCATCTAAAATGGTAAAAAAAAAATGGACAGGAAACAAGTCAAGCAAGAGCCAGGGACACCAAAGTGTGCTATTGCTGTGGTGGCTCCACTTTTCCTCCCTGGTTCTAAGTTTAATTTATTCCTGGAGGGATTGCATACCTGCCCAACAGCAGCTTCATTTAGGGAGAAACAGGAAACCACTGCGACCTCACCTCTTACAACTTCTGTGACATCACAGTGAGGGTCGATACAGCCGATGGTGTTTGGGTGAGCTGGGTTTGTTGTTCCATCAAAGATAAGTGCTGCAAAGAAAGGCAAAGGAAGGTCAATGTCTGACATCCAGGGTCAAGAATGTGGCCAGCATGCTGCTGATAAATAAAGATACATTCCTAAAATTATATTTGCACAAAGGCTGAAGACAGCTTTATAACACTGCACATTACCGCATTCTGTACAGTACTTTTAAGTATTCAACGTGCTTAAATTTTTCACATTTAATCACAGAATCAGTACAGATTTAATTTAGCTACTAGATCCTGATCAACAGAAAAATACTCATGAATGTAAACATGAAAGCATATTTCCAAATAAAATGGAATAAAATCAAAATACAAACAAAATTTGAATTAAAATGTAGCACCAAAAAAAAAAAAAAAACTAAATGTGTAAGTATTCACCCCCTCAAGTCATTATTTCAAGTTATTGGGAGTGGAAAGTGCCATTGAGTCTTTTATGACTCCTAGGTGACCACTGGTGTGGTTTTCAAAGCAAGGAGGAAAGGAAATGGTTAGCCATTACCTTCTTCCAGCATATTTTTGTCTTGGAGGGGGCCAAACACAGAGGAGAACATACAAACTCCTCGCAAAGGCCTGAGCTGGACTTGAACTCCACATCAGGCAAGCAACCCAGATTACCCTGCTGCGCCACCACATCCCCCTTCAACTGGTTACCATTCTATATTCACGAGGTGTAAGAAATGCCCATTGGTAGAGCCGTTTACATACTGTGCTGGTTGATAAGCATGCGGATCGAGATGCGGCTCAGGTAGAAGCGGTCCAGGAAATACTGGATGTTCTGGCTGGTGACAGGGTCCTGGCCAAAGGCCTCCTTGTACTCAATCACGCCTTGCGCCATGGTGGGTACCACGTCATTGTGTCTGTTTCTGATATTCACCAGCTTGTCCACAAAACTATAGGAAAACAGCAGCATTTCAGACACATTTATTGGGAAAGACCTCTGATAAACTCAATCCGCGCTTGACCGAGGACTTACTCTCCCAAGACACTCTGATCATTCGGGTTCTTGTCCAGGAACTCAAGGATTTCCATTAAGCTTTGGATGTACCTACACAAACAAAGAAAACACCGGTGAGTCCATGAACAAAGTAATAATTTGCTACTGATGTAAAAAACAACAAATGCAACAGGTTGGCCACAAAAGCTACAGTGGAGAACACTGGGAAGTACAGACACACAAACCAGCATGAGAAATTTCAACTGTCTAATGCGCACTACTTAAATAGCACAGTGCCAGCAGTTTGGTCTAAGCAACAAAATAAAGTAAATGAATGAAAAATTGCAAAACGGAGTTAGGCAATCAAATAAGTTGAGGATTTCTCCCCTGAAACCAAGACAAACACTTTGTTGCTTCGTAGCTGAACAGACCCCCACCCCCCAAACACACAGTGAGTTATTTCCACTTATACATGGTGTTTCCCATAGATGGTTTCTGTTCACGAAGCACCAGCAGTGCAGTATTTCAGAGCAGAAGCTTAACCCTGCAAATGAACAGCAGCCATGAACCTAAACTTCTCTTAACCACCAACAAAGGAGCACTGCTATATCATTACACTTTGTCTTTAGGGGGATCAACTACACTAAACTACCCTGACGATTTCAACTACGTGAAATTAATACACTATCAAAATTTATGCTTTGCATCGTTCATGAAATTGATTTTTTTTTTTTTATAAACACATTAGTGCCATTTTCTCCACCACATTTCAGTGTGCAAACTCAAAAATGCAAGCTAAGCTAAAAAACAATACATGCGTTCTCTCCGCTTAGAGGCACAAAAACAACGGAACCCAACGGTTAAGGAGCTGCAGTGAGTTAACCCTCGCCCAGCTCATATTTAAGCTGCTGAGCTCAACAGTCAGTGTCAAACAAAATGTTTATGGTTCTACCGCACGTCCGACTATCTAATTGTCTTTCTGTCAAATATTGGGATTTAAATCCATCTTCTGTTGGAGCAACACAACTGCTCGGCCTCAAAAACAAAGTCACATGACCAGTGGGGGAGGAGCTCAGATCTGGGACAAAGTTCACAGCATAACTGCACTACTGTAAGCCAAAGCCCTGGTGCCAACAGGGACAAAGGGCAAGTTTTTCTCTTTCCTTTTTTAAATAAAACATAAAAAACACTGTCAAACACAGTAAGGTGTTCTAACCATTTCTCACAAAAAAAAAAGGTTATAAAAAATGAATATCAGAATAAACTGCTTAAATGCAATCCTAAAGGGTCAAGAATCAATTTATGTAATAGGAAGCACAGCTGAGTTTCGAAATCGGTTACCACATGTTCTAAATATGCTGCTGTTTCGAATAACAAACCTGGAAAGAAAGTGTTGACGGAGCTTTGCCCTTACCAGCTCTGCACCAGCTGCACCGAAGGTGTGGACAGCAGACGGTCGGGCAGCAAGTTTATCTCCTTCATGATGTTAGAGAGGCGCACGGGAAGCTCTTGTCTCAGGAAGGCAAAGGAGGTTTTCTCACATGCATTGGTTGAGCCTGCAGAGTCAAAAAACAGCAGTTTTCTCCTGCAACCCCGCACGACCGTTGAATTTCTCCACACAGCTGCCTGAGACAACCGGGTCTACCTTCTTATTCAGATCACAGCAGGAGCAAATGCCATGCATGGTCCCACAAACCAACATCTGCCTCGAGTTTACTGTGTTCTCTTCAGACTTTCTTATTTTTCACACTGTATTATCCTATTTTTGTGGCTTTGTCTGAATCAACTTTGCCAGTAAATTATTACATTGAGAAAGTTCCTTATACGTCCACAAGTCAGACAACTGATAATTTTTTCTTTTTAAAAAAAAAAAAAGCCCAACACATTTTAACAGTTCTTTGCCTCAGAAGAGCTGTTTACCTTCTCCTGAGCCCATGGTTTCATCAGAAATACACCAACTTCAGCAATAACGCACACATCCCGTTTTCCACGACTGTAGCGTTAAGGTTAGCACCCAAACCAGACATTAATACGGTCCCCATCTTCAAACGTACTTTCCAAGCCTGGGCGACAACCCCTGAAACAGGGCTGAACAGCGCAGTAAAATCAAGGTACTCAAGTGCAATTCATTTCGCACGGCATCCAGCTGTACGCATGTGTTATGTTTTCCCACAAAACGGACAGCGGCGGACATCGTTCGGTGTTTTTGTCGTACATTTCGCAACGACGCGTCCGCCACAAAGCAGCTACGGCGGACTCCCGGCGCCTTCGCCTTCGTGCGCGCGGATGACGCAACGCGGCGCGAGGAGTGCGGCATCACCGGCGGCACGCGCGCCCGCGCGACGCGACGTGACGGATCTCGACCGAACGACAGCGCAAGCACTTCTGCCGCAACAAGAAAGTTTAAAAAGGCATACAGATAGAAACGCAAGCGACGCGAAAACGAAACAACCCATGCATCTCACTGACGGACTGCTTCGCGTGAGGTAAGTCCTTATTAAAAGAGGCAGAAACGCTGAACAGCAGCAACGCCCGCGGCGTTCGCGATACTCACCGAAATCGATGAACTGCTTCATGGATAGGGGAGAAGGCGAGAACTTGGAAAAATGATCGACGTGCTTGGGCACGTTAGCCAGGGCGGCGTTTTTCATGAGGAACCTCACAAACTTCATCGCGGAGAGACCGATGCAGAAACAACAACGTTCAACGGTTGTCGCCTTCGAGCGAACACGCCGTTCCTGTCAGCTGTTGTTGATCTCCCTTCGGTGGGCCCCGCCCACAGTCTCTATGCAGCCAATGAAGCGGCGCGCTGCCTGTACTAGCCCGAACCATCCAATAGGGTGAGAAGAGGGCGGTCACGCCCTCCGCGAACTGCTCACGCCGCCCGGACGCAGCCTTGAGGAATGTGTACGCGGCTCACGCTGTACTGTACTGTACCCTACTTTACTCTACTCGCATCGCACATCTCCAAGGCGGAGAAACAAGACAACCCCCCCCCCCCCGCCCCAGATGCGCTCGCTGAATCCGATCCGTTTGGAAAAACAAGGGCGCTGTTTCCAGCTCAACTGGACGAACACGTGCTGACTCCGCCTCTACAAAAGTGTCCTTTCTAGAAAGACGAAAACGCACTGGTTTCCTTGCCAAAACAGAGATAACTTTCTTCCCATATGCAGAAAGATGTTCTTCCTAAAAAGCACGCTTAGAAAGTTCTGAAAACATCAATACTCAACCTGCAGCAGCGTGGGAGTCAATATGGCATAGTCAGGCTGCGGCGCATGGAAGGAGTCGTTAGGAATAAAGATGCAACCTAGAATGCAGAAAATCTGTTGAGATGAAAAAAATAAAATGTATATTTTTTGTTAGGAGGATGCAGGGCTCTGCAGATGTAACCCAAAGTTAAATGGATGACCGTCAGACTGCATGTAAAAATCTAGATCTAAAGATCTAGAAGATGTGAAACGTTGAAGTGAATGCAGACTAATCTTCATTCTGTCAATAGAGAATTTATTCACATACATATTCATTTGTGTCAATGACATGCTGTCAAGATTATATTTATACCTGCGGGGAAAGAGCAGCAGGTGGCGTAGTGGTTAAAGCTGCCGAATGTGGACTCGAGAGACCCAGCTTCAGATGTACCCTGCTGCTGTGCCCCTGAGCAAAGTGTTTACCGTAAAATTTACCCGCCTGTGGAGGTGGGTAAACCACTGGCAGCAGTTTCATGTTTTGTCAGCTAAACAAGTGTGAAGTTTGGCGACTTACAGACAGCACAGCATTTTCCTGCTGCTCTCCCTGTGTTTTACTTTTTATAAGCCGCAAAACGAACATTTTAGGATTTTCTCAAGGTTTGCATCTTTAGTGAAATACTGTTCATATTTTTTTAAGCCTTCAAGCAAAAGTGAGAAGTGAAGCCCTAAACCACCGACACGGAATGAACTAACCAAATATTTGGGAAGGGTTAGGTTAAGTGTCACTTTAAAACGCGCAATTTATATTAATATTAATATTTACTGTAGTAAATATCCACACTGTACTTCATTATAAACAGCAGTGTGCTAGGAAGCTGCCCCCTTGTGGTTGCTGTGGGGGAAAACATGCAAGCAGCATAAATCACAAAATCGCGACTTCAATTTAAAAATGTATGAAACAAAGGCGGTGGACAAACTGATTTATGTTTATAATCTGCACATTAAGTGTGGACCTAAACAAACAAAACGTTTCCTTTATAATCGCTCTGGTTGTTTGGAGTTGTGGTGTTAAAGTGGCGATGCAGCTCTTTTCAGAGGCTTCTGTAATAGCAACACATTTCTGCATTGTGCTTATGAATGAGAAAACTTTTATGATTTCCACTAAACCGGTTTTCATAGTGAACGCTCATATGCGAATTTATTGGACTGAGATGTGCTAAATTATATAACAACAAAAACAGCAACAGCAATAATAATAATAACAATAACAATAATAATAATAATAATAATAATAATAGCAATAATAATAGCAATAATAATAATGTTATTGCTGTTGTCATTAACTTGAATTTTAATTTGTAATTAGACAAAAAAGAGTAAATATAAACTATTTCACAATAATAATAATAATAATAATAATAATAATAATAATAATCATCATCATCATCATCATCATCATCATCATCATACTACCTGTTCTTTTTTCTATTAAGTTTTTGGGTTGCATAGTTTTTTCAGTTGAATGTTGTATAATCTGACAATGTTCCTCCCTTGTAGAGTCTTGCTGTTCTTGCTGCCCTGAGTATGTTATGTACCTTGACCTTTAGATCTTAGTGTAAAGTAGAAGATTTCTTCGTAATGTCTGCCTTGTAGTCACAGTAGTCTTTTTAAAGCCACTTATACAAGTACAGCCAATAATAGGATTGTAACAGAATTATATTTGAACTGATGAACTGGAACTTTTTATGTGGGTGGGAATCTGTAAAAATTTCATTCCGCGAGTTCAGCATATGCGAAGTTGGATGGTATCGGTATCTGCGACTGAGAAACAGTGTAAACATATGTTCTGCTTTTGGCCAAATTGTGGGCCTTGCTTTTGTGTGTATTGTAGTGCAAGGTTACCTGGTCAGGTACTGGGAGCTGATGCTGTGTTAAGCATAAAAGGTTAAACTGTGCAGTAGGTGGTTAAAAGTAGGACTTAGAGTATGAGGCAGGGCCTTTGGTGGGAGCAGTTAGAAGTGGGAGAGATATTAGAATTTGTGTGACTTTCAGTCAGGGCCATCTTTCATTAGCAGCAAACAGCTCTTTTGAGGTTTTGTAGGAACCAAAGCCTTGAAAGACCACTGAGCAGTTTAATGATGGGGGAGGTATTTCTCAACAAAAGCATGCAGATGGAAATGAGGGGAACATCTGTCAGTTCCTGGGATATCAATGGACTCCAAACTGCAGAGAGGCTTTTCAATGCCTCAAACAGAGCCATGTTCTCTACTGATGTTGGGATTTGTCTGCTGGGCCCTTATAATAGATCATAATATGTTGTATGGCCAAAAGTATGTGGACTTCACTCCTGATGATTCAGTTGAGCTGTTTGAGCCATACCCCTACAGCATGCAAACACATTCTGGACAACTGTGCGCTCCCAACTTTGTGGCCACAGTTTGGGGAAGAAGCTCCTTTCCTGCTCTAGCATGACTGTGCCCCACCGATGCACAAAGCGAGGTCCATAAACACAGGGTTTCCCCGGGTTGGTATAGAAGAGAACTTGCATGGCCTGCACAGAGCCCTGACTTCAACCCCACTGAACATCTTTGGATGAACTGGAACACCGACTGTGAGCCAGGCCTTTTCGCCTGACCTCGCTGATGCTCTTGTGGCTGAATGGGCACAAATTCGCTTCAAAATCTTGTGGAAAGCCTTCCCAGAAGAGTGTAGCAGCAAAGGGGGGAAAAACCCCATATGAATGCCCATGGGTTTGGAATGGGAGGCTCAACAAGCACATATGGGTGTGATGCTCAGGTGTTCACATACTTTTGGCCATGTGTTGTATCACACTCTCACATGTTGGTGCAGCTTCTTCATCAAATCCAAATATAAGACACTAATCGAGGTTTAAGTAAGACTGAGACGCATTATTCTGAGCACGTGGTAATACTTAGATTTAAATGGCCAAGTAATTGCACGAATGGTGTCGGTGGGGCATAGACAATTTGCAATGGCAGCTGATAACAGGCCTTTGATCTACGTTCTTATAAGTGCAAGACTTCTTACTCCAGGACAAGGATTCTCACTCCTTTTTCACCTTCAGCATCTCAGAGCATGACTATGCATGTAGGTGGCCCATTTCAAAGATGATGCCAACAGACAGGAGAAATATAAACAGCTTCTGTGTTATTCATTGGGCTTTCTTATAGTGCTGTATCTCACTGCGCCCTTAACTCTTTTAACAGCCTGGCTTTGTCAGCCATAATTTGTTGTTTCCAATGTTGTTGTTACTACTAGTACTACTACTATGATGACTACTACTACTACCAATAATAATAATAATAATAATAATAATAATAATAATAATAATATTTAGTGTTAAGTGCCAAGTTATTGGTTGCTGGAAGATTTGATTACCTATGGATAACTCTTAAGTGCTTGAAAAAAACATTTTAAAAGTAATTTCACTGTTCTTGTTTTTGCAGTGTCACTGTTTCTTATCCATGTGGTCATGCCCAGTTAAAGTGGATGTAAGTAGGATTAATAAAATTTGCATATGAAGAATCTGTGTATCCTTAGGCCCACAACAATTGTTTAATAATGCATTAATAACCTATTAGATGCCCTTTAAAGCATTTGCATTTGCAGGTCCATGGCAGTTCCCTCGATGTGTATGAACAGCGACTGACGTAGCCTGCTGTACTCTGCAGTCGGGAAACTCTGTTGGGAGATTATAGTTGGTATCTCAACGTGCTTTGCAGTGACACATTACAAATTATAGCTATAGCGATGCCCTGTGTCTCCATCCCAGGTAGCGAGCAGGCTTCCAGAGCATAGAGAATGCAACTCATTCCTGAAGACCTGCTTATAAGAAAACTCTAGTTAAAACAACTCTTCATTAAGTTTGATATAAATGGCAAAAAAGACGGACATTTTCTCACCAAACATGCACAACCCCTATCTTCAAGTCACTCTAAAACCTTACCCAGGATATCAGAACTGCTCCGGACATCTTTAAGACCGTACTGGCCTGAATATAAGACGATCCTGATTATGAGACGACCCCCTCTTGTCGAGCACGATATTCTTTAACTTTGTATTTCTTGGCTGCTTGAGAGTTGACACCTCTGCCTCATGGATCACCATCATTTTAAAATTGGCATCATAATGCCTTCTTACTCCTGGTTAATTTGACCTAACTTTCAGCTAATTTTTTCCCAGACTTTCCTGAGGTTTCTCCATCTTTCTCACTCGCCATCTCCAGTTTGATCATCTCTGCGGATAATTGACACCAGTGGGTAAGTGACGCCACCTACTGGTGTTATACACTATATGACCTCTAGTCAACCCCATGACAACCCCATCTTTTTTTTAGATGAAATTCCCAGCAAAATTACAATCTTATATTCAGGCCAATATGGGTGTTTACAACAATTTTCATGTAATATATTTATGTGCTGTCTTTTTATCTTGTTTCCCTCTTATTATTTACCTTCCAAACATTTTCTCCCTTTATTTTGCTGTTCTTGGGCAGCAAAGTGATGCAGCTGTTGCCTTGCAGCTCTTAAACCGTGAATACGAACATGGGTTTGAATCTGGCTCAGCTGCTGTTTACTTTGCATGTTCTCCCTGTGTTGCTGTGGGTGTCCTCAAGGTGCTCCAGCTTCTCTCATGGTCCAAAGATCACTGTTTCAGGCCAGTTGGTGATGGACTGTTCTTATTATGCTGTCACTTTGTCTCTTGACCTTTGTGTCCTATATAGAACCTGGACCACTGAACCTAACAAGAGGTTATTTATAACAGTTGAATTCTGCTGTTTTTTTGTAGTCATTTTAAAACACTGTATTTTTATTTTGTTCAGTTCTTTTCTGTTGCAATTTTAAAAATGCTGTGAGAAGCTTCTCTTCTACAAAAGCCTTTCTTGTGAGAACTGATAAATCATTCCTGTGAATTTTAAGGTGCAAATCACATTTGCTTGTACCTCGAAATTCTCATAAAATGAGCCTTCCTTGCTTGAGGTTTGAGGTGTACTGACCTTTTTTCTTATTGTAAACATCATTGCCTCTCTGCCAGACACATAGGACCCGCTTCAGTTCGCCTACAGATCGAACAGGTCAACTGACGACCCAATTGCCTTCACCCTCCACAAGGCTCTCTCCCACCTGGACCAGAGGAACATGTATGTGAGAACACCATTGTGCCCTCTAAGCTCATTGCCAAGCTCAGGAACCTGGGAATCAACCTCGCCCTGTGCAGTTGGATCATGGACTTCCTGACGGGTAGGCCCCAGGTGGTGAGATTGGAGAACATCATCTCCTCAGCGTTGACTCTCAGCACGGGGGCTCCTCAGAGCTGCGTGGTTGGCCCCCTACTGTACTCCCTGTTCACGCACGACTGCGTTGCCTCGCTCAGCTCCAACATCATAGTCAAGTTTGCTGATGACACCACTGTCATCGGCCTGATCACCGAAAACGATGAGAGGGCCTATAGAGAGGAGGTGAGGATCCTGACCTCATGGTGTCAGGACAATGACCTCCATCTCAACGTCAGCAAAACAAAGGAGCTGATCGTGGACTTCAGGAGACAGGAGGGGAATGGCCACGCACCCATCTCTATAGCCGGCGCCCCAGTGGAGAGAGTGAACAGCTTCAGGTTCCTCGGAGTAAACATCACTGAGAACCTATCCTAGTCATGGCACGCCAGCATCATCATCAAAGCGGCAACACAACGCCTCTTCTTCCTCCGTCGGCTGAGGAGGTTTGGCATGGACAACAGGATACTTGCTAACTTCTATAGAACGACCATCGAAAGTATCCAGACTGGCTGTTTCACGGCCTGGTATGGCAGCTGCAGTGCATCAGACCGTAAAGCTCTACAAAGAGTGGTCAAGACAGCACAGACCATCACCAGGACTGATCTGCCAGCCGTGCAGAACCTCAACATCCAACGGTGTAAAAAGAAGGCCCATAACACCTTGAAGGACCACAATCACCCCAGCCACAAACTATTATCCTTGCTCCTGTCTGGAAAACACTTTAGAAGTGTTCGGACAAGGACGAAAAGGTTCCGGGACAGTTTTTTCCCCCACACCATAAAACTGTTAAACCACTGACCCCTCCCTCGGACAGTGGGAACAGTCAATTGGGGTCTGTCTGTCTGTCTGTATGCCTGCCCCCCCCCCTTGTGTAAAACTACCGGTGGTGTGTTGTTGTAGGTTTGGTTGCTGTGTGCTGTTGGTTTGGCTGCTGTGTCTCCCCCCCCTCCCCCATGTATATTTTCATACCCTATTCTTATTTATTTACTCTCTTTATTATTTATTTATTTATTTATTTATTTATTTATTTTCCTTTTCCTAATTCAAGTATTTATTTAACTTTCCTGTACCTTATTTATACATTTACATATTTATGTACATATTTATATTACTGAGGATGCCCGGAAATAAAACTTTTCATGGTGACAGTTCACCCATGACAAATAAACGTTGACTTGTATTAAGTACTGTATGTTTAATATGAATGACTTGCATGTTACCTGCTATTTTATGTTATGTAACTACTGTGCCAGTTATATGCTATATCAGAGTAATAGAGCCTGGTAGCAATTTTTTATATGAGGGGGTTTTGTTATCGAGAGGCCTGTAGAGTGTGTTTAACTGAACTGGTTTCTAGTAAAAGAGAGCCATGGCAGTGATATGAGGACAGATGAAGCACTAGAGGACAGTACAGCACCAGAAAAATGTTATTAATTCCTTCTTCAAGGCCATCATACTCAGTTCTCAGTAACTCTCTGTTTGGCGTTCATGCTAAATCCCTGACCTTGTCAGATTTGTGAAATTATTTTCTCAATTGATATTGCTATGATGACAGGTTGCCTTAGTTAAAGAATATTTACTAAATATCACACGTAAGAATTATTGAGACTGGAGCAAAATCCTGGATGTTCACAGGAAGTGATTGAAACCGATGGTTTCTATCTCCTTCCCAGGTAAAAAGCAGGCCTGAGGTGACCACAGGTGGGCTTTGGGAGTCCTTTGGATTTTGAACGTAAGGCAAACAGTGCAGCAACGGTAACTTTTACACACACAAAAATGTTATCTATAGAAGCACCAATTCCTAGTTTTTGAGTCCTCTCTCAAATTTTCTCCTTCAGTACACTTGAGTTTTTTTTTGTTACTGCACACAATGGTCATCAGGTGGATTCAACAATTCACAGAGGTGGGCATAGTTTGCACTCCTTTATGCCACAGATGTCTTTTACAGAAAATCCTTTAAGATTTCCATGTCAACCCGGACCTTGCTGAAAATTAAATTTTGATGGCAATTGCAAGCAGAATGTGATGTTTGCCCTGTCGCATTTTGAAGCCCGACATAAACAGTGAAAGAAAGGTTTCTAAGGGTTCTGTGAACAACAATACTTGGACAGTTTCAAGGTTACCTTCTGGACCATGCTGAGCAAAATTGATTTTAGACTGTTTCAGCAAGAATAATTGTTCTTGGATTTTTCCTATTTTTTGCTATTTAGTTACCATAGTATTTAAGTTAACCTTCTGTAAGATAACACGGCCTGAAAAGAAATGTGGCTGCATGCACCGGTGGAAGTGGCTTTATCTGCTTCAAGTTGTGCTGACTCTTTTAATGAAAACCTGGTATGATGGATGATAGAGTTGCCTGACCAACAGATGGTTAGACGGATGCTCAAGTTGCATAGTGCTGCTGCCCTAGAGCAAGATGTAAAGGTCTGTCAGGAGACTTGAGATGAGTCTGAAAACAAGATTCAGTACAATGATCTGAAAATTGTGGGGTTACCTGAGAACGCTAAAGGGAATTTTGGTTTTGGTTAAACAGTTTCAGCAGAAATTTAGCAGTTGCTGTCATGGGATGGTCTGCCAGCATAATTTCATGCTGCCATTTATAAAAATTGAGGTAAATTTAATGTATTTTTTTTATTTCTCGTGTAGCCTCATTAAATAAAAATGGAAGAAAAAACTTGAATGCAAAAGTTAAGGTTAGGTATGAGGGCTACTAATAATAGTAATCCTAATACTATGGCTACTGCTGCTAGCAACAACAACAACAACTATTATTATTATTATTATTATTATTATTATTATTATTATACAGAAGTGTAGGGTTCAGCCCATTTATTTTTAGCACACATCATAAGTGTGACTGGGGCTACAGGGGAATGCAAAAACAAGGTGTTTCAGTCCAGTGAATCTTTCATGAAAGAAGTCATTCCCATTGGAGTTATGTGTTGCTTTTCATCATTGACTGCAGTTACATTTTATACCCACCTGTCAACATCTGTAACCAAAGAACCAATGATTTCAGGTCCAATACCTGGTGTACAACTACACTGCTAGTGAAGGGTCATCAGGATAAGGGTTCTTGTGACATAGGCTGCCTTGTCATTTCTGCAGCAGGAAGCTCAATCTGCCACAGGGGCTGCTGATCCATTTCTACACAGCAGTCACTGAGTCTGTTCTCAGCTCCTCAGTCACAGTCTGGCTTAGATCGGCCACCAAAAAAGAAAAGGGCAGGCTACTCCAAATAGTGAGGTCTGCGGAAAAGATCACTGATGCCAGACTGCCCTGCCTCTATGACCCGTACCCCTCCTGAATTAGGAGACAGGCAGGGAAAATGCTGACCCGGGTCTCACCTGAGTCACAGCTTTTTTGAACTCCCATGTGGGAGGCACTACAGATCACTGTGAACCAAAACAAGTAAATACAGATTTATCCTTCCTTATAATATTTATTACTCCCTTATAATATTTATTCTAATTTTCCTCCATTGTTATGCATCTTTGCACGTGTGTGTTGCGTTGTCTTATGTACGCTGGGAGCCATTGGGAACCAAAGCCAAATTCCCTGTATGTGTGCGCGTACTGGGTCAATAAATCTGATTCTGATTCAGATTCTGCCTCCGCCACATTAGCACACCAGTGCACCCAGTTAGCAAGCTGACGGGGGAGCAAAGTTCAAGAGATTAATTTCAGTTTATTTTTAACTTGTATTAGGCGGCTCTGCTTATATAGTGTGATTCACTGGATTTTGTTGGTGTGATGATAGGTTTAAGAAGAAAACCTTGTCACAATATGTTTAATTAAATCCATCAGTATCCCAATGTTGCACAGAGTATTATGTAGAGGGAACAATAAAGAGCATTTTCGTGGGGGTGTTTTCTTTTTTTTTTTAATAATAAGTAAATTCACTCAGATCTTCTTTCCCGAGACTGTGATTCAGTGCAAGTTAGTCAGCCAGGCTTTGGCTGTCAATGAAAAAATCTGTCAAACTGCATGAATCACAAACAGGCTTTCTAAACTTTGAGCGATTTAGCATTAAACCAAGGTCTTGAAATCATTTTTATAATTTTACAGAGGGCACCTTTGCAGTTTCATAACAGGCAGTGTGAGGGACCGAGTCAGCAGGCACAAGGAATCACAGGTTAATTGTTAAAAAGAATAATTTATTCCCAAAAAAAGGTAGTTATGTCAGCAACAAATAAATTTGGGCCCATAAAAGGGTCAACTGAACATAACACCCAACCCAACAACACAAATCAACTAGACATATAACTGACTGACCCCAAACACACAATAGGGCTTAAATAATGGCTGATCAGACCATTCACATACAACTACATACAATAGGGGAACGCCAGAACTATACAAACACAAACAAACAACAAAACGCTACACACCGATTGGTTAACCAAATCATATACATAACAAAATCCGGCAGAATCAAAATACTATTAATAAAAACACAAATCAGGAAATCCAAACCAAATGAACGTCTACACCGATATTCCCCCCCCCCCTATACTGCAGCAGGTTTATTGACCCTGGGTCCACTTCCCGCTTTCCAAGGCCCGATTTCCTTCCTCCAGTCCTCCGTCCGGCCTGGTACCTGGATAGGCCAATCCCCAGAGACCACCAACCAAACCAGCAACCCAAAACAATTTCCATTCAAACCCCAAACAAATTCAAACCAAACATGTCACCACCCAAAACAAATCAACACAAATAAAAACTCAAACAAAAATATACTTAAACTATCCAGTCATTTGTGTGGGTGCCGGAGCGGCCATCACAGGCAGCAAGGCCTTGATTTGCTTTTCAAGTCCCACATGAAGCTGCTCCTGTAAAATATCACTTTAAAATGGTATGAAACAGGAATATTATGACTGTGAAGAGTTTTAAAAAATGAGTTTAGTTTAATTTGGGGGAGAATTGCTTCTTTGCGGTTTAGATTTGTTTTATGATAGAGTGCAATGGATATGAAGTCAGAATGTAACACAGAGGCGAGGAAGGGGGTGAACGAAAGAGGACATGTGGTGCCGAAGTGTAGGGATAGACAAATAAAAGCTTTACATTGAAAACGCGTTTCAGTGTTAAAGTTTTATTAAAATATCCAGTTAGTTAAAGTAATCAGATGTTTAACTTGTTTAGTAGTTATGTTTCCTGAAGTCAGATTAGATTTTTTTTCATATATGTATATCACCATGGTGACGCAGATACCTCTGGTGCATTCGGCATGTGGGTTGGTGAATTTTGAATGACATTTTTGGGAATTTTATTCTCTCCGTCAGTCCTCGAACTGGCCATGCTGGTGTGTTTCGTGCTAACGTGGTGGGGGCAGGATTGACTTGGCAGCCAGGACCTTTACTCTGGGGACGCTTGAGCTAACAGTGCAGTTTCACGTTTATCGGGCCTGAAATCAGCGGTTCTCTTGTTTCGGATGTTGAAACACGGGAACGAAATTGGATTGCCGTACGATCGCAGCACTAAATCACTTCATTTTTGTTATTTTACTGCTGTACACCCCCAGCCACAATTAAGACCTGTACTGTAAAAATAAAACAGTAGGCTGGGGCCTAGAGTTTAGTTTGAGTCAACCTTGATCTGAAGAGGAGTTTTGCGCTGGATTTTTATAAAACGAAGCTACATAAAAAAATCACATAAAATTAATATCAGTAACCAAGTTGTTTACTAAAGGGCAATAACCACTGATATCTCTGATATGATATCACTGATATCACTGATATCTCTGATATATATATAACTGATATGGCTATACATCAGGAGTTCTACTTTGAGTAAGAAGCAAGCCGTGTGGAAACACCATGTTTGTTACACACATTAATCCCCGGTATGGCTTTGTTTGTCTGTGTGGGGCTGTACTGCCTGCTGCACATTTATGAAGTCAGTGCAAAGGACACAGATGGAAAAAGTACTCGGGCAAAAGTAATTGTCCAAAAATTTACTTGTAAAAAAAGGAAAAAAGGCATCTGGAGGAAATCTACTCAAGCGTCATGTTTCTTAGGTTCAAACACTGGCAGTACAGCAGCTTAAATATTCAAAATTTAGGTGTTACTGAAAAAATATTGCAAATAACAGCGATCGAATTAATGATAAATAAATATACTGTCAGTCACATTCTATGAACGTGCTTTGTTTTGTAAGTTTGGCTCAATTTATGATTAAATTAGGCAAAGTTTAATTCAGGTCATCAAAAATTGTGAGACGAAAAACATCGGCTGGAAGTCAGTTACAAACCTGCGTGAATTCCCATTTTATTTTATTTTTATCTGACAGATATTTAAGAGGTATTCCATGATTATTGGGGGATGCAGTGGTGCAGTGGGGTAAGCTGGTGCCTGATGTGCTGTTCAAGTCCTGCTCAGGGGTGTGTGTGTGGAGTTTGCGTGTTCTCCTCTACGTTGGCACCCCTCTAAGGTAAAAAATATGCCAAAAGAAGGCGATGACAAACCACTTCTGTCCCTCCTTCCCTTGAAGACCCTGGTAATTCTTGCTCAGGAGTCAGAGATGACCTGATGGTGCTTTTCAATTCTGTGGTCAGTGATGCTTAAGTTCTGGTTAGACAGCAAGTAGAACGAACACCTTGGTAATGAACAGTTAGCCAGCTATGTACACAGTAGGAGCGCAACAAGTTACATTTCTTACACTGAATGTGGAATTCCTGTTTGCTGAGACTGACATCCTTTGAGAGACAACGCGACAGCACTTCTGTGACATACAGGTTGTTTGCAGCCAGTATAACTAATTGGATTAGGGTGGATAGGGTCTCCTTTAACATTAGGGCAGACATGCCACTGGCAATACTTCATATTTTACCTTTATTTTACCTTTATACACAATTGTATAGGCAACAAAATCACTGTGTGGGTCAGACAAGATGTCGCGCCATTTGATAAATGTGATGGTCTCTGTGCCAAGATAACTGCAGAAAAATTAATAGAACAAAACAGGAAGACTGAGGCTGAGAGTGAGCGAGACCTCAGAAAGATGGACTTGGCTTCCTGTCAGCAGTGGATTGCCTGTGAGCAGCTGAAGGTAAATCACAGTTGTTGTGTTAACCCATGTAACTCACCTCACTGTTTACCACAAGCTACAGCTGGCCGGTGAGCAACTTGTACATTTAAGAGAAGGACCGACAACCCCACTGTACTGTGTGTGTGTGCATCTTTTGCAATGGATACAAACTAACTCGCTCAGCTGAAACAGTTCAAACTTCTCATCTGCAGCAACCCATTGAACCTGATGTTGAACCTAATGTTGAACCTGAAGTCAATGCTGTTCAATGCAGGGTCATGGAATCCTTACTTTATTCTTGTAAGTTGTGTATGTGTGTCCTTCAGTGTCTCCAGTGCTGCGGCGCTTCTGGCATCAACATCCAGAGCTGTCAGGGTAAAGTGTGAGATCTCATGGGAACTCCCAGACTCCACACTATATAATGAAATACAAACCCAGTAAGCACATCTTTATTATGGTTAAAATTTCTGACTCTCCATGGTTTATATCTTTCAGCTTTTACAGAAAAGCACTATGTTGGATTGTACCCAGAACACGTCTTTGGATAGACCCTTGGCTAAGCTATGCCGCTAATCCACTCTTTCAAATAGATACAGGCTGCAGTTCATTAGTTTTTCTCTATGCACCTGTCAGCTTGATTTTTTTGGACCATGAAATTTCAGTCTCTCTCACTTTCAGTCGTGGAACCAATTGCTTTAAAATTATTTCAGTTAATGTTATATGATCACTATAGCCCACTGAGGTAATTCGGTTAAAAAAATACATACTAGCTTTGTGGCACTGTGTCTTTGTGGCACACCTACGGCTTGACCACACTCACTCCTGTCCTGGGATTGGTAGTCACACCAAGATGTGGCTGATAAACTGGAGGCGAGTACCGGGTGTGGTCATCTGTACAAATTACGAGATTCCTTAAAAGTGAGAGCCCAAAGTAAGCAGCGCAGCTTTTTTAATCCTACATTTGAATTCATGTACCAAATAACTGTTCGTGAGGTGCTGAAGCTCTACACATCTGAACGGGTGTCTGCCTGGTCTTCTGAGGTCAACTGTCTTCTCCTGGCTCTATTTAAAACCAAAATGAACCAAATGAACGTGGCCGCAACTCAGAAGCTGGCTGACAGAAATCGATCCGGCTGGTCACATTGTTCTTGTGGATGGAGCGGAAGCTGCAAACGTAGCAGAAACTGAGAAGCGGGTCTTGCTAGAACCACCACTTGCATCCTGTTTGCCTGGTGAATTCTTTCTATTGTTTAGTCACGCCACCTAGAGCAGATGCTGTACAAGTTGCTTGTGCTAACAACTAAAACCATGATGTAACTCTCCCACATAGTGGTGCGACTACAGAGTGTCATGTTCTCTACGTGTCATACTGCCTGTAGCCAGAACAAAAAGGACAAAAGTTGCGATTTTGGACAATCTGGAACAATGACGTTACCAGAAAGCTCAGTGCCAGCTTTGAAGTATTTGAGCAACATCACCTGGCTTTTGGACATGGGACACAAGCTGTTCTAAGAAATGTGCACGTGTGCATACACCACCAACACCAACAGTCTATAATAAGGTTTGTTAACAGGGCAGGTAGAGGTTAGAGCTACCACCTAGAAATTCAAACACAAGGTTCCCATCTCAGCTTGTGCCTTAGCTTCGCTGAAAATAATACTTACCTTAAACTGATATATTAAAAGCAACCTTTTTAAAATGAATTTAAAGGATACATTCACAGTGGGACTTGCACTAGAAAGCAGCTTGTAATGATCCCTGCCTGGGTTCCTGGGTTGTCAGCTCTGTCTTGTGCCACTTTCCCTCATGCTGGGGGAGACCCTGAGTCTGTACAGCTCCCAAAGCGATGAAGCCGCCATCCTCCACAAATCTTTCACGTGTATGAATCTGTGTGTTCTAGATGTCTTAGAGATGGACTGCTTTTCCTTCCTTCTTACCGTATTTGAGCTGATAGGTGTACGTTATTGGCTTATTTTTTAATTATAGGTAGAACACATACGACGCAAAATAAATGGAATGGTTGCCACCTGACTCCTGGTCACTAAGCACAATTTTGCCTGTCACATGTCTCCATTTAGCTGCAGTTCTTCTGCAAAGTGGCTGACAATGTTAAACTGTTTACACTGATTTACCTACTTTACAGGAGCAATTTAGGATAAATTTAATAGGCATGATTAAGGGTAGTACAGCAACTAAGTAACTAAATTTCTGCAAGTTGGCAGGCAGCAGCTCTACTATTGTTACTCTTAGGGATGTTAAGCACCTTGAAATACCAAATCAATATATCAGGAATGTTTAATAGTAATAATGTACATTTACAACTGCAAAAATAATAAATCTATTGGATTTTTCTCATATGAGGAATTTCAGAACTCTAGAAGACCAGACATACTGCCAGCTAACATGGCATTTGGTCTAAAACAGAGTATGTTTCACACTGACAGTACATGAGGAAAATGCCAAGAAAGTTGCTGGGAAGAACAAAAGATGTGAAACACTTATTAGATTCTGAGTTTGTCAAACTGAGCAGGCACTTGCTGCTTGCAAACTCGGTTGCGTAAAGCAAGTAGGTGACTTTCATTTTTTATTAAGAGACAGCTGAGATGGAGGTTCTTGAACACTGCGCTGGCGTTCCTTGGCGTATGAGAAGGGTTCGTTCTTTCCCGAAAGCTTAAAGTGAAACCCACGTTTTCAAGCCTAGAATGCATCAAAACTTTGATCCACGTTTTGACTGAACACAGAATACAAATCTTTTTATGAGGCCATGAGAGGAAATAATACATCATAAAGCAGACCAATTGATATTTACAGTGCTGACTGTAATTTTAGAGGGTTACAGCAACTTAGCATTATGACAAATGAGGAGTAGAGGAGCCCACACCATGTACATTAAATCTCATAGCCAATCATTTCCTTCTGCCTTGCATTACTGTAGGAGCAGAGCAGTTTGTTTCTCAGTCCTTTTTTAGGCAAAGTACACAAAAGTGCAAAAAAAAAAAAGTGCAAGCGTGCCTCTTTAGTGCCTACAGCTGATATTGTGGAAGAAACACTTGAAGGGGGGTCCAACAGACGGAGCCTTTACGGAGGGAGATGAGAACCAGGTTTGAACTTTTCTGGTCCGAATTTTATGCTGACGGTAGGATGCAGCACAGAGTCGATTCCCAGAAGGAACCTGAAGAGCGGGGTCTAGAGTTGAAAACACACTTTGCTGAAGATAAAAAAAAGAACATTGCTATTGTAGATCAAAAAAGGATACATTGACCCTCAGGCAGCTTTCAACACCTCCTACTGAGTAAATCCTCTCATTTCTTTTGCACAAACTCTCATATGCAAGAATTGCATTATTCATTCCACTAAATGAGTCACATTAGAAAAACTCATTCAAACAAAAGCGCAAAGCATATTTTAAGGTGACGAGTGTAAGGGTATAGATAATAATGAACACTATTGTGTAGCAGGTTGCATGGTGGCTCGAGCTGCCACCTCGTGCTTAGAGGACAAAGGTTTGACCCTGACCACCTGCTGTAGCGCAGACTTTACCAAGGTGCATACCTTACACTGCTCAGGTAGAACCTGCCTACCTGTGCAAGTGCCATGGAGGCGAATCGAAATCACAGCACCGCTGATGTCATCTCCTGGGCAAGAAAGGAATGGAAGTGGCTTGCCGTTGCCTTTTTCTGTGCATGTTATCGTCGTTTTATGAGGGGTCCAAACACAGGGAAAATCCACACACTGCGGGCTAGAGTTGAATCCCCGGCTACGCAAGCAGCCCCAGCGCCGAGAGGTGGCAGCTTGGTCCACCATGCTGCTGCATCCTCCAAACATGCACAAGTTGACAAATAACTAAGTAGCTTAACACTGCCAGCTGCTTTTAAATAGTGTCTAAGTAAATAAATTTAAATAAAGGCACACAAGTGCAGTACGTAACTTTTCTGGAAAACAGCTTATTGCCTGTGCTGTTCACTGGGTGATAAAGAAAACCTGGAATAAGATGTTGTCTGCAGATGAGTGCAGTGAAACAGGAATTATGCAGGAAAAAATGGTCAAATTATTAAAACCTGCCATGAAGCGAAAATTGCACCACAGCATACCAAGAGTCGCAGAATTCACCAGCTTGAATACAGACAGTATCACTTCTTTGTCATAGGTGAAAAATATTTAGCATATTTTTATTATGTGACATTCATGTCAGAAAAGCTTATAAATTTAAAGAAAAAAATTTCAGAGGCATATGTTAGACATATCTTATTCATTTTTAAATTTTTATACAGTAGATTTTTAAATAAATACAGGCAATTTTTTTGGTGGCTAAACAATTTATAAGAAAAATGTTAAACAAAAACTGTCAACAGTACTTAGGTAATAAGTTAGAGTGCAATGAACTATTTTCCAATATACGGGGCTGCAGTGATGAAGAAGAATCTCACAACTTACCGCTCAGTCGACATCACCATCCTTACCCGGGTCACCAAGCTTTTGGGTGTGACTGAAGGCTCAAGACAATGATTGTACAGGTGCCAGAAAGGAGGTTCCGCCATGGGTCGGAGGGAAGCCCTTGGAGACGAGCATCTGTCACGGTGGCTTGAGGATCTTTTTAGAACGACCCTCACACTAGGCTCATGGGACCACTCTGGATCCTTTTTTTGAACAGTTGTTCCAGAAGCAGCTGCCAGATAAACCATATCTTCGATGTGCTGATCAACTGAAGAACAGCAGAGGCAATGCCAGGAATGTCTGGCTGCAGATGCTGAAGGTGCGCATAATGTTTATGGCATTTGCGCTACCTTTGCATCTGTCACCCCCGACAATTTGACCGGAAAAAAAAATCCATTCTAATTTCTTTTATTCATTATGTACTGAAAACCATTTGAGAACCGGGGACCAAATCTGGCCCCTAAACAGCTCAGGTTGGGATGGTGTGGGTCAGGGTCAGCATGTTTTAATTTTGGGTCAGTTTATATCTGGCCCAGCGCTGACCGAGTTGGCTCAGGTCTGGTCCAAATTCAGTAGCCTGATTTGGTCTAAAGCACTAAGGCCAGATCGTGACTATCATTCAGTTTTATTTTGCCCAGAATGTACCATTCAAGATTTGGGTCAGAAAAGCTGCCACATATGGACCATAACTGGGCCACATCCGCTGTCTTATCTGGGTTGGTGCCTTATGCATCCTTTTCACGTGTGGCAATTCCGAAAATAAACAAGAATGGACTGAAGGAAATCATGCCTTTGGATGTGTTTGGACTTGAAAGTCATGAGGATACTTTTAAGTTATTTGTTTACTTTCATACTTCAGGCATTTTTGATAAGCAAGGCAAGAATCTGCACAAATTGTTCTTTTGGCAAAGCGGGCTGATACCATGTCAGTCTCTAACCAAGGAGCAAACTGGACAAACAGATGAAACATTACTGAATTAAATGCTTAGAATCAGTTAAAAAAGCTAAAGGCAAACACTTTTCAGTAACGATAAAGGAAGTAAAACAATGACAAATTCCCCAACTCTTCAGCCCTTTTCCTTTTCGGTACCACGCAAACAAATTAAAGCTGCTGTTTGTCCTGCGGGGAGCTCTGGTTGCCTCCCATTATGGACTGTCTTCCACTCAGACCTGACCATAAGCGGCTTTTTACTCCCTCCCCAGCATGAGATGTACAAACACACGTCGTTGTGAGCATTTGTCCACACCAAGATCGGTCATAAACTACAGTACCCTCACACCACTGGCAACAGCGTACAAGGTTTAAAAAACACAGTCAGAGGAAGCAATCTGGGAATGTACAGTATGCAAAATAACATTTTTGTTATACTGATATTACACACATACCTATCAATACTATTTGATTCAGTGATATTTAAATTTAGAAAATACGTGACAGGATTTATTTAAAAAAAAAAAAAAAAAAAAAAAAATATATATATATATATATATTTCTGGTATGAGGAAGGAAGCAGCTCAGTGGACGGTGCTGTTGGCTCGTAGTGTGAAGGTGTAAGGCCGGGGCATTGACACACCTTCAAGAAAAAAAGGGGGGGGCCTATCAAAAGTATTCACCCCCACTTGCTGTTTGGTTTTTCTGTTAGAAGACTGACCAATATCTAGTCCAATGCAGACTGACCTCAGCGGCACAGAGGTGATCGCCAATGAATTTATTATGTTGCTTCTGAAAGCATTGAATGGCACCACGTGATGAATAATTATGCACCGATTTATTGCGGTTTATATTTTTTGTAATTAATTCAGAACCGATTTCTAGAAATTTGTTTTCTCCTTGACGCGAGAAATGTTTTTCACTTGTTCGGTGTCAAAAAAGCTTAATGAATTCCCTTGTGAGTCGCTGTTATAAAACAATAAAAAGTGAAAAAAAAAAAAATCCAAGGGGGAATATGTTCTTATATACAGGATCAGCCATCCATTCTGGAAAGTTCCCTGCTGAAGACAAACTTCTGCGATGTTGTTTGATCATTCGTGCAGTGAAAAAGTTTTCCTCGGCCCTCATGTTGCGTCCGGCGTTTCGCTTTTTCTTTTTGCTACGGTCTCAAGTCGGCGGACGGTTTTTCTGCAAATCTGTTCTCTTAAATACCTCTTCATTTCTAAGTCGCGCAGCCCACAGTCCTTTTACTACCCTTCTGAAGCAGCACTTTTCAAAAGAGGACCTTCTTCTTTCTTCTCCTTTTCATGCTGGCCACAATTCGCAGCATAGAAAGCACTGGATTTGGGTTTTTATCTTGGGTTTCGTCCCAGGCAGAGGCACGAAATACGTTAACATCGTGTTCCAGGCAGAAATAAACTCTTGTCCGGCTCTGTCTGTCTGTGGGCCTGGGAGGACATTCCTTCCCAAGTCCGAAGGCCCCAGGCCCCAATCCCACCTCCTGCAGCGGTGCCCTTCAGCAAAATTACAGCACTCTCGAAGGAGTACCATACCGTAAAAATGACCCCGCTGCACTCTGCCCCGTCCTTCATAGCTTGGTGTAAAGTTACGAGTTAACATTGCTAGTATTTGTGAGGCATGAGCTGCCATTCAGGCCCCAGCTCTTGCGCGTCTAGAACAACCTGCAGGTTGTGGGACTTCTGAAGAGCCCTGTTGGCCCCCTGTTCCCAGCCTGTGCACTTCAGCTAACGCCTTAGTTTTGCCGTTGACCTCCAACAACTACTTTACTTTCCATAAAAAGAGCAACTGGAGGCGTTTGAGACGAAAAGGTAAATCCCCCCTCCGGGAAAAGAAGACGCTTTAGCTGCGCATCTGGAAGTAAATGAACGCGCCGAGCCGCGCAGCGTCGCTCGCTCCGCCATGGACGCTCGCGGGCCTGCTTACGCAATAAGGCGCGCGCGCGCGCGCACGCGCGAGTCCCGCTCGTCAGAGCCGTTCCCGCTCTGACCGCGTGCTTGCGCGCGCGCGCACTCCCTGCGAGCGACGATGCTGTTGGAGAATTCCACGCCCAGGCGACGCGGCCACATCGCTCGCGAACGCGCGCCGGAGAGGACGTGGGGGGCACGGCGTGAGCGCGCGGGGGCGGGGGCGCACCGCACGGCATCGGCATCGGCGTCAGCATCAGCACCAGCAGCAGCAAACAGCATCGGCAGCAGCTCTGCTCCCCGCTCGCAGCATTCGCGCGTCCTTCGGCGGGCGATGCGTAAGTACTCGGCTCTCGGGGTCGGGGTTCGCACGACGCCGTCTCTCCGATTTTTGGACGCGACGCGCGGCGTGAGTGACATGCCGCGACAGCGCGCGCTCACACGCACCCAGCCATGTTGTGGCGAGCGCGTCACAGTGGGAGCGTGTAGGTGACACGCAGAAACCGGGCCCGTTTTGGGTTGTGTGTGTGTGTGTGTGAGAGAGAGAGATCGGTGATCTGTCGTCGCTTTTGTACAAAGTCTGAGCACACGTGACACCTGCGTTTATTGCGTTTTCAAGGGTGTCTTTAGGGAAAGAGAGGATCATCTGTCCTGGGTTGTATAGGCAAGAGTCGCCCAAGTTCAACGTGTGTGTGCGCGCTGGGGAGGAGCAGGGTTTACAAGGCAACGAGCTGTCAATACGAGAGAAAAAATGAAGTGAGCCTACGACAGATGTGTGATGTGCTCATCGCCATCGCTTGTTCTTAATCCCGTAATGGCAGCCACCGACTGCCTCATCTGTGCGCCGTTCTGTAGTTGAACCGTAGCGCCTTTGTGCTCTGGCTGGCGGGTTCTTCTGACGGGAGCAAAAGCGTTATTACGGTAAGGGGATCGCAGTTCCGAGATGTCATTTCGGGGGGTGCGATCATTATTTATTTATTATATAATTATTGCGAAGGTGGCTGTGACCGTGGCCGGTTCCACGCACCAGGAGACCTTTCAGTGTTGCGACAGAGAGGGCACATTTCAGGTAATTCGTTGTCCACTGAAGGGCTCAACAACAGTACCACTTGGGTATAAAACACTCACCACTGGGTTTAATAATATTGTACAAAAATAGTCTGCAGTCTGAGAATTCTGGGCTGTTTTCCTGATGTAGTATGGATTAGATCAATTGCTCTCTTCCTTATGTTTTTTTACGCTTGCATTTACATTTACGCACTTGTAAGGGCTGCACGGTGGTATCTCGCAGTGCCTGGGCTGGTTGGGTGTGAGTTAGACTCCCATGTTCTCCCTGTTTCTGTGTGGGTTTCCTCCGGGTGTTTTGACTTCCTCCCACAGTCCAAAGGGATGTTTCAGGTTAATTGATGGCTCTGCATTGTCCATCGAGGGTGTGTGCGTGCGTGTGTGGACACTCTACTTTGGACTGGTGTCCCATGTAGGAGCAGCTTCATAACCCAGTACCTTCTTCTTCCAGGATAGGCTCTGGACCACCATGAACCTGCTTAGGACAAGCAGTAAATAGAAATGACAGGATGAATGGAGGTATGCATTGGGAAAGGCTGCACAGTGGTGCCTAACAGCACCTGGGCTGTTTGGGTGTGGGTTCAAATCTAGCTGAATCTGTGTGGAATTTGTGTGCTCCCCTTGTGTCTTTGTGGGCTTTCTCCAAGTGCAGTTTCTCCCACAGTCCAGACGGATTCGGTTAATCGGTCACTAAATTTGAACATAATGTGTCAGTGTATGGTACTGTGTCTCTGTGTTGCCAACCTGCGATGGATTGTTGGCCCATCAAGGGTGTCGTCTCCTAGCCTGGCATCCAGAGATTTGGAACACAACGGTGCAGGATAATGGATGGAAGGATTTATTCGTGTATTTTGCCCATCCTTTCCTCCACAGTGATGTATATCTCAGAGAAAGTAAAAGTGCGTCAACATCAGACTGAGAGCTTGTATGCATATATGCAGTTACAGAAGTACAGCTTGTTTGCTCGATATGGCTGTTGTTATAAGGCAAACATTTCAGCAGATAAAAAATCGTATCTAAATTCTGATGGATAGAGGGAGCTCATTCCATCATGGGAAACAATAGGCTTTAGACTTTGGACTCCTTATGAGGTGGAGGAGCACAGTGCTTGGGATTAAGCACTGAATAGATCCTGTAGGTACTCAGGTGAAAGCCCTTTGACTGCCTCAAATACACAAGTGTGTACGGTGAGGAAGGTTTGTGATGCTTCTACATACAGTAGGGTGTAAGTACAGCCATTGGGAGCATAGGTTGTTAGTGTAAATACTGCTGAGGGCTGGAGCAGAAAGCTTCTGTGGCTCACAGCATTTTGGGGGGGGTATTACCCGTTTGTACAGATGGATAAGTATCATTGGAACAACTTTAGTGTAGGCACCCTGACCAAGGAGGTGATGGAATTCAAGCCTGGAGCCTTAAAGTCCAAAGGCAACAGCTCTAATCACTACATCATGTACTGGTTCATTGCCACCAAAATGTTTTCTCTTAACACAAGCTGTGCGGTGATGACGGTGATGGTTCTGAAGTAGGCGTTGCTTTGAGAGGATCGATGAAAACATCCATGTCTACAGTTCCACTGCACCTACTGTAAAGCAAAAACCAAATCTCACCAGCTGTCTGAACTGGAGGGGCTCTTATGTTGGAGTCAACAGATATGGAGGGTGCAGTGGACACTCCCTCCTCAGGTGTCAGTTCCCCGCTGCTCGGCACTGGCATGCAGCCGCTTTATGGCCGCCATCTACGTAAACCTCACTGGGGCTTCAGGCCTGGTGCTGACGGACTCCTCTCAGCTCCCCGGGGGGAATCAAATGCCCGGAGTTTTCCAGCAAAAATTTCAGTTACATTTATTTTACATGTTATAATGTTTTTGACAAGTTCTTCATAATATATTTGTGTCTTCTTTTTCACACTGACGCAGTGTTTATTGAACAATGGAAATTTAAATATGGATCATCTGCGCATAACCAGACTTCTGGTGTCCAGGAACTGGAATGACTGAACAGTCCAGGGCATTAGAATGTTATAATTTAAAAAAATTAAAAAAAAAAAATGGCAAAGGGGAACCTAATAAAAACAACTTTTTTCAACTCTAAATGCACATCAAGAATATTTTAGTAAACGCAGAATTGAGAAGTCACAATTTTTTCAGTTTTACAGAAGAGAATATTATGTCCTTTGTTTTTTTAAATAAAATATTTGACATATCTAAAAAAAGATTGCACACGGTCCCGTAGTCTGGTCACATGATGATGGACCGTATTGCAGTGCGGTAGTTGAATATTTGCTGTTCCGTCATTAATGCGTCTTTGTCTATGTCGAGCTGGCATGTTTTCCTTGTTTTCTCACGCCTTGGATATGGATAATGCGTTTCTTCTCCTGCATTCCAAAGAGGTGCTTTCTGATGAGCAGAAAGTCCTCGTCCTGGTGTACGCAGGTGCTCGTATGGACACGCGTCCTCAGGCTCTGCCCTCCTTTGGCTCTGGTTCCGCTCATTAGATAAGTGGCTACTGAAGGTGGATGAATGGAGACCAATAAAGTTAAGAGGTCATTTTGGAGTGAGAAGCGGTATACATATGGCCTTCCAGGAATGGGGCGTCCCACCCGTGTTTTACCATATTGCAGCTTTTCATGCAGTGCGTGATGTTTGGACCCTCACTGCCTGGCAAATGACAGTGTTTAGAATCAGAATCCGAATCGGATTTATTTGGCCAAGTATGCATACACATACAGGGGATTTGTCTTTGGTTCCCAGTGGCTCACAGTGTACAGCAGACAAACACAACATACATATACACACACATATATACAACAAATGCGAGGATGCATTGACAGCGCTGGAGAATAAGTGTAAATAACAAGGGATGGAATAAATAATGAGGGAGGGAATAAATAGTGAGGGGGTAGAATAAAAAATGAGGGAGAGAATAAGTAGGAGGCAGAAAATATTGTACAGACGAACAAACAATCAGCTGTTCTTGGACTTGGAGGGAAGAAACTGTTTTTCTATCTGGCAGTTTTGGCGCACAGTGATCTGTAGCGCCTGCCGGATGGGAGAAGTTCGAAAAAGCTGTGGCCCGGGTGAGAGAGGTCTGTTGCGATTTTTCCTGCCTGTCTCCTAATTCGGGAGGAGTACAAGTCCTCGAGGCAGGGCAGTCTGGAACCAACGACCTTTTCTGCAGACCTATATGGTGCACCTGTTCTTGTCTTGTTTGGTGGCCGATCCAAACCAGACTGTGATGGAGGACCTGAGAACAGACTTGACTGCTGTGTAGAAATGGATCAGCAGCTCCTGTGGCAGATTGAGCTTCCTCGGCTGATACAGGAAGTGCATCCTCTTCCAGGGCTTTTTTGTGATGGACACCGTCTACTTTAAGCTTTTATAGCTGCACTTCAGGGCACTGAGGAGGAGGTCTGTGAACAGTGTGACAAGTGGCGAGTAACACCCAGCCAGTAGCACCACCTTCTAGCACTGCTTTTGTTTTACATGTGTTCATTTGTCTGATGGGCATGCGGTGGTACAGCAGGTCAAGCGGATGCCTCATAGCTCCTGGGCTGCTTGCCTGATATGGGGTTCAAGCCCAGCTCAGTGGGGTGTGTGGAGTTTACGTGTTTTCCTCTATATCTGCACCAAGGAAAAAAAAATGTAGCGGAAGAAGGCAATGGCAAGCCACTTCCATTCGTCTTTACCTTGAAAACCGTGCCAGCGGTCACCTAGGAGCCAGTAATGACTCGATGGCTTTTTCCGATTCCAAAAATTCATCTGGCGTTTTCCCTCCAAAGCTACTTACACCGATTTACCTATTTTTAAATTCAAATACATTTTGAATTTTGTGCTGTATCAGTTTAAGGTAGGAAGCTTGATCAAGGATTCTACAGGCAGATGCGAGATTCAAACCCGGATCTGGGGCTGGAAAGCAGCAGCTGAAATCGAAATGCCACATGCTGCCACCTGTCATGCTCTATTATATATTTTTCAGAGATGTGGTGAAGCAGTAAGAATAATCGTTGTACAAGCAAAGGCAGCTAATGGGTTTGTAGCAGCCAGTGCCCCATTTAAGGCCAGGATGGGAACCAGTGTCCCGTGGGGGGGGGCGCTTGCTGTTGATGTTAAAGGCTGCCATCCCATGGTCCTCTTCTTATCACACCTCTTCAGTCACAGTCATGACTTGATTACCGCCCACTTTATTTGCAAGGCTGTTGTCGAGGCCCAGAGGACCGTCGGCAGATCTAATTTAAGGTCCTGACACCCGACAGTGAATCACAGCGCTCACCCTTCTGCTAATGGACAGAAAGAGACGGGGTTGCGTCGGATGGCGTTCCTCTTCCCTTCGCACCTATTTTGTCTGTTTTTGCCACCGGCTTTGACATTAATGCCGCTGAGCCGGAGCAGGTAAATGGCAAGCGTCCCCGGCGCATCCGGAGGAGCAAGTGGAGTAAATTTAATGTTTAATGTTTGTACAAAATCGCGAAAAGATGAAGGGCATAAAAGGCGCGCTTGTCTCATTACTCCACCGGAGGGAACGCGTATTAAAATCCCGCTGAATCAGAGTGACTATAATTTCGGGTTTGTGTGATAATGGCGACTGCTGCCCTTGTGGGAAATTTGTCCACACGAGCTGCGCTGTGCCATTTACATCCCAGCTGAAAGAACCATACCCCGAAAAAGGAGTGCAGTTTGACCATAGTTAAATCAACCACACTTCAATGTGTTTCAGTATGTTTAATATTACTGCGTATTTTGGTCTAATAACCTCAAGAATGTTACTACCTTGATTGTTTACGTGCCTACGTTCGGGGCAAATTCGACACATCCTTCGGTTCTTTTTTTTTGATGCACACGGTGTAGTTTGCTGTCAGTATTTGGTGTCCCTGCACTTGGTTTTCGGGAGCAGAGATGGTGGCCGGTCCAGTACGATTCGTAGCTCAGCGTTTCAAGGTTGTCAGTAACCCTCTTGCCTTCCCTCACCATCCTAAATAAAACGGACGGGCGGCACTCGGGACGTGGTGCACGGAAGCGTTCTGTTTAGTGAGATTCTCTGCATTATTTGAAGAAGGCCTTGAAGAAGGTGGAAAAACAGAGGTGGAGTGTGCCATGCATGGCTTCCCGCAGAATGAACACGCAGTCAGTTCCAGCTTTCTTTTCATTTCCTAGCGCTTTTTGCAGCTAATTTAAAATAACTGTAACTGTACGTTTACGTAAGACACTTACCGCGCGACAGATTTAGCCATGGAAAAGCAAGAACGGTGACGCACCGCAGGCTTGCCGGCCTGGATGGGCCAACTTCCGCATGAATTATTATTCACGAGCGTCTTTGAGGGTCGTAACAGGCAGCGTGGTTTAAAAAAAGGAGCGTGTCTCATACCCTGATGCCAAACCTTGGGTCGTCTTAGAAACTTGGAAAGGCTGAACGGATTTAGTGTTTCTTCTTTCGTGTCTGAATGCAGAAAGGGGCCGGTATTGACACTGTAGAATTTCTGTTGATCTGTTTTCACTGCATACATGAGACATTGTGATGTTTTAGGTGCGGTGCTTTTAAAGTGAGCTGCCCAAATAAAATATGGAAAGAGCTTCACCGCTTAGATCCTCAGCTGCATCCTCTTCTTGGTAACATTGATTTTAGCCCCTTTGCACTGGAAGCTTGTGTTTTCCTGTAATCTTGTTTTTTGTTGATCCAAGTCCTATGAAGAACTGATCTGGAAGAGTTCAGCGTTCCATGTGTTAGACATGTGTTTCATGCAATGTGTTTGCACCGCTAAATATACAGTCTTACTTTTAATTGTAGCACCAGAGAATAAATCAGTCTGTTCAATATGCCTACTCACCACCCACTGGTCTAAGGTTGACAGCTGCATATTTCTAGCCTCTTCTCATATCGGTGCTCCTGCTATCGCATCATCTTCTGGAACATGATGAGATGATGTTTCCGTTTTTTAAATGATGATGCAAAGGGACCTTCGGCAGTAAACCTTACAGGTGATCCTAGCTGGATTCCCCGTAGCAGCAGGCCCCGAACTTGGTCATGGCGGTGGCTACACCCCCGCCTGCTGAGACAGCAGTTTTTTTATTCTTACATAACTCATGTACTCGATGTTCTGTGGAAATCTGCCCCGCGACTGAAAAGGAACATAGTCCAGAAGTTATTTTTTTATACCGGCAGCCGCATGAAGTAATATTTTTTGAAAATCGCGACGTACTTTTCGGTCTCTTTGATCTCACTCTGTATGGCTGCTCTGCATATAAATTGCTCATTGTTGCTGTGCATTGCCAGCGAGCAGAACTGTGGAGCAGATATCTGCCACAGAAAGGGTCTCTTCCTCATCGCTCCCCCAGGTACATTATAGCCATTTGGCATTGTTATTACAGTGCACACCTCTCTCGGGTCTGCACTGCTTTTGTGGACATGGTAGTTTTGTGCTGTTGCCATGGAGCACACTTGGTTAATTTTGTTATTATACGGCAGTGATGTAACTACACCAGGACGTGACGGCTTTTGCTGCCCACTCCAGACCGAAGCTCCAAGCTTTACGTGGAGGCGTAATCTAATATATTCTGTTAAGGGAGATTCTGTGCCTGTGCACCTTTGCGATTTTGTGCGTGCGTGCGTGTGTGTTTGGGAAGAAGGATGAACATTGTCTGTTGGGATTGAAGGAAACATCAAGCCTATGAGGGGATATGGGTGCGGACGTTGGCTCCTGTATCTTCTACAGTTGTTTGTGATGTTGTGGGGCAGGGAGTAGCATGCTGGTCAGAGCTGCTGCCGCCTTTGGCCTCAAAGAGCTCAAACTCCACACTGTACCCTCGATCAGATCATTTACCATGAAATGATGTGGTAAAATTACTCAGCTGGCTTGGCGATTGTAAGTTGCGAAGAGAAAAGCATCAGCTGGATCAATAGTTATAACTTAACATGATTTGCACAGCTCATCCGTGTGCCTGGCCGCCCGAAAACCAGGTTATCCAGTTGTTTGGACTTGGCCCTGCAGTGTGAAATCCACAAGGTGATGTTTTAAAATAACTGCTGCCACAGAGGGAGGGTGTTTTGTGGTTACAGCGCTATTATTGCATTTTCCCGAGCGCTTATGATGGTATCCCGGTGATGAGGACACTAGAATACACTTGTGTTGGATTACACTGTGTGAATAATGAAGGAGACAGGTTTTCACCGCGTTTTTTGTACGCACTTTGCAGATAATTATGATGGCGCGTTGCGGTCGCACCGCACACTCGCATTGGCTGGCCAAGGTGGATAAGACATGGGTGCGTGACAGGAGGATGAGTCATACGCCCGAAACTTGTAAGCGGAGGAACAGAGGGAGACATTCTGTTCGACAAACGCACAAACACAGAGCAGCATAGCGCGGAATGATGTTTTCACTTGTGTGGAGCGTCATGCCGGCACCCACCTGTACATGGTTTTTACTGTGTTTTTCTGCATCGATCTACGATCGAAAGTATCCTGACCGGCTGTTTCACAGCCTGGTATGGCAGCTGTAGTGTGTCAGACCGTAAAGCTCTGCAAAGAGTGTTCAAGACAGCACAGACCTTCACCAGGACTGATCTGCCAGCCCTGCAGGACCTCCACACCCAGCGCTGCAAGAAGAAGGCACTTAACATCCGGAGGGACAGCAGTCACCCCAGCCACAAACTATTCTCCTTGCTCCCATCCGGAAGACGCTTTAGAAGCGTTCGGACAAGGACGAAACGGTTCCGGAACAGTTTTTTCCCCCACACCGTTAGACTGCTAAACCACTGACCCCTTCCTGGGCAGTGGAACAGTCGATCGGGGTCTGTCTGTCTATCTGTATGCCTGTCCCACCCATTGTGGAAACCCGTCTGGTTCACCCGTCTCTGGTACTTTTTGTTGTTGTAGGTTTAGTCTGTAGTTGTAGGTTGGTTGGTATGTGCTGTTGGTTTGGCTGCTGTGTCTTCTCCCCCCCGCCAATCCCTGATGTATATCCGTTTCCCCACATACCCATCCCTATTTATTATCCGTTTGTTCTGCTCTTTATTTATTATTACTCTATTTATTATTATTTATTGTTCTCCTCTCCCGACTATACATATCATATACATATTATGTCCATATTTGCACTGAGGATGCCTGGAAACAAAACTTTTCATGGGGACAACACTGCTATGCTGTGTTGTTCACCCATGACAAATAAACCTTTGAATCTTGAATCTTGAATCTTGAATGTAACATGTAACACAAGTGCAGCAAAGAGCAGCGAAAATGTGGCACTGCCAAAATGCTACTGGCTGCAGCAAACGGGTCATCGCCATCGTACTGTACAAAAGGCCCAAACCGAAAAACCTTCTCTAATATTTTTGGGATTTTAACCACTTTGCTCGTGGGCTAATACTGTGTTATTTGAATAAATGAATGACATTTTTTCTAGACTAATCTGCCTACAGTAAAAAGATGAGGTATTTGAAACTGAATGCATTTGAAAGTACTCGCTTATGTTAACATATGTAAGTATACGGAACATTTTTAAACTGACGTGTGCCTGATGCAGTAGAATTCCACATCATTTACCCTTTATTGAGGTTTTTCTTAATCTTCTGGTAGAAAATCACTCCTGGAAAGTATAAACTGAAGATTTAAGTTCTAAAATCCCAAGAAATGTGTCTTGCAAGTGTTATTTCTGACTCCTAGGAAACTATTGACAGGACTTTCAAGGGAAGGAGGAAAGGAAGTGGTTTGCCATTGCCTTTCTCGCGCATATTTTTTCCCCTTAGGTGTGCCAACATGGAGAACAATACACACACACACACACACACACACACACACACACACACACACACACACACACACGAGCTGGACTCAGGCAAACAGTTCAGGAGCTGGGAGGCACCACCAGTTTATCCTACTGTGCCACCACATCCCCATATATTTGTCTATTGCTGGGTCTTTAAGTTAGCAGATGTTGCTGTGTAAGTAGGGGTGGAGCTCATGAGGAGAGGGACTTTCTGCCTGGAGGTAACAGTATTCTGCTGTAATATGGAGCAAGGAAATTTGGACTGAATTATGTACATTTTGTGCACTTCTGTGAGTCAGTGCTTGGTTGACCACCTTTGATGCTGGTTACCCCTTCAGTCCCAACCATTTTTCCTTGTAATATTTGCTCCATTTTGCATGGTAAAAGTATTTTATGCTCCATGGAAACATATGAAGATCACAGGTGGATACCAGTGTTGGAGCACATTGCTTCTCATTTGAGCAGAAATCCTTGCTTTGACTCAGCTGCTTTAGCAAGTTCACCATCTACTTTAAAAGCCAATTCAATGTGGTTTTGTTTCATGCGGTCGGCGCAACATGCAAGTCAGGCATACTTATAAGCTATACTGGTGCTGATACTTATGTGACGTTAATGCAGAGTAATAAATAGCCAGCACTGTAAGTCAAACAGGTTAAATCTGTGTCTTGCGACCCAGACCACTCCATTCAGTTTGCTTTCCTGCACCTGTATGAAGCTTTTTTTTGAAGACCATCATGATTTTTCAGATTGGGGTTTGCGCGCTCAAGATGATGAAAAATGTCGTCATTTACGAGAGAATGTTGTAAACTCTGCTTTTTCAGAGCAGCAACCAGACAGATGGATGATGTTGCTGGAGAAGCTGTATGCACTTCTTCTGTAACACAGGTTAAGGAGCATTGTAGGTCATACAGTGTGGTGCACGGATGTATAAGCTTTTTTACAGCACAAACAAAGTTGTAAAGCATGAGAAGTGCATAACTGCCAGTGCTGTAATGTTTGATTTGTTCTCAGAGTGTGTTTTGGATAGAAAATATGTATGGTGGCATTAAACCTTATAAGTACCCTCATCTGAGAGTGATATAAGAAAATTAAAGATGAAGAAAACATGATCTTCTATATATTTTTAGGCGATGATTTTCTCCATAGCAGCTTTAGCTACTTAGAAGGATTTACGATTTGAAGATTTTTCCGTTTAAATTGTGTGCATTTTACTCCGGTGCATGACAGCAGGAGGTGGGACGTGAAGTGGAGGCCTTTGAGTGCAAACAGGCGCTGCTGTGTTCTGCAACGCCTGCTGACCTCGTAAAAGTGCAGCCGCTGTTTTTCTGCACAGAATCGGACATCTCGCTATTGTTATATGAATAAAAATTATGCGAGATGTTATAAATAGATGCTTTTTATGTTTACACCGTGACAGCTGAGCAACTTAAAACAGAATACCAATTATGTGCCTGCCCCTGAAAACTCAAAATAGCAGTGGATGCAGCAGCTATGTTTACCCATTTTTTTTTTAAGTCTTCCCAGTTGTGTCGGCACAAGCGCCAACCAAACTGTAAGAATATTTGAAAATAAAAAGCAGAAATGTTGTTTGACTGCCCTTATAGCAAAGGCTGAATGCTTGGTGTGTTTCTGCTTTACTGTGTGCCTCGGAGGTAAAGGTGGGAATAGATGACCGTGCTGTGTCAGGCACAGTGAACAGTGAGCAACGCTTCCCAGAACTGGAGAGCCATCCGGGGGGGGGGGGGGGGGTCGGTCTGCTTTTTCTCTATTACCGGAAGGAGCTCGCAGCTAACTGACATCATTGTACTGATGTGCAAAATCAGGAGCGGCTAAAGGGTACAGGTGACACGGAGAAGGAGATGCAAGTGTGAATTCGCCTGTGCATGTACTAGAGTCATTGAACATAATGTATGTGCGCTGCTGTCAGAAGAACATCTCCGAAGCATTCATTTACATTTATTTATTTAGCAGAATTTTTTTCTCTAAAATGCTTTACAAGCAGCAGATGGGGTGGTGATTGGAGCTGTTGCCTTGCACTCAAAGGACTCGGGTTCAGATCCCACCTGCTGCTACAGTAACATCGACTGAGGTACCCTCAACTGATACAGTAAAAATCACCCTGATGTGTACATTATTACTGCGAACACAGCTGCAGTGTCACACGATCCGCTTGTCCATTTTCATGGTCCGGAATATTTTGATATAGATGCAGACTTTTGTTTACATGTAGCAGAATTCATGTCATGCCACCATGATTTAAGAAATCGACTGTATCACGCATGAATGAGCAGTCAGCCCCCTCGATCTATTAGTCTGGTCAGGCTCACGATTTAGTTTTGTGAAACATGAAGTTGCATCACCAGTGACAGCATCTCCTTTTCAAATTGTCAGTGTATACAACTTTACGTGCAGCTCGTGAAGGTACCTTCAGCTTTGTATGTTATGCATTATTCAGACAGCAAAATAGCTTTAAATGGGAAGTCAGGAAAGGCTGCTCCCTGCGGTGCTGGTCGGGTATTAGGGAGGCCTGTGAGAACAGACCTGTGAGAAGCGCCACTGAGTCAGCGATGCCAGGGTCTAGCCTTCTTTTAGGATGCAAGGCTCTGGAAAAACACCATCTCTCTAAACTGTGAATAAAATATAACATTTTCTTTTTGTATCTACCAGTGCCATTGTGTTCCAAGGAGGAAATTGGGTTTTAAAGTGACATTTTAATATTTTGCTTCAACTGCCCCCCCCCCCTCTCCCCACACTCACAAACACAGACTCTTCTCCATGTCTATGTGCTCTTCAGGCATTGGGATATGAGAGCTTTCCCGGGCTTATTGTAAGTTAGGGTTTACTTGGCTGAATCCAAGCGATAAGGATGCTGCTCTCAGACTGGTATTGTTCATAATAAAAAAAATAAATAAATAATAATTTCATACAATTTATTTAGAATTTAAAATAGCTGTCCCTGCCAAGAAATCATTCATTCATTTATTCTTCTACTATACAGTCAACTTGGTCCTAGATTAACTGCAGGATGTATTCAAAACATGTAGCTATACTGTTCTTCTACATTTATATTTGTTGCATATTTATATTTATGTTTCTTTTATGTTGCTAGGACCACCTAAATCACTTTGGAGAAAATTAATGTAAGTCATTCTTCACATATAAATCATATTTCTTACCACATCTGCACACCTCCCCCTGGACACCCACGGATAAAACCCAAAACCCTGGACCCGTGACTTCTGTGTGGTCTGGCAAACCGGTCTCAGTGACGCCAGAATGCCACACGACAGCCATTCCCATTAACCGTCTTTTATACTTTCCTTATGAATGGCTTGTACTCCCCACCTTTGCTCAAATTTCTGTGCTTCTCTCAAAAAAGAATAAAACACACTGATAAATGTGTTACCCAGTAAATAAACATTATAGGAACATGTAATTTAAATCAACTTGTCCCATTACCTTTCATTTATGCCCAGATTTTGGAGCTCGGAAGTTGTAAGCATTTCCACCTCAGAAACTTAGTTACCGAGTGACACATCTATGAAAATGTTTAACTTTTTCTGAATTGTTCTGTATTTTTATTTTACTGCCTGGGCAGTAAGGAAGAAACTCTATTCAGTGGACCAGTGATGGCCGTCAGCTACCAGCACAGGTGGATTAAGAGCAGTGAAAAGTCTGAGCCTTAAGTGTGTCTTTCTAGATTAAGACAAAATAAGAATAATACACGCAACCAGCTGCATCAAAGTCATGGATTGTCTTGTTATATTGAGGGCTTTGTGACATTAATATATGAATTAGCCATGTGACATAAACATATGGACTTTGAATAATTCACCCCATGGGGAAGACATTCCGTGTCACTGCCACCATACCATTGTATCGCCAGCTCTTTTCATTGCCGGAACATCCAGGGTGTGGACAGAATAACAGGAATTTGAACAGAAATGTGGTAATCTATGAACATCAGCTAACTGAGAGGGGGTATGTCTGCCTACTTTTTGGTTTGTTTCTTTGCAAAATGTTATTGTACAAGTTCTGATCTGACTGTGATGTGATGTCAGACTGCCGTTCATGAAGGAGAGTCACCAGTTCTTTGATGGACATTCAGGGACCTTTCAACATGGTGCCCGGAGGCCAAAAAGGATGCTTGACTCCATCCTGCAGCTCTTGAAACTACTTGTGTTCCTTAAGCAGTGTATATGCAGGCTGCTAAAGACATGATGGGTAACTCAAAAGACCATGTTGGCATCTTGGGCGGGAGGAGGGTGGGCACCTGATCCCTTCATAAGGTTTTGTATTCATTGCATGGTTATACCCATTCAAAGCAATTATTATATCCAAAGGCTCCCATGTGATGGCAGCTCTCACCGCCGGGGATCCATCACAATGCTTTACAGCAAGCAGCAGAAGATGTGGGTCAAAGCCATCCTTTTGGCTTTCAACAAACCCTTTTGAATTAAAAATAAATAAATAAATAAATAAAAGATGACTTGTCAGATCATCTTTTTTCCACTTCATTTTTGCTCATTACTTCAGGTTGTCAGTTTATTATTTTTATTTATTTATTTATTTTTTGCATACAGGCCACAGTTGCAGGCAGTTTTAAACCAGCAGCCCTACTCTACACCTTAAATTCCCCAAATATCCCCGTCTAAATACGCAAGGTATACGTGCAGTATTTGTTGAGACTGGGTGACAAGGCCATTGTTTTGGCGGTTTCACCAGTAAGAAAACTGCATTCATGCAGTTTTTAAATATTTTGCTGATGTCATCCGAGCTGCTCTCTCCGTCGATGGGCGCCGGGCCAGGGTAGATGCCAGAGCAGCATTTGTGAGGAGATGAATTCAAAGATGGAATATGTGTAGCTGCTTAGAAATGTAAATGATCTGTCCTGCTGTTCACTGCCTGTTGTAAAGTGTCAAATGGAATTTTCTGCAGTTATTTTCCTTGCCTGTTTTGAGCATTTTAAAAAAATCAGATTTTTCACCACCATAAACACTCATCTCCACAGTGAACTGGGATGTTGGCTGCCTGGCACTGCCCTATTATATTATGCTAGCACCTCACTTAAGACAAAATACTTTTTGCTGGATTTTTATTGGTGTATTTACACTTCATCCACTATCACAAGAAGGGACCGAACTGCTGGCTGTATCCCACCATCTTACAAAATAATAGCGTTTAATGCCAGCAGCAACAAAAGGCAGCGGTCCTGTCGGCAAAAAATGCGAGACTAAGAATTGCATCGCCCTGCTTTTTAAATGAAAATGGTGCGGAAATTGACTCACATTTATTTGCAGGTGATCCCACTTGGTCGCTGCGCTCATTTAGCAGAAGGGCTCTTTTTGCTCTCGATCTTCATTTTGCTTTGGCTACGTCTGTTGAAGGCTGCAGTGTAACAGCAAGCCAGCAAGGAGTAACGTGCAGCAACATTTTGGTCGCATAAAATAGTCTTTCTCATAAACAAAAGAACTTGTAATTGAATACTGGTGCTAAAATAAGGTGCGGCAGCTTTAACGTGTATTAAGTTTAAAACGTCTTCCTAGTCCATCGCAAGGCTTTGACCAAGGGAGGTTATTTCAAAGGTCGGGTAATTGTGTGCATGAGAGGAACTGTGTTGTTGGTGTTATGTAGTCCCCTCTCCCCCATAGGTGTGTCATATTCCTGGTCATCCTTGCTCATATTTTTCTGCATATCCTAATGTGTGGGCAGTGTGGGAGAACAGTTTTTATTTATTATGGGGTGATGTCAGGTGTAGGTGTGGCATATGGTGTTTCCACAGATTGTCTCTAAAGGGGAAGCGGTCGTGCTAAAGATGGAAGCTTCCATTTTTTTGGTAGTCATGTTGCATTCTGGGATGAAAGTTAGGGATGCCCTGTCATCAAAGCAAAGCTGTAATTTCTTCTTGTCTTTGCTGAGCACCTCAGTGCTAGAAGGTGTTGGGCTTTCCGTCCGACGAAGGGCACGGACCTCGGGAGCGAGACGGAGGAGTCGCTCCCAGGGAGCTCAGTGTGCCAGATGAACTAGAGAACGCACTCAGAAACATCCTTGGGGGCAGAATGGGGTAGACAAGATGCAACAGTGTGCTTGTTCAGACTGTTGCTCCAGAAGAGAGCTACTTGACTCGTTGTCCCGCCCGCTTTCTCCATCCATCTTCCATGTGACGCCCACACATGCTGGCACCGGCATCTTGCCTTGCTGCCCAGGCTACGAGCAGTGAGTCACCCGCTCTGTTGGAGATTAACTCCTGCAGCGGTGGACTTCAGCATGAAACTCCTACCAGTCCCCAGCAATCACCCTGTTCCCTCACATCCCACTGCACCCATGTCTGCTAATCTTTCCTGATGTCCAGGAAGCTACCCTGACCCCATGTCCCCCTGTACATCCTGAAACAGAGCCTTGTTCCCCTCCAGTCAACCCCAAGATGTCCATGTCTACCCTCTACATCTAAAAGCAGTCACTAATGTGGCTTTCAACCAGGGTTTCAACAGAAGGAACCCCTGCTGCATGCCAGCAAACTCAAACTGCAATGCCACACATTTCCAAGGAAGGCAACAAATAAATGATTGAAAGCCAGAGAAAGTGCCCTGAGATAAAAAAGACACTTTGATGCTTGTGCATCTGTGGCCTCAGAGCCCCATAGGTCCATTAGCCAAAGTAGCAGGTTGCTCAAGCAAATAGCACTGTTGGCATTGTCACCCACCACTGAGCAAAGACAATAAAAAAAGATGTTACCTCTATAAAATTTGGGATGTATTTACATTTTATTTTGCAAATAAACTGCATTTTTGCTATAATGGACATGGAATATAGCATATATACGCTAATTAAACCCTATACTTCCAAGTCAGTTCCCTTCCAATTTTTTATTTATCCTATTTCTGGTTAAGAGAGCATCTTGTAAATAAAGCTATGTGTTAGTAGCTCGAGATGCAGCAAAAACTGCTCAGCTATTTGCTACATTTGCTTAATTTCCCCGAGTACTTTATCCTGAATGTACGACACCTCTTCTCCATAAGTTGTGTGGAAATTAATAAAAATCATTAAGTTACCTCTTATGTTGATCTCCAGCCATCACAAGCAGTCTTAGGCCCATTGGTGGATCCTTCCAACTCTTTTTGCAACGCTGTGGTGGCCACTAACATAAAGTTGTCCTTAAATGTGTGGCTTTTCACTTGAGTGAAGTTTAAGAAAGTAAAATTAGAAGTCACTGGTATTTTTAGCAGTTGCATTGTTAATCTCTTGTTAATCTATTAGTCTTCATGTATTCTTCATTGGAAATCGGTGTGTGCTGCTTTAGTAAGGCAGTGAGCGAATGTCCCCCGTTTGTTTGGTATAGTTAACCTTTCGATAAAAATGTGATGTACCTGGTTCAGGAAACTACAAAATAATGGGTCTCTGCCTGTGCTGCTAGGGAAGCTGTTGAGGATTTGAAGCTTGTAGGCATGTGACATTACCATGGTGATGGAATTTATGGTGCAGGAGCTCCACTTTAGTCCCAATGACACGGCAGTTCCTTTTTCTTGTCCTGTTAGCGGAGAACCTATCCCGATGCATAAGTCATCCTAGTAAATGTTGATTTACATGTATCACAAATAATTTTGATCAGAAAAAAATGTATATTTACTCGTTTTAATAACATAATTTTAAAATCCTGCAAACGTATCAATGCAGTTTGCTATTTATAACTGAAACCTCTAATGTCTTTACGACCCATTATAAATAGATGCACTTCTAGAACGATGCTAGCATTCATCACCATAGTTACACAGAACTGGAGCGCTTTCCTTAAATATTAGCGTTGGGTTCGACCTCCTGGACTCCGTTGTTTTCTATTAAAAAATAAAACCACAAGATCCAAATGATATTTCATGTCATTGCCAACATTTTTGTCCAAACGGCTAAATGTTTTACCCATTTTGCGGCAGTAATTGGAGCCGCTAGGGGAACAGAACTGGCAGTAAGTGTCTTATGAAGCTAGCTGCTGCTCTGTCAGCATAAAGGCCCTCTTTATTATCCATCCATCATAATTTTAAGTTACTTTAAAAACGCATACAGGGACGGTAGTCCATGGGGAAATGTTGGCCCATCTTGAACACAAAGGGATTTGGTGGAATTTCAAGGGTTTGGCATTACTGAGATACACCATGTAAAGACAACTGATGGTAAAACACTATAACGTGTATCTTGTTTGAAATCCAACTTCCAGAGAAGAGGAGTGGATTTTCCAGATTACATTTTAATTTCATTATAGGGGTTATGTTTTTAGATCAAGTAAAATTTACAATCGCAGACTGCTTTGGCATCATAAAAATGTCATTGCACCCATTTGGTAGGAGGAGGGAAAACGACAACATGCCCTGAAAATGTGCTATGTGGACTGGAAGCTAAAGGTTCAGGACAGCAACATTTTTCATAAAAGCAACAGTTGTCAGGGGAGGTGAATGACTCAGTGTTTGAAAATGTGAGCGACTGAAAGTTTTTTTGGTTTCAAGGTATTGTCGAAAGTCTTGCGAATGAGGATACGTGATGTGGCTCGGTGCGGTTCTCACTGCTCCCCCTGTGTAGATGACGTGTCTAGAGTCGAACACAGATCGTGGTCAGCGCCATGGTTTATTACACCACTTCCTCTGGTTTGAGTTACAGCTCGTCCCCATGCTGATCACACTTTCGCCACTCAAAATTCATGGAGAGGTTCCCGCGCCGTCCGTTATGCCCTCTGCCCACCACCACCAGCTGGGCTCTGCCACTGAGCTCCGGAACCCTCCAGATGGTGTCCTACAGCATCCATGGCTCCTGCGATGGCTGCAAAAGTGATGTGTTTGTCACCACGTGCCGCGGGTCACGCGTGCAGATCTCTGTTATTTGCTTTAATTTCCCTTGGGCTTGCAAGACAGTGACTACACTGTGCAGGAAGTCAGAGTTGGATCCTGTTTCCTCCAAGGCAGCGGCTTTAGGGAGGTGCTGGCAGCGTGAACAGGGCAGTTAACTGTGTGTGTGTGTGTGTGTGTCTGTGTGTGTGTGTGTGTGTGTGTGGAAGGGCCCTTACACTGCGTTCAGACAAATATCACAACACAAGGGAAATATCTACAGCTGTGACCTTGCCTGACACACTGAAGTGCACAGAAGAGAAGAACAGAAGTACAGCTCATCCACGCATGGTCACACCTCAGATAATGGAACGCTGGAACAACAGGTCGGTCCAGGGAATCATCATATTACTTTTTGATAAATAAGTTGATGTTAAAAAACAGACAAGCTTATTTAATAGGAAAATTAAGCTCAGATAAGCTCTTTAGAACACATAATTTAAATGTTTAAAGTTATTCTCAAGAATATGGCTCCTGATTCACAAATAAAAAAATATTTTTAGCGGATGCATAAGGAATCGCTGCATCCTCTTGCAAACCCTCCTTGCTGTCGCCATGAGCCGTAGGACAAAATGAACATTTGTTGAAAAAATTATTTCAATATTTCAAGTAGTTTGCAAGCACGCAACTTTAAATACGTAATGCCAAATATTTGATTAAATTAGTTGAAAATGAATAGGAATAGGGAGCATTTTAATGACTTAAAAAGCATTTCTTTAAAATGATCAAAATGATAAACATATCAGACACAATGGACTGGAATGAGCAGTCAGTTGCTTGACCAGAATTGTTCCTCCATTAATCAGTTCTTATGGGGAGGAACTGTAGATATACAGTATAGTCCGCGCGTGTGTGTGTGTGTGAGAGAGAGAGAGAGAGAGGAAGATCTGATTTACTTAGTACCTAAATCTGCTAGCTATATTTTTATGAACCAGTGTTTCCCTATCAGGTCAGAGTACTGGCAATGCGCATCCATGGCAACAAGCGATAGCGACTGGTACCTTTGTGGGAGAGTCTGCATGGCAGCCGGTCATCCCTCTCATACAGCAGGTGCATGTGGTGCACCAGACCACGCCGCCTGGCCTTGGAATCGCAGACTCCCTCCTCCCCACTGCCCTGTTAATGGGTTCCCAGCAGCCTTGGCTGAACCTGGTTCAGTTTGGCCTGGTCTTTTTAGTGCCCCCTGCAGGGCACCCAGGTGCAACAACCGGGCTGGATGGTGACTAATAAGAGCCGTGCCTGATGTCTGTATTACAGTAGTGCTGCTGCATTAGCTGGACGGGCCCAGCGACACCGGACAAACATGACACACTTTTACTTCTAATATTATGACAGTTCTTAAGCCAAAATTATTTACTGTCATCTATGGGGTCTGTTTGCCTCCCTGTTGTCATTTTTTATTTATTAACACGATATCTTTATTCAGTCACTCGCATGTTTAGGTTTGTCCATTTACACTGCTGGGTCATTTTTACTGTATTAATCCAGGGTGAGTAACTGGGTCAAAGGTAGTACAGCAGGAACAGGGATTGAGACAAGAAACCTTCAGACTGCACACTCCCTGCTGTGGTTTTTAACATAAAAACAGCCCCTGGTGCACAAACACAAAAGAAAAAAAAAGTGCATTGAATTATGAACAAAATATTTATAACATATTTTATTAAGTTTATGTGGTATTTTCTCTGGGAAAATGCATTTTTTGAGCCTGGATATTTCTGCTACACTATTATTATTATTACTAATATTATTATTATTTTTATTTATGCTCCTATAAGGACATTTATAAATATTTATATATAGTATTTATAAAAGGTTATAAAACATCTTTATATGATTTAAAGAATTGCCTTAATAGTTACATGCTTATGTGTAAGGGCTGATACTAAGATGGAGCAGATGTTAGGAGTGTCGCCTTGCATTTAAAGATCCTGCGCTCAAATCCATCTTCCTGCTGTTGAAGGCACTTCCTCTAAATTGATCCAGTAAAAATGATGTTCCTGTGTAAATGGGAACATCACTGTAGCATCTTAATTCTGTCATTCAATGAACATTCTAAGTTGGTTTGGGAGAAATGTTAGTTAAATGAATTAATATTAATAGCCTAGGTGCTAATCTTTGATGCAGACATTTTGTTTGTGCATTTATTTTGTTTTTATTTTATATATTGGTGTTACGACCTCAGGGTGTCTAGGGGTAAAGTGTGTAACATTAAGTTGTCGGAATATCAGTGGCTTGGATGGGGACAAGAAAACGGTGCAAACACAGGGGATTTGGGATGCAGCCGCGATATACTGTAGACACAGGTGAGATGTGTGACACTGGGAAAAAAAAAAAAAAATATATATATATATATATATTATACATTACAAATACATAGACCTGTGGGGAAAGGAGTGGTGTCAAAAGAAAGAATAAATCGAAACCAAAAAAACTGGCAAAGGTAGAGAAGGTTATTCTAACTAACCAAACAAACACAAGCAGAGCAGTTTCTTTAGCATCTGCTGATGCCCTAACTATCCAAACAAAATGTTCACATCTGACACTCACTCCGTGTCTAGTGTGGTGTAGACATCCATAGCAAATCTGCGTGTGCAGGTGTGTGTCAGGTGATGATCTTACCTGTTCACTTTCCCCTTTCCAAGTCACAGTTAACACTAAGTTCATACAAATAGCACAGGTGACAGAGATCAGACTGGAATGGGGGACATCCAGACATATAAGCAGAGAAGCACCAGCAAACCCAAAATGAATATAAATACAATCAGGCAAACTTGGACAAGAAACAACAAGATCAGAAAAAGCAGAAAAAAGTTGGTTCCCCATCCTGGGAAAGGTTCTGGACCACAGCAGCCCTCACCAGGGTTCAGTGTTTATTGTAATTATAGTGGACGGATGGGTTTATGATCCGGTATTCACTGATTTTCAAAAACAAATCTGTTTGTTGCAGTGAGTGTAACCTTTATTCATTTAATGCTCTTTATTCAACTAACCGCCACAGTGTTTACAGTTTGGTTTTTGTGCTGTTGTGGTTTTGTGATCAACAACTAGATGAAAATGCACATGTGCATGGAGAAGTCAGTCAGTAGGAGCTTAAATGCAACCAAATTTAATATAGTCTCAAGTTGCTGAAAGATGATGAATTGTGCAGGCTGTACCCTGTCTTATACACTGTTTCTGGGACAGACTGGGCCACTGTATTTGTAGAGCAAGTGCAGAAGTGATTTATTCCATGAAAATTCAATAAATAAGTAAATAAATGTTTGTAGAGAGCTTTTTATCCCTCGTAGCTTTGTATGACGTTTTTACAATTTAATGTTTACAAATAGAGAAACATCTGTATTATTAATTGTTAATAATTGTTATTTGTTTTGTAGTGTTGGGAATTATGAACAGAAAAAAATCTGATCTCAGTTGTGTTCAAGACCCAGTGTGGTGTTGAATCTGCTGTTCCAGCTTTGATTTATAATATTTATCTTAATGGGGCATATGATCCGTGGAATTTGGCCATGCAATATAGAAGGAAGGAGTAAGGCTATTCCGTATGGTTTTGTTCTGGAAGCAATGTGGTTGTGTGAACAAACTACTGGAAGGAATATGTGCTTCCATTAAGTGGATAATTCAAAAACATTCCAGCCACCACCATTTAAATCCCACTTATGCACTGATGTTCATTGTTTCCAAGGTAAAGCAGAGGTTCATGCAATAGGTTTAGGCAGAAAACTGCCAGACTGACACCCCTGCGGAACAAAACTTTTCGGATTCGAGACACCAGTTTTGTATCTCTGTCCTGAAATTTTTGATATGAGCGTCTGATACAAGCAATACAGTTTAATTGTTTAGTCTGTTTGCACCATTTTACTGTTAAGTGCCTTTCCAGCGCTTCAGTCTTGTAAACTTTTAGAGACAACTGTAGGATCTGAAGCAGCAACCATTTGGTACTCCAAAAACTTTGATCCTCCCTAAAAATTAGTCTCACAGATGCAAGCAGAACACCATGTGTTTCTCCACACATAAGAAATGATAAAATAAGTTGCACATTAGCTTTTGTTTTTATTTAACTACATTCAATAAAATAAAACCTTTGTGTACTTACGCACCTCAGCTTCTCCTCTCCTCCATGCCTGCCACCTCCTTGACCGACACACGAAACCCAAGCTAGCGCCATTAACCACTGAGTTATTGATGCTGGCCTATGGAGTCAGGTCCTTCGGCCCTGTTCGAAAGTTGCCAGACCGATGCGCAAAAACATGACCAACTCGTGGACAACACATGCGCTGCAGAGTGGGTCAGTGAATTCCATGGGGGGTGGCGATGGGAGGCAAGACTCAGTCGAGTGAACACTGCGAATATGGAATCTTGCTTTTTGTACTGCTGTGCCAGCGCATCTTTTATTATGCTTCTGTGGTTAACCTAGGCGTGCTTATAATAATGTTAGAAGCAGCTGAATTGAGGCTTTTAATTTTAAAAAAAAAAAGCTGTTTAACTCCAGAATTATTGCTATAAACAATACATATTATCAATTTGTTCAACAGTATGACAGCTTAAGAACATTTCTTATTTAACATTTTCATTTCAAGGGTATGAAGGCTCACATACAGCTGTGGGCCCACCGTTAGGATGAGCGGCTTCACTATATAGCATAATAATTTTTAGAATATTGTTGTCAAAAGTTGACCTTTGAACCCTTTAGTTATTAGTGAAATATTTATTAGCATTACCTGAAATCCTTAAATCTCTCAATTTGTCAAACTGTGTAAGCATTTATGGGAGTAAATACCACAAAGCTATTAATCCAACCAAAAATGCGCTGAAAATATGCCGATAAGAACCTTAAACGGTGTTCGGAATGAGCATTGCTTTCTTCTGATTTCTATTACCACATTAGTGCAAGCATTTGAGATTCCGTACACACAAAATACCCACTGTGGAGGAAAAATGATCAGGTAATGGGCTAAAGCACCACTGTACTGACTATTTCCATTGCATGGAACAAGGGTGCATATTTTCAGTAAGTAACTGTAGTGGTTTTTGATGTACCAGACCCTGTTATATGAGATGAGCGTGTGCTCACAGTGTTTTATAAATTTATATATTAGTAAACTTGAATTTTTTTACATTTTAAATGTAGTGTTTTTATGGGAGAACAAGCTGGCAAATGAGGGAATTATGAAAATGCATTAATTTAGTTATGAAGTTCTTGAAATTTAGTTCATCCCAAATGAAAATGAAGTTTTTATAAAGTGAAACTGATAAGTTACCAGCGGTGAGGGTCCGATATTTACTAGCAGACAGATGTCTGATGTGTTTTCAAGTCCTGCAAAAATGAAAGAACATATAAATTTGGCACTCAAAGGGGATCATGATATTAAATATTTGCTTATTGAATCTTAACTCTACACAAAGTGTATTTCAGCATCATGTTTGACTTTTGGTTGGATTTATTCTATTTGGAGGGCGAAACGTGCAAGTAGAGATCATACTTAATGCTAAGCCTGTAGTGTTGACATGGGACTGTTTTGACACCCTGACATTTGCCCTTTCCAGTTTCAAGAATTCAGCTTTATGAGGAATTTCATTTAAAAACCTTGTTTTGACTTACAATTTTTTTTTCTTCATATTTATGGGGACCAATTTTGGAATTCATACCTCCCATGAACTGAGCAGCAAAAGGCATTCATGTTTGTTAGCAGATGCTTTTGACAACAAAGTAGCATGAAGTGCTGATTATGTACAGTAGTCATTCATCCACCTGTACTGCAGTGTAACACGCACACACACTCACTCACTAGAGGCAATTTAAAGTCACCAGTTCATCTGAAACACACATCTTTGGACTGTGAAAGGAAACCAGAGCAACAGTGGAACTTTAAAGTGGTTTTCAACAATACAACTTTTAAATACAAAACAAAAAAATGTTCTCAGAATGAAGAATTGGAAAGAGTAGCCATACTCGACTATCCCTCTCATTAAGGTCCTCAGTGGTAGGTTATTGGGTGAAACGAAAGGCACTTTATTAAAAAAAAGAATAGCTCAACTCTAGCAATTCGAGCATTTTACATGGCTCTAAATACGCAAAAATGTTTTATTAAAATTAGCTTCTGGTTAGGACTGAGCGGTCAGTTGTATCGCCAGGCCCCCCTCTTCCCATTAGTCATGTAGTGATGAACTGTACATTTGTATTCCTCCAGCTGAGCTGTTGGAGGGTGATGTGCGAAATATGTTTGTTCGGGTTCTTGTCCTGGGTTTGGGCGCCCTGCTAAAAATAACGTTTGCATCGGTGAAAATTTCCAGCGGAATGACTCATAAACCTATGTGGCGCTCCAGTAGAGCAGCTGAAGAGTAGCTGTAGAGATGCTTCCAGCCCTTTTGCTGTGCCGTGTGTGACTGTGTGCCTGGCTGTGCCTCCGCCTGTGTGTCTCTATGTGGGTGGCCTTCTGCATTTTCCCGGAGGCTCGATGAAAAATAGCATTTAGCGATGGGCTTCGTTTTCAAAATCCAACAAATGTCGACCGGCCGCTGGAAGCGGCTTCCTGAGAAATAACTTAGCACCTTCAACGGAGCGCGCATTGTGATTCATCTGCCCCCATTGTGTGTGTCGGGCTGCCAGTTTCATTTAACAGATCTCCGCATTGCATTTTGTGTCATACGTTTTGGGTTTGACCTTGCTGCCTCTGCACTGTTTTACCGTGTATTGTGATGTAAATAGTGACTCATCATGTTATGCGCACAGCTCACCTCTGAGAAGGCGGCCCCAGGTCCCTGCCAAGCACGATGAAGTTCTGTTCTTGTCCCATCAAGCACCTGTGAAGTGCCTGGGTGTCACTGTGGGGCAAAATAAGGATGTTTCCCATTTTTTAATACAGCTGCAAGGCTGTGCTTCTTGGTGTGTGAAGGTTCCCAAAGAGCCAGGTAATTGCCATGCAGATCAGTTGGTGGCTCAGCACCGGCCTGGGTGCCACGTCGCATGTTTGCAGCGCTTCTTCTGTGCTTTAATGATGCTGGAGAGATGTTGTGTAGCAGATCATTATGCTGTAGTTCGTGTTGAACGCTCCAGAGACATGGATCCCCAGTGGGTAACTGTTGTTGAGGATCCCAGAGTTTAAGATGTGGCTGTTGCTCAGTCTTTGACTGTCCACACTGTCTTGTCCATGACAGGGAACTGGAGAAATGCACAGCACTCGGTGAGGCAGGAGAAATGGGAGATGACTGTAGGGCTATGGAGCGTCTAGAGTTGAGATGAAAAATGCCAGAGATCAAACTGGGTACACTGGATCTTCCAGATGGAGGAAGACCCATACAGCTGCTGTTCTGATCAGAATGCAGTTCGGTCAGATTTGACAAAAACAGTGATCTCGCCTTTTCTCTCCATTTATTTTTATTGTTCTAAGAAGTGCTGTTGTTTTGGGGATGCAGGTCTTTGAGATCTAACTCATCCACATGGCAGCTCAGTTGTTGAATCTTCAGAAGGTATCTATTTTTGTACCTATATTATAAATATTTGTGTTTGGCTGTATGAAGTGTGTTAGCCGTGTGGTGCAGCATTGGGCTGATCTGTGTTGTGCGTAAACCTGTGCAAACCATATTTTGTTTGTACTATGCGCATGTGCAAAGCGAGATGAGCGTAAGCATAAACGTCAGCACGCACTTCCCATGATGAAAAAATAAGCTTTGCGACAATGCTGTTATGACGCGACTTGCGCTAGCTTGTTTTGAAATGTCACATATTGTGTGACTGCATACTGAAGGGTACCGTTTAACATGAAACTTATTTGTTCTTCTGGTGTCATATTTGACATTAGAGTCATTACATGCTGAGACTTTGGCCAAAGTAGTCCTTGCTGCTGAAGTGGGCCACATAGGGACGTAATAGGTAGCATTGGGGCCTCTCAGCTTCTGCGTTGTGGATTTTGGTGTGGGCTCAAATCCCGCTCAGTCTGTGCATAGTTTGCATGAAGACTCTAAAGTTTGTGTATGTGTGTGTTTTATTGTCCCCATGTATAAATGTGGATGAGGGAATTGTGCACCGTATCTAAGTGTCTGTAAGCTACTGTTTCTCTTTCATTCACTCTCTGCAGACTGATAACCAGTGATGGAGTCTCTGTTTGGGGGTGACCTGGGCCTCCTTGCTGGAGGTGAGGGGCTCAAAGAGGATGGCTGTGGGGTGGGCTGGTCCAGTGCCCCTCTGCCTGACGACATCTACTCCGCATCCCACTTTGCACTTATCACTGCCTACCATGACATCAAGACACGGCTAGCAGGCCTGGAGCGCGAGAACAGCAGCATTAAGAGGAAGCTGAAGATGTATGAAATCAAGGTGATGACTGAGAGGCTGTCAAGAAAGGTGCTTTTGGTGTGTGTGTGTGTGTTGGGGGGGCATTAGGGTTATGTCTTTGTGATATTAGGGTGTCATTTCCTGACAGAGGTTTAACAGTCTTGGATGATCTTCCTGAAGACGCAGAAGGTGAGTTTGATTTAGTTTAGAAATGTGGTGTCGGTTTTTTTCTTTGTGGGTCACCATGTCCATCAGCGTTCCATCAGACGTACATAAATGTAAAGCCAACAGTGTTTATTCAAGTGTAAAGATGTACGGCAGTAAGACCGATAGCAGACATGAACATGCATCATCACTCATGCCTGTTCTCCTTCCCCTAAATACTTCTGGCTTTGATGTCTGTGTACATCTGCTCTGACTTCTCCAAAACGGCCAAGGTACTTTTGCCGTTTAAAAACTACTTCCCGGTGTTAGATTACTGAAACTTTTGCAAAACATTTTGGCGTCACCTGCTGAACCTGTCACCTGCTGAGGAAGAGCTATTCCTCAGACTTTACTGGTAGTGCATAGGGCTCAAGTTATAAAATGCTCATTTCCTCCCTGTTTTTGCCACTGATAAAACTCTCCGATCTCTTAGGGGAAATGCTTCCTTTTTTACTCTGATGTTAATTACCTTTTTTTAATTTTGTTTTTGAACACATATTTTGCTGCCCTACAAATGTCCTGCTTGTGTAATGATACCAAGGATGAAAAGATGAGAACTGACCAGAAAAAAAAAACAAAAAAACTTGAATTGGCTGCTTGTTCAAAAAACCATTACAGGCTTTATTCTTTCTTTATTACCCTCCATATTTGAATCGTAACAGCTTTTAATATGTGTATGCATATGTGCACATTTTGTATAACCGGAGATTGACATTTTGCAAAAGAGAAAACTGCTAATTTTCCGTAGCTTGGGTTTTATCAGCACTAAGGCTTTGGACAAAGTCGTGTGAAAAGCATACAGCTGTAATCCAGGAGAGCGATAATCTCTTTTGTTCCATTTGAATTTCGGCTTTCACAATTTTGCCTCTTCCTTTCCGGATTCGAATGCGTTAGGTAACCTGAGCCTCGATAGGCAGGGGGGCGATGGATGGAAGCAAACGCCTGTCAGGATCGGAGTTAAACGTGCCGATTGCTCTGTGCTGGTGTATTTCAAGGTTCACTTTAACATCTCCTGGCAGCGTTTTTTGTTTTCAAACGTGGTTTATGCGTTGTGTGTCAATGTTGTGCCGTACTCTGCTGTTCTTTTAATATTTAAAAAAAAATGTAGTGATCAGTTATGCACCGTAGCGCATGACAGCCTCCTTTCAAGACCCTCTTTGCAGATGGGCTCGTGGTGAATAAACCAAAGTGCTCTTAATGAACCTCAATGCTGTCTGTGAATAATTGCAACCTTTCTTCAAAATATATATTTAACGTACAACAAGACGGGAAAAAAGGGAGGAAAAGAGATTTTTATAAAATGAGTTTCTGTACAATTTAAGGTTTGGGAACAAGGAAGGAAAACGTCCTCACCTGGATTCTGTTCTTGACAGTGCAGGTATTACTACATGGAAAAGGCAGGGTGGTTACCATGTTTAGTCCTAGCACTTTACCTTATTTTACCAGATCATGTTTTTATCCCGTTTTCATGGGAGACCTGATAATGGCTTCACTGTTGCATGGAAGATTTGCCCTCATATTTTCTGGCTGAGTGCATTAAGTCCCTGAATGGACGTCTGCTCCATTTCCCACAACAGATATTTTCATACGGTATAAAAACAAAAAAAATCTGTCATCATGTCTAGTGGTGAACGGTCTGACTGTATGTGTGAGTAAAAATACATGACTATGCTAAATACAATAATTTCTTTCTTTTATAGCAATTATAAACTCCCTTGAGTAAAAAGTAATAGAAGGACAGAGAACTTAATTTGCTATAAAAAATTAGCATTAAATGATGGCGATAAACCGATCCAAGAGCATCAAAATAGTAATCGATGCTGCCGCACGGATTTTCCAGAGCAGAAGTGTCACCGTGAATCAATCGATTAATTGATAATAAACTGCAGTACAGGTATGCGGGGGGTCCCGTGTTTTGGATGGGATTTATACAGAAATCCACGATTTGCAGTTGCCATTGGGAGTCAAGTCACGTAATAGAAAGTGAGTGTTAAAAATGTCATTTATAGTGGTCACTGTTGATTGGGTTTAATTTTGGCTGTAGCGGTGGGGTAATTTTTTCGGGATTTAGTATTAATGGTTAATTAATCCTGGGGCTGCGAAGCCATTGCGTGTGAAATAATGAGGAAATGTGACCGATGGATCGGTGGCATCTCTTCGCAGTTCCCCATGATCGGCGAGTTTGGGGAGGACAGGAACTCGTACTGCTCCTTCGAACCCAAGGAGGCCGTGCTGCTGCAGTCGGAGAACGAGAACCTGCAGCAGAAGGTCAACACGCTGACCCAAGAGGTGAGTGGGAGCACCGCCAGAAGGCTCAGGCCGCAGGGCAGAGTGGGGCACGGAGGAGGGAACATGGCGTCGTGAACAGAGAGTTGATGAGAGAGTTTAACAGAGACTTCAGATGTTCTAGTAGGTCTTTGTAACCTCCAGGTTTCAGGAATGCAGGCTTTCGTGTTTGCAGGAGCAAAGGCCGTGAGAGGTAGATCAGTTCTTCAGACCACGCCTTGTTACACAGCACAAATCAATCCTCCTGACTTATCAGCAGCTCCTTTTTGTAACACCTTTGTCGGGTCCCCCTTTATTAATGACAGGGTGTCGTAAAACCTGCTCATGATGTCCATCTTTTGAGGGGCTGCAGTCACTCCCTCTTTGTCATCTATTTCTCCCTCCCACAGTTTTATGTCCTCCATCACCTTGTGTGGGTCTCTCCATTCTGTAGCCGCTATGTTCCTTTTTTCCACCTCCCGCTCCTGTCAGTCTGCAGAATTTTATCTCCACGTCTTGTAATTTTGCCATAATTTATATGCAAATTAATTTCGCTGGCACTGCACAGAACCTCGGATTGCCAGCACCCTTAAGACACACTGATAAATAACAGGCCAGGTTTGAGGCTAAGGCTGGTATATTATTGCTGTTTACCCCTTACCGTTCATGTAAAACAGCATCTTCGAGTCTTTTTTAACCCCTTCTTTACTCCTGTAACATCTGGATATGACATGCTTTATGAAGATCCTATGACGGTATTAAATGCAAGCAAAAAGTGTTACCGTGTTATCAAAACTGGCCACTCTGAAGTTTTCGTGATTATCATATCTTTTGATCCCTGGTTTGAAACGTCCTCTCTGAATAGACGTACTACATCCCATAGAAGCCTTTCTTCTTCCCTAAATGTGTGTATCCTAATTAGGCTTCACAAAGCCCCCCGTGGTCTGTATGTACTAGATGCCTGCTTATGAACCGCTGAATTATGGCATCAGAATTTATCAGGACAGAATATAGGCATGAAGGATGCATTTTCAACAACGTAATTAATTTTAAATGGCAGGCTGCCAACCCCCAGAGTGCTGCTGCTGCGTGTTTAATCGAACTGTGCTTTTCCCCAGTTAGATTTTACACTCCATTCCGCGTCTTCTCTTCACTCGTCTGCTCCCTGGACCCCGACCTGTTTTCCACACATCTCTCCTTGCAGCTCCAGAAAAGCAAAGAACGCGAGGAGCAGCTCGAGGACGTGATCCAGGCCTACGAGAAGATCCACATGGAGAAAAGCAACCTGCAGCGAGACCTCGACAAGATGGTGCGTGACAGCGCCCTCTGCCAAAGGTCTCTGAAGGACTCTGGTGTATTTGTTTCCCGGATGGCTTACAGGAAGCTAGCATTTGGGACTGTCATTGGTAGACTTTAATCGATCAGTTAATCAATGAATCCCATTTTTCTCCAAAGTGACATATGAGGGTGCATATGTGCGCTGCAGGTGTCCTACGTGTCACTTGTCAAGGACACCCAACAGTGTCTATAAACGCACTATTTACCCTAACCCCCACTTCGCCTCCACCTCACTTTCATTGTGCTGATGATGTCACCCGAATTGATGATGAAACGCCCACTTATAAAACAATGCAGCACTGTAGGCACACGGGAATCGATCTGACCGGTATCTTCTCAAACTTTTAAAATCAACCCACGCACTGTCTTAAGATGCTTACAGTGATTTACTCCCTTGCAGTGCTGAGGAATTTTTACTGTATTAATTCAGGGTAACTACCTTGCTGAAGGGAGCTTCCACATTACATGGGATTTGAACCAGGGTCCTTCAAGTCAAGGCAGCAGCTGTAACCACCCTGTAATCCTTTTGAACTGTAATGTATGAAATGATGCAAATTTAAGCTACTTTTCTACAAAAATGAATTTCTGAAATACTGTACAAACGATTAAGACTGGATTAACTGCCTGTGGTATGCTTGGCCCGACATGCTGGGGGTTGGTCCTCCAGTGTAACTTTGCAAAGTTATACTTGCTTTTGCATGGACCTTATGAAAAACAGCACACTGTAGTGGAGCCTCCCTGTGTATTTATGTATTTGCTGCCCTTGTGTGCGTCTAGCTGTGTCCTGCTCCTCTTCCTAGACCACGCTGGTGGAGAAGCATGTGGAACGAATCCGCGGCCTTGAGTCGGCCCTGCGCCAGCGTGACAACTCCCTGCAGAAGCTCAACACCCAGCTGCACAGCAAGGACATGCAGTACCTGCAGTTGCATGCCAGCCCCACGGTGTCGCACAGTGAGTCCTCTGGGGGATGCTGTCACCTTATAGTCTCCCCAGGCAACCACCATGGCTTTCTTGTCTGTCCTGTAGTTTTACTCTTCTTTACCAGGGTGCACCCCTTGGTGTGGCCTGACAGACAAAGACACACACACACACACACACACACACACACACACACACACAACCATACGCACACAGTCAATGTTCATCGTCACCACATCATCATGAAGTACATTCTTGCCTGAACCAAAAACAGAATTAATTTCTGAAACCCAGGCTGTCAAAGGTGCCTCCACTATTGACTTGCAGGGGTTGGTTAAAACTTTATTTAATTTATTTATTTTTTATAATTAATTGAAAATTGATTAGTAGAAGCGTGTTTTCACTTTTACATGTAAGGGTATTGACTGGACTACTAGGTGTGGGATTGAATCCAACTCCGTGTATACGGCTTTTGCATGCTCCCATTTTTATTTGTTTCCTTTTGCTTCTCTTACCCAGTCTATTGACATGTCATTTGCTTTAATTGATCGCTCTAAATTGCTTATTGTGTGTGTGTATGTGTGTGTGTGTGTGTGTGTGTGTGTTTGTGTGTGTGGGCCACCCTGAAATGGACTGGTGTGCCATCTAGCAGCTTCCTAACCTTCTGCCCTGTGACACCAGGAATGGCTCGTGGGCAGAATAAATGTTTAAGGATCGATATTGATGGATACCAGGGTGTTTTTCTCTCGAATAGTATCAAACAACTTAGTCAAATCCACAATAATTTAGTGTTGTGAAACAATACAAAGCACAAAAAAGTTTTAGGGGTGGGGGATGCTTTTTACAGGCACTATATTTATTTATTTCACTACTTTTGTTCTTATGAACATAATTGTTCTTTATGAAATGCCTCTTGAAATGTATTAAACGTGACCATATATGATGTTCTTTATCCACAACCATGTAGAAGCACAGGGTTGTCTTTAGGGTACAGTGGCTTGCAGCAGTAGGGTGCAGTGTAAACGTGCATGTACACAGCATGCAGATCGTGTCAGCTGCATCTCTGTGCCGCGCAGTCGTGTCACTCTCCTGCCGGCTAAATCGGCTGCTTCCTTTACCCGCGCCATTGCTTTTTTCCGGTTGCCGCGTATCTTGGTGCAAGGCTGACATGATGCGGTGAGGTAACGTGGGCGCCTCCTGGCAGAGGTGAAAGGCTTCAGAGCGATGGCTCCCATGTGGCTCAGGCTCCTGGCATTGCCGGTTGGCGCTGGTGCACAGGTGGGTGGGCTGCTCCCACCTTTTTCTCAGAATAAGCACCAAGGATCAGGTATAATAACCATGCTCAGTTTATTAATTTAGAGATGTTTGAAAAAACAGTCCGCTTCCCGGGGAGGTTTGATCTGCTTCCTTTTCACAAACTGGCCTGGTTCACACAGTGTATTTTTCTTAGAGTCGTTTGGCCTTTCGGGCTTGAATGGTGCCCTGTCTCCCCCACAGCTACAACGCCGATGAGCGCAGGGTGTCCCGCCTCTCACCGATGGACCCCTGCCGTTCCTTTCGCACACGGCACAGCTGGCTCATTGTGCCAGTTAATGCTGCCAGGTAAATCCCTCCACAGGTAGAGTCAGTGCTCAGCACAACTAACCGAATCGCTGCTGAGAGACGGCAGCATCGTGAATTGGGTTGGGCTGAAATGTCCCCCTTTTACTTGGGGAAGATAAGCAAACTGTAAAGATCCTGCTCCAGTAACTTTTTGACAACGTTTTTAACATTTGTTTCTCGTTCTGATGTCTTCTTCAAGTGCCATTCACTTTCAGCTGTGCTGCTTTCACATGCCGTTGTTATCATTTTCTATATTTTCTGGGTTTTCATCTCTCTTCTGGCATCCCAGACTGTGAGGCAAAAAGGATCACAAGTGGTCCAAAAATGGACTCTGACTCATGGAGATGTGAACATCTTTATCTAAAAAGCCATATAAATTTGGAACAGCAGGTGGCGCGACAGTTACAGCTGGTGCTGCACTCTGGTTTCTTGGGTTTGAATCCCACCTTTTGCTGCAGAACCTGTGATCAAGGTTCTTAAATGAAAATCAGTGAAATTTGTTTTGGAGAAAATTGTCAGATAAATAAATGTAAATTCTCAGTGATGAATTTAAAGCGACTCAGGTAGATAATCCAGTGTCCACCTGGTGGCAGTACTCATCTACAGGGTTTAGTATGGGCCTCTGACAGAAAGTGCGGGTCACAATACCCTTGTCGTACCCCTACAGTCATGGAAACACATTAAATTATACACTTGCAAAGAATGTTTAGGACACAACTATTTCACGACATACTTTGGAGTTATTTTCTCTTGATTTGTATTTTTTTATTTAGCAGACACTTCTCTCAGAAGCAAAAGTACAAAGAATATTGACTAGCCTTTAGCTAACATCTTGGTCCAAGGTGACCTACATTAAACTTCAATTCTTAACACACCTTTGCAGGAAAGCAGTGTAACACACACGGACAAATACACACATGGACACCGAGGACAATTTAGTCATCTGTAAATCTGAATCATAATGAGGGAACCCACACAAACATGGGGAGAACTTGTGAACTCCACACAAACTGAACTCCAGATCCAGATCTACGTCGAAACACACAGTGTAGGAACTATGAGGTACCAGCGATGCTCGCTGAGCTGCCCCTATGTGTAAAAAGTTGTTTTTGCAGACTTGGAAGATGATATTTCTCTAAGACTCACCTTGGATGTTGGAGTTTGGAATAATTTATTGCTTTTTATAGAGAGAGATGGTGTGTGTGTGTTTGCACGCTCGCGCACCTGCGCACATGTCTATTTGTATGCCCCTCTGTATACGCACATGCATACGTGTGAGTATATGATGATGACCACACAGCCTGTGGCAATGCAGAAGCCTGGTTTTCCGAGCTCACAGCAGTTAAAAATGGATGTGTTAATTTTATGACTACGCGTCATAAAGATGTGAAATTGTGCAGGAAGTCAGAGGGAGAACAATGGCCAGGCAGTAGCCAGAGCCGTTATTCTGCGTCACTGCGTGGAAACAGGCAGCCGATGGCAGCTATTTTAGCATTCTAGGGAAAGAGCAGCAGAACACAGTCAGCGGGTCAGCTGGTGCGCCATGTGCAGCCCGAACGACTCAAACGTTGAGCACTCGAGCGAAATGCGGCAGTGCCGGGACCGTGCGGCTCCGTCATCGCTGACCGACAGCCGTCATCCTGGTGTAGACGTGCAAAATTCCTCCTACTTCCCATCAGGCATCGTTCTGTAAAAGCGCTATGGTTCTGGAAAGAAATACTTTTTTGCGTTAAATTTGCTCAGACGTCTGTGAGCTCCAGCAGGATATGAATGGAGTGTGAGGGAAGGAACAAAGGAGATCGCTGTTGTTTTCATTCATCTCCTCCCTGTGCCTGATAACAAAATCTTTAGTCACAGTCACTTACCAACCTTTAGATGCAAAGACTAGTGGCCTCGGTTGGTGTGGGGATCGACTCCTGCTCAGGGTGTACAGAGCTTGTATGTTCTCTACATGTGATTGCACCTCGCAAACATCAGGACAGGACATGCTGCTTTGGTTCCCCTTGTTTGCCTAGGAAACCAAGAGTGATTGATATGAGTCAGATTTGACTCTCTGGCACATCCTTTCATTGTTTCAGCTTCGGTTCATGGACTGATGGCCTGACATTTTCCTTTAGAATTTTGTGCTTTTGGAATTTCCATGGTCCACGGTTTTTCAGTAACAGCAAAGCACTGTAGCAGAAAAACAACCCTTGACCATCAGACTTCTGCCACCACTTACTCTGAATGTCACATTCGGTTTTTGCCGGTTGTGACACGTCCACCAATTTATTTTGCTTTATCAGTCCACAGACTCTTGAGAGACATTCGGGTGCTTTTCTGGCAAACTGTATACAAGCGTTCACATCCTCTTTAAGCTTGAAGCAGCTGAAAGCTATGTTGGACAGGACCGGCCCAAATCTTGTCTGGATTTAGTTTACAAAAAACTAAAGTTACAGCGCAATGACTTTTTCACACCTATGATTGCAAATGTCACTGTTTTCCATATCGATAACGTGACATAAAAATGGTGATGCTTAACGTCTGTCAAGCTCCATTCATATACATGAACCTGATGAAATAGCTGATCGGACTTTGTGTGAAAAAGCTGAAAAAACCGAGAAAACAGGAAATGGGGCAAAAAATTTTTTCACAGTATGGTAGGACTCTAGCGGTGCAACTTTTTCCCCCACATTGGGGCTGAAACTCATTGTTTAATTTATTTAGAAGATGCTGCTTTCCAAGGGAGGGGTATGTGGTGGTACAGTGGGGTAAGCTGGTAGCTCCTGGGCTGCTTGCTTGATATGGGGTTCAAGTCCACCTCAGGTGTGTGTGCAGTTTGTATGGTCTCCTCTGTGTTTAACCCCCCCCCCCCCCCAAAAGTAAGCTGGAAGAGGGTAACAGCCACCCACCTCTGTTCCTCCTTACCTTGAAAACCATGCCAATGGTTGCCCAGGAGTCAAACATAACTTAATGGGACTTTGCAACTTCTCTAAGACAGCTCACAAGGTTAAGCTGCATAAACTGATTTACCAGCTTATACAACTGGGAAGTTCTTAGTGCTACAATTCAGGGCAAGTGCTTTTCCCAAGGTGCAGGAAGCAGGAAACTTCTAAGCCAACCCACTACTGCTGCAACCTTCTTGTCCAAAGGCTGCAGCTCGAGTTATTATTCTGCTTGCTGGCCTCCATTAAGTGCGTGGTGTCAAGTGTAAGATTGAGGAAAATGCAGCACATGCCACATACATAGGACAGTTGCTTAGCCTCTAGCAATCGTATATGGATTACAATGTACTTCAGAGGCTGATAGAAGGAAAAAAAATCTGCTTTTGTGCATTGTTTGCTCTGCTACTGCTATGTTACGCTATCTATTAGGGAGGGTGGGGAACATTGATGGCCCAGGTAGGCATGGCCTGCTATGATCTCTTCTGGAACTGTAGATGCCTGTATTCAGGGTCAGCCCAAGGTACACAATGGAGAATAGCATCCATTGAATAAATGTAAACGTAATGAAGTGTAACGTTTGATGTTTCTGTTTTCAGTGTGACTGAATGGGCACCGCCAAGTCAAATTTGTTGTATGTTCAAACATACTTGGTGTGTGTTGGAAGATGCGGCATGGTTAAGCCCAGGCTGTGTTTCTGCCAGTGGCTTGTGTGGTAAAGGTGTGTGTCCCCTTGCAGTGTTGGACTGCCCGGCACTGACACTGCAGAGCTCCCGCAGCCTCGACACCCTGTCGGACCTGAAGCTCCAGAGGTTGGAGGCAGAGCTCGAGGGGGCGCGGCATGAGGCACAAGGGGCCTGCCGGAGAGAGGAGGAACTGAAAGCCGAAGTTGAGAGGCTGCAGGAGGAGCTCAGGCAGCTGCAGGCCTCCCAGCGGCAGCAGGTCAGAGTTACAGGAGGGTGATGGAGCGCACATGCACATATTGGCTCATACATTTCACCTGCACATGACAGGACCTCAGCTGACCACATTATAGAATGAGATGAAATAATATTATTTTTATGAAATATATTTTCTAGACTTTAAATCTAAGTGGTCAATGAATGAAATTCAACCAAAATTGTTTTTAAATATTAAAATATTTTAAGTAATTTACAAGCAAAAACTCCTAATATATAACATGAAAATATTTTAGGTGAATGCAGAATTGAAAGGAGTTGTCATCTTCTTGGGATCAGCCGCTTACCTTTCATGAAGAACATCAGGAATTTTTCTCCCCAGTGGTGGGATATTAGGCTAAATAAAATAGATTTTTTTTTACTGTTACTTACTATTTGTGTTTTCCTCACATGCAACTGTCAGCACAAAAATAGTGTTAAAATTTGTTGAAACATTTTATTTACATATATCAAGATGATGTAATGTATGAGTATGCTGAAATATGAATATAACGTTACAGTGACACTATAATAATAAAGTCACAGGGAGTCTCATTTATGTCATAACTCCACATGCAGATGTTACTCTGCTGGATACTGTAGCGACAAGAGGAGCAGAAGTATATTGCTGGATATATTTACCATGTTTCCCATGAGGCTAGACTACTTTTTCCAGTTTATAGAAAGAGTGATTTATTGGAAACTGAGGGCAAAAAGCAGGAAGTGGACTTTACTCAATAGGCAAAAATTAACAGTATTAACTTAAATATATTATTATATATAATAAATAACTGTTGAACAGATCAGTTGACAAGAGATATTTAAGAGTAAAAATAGTTTGGAAAAATATTGATAGCTTGCACTGGATAAAACTAGAAATTTCACAGTGTAACGTTGTGATTAAATCCACAAAAAAAATTGGGAAAACCCTGAAACTGCTGCTTTGTTTTACAGACACATATAGTACTTTTTGTTGAGGATGCACGTAAAAGCCTGTTGTGTTCAGGCACGTAAAAGCCTGAAAAAAGTCCTCTCTTATTAGTGATGATGCCACGATCAAACAATATCAAATAACTTATCTGCACAGATATATTTTCTGAAAAATTTGTACCAAAATGTGTCTGCAGTACTGAATTGCCGACGGGCCACACCTCTCCTGTCTTTGGATTAGAACGCAGATCCCAGTACTGTGGTTCCGTGGTGTTAACAGATTTCCGAAAACTCATTAAGCGGTTACACAGGGTTGCCTTGGAAACCAGCATGCCACTGCACAACACTGCAATTCTCTCTTCTTTGGACTTAGTAGTGTAACTCAGACTGCCAGACAGTGTGACATTGTGTTCAGTGCGGCACTTTAGGACAAATTCCTGGATGTTACACTTATCGCCAAATCCTGTACCTTCACACTTACAAATCAGACACTTTTCTCCATCGTGACTTACAGGATTCAGCAATGCCAGTGATTTACCCATTTATACAGCTGTGTAATTTTTATTCTATCAGTTCAGGGTCAGTACCTTGACCAAGGCCTCTGCTGGCAGAGGCTGAATTTGAACGTTTGCTCGTCTGGCAGACATGTTGGAATACATACACATCCTTGTGCATTTGTTTGGGTAACGTGCAAATGTGCTGTCTGTCTCTGTAGGAGATCCCAGCTCCATGCGAGAGATGCAACGTGGCGTGGATCAAGAAAGCAGGAGATGAACAGTGAGTGACCGACCAACCTAGCACCCGCTAAACTCCCATCAGAACCCCTCCCGTTTTTGAACATCGTGTGACGCAGTAACCTTTCCCGTCATTACCCACAAGTTACTCACTGACAACTTTAGAGTAATTGAGTGATCTGAGTCATTATTTGATTTAAGAGACAACCAAATTCCAACTAAATTCATTTCATACGGCTTCTATATTTACAGTCCCAGTTTATCTCCATGGGTCCAGCCCTCAGGTGACAAGATATTACAATAAGCAGACAGTCCTGTTCATTATAATATTATTATTTAAGACATTTTCCAAAAATTTTCGAAAAGAAAAACACATTATTTCAGTATTTGAAGTTATGTACTGTACCTCCTGAAAAGTTTTAATAATTGCAAAAATGTTTAATAGCAACATAAAAATATGTAATTGCTGTATGTTGGGAGTGTTATGAACTCTGAATCATGTTACAAGATGTCATTGTGGTCTCCAGTTATTTTTACCCTTAGCATGTAACTTTTATTTGCATGTAACAAGGTTAATCTAAAAAGTTTAAAAATACTGTTTAAATTTAATGCATTGGAATGAAAAGCCAGTCCCACTCATCAGTCTGGTACAGCGAGGATGCATTGATGTGACACATTTCTCCTAAGTCACTGACAGCATTGTGTTTTTTAAATGTATGAATTAAACTTGCAATAACAATAACAGTATTGTCACTTACAATGATTTACCCATCTGTAGGTATTTTTTGCTGTGACTATAGGGTGAGTAGCTTAGCAGGTGGCAAAATTTGAAATTCGGTCCTTTGAGTCCAAAGGCAGCTGTAATCACTGCACTCCTTGCTGCTCCGTTGCAGTTTGCAGTTTCTTTCACCTCAGTTGAGTTTCGCACCTTGAGTGGTTGTGACAGTTGTGAGAAAAAGCATAAATAACCGCACACCCCGCATGTACAGTAACGCAGTGTTGTAGCTGTACAGGTGAGCTCTTTTGCAGAGGTGAATATTTTCAGATGAGGAGATGTGCAGGTAGCTGAGAGGAGGTCTGTGAGGTGCACAGCTTCCTGTGTGGTGGCGATGTGGCTTCCAATCTCAGGGGAACCAAACCCCTGATGTGCCAGTGACACCGCTTGGTGTCTCACACTTTCCCCAGGGGGCTGCTGGGAAGCAGTGGTCAGGGCTGGTGGGCTTCCAGTTGCGGAACGCCCCTCGTTCCCGTGGAAGCGATCCCCAGTAAACTTTCGGTGGGTGACACTGCCGAACCAGCGACCGCTGGGCAGCCTACGGTGCAAGATTTTCCAAACCTGAGTCACGTCTGGTTCATTCAGCAACCCACCCCCTCGCAGCTGTAATTGTGTTTTCTGTCTGACTTGTTCTTCAATTCTTGTAAGTGGCAGGTTTTAAAATCAGCCCAAATTATCATGAAAATAACCTGCACGCTTGGCCTTGTTGGGACCAGTTCCAGCATGCTTCTGCTTTCAACTTCACTGTTTATACAGAAATATGTATTTGTATGAGTTGCACACGGTGTCAGAAGCACTGTTCTGTGCTCAGGAGAAAATAGAAGCTTTTTATGTTTGTTTGTGAAAAAGTGTTGGTACTTCCTCATTTCCAACAACTGTCAGAATCGATTTCAGGGAGCTTCTCAATATAACTGTATGGATTTATGAGTGCTGCTGCTACAGTGTAGCTTGGAAAGGTCTCTCGGTCTGAAATACGGGCCACAAGCGTGTCTTCAGGTCTCCGATGGCCCTTTTCTGTCGTTCTCTGTTCTGCATGCTTTACAACTCTTCTTTGACGCTGATGGTTTTCAAGCCTGAAAGAGGCAGCATGCTGCTGATTTGCAGAAGCCCTGTGAAAATAATCCAAAAAGTGTTGTGTCCAAATAAACTGTCCAGATGATATTGCCAACCTTGCTTCAGGCTTCAGCTCAGACACTGAGCAAGGATTTAATATGCAAATTGGCTTTGTATAAAGAAAATAAATTCATGACTGAGATACTTGCATCATTTGTCCGCATACCAGCTATTCTGTGAGTTTTCACTCAAGTTCTGCTTTTCATAGATGGTACCCACCATGCAGTTTTGAAAAATAACAATTGTGTGAAATTTCAAATGCACTTAGCAGGAAGTGAACTAGTCAGCTAGTGCATGCCATTTACGTTTATAGCTTGAAATATATAATTTTCTCTTAAGGTCAGAGGAACATGGCAAAAAAAGAGCAAGTGGAGACCATTACTTCTTGGACTGTTCACTTCAGTATGTGACTGTGGCCATTATGATTTAGGGCTCAAGGTTCAACTTTGCTGCCATTCTGCCTTACACAGAGAATGAAATGCGGTTCCTCCCGGGCCATAGTGCACAACGCACTAAACAGACAACATGGCCGCAAGGGACAGGACAGAAAAAATTTGGTAGTTGGTAGGATAAATAAGTAGATAAATAGATGAAGATAAATAGGTAAGCAGATAAATAAATAAGTGGTATTTACAGTACATAGGTGCAGCAGTACAAACAGACAGTAGTGGTGGTTAAAATGATGCATTGGGTGGTGGTCAGTGGTGGTGGTGGTGAGTCCCTCTACTGTCTTGAGTTCAGCAGCCTGATAGCCTTTGGGGAAAAACCTGCTCCTGGGTATGGTACTGTTGGACCACAAGCTGCAATAGCATCTTCCAGAGTCCAGAGGATGAGAGTGATCTGCTCTGATGGTATGAGCTTTCCTTACACACCACTTGTAGCAGATGGTTTGGATGATGGATTATTATTATTATTATTATTATTATTATTATTATTATTATTATTATTATTTATTATTATTATTCTTGTTGTTGTTGTTAATAATAATAATAATAATAATAATAATAATAATAATAATAATAATTTACTACATAATAACTTTAATGTAGTCAACATTAGTTTGCTACTGTGGTGGCACGGAGGATAGCGCTGGTGCCTTTAGTCCTAGGCGTTTGCATGTATGGATTTCCTTTGGTTGTTTTATCTTTCGTGTGGATAAGATTTAATGAGAAATCTTTGTTTATGATATAATTCAATACAATACACATTATTCCTACATAGCACTTTGATCTCATGGTCAGTTCTGAGCACATTCATAGGTCACAGATAAACCAAATGAGAAAACAAAAACACATGAACTAGTGACCAAGCACCACATAAACAGATATTTGCAAGATTTCAATACAGTATGTCAAGGAAATAAATGAAATGAAATCAAAACTGATGTACAGTGAGATTGTGATGGCTAAGTTAACGTGTTGTTAAAGTGGACCACCAGCAACGGTGGAGAGGAAATAAGAACTCCTGGTCGGCTTGAAACTGGAGAAAATAAAGTGGTGGGGTCAGGGTCAATAGGACTGGTCTAGGCCAGCGGGCTGCCCACCGCACTCACTGAAGAACTGAAACAATTAAGTGTTTTGTCGACCTGCATCAAATACGAGAGTCTCGAAGTTGTCAGTTGACTTTTTCCTTGGGCCCCAGACAACCACACATCTATTCTATCAGTAGGTTTGTGATAACAAGTTTATGGTTTGTTTCTGAACCGACACTTTTGTCCAAAGCAACGTGTAGTTTCCCTAAAGTGGGTGTCAGTGGGAGTTCTTGTGTTTTTGAATAGTGTTGGTGCGGTGATTTCATACTTGTGGTTGCAGTGTTGTGAGCATGCCAGTGAGGTCATGGCACCAATGCCCAGACAGACCCGCCTGAGGCCTTCGGTGGAGTCAACCTGTCTGCTAGGGGGGCAGGTTTCATGACGCCTTTGTGGTCACCAGTGGTACCGTAACGCTGTGGCAAACGAAAGTCTGTAGTTGCCTTGTGACAGCTAGGGAATGGTGGCAAATGCGTTCCCGATATTAATCATCTTTGGAGGCTTCAGTTTAACCAGGCAGAAGCAGGTAGATAACCCTGTGCCGTGGTTTGCCAGCCACAGCCTCGTGGTTTTGAGGAAACGCCTGCAGCTGCTCTGCCTTCTGCTGTGTGCATGTTATTAATATTAAATAATAAATGTTTCCAAGTTTTGGGGGGGGGATTCTTTTAAAGTCAACTAGTTGTGAGAAAAGTAAGAGAAAGAAATGCATTAGTAGGTTGGTTAGGAGGAGGCTCTCTTCAGATTTGTTCATTCATTTATCTCATGCTTTTCTTATATTGATATATTAAGTTATTTTATTATCATTTATTTGGCTGATGCTTTTACTTGAAGCAGGTTGTAGTGTTAGATTTTCAGTTTTCTAGTTATGCCCACGTATAACAGGGTGAATTTTACTCTATCAATTCAGGGTAAGTACTATGAAGAAAAGTACTATAGCAGGAGGTGAGGTATGAATCAAACTCCTTCAAGTTCAAGTAACAGTTTTGAGCACTGCATTAAACATAAGATTATACCAGCCTGCAGTTCTTTAGTTGATTTGCATACTTTCTGTGCCCTTAGAAACAGAACAAAATGGTATTTTTAAAGCAGATCATGCTATTGCTCATTTTTAATAAATAAACTTTATCTTTGGTGCACGACCTTTAGTCCTGCCACCCACGCACACGTTCACAGAAAGGCTCTTAAGTGTTTTTCTACAGTCGTTTGGAGATAGAAACATAAATGCAAACATTTATGCCTTCTTGTATGTAAGGGGATGATCCCTCCATCCATCCGTCCATCATTAACCACTTAATCCTGGTCAGGGTGGTGGTGGTTAAGAGCCTATCCTGGAATCACTGGTTGCCAGGCTATGAAATGACCCCCAGCACATTGCCGTGCACAAGCATAATATGTTAACACAAATTCCCTGTATCCTTGTGTTAGAAATGGTTAATTTACAGCTTTTCAAAGATACAAACAATGTCACATTTATTATTTTTAACTGCATTTTCTAATTCTATTTTCAAACATGTGCAGTGCCACAAACTCAGCTACATTTCTGAGTCTGGCAGTTATTTGGCAGTAAAGAGCACCTAGACTAGGACTGAGTGTGCACCTGGATTAATCCAATTCACTTTCACAGTGTCATAGGGCATGCCTGCTATTTGACAACGTTTGTCATCTGTTCATGAGGGGCAGTCTGAGGAACATGACATATATTTATGGGATAAATCAGTGAACAGTTGGCATTAAATTGGAATTTGTAGAAAGAACATATTTTACATCATCTTAAAATATTTTTAATTTTATTTATGGACAAACTTAATTTAAATGTTAAAAGTCTTACAGCATATTTCTTATTTATTATAGCTATATCCGAGACTTCTACAGAACATACCCAGCGAAAAAACTGAGGTACGTCTCTATTATTACACTTTATTTACTGTATACATAATAAAGCAAACTGAAAGTGACTAGATGCTGACAAATGTTAAACATGTTGTTTCAAGTTAATAAAAAAATCGTCAAATAACAGTACTCTGATGGACTGATGTCCAATTCATCGTGTCCCTAGCCTCATACCCTACGTTTGTACAGTAGGATCTGCAACATAGTGGCCTTGCATACGCTGACCAGTTGGTGACAATGTAATAAGTCAATGAAGCATTACAGCTGTATCTGAGGCTTTCACAGAAGCCAGCTCATGATTTTATTTAAGCGATGTCTATATTACAAAGGTTTTATTGATTGAGATGTAGTGGTTGGACTCGTGAAAGAGTCACTTTGCAAACCGGTTTCCAGTCCCTACTGTATTCATATGTGGAGGACCCGGCATATCTAAGGAGTGCTGCCCTGGCGGCAGTGTCAGACCTTCTTGGAACATTGCCTTAAAATCCTTGAGCTCTGTCTGCAAGAGCTTGGTCTATTCTTTTAGAAAGAGAGCATTCAATTCTTTTTGGAACTTGAAGGAAATATAAATGTGATCTGTACCCTGCCTTCCAGATCTTTTCAGTCATTATTGAATTTTTTTATCTTTGTAGTGGCCATGGAAAGGGCTTGACCTCATTCGTGCAGCAGTGTATATTTAGGTGTTAAAATGAAGGAACACGGGATTATCATGAACAAACCACAATGGCGCGAAGGAGTGGCTGATATTACACATTCCTTGCAGAGTACCCAGTGACTCCAGACCCACTGTGTTGTCACTTTTCCTCCTACTCCAAGTGCTGTTTTTTATTGTTTATGCTCTTTTTTTATATCATTCCCCTGGCATATTGCACGATTTCACTCTTACTGTGACCAGAGCACCTTTGGTACGGCCACGTGCTGGCCTCTTTCAAGCACAGTTGGTTTTCTTGTTGCGCACTACAAACTGCTCACATATTAACATACTGATCCTCAGACCTGTTTTTTTCTGGCTGACTTAAATTCATGCAGTATGACTCATCTTCACACCTGCCTTTGTCATTGAGATTTATTTGCTTTGAAGCTCATGTTCTTGTTCACTTAAAAAGATGCACATATACTGGTCGTATAGTCAGAAAAAGGCCTACACATGCACTAGGACACGAACATGCGGTAGGAATGAGCACGCGTACATGTTATCATAGCACAACACACATAACACGAGCGCAGAAAGATGCATGCAGAGAAGCACGTGCTCACACTTACGTGCACGGAGACACAAGGTTGAGGGTCCTGCCTAGACGCAGCTAAGTTGAGTGGCGGACAGCAGACGTGTGTTTCCTCTAGCAGAGGAAAAGGCTGCAGCTGCGCATTTGTAACACGTTCAGGGGAAGGTGTTCACACTTGAGCTTCTCTATAAAGTGCAATAAGTGCGACGTGGTGCTTTCTAGCCAGCAGCTTCATGGCACACAGCCCATGGGGTAGGGGACCGATAGCCCGAGAGACAGTGGTGAGGGCTACGTGACACGGCGCAGAGACCAGCGCACACATAGGGCTTCCCTCTGAGACAAACACCGAACTTTAGGTGGATAACCCAGTAGGATCCTCACGTTCCCTCTTGGTCGTCTGCTCCTGGTCAAGTGGGACCAAGCGTCTGTCTGATGGCTGTGCAGGCTGCTGTAAGTACAGGGGCTGGGTGTGTGGGAGTGTGTGCAGCAGGCGGGTGTCTACCTGGAATTCGCTGCTTGAAAGGAGGAGGAAGCACTTTTATGGAAGAACAGCAGTATGCAGGCCCTGGTAGGCTTTCACCAAGTCAAAGGGTGCAGCAGGTGGTGTACATCCTTGACAGATCTGGATTTGAGCCCAGTTTCAAGCTGTTGTACCTTTGATCGAGGTACTTACCCCAAAGTGAAACGCAAATGTTATCCTGCTGTATAAATGAGTATAATGATGTATAACCACAGGGGTATGGGTTTGATTCAGCAGAAGTGAACAGAAAGCCGCCATCACTTTGGTTACTGTTTCAAATCACATTTTGACTTTATAGTTACAGCTTCTATTCTGGAAAAAAAGGTCTTTTAAAATATCTTTTTGGGTAAACACAAGACTCTGAGGTACATTTTCAGCCAGTGTAAGAAATAATAATTTTTGGTAGTTTCATCACACTGAAGAGTACAGGGAGTGGTTTCAACGACTTTCTGGCCAGTGAGAAACGTGTGCAAAATGTGTAGCTGCAGCAGAAATCCTGTGTGTGATACACATATGGCACCGCTGATACATGCAGTTGCACCCTTGTCATAAGTAAATACACTGGCATTCAAAAGTTTGGATTCGCTAAGAAGTCTCTGTTTTTTTTAAAGAAAATCACGGTGCCATTAGACTGAAAAAAATGTAGTCGGGACAAAACTACTGATGCAAATGGCTATTACCATTTGAAATGGCTGATTCATAACTTTTTATTCACATATGACTGCGAAGTCCCATTTTGAACAGCCATTTGTCCAGACTCCTACTGGTAATCTCGCTTAGTTCAGCTTTATTAATCATATTTAAATGGCATTTGGTTATTACAGAAACCTTTGTGTTAGTACAGCTGAACCCTGTTATTCTGTTCAAAACTAGTAAGTTGTCTTTCCTTGGGTTGCCAGGTACCGGTGTTCCAAAAGTTCATTTTTGGGTTTAAAATGGACAAAACGAAACTGCTTTCTCAGGACACAAGTCGCTCTATTGCTGATTTGCAAAATGAAAGTTATTCCATGCATCAGATTGGCAAGTAACTGAAGATTTCCTCCCATGAAGTTTTGCATCTGGGCTTCTGCTTCTTTTTCTATTCTGGTCACATCCAGTTTGTTGTCTTCGCTCAACAGAGCAGCAGACACCTTTGTAGGAAATCATCAATGGCTGCTGAAACTGGAGCTTTGCAGTCATATACAAATAATAAATTATAAATCAGTAATTTCAAGCAGCAATAGCCATTTGCAGCATCAGTTACATCTGCTGTATATTTTTAAATCAATTTAATGGTGCCTTGATAAAAAAGGAGCAATTCTTTGAAAAAAACATTTTTCTTTCAGGAAATTTAAGTCATTCAAAAGTTTTGAACAGTACTGTAAGTCTCATTGACACCGCTGACCTGCTCCTGCTTGCGCTTTTACTGAGTTATGAAAATGTTTATAGATGTAGTTAGAGATTTCATTTGTTTATGTGGTGTGTGTGTGTGTGTGTGTGTGTGTGCATGCATATGCACTGTAGGGGTACTCTTGGGAAGGAGTGAACACATCATTGCAGTTTGCTTTTGCTTAATGCTTTCCTGCTTTGAAAATGTGTGCGCGTTACAGCTTTCCCACGCTAATGCCCTGGGTTTATGTGCTTTGCAGACTGATGCTTCCTCCTTTTCTCTTTGTTTCCTGTCAGTACAGTATGTGTGACAGACAATCTGATGTGCAGCGAGAGGTATTGCTCTTCAGATGTAGCTCTTGTGGCCACCTCCACTAAACCTGCTTCACGTGAACATTTCTTGTCCTACACACCATCAGTCACAAATGGAATGTTTTTTAAACGCTGCATAAAAGCTGCCGTGAATCACAGAAAAGGTCTCTGCAGAAGTCAAATGAGACACCATCATTCCTCAGATGGCACAACACTACAGTAAACATCAGCTATATTTTCTTAGTTTGCCCAGTTGGACTATTAGGGCTTACATTATTGTTTAGTTCTTTATCTGTTTCTTATTACTGAATACAGTTACAGTGTTTAGCCACTTACAAATTTATACAGTAGGGCAGTAGGGACCTTTGTCAAGTGCACTGCAGCACAAGGTGGCATTTGAACCTGGGTCTCGTAGCACAAACCACAATACCCCCTGCTGCCTGTCCGTGCTTCTCAGGTAAACTGTGTTGACCACAAAAGGGGTTACTGCCTGTATGGGTGTCAGTACCCAGTACCATGTTTTTATACACTGCTGCTGTGTTTCTGTGTGATTCATATTTCCGCTGTCATTTGTTAAATTTCGAACATCGCTTTGCCTTGTGTGGGCATCGCAGTGCCTGTGCGGCCTATGTCTGGGTATTTGCTGCTTGCTAGCACATGGTGAAAGCATGTAATAGCTGACACCATCCCAGTGGAGTTAACTGTAGTTCAAACATGACAACATGACACATATATTAAATATTGAAATATATTAAACAAGTCTTTCTGTTAGTGGATGTTACAGCATGTACATACATCAGCTATTGTTGTGCTCACAGCATGCCATGTATGTCAAGTTTATTGCCATGTGTACATAGTATAACTAATATTATGATAAACACACACACACACACACACGAAAGCATGGTTAATGTGCTTGTGAGTAACAATTAAGTGATCTTATTGCCTGTAGGTAGAAAAATGTCTGCACACGATGGCTGAGGATTTTCACAATACTGTTTGTCTGACTAACTCAGGTTCTATAAGAGCTATGCAGAAGGGAGCTGTGTTACAGTGATGTACAGGGTATTCATTTCCAGTGTATGGTACCTACTCACCTTACACCCCAGCTATTGTAGCTCAGTGGGCTGTGTGTTAAGTACTTGCTGGTCTATTTACCTTTATTTACTTTCCTCCAAAGCAGCTTACAGTGTTAAGCTACTTATACTGAATTACCCATTTATAAAACAAGGCACTTTTCTTGGTTTAGCAAGTCAAAGCTGATGTAGAAGCAAGTGGGATTTGAACCCAGACCCTTTTGGTTCTATAGGCTGCAGATATAATCAGTATGCCCCCTGCGGACCGTTTAGTACATTAGAGGACTCCTCTGAAATGCTTGACATCCAGACCAACCCATTAACTATCCAGCTTCTCCTTAATATTTTATACATTCTTTGAAAAATTGTGGCTTTTTAAGACCCCGTAATATGTTAGGTATTCATCAAATAGAAAGCATTTGCAAGTGAAACTCACTGTTTGCTACTTAGGCACAGTGGCTATAGTACCAGAAAGGTGCTGAGTCAGCAGTCAGTGAACTCAGTGTGTGTCTAACCAACCACAGTGGCATTTTGTTGCTAAACTGCAGTTCTCAAAATATCGCAGCAAATAATCATCTCACCCTTTAACAGATGATAGATACCTATTCATTTAGCTTTTGCTGTTTAACAGTACATTATTTTCATGCTAGAGTCACTGCATAGATTAGTCATTATAGTAGAATTATATAAGAATTTGGGGACCAATGCTGTCACATTTCCCTTTGTCTGGTTGCTTGTATGCAACTGCCAGATTTTGCAATTTTTACTTTATGCTTTAAAAGTCCACAAAGGTAAACCCATTTTTTCTTTCTGTTAGTCCATATTTGCTAGGCTTCTGCCTGCATTTATATATTCAGACTCATTAATGTGTGCCATAATTGCCAAAGAAATGGCTGGTAATCGAGCAAAAAGCTATGTACAGTATGTGTTGGGTCCCGGATGACAGATACGGTGTAGAAAACATCGTACGCATGGGAGCGTAGGTGTTACGGCCGAGATGCTGGGTGACAGTGTTGGGAGTTGTGCAATGAAGGCCCTAAAACGTTTTTCGAAACTGGTAATAACCGCGTGGGACACCGTCACCCAGTGACTTTTAAAAAGCTGCCGGTAAATGCTGTCCACAGGGTCAAGGGCAATAAATGTCATTATAACTGTTCTGCAAAGAGCAGAAACTGACAGGCTGCAGTTAACAATAAATAAAAATGAATAATAATACCTGAAAAAAGGGCTTTAAGTTGCACTGTCCATTCAGGTAAATACATTCAGTCCAGAAATACCGAGCAGGCCTTTGATTTGGAGATGAAGATTTAACTCACCAAAAATTTGAAAAAGTTGCTTAAAAAAAAAGAAAATTTAAGGTTGTATCTTTTGTGCATATTATTTTTGCTTCTGTATTTACTGATATTGAGTTATATCTATGCTCCTTGGTTACTTTAAGTCGATTGTTAATCCAAGCAAATGAAAAAGAGAATTCACATATTTGTGCATTTATTATGTCACTCAGTAGTCATAGCAATAGTGATGATGGTATTTCATTTTACTTTCCTTTAGCTGTGCCAGTCAACCTTTGTGCCTTTAATTGTGAAAATGGCGCTATGGCTTTGCCTGGGGGCCCCACTGCTGGCACCTCTCCGCTGGCTGGTATTTCCCCACCATCTGCGAGCTCCTCACTCCTTTCTTACGTGTTTATTGAGAGACGCAGTCCTGCGTGCGACATCTCAAACCATTTTTCCATTTTCGGGTTTTTGCTAAACGGGGGTGATTTTATATAATTAAAAATTAAACTCGTCATGTCGTCCGTTTACGTTGCCTTAAAAAATCATATTGCTCTGTGCTGTTAGGGGTTACGGCAGAAATGACTAACAAAGTCTGTTTTCAGAACTAAAATGAATATTAATCCTTCCGATTGAATATCTGACAACAAAAAACATATATATATATATATATATATATATATATATATATATATATATTGGTTCGTATCTTGTTTATGAGTGAACACAAATTCAACATCCGGCAAAATTGAATTAAAAAATTAAAAAAAATATTTTCTTTTATTTTGTTTTGTTTTAGAAGGACCTTGCATCAGTGATCTGAAAGCAATAACTGTTTATTAAGAGGAATAGCATGCTTTCATGCTTGAATCCTATGACCAGCAGAAAGCACAACTAAATGTGTACGAAGCCTCATGGCTGCATACCAAGAGGCCAGCGGGAAGTGGGCGGCTGCTGAGTCATGGCCTGGTGAGCTGTGAAACCATCGCAGGCCCCACTGGGACACAGGTCATCCCCATCCCTGTGCAACTTCTGCACCTTCTCGCAGAGTGTCATAGGCCACAGCAGCAGGAAGGTCTGTCTAAGGTTTGCGGCACCAAGCATAAAACCCATGCCCAGTATTTTCAGTCACCAGTTAGCAGTAGTTTTATGACATGCAATCATTATTTTGCAGAATCAGTGACTTCATGTATTTAAGATGTTAATACATTACAAATTCACATAATGCATTTATCTGAATCACACATTTTTCATAATAATATAATATTTTTCATGTGTGATTACAAGGTAGTGTTCATTTTATTTATTTGCTCAATCGTATTTATTTATTAATTATTACTTATTATTGTTAAACAATGCTAAAGCAATTGTATTTCATATAGCTCCTCTGAACTAGAATTTTTAGGCTTTTAGACTTTTTCCTTTACGTAGTGGCCTAAAATTAGATTCACCATTTTCTCCCATTAAGGTTGTTCAATGTACAAAAAGCAGATATTGCCACAACAGAATTATAAAATGTAATAGAAAAATAAAATAGGTGGTTATCCACTTTTGATTAATAAACATATTATTATTATTATTATTATTATTATTATTGATTTAGCTGAGCCCTAAATCAATGTTAGGTTCATATGTTAAGTGGCTTACAGTGATTTACCCTTTTGCAGTGCAGGGTTTCTGCTGGAATTGTTTATGGTAAACACCTTGCTCAGGTTCATGTGACGTTTGAGAGGCATTACCCGAGTGACTTGCGAAAATGAAAGTAATTTTTGTTCCGCTTCCTGCTACAGTAATGAAATTGTGTTTTATGTCTCCTTCAAAACGAAAACGATGCTGCAGGTGTTTGTCTCCCTATTTCTACCTAAACCATAAGTGCGCATGAAAAAGTGCCTCCTGCGTTCCCCAAGCTGAAAACTCAGCCCTGGTTAGGAACCCAGCAGAATAAAAGAAGCACTGGTTCCCTTTGATGGCAGCCAATTTTACAGCACTTTTTTGATGTAAAGATGCCTGACATCTGACCACTCATATGGAGAATCTGTGGTGCATTTCTAGTCAAGGGCAGTTTGCTGTCAGTTTTTTGTACTTTATCAAACACCATCTTTGGCAGACATCACAGTCTGAGTCAAGTTATAATAAAAGTGTAGCATTTCATGAACTTGGTTTAAGAGATCAGATAAGGTCAGTCTCACCAGGCTCTAGAGAGGGTTGTCTTCAAAACTGCAGCCTCCATCAGGCACCTGAATCTGCGCTTCATAGGTGAATGTGTGTATGGTTATTGCAACGTTACCTCTCTGACACTAGAGTGCCCCCTTCTCTGTCATTTCATACAGGTTTTTCCCTCCTGTGAGTTGATTCCAAATTTCCAAATTTACTTCCTCATTCTGCCGATGGGCCATGAATTGTTCACAGCAGTTTGACCTCTGCGTGTGCTCTTCCGTGTGTGTGTGTGTATCTGGTGTGTGACCGAGCAACTAAATGGTCGCCCCCAGAGTGTTCCCTGGCCCGAACTGATCTCAGACCAGATGGAGAGACTGGGTGGAAGCTGCGCTGGATGGAACTTTGCATTTGATTCATGTGAGCTGTTGATTCACCGGGTCCGCGCGAACTTCACGTCAACATTTAAAACACGGTTTCTCCCTTAATAATTAATGATTCAGTATTTCAGTATTAATGATATATGAATAAATGTGTACAAATAAGTGCTGTCAGTGTTCTTCATACTTTGTTCATTTTGCAATAACATATTATTATCAAAAATGATAATTGGCACAATTTCAGATAGCAAAGAGTTTTCACAACAGAACCAAACACTGTGTTTGCACAGTATTCTCATGTTGTCGTTCTTTGGCAAGAAGTAAATCTGTAAAGTTTGATAAAATGTGTCCAAAACTCTTGGTACTGATATACATATTTCAAGAAATTGTATTAATTAGGATAAAATGACAGCGTTCTGTAGCATTAAACCTGTCTTAAAATACTGAGATGTGCCTTGAACTGTAAATTATGGCAGAACAGTTAAATTAAAACTGTAATGGTACAGATTAGAGATTCTACATTATAATTTTTTCCAAATGTATTAATATGCTAATGAACGTTCAGCTGTCGGATGTTGGTCTCCTTCTGAAGAGATAGGACATCCATAGAACTGATAATAAGAATTTGTAAAAATGCACTGTGATACGCATATATAATGAGAAACACAAAAAAATGAAAATAGCTTTCTGAAAAAATTACAAAAATGTCATGACTGACAGTATAAAGCAGGAAGGCAATATAGCAGAAAAATAGTGTAACCATCACTGGAAGTACAGCATGTATGTAAGGGTTCGACTGAAATGATCTTAAAAGGTCTATGGATGAAAGTAAGTGGTCGTATGAATTGCTGTAACTTGCCGAAAAGTGAGAATGTCAATTGTATGCATCTTCCCTGCATGGAAATATTATGTTACACCATGGTTGTAAAATCCTTGACCAGCAGTGCACTGTCGATGATCAGAACAAGATTCAGATTTTAGTTATTTCTATAACCATTCTGCTATAGTTCTTTGGCAAATAACATTCAGCGTCTGTGATTCATGTTGGCTGACTGAAATAATGGCAGTGTGCAGCTTTTCATAAAGTTTTCCTGAACAAAACAGTAAGCTTTCCTAATGTCTCTGCACGCCGGTGCCTTTATTTTAGTCATCCATCATTCGGTCTGAATGTTGATAAAGTGACCCAAAATGCATGTCACTGGCATCCACCTTTAGTTCTTACACTCGACTCGAGTCTATTCAGTTTTCCTTTGCGCTGCACGCTTCTCAGCACAGTGAGAGCTTCACGTCAGAAACGCAGGTATGCACCAACTTTTGTTAGCAGCACAATGAAAGCCTCTGAGCAAACAGGGAATTAGTACCTACGTGAATGTGTAGGAGAAAAGGCAGAAGGCAGCGGAGGAGAGAAAAGAGGAAAAAACCTGTAGAGTCAAGTGGCTTCCCCATCTTCAGGTGTGCAAACATACACATGAGAAGAAAAGTGTGTGTGCGCATTCTGTGTCCCACAGCAGATCAGCTGTTCATCTTCAGTGGAGATCTTCAGTCCATTCCCTGCAGAAGAACCGAGCAACATTTTGAACAACCTGCTCCAATCTAGCTTATAATAGGAAATTAATGTTACAGTGCAGAGTGATCCAGTGTTGTCCCGTGTTTCATTAATGATAATAAATCCAGAAGAATGATGTAGTAATGATTATCATCTATGATCGGTTGCTTAGTGACTATGACTTTTAGCTTCTTGTAGGGCTTTATGTATGTTTAGCAGATCTGCTCAGGTTGATGTATTTCTGATGGGTGCAATAGCATGGCTCATTCTGAAAGTTGAAAAGGGTTGGAGCCATTCACCATGCCTGCCACCCTGCTCTGCCACGCTGTGTCTTGGTTTCGGTTGCGTTTCTGACATCCACAGGCAGCTTTAGGATATATCGTGCTTTTATGAGGTTCCGTTATTTGTGTTTTCACTGTTGTGGTAGCTTTTGCAGTGCCTTGAGTGCTTTAGGTACAGAACAAGGAGCAGGAAATGGCAACATGAGAATGCGCGCCAGACACTGCTTTAGATGCTCAGCTAAGACCTGCTGGTACTTTAGAGGAGTGTGGCTGGCATGTATGCCTAAGTAAATGACACCATTATGCTGTTAGGTTCAGTTAGCATAACAGTGTTGTTGCCATGGTGCCGAATGTGTTCCTGCACCCAGATCGCAGCAAGAAAATTTGCGCTTTTAGCAGCTCTTTAGTAGAAAGCTTTGTTATGATTCATCATTCTACAGACGGTTCTCATTCTCTTATTATGTCATTGCTTTGTTTTTATTAAAGCGAAGTGGGAGAGATGAGAATGACTTCTCTTTCAGCAGCTTTGGTTGCGATAACCTAATATCTTGTGTGCATTTGTCATGTTAAAAACATTTTGACACTTAAAAGTTCTCACAGCAGATCATTGCATTTGAGCGTTGAGGTATCAGAGTGCTGGCGTTTCTGTTTTGTTTTCTGTATTTCTTTTCTGACTTGTTTTATCTATTTCTAATAGGTAGATGCAAATTTAGTCAGAATATAGTACATCCAAGTTAAGAGAAAAGGCACAGATTAGAGGAAGAGACACTGAGAATCCCATCTCTCTTCTCAGCACTTCCTTGTGTGGAATTCTAGTTAGAGTGAGGGCTTTGCAGTGGATGGTCCTGGGTTCAACCCCAGTACCCTTGATCAAGGTACTTATCCTGAATTAATGCTGTATAAACGTACACCCAATATAATAGGGTAAACCATTCTGTTGTGTACACGCCTCACATTTCAAAGTTCCTTTGGAGGAAGATACTTGCTAAATAAAAAACAGTAACATATAACAAGCATAAGCAAACATTTGTTTTTTGAGTAATATACAGTATTTAATGAAGATCACCGGTTCTCAGTCTCTGTCTCTCACTGCTGTCACCTGCGCCCTCACTGTGAAGATCACGTCTCTGTGTCACTGGGCCTCTCAACTCGACCAAACTGAAAAATATAAACATACAGCCAATACTTGACATCCAGAGTCCAGCTTTAAGCACGGTGCGCGAATCTTAATATCACGTAATTCTGAGCTTTTTTTCAGTTGTATTTATGAATTGGATCAAAGGATTTTAATGCCCAAATCCACAAACTATCCAAAATATATTTGTGATTTTTTTTTTACTCACTAAGTATATATTAATAAGGCCAGCTACATAGTCTTTACTTATTCATTACACAACAATGTTTTAAAAGTTGTAAAAGATTTCAACCTCCAAGAAATGCATATGACCAAAACCTTTTTTTCCCACTTCAAATAGTTATGTTACTTTAAAGCAGTTTTTCCATGACAGCTTTACTAGACATAGACAGAACATAGACAGAAATTTATAGCATATAATTATAATACTTTTTTTTTTACAGGCCTTTTATGTGTAGTGAGGCATTTTTAGGTCTCTATTTTAGCATGTGCGTGACACTTTTAATGCGTTTCCTGTGAGGTGTGACCTGGCAGCACCCTGCAAGTGACCATGAGTGTTGCTGTTTGCAGGGTGAACCTGGCACTGGCCTACACAGAGCTCACGGAGGAGCTCAGCCGCCTGCAGGCACTCAGCTGCAAGCAGAGTGAGATCCTCAGGAAGATTTCCCAGGAGCAGACCAGCCCAGGTGAGCCATCCTGTCCCAGCCCCTCGTACCTATCTTGTACATTGGCGTGGGGCCCAGCGAAAACACACACAGATGGTGCACATGTGTGAGTTGGAGCGGGTTGCTGCCAGGTGTGGAGCGAAGGGGCAATGGGCCGGCAATGTTACACAGCGGCTCCATTTGTCACTGCTAACACTCCCTTCTGTGCCAGTAGCTGTAAAGCCCACGTGAACCTTCCTGGGTGGTAAAAACACGTTCCATGGTGCAGAGCAGCGACTTCCTCATTTGCGCTTGTCTTATTTTATTGTTTGTTTGTTGCTGTGTGTACGCAGAAACCAACAGACAACGTTAAGTTCTTGAATGTTCGGTTTTCTGCTCCAAGATAAAGCACACAAACAAGCCACCTCCTATCTCTTGACACTTACGCACTCAACCACACAACCACAAAGAGCGTTTCCTCTTTGATATGGAAACACGGCAGAGAGCAGAGGCTGAGATAGAGGAAACTTGCTGATTCGTACATGTGCAGCTTGTTTTTCCCCTTTCTTTCTTTTTTAAAGGACTGATAAATTGTCATTTAGCTACAGGAAGCGCTGCATGCGCAATCTAAGCAATTGTCATCCCATGTATTAGTGAAAAGAGAAACCTTTTTGACCGGGCTTTTGTTTGTAGACTTACATAACAGGACGGCATCCAGTAGTCATGATCATCAGACAGGAGTCCGTCCAGAGCCAGAGGCATAGCAGCATCACGCTGATATTTTTACTTGAATTTAGCAAAACACGAACACGTTCTGTTCTTGTTTCATAATGCATAAATTCATAATGTATGAGAAATAATAAGTAAAAATGCACTGGGTAGCTCGTTCAGCAGCAGACTCTTACATCCACAGTGTAGGAAGGAGCGCTACCGCAGGTCATTTCTACCAGCAGCTGTCAGACTGCACAACGCAGTCTGAATTGGTTAATTTATTTATTTATAACTTATTGATGTATATAGAGTTATTTTATTTTATTGTACTTGTGTACATAGATTACTAATCTAATTGTTCGTGTCCTTCTTTAATACTAACTTACTTGTTTCTTCTTCTCCTATATTCCCTTCCTGATAAGAGCCCTGTAACACCGAAATTTCCCATTCGTGGGATAATAAAGGTTTATTCTATTCTATTCTATTCTATTCTATTCTATTCTATTCTAAATGAAGCTCTTCATTTGTCAATTACTGTCGTACAAAGGTAATAATTATACTGAAACTGCAATAGTTTAAAGTTGTCCAGGGTTAGGTTGAGCTTAGCGCCGGAATGAGATCTTTGTCTTGTTGTTGATACATACACTGCCTGGCCAAAAAAAGGTCACCACTTGGATTTAACTGAGTGTTATGATCTAGGGTTGCTTCAGTTGGTCAGGTCTAGGTTCAGCAACGTTATGTGCCCAAAAAATGAGGCCAGCTGACTATCCTAATATATTGAATGACCAGATTTTTCCATCAATGCAGTTTTTCTTCTTTGATGGCACGGCCATATTCCAAGATGACAATGCCAAGATTCATCGGGCTCAGACTGTGAAAGAGTGGTTCAGGGAACATGAGATATCATTTTCGCACATGGATTGTCCACCATAGAGTCCAGACCTTAACCCCATTGAGAATCTTTGGGATGTGCTGGAGAAGACTTCATGCAGGGGTCCGACTCTCCCATCAATACAAGATCTTAGTGAAAAATTAATGGACAGAAATAAATGTTGTGACATTGCATAAACTTATGGAAACGTGCCATATTCAAAGCTAAAGGAGGTCCAACAAAATATTAGAGTGTGTGACTTTTTTTTTTAGCCAGGCAGTGTAGATTCTGTGGTCAAAAGTATATTGACACCTAAGCATCACACCCATATGTACTTGTTAAACCTCCCATTCCAAGCCCATGGTCCACATACGTTTGGCCACATAGTGGATCAGTGATGTTTGACCACTACCACTACTTATGAATATGCACTCTGTTTTCATACAACAAGCTTATTATTCAGTACGACAGCATTTTTCTCCATGTGGTGCGTGCTGTATGGTGTGTAGATCTCTGACATGTACGCTGTATGTGAGGCATCGCATGTAGTTAAGTGAATTGTGGCATATAATGCAGCTTGCACACATGGTGTACAGTGTGACATACGTTTTCTGTCCTTCTCCACAGTCCAGCACCACTCCCCCATCCCCCATCAGCGGCACTCTCCCATCCCGCAGCGCCACTCACCCATCCCCCAGCGCCATTCCCCTGTGCCCCAGCGGCGCTCTCCGGTGTTGCAGCGCCTCTCGCCGGACATACACCGGCGATCCCCACAAGCCGAACCCAGTGATGGTCCTGCCTCCTACTCGTGCCGGCCCACCAGCCACCACCTGCGTGCCAGCTTCCAGGGCCGCCGCAGCTACTCGGAGGTGGCTGACCCATCGGCCTACCAGCACCCTCCACGCTTCACCTTGGACCCCGTGTCCACCCTTCCCAAGCCGCGACCCTACGCAGAGGGTTACCCCAAGCAACAGCACGGGGGTCCCCAGGCAGGGGTGCCGGGTGGCAATGGTGGCAGTGTGGCAGGGAGTCCCCGCCATGCCCGGGAGCTCCCTTTCCCACTCACCGAGGTGCCGCACCTGCGTTTTGAGCCACCACCCGCCCCAGCACCCCTCCTGCAACCACCAACGCAGTCCTCGGAGGATGAGGAGGAATGGGCCTGTGCTCACTCCAGCAGCCCGCCTCGCACCCTGGGTTCACCCGGTGCTACCGCTGGCTCCGTCCGTGGACCCGCTTCCTGCTCAGCCTTCCCCATTCCCACAGTGCCCAACACGCTGAGCTGCCACCCTCCCGGATACCTGCATGCTGAGCACGCCCAGTCGTGGCCCTCCATCAATGTGAGTGTGATCTGGGTGAGGTAACAATGTAGATTAACATCATATAACAGGGGTATAAGTAATGCATTGCACAGCAACTGCTAAGCTTTTCAAGGCTAAGGCACAAAAAATGTCTGTAAATAATGTTCAGAATATGAAGTAAACCTCAGAAAATATTTTCAGTAAATTTTATTTTAAAAATTTCCCATTTTACCTTGAAACTTTTACATGCTAAAGGCCACTGAATTAAATACATTGCAGACTATTATTGCCATTTATTTATCTAACGCAAGGCATTTACAAAGTTAGATAACTGACATTTCAAGGATTTGCACAGTTGGTTCATTTTTGCTGTGCCAATTCAGGGTTATTACATACATCACAGAGGCAGGATTTGAACCTGGATCCATTGAATAGAGGGTAGTGGTGCTAACACTACATCACCTGCTGCTTTGTATAAATGTGTTGCTATACATCGTGCTTAAGGTAGACAAAAGTGCCAGAATTCATGTTAAATGCATGTTGGGTGTCAGCAAAGTATTAAGTTCTGAACTTCTATAGTGAATTAAAAAACACTGTCAAATATTGCTAACATTGTTCACAATGTCTGTTTAGTGCAAGTGCATCCTGGGTAATGAAATTTTGCTATGAGTTATTATAAATAGCGGTCATGTAGTGCAACGGCATTTGTCTGGAACAGCAGCTCAGGCACACAGTCTGGTTGTCCTGGGGGTAACTGATGCTCATGAGAACTGTAAGTCGTGGTGCTGCAAAAACGCAAAAATACAAGTGAGTCCCAGCCCACTTGTAACCGTCACTGGTGTTACTGAGCAATGATTTAAATAACAAAGAAAAATGAACCAGTGAAAATGCCCAGAAGATCCAAATCCAGCATTTGGATCCAGCATCCAGAAAATGATGTATGTGCCATGACTGGTGCAGCAGGGGGCGTAGTGGTTAAATCTGCTGCCTCTGGATTTCAAGGACCCAGGTTTAAATTCCACCTCCTGATGTGGCACACTGTTAGAGTAAATATTACCCTACTGTATAAAATACTAGAAAAAGAGCATAAGTTAACTTTGGAGAAAAGCATCAGATGAGTAAGTAAATGTAAACGAATGGTCGTGCTGTAACAGTTACTTTGACTGTCGTCCAGCTGTGGATGGAGACGGAGGAGAACGACATCCGGAGCTGCCCGCTGTGCCAGCTCGTCTTCCCCATCGGTTACCCTGATGACGCGCTCATCAAACACATTGATACACACCTGGAGAACAGCAAGATCTGAGGCCCCCCCACCAGATCCCCATGTGTCCCACCCTTTCTGCAGCCTCTGAGGTGACCGTGGGAAAGCTGTGGGTTTGATGTGTGCCTGCTCTTAGAGCTGAGTCCAAGAAGGCGTCGGGAGACATTGACCACAAATGAGCAGGGTCACCGCAAGACGACTTGGTTCCCACGCAAACCCACTGAGCACCCAGGTGTGGTTTTCGCTGAGGTATGGCAAGGGCAGGTGCCACACGGGGGGCCTTCCAGAAAGATGGGAAATCTGCGTGATAATCCACATTTGTCTCCACACATCCACATTTGTCATGTGGTCACAGTGTCACGGTCATGTGAACCATCGCTGTTGCCTGTGGAGTGTCCTGCTGCTCAACTGCACGAGAGCCCTTGGCCATTGTAAAGTGTAGTTTCATAACGCACGCACACACGTTTGCCGTCGCAAGCTGTTATCAGGCAAGTCCAAGAGGACAGAATAGAGGGACTCGCCAACTCAGCACCAACAGTTGATGGTGCAGTTATTTCATATAAAAATTAATACAGGAAGGTGAATCCTGAAGGGCTGCACTGTGTACAGGTCTACATGCCACCTGCACACTTATGCACACGATTAAAGCGCTTACGATGATGCTTTTCACCTCTTAAATGATATTATTTTCTTATCACTTTGTGGTTTTTACTGAGGTTAACAGACAGGTTTTCACAGCTGCTTTTGCTGCTCTATGTTCAGTCCTGTACCTTTGTTTGGAGAAGTTCTCACAGCAAAGTTTGGAAAGTGTGCAGAAAATAACTTCCACTGCTGTACTGAACCATCAGAATTGTGTGCATGGGTTTCCCTTCTCCCACTGCGCATGTAACTGTGTTAAAGGCTGGGTTGAAGCGCCTGATAATCCAAGAAGGTCAACAGTATTGGGTCAACATCAACAAAACTGATTGACCAGTTGTGAAGGTCCACCTCTTGGTGAATTTATAGTCTATGTAAACACACCGTTGACATTCTTCCCCCTTCTTCTCCTCTTTCTGTCCTCTGAAGATGCCACCCCACCTGGTGGCGAGACATTCCCAAGGAAAATGTCAAGTTCGCCATAATGTGGCCAATCCCGGTAAACCAACAGATTTTATTTCTCATCAACCCTCTGTCCCAAGGTTGTCAGTGCGCCTTTGTGTTTGTATGCTGTCCAACACAATGGCACAAAGTTTTATTTTTTGTTTATTTCTGCCCGTTTTTCATTGACAGCAAATAGCTCACTGCTTGCGTGGTTAGAAGATCTCACTCATCTTCAATAACTGCATGTCTTGGTCAGGGGTGTGCAGGTACAAGCCTATCCAGGTATCGCCGAGCACTACAATCTGAGCCGGATGCCAGTCTCTTGCAGGGTACCCCCCCACACACACACACACACACACACACACACACACACACGCACACAGGAAGCTGTACTCCTAAATTAATGTGAGAAACAATCGAAGGAAACCCACGCAAACACAAAAGAGAACATGCAGACTCCAGACAAACAGCGCAAGCGCTGTGAGGCAGCAGCAGTACCCACTGTGCGTCCAAGTTTGTCTTCCTGAAGCGCTTTTAACGTGAGCGCATGGCGCATCTCGCAGCTCCAGCCACAGCTTTCTGCAACTGCTCTTGATGTTTCTTCACTCCTGCACTTCAGTTTGGGGATGGCAGTGTAGCAAAAGCAAAGTTATGAAAATACATGGCGAATAATGATGTCTGGAAAAGTGAATCAGGGGAATGGAATATGAGTGTTTCCCCTCACCTGGTTAGGAAGGTAACCATAACTGTGATGAAGGCACTGCATCTCACTTTTTTACTGGTGGACAAATACAACAAACATGGCAGTGAGTTAAAGCAAAAGTGGAACCTTTTAGATCTAAGGTCTTGGTGTGGGATGGTGTGTTGTTGTCTCAATGCTGACATGTCATAGTGTGTCACACCTTTTGAACCTTTACAGCTCATTTGTACCCTGCTGTGACTTCATACAGACCTCACTCCACGCATCCCAGATGCAGGGCAACCGAGTGAAGCGAAATGGTTTAACGTGACACAGATTTCCAAGGAGACAGCAGTTATTATTTTATATTTCCTTTGGTAGGAATGTATGTGTAGGTTCTGATTTTTTCACTTATCTGTTTATTTAGTTGACATGGACAACATATATTTTTAAAATTTGTACAAATTTAACACCGACGACTTATCAACACAATGAAAAAAAATGAAAGGTTTATCTTAGAAGTAAGATCGTCTACTCTTGAAAAAGGACCAAGTCCGGCACCTGACTACGTGTCACACGCATTCACTGTGTTCCTCACGATTCTCAGCCTTTTCCCTACGGCAGCAAATCTGAGCTCACCAACTAATAAAACCGCAGGACTACCAGGTTACCCGAAATTTCAGTTAACTGCTTCGGACTACCTGACCTGCCAATCCTTTGGACGCCTCTTATTAAATTAGTACATGCGCACAAAGCGAAGGGGTGCAGAAAACAAATAGAAGATGAGATCCCACTGTGTCCACCGTGTTCATCTGAGCTCTGTCTGGTTAACAAACTTAACTCCATTACTTTATACTTACTGCAGTCAATTCAGTGTTATTAAAAATGTTAATATTAGCAGTGTTTCCCAGTGCAAGTCTGGGTAGCTAGTTTAAAGCCTTTATTTATTTACTTGTTTGTTTGGTTGGGTGGTTTGTTGTTGGGTTGGTTGACTCTATTTATTCTAGTTAACAGTCAGATTGTGCACTACTATACTACTATAAATTGTTTTTAATTCAGTGGTCGGTTTAAGGGATGCTGTACTTTTTTGGTATTTTCAGTATTTTTTTCAGTATCTTTTTTCCAGGTTAATGAATGCAACCTTTCGAAAATCCTAGTTATACTGTTGAAAGTGTTGAAAATTTCTGCTTCATATGCATTAAAAAGACACAAGTTATGAGTATCAGAATGACGGTGCTGGAAATGCATGCCCTAATTTCACCCACTGATTTTTTTTCTGTTACGAATACAAAGAGCTTAGCGAACCGGTGTGGATAACCACGTCGGCTTCACTTTACTAACATGCCTACACTTTGGAGCAGCAATAAGAACTATTATATTGGTTTATTTATTTTTCTGTTTACTTTGTTTGAACATCCTGGGTCCTGGATTTACCCTGATTTAATGACTCAGTGTGCTGTGCTATTTTTTCCTTGCTACAGCTCGAGTCAAGTGCCGGGAAAGTGAAAGTCAAGACAGCAATGCATATAGAATCTACGATTAAAAATGCCATAGGCCTGACCCAATACTAAAATTACTTCTTAAACTGCTGTTATGCCTGGTTAGTCATCTTGGACTCCAGATATCTTAATTCCGTGTGGGCCGTTTTGTCAAAATGAATGCTATTATCGATCATATTTTTACCTTATTATGATTTTATGTTATTCTCAGCTGAGAGAAATAGTTCTTCCCGATAACAAAGTTTTTTTTTTTTCCATTTTCCTCTGTCTACAAGTTTGGCGGCCATTGTGCCAAGCAGCACGGGAGGACCACCTATTCATCTCTTTATCTTGAAGGCTCATGAACATTTTTAGACAACAAGAGATTTTTTTTTTTACTCTGTCTCTGGCTTATATTTGTTATGGGATATTATCTTGCAGAAACCTAGGTCCACCAGTACAGTATATCAAATTAGGAAGCATCCCTCTGCATCTCATTTCATAAGAACCGTGGTGACAGTTTAATTCTGACTCATGCAGTTTGCAAAACATACTTTCTGTTATCATTTGCATTTGTCAGTCACAGTTTCGTGGTCCCATGCATCCATCATCGGTTTACCAAAAGGAGATGTACGAGTAAGCTTAACCTAGTTTCCATTTGCTCTGCGGGTAGCCAACCTAAGGCAAAAGCTCTGCACCCGATTGTCTGGTTTATTTTTTGTGCGTATCCATATTTTTACATGGTGAAAGCATCATGAGGGTCAAAGGGTTGAGATAAAAAATTTGAGCAAAGATCAAACTCAACAGTTAGGAAAGTAATTTGAGAGAACCACCGTGGTTTTTCACTTTTATTGTCAGCATCAGGACTTCGCCAAATTGTGTACATAATGGAGTTTTATTGAGGCAATACGGCCAGATTTATTTACACAGCTGCTAATTTGGCAAGAAATTTGTTTAAAGCCTCATCTGTATGCAGTGCGGTGTATATAGTTGTACATTATTAACACAATAATTCATATCCGCCAAGTCCACAGTGCAAAAACAATATGACACTGCAGCCAGTATTCACAAAGGGTTCACTCAGGAGTTATTTAAAGACTTCTTTCCCCGAAGCTGATTCCCCAGTCTGTCGAACTCTGATGAAGCTGCTCTAGAAACGTCCGTTGTCTCTGTGCGCAGTGGCTTTGTGCATCTCCAGTGATGGCAATGAATACACTTCTTAAATAACTCAGGGGACAAAGCTTTGTGAATATGGCTCCTCCGTAGGGCACCTCAAACCCCCACAGGGACTAAGTGAAGACTAGCCAAAGCTTTCAAAGCGTCAAAGTAATACTAACGGGGAATAACAATATCACTATTTTGTAATAGCACTTGTTAGTTTAAGGGTTTTAAAATATATATATATATATATATATATATATATATATATATATATATATATATATATATATATATAAGGGAATTGTAAAAAGTTGTATTTTTCTTTGTTTTTGTAAATACAGTGAAAAATAAACTCAAACTTCCATTGAAAGCCTGGCTACCTGGTCTCTATTCTGAACTTGTCTTTGCTGTTGTGTAAGAGTGCAGATGCAATCCAAAACCAGGTGCGCGTACACAGGTTTTCTGCCTTAATTATTTAAAATAACTTACTTCTTGTTTATACCTGTTCATTTTTAAACCTGTTGCAGCATCACAGGGCTACCTATTAAATGCAGCATTTGTTTTGTGTGTGGCTCAAGTATCGCAAGAGCCTAACGTATTTTATCATCTAAAACAGACAAATATCGATATTTTGATCGACTGCATCAACTGAGTGAAAAGTCTTCTCATACTCCGATCCCCTGAGCTTTCCGGGCCCAAATTTATGTGGTGCTCTCTTTTGTGGCATTATTTCCCAAGCAGTAGGAACACCAGCAGCACTGCTGTGCTACAGTTTATCACAATAGGTTTATAACAAGACAAACATCTCACTCTCTAGAACTTTCATATGCTTCATGCTGTTGAAATTGAACCCTCAACTTTAGCCTCAGGCCACAATAAAACTGCTATTTTCTAGATGACACTAGATATAAATTTATGAAACTTGTAAAACTAAAAGTTCCCTGTTCGGTAGATACAAATAGCACATGCGATGAACAAAATGACAGAAATGCTTGGAAAGGAAGTTTAAATTTGAACAAACTAAATCTGAGTCGGAGACACAATTGGAAAGGTGATATCAGGCCAATTTTCAATAAGCAGTGAGGTCTAGCAATTTGTACTTTGCCACATGAGTTTTCCAAGCAACATGAGACCAAAAAGTCTATGTCTGAGCTGCAGGTGCAGAAAAACTGCCAAATTATTTAATGTGTCAAAGATAATGACAGCACAAACAAAGAAGAACAATGGTTGCAAGAAGAAACTGAATGAGAAGGATGGACTCACACTACATATGATAGTTGCTACATGCCGGAAGTGGATCAGCTCCTCTGTGACCCAGTCTCAGCCATGAATGTGCACTATGAACTGCACAAAGCTAGAACTGCTGGCAGGGCCTTCATTTAGAAACAGCTTGTATCCAAGACCAACTCACAAGGACACATAACCTGATGCAAAGGAGCCCAAAACCTGAAACTCTTAGCAAAGGAAAAAGTAAAATGGTCTGATAATCTTTCACCCAATTTTCTTCATCTGGACGTGTTTACATTTAGAAAAAGATGCTTTCAACCCACAGTGCATTTTGCCAGCTGTTAAACATTGTCGGGATCATTAGGTCCAGTGATTCCTCTGCGTGACTGTGCAGCAGCCAATGGATATGAGGCCATTTTACAGGAGCAATAAGTGGATAAAGCCAAATGCTTTCCAGCACATTCACCACACTTAAACATTACTGAACTTCTATGGGAAGTTCTGGAGTGCAGAGTAGAATGTAGATTTTCACCATATTCAGCCCTCAAGGAACTGGAGATTTTTTCTTCTTCGAGAGTCATGCAATATCTCACTAAACACACGACAGGACTCATGTGACATCAAAAATAACATTTGAACCTCTTTTGAAGACAATGAGTGGCCCTGCTCCTTATTAGGTCCTCAACATGAGTATACTCTTAAGCATTTCTGTTATTTTGTCAACTCTGTATAAATGAATAGAAAGCGTTGCTTTAGTACTTTAGCTCAGTTTACATCTATTTGCTGTTATATACTTGTATTATTATATGCTGCTTTTTTGTGTCTTTAGGGGCTAAAAGCCTTCCCACTGTCATTATTTTCCACAGTGTATGATAAGGAGATTTGGGAGCTACAGAATTCTGGACAAGGTTAGACAAAGACCCAGATGAAGGAGGAAAAAGAACGTCCAAATGGCAGGAATTAGATTTAAAACTACCATTTTTCAATCCAAACCTTTGGAATGGTTTTGTGTAGCAAACGACATAATGTAACCAATCGATGGAAAATAAAAATTTGAGAGCAGGTGCTGGAGTTCCTTTTAGAACAGCCAACCTATGCCAAAAATAAAAAAATATAAATACAAAAACCAAAGGCTTCTGTTATACAGACATCTACATGGCAAGGACAAGAGCGCAGCCAGCAACCAAGATCAACAACAACAATTTTGTTTAGTTTAAAATTGCTGTGAAAAGCACTCATAAGCTTGAGGCAGAAAAGTGAAAAATACTAAGAGTAAAAAAAACAGTAGCGCTATTGGGGATGTTTATGATCTTCAGTGAAGTTTGTGGTTTGACTTGTTTCTCCACCTTTTGGTTAGAGCTAAACCCATGGGGAGGTTTGGGGGTCTAATAAAAGCCCACCAATAGAGGAAGGTAAGAGGCCCAGTTTGGTATTTTTGAATCAGTGACAGAACTTTTTGTTTTATTTTTGAAAGTACCCAAAATCTAAATCAAAATGTGCAGTGGTGAATTCAACCCGTGATCAGTAAGCGCTGCTATACAAAGTCTATCCAGGCGGCGCAGGACGTGAGACGGGATGAATTTCGGATCTGTCGCACACCCAGCTGGGCGGTTTTTACCGGCGCAGTCATGAGGAAGTGCACGCTGATATGCAAACAATTATATTTATAGGATTTCTTAATAAATTAGTGGGCAGGAAATTGCCGATGGGGTCAAATTTGTTTGGTGTGAGTTGGGCATGCAAGCTTCGATTTTGTTTTTTCATGCCTTTAGGTTTCAAATCTGGACTTTCTACAAAGGTTTCTATTCTGGTGGGTGTGAGGCTTGCTACAAAAACCAAATGTGACAGACCTGACAGTTTGGTGAGCTATGGACAGAGGGATATTAATAGGAATTGCCTTACCGGGGTAATTAGTTATGCTTTTTAAAATTTTTCTTTCAGCCCCTGTTGTGCTGACAGACCTGTGTTTTGTCCTAGCCTTTTCGCTCAGCCTCCCTGTCAACAGCACAACCCAATAACTGGAAATAAAATGAGAGATCAGTATGAGATGCAGTTTTGTTAACTAAAATTTGCTCTTATTGTCAGAATAGCTCCGAAGCCCTCCTTTGTCTGCTGTCGCCAGTTCTGAAACAAACCTGAATTTCACGCAAATCGGTTCCAAGGTTGATTCAATGACGGGAAGTCATAGCAAGTGACAAGTGTACACCGACACGTTGAAAAAGGGGATTTGGGCGCCATGTCAGTTCTATCCAGGTTCAGTCTTCTTCCAGCTGCTCCCGTTTTGCAGGACGGGTGGTTTCATGAGCGCGAGGACAAAGTCAAACGCTTTTTGTCGCCTTCCCCCCTTCACCACCAACTTTTATGAAAAGATGTGGAGCATCGAGTCCAAAATAGATTTCTGCTTCTTTTATACCTCAGAAAACTGGAGACTTTTCTTCTGGAGACTTTGGCTTATCCTTACACAGTCTGATGTCTTGTTTTCTTCTCATATTAGATCTTTCCAGGCTGTCTTATACTACCTGCAGCACAGACTGGAGGTAGGCGGAAGCGCCTGGCCAGAGTCATCATGCAGGTATTTAAGATTGTGTGACAAGTGTTCTGTAAGGTGGGCCGGGCAATGAAAATCACATCAGTAGCCAAAAGTTTGCATTTACACCTAATACACTTCCACCAGTTAAAGGATCTTCATGATTTGAAGGTCCTGCTTTGCCTTACTGTGCTGTGAGTCTTTTCTGCATAACTACTTCATCATAATAATGGAACTGAAGGCAGTATTTTCCCCTTCATTCAGGGATGTGAGGAGGGGAAATTTACAAGCTCAAATTCAGAGTTTTCTGCTTTTCTGAAATCATGTGACTATCATGCATGTTGTGTGTGTAGTGTAGTGGAGACGAATGAACCCACCGGTCCCTCGCCGACTTGTCACCTCCCACACACCGTACATGACCGCCTGCTCCTCTCACTTCTCATTCATGGCTGTTCTGCAACTCTTCTGTTTGCAGTACTGGCAAATCAAAGCACGCGTGTGTGTATGTGTATGTGTGTTTGTGTGTGTGTGAGTGTGTGTGAACTTGAAGACCAACAGGAGGTCCAAATCTGTGCCCTTTCCAGTATTATGCAGTCGGGGCCCATGAGTAGGCCTCTCAAGAAAGTGCAGTGTACTGTACTGAACTTACAGTACTGTAGTGAGCCTCGATGGAGCTGAATGGTCTGGGGTCGCATGTGTCCTGGCTGTTCAAGAGCCCAGGAAAGGCCCGGCCGCAGAGTGAGACATAAGTCAAGCAGTTCTTCTTGTATCACATGTCCTCAGGTCATCATCACACCTGATCATCCTCACAGGTTCAGCAATGTCTCCAACATGAGCCTTCTTCTGGGTTTCGAGCCAATACCTATACTTGCCTTTGTTAATCTATCTGACACCTTTCGCCAAAATGACTTACATTGGTCAAAGGTACTACAACAGGACCAGTGTTTGAAACCCAGGACCTCCAAGGAGAGAGGTGGTGGCACAAATGCTACTCCACTTGTTCTCCTGGGCAGTCATTCTTGTAGAAGGCGAATTACTGCAAGGGAAAACAAAATTAAAACGTGGAATTTTATGTTGGCTTAAGAGCTGTAGTGACATAGGATGCATCTCAGTGTCTTTCACAGAGAAGTCAAACATCTTGGCTGTAGGGCAGCTGGGGGTCCCCAGGCTTTCTCAGAAACAGGGCCTTTTACTATCAGAAGGTGCTGTAAGTACTGTGTGGCAGGAGGGAAGGGAGTCGGGGGGTTTCCTGAAAAGGTGGTTTAGAAGAAGTAGGAAGAAAAACATCTGTACATATTTCCAAAGGGTTTTGCAGTCTTGGTCTGACACTATGGTGAATGTAGGATTTGCTGACTTCGGTGTTCTTTAAACCTCAACTGCAGCACTGATTATTTTTTTTTGGCAGTAGATGGAAAAAAGTTTGTTTGGTTTGTGTTTTTTATTGTATAACTGCAAAGTATTTGATAATAAAATAAACAAAGCTCAGACTTTTACACACCACATTTCCCCAAATTACTGCTAAACCTTTTTCAACATTTCATAAGCTCATTTTTTCCCCTGCCTGGTCCTGTTGAAAGCCAGCGGGGCTGAACGAATCATGAAAATGCTGTTATTAAAAAATATTTTTTGATTCTTGAAGTGTTAGCTGCTTAAGCAAAGAGGCTGTGGGACACCTGTTGTTATTTCGGAAATAAAATCAAAATTAGTTGGTTATATGCAAATAGACAGGGGCTGTAGTCTTAAGAAAAAAATCAAGATAAAGTGCAGTTCTGTAAATTATTTGTGGCAAAGGAAAGTAAAACCCTGGGAACTCGATAGATGGACAGGTGTGCATTAAAGTGGCGTTCATGCTTATTACTGGTGAACGCACGATTGCAGGGCATCAGGCTGGCACATAGAGGCAGAGAGGACACACATCTGACATGGAAATTCAAATATCTGTGTTTGTGCCATTTGGTGAGGACACTGCAAACAAAAAGGGAGAGAACGTAATTGTGATACAGCCCCTGAAAAACAAATGGTGGTGTAATTGAAATTCTGCCTGCCAGAATAGATGGTTAGTAAGAAAATTGCTCTTGCACACAAACACACCCTGTACTATTGTTCAAGCAGAAGTGAACCTCAGAAATGCAAACACCCATCCTGTTGTAAAACCACAGGGCCATTGTAGAGCTGGAGCACAACACACACCCAAGCCCTAGCTCCTCCGACCCCAAAGCAGAAGCCAAACATGTTCACTGACACCCCCCTACACATACACATACACCTAACCATAAATAGTGCCGCTGTTTTCTACTCAGCTTCCCTTCTTCTTGCCCCACACACACACACACACACATTACCACTGCAGCCACTGCCACCGCACAGCATGGCCCCCCACCTACACTCAAAACCCAGCACCTTCATCTAGCAGCATAAATAAGCTTTTCTCCCTTCCTCGGACCGAGTTCTCGACATTTGAAGCGCTGTGTGACATGAAAGACAATAAAATGTCAAAAGGTGCACAGCGGGAAGCGAGGGTGCGAGGAGGCCTGCTGCTGCTCCAGCTGCTGCTGTTGCCTCCACCAGCGCTGCCACCAAAGGCCTCCTGTGAAGTTTACTGTTGTTCACAGCTCACAGGTCAAGTTTTGCTGAAGAATACAGTACAGCATTAGCGCTGGGCTTTGATCATCTACAGGAAAAAAAACACGGAATCCATTCAGATGGCTTTTCTTTGTATTTCTTATATATATATATATATATATATATATATATATATATATATATATATATATATACACACACACACACATATATATATATATATATATATATATATATATATATGTATATATACACACACACATACACACACACACACACACACACACACAGTATAAACTGAACAAGTTGCTCAGACGGTCATTTTTCCACTCATTCTGCTATGTGTCAAGATCACTGGATTTTTTTTTATTGTCTTCATCTTAGAAGTACTTTGTGGTTTCCATCAAGATCAGAGAGGACAGCGGATGGAAGGCTGGTGGGTGAATACATGCATACATATACAGCGTAATTTACAGATCTATTTACAGTGATCTCCAATAAAGTGCTGAATATGTTTGTACTTTCTTAGGGAGGAGTTCAAAGCTGTTGCTGAGAAAACACAGCAACTTACGGTAGAGCATTTTTTAAAAAAGCATAGATTTGTCCCTTGTATGTCCCTTGGGGGTCAGAAGTGAAACCACAAGGTTTTCCTGTGATGGAAACATCTAGAGTGCAGCAACAGGTTTTTTTAGATAGCAATGTTTCCTGGAAGTCTTCAGAGAAAGTGTGTGTCCTGTGTTAGAAGAGCTGCTCTGGATTTGCAGTCGAGAGAGAAGAGGGCTGAGTTAACACACAGGCACGGACAACGGGAAAATACAGACGAGTGATAAAAACTAGGAAGGAAGCAATGCTCCTCATGTGTGGGTAGCAAAGTGGTTAAGGCTCTAGATGGAATGCCAGTCCATTGGAGGGTGGGGACACACGCAAATGCACACAGATGCATGTACAAGCAGTCAACATAGAATGAGCAGTTAACCTGAAGCCTGAAACACATATCTTTGGACTGTGGGAGGAAACCTGATCATTGGGAGGAAACCTGTGCTGATACTGAAAAGATTCATCCTCCACACAGACTGAGCCAGATTCTAACCCAGACCCAGGAGCTGTGAGCACTGCGGCGCAGCCCAAAGAGACAACAGTTTATTTATTTCTTTGTTTGTTTTATTGCAAATTAAAGTTATTTTAGTCACTGCAAATATTGTGAAGCAGCTTAACATATTTATTCTTAAAACGCTTAAAATATTTTGCATGCACCACAAGAATACAAGAACCTATGGAAGTGCATGACCTGTGCACTACATATGCAGTAGTGTGAAAGTTAGCAAGTGCAAGTGAGTGTTCAACTTTAACCCAGCTCAAATTTAGACGTGGACCCGCAGAACACACACTGCGCGTTGCAGGTGCCAGACAGACGCTTTACTTTGGCAAAGCCAACAACAGGGTCCTAGGGGGCGCATACACACCAGTGTTAATGTAAAGTCATGCAAAAGTCACAGTATGCACACACCAGGGTAGCGCTGTGCGAACACTGTGTGTGCAGCTTTGAATGAAGCTCCTGGAGTTCTGAAACCCTTGTTTGATTCATTTTATCAATACATACTGGTTTCATAACCTGCAGCCTTATTAAATGCAAACACAACATTAATTTCCTATTTGAAATATGTAGTCATGCACCTACAGTACTTTGTGCTGTAGGACAGAATTAAATAAAGGATTGTGAGGGTTTGGATGAGGTGTGTGGTTCACTGTGGGTCTACACACAAGTTGGTGCTCAGCCTTAGTGTGTTGTTTGTCAGCAGTCCACCGAGCACAGTGCTTGACCCACGGACGCCATTAACTGCAGTCTGCCTGAACACTTCATCTGGGAGTTATAAATGTCCAAACCCAAATTCCTTTTTTCAACCTATGCCACTTTGCACTTTGATTCTTATCTTCCTTCCTATCACATCTTTCACTGCAGTTTAATTGTATTATATTTTCACCTGTTTCTAGCAGCCGGGATTAAATACAATATTAAACAATGTAAAAGCAGCCTTTCTTCTTGGATAGGAACTGTGCGTCAAAGTCCAGCTTTGCAACCGCAAGGCCTCTTTCTGTTCGCATTTCAGAGACGATGAGCTTATTTGGCTCAATTATTGAGCACTTCGGAGCATTTTTTAAACTTTTAATAATCTTTGATGTTATCAGTTGAGAGAGAGAGAGGGAGAGAGAGAGAAAGAGAAACGAGCAGCTGACATGATTCTTGCCCGCAAGCTGTCAGATAACTGGTGTGGTGGAGGTGCCTCAGCAAGGTGTCACCTGTTTAACCTGCATGGTTACTCAAGCACGGTTTTGGTTCATTTGGATCTATGCAAGTTAGTAGCCTCGGTTCTGTTTTTGCTTAATTTGTAATGCTGATGTTATTTCTGACGTGACTGAACAAAGAGAGTGAAAAAACCTCAAAGGCAATGAGGCCTAAGGGTAACTGCAACATCTTTGGATGACAGATGGAAGCTCCAGATGAGCTACGTCCGTCCAACTTGCAAATCAACGCTACTTACAGCGATTTTCCTATTTATTCAGCATCAATTTAAGGTAAATATGGTATATAACTTGTCCAAGGTTACTATAGCAGCATGGAAGACTTGAACCTGAGCAACAGCTCTAGCCGCTGCATTGCCTGCTACTTCTGTCTCTGACACAACTGCCATTCCAGCAGAAGGGGCCATTAAAAGTTACACAGCATAATTTATGGTTATTTTATTAATTTGGCAAACAGCACAGGGTTTACAGAAGACGTAATGGTATGGTATTTCCAGTACTGAGCAGCAGCAGTGGCTGACAGGGCACCTATAGGGTAGGCTGAGATTGCAGTACACCTACCAAGGTCACTGAGGTGCCCCCTCTAGCCCTCAGGAAACACTTGATAACAGGTGATGCAAACCTCCCGGGGTGTCTTCACTTCACAGCAAATTACCTGGCTAGTTGGCACCTGTCTACCCTCCGCTGCATCACTCGCCCACTGCCCCGAAACACCACGAGCACTTGGTGCTCCCCTCCTCCATGTGCTACATGCCACAGAACGGTGAACCGCAGCAAGCTTGTGGCTTTGTGTAATTCCAGCAAAAAATCTGCTTTGGCCTCTGTAATTCACCACACTGTGCCTTCGGTCAGGACCTGTGAAAGGATGAACAACTGCGCTTAAAAAATAGGGATTACTTGGATCGGGATTGCCGGGCATTTTCTTTACTGCGTCCTGTGGATCAGTAGCATTCTTGTGTGTGTCCACTAGGTGGCCAGCCAGGCCAAGAGAAAACCTTTGCACTGGAGTGCAGTTGGAAATGGACACCTGGCTGGCCCGAATCCTGAAGCTGCTAAACCATCCTGCTGACACCGCTGAAGCCAACAGCTGTGCTCCAAGCAATAACAGTACAGGAAATGCATTTGTGTGTTGGTCAGGGGATGTGACCACCTGATCCAGCATTCAAACAAACCTAACTTGCCCCCCACAATATAAATATAACTGCTCTGGGTACTATTATTCTTTTTGGGCTCCCCATGCTACCTATATCTTGTATGCAACACAGACACAAAGACAAAGAGAGGAAGCAGCAGCTGAAGCAGAAGCATCGCCCGAGCCGACATGAACTACCACAAACTGCTAAAGCGTCCTTTAGGTTTGCATTTATTCATTTATTCATTTCACAGATGCTTTTCTCCAAAGTAACGTCCAACTCAGAGTCAACAAAAATGTAGACGCAGAAGACCTCTAGACGCGGATCTTGTCCACGAGCCAATCTTTTTGTTTTGAGCATCTGCATGTAGGACTGATAAGAAGTAAAGAGGTGATCCTGACTCATGTGGTGATGGAAGTTCATGCAGCTGTCACCTCAGGAGATCAGGAGAGAAATGGGTGTGAAGGAGACCCTTCTTGAAGGCTGGGGATTCAGCAACTCTGAGGAACTTCATGTCAGTAACACTTAATATTGGTGCAGCCTAACTGAACTGCCCTGTGCCAATGAAGGTCACAGACATTCCATCAAGAGTTAAGAAACGCTGTTCCAAGGTCCCGCGTGAGGTTCTGCTTGCAGCATCTTGCAGCACCTTAAGATCTACACCGGCTGAAAGCAGGGTGACTGCACAGTTTGTACCCATTTAACTTTTATTTGTTATATTTGTCTCTAATAATCTCTTATTTTGTCCCTGTACATATGTAAAAATGTATGTGTGGGCATTTTATGTTTGTCCAACCAGGTCACTTTCCCTCTGGGATTAATAAAGCTTCATTCATTCATTTATTCATTCAAAAAATCCTACTCTGAATGCAATAAATGGATTCTTGAGAGATTTATTTGATTCTATACATGAAACAGCTATGTGTCCATAAAGGTTCTGCTTGGAAACTTTTGTCACCATCTGTCCTGGAGTTTAGGAGAAATGTTAGATATTTTGGCAGGCATGTTTACTGGTGATTCATATGCAAATCTGTTAAAGCATGGGTGGAATCATTACAGGTGAGTATTGGATTCAGAGTTTCCCCACACGCGGTTCGGTGCGTGGTGAAGTGAACCTACTGAATATCTAACCCATTTACCACATACAGTACCTGGAGATTTGGGTAGCTTGTGGGGTGGGGGAGGGACCCAGGTTCAAATCCCACTTCCTGCCATAGTACCCTTGTGCTTAGGTACTTACCCTGATGAGATTATTTTAAAGAAAAATTTTAGTAAGTTACCCACTGGTATAAAGGTAAATCACTGTAAGCAGATTAACATTGCAGGGTGTTTTAGAGAAAAGATTCAAATAAATAAATAAAAGCTGAAGTGCGTGTGGTCTTCACCTGAACCTCAGCACCCACCACCAAAGATCTACCTCGGTTATAAAGTCAAGCTTCTTTTTCCTCTGCCTATGTTTTTTACTCTGTTTTCAAGTCAGTTCTTTGATTTTCTCTGGAGGATTTTACATGCCGAAGCAGATACACACATAGTCTAAATGAACTTCTGAATGGTGTGGAACATTTTACCCAGACCTGCATTTGTCTACATTGGGCCCAGCGCTCATGCTCTGAGGTGGCCACTGTTTCCCTGCTTCTCACTAGAGCAAACCTGTTGGGTGATCTGTAATGTGACGTGACCACTCCAACTACAACTCCACTTGTAGAAACACGGGACCCTATGCACTGGGACTTAGGGCAGTGGTCCATTTTGCATCCCTCCTTCTAATGCTTATTCCATATAAGGTAAGCTGTGCTCTTCATCTGCCATGTGCAGTGAACTGCCTTATGTGCTTGTTTTGAGAGTACAAGCTGTTTTGTACTCTGTGTTTGAAGCACATGGGACTTGGATGTGAAAGATGTGCCCATGTGAGGGAGGGCAGCAGTCGGGCAAGTGGCCCTTGGCCTGGGGAGCGAGCGCTATGGAGCCATGGCCTGCGTTTGAACCGGCGACCTGCGTAATTCAGTCATATTGATGGGCGGAACGAGCGGCGGCACACATGTGGAATGCACACTGAGGCCTGGGGGCGCTGGCATGGGGGAGGCAGCAGGGGGATGCAAACACAGTCACTGCGCACTGAGGGCACAGATGAAGTTATGGTGAGGTGCAGGAAGCCAGGCTGTAGTGTATCTGTTCAGTGCCGCCACTGAAAGTCTGGATGTATGGACATTAACTAGAAAATGACACAGTTTAAATGAGTGAAACCCAATCCTCCAGTCCTCCAGCCACAAACCTGGGCCTAATGACTTTCAGGAGAAATCTAAGGGGTTTGGATGCAGAAGAAAGAATGCCATGATGCCTCAGAAGCTGATCCAATGAGATGTCTACTTGTCCCTAGGGTGTGAATGATAACCCAAAGGGCCAACAGGTGGTGTAATGGTTGCAGTCATCATCTTCCAGTGCAAGGACGCAGGTTTGAAAGTCGCCACCTGATGCATCATCTTTGATTGAGAAATCTGCCATCACTTAAATTCAAAAAAATCACTCGCTGTAGAGATGGGTGAATCACTGAAAGAAGTTTATTGTAAGGGTCATGAGGTTCTCTTGACTTTAAGGTAAACACATGCATGCATTGTGTGTGTGTGTGTAAGCACATACTGCTGTATGTACAAACACTTTTGTAGCAACATATTTACATTTATATCAAAGGAAGATTTACATGACCTTCTATATTGTACAGAAAACCTGTAACTTATCACAATAAGTAACAAGTAATAAGTAAGTAATATCATAATTGTCTGTTTAAGTATAAGCATCATAAGTATCATGAATAAGTTCATGACAAGGTAATGTAGGAAAAAGGTAAATGTGAAATATAAGACATTTTATAATAAAGCCTATATAAATATATGAAGATTTTATATCAGTATCATATGTAAATAATACTCATCTAAATATAGCAACGGCAATAAAAAAAAAATAAAAAAAATAAAAAAAATAAAAATAAAAATAATAATAATAATAATAATGAGAAGAAGAACTTAAATATATGTACATAAATAAAAATCGGACAAATGGTGTTCAGAAAACTGCACTGATTTTATATAAGTGTGGCTTTTATAGGAAACCGAATGTCTGAAAAGAAATCAGCCGTTTTATTGTCGAAGCTCTTGTTTAGCTATTATTCAGTCTCTTTCCATTCTGTGTCAGAGGTCTGTGGTCACAAACTCTATGAATCAGACAACCGATGCATATAAATCCACAACCACACAGCTGTACACATACGCGCACGCAAACACACACGCCCTGTGACCGCCCACTCGGAGCGCGCAGCTTTGCCAGCGCATCGGCACTACGGCTCTCATTTTCCATTCCTTCAGCTCTGTTTCTTGGATGCTGTACTGACAGATGCAGCTCTGGCGTGATGTAAAGTAAATTCTGAAATATATAATTCAAAAATGGTTGAAATACTCAAATGTGGTAAACAGAAAAAACTCCGGATGTCCACCTAGAATTTTTGGGTCCTTCATTTTCGGAAGGACGATGGGATTCCTCTTCATCAACTCAACTGAAATGAAGAGTTTCCTCCTTCCTGTCTTTCCGAGTAATTTTATTTAATCCTCTAATATCAGGCAAAGCAGCCTGTGTGACAGAGAGCAGAACGACTGCAAGCCATCACCTATACTGTACGTAGCTCAGCATCAGATTTGAGACTGATTCCAAAGCTAAAAACAAATCCTCAAAAAGGGCTGAAAGCGCATTTCTCAAGTTAACATGAGCTTAACCACAGTGAGCGGATCGGAACCCTCAACACTTGAAAATAAGCTGCATTTTGTGCTTACGGGCCAACATATTTGGTAGTGTAGAGCGGCACTGTGTTGTCATGCCAGTACCTGTATGAACCACTTAAAATAATCTTATAACCACAGAACCACACGACACTTTCTACATATAAAAATAACACACAGTGGGGTGATACTCTCTCTCTATGAATCACCCATTTTCACGTGGAGTACTGATTCCGAAACGTTCACCTTTCCGAAACATCTGCCCTCCTTGAGTGTTTAAAATTAAATATTAAAATGACCTTTCTGCCCCTTCCTGAACCCCTGCAGTCGTGAACTGGGGATTTTACCTAACTTTCTGGTCCTGCATCTGGAATCCCCTCTTACCGCACCCTTGATGCGCAGCTTAATTTTCATTCGCGTTTACGCACATGAACCCTGCCGTGTGCTTCCTTAAATCTTATTGCAGCCTCTAACAAACCGGTTTAAAATGGGACACATCGAGGCGGCAGAATAGGAACGCGGTTGGTAGCTGTAGCGCTGTTTTACCCCAGGCCACGGAGTATGACAGAACTTCTGAATGATCTTTTCCTTGTTATTCTCTAGCGTTATCTGATTTCCTTGAGGAATCTCACAAGCCACCGATGTGTCACACATTTGCTTGTAAGAAACACTGATTTCTTATAAATGTGTAAAGATTGATGCTTAGATAACCTCTTTTAGGAAACCCAAAGACCATGAAGGTAAAGTGATACCACACAGTGGAACTCTGAACATTCTGGTTTTTCTAAGAATCCTTACTGAGGACTTTCAGAAGATTCACGTCAGAAGAAAACAGACTAAAGCGGAAGAAAGACTTTTGTTCGTTCTGGCATGCCGTAAAGCTGAAAGATGACTCGCCGGGGTTCTCACAGGCTAATGTTCCTTTTGAGGACGCTGGGAGAGGTTTGCTGCATCCCATCTGCTGGAGTCTTGACCGTTACTTGGCCGCACCATTGGGGTTGTCTCCATAGCCCAGGCATGTTGGCATGTTGGCCGGATGGCTGTGGCCGTTTTCCTTCAGCGCTCTATGTGGGCAAGAGCACAGTAGTGCCCTCCTATATGTGGTTGGTGGCCATGTTGCTCGACCGAACGCTTGCTATCATTAGTGGTGGTGCCGACCCGCCGAGCGGATGGTGGACCCTGTTCTTCTGCGCTCGGCAGTGTCACAGCTCGGATCTGTCACCCCCCGCCTAGACTAATGTGCGAAAGCAAGACGTGTTGCGCCTATTAGCACTTCCTGGCAAGGCTGGCATGCTGATCTCCTGTCCCTGGGGAGCCAGGCAATATGGTGGCGCACGACTGCCGTCCGCCAGCCCGCGCTCCTCGCTGTCACAACACATCACTGAGCCGCTGGGGCTGACCAGGGTTGGAGGAGGCTTCCGCTACAGCGCGTGCGCATGCACTTACACACATACGGAACCATGTCCTACCAGCATCCACAAGAACAATGTGACTGCATGAGTATGCAAAATGCAAAAATGTTTAAAATGGGATTTTTTTTCAAAGAAAAATTGAGCGTAAATACTTAAAAGGTCAACTGTACCTTTGGCCATGCTGGCTTGTTACCGCCTGTGCTTTGAAGGAGCTGGGGCAACATAAACTTCCACTGAAGTTCAGTTTTCTTGCTCTTGAACGTTGCAGAGAATAATTAGGAAGCTTTGACACGGCATTGCCGGTGACAGAGATCACAAGTTGCCCAAACGCGACCAAAATATACCACGCTGGAGTTCCCTACACAGTTCTCTGTAACTTTTCTGAAATAGGAGAAACATCCTAACTTAGGACTTTGCTAAATTAAATACAGCAATAATGCATACACTTTAGTTTATTTAATAGTCGCTGCTTGATACCTTGTCAGCTTTTACTGACATTTTTATTTTTCCCATTTAAACAACTGGCCATTTCTTGCTTTTAACACAAGGGTCCTACATGGGTCCTACAAGTCCCCACTGAAATTTTAACTTTTACTTACTCTGATTTACTCTTTTTTTAGCAATGTGTCATACATGTCTGCTTAAACCAGTTAGCAGTTTTGCCGCAGTTCGGTTTCTCACTCCAAGGTAGTTTTAGTTTTCTATTTTGGTCCCATTTTCTTCAGCATTGCTTTAGCCTGCAGGTTGATAGCTGGCGCTGCATCATGAGATGTAAACTTTGTTGCACAGAGAGAACTTATTGATGTCTGTTGGTTTAGCAATGCATGCAGAATTCCCATTATTTGGTGTAATATTGGGGGGCAGAGCAAAACAGCGTGATTCTAGATTTTGCTGTCTCAAGGAACCCAGGTTGAACCTGCACTCCTGTTTTAGTGGCCTTCGGCAAGGTAAAATTACAGTAAAAATTACACATCTATTGAAATGCACATAACTGTAAGTTATTTTGAATGCAGACCTAAGATTGTAAGCCACCTTTGACAAAAGCATCGGCTGAATAGGGACTAAAAATTTAGGGAAAATCACGAGCAAGTAGCTGTCTGTAAGGTGCGGTAGAACGCTTCCAAATCAACGTGAACATTTTTGTCAGGTTCTTCAGGCTCCAGTTCAAGAAGCTTGATAGCAATTTATTGTTATTAGTATTTATTATTAATGTCTAAATAACCGGATATGTTGACTTGAGAAGATACTAAAATAAATGGGCTGCAGTAAGACTCCCTGTGAGTCTTGTACACTACGTACGTACATACAATATTTTACTAAAGGTAGCTACATGGTCTCTAGGTTTGGTGAAGGTAAACTTGACCTTTAGCAAGAAGTCTGCGTGTGGAGAACATTGTCAAGAGGGGTGCTGTGGACTGAATTATTTACTGTTTCCGATCAAAAGGCACTGTTTTACTTTTCCGATCCAAACGCATGAACTTTGTCCACAAATGAAATGTTGTTTTGGGCTTTGACGTTTGTTCACAAGAAAAAGGAAGTTTAGTTTAAAAACTGGTCAGGGGGTTTTAGTGCCCATAATAATAATAATAATGTCCTTCATGACAGTGCATTTTATGACTGAATTGCATTCCGTGTATTCATAACTGCAGATTTGTTTCTGCCAAATATAAAACACAGTGGCATTTGGCCTAAAAATACTGAATGTTAGAGATGCCCCAGCCAAAAAAAGTCACCCTGACATTTTCTCTCCCCCTGTGAATCCCCCAGTCCTCCTCCAGAGCCTCAAACCCAGCCCTGTGGGCCATTGCTGGCGCTGCCCATCCGGGAATTGGGCGCTGAGTCCCGGCGCTGATTCTCACCCCAGCACCGGCGATCAGCAGGTTTTGACCTGAAATTATATTAAGATTAAGAGAGCCAGAGGTGAGGCCCGGCTGGGCTCAGATAATGGCGCGGTGTCGGATGCCCGAGGTGCCGGCGAACCGGGGGTCTGTACCACAGCGTTGTCTCTTGATCTGTCACAGTTCCACGCCTGGCTGCCCACTCGCCTATTATCTCTGATGAAACTGCAGGGTGACACATTACAGCCGGAGGGACGTGCCGAGATTTACACACACACACACACACACGTTTGCACGTTTGCACACGCTTGGAAATGCACACTTTATTCGTACCGCAGTACAGCCAGAGCAGACGGAGGGGTGGGGGAGGGGGGTTTCAGCACGGTTCAAAAACAGTCAGACTGATGGATGGGGGGTGGCAGAAAGCGATGCCAGACCGTGACAAGCCTGAACTTTGGGACATCTCCACACCCGACAGCTCGAACAAGCAGAGGGCACCCGGCGGTCACCGGGGGCAGGACTACGGTCAACAGGGATGGCACAGCATTGGGGGTGGGGGCATACAGACTCGAGCCTCGTGGGGGTGGGGGCTGGGAGGGGACACATGAGGCGTCGCTGTGTCACCGTAATGTCAGCCGATGTCATGTGCAATCATTGTTGGCTCTAATTTTCTGAGCAATTAGAGCGCTTATGTTGAGAAAGCTGGCTGACAAACAGCGAGGGCTGCTGGCAGCCATGCCGAGACTCACACACACACACACACACACACAGACCATGCACTGTCTCCTGCCCTGTGTATCCTCTTGCACTCACACCCTACTTCCTGCCTTGGATTTTCTTCCACAATTTTTAATTCTGCTATTCTGAATTTTTGGAAAGTATCATTTCGATTGTGTTTACTATGTTGTGATCGGCACCCGAAAATATGTGAGAGAATGAAGTGTCATTTGAGCTGTATGATTATTCTGGGATGTCTGGACACCCTTCTGGAACTTCTGTTACACAGTCACACCTGTGAAAGATTGCGGCCTTTTCATCCCTCGCCCTGTCTTTATACATGAAAACATATTCACACTTTTGTAGTGTGCTTGTGTCTCTATGTTGCAAACAAACAAATCTGCAAAACGCTGTACCATTAGATGCTTATTGTGTGAAACCTTTGCCTGCAAGTGCTGTGATGCCACTAGAGCTGTTTCCTCTGAAAAGTTTAAATGTCCAGGCTGATGTTTAAAAACAGTACTTACTATTTCACAGAAAGTACAATTGCCTTTTGACACAGTACAGTACAGTGCAAAACAATACTACACTGTTTTCTGTACAGGACTCTTTGAAACACTGAGAATATATTTTATGTACCTGATAAAAACTAAAAGACAACAGTTGTATTTACACCAATATTTACAAAAAAGCCACAACATTAAAACCACTGACAGGTGAAGTGAATACCATTTATTATCTGGTTACAATGGCACCTGTCAAGGGGTGGGGGGAGATACTAGGCAGCAAGTGAACAGTCAGTTCTGGAAGCTGAAGTGTTGGAAGCAGGAAAAATGGGCAAGCGTAAGGGTCTGAGTGACTTTGACAAATTGTGGTGGATAGACGACTGGGTTAGAGCATCCACAAGACGGCAGGTCTTTTGGGGTGCTCCCACTATGCAGTGGTTAAAAAGTGGTCCAAGGAAGGACAACTGGGGAACTGGCGACAAGGTCATGGGCGCCCAAAGCTGTTTGATCACCTGGGGAGCAAAGGCTAGCCCGTCTGGTCTTATCCCACAGAAGAACTACTGTAGCACAAATTGCTGAATATGCTGGCCATGATAGAAAGGTGTCAGAACACTCAGTGCATCTCATCTTGCAATGTATGGGGCTGTGTTGCCACACATCGGTCAGAGTGCCCATCCTGACTCCTGCCCACTGCCGAAAGGGCCTACAATGGGCACGTGAGCGTCAGAACTGGACTGTGGAACAACAGAAGAAGGTGGCCTGGTCGGACAGATCACATTTTCTTTTAGATTATTTAGACGACCGGGTGGGTGTGTGCCATTTAACTGGGGAAGAGATGGCAGTGGGATGCTCTGTGGGCAGAAGCAGGTGGAGCCACATACACCCCTTCGTGGCAGTTTGGGTCATTAAATTGAATTGGTCAGTATAAGCTAGCGATTTATTTAACATTTCTATTTGCTGTCAGGTTTCAAGATACTCCTACCACCACAAGGGTGGCCAGTACTTCTATCAGGTGTGGCAGTTTCTTATGTTTTGAGAATAACGGCCATACATGACACTAAAGCAGGAAGTGTCCAGGTGCTTTTTTCTCCTGAGTTGTGATAAGTGAGGATTGAGTTAACCAGCCTAGCTGAGTATCACCTACCAGCATAAACCACCCGGTCAACCTGCACTGGACCCTGGATCCCCCTAATACCTGTGATTTAAACCCTCATGTAGGGGTCACATCGGCTCCAACTTTTGCTGAAGAATAAAACTGACAAGTGTTACCCTAAGTTACAGAGCCAAGAAGAAACTATGGTCCTAAAACTGTAGAGGGAAATTTAAAAATGCTTAAAGCAAATACATGCTGAATCTGCTTTTACCCTCAACTATTTATATAAAACTCTCTTTATCATCCATGCGCAAAGAGAGAAAACAAAATGATCTGCATCACATATCTAAAACATAACAAATGCACATATATATATGTATATATAACTTTTACTTCAATCTAAAACAGATAAACAACAAAAAAGTGTTGCATGGGTACAGTAAATGTATAGTTTCGGGCTATGCAATATGAATATTCCTTACTGAGTTTAGAACCTGTTCGCATCTCAACTGTTATTGTTGTAGGTGCAGTACAACTACTTACATGTGGTTGTTGGACTTTCCTGGCCCAGAGTTTTCTAGAATCATACATCTATTATTTGTGCAAGAATAACCAATGTCAGCAAAGTGAGAGAAATAAGATGCCACTCACTCATTGCTGCTTCCTGGGCAACAATTGACATAGTTTCCCAGGGAGGAAGTAACCCAAATGGTTGGCCATTGCTATTTTAAAGCATATTTTTTGGGTGCAAACACAGAGGAGAACCTGCACACCCACACGCACCACCGAGCTAGACTCGAACCCGTCCTCGGGCAGGCAGCGGCGGAGCAGTGAGCCACCAGCTTATCCTGCTGCACCACCGCACACCCCCTAAGCACTACCCCACACCCGGTAAAAAAGACCACAGCATCATGCGTTTCTTGTATTTCTTAAAATGGCTGTCAGTATTTAAGGATATAATTAAAAAGTTCATGGTCATTGCCTTCCGGGTCTCCATTTTTTATGGCACAGTGAAGTTTCTGCACTCATTGACTTTGTACAGTTTGACTCAGCTTAAGCACTTTTGGGGCTGTCTGAAGAACATTTCAAACATTTCCCTGGAACCACTTCACATAAGGCTGGTGGTGCTTGCATTTGTCGCGGAGAGCTTCAGAGTCACCTGCATTTGTGCGGAGGCTCTGTCAGGCCTCAGCGTATGCATTAATGAGAGGAACACACAAAACGAAGTGAAGAGCGAGAACAAGAGGAAGGAGGGCAATGAGCAGACAGCTTCTGAGAAGGTCAAGACCCACGGTGCCAAGCCGATGCCCTGGCCGAGGGGGGGCCCTCCTCCCCGCTGCTCGTGCTGCTAAAAAAGGAGGCGTTCACAGTTGTGCTGCTATCATCGCTGCCTTGTGTTTCCACTGAGTCAGAAAACACCAGCAAGAGAAGATCTGTACATGTCTGCTGCGATCAGACAAGACGAGCGCTGCCCCAGCCACCCTCCCCTGCCCCCCCCCCGTGCCCCCCGCCCCAGTGCAGCTATCACAAACCCTCAGCATCGCTATTTGTGCTGCTTGCTATGTTACTGACACATGTCTGTCCCGGGCCCGGCGTCACGGCTCGCGCGTTGGCTCTCCGCCGGCCATGCCAGGGACCTGCGCACGGCAGCCTCACCAGCCACCCCCGACACCCCACGCCCGGCTCGATATCGTCACACCGAGAAGCGCCATGGCACATTCAGCCTCCCTCCGAGCAGCAGTCTGTCTGAGGCACTTTGGCAGTTTGTGTCAGAACAGCCTTTTGCGCAGCGGAGACTTTGATGAGGACGACAGGCCGCACTCAGAGGAGAGCTGCGTCAAGCACGATGACGGGTTAGCGCAAATACGCAACGCTGCACCAGCACAAGTTTGGGTCTGAAGCCAAAGTCAGCATCACACAGGTGCTTTACGTATTTTTACTGTCTGCTGTTACTTCTTCTTCTGTATTTCTAGTCCAGGGTTCTGAACTCGAGGTCCATATTCTTTCCCAAAAACTTGGGGAGCCTCAAAGTTTTTGAAATGCGTTCCTTCCTCACATAACGGATTCAATGTGTGAAATCGGCCTATTAGGTAAAGCCCTGTTTTTAAAGAAAAAAAATCACTTAAATATAATTTGTAAAATAGCACAATAAAAGACATTTTTATGCACGACAGTTTTAATGTTACACATTTTTTCATTGTCCCAGTCATTATCCAGAACCACTTGTTCAAAGCAGGGTCACGGAGGTACAGAGTCTATCCTGGAAGCATAGGGCGCGAGACAGAGTAAACCTTGGACACCTTGGATGTTAATTTTATGATAACTGTGATAAAGTACCTGTGCACTTCTGTCACCTTTATTGCAAAGCAGGTGATCTTTAAGGATGGATGATGATAGACACGTTTATACTTGCATGCCTTTAATCGTTTTGCTTTCCTCCAAAACGACATATAATTCTTTGCAAATGTAACTATTAAAGAGATGCTATTGTTGATGCTATCTTCAGATGCAGAGATGTTGTTGTTGAAGCACAATTTGTCCAGTGCTAACATTTTTGCTGACACACAAATCCTGAACAAAATGTGCATGAAATAGACATTTCTTAAGTGTGTGAAAGGATACAGCAGCTCTGAGGGACAAACAGGAGGTAATTCCATCACGCTGGAGTTAAAAAACCTACAGACTTTCCATTACGGACCCTTTGTGAGCAGGACCACCAAGCAGTGGGTGGCCTTGCTGGCTAGTAGGGAGTGATCAGGTCCTATAGATACCAGGGGTCAGATCCTTTGACTGTCTAACGGGTGTTGAGCCACAGGGACCCAGCGGAGAGAGACAGGAAGAGGACATACGTAGGAATGCTTCGGCAGAGCAAACACTGACCTCGCAATTGGTCTGCCGGTCATTTTCCTGATCAAAAGTCATAAGCCTGATGCTGGTTTGAAAGACTGGACTGATACTAATAGTGCTGGGTGGGGCCTGCTGCCCTGGGACCAGGAACGCTCTTGTGTCACCCACACAATGTGTAGGATGTATGTTATATAAATACCACCGGCCTCGGGGCCACACACATCTCAGCAGGACCCTTCCTGCCATCCCTGCGCCTTCCTCCTGGTGTCTAATTAGAGTCTTGGGCTTGTTAGGGCCAGGAAGCCTCCGGCCGGGCGACACTAAGCTGATTCTATGCGACGTAACAAGTCAATGCTGGGGGAAGGATGCTAATTTTAATTAATACGCTCAGAGAGGTGGGCTACAATGGGCCAAACAGGAGGAGCCCATCGGGTGAGCTGGCTGGTGTTGCCCCATCCTCTAACTCCGTGGCCCACGCTTTCTGAAGCCGAACGAACAGCCATTCCCTGCTGGTTGACCACAAGTCACCATAGGCTTTTCATGTTTTGTGTGATCCAGCGAGATGGTGAAGAACGTCACCTTTCGAGGACACCGTGACAACCTCCAAGCTTGATTTGAGATGCAAACCAACATGTTTAGTCCCACGCAGCGTTGACCCCGGAAGAGCCGCACAATCCTCTGCGGCAGCATTCTGCTCTTACTGCACAGCCTTTCCTCATGTAATGCGGTCCGGCACAAAAAAAAAATCCGCTACCACACCTTATGAAAACCCAATGTAATTTTATGTTCACATCTGCTATTTTATTCCCTGCCTACTATGCGTTTCACTCCGCAAAGCAGATAGACGTTGTGCTTCTTCCACGACACACCTCCGGTATACACTTCCTACCTCCTGTTCCTGTAAATCATGGCAAATTTATGGAAAATGTATGTAACTCGCAACTAAATAGCAAACTCAAAACAAACTTTTAAAAACATACACTGTGAACATTAACACTGTTGTTAAAATAATATTAAAGCTTTTATAACCCAAATATCCATATCTTATCATAAATAAAGGGTTTCTCTTGTGGTTTATGAATTGGAGGCCAAAAGTGACATGGATGGTGCAAATATAATTTGCTGTCAAACAGTTCACGGTACCATGTTAGTCATTTGATAGTGTGTGAAATAATTCAATAATTTTTATGATAAGTATTGTAACATATGTTGGTGTCATTATTGCAACACATAAAAAAACATACTTGTTTGGGTTAATTTTTAATTTTAGGTGACTTTTTTGTCCAGAAATCTATTTTTTTCATTTATCATATAAGAAATAATGGCAATTTGCCTAAGAGGGTTATTTGCTGAAAAAGATGAAGGCGGGAGATGGGCTGTAAAAACATTCAATGGGCTCACAGGTCGATTTCGGCAGCCAAATGTAGAGTTCCCACTATAGCATGCATGCTTCATCTTGTCATCTTCGGATAGTACATCCATCTTTCCATTATGCCCCTTTGTGCACAAAGCTGCGGTAACCTGCGCTCCCCTCTTGCCCCGTTCCCCACCGTCCCTCCCTTCCTCCTGGCCGCCATTGCTCTTCCCTCTGACCTACTTTCACCATTTGATCTTGACTGGAAGGTTAACCCCTAGAGGAAGCTCGGTGTCAGGCTCCCGCCACATCAATTCCCACACAAAGGGCACCCTTTGTCACTTCACATTTCCAAGTCGCCAAAAGGGTGGTTTCCTTGTTGTTCTGTTGTTATGGTCATTTTCATTGTTGTGTTTTACCCCTGTGGTTCCATTGGAGCTCTGCTTACTCTGCAAACCGAAGCCTACAGTTTGCATTTACAGTAACGTTTTCATATGCTAGACAACGAGCAAGCAAAGGTGTATGAACAACAGATAAACTTATAGCTATAAGGACCTTTTTTTTGCTGGTGCACATTAATACAAGTAGCTGCAGTCAGAGCTGATAGGAAACGAAAAGAAGATGTGAACAGAAGGTGTGATGCAAGTCTATGTAGCTGTCAGAAGGTCAGTAGAAAAGTGAGTCTGAAATAGATGGGTTTTGAGACTTTTCTCGAATGCCAGGAGGGATTCAGCAGCACGGAGGAACAAGGGGAGAGAGAAACCTACCCACATTTGATTGTAAACCCTTGTGAGTGGGATCACCAAGCAGCCAGAGGTGAAGGAGCATCGCACTGTTGCTGTTGAATGCAAATGATGAGACCCTGTAGGTATGAGGAAGCAGATCCTTTGACTACCTTGTGGGTCAGCTATAGGACAGCTAGAGGAAGCCAATGGAGTTCAAGTACTCGTGTTTACTTAATTCACCACTTTCCATTGCAATTAACCTTAGCAGTTTATGGTTTGTGGACTACTAGTTAAGGCCCATAAAATATTTAACCCAAATGAAAACCACAATACACTCTGCAGGAAATGCCTGACACAGAGCAAAAGAGATGATGCAACTTCAGTTTTTTGTTCAGAATTCCTGGTCGATGAGAAGAGTAAATTAAATCAGGTATCGAAAGCTTACATTTTTCAAACATTTTTCTTAATAAAGCACAATACACAACTTATAGTTTGCGCAGACAAGCAGATTAACATTCAACACAAGAGGGGAAACAAAATCCTGAACCTAGCGAGACGCTTGTCCGGGTTCTTCTGCGTCACCCCAAATGACCTTCTTCTGCAATAAGACTCTCCAGGTTTCAGTCTGAACAGCCCAGCGTCCAGATTTACTGCTTCTATGTCAAACATACTAGGTGGCTAAAACCAAAACTAATAAAATGCTGAAACATGGATTGCACCAAAATATCTCAGTGATCTGATTCCACTTCAAGAACTTCCTGCCTGAATTATTAACTGCAGAATCCTAAGATCTACTTCTTTGAATCGATTCTTACAGAAATAGAAGATTAATGCTAATGTGTCGGACAACTTAGTTTCCTGCTGCTCAGGGCTGGAACTCCTCTATCAAAGCAGGTCACTAGAACAACAACAGCAAACGCCGTACAAGGAACAGAACCCCCGGTCTTGTTGTTTCCTGTTCTCTTGCATTAACAGCTATTGACTCCCAGACCATTCAGCCATGCCTGTGTTCATTTTTATCCTCATAAATGGACAAATGTGAAATAAAGGATTGCTGCCAACTGGTGGCACCTGTAGATGGCTAAAGCAAGGGATTCAGATGAGAAAGGTGTGGTCCTGCTAATGCACCTGGCCATCTCTCAGGCTCTGAAAACACCCCTCCAATGACAGCCAATATGATGGACCAGGCATCAGCCTAGGTCCCATCCCTGAAGATGAACGTGGCTGTAACCGAGATGGTGGCAGAGGTGATCGCCCAGGTGACTGCCCAAGTTATGGCTTTGCAGTGCGCAGGGCAATTCCCGGAGGTCAGCACACATCACCAAAACACAGCCTAATGGCATTGATGAGTGGAAGCCGGCCCAGAGGGTCCCTTGCCCCCCAAGGGGCTGCCGCCCGCTGTCACAGTAACCCAAGCCGACAGACACATGCGCACACCTACATGGAAACATTTTCACAAGCAGGCTTGGGGAACTCGTGATTGCAATGGAATCGGCACTTTCGGACATGCATATTTTCAACATTTAAACATTAAAAGGGGGGTGCCGGTGCACATTTGGGGCTTCCGTGCAGAATGAGACCACCCTCGCGATTATTTACACGCTTGCAACACACAAATGCGCTTAGAGGAGACAAAAAAACAAATGCATATGTTGTGCAAACAGGCTGGTTCTGGCAGACTCACACGCGAGCACAAACACACAAACACAGCATCGCTGCTAATCCATCTGCCGTCCATCAGGTGTGATAAAGCTCACAGAAAAATTTGTGGAAAAAATGCAGATCTGTTTTTCTAGCATAGATGTTCATCACATTACCCAGCATATCTAACAACTTAACTTTATGCTGGGGAAGCTGAAGGAAAAACATTCTGAACGGGCTGCTCTCTGAAAAAGCAGTACTACAGTAAAAGAGATGTACCGTAGTAAAAATGACATTTCACCTTTCACACACAGTGAGGGGTGTGGTGTGTTATGCAACGACAAGTGCAAAAAATGAAAAAGAGACAGAGAAGCAAATCATCGATAAGGCTGAGGTGTTTTGATTTCCATGGCTTTAAAAATAATAAATAAAAGAAAAGAAAATGCATTAAGTGCGCAAGCATCCTGCAGGGTGCACAACATCTGAATAGACTGGCACATCCTGCGACATCAAGGGACAGCGGAGTGACTTGTGACAGCTGTGCTTGTCTGCTGTATATGTGTGCGTTGCCGTTGCCCAGAGCCGTCAAGTCGAGACCACATACACTGGCAGCGTAAAGTTTCGGCACACCTGAGAAATACACGCACAGATGAGTTAAAAGCGGAGATGCCCACAACGCATTTCTGAGAACTGCTGCAGAAGAGCACAGGAGACCTCCTGGGTGATTTCCTGCTCACATTTAAGTGCTGTCAGCTATGAATAAATAAAGCAAGCGTACTCAAAATTTTCACCAAATCTTCATCTACGTTGTCGCCTGCTTATTAATTCATCTCGCAGATGATTTTGTCGAGTCTCACCAGCAGTGAAAATGACAACGTAGTTAGGAGACGGCTCATCCTAGGGCTCTGCTTCGGCTAATAAACATACCGACACCTTCATAAAGCAGCGGATGAACTTACATGGCTGTACGATTGCGTATGTGCTAAAATGGACGCATGACAGTATTTTCAGTATCAGTTATTCTTCTGGGTGAATATAATTAGATTATTGGTAATGGTTTTATTATAGTTATCTGGGGATTTTTTTCAGAGCAGAAGGGACTCCGGGGATCTGAAGAAAGCAAATCACCAATTCACTGCTGAATAGCTTGAGCTCAAGAAAGACATGACTGTGAGTTTTGACACTTCGGGGCTGCTGTACAGAAATATAACGCATATTGGCAGCTTCACAGCAAAAATCCTGCAAACTGTTTTTCCAAATCCTTCATAGCATGTAAAAACAATGTAAATTCTATCTATTAATGCAAACTGCAGTGCGTGTTATAGTCTTCACACCAGATCTCTGTTTTTATTTAAGATGTCGGACACTTGTCATTATTGAAAAAATAACCGTATAAACCTGGACAAAATGCATTTATAAAATAGTCTCAGCCACTGTATTGCTGCATGAAAAGGTTTTATGGCACACACTTGCACAGCCCTTTACCCAAAAATGAAAATTAAGGGGGAGGCCAGCTATTATCATAAAGGTGTAATGAAAACAAATAAAAGATCACGCAAAATAAGCCGAACAACGTGATCTTACAATATACGGTTCTCGGATATATAAATCATGGTAGGATTGCTATGTCAAAGAAATGTGCTGAGAAGTGCAATATGTTTAGAGAGCTTATGTGTGCAAAGCCCGAGGCTTAGGGCAGAGCAGGCAGAAGCCTTACTGGTGTCATGTTGGTTTGAAGGACAGTCTGTATCCCGTCAAACCCAAAACACATCATGTACAGTCTGGACTTCAAAACGTTTAACCTTCTTCTACACATATTTTCAACTATAAGAAGTGCTTGGCAGACTTATATAGTTGTGTTTGATCCGTCAAGGTGTTCCCACGATCCTCCCCTTCTCGGCTTTCTCCACCAGCTTCGTCTAGCTGCTCGTATCAACTTCAGCACTGGTTATGGCCTACAAGACAGTGAAAGGATTTGCACCCGGGTATCTGTAGGCACTGATCATTCCCTGCAACCAGGCAAGAGCACTGTGCTCCTCCATCTCTAGCCCCTTGGTGGTCCCACTAACAATGGGTCTGAAATTACAGTTACAAGTGTGTAATGTGGCAGAGTGAACTCCCTGTCACGCTGAAGAATCCCTCTCGTATTCAGGAAGGATCTCAAAATTCTTCTCTTTGAGACCCACTTATCTCCTGATCTCCTGAACTCACGCCCTGCGTCATGACCACCTAACAAAGATTTTCCTAGTCATTCTATAGGCAGCCACTAGTGCAATGTGAGTCAACATAAACGGTGGTGCTGAGCAGCCGACAGCTTTGACAGTCATGTGTCTACGCCTGAAGCTCTTCTTCTGATATGAAATGTTTGGTTTACTCTGAACTGTATGTCACTTTGGAGAAAAGGATCGACCGAACAGATAGTATCTTACTTTCAGCAAGTCTGAGTAGAAGATTTACTGATCACTAAATGAATTGGCACTTGTAAGATGGGTGCTTTTTTGCAAATGTGATGTTATCTGCAAACCAGAATGAGATTTTTTGCTCAACTGTTTGTATTTTTCACCAGATTTTCTGCTCATTTTCTTCCAGTGCCCTCTTCCAGACCACACAGGTGGCCATTAAACTGGAGAACCGTTCACTTTCACCACATCGCCACAAGGCAGGATCCTCCGGAGAACCTTTGGGGAACCTTTGACTCAGTCTCAGGCTTTTGTTCAGAAGTGGTCCTTGGTGCCAGCTGGACCACAGCCAGGCCAGTGAGTGGCCGTGCTGTCCCTCACAAATTGCAGTCTATGTATATTCCAGGGTTCTGGTGACTCTGCTGCAGCACAGTGACAAATTCCTCACAGCAGGGGGCAAGGAGATCCACACACACACACACACACACACACACACACACACACACACACACACGTGTGCACAGACTGTGTTCAGCTCTTATGCTGTCATTGTACTCTTCAAATCTGGGCTCATTGGTGCTTTTGGAGGACAGTTGCTATATTACCAGAACTTGAACATTTGTTCATTCTGAGTTATGTATGTTAGAGCAGTTTCTGCTGATTTAATAAACATAAAAGTTACTGTTACTGTATCTCACTGAGCTGAAACATACAATGAACTTAAACCTCTGCCTAAACTGTATCCCCTACTTCCATGTTGAAATTTATATACAGTATCGCAGAGAAGGAATTTTTTTCAGGGCAAATAATAATCTGTAATTACCATTGATGCCAGTCACAAGATGGGCAGGTTCAGGGATGTATGCGAGTGTGTGTGTGTGTGTGTGTGTGTGTGTGTGTGTGTGTGTGTGTGTGTGTGGTGACTATGAGAAGGGGAATATGAAACACAACTCCATGGTGTTGATCTGCTGGTATGAAATATGTCAGAATCCTCACTGCGCTGGCATCAAACTGAAATACTTCAGCCACCCCTCTTCCTGTCCCTCTTTGCCATCAGCCCCATTTACTCTGAGAAGACCCCCCCCCCCATCTTCCTCCAGTGGCCTCAGTGCCCCGGCCCCCTGCCAGAGCGCCGCTACCGTCCGGCTGTCACAAGAACATGGCCAGAATAGCAGCGTGACGTCTGCTGAGTTACTAGAAAACTGACCTGTCCTCAGAATCCCAGGATCAAGGGACTTCAACCCAGCTGCAACCCAGCATTCCTTTCTGGCTCAGACAGAACCACACTTATTCCTTGGTCTTCCTTCTTGGGTCTCAAGTACATTCAGTTTTTCGTTCTAACCAATAAACCCAGAACGAATAGCACCGAGATGGATTACTTGTTGAAGGAGACCTGAACTTTTTGTTGCTTTATTAACTGAAATTGTTTTTCATATGAAAAGTTAACTCAGCTGGTGTTTCAAGGGTGCACCACTAGTCTTGTTCTCCAAAGTTTACAGGACTCTGGGTGTTCATAAGAAGGCTTGGCCCCCACTCGACTTGATCTGATGTCACTAACATGTTATCCGCCGCATTCGTACTAGTTTATCGATATATCTTGTCAGTTTTACATGCAGCAAGCTGCCGAGGTGAACTCAGCTAGACTGCGGCGGGGCGTCTTCATGAGAACGATGAAAGCAGGTGCTCTCTTTATAACATACGGAAGGGATCAAGTTCAGGACGCCATGGTGGCACCTAATGAGATTAACAGCACCGGCTTCAAAGTTTCCACCAAATGAGTCCGCAGCCACAGCAGCTCTTGCGCGTGGGATCCGACGGAAGAGGCCGGGGTGTTCGTCCATTTCAGACAAGCAGCAGAGTGCACGCATCAAAAGAACAAGTTTTTCTTTCTGGAAACTTCCAGGCATTTGGCAGTGGTGAGGAGGAAGGGGGGCAGTGTCAGTTTTATACCCTACGCATGATGCATGTTGACTGAGGTCCGGCATTTGTCAGAGGAGGCGTCTGCAGCAGAAATGCCTTAGACCCCAGATTGACACTCATTAGTGGAGTGCTGGGGGCCAGGGGCTGGCGGCCATCATGGGAGCGGTGGGCACGGCATGTGGGGGGTGGGTGTTGTTATTGCAACAGGGACCCCGATTCAAGGGCTGTTATTGGCCGATCCCCCGGGAGAAGTCGCAAGGCGCGTCCCGCTATAAATAAAGCATCTCGGTGATTGATACAGATGGGGGCAGACTGACAAAGCCACATAAATTAGCAGTAAGAGAAGACAACAAGCCCTGGCCCCTGTGTCGGATTAGAAGGCCGCTTTAAGCCTCCCTGAGAGAAGGCGGCACCGGGCCTTCTTTCTTCTCCTCCAACATCCCCCATCCGTAGGCACTGTCACCTCCACTAACTGGGGCCACCCAACACCCTGAGAGAGAGCAGGAGCACAAGGAAACGTTGGCTCTAGTGGAAACACACACACACACACACCCATTTGATGCGGCCCCCTCCCCGCTTTGTACCGCTGCACCCAAATCAAACTGCTTGTTTCCTACGTCCCCCTCCATCAGTCAGTGAATCGACGGCCACGTTATTACCGTGATTGAAAAGTCAGACCCCGTGGCAAAATATCAGCAGAGGAAGAGCTGAAAGAGGCGCCAGCTCCCATATTCACTGCATATGAGCGCCACAACAAGGCCCTGTGTGGCGTAGGTTAACAATACGTTTTTCAAGCACAAGTTTATTTTAGAAATGTTCACGTGTAAGCTACACCGTACAGTCTGTTGTATACTGTAAGATATGTAACGGTAAAGCAGACGTAGACCACGGTGTGATGTCTGCTATTACAGTTCCACCGTGACGTCTGAAAATGTTCGGCTTCTCTCATCTGGTCATTTGTTCAGGGCATTTTCTGCCTACCCAATTTAATCAGCGTAACTATATTTCCAAATAGAGCGCCTTTACTAGGCACATTTGCCTGTGAGAAGTGGGGAAGAGAAAGAGAATAAGTGTAAAGGAAGAGTGGGTATCATTACAGGATCTCGTCCCCTTCCTGGGCTCCTAAAACATCTCTCTCCATGGCTTTTCCCACAGGGATCCTTCCTGGGCCGAGGCTAAATATACCACGCAAGCGGCAAGAGCGTCTGATCTGGACTTAACAGAGGCTGGTGAGCCAAGGCAGGGCTGCCAAGTGTGTCAATATGAATGGCTAAACGGTGCCATATTACAGCGGGGGTTCAGTCCAACATGCTGGCAGCTGGGAACCAAAGCACACTAAGGTGAAGGTGGAGTAGCATTTTCATCTTCTCCCATTCCTCGGCCTACAAACCCAGTTTGCTCATAGAAATCCGTTCATCGGGCAAAATGTGCGCGTGGAAATGACAAAAAAGTTTACTTTGGGGGAAATTCTTACCTGTTCCAGGCAGGAAATTACATTCAAAAGTCACATAAAAGCCCAAATAAAGCAGCCGAAAGGATTCCTGCCTCACCCGGGCATACATTTATCAAAATTCCACACAGCTGCCAATAACAATTCCAAATACTTGTGAAAATACATGTGCATGCAACATGTATTTATGTATGCAGTGGACCTATGGACAAAAGAGAGGACGCATTACTCAAATTTTACTCATCTTTTGTAATAAATTATTCTAAACATAGCAAGCAGTTCTGTAGCTATCAAGCAAGTTAAATGAAACAGAGACGCCAGAAGGTAACCAACCTGGCGAAGGCTTCGGATTTGTTTGATTTTTGCAGGTAAATAATCGCAACGTGCAGCGTGAGGCACCCACTGTTAGGGACCAAAGAACGGGGCAATGACCAGAAAACACGCTTCATACAAATGGAAGTGTTAATATCTGAAAATGCTGACCACGAACGTGTACATTTGACAGTTTCGCAAAAGTGAGGGTGTGTTTTCCTCGCTGTCATACACACCTCTGCGGGACAGGAAGCACCTACGCACCCCTGATCCGTGCTACAGGTGAAGCACGCGATGAGAACAAGAAATATCAAAATACCGAAACAAGGGAACATTGGTTCACCCGAAGACAACCTTTGTGAGGGTCAGTTGTTCAAGTGACCTTCAGCAGCAGAGCTGCAACAGAGGAGTCAGAATCCCATCGCTGAGGCCACAGAGCGCTTAACCGGGCCACGTAATTATTCTTATAAATACAACAAACGTCACACGTACATGTGTTTTAAATGGACACGATTATATAAAACACAAGAATAATGGGGTGTATTTATTTTATTTTATAGTCATTATCATTTACTCTTTATTGTTTACTCCTTCCCTTTACACAGTTTTCATTATAGCATTCGTCGATGTATCTGGTACTTTTATTCCAACGTAAATTATTGCAAAAGTACTTGTAGAAAACTACAAATCGCTTCTGTCTGGTGAATTTCCACATACAGTAGTTTGATCTGAAAGGCTGCGAGTAACTTTTGTTCCGATTACCGATAAGTACGTTGCAGACTGCATTCGAAGGGAGGGCATGTGCACACCCACCCAAAGGCAAGCACACCGGTATCAAGGCACACGCTTGAAGAACACAGGTGTGTTAACGCTGGAATGGCTGTGCACCTGTTGAGAAGTGCATGTACATAAACTGTATGGTCAAAAGTATGTGGACACATGAGCATCACACCTGTTGGTGAGCCTCCCATTCCAAACCTATGGGCATTAAAATGCAGTTGTTCCCCCCTTTGCTGCTATAACGGCCTCCGCCCTTCTGGGAAGGCTTTCCACCAGATTTTGGAGCGTGGCTGTGGGAATTTCCACCCGTTCAGCCACAAGAGCATCAGTGAGGTTGGGCGAGAAGGCCTGGCACACGGTCGGCGTTCCAGTTCATCCCAAAAGTGTTCTGCGCGGTTGAGGGCAAGCTTCTATGCAGGCCACTTAGGTTCTTCCACACCAACCTGGGCAAACCATTCATTTATGGAGCTTCCTTCATCCATAGGGCCACAGCCATGCTGGAGCAGGAAAGGAAGTTCTTCCCTAAACTGCGACCACAAAGCTGGAAGCATACGATTGTCTAAAATGTGTTTGTATGCTATATGGGTGCAGCTGAAAGAGCTCAACTCAATAATTAGAAGGGGGGCGTCTACATACTTTTAGCCATACAATGTGTCAGTGATGGCAATGCCTAGTGAAACCTTGCAGAACCTTCAATGTCCCTCATCATTGAAACTGCTAAGACCTTCGAGTGATCTGAAGAAAGATCACTTCCAACCAGGGCTCCGCGCTGACAGCAGGAAGCTTAAACGTGACATGTTGAGAATGACACACCGTTCTTGGCAAGTTTATGTGATTTCTCAAAGAAGCCCCCCAGAACAAACGTGTGTATCTGCAGTGACGGAGAAGCGGCAAATTTAGCAGCTCGCCTTGTTTGGTTTGTTGGGTGCTTCAGAGACAATTAACCTTATTATTTCTGTTATGTTCTCTAATGGAGGTTGTCTTGAACTTGCCGTGAACTTAGAGAACCACGAAACATCAAGCCGGGTTGCTAACGCTCCGCTTTTTAATTTATTTTTCCAGAGAAAGTCCCCAGCGCCCTAGGTGAACTTAGCAGTAGACAGGGGGCTGAGGTGTGTGGCGTGATCATCAAACGCTTGATTTGAGCGCTCGAGCTTTGACACGTTGAGCCAGATCCTCCTTCAACACGTCTGCAGTCATGCCTGCGGAATGCTTTTGGAAGGAGAACCCTGGGAAAAGGAGGGATCGCAGTTGTGCACCTCCCCACCCTGTAGACAGCAAGCGATCTCTGTTATTCTCAAAATTTCTCCTGCAACTGATACTACTAGTAATAAAAACTGCAATAGTAGTTGTGAATATTCCCAGGCTGTATAGCTAACCACCCTGGCGTACATGCCAAACAGCCATTTTATTAGGTACACCTGCTCATTAATGCAAAAAAATTTTCAGGGTTGCATCTAACTGTTATGCCGCAAAATATATTGTTCTGGGTTTGGAACTCTGTGGGGTTTTGGGATTTTGGGGGTTGCTGTTTTACAGCACTCAAGCACTTTCGCAGACTTTTGCACCATCTCTGTATTAACCATTTTTTGCATAATAAAGAACGGACGTGTGGTGTGCCAGTCTGTCTCCACCCCTGTTTTCTTGCAGTGTAGCAGTGACTACATTTTATAAAACATGCTGGAATGCCCGAGTGGCTTGGTTACTGTTAAACTAAGCTTTCTAATGGGGAAAACCCATAATCAAAGTACATTTAAAGACAGCATTACCGTTGGTGCAAGGCTTGGTCGTTCCAGCATCTAAGAAACAGTCAGGGATTTTTATGAGCAATGGAATCAAGATTTTGCACAAAATGGAGCGATAACCAAAAAACATAACAGAGACAGTTTGATTTATTGGCTAGCTACAGCTGTAAAAGTCTTGGCTATAGTTATAATAAAGAAAGTACTACTTATTGCTGCACTTACAAGAGCTGAACGGAATCATCCAAGTGCCACATTCCTGCTAGCGTGTGTGTTTTCTGGACATGGAATTGCAGGTCATGTTGGCATCGCAGCAAACATGTGTTTGAAAATAGAGGAAGAAAAGAAAAGACAATACGGTTAAAAAGGAATAAGGAAGTGTTTGTTTCTTAAAAAATTCAGAGCATTAGCACCCAGTGTAAATAAGTAAACTCACGAAAAAAGAAGTAAAGCTCTCAGTAACACCTCATTTTTTTTATAGAATTTTTTTTTTTTACAGCTTTTGTTTCCAAATATCAATGTAGCTGAATTCCTCTTCACCACCTCATTCACCAGGGTAAGCGGGCACAAGAGAAACACTGCAAAGAATGCCTTTGCAAGGAGCCAAAGCAGATACTTTAGAATTATGGTTTTCATAAGAAAACCCTCTCTCAAACTCAGCTCACAAAACAAAACTCTTGCATTTTGGCCACTTTACAATATTTTTTCTGCAGCTGGTTTGTTCAGTGGAGAAATGGTATGTGAGCGAAAACTGGCAAAGCAGCATGACTAATTATTTTCAGAACCGAGAAGTGTAACCATGCATCTTAAAATTAAGATGCTTTTTTCCTGGCTGTTGTCCAACATATATAGAAATTCATCGCAATTGGCTTTATTTACTATTTTCCTAGAGTGACCATTCCCAGGATTTTCCGTTTTTAGTTACTGTAAACTTTAAGTGGTACTCAAGAATGGCGGATTTTGTGACTGAGTTTGCTGTATGGATTTTGGAAACTGACCAAGCAACACTGAGTGCTTTTTGAATTAAATGTTTTGGTGCTGTGGTCCTCAGCCATGACTGCGCCCTGTGGAAATGAGCGTTCCATGTTAAAGGGATGGATGTCAGATGGCTTGATATCGGGGTCAGCCCAGGGGATCGGTGGAAGCTATATAAGGAAGGACTGTGTAATGGAGAAGCGCTTCCAACACTTGTAGCGGGCCAGAGAAATGTGACTTGACAGACAGCTGCCCTTCGCCATCAAAAGCAGGCAGCATGTCGTGTGAAGACCACAAACATTGCAGTACATCTTGTGCACTGGTGCAGCTTCAGCAAGGAAGAGGCCCTGCAAAACTAGGAACAGGCAGAGTGGAACAGGTTCATGGTCTCACCACTGGGAAAACCACTGGGCTCCAAAACCAGCCACAGTCACAGTTTCCCTGTGCAGAAATGTAACAAGTTCACAGTTTCTCTGAAGGGAAACCCACTTCCCTTCCAAAGGGTTTTCACACGAGGACTTAAAAATCGTATGCAGATACAAGCCCAAGAATTTTCTCAAAAGCAAGAAAAACGTAGATGATGAGTCAAGATTCGTGAACCACATATCACAGTTTCCGGTGGTGCAATGCCAAGCGGTGGTCGCAATGTCTAAATATCGCGCAGCTGATCTAGAAGGCACTAAATTTGCTCATATTCCTTATGCAACAGGGTTAAACCATTCATAAAACATTTGTAAATGAAATCAACGATTATCAGCAACTGCCCGTCACAAAGGGTCACAAAGGTAGGAGGTCTATCCCACAGGATAGGGGTGGAGTTTTTGTTTTAAACCAATGTCTTTGGTCTCTGACCCCAACCCCACCCTAGCTTTTAGAACTGGGAAAATATTACTATTACGAGTAGCACGGAATTTTGATTCTGGGCTCAAGGATGTTTGGTTTCATTGTCACACGCAAACATTTGCAGCATGAAAAGGTCACATCCGCGGCCTAGGTGCGATGGCCGTTCAGCACGCCTGAGGCCGGTGCACAGCGGAAGTGATTATGGAGGTTAGCAGGGGTTCAAGGGCCGACTGGAGGATTCATACTGTCCCGCTAGCTCTTTGTGTTTACACCTTTATGGTCCGATAACAAATGTCAGAGTGTGGAGCAGTGTATCAGCAGAGGCCGTGGCCCTTGGTGTGTATTAATATACCATATTAGAGAATCGTGCACTTTAGATACGTGGACATACGACTGCTGCAATTGCCCAGCAATGGCACTGGGAGTCCAGTTTGCAGATTAAAACATTTTTTGACCTGTTAATCCAATATGGTGAGAACACAGATTGCTAAACTACAAATTTTGAATACTGCTACAACCCCTTTAGTTGGGTTTATTGTCTGGATAACGCACCCGGAACGAAAGTAAAGGATGTTTATTGGAGGGGTTTAGTATGAGAAAAGTTTGTGAGTCATAGTGAATATTTACATATAATAGTGATGTGCTCAATGGTGTCTCAAGTGAAAACAAACTATTCTGTTGTGTATGAATCAAAGACCAACCGTTTATCTTATACCTGGAAAGAAAAAGTGGCAAAGCCAAAACAAAGTCTGCCGTGTCCGACTACGCTGGTCAAAACACACAGATAGGATTAGGACACCACTGTCTCCATTAAAATTATACAAAAGAATACAAGAAGCACCCAACTGAGGTCAACTGGCACAGATGATGTCAATTGGGAGCCTGCAGGCCTCATTGGAAAGCGGGGAGGAGACACAAACACACATCGTACTGAGACCCTGGGCCGTCTCAGTACGATGTATGAAAAAATGAAAAGAGATAAAGAAGCAGGAGATCAGCAGAAACAAAGTCCTGGCTCAGTGTGTGTGTGTGTGTGTGTGTGTGTGTGTGTGTGTGTGTGTGTGTGTGTGCGCCCCTGCATGTCCAGGCACACAGGTTGTAGGTGTATAGGTGACTCCACATTTCTCTGCCCATGTGTTACAAGATTCTGTTGTACACTTGCAGTTCCAGTGTTGCGTGGTGTTGCAGGTTAACCTTGCATATGGGTGTCACCAGTTAATAATTATTGTGCATAACTTTGGAGAAAAGTATCTTTGGCATGAAATTTAAGCAAAAACCACCACCAGTGTAGAGCAGATTTTTACTGGTGGTTCCATGTTTCTGGTATTGGGATGTCCAGTACCTCCTAGCTGGGCCAGCTGGCTTCACTCAGGAGGGGGACCAGCATTGAGTACCAGCTAATTATAAACCAAGGAAGCGGCAGCATGTTTGCTGCTAAGGTTGCAGTGGAATACATTAGCACTTTCCCTGGGAGTTCGGGTGCGATCGGGTGCGAGCACTAGGTGCCACCTTCTCCTTGCACTTTCCCGCTCTCCTCTTGTCTGAGTTTCCCTCCATTTCTCAATCATCTCCTCTGAGTTCGCTGCTGCCCCCCTCCCGCTTTCACAGCCCCTGTAGGCGGTGCCTTCTGGAGCCTCTGTTCGCACCCGACGCCGTGAGTTGAACAAACATATGTTCTGTTAATTAGGTCCTGGTGCCGCGACGCACGGGGCGGCGAGCCCCTTTCTGCGAGACGACCGGGAAAAAACATGCTGCTAAGTTCCTTTAACCACAGCTATTCACACAGTTGGCTATGGGCTTCGTTCCCTTTCTGTTTGACATCTACATTCAGCTTGTCGGCCTTGACAAACATAAATAAAATCCGCGCTGCTGTCTGTCTTATTGCCCTTTAATGAGTCTGATCCTCGAGTACAACTGTTCACGGCTGCCGTACCACTGGGGGTGAAACGCAATGACCGATATGCAGAGAAGTTGCGAAAAGCAACCAGATTTTATACAAAACAATCCCCAACCCTCTGAACCACCCTCAGGGTAAATGTAACCGACAGCTAAAAACTAAAAGAAATTTTTTAAAAATCATAGATAGCTAGACAGATAAATGAAAACATTTCAGCAGTGTTGCTCAACTTTATGGCAGATTAATTTGACTGTTTATTGCGGTTATGAAAGATATGCTAACTAATGAGTATTGCTGAGTGCTGCTGTACTCCCTTTGCTCCTAAGCACAGCAAGCGGACTGATATGACTGAGCTGTATTTCATTCACCGCTCTTATGACTTACCAGACATAATCAGAATTTCCTGCTACGGTAAATGCATCACAGCAGCGGTATTTTCACAAGTGAGCCTCTAAAGCAGCCAGTACTGTCACACTGGGCAGCTCGGCAGCTCCTGACTTGCCGTCTCTCGGTCTGCTCCTCACCTTGCCTGATCACATGACTCTTGTCCTTCCCACGTCCCTCAAGCTCACCTGCACCGTCTGCGTGGTCGCCTTATTTTTTAAACTTAATGCTGATGTTTGTTGTCCAGTTTTAACTGTTTAGAATGTATTTATTATTAAGGGATCGCAAGCGATGAAGGGACTTGAACCGGCACCTTCGGATTCCAAGGTTCCACAGTCGATCTCCTTCTCCTGCTGTAGTAACCCCGATTAAAGTAGTTACCCTGAATTGATATGGAAAAAAAAACACCCTTATGAGTAAATGCATTAATTATTTTAAGGTGATTTACAATGTAAGATGCTTCGGAGGAAAGGGTCATCTAAATGAATAAATGTAAATCGACAGTATTTAAAAGAATCCGTGCAATGTTAGGACTTTAACTCTGCATCAAATGTAGAAGATGCAAGTGTCAGTTTCATTGTCCTTGTCATATTGATTTTGTTTGGCTTTGGCCCAGGTACGAACGCATTCATCATCTTCATTGATTCATTATCAGTAACCAATCGGCCTATGCAGGGCCACCATGGACCAAAGACTGTCTTGGGAGCAAGGAGTGTGAGGCAGAACACAGTCTGGATAGGACACACACACACACACACACACACACACACACACACCTGGTAATTTAAATACACACATAAAATGCCTGTCTTTGTACTGTATGAGGAAACCCACATGCACACAGGGAGAACATGCACAGTCACACAGTCACACAGACGGAATTGTATGAACACAGCTCCCTTTTGCCCACCTTTTCTTAAAACTATCACACTTCCTCCTGTAACTCTTAAGCCTTTGAATTTCTGAAAACATTTCTCAGCTATCGCAGCACAAAATTATAAATTGTACGCCTACATCCTGACTGAAAGTTCACGCATGCTGAGAAAATTTAATATGAAGTAAAGAACCTAAAATTTTCTAAAATTATAATGGCAAACCAAAAATGTTCTTTGAATGCACATATTCTGAGCCTAGTGTAAATTTGCCAATGGGGCTTCTGCTTCAAGATCGGCGGCTGCACAACGTCATGAAAAGACAGCAAAATGTGGAGGACAGAGTGGATTATGGACACCAATGCACATTACTTGTCCCTGCTCAGGTTTCAGCAAAGGCCATTTGCGTCCTCAGCTGCAGTCTCCATTTGGACGAGCGTAACTGATGCCCGTTTTCCAGTGAAAGTGATCTGAAAAACACGCACGGCCGCTGCAGCCTGTTCTTACCACAGCATGTGTCATAGGCAGCCGACGCTCGCTTGGTGCACAGCGGCATGTGGAAGAAAAAATATATACATTTGTGCAAAACTATGGAAATAAGTGTGTCACCGCTAAGGAAAAAATAACAACCAGCAAATAAATTCCAATTAATCGGCCAGTTTTCTATTTGTTCCTCAGAGGTCTGTGATGTCATTTGTCATGGTAAACGCACTGTTTCCTGAATCGACATGTGTTACGCTGATGCTATTTCCTTTCACACAGCTGAAAGATATAAACTAGAAAAATACCAGCTTGCTAACTGCCCCCAATGTTTTGATGAAGCCACGTTCTGATTTTGGTTACACTGCTCAAAATACAAATCTAGTATCCTGAGAAAAAGCTGAGAGCAGGGTTAGTGGTGTTTGTTTTCAAAATGAGTGAAATAAAGTAACGTAGAGTATGTAGGACATTTAAAACTGCCAGTCAAAAGGCAATGAAGCAAGCAACAAGTACAAAGATAAAGTGCAAAGGGCACTGTAGAAAGCTGACAAACTGACTTGTGCTCTGCAAAATATGCAGAACTTGGAAGTGAACATTTACACAGTGTGAGAACAGAGCGGATGTATTTAAATGTGTTTAAACCACAATTCACACTTTATATTAAGGACTTATTTTTTCAGAAGTCAGATAAAATATAATTTGAAACTTATTCTTTGTCACTTGTTTTTTACAGTAAGTTTAACCGAAACTAATAGGAGGTGAAGGGGCAACAGTCAGCGGGGTAGTTAGGGTTCCTGCCTTGCTCTCCAGCAATCCCTCGTTGTCCTGCTGTAATTCCTTTAAACAAGATAGTTACTCTGAATTGCTCGTCCAAGAATGTCCTGGTGTATCGATATTTAGCAGTGGACAAATATGCAAGATACACAACACTACTCAATCTATCCATGCAGAAGAGCAATGTGACAAATGCACATACACACATATTCAGTCTCTGGCTAAGACCAATTCAAGCTCTTCGGTGCACCTGAAACATGTTTTTGGGCTACAGGTGGAAACCAGAGAACCAGGGTGGCCACCAACACCAGGACGCAAGCTCCACTGAGAGACAAATTTGACCCCATGTCAACCCAGAATCCTGGATCTTTAAACTGTTAGGTGTTAAATCATTGTCACCATCACAACACTATAAACTGCCTGGGATGAATGTATTAATTGGATTATAGTTTTAAAGGTTAAGTTGAAGTAGGTTTAAAATATTTTTTCGCCTGTATATTAATGTTTTGAACAGGCATCTTTATGCTGAATCGTAAAGATAATAGCTAGATTTTAATGAAGCGCCTGAAGTATTGAGTCAGAAAAGCACTTGTGGTTCAACAAGTCCTGCATTCCTTAAAATCCAGCTGAGCTTGGTAAAGCCTACACCTTCAGGCCTCTGCTGCAGCCTCTCTGCAACTCGTACTGTGACTGTGGAGACGTCTATCAACCACATCATCAGCAAGTATTTTCAAATGACTCGCTTTCTGACCTTTATCGTTGGCTCATATGCGACATATTTCATGGCTGTCAGTCTCTTGTCACACTGGTTAACCAAGAGGTTTCTGAAATTCTTGCTAAACAAACACACTTGTGCCCTCTTCGTGGTTTGATGGACCAAAATAGACGGCAGATTGGCCACAGCCAGGCCGAGAGCTTTGGCTGCATGCATGGTCAGTGCAGTTCTTTAGATGTTCTTCCTTATTCTTCCATAGCTGAGGCCTGTATGGACTCGGTTTTGCTGAAATGCATGACAGACTGAGCTCCCGTCTGTGTAAAATGTTTAAATGTTTATCTTTGGACAATAATGGAATGAGGATGATAATAATGTAACAAAATTTAATGAGAAGAGGGCAACATGGAATAGCTACGCACACACATGTTGGTCCATTGCTGCAGCTCGAATGTAGAAGGTGAGGAGGGCACACCGTCCATCTCTAACAGGATGTGATGGTACGCATGGCGCAAGGTGATGTCCCAGGCAACTGACCTGTCGAGAGGTGGCAGGAGCCGAGGGAGGGGAGGGGCGCGGTGGCTTCGGGGTGCCTGGGCCCGACTGCCCGGCCGGCCCGCTGTGTCACTCAGCTGCGTCCGCACCGCCTGGTGTGTCAGCATGGATGAGTTCACAAACATGCCCTTGTGAGCTCACCTTGCTAGGGGAGACACAGGAAGGGAGACTGCAGTACCGTCAGTCACCGGACGACTGTGTCATACCTGCACTGGGGCAACAGCACTGTGCGAGTACATGTATGTCTTTGTGTGTCCATGTGTGACCTGCAAAGGCATACAAATGTTGATCAAACAGCACTGAGAGCAAAAATCTGTTTTAAATTGCATTTAAAAAAGACATGCATTAATCGGTTATTCCATACTTAAGTCCATGACAGTGTACTAGCTCCAAAATATTCTTAAAATTTTTTTCTCTTTTTTAAAATGGCGAAACAGTTATTACTAGGGTCACACAGCACCTGGATGATACAACTGGATATGGGTTGATGTTCCCTGAGTGGGTGTGGATTCTGCACATTGAAAATAATCAGAGTGGGAGAGGGGGAGAGAGAGAGAGAGCGTATATATATGTGTGTTTGTGTGTGTTTGTGTGAGAGACCGTAGGCAATTCAAGTCAGGGTATCCAATATGGCAAGTCACCTTGAATAAAGATGTCAGCTAAATACTAGCAATCATCATTGTACATCACTTTACAGAAAAGGGTCTTCAAAATAAAAAAAAATGTATTAAACTATAAATAGGGGTGGCAGGTAGTGTAATGGCTAGAACAGCCCCCTGCGAGCATGGGTTTGAATCCTACTTCCTGCTGTTGATCTCCTGACCCAAGTAAATGCTCAAATAAAGATTCCTAGTGTACACTGGTAAATCAGTGTGAGAAGCCCAATGTTGTAAACTGATTATAAATGCCTATGTTTATTTTTCTCTCACTGGATCCAAAACAGGCTACCCCGTCTATAATTAAAAACTCACTTTGTACATCAACTGTCGGAGACTTCTACCAGATGCCAAAAAAGCAGTTGAAGAAATTTCAAAACAAGACGCAAGTAGCGAACACTGCAGAAACACACTGGAAAATGTGTAACTACGCAAAATGGAAAAAGCAAAACAAGTAGTGGACAGCAATGCCGTCGTGTCAAAGGTGACACCTGATGGTTATCATAACCTAACCATAAAGCAACTGGCAAGAGACAATGAAACGCTTGAGAAAGCAGCTCAAAACAAGGCTTCCACAGACGATCTGATATATCCTCATGTTCTTGGTGTGCTGCTAATTTTAAGCATAAGGAGTCCAACATCACATATTATTACCCACTCATAAATTGTAGGGTTAGCTGCCCTGCTTCTCACCTGTTTTGATTTAATATCCAGCTTCATAAACTGGTCTACATCATGTGGGTCCAAATAAGCAGTAACGCAACAACAGCAACATTTGCACATAAATGCGCTACTACAACTGTAGTGGGTGTGGGTCTGATCACATTACTCTTGCAGTATTCCCTATACTGTACAGAATTTGGAGGCTTCATACCTGCCTTTTACCGTGTTTTCGAACTGCACTCCTCTTTCACTACACAGGTTCCACAAAGTGGGCTCATGTTATTTAATGGGCAACTACTGCTGCTGTAGCAAAATTAATATCTTAATCCTCAAACTGATGGACAGGAGGGCCCTCGGGGGTCAACTTATCATCGAAAGACCACAAGCATCTTAAGCATATTTGACAAAAACAAGTGTGTGCTTTATGGTTAATGTGTCAAATACCTGCTATACCCCAGCATGCAGAAGGGTCACACTCTTTATCAGCTGCTGTGTTCATTTTCATATAAGCTGAAAAAGAGAAAATCAAGAAAAGGACATGACTGACAGTTAACTAAAGACTCTTCACTAGGAGATGGTCACATTTCTACTGCACTGTATACGTTTATTTCATTCATGCAAGGAGAACCTTAGGCAGGAGCATAAGCGACGAGTTCTGGGTAAAGCTCTCTGAACGTAACACTGCATTTTCTGCCCGGGAGGAAGTGAAATTTCCAATGAAAACACTGCAGAGACTGACATGACTGTACTTTTGAACTGCTTTGAAAAACAATATTGTGAAACTACTGTGGCTTCTAACAGAAATGAATGATTGAATGAAGTCATTATTGACTAAAAGCCCCACACTTCGCATAAATCCATGTAAACCATATCAGCATCACCGCCCTACCTGAAGTTAGAAGTCAAACGTCCACCATATTACATAATCACATAACACCTTTATGGTGCAGACCTTATTCTGCTCTGTGTGTGTGTGTGTGTGTGTGTGTGTGTGTGTGTGTTTGTGTATTCTTACATGTAAGTTTCATTCATATCAATTTAACATTTCGCTTTACCCCTTCTCTGTAAGTCACCTGCTAAATAGTAACTACAATGAGAGACGTTTTTCTCTTTCTTCCATGATCATTTTCATTTTCAGATATTTGCCCCACAAACAATTTAACGTGCATTTTTTTTCTCTTGGAATGAATGAATTGTAATATTCAATGGACGGGACTATCGCTGCAACTGTTACCGTGATTTTATCAGTTTATAAACACGGTGTTTTACCTGGACAATCGGAAAAAACGCGGTAAATTACCTTCGAATGGTGTGCTGGCGAAACGCTGAACCGAATCGCGTTGTTAGAATGTATATTTTTATTTCCTTCAGCTATGTAGTTTTCCACTTATTTGTTATAGCTTTTGACTGAAAACAGCGAACTTATTATAAATAATTGGGAAAGTATTTCACAAGTCATATTTTCCAGATATAAACCGGTACAGTGTAACTCTTTTACTTTTTTCCTTCAGAAATCTTGCACTTCAGTGTTAGTTATTTATACACCTCGCTAACATTACAAGTACAATTGTATCTCTAGTGTTTAAATAAAGTATTTTAAAACACTGATCAGTCAAATGTTCGTTTAAAACCGGTGAGGCACGTGGCTCCTTCGGGTGCGTTCTTTTGTCCCCAGAAGTAATGTAAGCTTTTACTGACTTTATTATAGTCAAAATCTGTCCTTAAACATAACGTACCTTTAAACTGCAAAATCTATTATTAACAGCAGCATTGCAATAATAATGAAGTGCAAATGCCTAAATTCAGAACATAGTCAGTTTTGAGCAGATCTTTTTCAGTCACCAGAATATTTGTGTGTAAGTTACATTTTAGGTTTTAAACAGCAATATTTTACTGTTGTTGTTGTTTTTTTTAAAATTTTTTTTATAAAGATATGTTGAAATTTAACCAGGCCGAATAACAGTCTCTGCATTGCTAAGGAAGTCTATTTATGGAAGTTTATTACAGTAGGTTGCGAAAAACGTTAACTTGTCAGTCCACGAAGGTGTCAGATTATTTAAATATTATATTTGCTTTGCTTCGTTTGCTCGTGTGGAACGGAGCCTGCAATGAATAAACCATATTATTGGTTTTTAGATGAAGGTTTTGAGTCTACAATAGAATGAAAAATGGCGACATACCTGTGTTCAGGGACGACTTGGCGCTGGACCCCCCCCTCCAAAAAAAAAAAAACAAAAAAAAAAAATAATCCTGTTAAGAACTTTACTGCCAGATTGAACACGTGCTATATAAAGGGCATTAGAATTATGGCAAAATAAAGCAGATAATAACGGTTTAATGAATACAGTGACGATGCACATTTTAGTTAACTTTGAAAGAATTGCGAACACGAATGAAGAGAAACTTGACAGGCCCATAATATCCTAAATTATAAGTTACGTAATTGCAGTGCTTTTCAAAAGTAGCGCTCGCGGTAGCGGTAACTGTGCGTTTTATTCATAAACAAACTGGAAAGTGTGTCATGGTGTGAAATATATATAATTTTTTTTCTGCCTTCTTGTTTTAAATAAATGTAAAACCTATTTTTGACTCTACTGATTGAAACTTTTGTCTATTATAACGCCTGGCTCGCGCAGGGAAATTTCGTGAATTTGTGGGCGGGTCCTTCTACTTTTCACCAATCGCGTCGAGGGATCCTTCCGAGCCCCGCAGCGGGAGCCAATCGCCTGCCGAGAAATGTATATATTATTCGAGAGGAATCGCCGCATGTGTTTGAAGCGCTGAGAGCAAAAGAGCGGATGGACGCGGCCCGAAAGCTACAGTAATATTAAATAATAAGAGCAATAAAAATACCGATAACCGTAAAAAACTACAGAAAAGAGTCTTTAAAGAAGACATGCTGAATTAAGCTCGGCGTGGCGATTTGAAGCAAGTTTCAGAAATAGAGCGAGCGGGAAAGAAGAATGTGGAAGTTGCCCCGCGGCGCGCGCCGCTCCGTCGCTCTCTGAGTTCCCGACGCTCTGCTGCTGCGCTCTTCCTCCAAGTCTTCCTCCGCCTCGTCCTCCTCGTCCTCCTCCTCCTCACGCCGGGAGGGACCCTATGAGTGTGCACAGAGGCTCGGACCCGGGCTGCTCATGGGCGGTATAGGGGGCTCCCTGCACCTCAGCATGTTGAATGGCACCGAGCCGCAGGGCTGCGACAAGCTGGCGGACGTCGAGCATCACCTGCACCGCGCCAAGGAGCTGGGCGACCTCAAGGTGGGCATCCAGGACGGGCGCATCTACTACCAGGATCCGATCGGCGGCGCCCAGGAAGGCGTGTCCGTGCCCTACCACTCGGGACAGGCCGTGAGCGCGCTAGGGCCGCAGGGGGCCAGGTTCTACCCGCACGCCCCTCTGGGCAGCTGCCCCTTCGGAGGCGTCCGCTCTCAGAGTCGGGCCACCTCGGGACACTCGTACGCGGCCGCGGCGGCAGAGCCCTTCGGCACCGCGGCCAAAGAGGCGTACCAGGGCGGGGGGGACAGCTACCCGGCGCCCTTCCAGCACGCGTACCCTCGCACGCCTCTGTACCCTTTACCTGGGCTCCAGGTGTGCGGCAAGACGCAGGCGCTGCTCAACAACTACCCGCTGTGGGCCAAGTTCCACAAGTACCAGACGGAGATGATCATCACCAAGCAGGGCCGGTGAGTGGTTCCGATGTCCCTTTCTATCCCCCCCGTCACCATAACCGGCGACTCCTTTGGTCAGCGGTGGCGTTTTGTTAAGAGTTCAAGATCGGCGCGGTTATTGACCCCGGGGGGTCCAGTCTTTTGTCTGCCCCCCCACACACACACACACTCTTATGTCCCTAAGGTCTTTCACCGTCCCGCTCACTGTCCTCTGCGTTATTTTTTCACTCCGGTTTTACTACCCCCCCCCCCTCGTCACTGGCGCCTCTATATTCTGTCACCACAAGTGTCTCTGGTCAGTGACTGCTGTGTGCGTGTGTGTTGTTACATCCCCCCCCCCCGCGATTTCCCTTTGGGATCAGTAAAGTTTCTTGTTTCATTAAACTGAATTTAAACCGTTGGTGAATATAGTGTGTGAAAATATGCTTTTTTTGGCAGTTATTTCTTTGGTACTTAAAAAAGTGAAACTTTTTTTTTTTAGCTGGTTATAGTCTTAAAAGCGTTTCAAAATCTAATGCTACAATGTTATGTTGCCTATACCTTCGACATGTTGGGGATGACATATGGAGTTCATATATTAAAATATGCACAAATATTCTGGACTTATTATATGTTTCCAAAAAAGCCACAAGTTGATGTTCACGGTAAAAACACCTTGGAAATGAATAATTTGTGACATTTATGTAGGCTGGATATGTCTATCCTTCATGTTTTCTAATTTGCCCGGTAGATTGAATTAATTTTACACGACAGCACATTCAGTGTGCAGGTATTGAACTTGGTGGTAACAAAAAAATCTTTTCTACCAAGAAACAGTTGCACGTGTTTACAAAGTGTTTGAACTGCTGACTTAGAAAATATGAAGCATAGTTGTCATAGGTGTTTAGTTATTATAGTGAAGCTGACACACTGAATGTGTGTCGAAACGGTGAATGTTAGCGTTCCTGTGGTCGTGCTGCCAGCGCGTTTCTCTTTGAAAGCGCTTATCTACGAAGGGACCCGTCATCACGAAAAAGTTGTGGTGTTAGGAGTTTATTTTACTGTACCACGCTTTACCACACTATTAAAAGTACATGTTGGCAAAACAAGTACTGTGGAGTTAACAGCTGTTGTACCCTTGAGCAAGGTGCCTACCCTGGTTTGATACAGTAAAAATAATCCAGCTGTGTAAACGGTGAAGTTGATTATCTAACACTGTCAGGTGCCGTAGATAGAGGTGCGAGGTGAATAAAGGTTAATACTAATTATTAAAAATGTCCTGACACTTCAAGTGCCCCCTCCCCTCCAGGCGTCCTGGGGGTGGTATCTTACTAATGGGATTTTTTACTACCCCCAACTTACTCCAATACGCAAGGAGAGGGAGTCTCTGCTGGGGGTGTCTGACAGGTCAGGAAGCATCCACACCCCCGAGGCTCATCATTATCCAGCCCACAACATGTCCATGGTGATTAATTCACTGATGTCCAACACCTCCGTCCGAACCTTTTCTGGGTCCCACACGACTATAATTGTCATTTCACTGTGGAAAAACGGAGCTCCGTCGCAACGAGACACATTCGGTCCTTTGTAAAGTACACATTTTAAAATGTGTGACGCTGACCGTGTGTTCTTCAATAATTTGAAGACGCTTTGAACACGTTGTGGAAATAGTTTGGGAATCCTGCCACATTGCCAGGTTTTCCGAGTGCAGCAAAATAAAGTGAACTACAGGAGACAAGCGCATTTGTCTTAAAACAACCTTCTATAATCCAGGTTGCTCCTTTACAAAAAGATCTTCCGCGCAGGAGAAAATTTAAAACTTCCCCGGGTGGCACATTTCGCGACATCAAGCTTGCAATGTCAGAAAAGCAAGAAACCTAAACGTTAACAAATATTTTGGATTGACCAGATTGGGCTGCACACGTGTGGTGTTCTATCTATTTGCATACAACTACATGTCTGGCTATAAACTGCATGCTGAAGGAATCCAGTTTTCCAGAAATGTTTTTCATTCCCTCGCTGTTGTGAAGGACCCGAGTTTTTAAAGCTTTAAAGCGACATTCTTCTCTAAAACTGTCCCAACTGCACTCATTTGCATTTAATTTGCAATTAATTGTTAATAATTAAATATTATTCTAATTATTTCTGTTAACTTAATGGGTTTTTACCGCTGCAAATGGCTCAGCTACCTGTGATCATTAGCATATTAACAACCTATGAGGGGGTATTGACAGCCAGGTCTTCTTGTTTGTTTAGGGATTAAGTAGTTTTGTTTGGAGAATTTGGCGAATAGTGACTGAAGCAGAAACTTTAAGGTTGGTGCTGGCCTACTAACACTATGGTTCAATGAATATGCACTATCTCTGAACAACTGATGGCAACGAACTGATATGAGGCAACAGTTGTTTTAGATGAGCTCTGCGAGTGGGGTCGGCTCGTGCAAATCGAGAAGAAGAACAAGGCAGCGGCTGGGCCGAGCTGCTCGGCAGAGGTGTCGATGGGGCGCTTCAGCTGCACTTATCAGTTCAAATGCTTCTCACCTGTGGTGCAGGAAGAGCTGCTTCTTCAAAGGACATGTGGAAATGCGCTACCTCACAAATAACAGCGACACTTCTTCCTCTGTGCTCCAGTCAGTAGCCATCTGCTTCCAAAATTCCACCGTGGTGCATCAGATGTTAGCAGCAGTAGGCCTTTTATTTCCTCCACATGGTACTTGCTCTCTTCCCGACAAGCTTCAAGTTTGGAAAGGAGTGGACTGTTTGTATGGATCTCATTCAGAAAAACCCACCCACCGTGTCCAGAGCATGTACGAAACAACCGAGTCCAAAGTACTCCCCGTCCCACTAATGTTGTTGAAATTTGGGAAACGAAATAAACATTCTAGAAATTTTGTGGTCTTCAGCAAGGCTACACAGAAGACAAATGACCAAACTATGAAGGCACCAGTTTCAGCAGTTCAGCCTAATAAAAGTAATTGTGGCAGTGCGGCTTTTAAAAGGCAAGAATACTAAAAGCAACTTAAAATACAAATGCTGAAAGGAAGCCTCTGTATATAAAATGCACACCCATATAGAGATGATGATGATGATTTCATGCTTTCTTGATATTACCGAGCAATGTTGAAGCATGACTTTCTGTAATTCCTCTTTCTAGTTCTTAATTTCTGTTTTAGGACTGTCTCAGTGTTTCGTTGCATTTACGATGAACACTTTTTGCAGTTTTTTTGCCTTTGCACTGTTTGCGAGTCATAACTAAGACCATAAGAAGGTGTGAACATTTGTTTGATATACAGAAGTTTGTAGTGTCCTTTTGCTTGCGTACAAGCCCGTAAGTAATAAACGCACACACTTTTTTCGCGGCTGTAGGCTGCCCCTGCATTTCTCTGGCTGGTCGAAGTGGTATCATGCCCACGGAGAGCGAGCAGGTCAGAAGAACAAAAAGAAAATCGAGCCAGTGGAGACACAGGTTTTACTGTAAAGCTGATAAAACCCGTGAAAACGTCTAGCGCTGCCTCTGTATGAAGTCCTTCATATTAATGAAGTGTATGAGTTGCTAGTGCTCACAGTAGTCTGTATTCTTTCTTGTCAAAGTGAAGAACAGTGCACGTTGCTTTCAATACGCTATTTAAAAGCTATGATTTATTTTGAAATGAGACATGGTTTTGCACGAGGTCTCATTTGTAACCCAATCTGAGTTCTCAGGCCATGGTCTCACACCGCTGCTCTCATGTGCTCTGCACCCACGAGTTTTTAAAACCCGGACATAAGAATCTGTGTGTGCATTTGTTCTACACCCGCACGTGTTTGTGCGCGTTCATTGCTTCATTAAATGAGCTGTGTTGACTGGTGCAAGGATGTCATTGTCCACAAGGTTCCAAGGCATCTGCCAGTGTTGGTCACATCAAAAATGGAGCATCGTTCCATACGTTTCCTTCACAGACATGGGCACGCACTCATTTGTCTTTGTACAATTTTGGGGACTTCTATTTAAGTAGTGCACTAGTTTCAAACATTTAAAATCTGCTTTCAAGTAAAAAATATTAACCCTTGGTTTCTTTTAAAAAGTTGTTTTATATTCCATTAAAGTATGACTCCTCAAATGATTATTTTGCCAGTTATAACTTGTGTGTCTATAAATGTCAGTTTGGGGAACTCGAGAGAGAAAGAAAGAAAAGGAGAGAGAGATGGTTTTGTCCTTCTGCCCTTTGTGTGTGTGTGTGTGCACGCGTGCCTATGTGCATGTGAGAAGTTTCACTGCAGAGCAGATCTCAGGTGGTGCAGCAAGGCAAGCCTGGGGAGCAAACTGTAGGTGGCACTCCTGTTTGTCACATTCTGCTGGCAGCTGTCATGGATTATTGACTGCATCCTCCCGACTGACCTGTGTGTGTGTGTGTGTGTGTGTGTGTGTGTGTGTGTGTGTGTGCGCGCGCGCGCGCTCGCGCACCCATCCGTGCATGTTTGTTTGTGCATGTGTGTGCCAAAATCACGTTCATCCACAACATACACAGCACGATGAACAGCAGCCTGACTCGGTGAACATGAGCTCTAGTCCTAAAAGTGGTCCGAACAGGTGACTTGGCACCAAATACATTATTGCATTTTTGGGCTAAATGATACATTTTTGTCTTTCTGAGAAATACCTGTATATCAATTGGTCCATTTATGAAAAGAGCTTAGAGCTTTGTCTTTTAAACAGGATTATAATGTTTTAAACTAGAGAACTGGAGTCCATAGTGTGCATGTAATGACATGGTGCTATACATTATATTGGCAAATTTTGCATATCTCGTGCTGGTCAATTTAGACTAAAGAACATGTACGCTGGGGATGAGTATTAGTTTCTGAATAAAACCCGTGACTAGTTATTATAATTGTCATAGTTTCATACAACCCTTAACCTTTTACAGTTTGACCATTTTCAGGTTAGTCATGTAACTGAAGCATCCCTTATCTGTATCATCTTACTAGCAAAATTAATATTCATAAGAGTAGGTTTAGCAATAAAAACCTTTTTCATTGTGTTTCATAATGATGTCAATCAGTATATCAATAAAATCTAAACCACCAGTACCTGCAAAGCAATACAGATGCATTGAGTTATGTCCATATTTCGTGCTGTTTGTGTGGCATGTATTCCCCTGACATTCTTACTTTTCTTTGCACTGCTTGCTGATAAGAAATAAAAAAAAAACTTAAAAGCAACACAAACCTTTCAGAAGATAAGGTCTCGGGGCCATAGGTGAAATGTACCCATTATAAACTCTATGAATTAAGTTTATGTGATATAAAATACAAGATGCAATTTTCATAAAAGTCAGTTAAAAGCAGAATTGCTAATTTTATGTTACAAACTTGTGTCTCAGTACAAAATTCTGAGGAATAAATTATAGATTTATTCAGATGTTTGGTAGCCATATACTGTATGTGTGCAAACTTGTGTTAGCTTCATGATGAAAAGGTACTGGAATATCTGACAATGAAGAGCACCAACATTTAGAATAGCATGATAAAAATATTATGATTCTATTTGAAATCATTTATTTTATTAGAATTGCCTGAGAGTTCTTCTGAAGGAGTCGTGAGTAACCGTGCGACTCTGATGCTGTTGTTTGTAAGGAGGACGAGCTTTAAATAGAGATGCGGGGGATCATCCCTGTGTGCCTCTGACTTTGAGTCTTAGGAGATGACCATGAACGTGCCAGAATCTGTGCTGGAATCACCCCGTTCCCAGTGTTGAACCATGGGAGGGGAACAGTTTTTTTTGCTGGAAAGCTGAAAGCCACAACAGATAATGGGAGCCAAGTATGGTTGTCAGCTCTTTGGGCATCTCAGCAGCCCAGCTTAGATGGCCTTTGAGATGTCCAACCAGATCTAAAAATCTGAAGGGCGAAGCCAAGTTTTTGCTTAAAATGATCATTGTAAAATTATTTTTGCATACATGTGATTTTACTGATAGGGCCTGAGCCAAAAGAGTGCTACAGCTCTTCCTCCTTGTGTTTTGTGTGCAAAAAGGAGCTCTGAGCTCTGCTTGAGCACAGCTGCATTTCCCAAGCCATACACCAGCGCACGGAAGCTGAGACCTGGTGCGTGCAGATAAGGGTGGCCACACAAGGTTTGTGGTCACCTGCCCACCTCATGAATGGAGAAAAACCCCCCCAAGTCTGATTTAAGCAGCACTCAAGAGCTGCAACCCTTGCAGCATCCTTGCAGTAGGCACACAACACGACGGCGAGAAGGTGGCTTCTGATCAGGACGACTGAATTGTAAAGCAGCTTGGGACGGGGCCCTCCTGGGGTTCTGCAACAAGTGCACATGAATGCATAGTGGAGTGGCCAGGTCGAGCTCAGGGGAAGAGGAAGAGGGGCGGGGCAAAGGGAAGGCTGAGCACCGCCGCTGCTCTGATGGCAACACAGAGTGCTGGAGATGCTTTTGAAGTGCATGAAACAGGGGAAGTTGGTATTTTTTTTCTTCTTTCTTTCTTTTCTTCACTCACTTCCTTGAGCCTCACTTCTTCACGGGTATATTTAGAGCATAACAAGTATGGATCCTTCAGAAGCGAAGACTGGCTTCTGAAGCCTCACTTTGAAATGTGCACTAACCACACAAGGCAGCCCCAAACTCGCCATTTCAAGTTCCTCTGAAACAAACCAGGTTCGCTCCACATCGCAACGCCAGCTTCTGCATCCACTTCTCAGCTTTACCTGTCGGCGTCTCGATCGCCTCATGTGAGAAGGGACTCTTAACACGGGCCAGAATTTGTCAAGTGTACGTTTAGTGTAAGTATTTGACCACCATCTAGTTTCCAACCAAAGCAACGCCCCGAAACAGATTCCATTACTTCGACCGAAACCAAACATTTGTGCAGTATTTCCATCTGCTCGCCTGCTACAACAAAACATTATCTGAACATGAAAGTTAAGCGACTGCTTGCTTTTTTTTCAACATCGTATCCCTTGTTTTCATGCTTTTAATGTATAATTTTGAAAGCAACTGGCTTGAGTTATTGTTCATAAGAAATAGTGGCTACTACCTGACAAATGTTTGCAATGATCTATTGAAAAACTTTTATTTCAAGCCATTAGTTAAGGTGGAACAGGGGCAAATAATCTGATGAAAGAAACTGATTTTTTTTGATGTGAAGAGTCTTACAATATTTGTGTGAATGTTCAAAGTTCAGAAAAAAGGTTGCAGTTTTTAACCAAAATAAGAGGTTTGAGATAAATATTTATGCGAGTAATTTTTTAAAGAAAATGATTCCATTCATTTTAATACATTGTTTAGTACTGCTCTTCTTTTTGCTTCTGGTTAATAGGGCTACATCTTTTTTGCCTTACTATTATTTTTTGTTTTTGGCGACTTTTGAGTGAAAAAATTTTGTTTTAGAATTTCAAGGAACTTTGCATTTTTAATGCATTACAATATAGTACAGTTATGATGGGACGCACCATAGCAGCGATATTACTGGCAATTGCAAACAATTATTTATTATTTATTTTATTTTTTAATTTAATTTTTTAGCTAAAAAACGGACTAATACATTTCCTCTGTCGTATAATTACGTGAACAGAAGCGACTTCGCACACAGGAACTGAATGGTGCTGTAATACAAGATGCAATGATCCCCAGCAAGGATGTCCATTTCACCCATGCGTGCTGGTTAGATCAGCCTTGTCGTGTTATAATATATCATTTGCGAACAAGGACTTCTTATTCGAGTTCATCATCTGATTTAAGAGTCATCCGTTTACCAAAAAAAAAAAAAAAGTGAAAAATAGTACATACGATGCTAATGTAAGATTGAAAAGGAAATTTGGCCTTCTGCTTCAGATATAACAAAAAAGAAATTTGCGATGTCTGGTTCTTAGGTTATGCAAATAGGGTGAGCTGGATTGCAGGGGGTAAGAATGTTCGCGTGATGCAGCTTACGTGAAGGACCTGACGCTGCTGTGATGTTCCCACAAGAACCGAGCAGCCAAATGCTTTATTTATTTATTGCTTCTGCCATGTTTCATTTTCTCACTGCAATGTTCAGGTGAATTTCACATGGCACTGGGATCAACATGTATTACTTTTTACAACCAGCATATTAGAAAAAGTTGTATGTAAATAAAGTGTTAAATAAACACACACACACACACACACACACACACATATATATATATTCCATTACAGCTTTAATGAAGCGTTTAGGCTAATGGAAGCACTTTGAGGAAAGCTGCTGAAGTGGTAACGCTGCTCTTGCCTCCGCAGCCTCCTCTCACGCTGCAAAGGCGGAGGAAGCACAAATCTATTTCAAGAATGTGCTGTGCATTTCGCTCTTTGTCATTTTACTTATCAAAACACTTCCTGTTAAACAGATCATGTTTGCTCTGGGTATGTTTGGTCCTGTGGATGATTCTGAGAGACCCAAGCCCCTCACAGAGCTGCTAAACACTCGGGGTAAAGTTTGCCACATGACAGACTCAACTTTTTAAGCCCACTCACAGTAGACCGAGATATTCTTCTTCTCGGTCTGACATCTTCATACATAAACCTTATTTTTCCGACGGCAGCATTTTGTCAAATATGCTGAACGGCTGATATGAGCTGTAGAAGTATTTTAGTGGGGAAAGAAATCATTTTCCCTAAAAGTGTGTTTAAGTCCACAACACGTTTAATATGTGTGATGTGGCTCTAGGGTTTAGGGCCGCAGCCTAGAAGTTAAGTGAATTTTGAGAAAAGCTGTATGAATAAATGTAAATATAGCTGAATATCTGGTTGTTGGGTTATGATTTGAGCTTCTGTCATCTGAGAAGACGTCTCTAGCAGAGGCAGAAGAACAACCTGCTGCGAGACATGCGCTTAGGGTCACCAGCCACTCCACACTGGCGTGTTTTACCACGGACAGCTGTGTGCGCGCCGGTGACACAAAGTGGACCTGAACCCCTGTCCCCGTGAATCAGCGAGCCACTCGTGCGGAACAGGCTGCTCTCCCCGCTGCGTTTCCAGCGGCTGGCGGAGTTTCACATGTGGCTTCACAGCTGCCCGCATTCACAGCTTCTCACGAAGGCAGTAGCCAATGCGGTCAGGCAAACATTTTATCTTTATTATTAGTAAGGTGGGTCTAGATGCAAGCATTTACCCAAGAATGACCATCCAGATACAGAATTTCTAGGAGCTGTATGACACTTTAGGTCAAATTTACCATTATTTGTTTGCCACTTTTCTCTAAAATGTCTTATAGTACTACAGCACTTAGTCATTTGCAAATTTTTATTGTGGCAGTTCAGCATGAGCACCTTGACCAAGGGTACTAGAGCAGGGTTTGGGATTTAAACCTGGGTCCCCGAATCCACCAGCGACAGCTCTAACCACTGCACCACCTGCTGACCCTTTGCTTTCAATGCAAAAAGTAAACAGCGAATTTATCTAGACGGGGGGGGGGGGGGGGGTTCCTTGACAAATGAGCTCCTCTCGATCGCTGCCGTTCTGTTGCTTTGTCTTTGTCACCTTAGAATATCTCGAAACTTACCTTAAAATGACAGAACGAACTACAGCCAGCAGTTGTACTCATCCATCCATTTCAGTATCAGTATCACCATGAGGTACTGTGGTCTCCACAGCCATTGTTTCATTCATGCACAGCTGGCTGGTGTCAATAGCTCAAAAGCTGGCTAATTTCTCCTGCTGCAGACTGACTCTGGACTGGTTGTCAGCACTGGTTAGTGGCATTAATCTAGCATAACTCTACTGACATAATGAACTGACATAGCAATAATATTTTGAAATGAATGCTGTACATTTCATTAACGACCATAGACTATTGACTATGACTATTAATAACAGCTTATCCAGTTTCATGCTTTGGAAATATGACAACCATGCGCAACTGTTGTACAGAAGAGCTCCTTCTTTAAAGCAATACAATTCCCATTGCCAGTATAATGCCAAGGAAAGCTAGCAAAACCTGCCATGAACAACTGGGGTACAGCTGCCAAGCCATCCTGCATACTCAACCCTACTCAACCCAGTTAAACCCTACTAAACACTACCAACAGTTACTAAACCCTAGTAGACACTACTAAACCCTACTAAACTCTGCTACACACTACTAAGCCCTGCTAAACACTACTGAACACCACTAAACCATACTAAGCACTACTAACAATTACTAAACCCTACTAAACACTACCAACAGTTACTAAACCCTAGTAGACACTATTAAGCGAAATCCAGCCACAAGGGGGTGCACCTCTGTGCCGGTCTCAAGCCCGGACTAAATGGAGAGTTGCGTCAGGAAGGGCATTCGGTGTAAAAACCTGCCAAACCAAATATGCGGACGACCCGCTGTGGCGACCCCTAATAGGAGCAGCCGAAAGTTGGTTTAGTAGACACTATTAAGCCCTGCTAAACACTACTAAATGCCACGAAACCCTGCTAAACCCCAGTAAACACTACTAAACACACTTAACTACGCAAAAGTGAAGCAAGCATCTCAAAAGTGCTGCGAAGACAAATCCTGCACAGATGCTCTTGTGTTAGCATTGGTTCAGGAGCCTTAGCATTGGTGACTGTCTTCTCAACCCCCACAATATCCCGGTGACACCACTCGTCCCCATATCACCTCTGAATAGACTCTGCTGTGAGCGTGTCGTGCAGCTACATTCAGTCCAGTGTGGAGTTGTTCAGTATCCCGCACCCTGAGTGACACCACAAAAGGGAACGCTGAGTGAGTCACTGGAAATTTTTAATGTTAATACTGACTAAAGGGAAGAACCTTAAAATGCAAAATAAAACTAGAGAAAGAATGAATGAACGCGTCTGCGTAGCCGAGCAGTCACACATCCAGTTTAAGCAACATCATTTCAAGTAGGTTAGTGACCGCTTCAGATAGTTTGATTATTAGCCAGATGGCTTGACATTGGTTAGGGAAAATGTTTAAAACTTTTTCACAAGTTCATAAACCAGAAATATAGCGCAAAACCGTGAAAGATTAGACATGCCGTGCAACTAGTAAACACTGACATCAGGTGAACAAATTGTGACATCGAGCAGCTGCTGAAATTCACAGTAACATTTGGTGGCTTAATAGCAAAGAGCTCTAAATCTGTACTGATGATTATATGCAATAGTTTGGAATATTTTGCAGTGTCACACAAATTTTGCAGATTTTTATCAACTTGTGTGGTAGACAGATGCTCAAATAGATTTGAATTTAGTAACTTTCATAAGCAGAGGGTACGTTAATGTGGCATGTCAATGGAATTGAAGGTCTAGCACAGAAGATTTTGTTGGGCTGAAAATGTTAAAGCTGTACACCTACTGGGGGTCGATACAGTTCCCTCGTGCAATAAATGTAATGCGATGGTTAAAAAAAAAGTTTCATTTGCCTAGTCCACTGGTGACAGCGATGATGTCAACACAATATCTTTGCATTTTTGTTGTAAATTTTATTTTGGTACCTCAAATTGAAGCCCCCTTTATTAAACATTGCAGTAACACTCGCCATTGGTTTTTTAAGTAACATAATGTAAAAGGAGAGTCATACATTTTCCACTGTCTCAGTGTGGGCTCTGCTTCATTTCTCGGAGTACAACTCTTAGTCAGCAGCTAGCATATTGAGTGACACAAATGTTCACCGGTCTGCACCATTAGACCTTTCAGGAACTGCCGGCTGAGCTGCTGTAGGTGTTGGCGGTTGTACGGTTGTAAGTGTGTGAGCCACGTGGGCCAGCAGTCATACTCTTCCCCAGAGGCCCCTGCAGTTCTGCTTCAAGGATCTCAGGTGGTCTCTCCACAGGTGAACCAGAACACCAGCTGGCTTAAGACACCAGAACTGTTTCCTTTGCGAATATGAAGGTTTGCAGCAGCATGCGCTTTCAATGAAACCCTGAAGATTCCCCTTCATGCAAATTCGCCTCCCTTGTGGTGCCTCCTTTGGTTTCTCTGGCTGGTTTTAATTTCCGATAAAAGAGCTCTTTTTTAATAATTGAAATATCAGGTCTCACTCAGAAAAGGAAAATGACAAGTTTTGCAGGTCCTCTCTTTTAATCATCCTTTCTTCAAATGCATGGGTGGAGCACAGCACGGTTTATGTGAAGAGCAGCTTTCCTCCTGGTTTCTTTTTTCAGTTATATTGGCATCTGCCAGGATGTGCCTCTTATAGGCCTTGTCAGCATGGATGATTCTTCTGCTGTTTTGTTTTGCGGAAAGAAATGCTCGAATAATTTGCCCTCTGTTTGCTGTACAAGTCGGCAGACAGACATGGGCACGGTGCAGAAAGAGGAAGTGAGAGGCGTGAGTGTCATAGAGCTCAGGCGCAACTGGGCTTCCCCTCCATCAGCCCAGACCCTGGAGCTCTGCAGTGCCACCCTGGTGCCTTCACTCTTGTCCAGAATCATTTTTCTCCAAGGTGACACGCAATGATCTGTCCATTTGTACAGCTGGGTAGTTTTTATTGTAGGAATTTAGGTGAGTGCTTTGACCAAGAGTGCTCAACTACCTGCTGCCCACCAGGAGAAGCTCTTGGTCCAAGTTGTAGAAGAGAACTTTGCTACATGTAAAATGGGGCTTTGTTCCTACTTGGTTATTGGCAACATGGCATTTTCTCACTTGCAGAGCTATCAGATACCAACATCCGGTTTACAGACACCCGTCAAGAACATTATTGATTTGTCTTGAGAAAACACATGGAGTGTGCGTGCTGCGGACCCAAATTCCAAGTATGAAAAGCTCTAGTACCTTCAGTCCAGCTATGCACCAGGCTGGCATTTTGTTCTTTGCTTCCTCCTGGCACACTGCATGTGCGTAATTGCGGACAGCTTGGCATCCATGAAGGGCCACTTTATGTGTGACGGGTGTGTGGACAACATTGACACAGGTTCCCTAAAGGCCCTGTCCCCGAGCCTACACTCTCAGCAATAAGGGGATGAGTGGGAGAAGTGACACTCCGCTGAGGGGCCTCCTCTGACACACATCGCTTATCTTACACTTAAGGAAAATGTCAAAGCTTCTTGAGGGGGGAAAAGCTAAATGTATTCAAAACTTAAAGCACGGAACACTTTTTAAATGTATTTATTTTTAAAACTGACCACTGCAGTTGCATTTGAAGGGTAGGAATGAAGATTTCTGATCGCTCTGCCATCTTTATGTCCCGGATGGTGCAGTGTACCTGTACATAAGCGACCAAAACACCTATTTTTTTATGTGAGCTCATTGAACATTCATTTGTCTGTGCATTTCACACATGCTGTTTTGTGAAAGTGTTCGGAAGTACTTTACCAGAAAGATTCATACATCTAATACTCTGGATGTACGGTAATGTCTGAAGCCCCATCTAAGTCTACCAGGCCTAGTACTCAGCTGAGGGACAGAGCCAGCTGTGGACACGCACCTGAACTGCACTAGTTGAGCTCCAAAAGGTGCACAGCTGTAATGTACAGACTTGCAGAAGGTGGCTGCCCTTACGCTACAGACTGCCAGTTGTGACATCAGTCTCTCAGGCTTGTGGGACACTGGGTGGCCCCTGGGTGTTTTCCATTCGGCTTCCCATCTCCAGGATGGACAGGACAGGAACGGCACTACTAAATTCCCCCACCATAGCTGTCCAACAGCGTGCTGTAAATCCCCCACCCCTGCGTCTCTCCAGGTTTCCACAGGACTCCAGTGTATGAGGTGCAGTGCCTGGAGGACACATAGGGAAGCAGTCCAGCTGTCAGGCGCGCAGAAAAGGATCCACTTGTCAAATAAAATAAAGTGAAATGAAATGAAATTAACCAGTACGGTTGTTGATGTACAATTCAGGGAACAAAAGTACTTCAACAACAGATAAAGAATTATAGATACAGACAAGACATTTCTGAAGCATGGTGAGCTTTGTCGGTGCAGATCAAGCCGGAAGCTGATAGAAAATACGAAGATGATTGTGACAGATAGTGTGATGCAAATTTATGGAGCAGTTAGGAGATCAGGTGAGAAGTGTGTCTGAAAGGTGACTTTTGATATCCTTCTTGAATGCTGGTAGAATTCAGCAGCTCTGTGCTACAAAAAGAGCTCATACCACCACATCAGGGCCAAAACTGAGAACCTGTTGACTTTTGATTTTACTCCTCCTTGGGTATGGATCTCCTTTTCCCAATAATTTTATATGTATATATAAACATATATAAAAAATCATTTCACAATTTTAAAAAACTAAATCTAAATATATGGTGTAGAAATTTGTTCACAGAGTATCTCTGTATTGTATCTCTGAATACATAAACATTTAAAATAAATACCTGGATAAGAAAAAAATGCCCATTTTAAAACGAATACATTACAACATCTTCCTCTGAAATGAATGTGACCTATGACAGACATCACTGTATCACTGCACTTCTGTATTTTTCTTATTCCTGGACTGGAATTTCCAGAGTATCTTTCACTCCAGGTATGAACTCAAGTCAAAAAACTTTATGGATTCTATAATTCTATCAGCTGCATGTTTTTGTCACTGCACTTAGTGGTTAAATCCATCCATCCTTCCATTTATCATCCTTGACTGCTTGTCCTGGCCAGGATCTTGGCAGAGTTGTGGTTGGGTTATCCTAGATTTAGTGGGCACGAGGCTGTAACTACACCCTGGATGAGAGATGAGTCCATCACAGGGTATTCTCTCACACACACACACACACACACACACACACACACACACATATTATGGTCAATTTAGAGCGACCGTTTAACCTGAAGCACAAGTCTACGGATAGTGGAAGGAAAGCAGAGCACTCACACGCACGAAAGGAGAACATGCAACCCACAGCCAAACAGCCAGCAGTGCTACTTGCTGCCTCTGGTGCTGAAATGTATAATTTTTAAAAAGTGTGAAATATCAACAGGTGTGAAGTGCATAACCATTAAGAAAAAGTTTTACTGTGTACAGATCGCACCTTTAGTGTCGAGCTTACGTTGCTTCTGATATAATTGTTTGAAAGAGAATAAATTTATCTAAGTGGAAGCTCTAACCTCCCTGCCATCTGCAGCCCCACTGTCTCCACCAGCTGTATCTCCTGTGAACAATAATATGATACAGAACAAATGCAGGTGTGAAGCATGAACTCTATACATCTAATGCTGTAGTGCTGAACATCACCTGTACATGCTAGCAGTGGGTTATGACCTCTATTTGTTTAATGTATATACAGTATTTATTTATATGCACCCATTATGAAGAGGTCAGCTTGTTTAACTGTAACTGTAAATCAGGGGGTCTTCATTTTTGCCAACCTCTACCCACATTCTCTCCCAGCGCAAGCTGTATTTTGAGGTTTTTTTGGTATGTTTTGCCAGCTTTTCCAGAGTGCTCTCATATCGCCTGGGGAGCTGCTGACCTCCCCGTTACCTCCTCTTGGTGACAGGGCCTGTGATCGAAATCACTTCATTGAATAAAGCTGCAGAAATCAGCTGCTGTTTCTGCTCGTATCTTTTATTAAGGAGTGCCATGAAAGATTCACGTGTGGCCTCGGCCCTCCACCTCTGTCACCACCCCATTCCCCAGCCTCTTAACCCCTCCTCTTGTATGCTCATCCCCAGCTCCCTGGCACACATGTCCTAAACCTCAGTGCAGGGTTCCCTTCTGTTTCAGCCCAGTGAGCTTCAAGGATGTAGTCTTAACCTTGACTTCCATTCATCCAGCAGTTCCAAACATTTCCTAGTACACCTTGGTGCCACCACAAAGTCCACCAACAGAAACAGGTCTCTATCCTTATGTCTATTTTTGGACTGCCCACATCTCCACGTACTAACTTTCTGGCAGTTTTCTTCAAATTAACTTAGTGCTTCCTTAACTTTAACAGACTAAACCCAGCTTTAAGAATTTAATTTAAAACACTGCTTTGCTAAAAATCATCTCAAAACAAATGGCCTAAGACAATAAGAACTACAACCAGGAGACAATTCTCACACTCCACCCACCTCAAAAGTCAAATATTAAAAACAAATACAGGTACATCCATTTACAAAAACACCAATAATCTCCAAACTTACAACTTAGAGTGTTCAACTGCTTTTAGCAGTTTGCTCATTTATGCAGCTGGGTCTCTTTTTTGAGCATCAGTGCAGGGGAGTTCTCCACAGCACCTTGCTCAAAGGTACTGCAGTGGGAGGAAAGATTGATATCTGGATCCCTCAACCGCAACTCAAGCGGGCCACTGTGCCACCTGTCGTCCGATAACCATGTTTTTGTTTTTTTGTTGTCCTCATCACAGAAGGATGTTCCCCTTCCTAAGCTTCAACATCAGCGCGCTGGACCCCTCCGCTCACTACAATGTGTTTGTGGACGTGATCTTGGCCGATCAGCACCACTGGAGGTACCAGGGTGGGAAGTGGGTTCAGTGCGGCAAGGCAGAAGGTAACATGCCAGGTATGTTCACGGTTTCTTTGGGTCTCTGCTCTTGATGTTCTCTCTCTGTTTGTCCAGGTTTCCTTCTGCAGTCCAAAGATGTGCGCCGGTTTAACTGGTGTGTGTGTTACAGTGCTCTGTATAAATGTGTGAATGACTGTAGAGAGTTTAGTACAGAGTAACTAACAGCGTAGGTCACCTTGGTCAAAGGTGCTGGATAAATACCAGGTAATATTATATGACAATAATATGTAAATGAATGTGCGTTTTTGTGACCTGAAGCCTTCAAGAGGAGGACAGTGAGTGTATTGCTGTGGCTGTAGAATCTGTGCTCAGCCTTGTGCAAAGCGACCAGTGATTTGAGGCGCGAAAAGACAGCAGCGCTGTACAGGGTGTGAGCCGGCACAGCGGACGTCAACTTCCTGAGCAAGCGGCAGATTTCTACACATAGGCCAGTTAGAGATAAAGATGCAGAGACACAAAACATGCAGAAAAACGCCTATTGATGTGTTCTGAAGATTACAAGATAAACTGCATATGGAAGTGCATAATCAGTCAATCCAGAGTGACCTTTTTGACATTGTACCATGCATGTTTTTGCAACATTCAAAGCCAAGAAGCATGTTTGAATGAAGGATACTTTTACCCTAAACTGATGTCGAGCGTTAACACCTGTCCTGGACAGGTAGACAAATTATAAATTAAAGTAAAGAATTATGAAATTTAGGATCCAGCCCGCAGCAATCTTGCTCAGGATAAGTGGTTTAATATGAATATGAAATTCAGTTTAACACAACTACTAGCGTCTTAATAAAGCAGACATGCTGTCACTGATAGGATCATCTGCATCGACATACCGAAATATAAAAGTTCCCAAAAGTTGTGAAGAATAAAGTAAAATAACCCCTTAATCTTGCTGTTTTGGGCAATTTCTTTATGTTGGTACATTTCTGTAAGTTTTACTTTAAATGCATTACTGTGAAAACCCTGCTTTCAGTAGAGTGTAAAGGGATATTTTAAACCCGGATATTTACTTATTTTTGTCTTCTCAGTGTGTTCAAACTTTGGACAGGTGCAAAATGTGTTGGGACCGGTAAAATGTAAAATGTATGGAACATAGAAAATAAAGCTGAGTCCCTGGTACTGTGAAAATTGAGAAGCTGTATGAAGGAGTGCATCAGCACAAGTAGCTTAATGCTATAAATTGCTTTGGGAAAAAATGTGTCAGATAAATGAAAAAAATGTAAACGTGATATAAATGTGTTGCTCTGTCATGTTATAGACACTTTGATACACCCAGTTCCTTGCCCAGTTGATGAATGAGCCTTCCTCTCTCACTCTCTGCCCCCCGTCAAGGTAACCGGATGTACATGCATCCCGACTCGCCCAATACTGGGGCTCACTGGATGAGGCAGGAGATCTCCTTCGGCAAGCTGAAGCTTACCAACAACAAGGGCAGTTCCAACAACTTGGCCCAGGTATGCACACATGGTGTAACAACACACACACACACACACACACACACACACACACACACACACACACACACACAAACTGTACACTTGCACATGAATAAAATCACATACAAGTCTTTCATGCAGCAGATGCAAAGTCTGTTCCATGTAAGAATGTGTGTATGATAGCCTAATAAATAAAGGCATAATTACAAGACATTTAAAAAATAATCTTGTATGCTATCAACCTTAAAGCGCAGGCAGCGTCCACATATCAACTTAGAGCTGAAGGTTTTTTATGGAGGTGGATGGTGAGAGAGAGGCACATCTTCTCTGAGGGCTCAAAACTGGTAAATGTAAAAGGCATAGGATCATCTACAGCTTGTTCACCTCCTCTTCTCCACCTTTTCTACTCTTTTGAAAAACTTAAAGACAGCACTTTTTGTTCACAATTGCTATTTTTCCACACGTTGGGTGGCACCTGTGCACATGACTCAAATAGGTAAACCAGCTATATTTTGATGAACAAAATAAATACCATCGGCAAAAATTTTCTGATTAGGTAAAGAATTTTATATGTATGTGCATACATATGCATATTGTACTGTATATTCATATGTATCACTAGTTAAATTTCTGTAGAGCACAATTTTGGCTATCGTGACATAGAACAATGATCCAAGGAATGACAGTGTCCTAGGGATTAATACAGGACAAGTATATATGTATATACAGTAGGTGTGTGTGCTGTGTGATACATACATACTGTACATGCTGACACCATAGTGTTAAAAAATATGCAATGTTTTGCACTCCTATTTGATACTTTCTGCCCACAGATGATAGTTCTGCAGTCGCTACACAAATACCAACCTCGTCTCCATATCGTGGAGGTAAAGGAAGACGGCACAGAGGACCCCTTCCTGGCCTCCAAGGCCCAGACTTTCATCTTCCCCGAGACGCAGTTCATAGCCGTCACAGCGTACCAGAATGCAGACGTGAGTGGTCGCACCTACGGCACCAACAGAGGGGTCACGGCACAGACATTTCCTGCAGCAGCTTCTATAGCATTCACATTCACACACAGACCTGAACGTAAAAACATAGTTAGGACAATTTGATTTGATTTGTTTGTGCGTTCAGCTACTACATGCATTCACGATAAAGGGTTAATAATACAGATGTCCCTCAATTTAGTAATGGGTTCCAATCTGTTCTGAGTTCAGTTTGTTGTCAACTAAAGGCAGTATCTGGAAACATGGGTAATTTTCACTCTGCAAGAGAGATATCATCAAATAGAGTATGCAGAAAACACAATCAAAACTAGAAAGTAAACTGGTAAGCGTTTATGTCTTCAGAACTTTTTAACTTGTGTTCATAACACAAGGCACTGGTGTATTCTTTCAAGAGACAGATTTTTCCCAAATGATAAATAATATTAATCATATGTTAAGTATGTATCTTATACTTTTATCCAAAGTGACTTACACTGAATGGATGTACTAGGGTAATATTTGTACATTCCTAGCAGAGAAACACACACACACACAAAATGTGTGACTTGGCCATCAATTCACCTGAAACACATCTCTTTGGATTATGGGTGGGGTGAAATTGTAGCACCTGGAAGAAACCCACATAAACACAGGGAGACCATGCAAACTGCACAAACTCTCTTAAAATGAACTGAAGTAGAATTTTGTACAAATTATTTCCTCCATAAGGAGAGTAAATACCTTCTTGCTTTCTCTTTCCCTCCTGTCTCCTCTCCTCACCGTTTGTTTTTTTTTTGTACAGATCACTCAGCTAAAAATAGATCACAACCCTTTCGCCAAAGGTTTCCGGGACAATTACGACACGTAAGTAAGCAGGGAAAAGGGGGGGGGGAATCCAGTAAGATTTGGGGTCAACCAAAGTTCTCGTAATATAATGAGAAAAAGAGCATCTGAGTGTTGTTGCTTTTTGCGCAAAATCACTTTTGGCTATAATTATGTATTCAGGGGAAGAGGCTTCTGCCTATGTGGAGATAAGCTGAAATGAGTACTAGGGACATTTCCCAAGTATGCAAAAGTAGTGTGTGTGTATGTGTGGATGGGTTCAAGGGGGCCTCACTGTGAACAAACACCCCCTGCAGGCTGTACACGCCCCCCGATGCTGCCGAAAGGCTCACACCCTCCCCCTCCGAAAACCAGCAGCTCCTGCCTAGCAGCTGCTACCACCAGCCCTACCTGCCCGAGCCATACATGAGCCCTCTACCGCAGGGCCGCTACTACAGCCGTGATCGGGCACCCGTGGCCCAGCAGGCCAAAGAACCGGGCAGCAGCCCTCACAGCCACTGGTACCTCCCGGGCCAGCAGGGGGCTCCCGCCAACCGATTGGACTTCAACTCATATGAGGGGGACTACTCCAGTACCAGCTTCTACAAGCCCTTCCCCTTACAGGGCTCTGCCCACCCCCATCTGGGATATTATCCGGACCACCCCTTCACTCCTGGCAGCGTCTCCTGTACCACATCCGGGGCGTGGAGCACGGGCCGCCCATCCTCCCAGTACCTCACCCATTCCCACCCCAATAAGGCGGGCCCGGGCCTTGGTTGGTTCCGCCCTATGCCCTCCTCTTCCTCAGCATCCTCAGATCCCCGGCTGCACCCCAGTGCCCTGCTCGAGCCACCGCCACCGCTGCCACCAGCCCTGCTGCCGGACAAGCCAAAGGAGCTGGGCGAGGACCCTTGGCTCGAACCCACTTCCGTCAAGTCCGTAGACTCGGTGGACTCTGGCCTCTATGATGGTGCTGATAGCAAGCGGAGGAGAGTGTCACCGTACGCTTCGAGTACAGAAAATTCCCCACCCACCCGCGGTCCCGAGACTGCCGAGAAGGACAGTGGCAGTGACGCCGGCTACTACGGCTTCTACAACAACTAGGAGTAGCGTTACCACCGTGGCCACCACCTGCCAGCTGAAGAAGCCCCATGAAGAGTGGTTTCATGGGGAGGGTTAGAAGTGCATCCCACATTGTAACTTGGAGGATGAGACCGTGAACGTTCAGTGACTCTGACCGTGTCTCTTTATCACGAACCACAGAGCAGCAAGGTCAGCGGCACAGTACCCATCAGCCCCATTCGAACACGTACCTCGCAGAGCCCAGATTCGCTTTTAATGCAGCCTGGATTATCACTGGGTTCCCTGCAAAACGTGCTGTATGGTACCTACAGGCAAAGGCAGTTGAGCTGATTTCTTCTTTCCAACTTCATGCATCTTTTTCTCTGTGTTGGGCCAGCATGTTGCGTATTGGTTCGAATCCCCTGCTGTAAAATCTTTGATCAAGGTGTCTCCTTGAATTCATACCACAAACATTATCGCCTTATAAGGTAAATCAGTCTAAGTAGTTTCATGTATGTTCCTTTGGAGAAATATGTCAGATAGAAGTAAATGGCAGCAGCGAGATGCACAGAGGAAGCTGGTCAAGAACGTTCCAGAAACCAAAGGGTTCTGGAGTACCAAAGGGCTCCTGGTTTGTGTTGCTGAACCCAGAACATGTGTCCTTCCCATGTTCACCCCCTGGGAACTGCAGCTCCAGTCTTGTATGCTGTTACTGGTTAGCTGTAGCTTAGCTTTGAATTTTGTGATGGCCAGCGCCACCTAGTGGTACAAGCACAGAGCACCAGAGAGGAAAAGGAGGCAAAGGAGCCTGTCAGAGCCTCTAATATGCAGCGTCCTGAGCTCATGATCACAACTTTATGTGTAAACTCAGTATGCTCACAAATCCAACCACTACATCACGCTCAATAAAAGCACAAATTGTCAGCGCTTACATTCTTCAAAAACAAAACAGCAACAATGACAACCGATGGCAGATAATCTAAAAATGTTGGATATTTAAGCAAGGGTCGCTTGGAAGCTCAAGGCGAGGAGCATTGTGGCTTAGACAACAGGTTGCAGGACAAATTAAGTCTACTGTAAAGTTGCTAAAAATAAAAATACATCTCCATAACCTCCTACTCAGGCATTTGCAACATTTGTCAGGTTGCTGTATTGTGGATGATGGAGATGGACCTGGGATCGAGATGGACCTGAATTATTTGCTGGGCAGGTGTTGTAAGTCTCAGGTACAAAGAAACAATCCGTTGCAATACTTTTAACATTTTTAGTCATTTTGAGTATACAATGAAACTAATTTAAAAAAAATACGTTATCTCCTCAAATTCCTCCACGGTGCCGACTGTTGCTGCAGTTGCCATCATGCCATCAGGAAGAACGGGTTTTTAGCTTCACACTGAAAGCCAGTCGGGTCCCACAATCCTACTCTTCCTGTCTGCTTTTGTACTGCAGCAACGCGGGATGCATTTGCAGCAGATGTTCAAAAATACACAAGCAAATAAATTACTATGAACAATGCCCAAGTGAAAGTTTGTGTCTTCTAAAACTCATAACTTGAATGTTTGTAACACGAGGGTGCGGTTTACACAGAATTCAAGGTCCCACTTTCCTTGTCTATTATTAGCTTCCTAACAACCAAACTTTAGCTGCTGCAGGGTCAACTTGTCCAGATGACAGACTCCCGTTTACTGTTATTTATCAGTCGCCCGGCAGCGTACACTTCATATTCATCATCTTGCTTATACAGATCAACAGCTGCGGTGAAATATCGCATGATCAGAATCGCAAGAGAGCAAACCCTTCACCACCATCGGTCCCCAGGAGTTGAATGCTTCGCCAGTCCCGGTTCCATAAGCTGTAATGCGAAGCCGTGTCGTTCGGCTGCTTCCGGAAGAGGCCTTTACTCCCACCACATTGCGATGATCCAACTCCCGTAATGCGATAGCACACGGGTTACAAGCACAAATCTCTTGATCCCATGTTCTCCGCGGCCCCCCGTGAACTCAGCAGTCTGGAAAAGCGGTTGCAAACGCACACTTTATACTTCTGCGGAAGTATAAAGAAAGACTTTTTGGCTGGTGCAGAGCATCTGATAATAGAAGCCCAAGGCGTAGTGCTAGTCAAATGGACAAAGGCACCAAACTGTATGCATGGTGACTTTGAGAACACAGTAATAACTGTGACACCCCAGCACACACCTCACTGCCATGGGGGGTGGTAGCTCAGGAAGTTCCCGGTGTTTCACAGTGTAGCAGATGCCAAAGCAGGAAGCGTCGCACTGCGCTTCCCACAACTAACAGCGTAAGCTTATATTCACTTTGGCCTCCACCACAGCATAAATACATGGGTACTGTTACAAAGATTCTTTTTCCTAATCTATATATGTTGAAATGCACAGTGAAATTGTAAGATGTGCCAAAGTGTGTATCTACTGTGAAAATATTTGCATAAGAAAATTGCTAAACGTGTTAAAGCAACCCACATGGAATGGAGTGGATAGAAATGTTAACAAACTCTCAGTTTGTGTGTCAAAAGTTTTATGTGGTTTTCATGTCAGAAGGACTTGCTCTTGGTCAGGAGGGTTTTGCAAAGCAGGGGAACATATTAATATGATGGTCTTCTTAGAAACATAGATTGAAGTGGGAGATTGACACTAGAATTTTCCGTTTCACATTCAGCTTTATAAAACTGGCCGGGGGGGGGGTCCTTTCCTTGGAGGAATATCTCATTATCAAAGGGAGGACAATGGAGCAGCAGTCAGGGCTGAAGTGGAGAACTGACCTTCCATTTGTTCACTGGTGTTACTTCTCTGAAGAGAAGATGAAGAAGCTCAGGGTAAAGAGGGGGCGGAGTGTCACCAGGTCATTGCACTTTAAATATGAGCTGGTTTCGAAATGATACCAAAACAAGCTTTTGTGACACCAACCGGGGAAAGATGGGCAACATCCAGCACCTCAGCTTAAACTGGGGCTGCGACAGGAAAACGGGTAAAATCACACAAAGAGTTTCTGCATCTCCAGCAATGAAGAGAAGAAGGGCTAGAGGGGCTTTCTGCACAGACAATCAATTTACAGAGATACTCAATGAAATGTTTATGAAGAAAACCACATTTTTCTCACAGGGCTTGATAAGCTGGAAAACTGGATAAAGTGGAAGAATGACTGACCAGACATTATATGCAATAGGAAGAAATGTAGAGGCAGAAAATTATTTCAATAATCCAGGACTTAGAGAAAGAACCTCTATTTCCCTTCAGTCTTGTCTCTCCAAAAACTGTTATTTTTGTTTGTATGTTTCAGTAATGGTGATGTACCATTGTTGTAATAACTATGAAGTTACTAGAACTGTTATGTACATGAGGTGGAATTATAAAAACAGCTGTAAAAATGCATTGCACAGATATAAGAAGAAAAATAGTTGCCATACTGTTTATACAGAGTGTGTTTCTAAGCTGTAGCTCCTCATTTTTATAGTAAAAATTTTGTGTGCAATGCATTTCTACTGTCACAGTTCACTTTTCCCCCCACGTCCTGTCATTGAAGCGGTTCACCTTGAGGGTGTCACACGCACAGGAGCGATGAGAAGTGTCAGGCAGGTGAGCTGGCACTTCCTGCAGCTGTCCTGTGTCCGAAAGCTCCTCTGACACTTTAGCAACTCGACACTGGTGGCTGATGTCTCAGGCCAGTTGCGTTTCTGTGATGTGCGCTCACAGATGCACGGCACCCTGGTTCCACACACCCTGCACGAGCACTGGACTTGCCTGCCATCTAGCAGTGTGAAGCAGCAAAGTGCTCTACGCAGTGGACTGCTGGTAACACGGCTCAATGGGGGGGAGGATGAGTAAGGTTCCCATCATCATCTGTATAGGCGAAGGGTCAAGAACACAACGCACAGGAGTGGCACAGAACATTTTTAAGTGCTTTATATTGCAAATATTAAAATACAACTGTTAAAATAACTGTTCCCCCCGCTGGCTCCACCTGGTTATCTAGCTATTCTAAATCAAAAGTTTCCGCATTCAAGAATTATAGTAACATAAACAGTAAGGTTCAGAACTAAGTGAGTAGTAGTGGTTTGCTGACGAATCCTCGAAATACGTTCTGTCCATTTTGACTGCAGCTGTAGCAAGAGATATCTAATTCACTGAGATTTAAATCAGTTTCCCTGCAAAAATTTTACAACCCATACAGCATTGGGTTACATTTTCATTTTTAAAAGCCACTCATCTGACCGAACAACTGTCTGTTAGGAAGGACAGAAAAATACAAGCCGGGCAGGACGTGTGCACACGGTTTATTTCCAGAGGAGTTCAGACAGCCAAAGTTCCATTCCTTGTTCAAATTAAACCAAGCAATTCAAATTCATTTTCTTTTTTTGTTTGTGCTTTTCTTCAATAATGATTCACTTTTTAGATTTTGAAGTGCATAGGTTGCAATGTTCAGTGTTGATTCCATAAATGGAGAGACTGAGTTCTTAAGCTCAGCATTCTGACAAAGCTGTTGAGTATTAAAGTGGACATCAGGTTTGTTCTAATGCTTTGTTTAATGCGCGGTGTGCACTGTTTATTCCCAGAGTTACGGACCTATTATCCATTCGGTGGATGAACCTCAAAGAAAAACTTCTTTTGGTGAAAGGGAAAGAGATTTACACGCCATTTTAACGCGAGGTGTTTGAGATAATAGAGACGGTCAGCTGACCACAGAATAGACAATCATGCCTGTATATATTCCGAATTTAAATGCTGTATTTGATTTATTTCACATGTAATAAAGAAAATACTATGCCTGACAATCATTCAAATAAGGCATTTATTTATTAAAGCTGTTTTAACCTTGTGTATTGTAATGACTGTTGTTGTTTTTTAATAAGAAATAAACATTTAAGTACCTTGAAACTGTTCAAAAGAATAAATCCGTTTATTGTGTATTACTTGATGTCATAACCATAGTTTTTAAATATTTGCAGAGAAGCACTACATATTAAGTAAAGGAACCGCATGCAGTCCCAGACCACAGTTTAAATAAAAATGTAAGTTACAAGATGTTGTAAAGATGAAAATGAAGATACGTACTTTCCGAAATTAAATAAATACATAAATTGCAACATAGCCACAAAAATTTGGCAGTTGTGAGCCAGTGACTACACTAATTTAGGACTTCTTTATTTACACAAGTACATCTTAAACGGACTGCCTTGAAGGTAAATACATGGTTAAGATTCTTTCTCAAATCCTTTGCAAATTTTACTGCAATATTCATTTACATCAGGTCCATATGCATGCTTTTCCTGGCCATGTTTCTAAATCTCGTGTAACCTGATGTCCTAATTTTTACTAAGGGGCTTTCTGTTAAAACGCTTAGCAAACTTAACAGACCTAAATGATGTCAAAAATGAGAAGGACTAACTACATTTAGCACAGTACAAACTGAATATAAGATTTGTGCAATCATCAGATTATTGCGGTACAATGTCAGGGTAAGAAGGTGCTTCAGCTCATTCAAGTGTCATTTCATAAAAATACATTAACTATACACACATCTAGAAAACAAATAATAAATGATAAAATAATAGCCTTCACTTTGCATGTTTTGTTAAAACATAAAAGGTTCATAGCAAAACTTGTGTGTTGCATATGCTGAAAATAACTCAGCAGTGTAATAAAACCACATATTTGTAAATAAATGTGTTTGGATAACTGTCACCTGAGTCTATTTAGTCCTTTGTAAAAAGCATATAAAAAAATATTTAAAAAATGCAAAGATTAGAAATACTATGATTGTGTGTTTTCAGGGCTGTAAGTTTTACAGGATGACCTGTTGATGCTGCTGTGTTCCAATCCCAAGAATAATCCATCTTAGTTTAACCCTTTATAGGGCACTAACTGAAATACTTGAAAATTCAAAATTTCAACCCTTCATGGAGAGGCAAGGGGAGGGCGTTTTGGATGTCTGTTGAAGTGACCAAATACAGTCATTCACCCGATTTACAGTAAGGTAGAATAGTGGTAATGAAATGTTTGGGGCAGAAGAAGGGGAGGCAACAGTCTAGAAACTAGAAATGACCACAAGATCAGAGCATTCTCAACCAGTCCTAATCTCCATTAGTGAAGGAGCCTAACCTTCCTCAGCCAGAGAGCCCCATCTCTGCTGCTCGATGCTCCTTAGATCCTGTTCCATCAGATCCAGTTCCAGAAGAGTCTTAAGATTTGCTGCAGCAGCTTCAGCCAGCAAGAATCACCAGAGTTCAGGGTTGCTTGTGTTGGCAAAACCTGGATTTTCACGGATTTTCCAGTACGTTCCATTGGTTAACCATACCTCCCTTCCTGCAGCATCCAGGGACTTCCTGGAAATAAAAGAAGCAGCAGCTCTTTATAATGCACTGATGTAACTTTAATGCAACAAAAAACATTAAAATTAATCATTGTCTCTTTTGGTGATTTAAATGTTACGTCCAAATTTTGAGGAAACATTTTACATACAGCACTAAAAAAGCAGATCAGTTGCCCCTTTTCCAATGCTCACTATTTTTGTAGCATTTTTGACATTAAAATGTGATTGGATCTTTTTGTTATTTCTAAAAGTGAGAGGAAAAAAATGACACCAGTGCAGGTTTTCTGTAATTTCCTTGGTCTCAAAGATAATGAATGTATTATTGAAATACACAATAAAGTGTAAAACTTTAATAATCTTTATTAAGAGGTTTTTAGAGTCTGCTGCTTGCATACAGCCAGGTTTCATGTGGTTCCTTCCTGTTCTAAACAGTTTTCAACTACTTTAAAGCCTTAATAGCAAACATTAAGCTGGCAAAGTGGGGATTCATAGAGGCACATGCTGTGCTGTTTTAAAAAAGTCTCTGAAGACATCTTGAGGAAAGCTGATGATGCCTATGAGTGCAGATGGGGTTACACAGCAATGTATAAGATTTTGTAGAGAAACAATGTGACACAGGAGAAGTCATAATTGTTTTACTGCTACAAAACTTGGGTGCAATGATATTGCTGAAGGAACCATGGATTCCGTTTTGAGCCAGAAAATTCCAGAGGTGAAAGCCAGACCAGTAGTTGAAACACAGCTGCATCATGCAGCAAGACAATCCAAGATAATCCCAAACATACAAGCATGTGACAATAAATAAAGTGATGTAATAGTTTTAACCTGAATTTGATTTAACCCAAGTTAAAGTAGATCTGCATGATGGAGTGGGGTGACAAACCATCTGCCCTGATGCGAGAACCTAGTTGGCAGCTACAAGACACACGTAGTTGCAGTCAAAGCAGCAAAAGGTGGCACAAGCAGCTGCTGACTATGACAAGGCAGCCTTACTTTCTCACATTTCAAGGAAATGATATAAAAACAAAACTGGTGTGCCTTGTTCTTTCTCAAGCTTCATTATGTCTGACAGAAACATCAAATGTAATGTAAAAAAGTAAAAAAAAATAGAGAAAATCAAAGGGGGTGCAAGTGCTTTTTGACAACATTGTATGAAAGCCCCTTATTTTAAAGAAAGGCATTGTGCTTCTGGTACAAGATTATGCTGAGCTTATTTTATGAAGAGGACGCTGGATAAAACGCAGCACCCAGCTCAAGGTGAGCGGTGCAAATCCAGCTTAGGAGAAGGGCCAGTTGACCTGAAGAACCGAGGCACATGCTCTTCTCCCCTCTTGGCGAGAAGCTTCCGCCGCTCACGCTGCTTCTCTTCCACCTCATCCTTCCGCTTGTCCGCCTCATTTACCTTCCCTTCCTCCAGCATCCTGGAGGGGAAAAGGCGAGGGTCAGACTGCATCAGCTTTCCAATGTCGCTCACATTCAGGGGTGTATAAAAATAGCCAAGGGCTCAACAGATGAACACTGCACTACACACATCAAGAGAGGGCAGCTGCCTCAGAACAAGTTGTACTTTTAGTTAAGACCTTTCTACTTGAAAACATCCAAACTGATAAAGTTATTTGCCTATTTATAGAGATGCAGTATCCATTCAGACGTGGAACAAACCTTTCTAAAGAGTTTCAAGAACCTCTGTCCACTTGAAATGGAATATACCAAGTTAATATAACAAACTAGTCATTCAAAAGAAAATTCAAAATGGAAAAATGCATTAGGTCTTGTGTATCATACTACAGAAAACAGATACTCCAGAGTCTACAATATCCATTGACCGTTCCCCTCACTGTCGCTGTCCCCATAACGCAACTTAAGGTTTTATTTATTTGTTTGTTTGTTTGTTTACCACTTATTTATCTACTAATGTTTGTTTGTTGACTTCTTGTTGACTTCTTGATGTTTGGTTGTTTGTTTTACTTGTGGAATGGAACCACACAGAGTCTCCTGTTGAATCAGAGCACATTTCACTACATGGTGTACTTGGTAACCATGTATGTGACAAATAAATTCTTTTGATTTGATATATAGGAGTTTCTTTTTCATTACAACTCAGATATTTACTGCAAGATGATGCAGTCTGGTTTGGCATCAACAGCTGGGTCTGTCTTTCACTAAAAGTTACTTCCCTTTGCTCAGTACTTCTTTCAGATAGCAGGACCACAGTGGTGATCGGTTACTGCTTCCCTAGAGCAACCATACTCAATCATCCCAGCTGCACCAGCACCATCTTGAGGCTCTCTGCCACTTCCATTACCCGCTGGACTTGTGGTCTGACTTTCTCTTTTGTCCCCAGCTCCCTAAACATTCTCCAGAGTTGACTGAGCTGGGAAGCCATGTCATCAAACCTCAGCTGGAACCAGGCTTTCAAACCTTTTCTTTTGATATTTTTCACCAATTCATCATACCTTGCCTTTTTTCTTTCAAAAGCTTATTGGCTCCTCTCTTCCCAAGACACTGTCAATTCTATAATGATTATCACCTTTTGTCTAGAGGAACCACGTGATGGCATCAAGCTACAGGCTTGTCTGGACTGTGTGTAGGAACATAAGTCGCTTGCCTAGGTCTACACTGTCTTGTCAGTTGATGCTACCATCCTTGCCCTAATGCCACACTGCAAGCTGATAGCGCATAGCCAACATTGTCTATTCCACCACACGGTGTATGGGAAGGGCTTTCAGTTGGTCTCCATTGGTGTAGGTTGCTTGGTATGGGTAAGACATCATATTCTGAGTGCAGAAGAAACTCAGTTTGCAAGGGTTCTAGATTCCAGATGTCTCTCCATGACACTGTGCAAAACCATCACAAGTGTGGCCTTTGCCATTTTGAACTCTCCAACCAGGGATGAGAATAGGAGCTGTAACTTTGAGGATGCATTGTGGAGACTGAAGCTGCTGAATCTTTAGTCAGTCCTGGACAAAGCATTTTACTTTCTTTTCCAGAATCTTAACTGTGGTGCTTGCAAGATCATAGGGCATCAGAGGTCAAAACAGCCTAGACAATAATCCTTGTAGATAAAGTCAAGCCTTACACTTCCCTGGCAAGTAGTTTTGTCAATATTTCTCAGTCTCTCAGGTGTTTGATTCTCCACTTCATTTGTGTTGTTTATGTTCTTTACAGTTGCACTGGCCTATTTGCCAAGGCACTTAACCCTTCCTGCTATTATAGATGGAATTTACTCTCCAGGCATTTGCGGGGTTTCTTACGGACAATCTCACACCTACTTATATACCTGTTGACTACACTCCGTAGGTTTCCTGGGATGAATTAATAATGCAGAAGATCCTGAATCGGTTTATGAGACAACGGTTCCTAAGCACTGGTAAAATCAAGCCACACAGCTGCCAAGTTGTCGTTGTCTACTTTTGAGCCTTTGAGCTTATATGTTAGCTTATTGCAAATGCATGCTTGATGCACCTTTGGATCCCTGGAACACCACCTTCTGGTACTGAAGTGTCTATGTTGTTTTTTCTTGTCAGGTAAGTGAAAAACTGTGGTTTGAAGTACTTCCCAAGAAAGGAGCATTCACCTCTGGTCAGGGCGCAAACGGGTGTCAGTTGTGGGCAGCAGGGGCTTCAGCTCAGGAGTCAGCTCATTCAACTCCATAGCGAAGCTTGAAAAGCCATAGTATGTGAAGTGGTCTGCAGGTTGAGGGTCTATACAGAAAGAACCAGAAATGAATCTTGTCAGACTCATCGTGTTATGGGCATGATGCCACAGCTGCTTTCAAGGTAAATTAATGGTTAGGAGAAAATAATGAGAGAATTTTGTCTCTACTGCTATGAAATCTTTTCATAGGTCAGGTTTGCCCTTGCTCAAGAAGTTCACATCAATAAACACTTGGACACTAATACTACACATCCTGCACTATGACTATTGAGCACTTTAAAAACATTCTGTCTTCATGCAGAACTCAAAAGGTGCTCTGACAAGTGAGCCAGCAGCTAAAGGCCAAAGATGTATTTCTGTGCAGTCAACTCACTTGGCTTCCAGACACACTGGGGGGTAGTCAGGGTGTTGCAGTAGATGCCTTCATGCCAAAACCCCCCAAAGCGGTGGACCACAGTGCCTCTCTGGTCAAGAACAACGCCTTGAACTTCATTCATGTTGTTGTCTGATCCCCAATAACGAGACTTTGGAGAAGTACAGAAAAACAATGTGACACCTGTCACCTTCAGAAGCAAGAAGTGGTCCGTCAAGTGAGAAAAACTCTTACAAAACTGGTTTGAACAAACCTAACACAGCAAAGTTAGATTTTTAACTATAATGCTCTTGTGCGCTTAGATGAAGGTAAGAATTCAGTGCTTCTATTGCATGTGGATGTCAATCACACCAGCACTCCAGGATCAGGAGTCTCCGCATTTAAATCCAGAGTCTTCTAGTGTTCTCAAAACTGCCACAAAGGAGTTGTAATTGTAAGTGCTCACCTTGACAAAAGTGATTTTGCCTGTGCATTCAGAACTCTTGAGGTTACGTATAACAACCTCGCCATAGTGCTCCAGGTAGCGTTGCTGACTCAGCACATTGTGGATACAGGTGACCACTTTGTTCCACTCATAGTGATCGCCAAATCTGTGGGAATGTGGAGAAGAGTCAGCCATTGCCCTCATCTGGTTTTTGCACACAAGGTCCGAGGAAGGGATCTGATCACTGAAAATAAAGCCAGCCAAAGGTTCAAGACTCACCTTGGCAAAGTGACATTTATCATTCCTGTTGGCATGATCTCCAGTGATTTACCCCAAAACTTGTTCTTCCACCTCTGGTCTGTTTCAAATGACAGAATAGCACAAAAATGTTGCAAGTTTTTCAAGTTTTAAATTCTATTTGAATGTTACACTGTAATTTGACTGTTAATATTGTTTTCCAAGTGATTTACGAGACTGTAAGTTTAACATTTACAGAACTTAATTTTCCATATCGCAGCCCCGCAGGTTTGACTTTCACAAGGGTACAATGCAAGCTCCTGTCAGGGACTAGAACCAGCAACCTTTACATTACAGACCCAAGTTAATATTCTTGATGGTGGTACAAACTCAATGAGTTCACCAGATTCACTTGCACATCTAAGATTCCACTAGAAAAATGCAGTCCATGTGACAGTGTATGCATACAGAGTAGGTATGACCACTGAAGTTTACCTTGCCAAAAGGAGAAATTCCTAGAATCAGCATGGCAGGCAGAGACAGGTGGATGGTGGCTGACCTAGAGGCACATACAACATATCACCTAAAACTGAGCTTTAACAGCCATCTTGGATTTCCACGATTACCCAAACTATAGCACTACCAGGTCGATACGCCTGACCACTTCCAGTAGCGGCACAAACCTGCTCACTGATGAAGCAGAAGCCCTTGTCTTCACGGTCACATTCAAAGGTCTCTCCAAGGACAGGGTTGAATGGCTTGTACCTGCTACGGTATCGAGCAGTTGCATAACCCGAGATGGCAAATGCTGCAATGTACACCTGGAAGAAAAAGGTGACCTCATATTTTTCCTTCTGCAAATATTAAACAGTTAAACTACCATTGCCAGCATAGGTTTAGACACATTAAAGTCATTAAGTCACATTGTTAAATCATTTTTACATTTCTTTTCAAACTTTAAATATATTAGCATGTTCGGAGCAAACAAACTGCTATTTCTGTTAACATAGTCCACCAGTTAAATGAAATAATGTAGAGGCAACTGACTGTATAACTCACTAAATGATAAATAAATCATTTAGATTTCACAAATGTTAGCGCTTTATAATATTAGTGCGCTGTTCACATGTTCAAATGATATGTTTTGGCCATGGGATAGTGGGTCGTGTAGCAGGTAGTGATGATAACTTTGGTCATAAAGGTTTTTCCACTTTTGTATTGCTTCTCAGTGAATAGAACTGCTACAGTGCAAATATACTGCTGTATAGATGGGTAAAAAGATAACAGTGTCAGAAAAATAGCAAATTAGTTATAATATATGTGTGTAGTATTATAAGATTTTCTATGGACACAGACAGAATTTAAGGTCATGGATTTTCATCCAGAATCAAGCTGCTTGTAACTACTTTCTGACTCACAGAAACCTATGACTTGAAAGCTGACAATGGAAGTGAACAAAACACAAGATGTCAGCTGCTAATGATTTGCAGCAAAAGTGAACTAGTTTTATAATGAGAAAGTTAAAGCATCCATACATCCATCCATCCATGTCAGGTTTGCGGTGGTCTTGAACCTCATCTGTAATTCCTGGATGCTAGCCTATGAAATTACACCCTGGATGGGATATCAGTCTGTCAAAGGTTACAGCATTAAATGCAAAAAAATTGAAATGTCCTTTTCTCTTTAAAAAAAAATACACTCAAGTAAGAAATACTGATGCAAACAACTACTCAGAAAAGCAACAATTTTGCTGTAAAACTCGATGCCTGATTCAAACACAGACCTCAACATAGTTTAGGCATTGTGAGGGACCAATCCATGAGTCAAGTTTGCCTGGAAAGCCCTAACCCCCCCCCCCCCCCCCCCCCCCCCCCCCTACCACCCTACATTACCAGCAGCAGAGTAAATTTAATTTATTACTGCTCACCTCTGTAGCTAAACTGTGGCATGAGAATGAAGCTGCAGGTTTTTGCAGTAACATGGCTCCCTGGATAAATGCAATAACTCATTTGTTAGGGTCACAATATAAAAATTTTTTTGTCAGGACCCATCAGGATGAACTAGATGTGACACCCACAGCCACACCTGGTGACATCTCGGACATAAAGGACATTACCATCCTCTCATAGGGGTCTTCAGTGCGGCTGGCTGTGTCCAGCAGTTCCGAGTACTCCAGCTCCTCACACAGCCTCTGCAGCAGGCTGATGGGTTCGTTCAACGGTGCCGGCATGGAGACTCGCGAGAGGTCCTTCCCGATGTTGTTGTAGAGAATGGCCATGAGGCCAATGTGACTGTTGTCCGGGCAGGGAGCGGGCAGGGCAGTGCGGCGGCCTGTACTCTTAGATGCAGAACCGGGCAAGTCCTGTGCACTGGACCTGGTGCGGTAGTCAAGCGTGGCTGCTGAGTAGGGGAAATGCAGTAGAATGAAATAAGCATAGTCATTCAAATCCCAACTGAAACTTCACCAAAGTTTTCAAATTTAAGCAAAAAAGCAGTAATAACAAACTTCACTGATAAGTGTATAGGACAACGGCACAGATGCTAATGATGGAGCATACTGACTTCTTAAAATACAAACACGAGGGTTTAGAAAGCTGTTTGCAATGCTTTGCATCAAACTCCAAAAGGCACTATGATTCCTCACTGAAATTTTGAAACACCGGACTGAATTAAGGCCACAGGCTGAACTGAGGTAGATTCACATTTCTGCACTGTTCGGATGCACTTTACTGTCATCTGTCAACTGAGCCCATAAACACAGGTCATGTGCATTCAGCTAAAAACTGGAATTTTAACTTAAGATATGCATTTAATCTGAATAAAAATGAATTTTCAAAAATTTGTAACAACATTTTGGGTTGTAAGGAGCGATCCCGAACACGGCAGGTAACAGAGATGAAGGGCAGGACGCACCACGGCCGTCGTCAAGGTCAGAGTTCGTGGAGGTGGCATTGCTCAGCCCCGACTCATCAAATGCTTCATTCTCAGAGGAGGTCCCACACAGGATCTCATCGCTCGCATCATAGTAGGTGGAATCGGCCACCGATGGCGCACGGACCGGTGTGGATGGCTTGGGCTGCAGGGCCAGAACGTGAGGCCAAATGGGATGTCAAAGGAACCAGGAGTGCACGTCACACAAACCACAGCTTCCAGATAAAGAGTGATAAACTCATCTCTGCTAGGATGCTGTGTGAGTTTTTTTTCAGGGCAAAACTGATGTCCCTGCAGGTGTCCTAAGCTATCAGTTTACTTTCTTGCTTTTGACAAACTTGAAGAAAAAAAAAAATCCAGTTTTCATTGCAAAAATAACACTTTTCTGTTGCTTTGACTGATATACCAAAAAAAAATTAAACTTCAATAGCTCTTTAAATCTTTTAAAAAACATTCCAATGGGAGTTAGAATGCAGTTGAATATATAACAAACATCTTCACTTTTCACTCTGAATCTTTTTTGTCAATAATACAGATACATGTCATAATGTAGCAGTAGTGCAGCAATGATGGAAAAAAATGAAAAACAATATTTAAAAAAGAAAAATTGAAAGACGAAAAAAAATTATTTTTTTTTCCCCAGACTAAAATAAACCAGCCAATAAGAAAGTATATATTTAGATTTGGAGATTTGCCTGACTGTTTAGGAGAGGCACACCTTCTCTGGGTAGACAGAAGAGCCGAGGGACAGTGAAAGGGTGTGAACTTTTGTCAGATGGGATAGGAACTCCAGCTAAATACATACAGTACATGCAAACACACACACACACACACACACACACACACACACACACACACTAGGACTCTGGGAAACTAATAAGGACCTGTACAGTCATTCTGAAATTTTCTGGTAAAAAAAATTCAGTCAGAAAACATCTATGTTGTATAACGTTAATCAGGTAGCTCACTGCTTATCCGCATGCCATGTTATGTGACCAAACTGCCCAAGTGCACAAAATTTCAATTTGTAAAAATGAATCCTGTGAACATCCTGGAGCTTTGATATCCAAGTAGTTTCATGCTTAAGGGCATTGTTGATCATAACCCAACAGAGTGGATATTTTTTCTGAGATACAGCAGAACCACAGAATCAGGGATTGCATTTGAAAAGATGCTGAAATTGTGGAACGACCGAGGAAGGTCATTTATAAGAATGATGGGACTGCTGAGGAAAAGCAGGCTTTGGTCACTGACTTACTCCTCTGGACCTGTTGAGGGCATGACAGGTATGGAGTGTAGTTGTCTATCTTTACCTCTGACAAGGTGGTGCAGAGAGTTGCCAGCTGCTGAGAGGTCGATTGGTGTAGGTCAGGGTTATTCCAGGCCTCCTGGAGCCTCTGGCGTTCCTGGGCCAGAGCTTCATGCACAGACTTCAGGGACGCATGAACTGCGCAAAAGAACCAGCAAGAGCAAAATGCCACTTGGCACCTTGAGCTTCAATGAAGCAACCTGTTTCACCTGGGTGAGGCTCTGGATTACTAGGGCACTATGTTCTACCTTTCTAAAGAGGAAGACATGGAGAAACTCCAGTGTAACTCCTTATAATGGGATTGTCTGTATACATTAGTTCTCCTAGGTCCAGGTGTAGGCAATGCTTCTACTGGATTTAGGTAACCCCTACCCCTCTGGGAGACATTGCAGATATCCTGCTGGATCTTCTTTCCCTCTGGTGAGGTGACACTTGGAGGAGTCAGCTGGGCGCTTACATAATCTGGGATGGATGGGACAGAAGTTCCCAAGTGGCTGGAGCTGTTCAATTGGCTGGAGGAAAGCTGGGAGAAGATGCAGGGGAGCCGGTGTGAGAGCACTGCTCAGCATTCCAGTTGTAAAACAAGCCATAACATTTGAAAAATGGTCAAAAGGACCAACTTTTAGATTCAAAGTATAATGTACAGTGGTGACATGTTGCCAAAGCCATGCAAACAGCTAAAGACCATTTTAACTAATTGATTTGCATTTGCTTATTCGCAGCAATGTACTTGAAACAAATATTTTACCAATACACGCTTTATGACCAAAAGTAACACATTCTAGACATTTGTGCATTTCCAACTTTGTGGCCACAGTTTGGGGAAGAAGCTCCTTTCCTGCTCCAACTGGACTGTGCCCCCCCCATGCACAAAACGAGCTCCATAAACACATGGTTTTCTCAGGGTGGTGTGGAAGAACCTGAGTGGCCTGTACAGAACCCTGACCTTAACCCCACTGAACACCTTTGGGATGAACTGGAATGCCGACCGCAAGCCAGGCTTACTCGCCTGACATTGGTGCCTAACCTCATTGATGCTGTGACTGAATGGGCACAAATTCCCAAAATCTGGTGGAAAGTATTCCCAGAAGAGTAGAGGCTGTTATAGTAGCAAAGGGGGAGCAACTCCATATTAATAACCATGGGTTTGGAATATGAGGTTCAACAAGTGCATATGGGTATGATCCTCAGATGTCCATACACTTTTTTGGCAGTATAGTATGAGTGTAGGTGGCATGGTGGTGCAAGTAGTGCTACACCTCACAGTGCCTGGGCTGTCTGGGTATGGGTGAGAACACAGCTCAGCCTGTATGTAGTTTGCATGTTCTCCCTATGTCTCTTTGGGTTATTTCCCACAGTCCAAAGATATTTGTTTTGGGTATTTGGCCAATATAAACTGCCTGTATTGTGTGACTATGTGCATATTTGGCCACCCTGTGATGGTCTGGTGTTCCATGCAGGGTTCTGTTGCATAGCCGAATGCCCAGTTATTGTAGGAAAGGCTCTGGATTGCCATGATCCTGACCAAGATAAGGTTAAATAAAATTTCAGATGCTCCAAAAATCTTAACAGTAAAGAAGGAAAACTCACAAGGGTACAACAAATGGAAAATAGCCATTTCCCCCCTTCTGTTTTTAGCTAATATTTAATTCATTTTCATTTGATTCACACTTATTAATGAATCCCAAATTCCTGGGCTGTAGCAGCCAGACATATAGGATGCTGTGAAAAAGTTTAAAATTAAACCACAAAGCTGATAAGGAGTAACAGAAATTTTTATGTGCAGATTTTTTGAGGAAAAAAAAAAAGGTTTATATTTTCTGGTTTCATTGACAGCTATTCAAACAACTGGAATTAGTCACTTGGCACTCTTCTTTTGGCTGACTCACCGATTTAGTGATCCCACGAAAAGGCTTGAGATGAGATTTAAAAAAAAAAAAAATTATATTAATGGTTACCACAGAGGCATGACAACTGGTACCATTTTGGTATGAATTGCAACCTCATTACAACCTTTCCTTACAAAATGGGATTAATCCCACCTTATTTTTATGAATGACAATGCATAAAGCAACATATATTTGTGGAAAATTATTAATCATTAGTTTAATCACAAGCAGTAATCCAGCCACAAAGGGATGCACAAACTAGTGTATTTCTTCATGCCAGTCCCAAGCCCGAATAAATGGAGAGGGTTGCGTCAGGAAGGGCATCTGGCGTAAAAATTTGCCAAACCAAATATGCGGACAAAATACTTGGGATCAACAGTCCAGAGTAACGGGGAGTGTGGAAGAGAGGTGAAGAAGAGAGTGCAGGCAGGGTGGAGTGGGTGGAGAAGAGTGTCAGGAGTGATTTGTGATAGAAGGGTACCAGCAAGAGTGAAAGGGAAGGTCTACAAGATGGTAGTGAAACCAGCTATGCTTTATGGGTTGAAGACGGTGGCACTGACCAAAAGACAGGAGGCAGAGCTGGAGGTGGCAGAGTTAAAGATGTTAAGGTTTGCATTGGGTGTGACGAGGATGGACAGGATTAGAAATGAGTATATTAGAGGGGCAGCACAGGTTAGACGGTTTGGAGACAAAGTCAGAGAAGCTAGATTGCGTTGGTTTGGACATGTGCAGAGGAGAGATTCGGGATATATCGGGAGAAGGATGCTAGGGATGGAGCTTCCAGGCAAGAGGAAGAGAGGAAGGCCTAAGAGGAGATTTATGGATGTGGTGAAGGAGGACATGAAGGTGGTGGGTGTGACAGAGAGAGATGCAGAGGACAGGAAGACATGGAAATGTTTGATCTGCTGTGGCAACCCCTAATGGGAGCAGCCAAACGATGAAGAAGAAGTTTAATCACAAGCAGTAGAAGCTGGTTTTAAGTCCAAGTAGTTAATAGGGGCTGTGTTACTGGTTTGGTGGAAGATAAGAAAACACAGAATTCCTGTTTTCCATCCAGGCTGTAATCTTCTACCGCTGTCTGATGCAAATAACTGCTGTAATATGGAGACTGCACTGGTTTTTTTGTTCTCTCTTTTGGAGCCTAAGCACAGGCTTCCTACAATATTTGTATTTATTTATTACTGATGACATCAAACATAGGGGTGTAGCAGTGAAATTTTTTGCAATATTTTAAAACAGTTTTAAATCTAGGTGACAAAACATCCTTGAAGCTTTTCTTCACTAAAGTGAAAGCCTACACAAACAGTGAAAAAAAGTGGTGTCTTTTTGAAGCCTGTTTTATAATTTATTTTATTTAGATGTAATTGTGGTTTAAAGAAACCTGTTGTTTTAATCTATTCCTGGACAGCTTGTGTGTGGTTTTCATTCTGAATAAGTGCTTCGCTAGTGAGTGTTCTATTTTCCTCTTTCTGAATTAAAAACTCATTGCTACAGAACGTCTTATTTTCCAGAGCAGCAGTCAAGCACTGCATACATTTTACCTGGTTGTGTGTATGTGTGCATGTATGTTGTGTGGCCCACTAAGAGTTACTGGGAGCCAAAGCCAAATTCCCTGTATGTATGTGCATACTGGGTCAATAAAACTGATTCTGAAAACTACAGGTTTAATAAAAACACAACTACCTGGACATGATCCTTACCATTCCAAAGGTCTCAAACCTGGACAAAGTGCGAGAATGGCTCCACATCTTACCAGACTTCTTTTTCGGCTTTTCTAAGGATAGATTCTAAGGAAAGACAAAGCTGTTACAGAACTACTATCTTAAATGAATACGAGTTCTACCTTACTTTGTCTGATTTTACATTTGTTATCACTTCTGGAGTTCTTACCATGAGAATTACGATACTGGTACTGGAATATGCTGTCAAACAGCATAATATTGAACCTGTCGTTCTAGTCTCTTCTCTGCATAAGTCAGCCTACTTTCCTGTCTAATTTGTTTTAAGGTAAAATTGAAATACAACAGATTATACATTATTTGAATGGTGTAAAATATGAAATATGTATGTATAAAATATGAATTGATAAAACTAATTCGATTAATTAAAATTATATTAAACAGTAATAAAATATGAATGTATAAAATAGAAATGTCAATAGGAACAAATTGATTTAACAGTTAGCAGTGACTTGCTGCTCTGCTAGTTGCATACTGAGTAAAACTGAGAAAAGTTTGCTGAATAACACCCAAAGGTGCAATAAATGTACACTTCTTTAACGTGTATTATAATGTATTTTGACATTGAAAAGAATACATAACCATTAAACAGGAAAAACAACATTATGTAAATGAGACAGTGTGAAATGCCCTAACTTACAGACAGAGAACCTTTATAGAACCCAAAAAGTAAAAAAATTCATTTGTGTGACATTTATTCCAAGCACTAAATAGGACTATAAAGATGGGTGTGACTCTAAGAGGGGATGTTCACATGATTCTCAGAGTACCTGAATGCTAATAAAGCGCTGGAGGTCCCCATTTGTGGGAGAGGAGCTCTGGTTCCCCTCCAGTGAGTGCAACTTCTGCACCAGTTGGTTCAGCTCAGTGAGGTCTGCCTGGCAGCGAGAGAGCTCTGTGAACACAAACACCACACACTGTATCAGGAAACCATCCAGCAACCAAGCCAGCTGTCATTGTTCTCACTGTGGAAGCTCTCTAAAGCCTTAGAGGAGGAGCAGAACATGTCCAAACCTCAATCCTTGAAGAAATTTGCAGAAAATCTACAAGAAGGCATGGAGGCAGTTCAACCAAAAGCTAAACATTATATTAATTTATTGGAAATAAAATATATGGACCCAATTATTGAGATCACATTGTATTTTTTGATATTGTTTCATTCCACTCTGTTAAATAGTGTAGATTTTACTATGGGCCACAAATATTTGAAAGACTGAAACCAACAGTAACCATGAAATTCACAGACTTTTGATCTATATGGCCTACTTGCAATTGTAGTATACAAGTACTGATGAGAAGGAGAAGCAGCCTACCATGGAAGCAGCAGTCAGCCTCTTGGGTCTGCTGCAGCCATGCAGATACCTTTCTGTTCACACCTGTGGCCACAGAAGGAAGTTTCTCCACCTGGGGTATCAGGTCACTCTGACAAAGTGCTGCATCACTCTGGTAGGAGGAGTATGAAGCCTGCAGTGTTGGAGTAAATACATGATGGAAAAGACAGTGAAGAGGAGTTTAAGCTATCAAGGTCGGCAGGGGCTAAGAACGGACTAAGTCTCTAACATTCAGCCTCCTGAATCAATAATAATATTTCATAGAATGTTTTCCATAAATGCAAATTTGTGTGTAATGCAAAATAGATTAGTTATACTTTTAATAACAGCAGATAAACAAAGACATGAGTCTATTTGTGGATGAACATTACAAAATCTCAAAAAATGTCAATTTTACAATATGTTAAATTAGGATGAATTACTCAAAGGACTAAGGAATAAGAGAGTGCTAAAAGTATAGGCGGTGATGATGATAATAAAGGTATTACAGTAAATCAAAAAAGGAAACTTAACACTAAACCAATGTTTGTATGTGTGACGCACTCAATCTGTAAGACTAGCTGCTGTGTCACACTGCTAGACAACATTATGGCAATTGCATGCAGAACATCACAGGGTGGGCAGTCTTAGAACTTGTTGAATCTATGATGATGTACAAATACTGCAACACACTGTGTTTTAAAGTCCCACTATATTCTTTAGTGCGAGGGAAGGCAGCAGAGTACTGCTGGTGGACTCACAATGTCTGCTACGGCCCCGTTTCTCTGCTCAAAGCTGGCCGTGTGGGGCAGCACGTTGTTGCCCTGGGACAACGCCTGCAGGAAGTCACTGTGCACACGTGCTGCCTCGTTCCTCTTATACATGCGATGGACACACAGTTTGGTCACCCAAATGTAAAACAGGTCTTGGTTCTTTGCCTGCGCAGGGGGATGAGGGTCAGTCCACGCCTTAGGGACATACATGTTGGACAGCATCACAAGAATACTTTACTAATAAGTACTTTGAAATACACAAATATTTCCAGCTTAATAAATATTTGTAAAAATATATTGTTTTACCCTACCTTGTACCTAACATGCTAAGGGACAATGCCCTAATTCATTTGTTTTATAGAGTAGATAAAATCACTTTATACTTATCAATAATCTAATAACCTAATAACCTAATAGAGCTTACATGATCGTGTAGTAAATGTAGCCTAGTTTGTCCAAACGTGAATTCAAGGGTGAGTCATATAACGTTCTCTACCTGGCTTTGTTACAAACAGCTTATTGCCACCTAATGATTTGACGCAGAACTTGTAAATAATGCGGCCACTGAATCACGGAATGCATTTGTTTCTACTGGACAAAAATGTAATAAAAATTCTTGCCCAAGATGCCACCACCCCTTTCAAAACCTGTGAAACAAGCTAATATGATTGACAACACAGACAAATTTGGGGGACAAGCATGTGCAAGGCTCAGGGGTGGAGCGAGTTAAACAGACAAGGTTGTGAGGTGAAGGAGTCCGGCACTGGTTTGAAATGTCAAAAAAATAAAACAAAGAATTTATTTCTCTTTCGCTTGCAGAAATTTTGAAGAGTACCCACAATGTGTTCTGGGTGGGGAAGTTCTTGGTATTGAAATCTTTAAATTAAACACACTAAAAAAGGCACAGCACAACAACAAACCGAGGGAACTGTTAAAAGTGAGAGGCAGAAAGGTTGAAAAACAGTATTTGGATAGTATAAGCTGAGGGTAGCAGCCAGAATCCCACCAGTTTATGGCCAACCTGGCTCTGTGGAGCAGTGGCTCTCAGGTTCAATCCTGGACCCCTGTGGTTGTAGGTTTCAAAGTCAGCAGTCATTTTTACCTTCAGTTTATATCATTGTTTAATTGACTCAACTTTTTTCCTTCTTTTACTTTGCGTTTGATAAAGATGTTCTGAGGAATCTATTCCCTGTTTTGAATTATAAGTGTTTTATTAACGATATGTTTGCTGTTCTCTTTTCTGTTTTACTAATGCTCATGTGAGAACCATGCTTGAATGGAAACAAAAACATTTACTGTTTTTTATTATATGCCAACTGCTATTTGTCTTTGTATGGTTTTGCTGACACTGTAGTAATAATTCTCTTTTTGGATTCCAGCATGGTATCAATTTTCTTGTTTTGGTCCTCGAATTAAAAAGTTTAAGAACCCCTGTTCATCATGTATCATATGCATGTACACTAACAAAGTGCTAGATTAACTGTACAATAACAGAAATTCAATAATCTTAAACCAGCTGTTGTTTTTGTTATTTCTCATCATTACTAGTTACATTTTTCTATATCTAAAAATAAATTTCATTTGTAGGAGTGCAGTTTCAGGCTGCTTATTGAAGGTCAGAACAGAGCTCATAAAAAAACATGTCAGTACAAGCAAGACAAGGTGATACAGATCAACTGCACTTGTACCTTTATATGATACAGACTGTCACCAGTGTCCAAGTCAATGCGCTTCGATTTCTTGTTGATTGCCATGACAGCCAGACTGACGTCTAAGGAACCACGCAGTTTGTCCTTTGCAATCTGGTCAGAAGAATAAGTATGAAGGACAGAATTCTTAGGAAGTGGATCCTCAAAATGAGTTTCACTGCCAAGGGTGCAAAGGATCTGACTTACATTTTGCTGTGTTTTGGCATAACGAAGAATTCCTTTATCCAGTACAAAATACCTCTGAAAACAGAAAGAAAACAACTACATTGGCGTGTACAGTGAAAGTAGACATTCATTCCCATTTTTGATGTTTTAGTACTGTGTTTCACCTTGTGCCAGCCTTTGAGGGGCCACTTTCTCTTCTTCATCAAGTACCCCTCACAGATACCTGGCACTGTGACTTCCTGGAAGGGATCTCCGCCAAAGGCTATCTCGGTCTGAACATCATCCATCAGTTCCCAGTCTTTAACGTTCTGAAAACACAACCAAACATGACGCCAGGTTCACTATCAAGTTTTTACCTGCTGAAATCCAGGACCAACTGCAATGTGCACAAAAATGTTGAGCTGTTCAAACAAAGGGTAGGGTTCAGTCCTCCTGACAATAGTATTTGCTGTTCATCTTCAATATAATATGATAAAGTGTGAATGTGGTTTTCTGTGGTGAAGACAAAGCAGCCTTGGGGTAGGGAAGTGTTAATTTTGTTCCAGTGCAAGTGGCAGCACAGCATAAAACAATGTCAATTAGTCAAAAAGTCACCATACTGTTTATTTTGTTGTTGGAAGATGCCATTGAGTCAAGTCTGACTCCTAGGTGACCACTGGTGTCATTTTGAAGGTAAGGAGGTACAGAAATGGTTTGCCATTGCCTTTTTCTGGCATACTTTTTCCTTAGCAGGGTGCAGACATGGAGGAGAACATGTGAACTCCACTCACACCTGTGAGCTGAGCTTGAATCCCACATCAGGCAAGCAACCCAGGAGCTAAGAGGCACCAGTTTACCCTGCTGTACCAATGCATACTTCCATATGCTTATATTTAAATGTTTATTTTCTTCCTACTAATATACAAGTTTCTGCAACCTATTTCCTTTAAAAAATGAAAGTGTTTAGAAAAGGACAAAAGTTTGTCTCTAAGGTGTTCTAAAGGGCAAATAGAAACATGTTGATCGCACCTGGCGAGAGAGTCTTGAGGAGGCAGTGCTGCTGCTCCTGGAGTGGGTGGGTTTGTTCCACCCTGCAGCCGGCTTCTCCAGGCCACTCATCCCTCTTCACGCCCTCCTCATGCGACGGGGTGCAGCTCTTTGAGAAAAAAAGATGAAAGGAAGTCACAACCTTGCTGATCAGAAGAAAAGCTTAGTTGCCTGGGTTAAAATAATGCTTTCATAAAGATTATGAAGCAAGTCATGCTTACTTTTACAGTTTTCTGTAAAAGATAACACAGCTTACATACTCAAAGTGCTCCAGTTCTTCTATCCTTGAAGTTCTTATTACATTTTTAAAAATGACACAAATGTTCACAAAATGAAATAAATGAAATCAGTGTGTTTTAGATAGAACCTGAACTCACCAAAGCGGTGATGAACACATTTTTATGTTGTCTGTGCTGCAAGCAAATGACCACTTTAAAACCAAGACTGGTATAAGTAAAATGAAGACTTTTATTTAAAAATTGTTGCGAACCAGTTAAGAATGAAAAATGGTTTGTTTCCCTTTTTTTAAAAATAAATTTTACTTTTTGGATCATATTCCACATACCACAAGGAAACATAAGGTATCCTAAATCACAAAGCAGCCATTTGTTATGCCCGAGAAGACCACAAATATGTAAGAATTCAGCATTCGTCAGTGAATTTTTATAAACAGTCCAAGAGTTGCTGAAATTTACTCCTAGATTTGTCAACTCTGTATCAAATCAGAAACATGAAGTTGATGCTCATGTATAGACATTCCTTCCACACGATGCTGGCACAGAGCATCAATAAAACCTTTACAATTAACCATTGGTTTATGTTCAAGAGAGCTTTTTTTGGTGCTTCCATCTAAACTGGTGCCACCCATTATAACCATCAATGTAAAAGTGTGAATAAAACAGGGAAAATTCTGTGAAACCGAGGATCATTCATTTCCTGAATTCAGACAACTAGCGTGAAGGAAATTGCGAAGCCTCATGGCAATCAGATCAAATAAAATCAGAGACGCAAGGTTTATAAGTAGAAAACATACCTTTCAGCCCAGGAAACCCTCATATAACTAGAACGCAAGTTCAAACAGGATGGTGCAGCATGACACAAGGGGCAACAAGATTAAACTGGGAAAAACCAGCCAGCTTTTGTTAAAAAACTACATTAAATGTTATATTATCAAGGTTTTGGATACCAACTCGGTTTAATTCATGCATCATATCCTGAAGGACACCCTACTAAGGTCTAGCATCAACAAGAGGCCAACATTCGATGCTGTGATTAAGGCACCACCGCACAGGCGATAATATAGCAGCTTTCTGATACATACGGCAGCTCGTAGCAAGACTGACAAGATCAAACTTTATTGATCCCAACAGCATGCTCAGTGCCACAATACAAAAAGAAAGATAGTCAATAAATAATTAAATAAAATAAATAAGTATGTTCAGGAAAAAAATTATATAAGTGCAAGAAAAAAATACAAGTCGGGAAAATTGAAGTGGAAGTAGGATGCCTAGGTGCCCACCTTACAGAAATAAGTCTAATAAGTCTAAGGAAGACTATTAATAAGTCTAATACAGGTCCAGGCTCTGTCTGTTTAGCACAAGGTACTTGAGTTACCCCAGTAAATTTGTAAAATGTACCAGACAAATATATCCTATATGCAGCCAAGTACTAAAACTGAGCCTACAGCAGGGCAGATTACCAGGTGAAGGTCCTCCAGTACTGTAACTGGCTTTGACATGACTATTTTTAGGAACGTATCAGTTGAAAAGTCCCTGAGTATGAGGTAATAAGATCATATGAGAGAACAGGAATAACTACTAAGAAGAACTGCAAAATTGACAAATGAGTTTTATTCTGGTCAGAATATCCTAAAAAAGTCAACATCAGCTGCTAGCATCTGTGTTGTGCATCAGCTCCCATTTTCTAGGTGGCATTTCTATGGCATACAACAGTAGGCGGAGATGGAGCTTGACCTCAGTTCTGGAGGAGAGCAGAGGAAATGAGATAAGGGGATCAAACTCTGGTCAAGTTGCCTCCTGCAGATAACATGAAGATACAAAGTTCTTGCCAGTTCAGTTTGCCTGAAGTTCACCTGGAAGCATGCTTTCAAAAAACAAAGATCTGACATCTATAAAAATAAAAAAAAAGAAGGATATTATATTTTTACGTATTAAATAAAAACTCATCTAGCTCTAGAAACCAAATGTGCATGTGATCTTATCTGAGGCTTCAGCACCCTTCATTCTCACAAACTGTAATGCTGAGCAGCATACCCATAGATGGAGGCAGGGAACAATGCTGTACTTTATAGTACATTTCAAATTCTCAAAAAATGTGTCTGTGACACATTGATAGTAACTACTTCATGCACAAATGTGCAAATAAAAGGTAAGACTTTAAACATGGCAAATAAATTAAAAAGGCACTTGACATTTGTACTGAAATTTCGAAGAGTTCAAGTAACACAACTTCGATATTTGAATGGTGCAGTACTTGAAATGTTTAAAGAAATCATGTTTTTTTTTTACATTGACCTGTAATTTTCTTCAATGTTAAATCACACAACTTTGATCTTTAAAAAAATGTAAAAAATACAGTACTGAATGATCACATGGATGAATTATTTAATCGGTTAACATAACAAAAACTATCTCAGAGGTACACAGTGGGGCAGAAGCCTTCCTTTGGCATCTAATAAAGTCCTCACACTGCATTACAAGTAATCTTGCACTTAATAGAAACGAGTCAGAAAAAGTTTATAGCATTAGTTAGCATAATGCACGTTTACCCCCTTTTTTTAACACATCAGAATTAAAATGGTTACGGTCAACATGATGATAATATCTACATATACTGTCTACTCACACTCCTTCGCGGAGCAGTCCATCTAGATGAATAATATCCATAAAATATACTTTGTAGACTTGTATGCTCCATCTTTGGTTAAAGGAAGTACATAAAAAAAGCTCATCTGCATGAATATAACACATACTGTACTTGGAACTGAACACACTGTGACATTGAGACATTAGAGAGATTTTTTAAGGGTACTGAACCAAATGTGCAAAATTCTACAATGAGAGAAGATATCTGATCAGATGCCAGGCCACACACAGTACTTTATTTATGCCTGTTAGGTATAACACATGCATGTTACGGTGCTTGGGGGTTTTACCGATGCTATGCTGACACTAATTCCCACCGGTAGGCCTGAATCTATTGACTTGGTTCCTTGAAAAGTGTCACTTGTAATTTCTTTTTCAAATCAGCAAAGCAAAGGTTTGCAAAGGTTTTACTATGAACAGAGCAAAGAAGCACCTCAGGACCCAGTGACCATAATAGCTGAGATGAACGTCACTGGTTTTGGAGCAGCTACCCACTCAGTGACCACAATGTGAATGTAGACTTCAGTAATTGTAATAGCAGTAGTTTCTAAATACCCTTTCTCTGTGTTATTTCAACATAATATTATATGACTAATAATTATATAACAAGCAGATTATTATATTTGCTCAGAAACAGCGTGGCATAAATGTAATGCAAATAAGTGCAAAAATTTCAAGGTCAACAACTTTTTAAACCTTTAGGTAAAATATAGCTGCATACTTAAAACTGTATGGCTTCTGATAATTCAGTATGTTGGCTTCCAGTATTGGAAAAGTTAACATGAAGTAAAGTCGACGAAACACATTCTTTTTTTATTAAATTATCCTGGAGTATTTTGAAGACGAGTGCGTTATGCTCACCTGTAAGACCGGTGTTCCACCGTTTCTGCTGTGCGCTGCAATGGATCTCCAAGCTCCACTCTCTATCGTCCAGGATTTCAGTGCTTTTACAGTGACATTGCATCATTAGCATGTGGATAAACCATCTTATTTTCCCACAGCTCCCATCTCCATTGTCAAATCCAGGGACCTACAACATTCATCTCACCAAACTCAAGTCTCAGTTCTAGTCTGGAGCAAGAAGAACCAGGAAGAGCCAGCAGATTCGCGTTTGGCACCTGGAACGTTTCGTCGCCAGGGATTTAGGCGTCTTAGTGTCTTATAGGAATTACAGGTGCTCATTGATGGTGTCTAAATTTAACTCTTCATTTTAAGGAACGTTCCTGCTTCTAAAACTGAAGACGGCCGAACAAAATATTTATGATTATGTAAAACAGTACTGTGCTCTTAGCTTGGTTCTGTCTTGAATACATTCATTTCTGAGAAATGGGAAACATGGTAAGGTTATGCTATAGATACCAAGGTCTGTGTTTGTCCTGCTGCTTTTTAATGTTGTAAAACTGATGATCAAAACCCTTCACAACAGTCTGACTAAAGTTCTCCATCAAACGGCTCACTTCCAGCACAAAAACACCGGAGGCCTTTTTCAGAGATGCAGAACAGCAGCAGTGATAGACTAACTAACCTAGATTAACATTAAGTAATCCTGGATTATGGCTAATCAGGATCTGTGGCCACAAGTGTTTCTTTTGGCTGGAACGAGACAGAACTTTCCTTCTAATAATAAAGCCATAACTTGGGTCCATGTCTCTGGAAACAATGCCCATCTTAAATACTTCCAGAGAAAGTAAAGAAAAAGAAAGAGCATAGTAACAGACACATAAAATGAACAAAAGATAACCCATTTTCATTAACTAATTTTTGTCAAAACCATTTACTCAATTTAAAGAAAAAGATATAAATATTTTTTAAAAAACTACACGTTCAAATTTCAAGTAATTTCTTGCTTTAGCATTAAAAGATAATAAAAAAAGATTTTGTCCAAAAAATGTCAAGAACTGAAAGGTTAATAAACCCATGAGTCAATATACTTACATGTACAGTGGGGGAAATAAGTACTGAACACATCGACATTTTTCCAATGAGGTATTCACATGCAATTCTCACCAGACACTGGTATTAACTGAAAAAATCCACAGATATGAAGAATTCACAACATTAAAGGCCATAAATAAAGGTATGCATAATAAAGTGGAATGACACAGGGGAAAAGTATTGAACACACCAAGAAAAAGCAATACACCAAGGCAAGGAACCAGCTGAAATCCCTAAGTAGTTAGAAAGTAATTCCACCGCCTATCTGTGCAAATTAATATCAACTGGGTTAGTACATATTGATGGGCTATAAAAAGGTGTTTTGCTACCAAGGTGTCACACAAGAAAAATCTCATGAGGGGTAAAAGCAAAGTGCTCTCCCAAGACTTTTGCAACCCATATCAATGGAAGTAGTTACAGATGTATTTCAAAACTTCTGAATCTTCCAGTAAGCACCAATGGGGCCATTATCCACCATCAACCAGCCATGCACAGGAGCTCCTTGCAAGATTTCTGACCAGAGAGTCGGAAGGATAGTCAGAAGAGTAGCCCAGGGCCACTCGGAAAGAGCTCCAGAAAGACTTGGAGGCAGCAGGTACAATTGTTACAGAGAAAACAATAGACGATGCACTCCACCAGCATGGCCCCTATGCACGCTCACACTGCAAGACTCCATTACTGAAGAAAAGGCATGTTGAAGCTTGTTTCAAGTTTGCTACACAACATTTGGACAAGCCTATGAAATACTGGGAGAATGTAGTCTGGTCAGATGAGACCAAAGTTGAACTTTTTATCATATTACATACCATGTTTGAAGGAGAAAAGGCATTGGACATCACCCAAAAAACACTATACCAACAGTGAAGTTTGGAGGTAGACGCATCATCGTGTGGGCCTGTTTCTCATCTCATGGTACTGGCAGACTTCACGTAATTGAAAGAACAATGAATGGGGCCATGTACTGAGAGATTCTTGAAATGAATCTGCTACCATCCACCAGGATGATGACATTGAGATGTGGGTGGACCTTCCAGCAGGACAACGATCCAAAACATACAGCAAAGGAAACTCTCAATTGGTTTCAGAGAAAGAAAATCAAGTTGTTAGAATGGCCCAGTCAGTCACCTGACTTAAATCTAATTGAACATTTGTGGAAAGAACTAAAGATCAGGGTTCACAACAGGGCCCCACGGATTAAAGAATCACTTTAGAAGAATGGGTTAAAATCACACCTGAGCACTACAGGGAATTGGTTTCTTCATACAGGAAGCATCTTGAAGTTGTCATTACAAACAAAGGCTTCTTCACTAAGGATTAAATTAGCATGTTCAATACTTTTTCCCTGTGTCATTCCGCTTTATTACATATATCTTTATTTTTGGCCTTTAATGTTGTGAATTCTTTATATTTGTAGATTTCTTGAGTTAATACCAATGTCTAAGTATTTACTGAAAAAAAATTTGACATGTTCAATACTTATTTCCCCTCACTGTACATCCATGGTAAATACTTATTAAACCCATGATCTACTGAAAGAGCAATATGCACTGCAGTAAACAGTCTTCTCTGTATTTATAAAATTCAGAAAGGATTCATAATTTAAACGTGTACATAGTGCACAAATCGACAAAGCAATGGAAGCAGTTAACTTTTGGGCTCCAATATTAATAGAATCTTGACAATTTCAAATAAAACCATTGTAGTAGCACACACCCTCAGATTTGAGATACAGACAAAAATATGATCATCTGCCAAAGTACTGGCCTTGTCTGTTTATTCATATTTTTGCCCTACACAGTAATTTTAATACTCCTGATGGTCACTTACAACTTCATTCTGCAGAGCTATCAAGGACCTCCCAGAAACACAATATTCTCTGCTAACGATTGAATGCACATCAAATCTCAACTGACAGTGATGCACACAAGGTCATGAAATACAGCTCTTGGAAAAGATGCAAAGATTTTAAGCAAAACAAACCATGACGGGGATACATCTGTGACCCAGATGTTTGAATTTAATTTAATCCATTAAAAGGTTTTAAGCATGATCTCATACTGCAATGCTGACTGCTTTATGCAAATAATGAATCTTGAAACAAACAAAATGAAACCATGTGCATTAAATGATACATGTATCCTGTACAACTGAAGTCCAACATGTTTTAGAACACACTAATGTAATGACTTCCACAAGAAACACTAGGCAAGGTGAACATATCAGTGTTATGTAACGGCAGAGGGGACCTTCTTTCTGCAATACAAGTGTGACAAATGTTCTAGAAAGGATGGACCTCCAGGAACCCATGGGCAAAAGTGCAAGATACCCTTCTGAGGCAGCCTTACGCTGAGGAAATCCCCTGAGCTTCAGGTGCTCCAACCTCGGAGGTCCCTTCGCTCTGCTGCTTGAGATACTGTTGGAGGAGGGCAGACAACTGGTTGGGGTGGTGATGCAGCATGGCAGTTGTCTGGGAGGTCAGGATGCTCAGTCCACCAACAACCTGACCCTGAACAGTAATCAGTGAGGGCAATTTGGAATATTTCAGCAACCCCTGTTGACTCAGCAGTGTGTCTTCCACACAGGCTCCTGGAGGCATGACAATAAACAAACACATGAAAACAAAGGTATGTTTAGTTGAGACAGTAAATGTAGAATATAGAGACCATTATAAAGACAAGCACACTAATCACTTTGAGAAAAGAAAAAAAAAATACACAAAACTAAGGAACTGCACTCAATCAGAGGTTTACTAGATGTATCTATGAAATTTTGAATCTACTCTGCATGACTTACCAATCAATACCATCTGTGGGGCCCCTCGCAGAATCTGCAGCATCTCCTTCACCTTGGGCTCCTTGCTGACAAACATGACCGTGGGGCCGATAAACAGAGGCTCCATGTTGCCGTACTTTGAACCTGCAAGATAGTCTCTCACTACCTGCAGGTAACAAAACAAACATAACATGTAACAGTAATTAAATTTCTCATTTTTTACTCCAGTAATCACCTATATCCGTACTGCAGCTACTAAAAACAAACAAGAACTTTTATAATGGAGCAGCAGGTGGTGTAGTGGTTAGAGCCTCTGGTTTGTACTTGAGGGACCCAAGTTCAATTTCCACATCTTCCTGTGGCACCCCTGAGTTACGTACTTACTATCAATTTGTAGAGTAAAAATATCCAGCCATACAAATAGTTGAGCTGCCTCAGACATAGACATCACCAAAACGAACACTTATCAAGACTTACTGATGAAAAATCTCCCAAGAGTTGTACTTTATAAGGCTGCATGTGATGCTCTAGTATGAGCTGGGAGTGAATTTATTTTTGGATTATATAAGCATAATGATTCTAAATGTTGACTGCAGAGAGGAAAGAGTACAAAGCAATACAAAGGCAGTGCTTGACAACTTACCTAAATATACAATTTAAAAAAAATATCAGTTTAGTGTCTAAACATACAGTACATTAGTTTTGCTTTGGAGAGAAAAAAATCCCAAAAATCATTTTTAAATAAGAATTCTAGCTTTAGTTTATACAAAACTGGTGTCTGGCATTAACTGACTGCTCTACATTTTTCAAGAAACTCTACTGCCCTCTTTTGTTCCACACTGCACATATCTGATAACACATAGCATCAGGAAGAGACACATATACACTTTAAAAACAACAAACATGTGTCTACAATGATCAAACTAATATTTAAAATTGTAACTCCTAATGAAACTAGAAAGGTTAATCTGGTCTTGGGACAGCTCAGCTACGAGTAATAATACACTAAACTGATATATTCTGAGAAATTAAAAAAAAAAAAAAAAACCTTATTACTACACCATTAGTCACTATGAAGCTGCAGGACATTTTGGTCACAGTGTGTACCTGGTTGGGAAAGAACTTGATGCTGATGCCATGCTTGTGCAGTCGATGCTTGAGCATCAGCATATCTTCGGCAGTGCTGGAATTGTTCTGGACAACAGCAATCATCTTATATTGCTGGAAAGTGGCCTGGACTTCTTTCTTCAAGAACACTGCCACTCTGCTATCCTAACCAGCACAAAAACACAAACTAACAATGATTTCAAGGAAATGGGGTTCTGGTCACATTACTGACAACTCATTCCACTGTATCATAAGACAGATTTCTTTTCTTAGTCATTTTAGCATTAATAGTAATATTATATGTGACTAAAATGTGTTAAATTTTAATGGTTTGGTTTTATGTGTTTAGAGTTGTACACTTGCATATCAGTTGAAATGGGTAAAGTAATAATCATCTTAATGAGAGATGAAGCTGGTGCAAACAGACCTCTGGAAAAGAGATCCCTTTCCATCTTGCACGTCCAAAAAATGTTTTTGTTATGCCTAGAGATTAGAAATGTTTGGAAACCATTTAAATTTTGCCAATTAACCAATTTTACCTTAAAAAAATATATATATATATATTTATATATTTAAAAAAAATGCTGCATCACTATATATTTTATATATATATATATATATATATATAGTGATGCAGTGGATTGCCGGATCACCGAATTACCCTCACCTGATTTGTGCGTGTGACACGGGACACTTTGCTGCATTCCTCGGCCTTGGGTGGGATGTATTCAGTCACGGCCAGCAACTTCTGCTTGAAGAAGTGGACCGGCTTCCTGTGGCGGGTCACGGCTTTAGAGCCGTGGCGGACAGCGTGCACCAGGGGCAGCCAGCCTGGGGGACACAAACACACAGTCACACACCTGAACAGCTTCTCAGTGCCACAAGACGGGCAAAAAACACCAAGTCACTGGGCTGCGATTTAAATTTAAACTAAAACATTACACCCAGTAATTGTCGCGTGTCAGTATCATTTAAATGAAGCATATGTACTGTTTCTTAGTTGTTAAAAAGCACGCTTATGTATTTTTGTGGGTTTCTAATCTGTTTTCCACGGTGCGGCAACACCGGGAGCGGAATCTCACCGATCTACAACAAACAGAAAACATTGCGCATTTAGAGCCACTTGAAGCTGTGCATGTGAGGTACCGCGTTCTTCGAAGACATACAACTCTTCCTATTTTGAATTTCTACATTTATACCAACTTATTGCCAATATTTTACATCGACTTACTTTGCACCGGCAGAAACTTGGTGCACAAGGTCGCGGCCATCTTGTCCCGGAAGTGATTTCATGACTGAGAACACGTGATACCAACAGACGTATATTGTTATAGCGGTTAGCGGCGCTGCCTTTAGTCTTATATTATAGGTTCGAGTCCCACCTCCTGTCGTACTCATATTTAATTTATGTAATAAAAGTTACGCAATCGTTTTAGTCGCGTTATTATTGTTATTTGTTCACCTTTTTTCTATTTGTATTACATCTTTAAGTATTTAATATAGCTATATATGCCTCACTGTTATTCGTTTGCAGCTGTATCCTGCAATGTCCTTCAGCATGCGTTCACGCAAAAACACAAAATTCGGCGGGCAGGAGGCGCAAGGACGCGTGCGTGGCCACGTCGCACGCACGGCTTACGTCACGTCGATGGAGTCGCGCAAACATGACGCTGGTGCACTTTGTGAGCAGGGCTGCGAGGAGTGAGGCGCTTCTCCGTGCGTCGTTGCGCTCGGTGTCCGTGTGTCTGCGCTTGTCGAGGGAGCGCGCTAGCGACGCAGACATGGACCTGAGCGACATGAGGAAGACCTACAAGGCCGATAGCGAGGTGAGCTGTCCCGCACACACACACACACACACACACACACACCGCACCTTCCGCGTTAGTGACGCATGCCAGCGGTCAGGACGGGGGAAACACATCAAAAGGACAGTAGTGAACGGAGAGTCTGAAAGAATGCGCATTTGGCTTTACCTTTCGTTTCTTATATTACTTTAAAAATATCTATTCATATATGCCTTCAGTTATATTCATATTTTTATGAATAGTGCAGAATGAATTATTATTATGTGTTGCTACCTGCACCTGTTCATGTTTAACCTTCTGCTGTTTCCACCTTTGTAGCTGTATTATTTAGATGTAGATGTATTTTTATAGATTAATCCTTAATAATAATTTACTCGGTGTATTATTTGTTGGATCTTTTTTGAAAATGTGCTACTGTATGGTGATCCTTCAGCTCTGATGCTGTTTTGTAGATTCTGTGTCTTTTTTTTTGTTCTACATGCAATGACCACCATGTCAGATTCCTTGTTTGCACGTTGTACTTAACCATTAAAGTGTTTTCCTGTCTTGTGTTCAAAACATTTTCTGGAAGTGTTGGTTATGACATCTGAAATGTGAGAGATTCAGTAACATTCATGGCAAGTCCACACACACATTAATATCTGCTCTCATGTGATACTGTGTGTCCAGGCCTCCCCTGCAGCGGACTCTGCACAATAACTCCGTAATGTTTGTTATTACATTGTCATGCTCAGGGAAAAATAGTATGACAAAGGAATTAATTACATGAATTCATGGTAGTTTGTCCATTACAAATGATGTTAAATTTGTGATATGGCCGTGTTGTTATTATGATGGATGCATGCTTGTCCTATAAGCTCAATCCAGCACACTTCTTGGTGAATCTCCCAGCAAGCAGAACCAATATGTGAAGAGGCACTTTGATCTGTAGGCAGAACCGAACCAGATTCGGTTCAGAATGTCAGCACTTTATCCTCTAACTGTGTTTCCTATGATGTATGCATGCAAGTCAAGTCAAGCTTTTCCCTATGAGATCAGTAAAAATTAATACTGGTCCTCTATTACAAGCAACCACCACCTTGAGTGTGTGAAGATCTGTCTTAACTTATATGACCCTCACCTTACAGCTCCTTCTGAGTGAAGTAAGTGTAGTTTTAGTCATTGGAGTACAAACGGACTAGTTGTTGGAAGTGTACTACCTTATATAAACAAGATAACTCAAAGGTCAACTAATATCGGGCTATTTTTCTTATGTAATTTCTGTTCCTGTGGTTGTGATCTGCTCTCTTAAAATGAAAAAAAATTGTAACAAATGTGATGATAAAAATAATAGCAAAAAGCACTGTATGAAGGGCATGACAGTCCAGCCCTTTGTTATGCCTGTCAAGGTGATTTTTCAGTAAATTTCTAAAATGCGTTCCTTTCTCTCTGTTATTCATATTCATTCAAATATCAGTATTAATGTAACCAACACCCTTTGATACACAATACTATATTTAGTGTTCTTCTTGCTCACTTGTAAGTGCCTAGATCAGAGAATTCCTCAAAAAGTGTTTAGCCCACGTGCTGTGTTATAAATATAACAGTCTGGCCTTTTTGAAAAAGTAGATGGAAAAACCTTGGTGTACACTGTGTGCCCACTTGCACATGTACGTCTAAATTTACTACAAGGTTCCTGTGCTATAGATGGTACTATGCATGATTATACTTGTATGGGAGGAAACTGACCCCTATGAGTGTGAGATGCTTGATAGGTGTGTGAGATTTATTCATTTCTTTATTTATTTTTTACAGTATATTGTTTCATAGTTGCATATGTTAATAGTGGTGTATAACAGTATTTAACAGAGATCATGTAACAGCAATAGAATAATATTATTTCCACACTGGAGTATGTCAGATTTATTATTAGTGGCATTTTTAACCTATATTTAGCTAGCACAGTTTTCCAACATAATTTGCAATGTTTGCAATGTTTGATAGCCAATCTCACTATAGTTAACAAATGTATTGCAGCATTTCAGGCAAATACCTTCCTTAGCCCGGAAACTTCAGATTAAAAGGTGATGGCTCAAGTCACTATGCCACCTGCTGCCCCAGGAACTGTGGTTACTTCTGTAATCCACTTTACTGTGATAAACTATATTGTGTAAGACTGTTCTTCATATTTATGCTGATACTAATACTGCACCTGGAAGACTTTGCCTGACGAAGGGTTCTTTGTGTATGTGTTAGTGTTTTGTGGAGGACCAGCTGGTGTCCCTGGACCCCATAAAACAGTTTGCTGACTGGTTTGACCAGGCGACCAAGTGTCCAGACATCGGAGAAGCTAATGCCATGTGTATTGCTACGTGTACGAAGTAAGACTGTCTGATGTTCACTGGATGCTTCACATAGAAAAATAAACATAACAGAAAAATTAGCAGTTTTCTTCTTAAAATCATAAGCTTACTATATAACTTAAGCAATGAGTCTTTAAAGCTTGAATTTTTCTCTTTTTACTGAAAATTTTCAGTTTTGAGTTGCTGGTACATTTTTACACAAATCTGTCAGAACAGGACATTTTTTCACAATATTTTTAAGTTCTGCCTTTACGTACAGTACCTATTCATTTATTGTAATAAATGAACACCCCTTGAGGATGGCAAGATGGACAGTTCACCATCAGGTTCCAAGCTGCTCTGTTGGACCAGTGTTGTGTCCCGATGACAAGCCTTGCCACTTTGTGTTAGCTACTTTAAACCAGGCCTGGCTTTTCATCCGTGCAGGGAAGGGGTGCCGTCTGCTCGCATGGTGCTGCTGAAAGGCTACAGCCACGAAGGTTTCCGCTTCTTCACCAACTACGAAAGTCGCAAGGGAGTTGAGCTGGTGAGTCTCAGCCTCCATGCCCACTCCTATTTCTTCTGTGGGAAGTGCTTTCTTCATGAGAGTATAGACGACAAAAGACTCACTATTAAATCTGAAATTTCACAAATTTATACATTACATGAAAGGCTGCGTTCAATTTATCATGCTTGTCCTATGCATTTTTCATAACTGTCCGAAACATGTACTGAATACAGTAAATCTCAGCAAGAATGTGTCTCCACAGTTCTACATATTTTCAACATTACAATTGCCTACATAGCAGAAAAGAAAGTTTTCCATCTGGGTTCTAGAACAAAATGCTACACAGCAGCTTTTTACTACTTTGTTTTTCTGTTGGTCCAGCAAAGTAAACACTGTTAAAGTTACTTAATATAAAATATATAACACTTACATACGTTTACCTCTCGCTGATAAGGTAGCTGTTGGTTTCCTTTCTTATTTACATTTCAAAAGCTGTTTTTCCCACCCTGCAGTAAAGCGGTTAACAATGATGGATGGATCGGTTTTAAATGTCCGTTCCATCAACATGCAAACCAACACAGTAAACAAACTTACAACTATAACATAGTGAAAACATACTCAAATACAGAAATGCAAAGAACTAAAAAAAAAAAACAGCATAAATTTTGCACAGTAATGAATTACATTAGGCTATGCATTGTGGAAGAAGCCTGATTCCATATCATCACTACAATATATTTAGCCGTCACATTTTCATCCAGAGTGATGTGGCTTTTGTACTGATTTGTAACACTAGATATATAAACATTAAAAGTCATAAACACAAACAGAAGGAGCTGAAGTGAAAATGAACATTTAACTGACTTTCCAACAGTATTGATTACAGCACTGTTATACCTTATGGGTTGTTGTGGCTTGTTTTCCCTGTAGGAAGATAATCCTTTGGCATGCCTTGTATTCTACTGGGAGCCCTTAAACAAACAGGTGAGAGCATGTATGTGATTGAACTAAACATTTATTTTGTCCATTCCGCTTTTCCCGTATGAAATGTCACTGGTGCAGCAGTTTGATTCAACGTGGAAAATGGTCGCTATGATCAGGTACTCAACTGTAATGTGTCCTATACATTGTAGAGCCGTTGAAGATGGTTTTCTCTTTGCAGGTCTGCTATAAATATAGTTGTGAATTCTTATCATCACTGGAACTCAGTGAATATGACAACATTTAAAAAAAAATCAATAGAAGGAGAAATGAGTGGAAAAAATACAAAATTCTTTGGGGCAAAGCTCACCGTCCTGTTAGTGGAGATGAGGTGAAAAATAATTTTTCTGAGGGATTTGCTCATTTTAATTATTTTCTCTGTGATGGATTGGTGTCCCACCTAGGGTGTAGTTTCACAAGGGAAAAGGAATATGTAGAAAATTGTATTGACTGGTGGTTGGTAACCGGTGCATTTTTACTTGTTTGTTTTATTGTGATACAATCACTGATCTAATGTTAATGAAACCACATTATAGTTATGATTTGAACATGTATGATAATTTTTCCCAATGAATATATGTTAAGAATATTAACCTGCATTTATAAATCGTGTACAAATTAGGAGTAAATATTTTGTTGCATTTCTGTAGTGTACAGAGGTATAGCCACAGGTTATTTTGGTGCAGTAGTGTATGGAAGTTAGAGACGATGGCCATACATCTTCCTTCTCATGCAGGTTCGCATCGAGGGCACAGTGGAGCGCATTCCCTACCAGACCTCCTGCGAGTACTTCCACTCACGGCCCAAGAGTAGTCAGATTGGTGCCGTCGTGAGCCGGCAGAGCACAGTCATCCCTGACAGGGAGGTGAGGACGTTTCCCTTAGTGTCAGAACTCTTCTATTGAACCTTCTGCATCTTTTAAACATCTCTTGAATAAATTCAGACTCATTTTCAGTTGTCGGGTTGTAACTGTCCAACAGCTCTCGGGTCCACTTCATGCGCATCTTCAGTAGCGGGTTTTGCAGTTAGTTCTTCATCTTTATATTTGATCCCGGTAGCCATTTCAGTGTAAGTTCAGGTAGGGGGCACTTTAGCTTCTCTTGTGTGTACACAAAGCCCATTTCTGTGCTAAAAGGTAATCGTTTTTGTCAGTAGTTAATCTTTTTCTACCCAGTTAACGTGAATAAGGTGGAGTTGTTTGCTCTTTGTCACTGTCTGCGATGGATTCCACAGCAGACTTGCTGACTGTTATCTTGAGAGTTTGTAAGCACTTTTTCTGCATTGTATAAAATGCTGTCTGTAAGTCACACTGGTTGTAGAGTCAGTTAAATAATAATAATAATAATAATAATAATAATAATAATAATAAACTCTTTGCTTTTAACTGTATTAAATGATCCAGCTGGTTAAGGACCCCTGCATATTAATATGCATGTTGCTTGTTCAAATTTGACAGCATTGTTCCAATCAAAGATATGCCTCTATACAAAATGTGTCAGTGGAAAAGAGGGTCAACTAAATGGAAAAAAATGTGCATTTTGTGTGAACCTACATTAAAATGACACTATAAACAGGGTGTCAGAGTGTCTGCTGAATGTGCAGAATTTTGGGTGTATAATGGATGACAGACTATGCCAGGCTGAGGCAGGATCAGCCAACGTGAGACTGTTTCTGACCTGGTTATTGTTAGCTAGTGATGCAGAAATTCTGGTTTAAACACTTTTAAAGTAAATCTGCCCCCCCCCCCCCAACACTGTGAGCACTGTGTATGTTGTGTGTTGTCCTACGGGCTTATGGAGTGACAGAGATGATTCCAGCGTACACTGTTGTACCCTCTGACATGTTGTTTACGCCGTCCATGGTGGCAGTGAGCTTCCCAGCTAAGTATGAATGCTGTGGATGTTTTTGCCTCCACAGTTCTTGAGACAGAAGAATGCCAAGCTGCTGGAGCAGTACAAAGACACAGAGGTCCCCATTCCAGACTATTGGTGAGTCCTCTTTCTGTCACACTGACACCTGTCTAATGCCTTGCCATGACAACCTGATTTTCATTGCATTTCCAAGTCATTTTTGTAGTCCTACTTTCACCAGATCCAAAAGTCATTCTGGATTAATCCCTCAGCACATTATGTTTGTACCTGTAGTTTACTTTCATTGTAGTGGAGCTAATATCAAAATCGTTTTCATGTTGGACTGAGTTTACACAGACATACAGGTATACACGTGTTCTTTGCCTTGGTTTGTGAAAATTCTCTTTCATGAGTGAAATTTTTGCGTCACTTATTTCACAGCTATGGGGAATGTTTGATGGTTTTTATTTTTAATATTAATAATGTTCTATTATTTTGTTATCAAGTGCAGTGCTAATAAGTCTATTCAGAGGTGAATTTACAGGGCACAGTAGTTATTGAGGTTAGATTTTTTTTATTCTTTCTCGCATCCAATGTCTCTTGTGCGTAAGCTGCTTTTTTGCGCAAATTAAGTAGCTCAAATATTTATATAAGAGGTAATCCTTGGTTAATTAAAACTCCTTGACCCATATGACTGCTCTGTATTTCATGGAAGAATTGTATTATTCTGCTGCTGTGGGATTAGTTACTGACATTATTAAAATAACACTGTTATGCTGTTAAACACTGTTTTATGAAGCAGTCTCCACTTCTGCAAGTAACATTGAGAAATGTGAATGGTGACCTGATTTTAGCCGTAGGCCAACATCTGAGGTCTTCTCACTCATAAGATGTGCTGTTTGGTGTCCTGTTCTTCTTCAGGGGTGGCTACATCGTAAAGCCCCACACAATTGAGTTCTGGCAAGGACAGACCAACAGGCTGCACGACCGCATTGTCTTCCTGCGGCCTAAAGAGGGTGAGGCGCTGGGCGACATGCAGCATCAGGGAGAGGCCGGTTGGGTGTACCAGCGTCTGTCCCCCTGAACACAAGGGCCGCAGCTGAGCTGAAGACAAAACACGACCTCACAATCAACCAGGGCCCTGTTTTAGTCATGTTCATGTTGAGTAGAGAAAATGACACAATTCACGTATGTTCAGCAGAAGAACACTATCTCCTGTAGCTAAAAAGATGCCGTAAACATGCAGTCCCTGGATGCAGGAATTCTCTAGGTTCTTCTTTAAGAACAGTAAATTAAGAATATTTGTTTTGTTGATCATGTAAAAGGGTTTGAATCATAAGTGAAACATAACCTTTCAATACCCTGGTAATGTTATTTCATTTTGTTATTTTGATCTACTGAGGAAAAGTAGGACTCAAACATGGGAACGTACTGAACTCATTTTGCACACAGCAATGACATCTGTTGGTATGCAGCTTTCTTCATCGCTTGTGCACAATATGGCTGGACAGATGCCTTGAGAAGCAGAGAACATATGACTTAAGATGATATAACTGCTGAACAGCATCTGCTCCTGCATAGCATTACAGTAGAAATGCAGAACTGCCAGCTTTATAGAAGCACATGGACCACCAATAGAAACAAAATCAAAAATTGGATAATAATAAACAGCTCTTTTTCCTTGAACATAATCCACAGTGAAAATGGCTCTTTAACTGTGGCATTGTTAAGTTTCAGCTAATAAATTAGCATGTTTCTCAACGATAAAATAAGACTCTAGAATATGAGAGAAATGTTGCTATTTTACAGTTGATAACACTCCGGCAGATCTCATACATCATGCTGTGCCGAGCCATATAGCCTGACCTTGCTGGTTATAGTTAGTGTCTTCCTGTCCTGGGCTCAGCGGTCGCTCTGTAGATGTGAATAATTGTGTGTTGACAATGGTAACATCAGTATAATCAGGGTAATATGTTATTTTCTCATTTTCTGTTGGAAGACTGTGCTTTCGTATCCATTATACTTGCTTCCTGGACAGCTGCTGAAAACAGCTTGCTCTGGGCTCATGTTAAGAATTGAGTGACTCATTTGTTTCTTTAGAACCAGAAAAATGAAATATGAAATCTGCCTCATATCAGGTCACATCAGCTGTCTGTGTTGCAAGGGAAGTAGTCACTCACTGTGTTCCTGTGACCATGTGATCCCACGGCATACTGAAAGGGCCCCTCAAGCTTATGTTTGCTCCTGAGCAAAACTCCTGACCATCTAGTGTGCATTACTAACTGTCAGTAGGGGATTGTAGGGAAACCGGGGCAGCTCTCCAAGACTCGGCGAGAAGCAGGACCTGTAGTTCTGTGCTGCTGAGGGAGTATGGATGAAAGGTTTACCTGCTCAAAATCCTTCTTCTCAAATCTATTTCTGTTTATTTTTGCATAAATCACTTCATGGAATTTACTTTTTTTTTTTTTTTTTTTTTAAATCACACAGGTCATGACAAAATCTGTGATAACAAAATATTAATGTAATATTAAACAACACAATGTCAATAAAATGATATTAAAACGGCACACGTTTAATGACATATTAAACATTTTGCTTTTATTTATAATTTTAAACAACTTACATTGTGCCAACATTATTGTCATGATGAAATATGCTGTATTTCCTAGTTCATGTTAATTATTTGTAGCTTTAGTTGTCTGTGAAATGTGTCCATGAGAAAGTTGTGAACTTTTGGAAGTGACCTTCTAAGAGTTAAACTTACGATATTTTGTGTAAAGTCGCTGTCATTGTGTGAGATCACTTTGAAGTGTCTGCTGTGCTGGAATGAACGTTTATTGTGGAAGGTGGGCTGCTTCTGTCCATCAGTGGATGCCAGTACTGTGCAGGTGTCTGAGAATCGGCTCTGCACGCAGCGTACAATCCATCTCCGTTGTCCCTCTTCCTGTACAAGTTGTGGATTTATTTAGTGGTTTGATGCAAATGGAGTGTAAGTGTCACCTGTAAGATGTGAACTGAGGCTTTTGGAAGTTTTACACTTTTTGTCTTCAGTGCCTCGTGGGATTTTGCAGTTGGAAGACTTCTAAGTAACATGCAGCCTTGTAAATAAGTTGGAACGTTTGACCTATGTGTGCAGCAAAATTTTTGTCATCTGTATTTTATTGGCTTTTGCCATTATGTGAAATTTTATTTTATTTAACAATGCTTAGAGATAGAATTTGATCTGTCAGCTCAGTCTTGTTTCAGCACAGTATTTCGTCCAGGACCAGTAAATAATTTTCTTTGGCGCAAACCTATTGCTTTTTGGTCACCTTGCTCTGATCGTGTCCACCATCTCAGAACACAAGTTCAGATTCCTTTACTTGTTTCCTCTGTCCATATATAAACTAAAAAGCCTTATGTAGAATTCATTCCTGTGTGTATACTTTAATTTTAAGTAAAGTTGAATTTAGTCATTTACCAAGATGACAAGACTGCAATAAAATCTCATTTATTTATAAAACAAGCAACACAGTTTTCTTGCATAAAAAATCATTCATGATATCCTGTTTCAATAAAAAAATTACTTCATTTTCCATTTATTCGGTCACTGAGTTTGGAGTGACTACAATGAAAGTAACCAAACGTGCGTACCTTCATACAGCACCGTGAACCAAGTGTGGCCAATGTCTACACTGGTTCGCTCGGTAGCTGCATTCCATACCCTATACGGCCACTTTATACACTGCGTATCCTGTTACTGACAGATAGTCTTTCCATTTTTAAAAACGCTTTTCATTTGCCTCACTTCTCCAAGTCTTCCGCAGAACATCACACTGTGTTAATATTGCTTACGATCCTGTTATTCAATGTTAGTATTGCTGGAAACATTGATTATTGTACATCTTCGGTTTCTCTTCCCTTCTGTGACCCCTTAGCCCAGAAAACCAAACTTCACCAATAAACACTTTTGATTGATTTGTTTTTTTTAAATGCCATTTTTCCATTTCTTAAAATGTAATCCTAAAGCCCTAAAACAGTTTAGGAAGCTACAAGAAGTCATTTTTGCTGTGGAAATGACCATTATTGTACATGGTCTGACTCATGGTGTGATTTGTCTTACTTCAAAAAAGGTACATTTAATGCTCATTGTGTACACCCAAAACAATTAGCAAACAAAAAGTTATAAAATATATAAACAAAAACAAAATCTGGGCAATTTCTTTTTACAGTCTGTCATTTGCCTGTTTTTAATACATTGTACGCACAGAACACAGGCTGTGTACGTAAGGATTTTCTGTTTTAGTGTTTCCATCCATTTGCAAACCATACTGAGCTTCACTCCATACAGGACTGTTTTGTTAATATCTTCTGTCCCACTATTGCAGAAGCAGAGCTTCTACCCCTAATACACATAACAGCCCCTAGACTCAGCCAGGGTGTTTGCGTGTGTTCCTAGGATTTATGTCGTTTCATTCTAAAGTGCAGAAGGTTGGCTTGTGAGATGCATTAGGACTCAGCAGTGAAGCCTGTACATTGAAAAATAGTTTCCTCAATATGGATAGAACAAATGGATGGGTCTCAGGAGGCTACTCAAAAGCTGGGGTTAAGAACACATTACCAATTGGATACAGTATGAGACAATAGCTGTTCCTCAGAGCTGCTGTCGTACCCATTCTTGTGCGCTATAACCCTCTCTGCCTCGCTTGCTGTGTAAATACAACCTTGCACGCTCGCTTTACACTCAACATGGAGACCGCAGTTATGGCAATAGATGGTCTCTATGAATGAGGGTCATGAGGGCAGTCAAAAACTATTTAAAACAACAGACATCATCTTCCTTTTATAACAGATTCATTCGATATTGAGTTAAAACAGAAACAAGAAAAAGCATGATTTCTGACATTAAGTAGTTTGCAACAGTATTTGTTTTTTTCTTGGTTTATGTGAGGCTTGTTATTTTGTGTTCCTCTTTACCACAATTTCACTCGTATGAAATATTAATAATAACCCTGTGCTTTCCTGTTTTCATGAATATAAGGCAAATGGTGGGGTGTCCAGCTGCAGGGGCTGTGGATGTCCATAGTAAAGACCAGCAGTGGCCATACACTGTCTTGCACATCCACCACTTGTGATTAAAGTCTGTTGTGCAGCCTCAATTTCTTATTTCCGTTCTTATTGCCTTCAGTGTCAGTGTGCGGGAACTGCTTATTAGTCCAGTGGTTTACACTTAAGTTTCCCTGTTCAGAGCCGCCGAATTTATTTTTATGCACCTCTGTATTTACACATATGACTTTAAATCTCCATCTGTATGTAGGCACATGCATGCACGCACACGTACACACACACACACACACACACACGCATGCGTGACTGAGGGGCCTTAACCCGGTGCTACTTGTCACCGCGGTGGTTCTCGTCAGCCATGGCGGCCTCGGGGAACAGGTTTGGGTTCTCTGCCAGTGTGGCGCGGATCTTCTTCTTCTCTTTGAAGCGGCCTGAGTGCGAGACCTTAACGTGGCGTCCCTTCGTGGCTGATTTGTCCACGATCTTCTCCAGCCGGGCATTGAACTGACTATCCTCAGGGTCGCCACCAGTGGGTGCCACCGAGTCCTTGTTGCCTGTGTTGTTGCCTGGCTCAGCTGGAATTTCATACAAGACCTTGGATTCTGACTTCTTCTTGCGGAGGAATGTGAGCTTCCACCAGCCGGGAGAGGGCTCAGCCATAGCCAAGTGGGACTCGAACCACTCCTGACCTGCAGCAAACAAATGTTGTAGAGTCTCATCATCACTGATAAATTGATTTTACAACTTCAGAAGCAGAAGTTCAGTGTACAGCTCTGACCAAGGGCAAAATTTGGACCTGGAAAGTGGGTCTAAACATGTTAGTTATCTTTTGTCATTGTAAGGTGGGCACAGAAGGCAGCAAAGTAGTTAGAATGGCTGCCTATGGACTCTTGATTAAATTACTTGAATTGGTACAGTAAAAAATTACCCCACTATATAAATGGGTAAAAAAACTGTGGGTAAAAATGGGTTAAAAAAGTAGCTTAACACAAGAAGTCACTTTGCTGAGTTACCAAAAAATAAATTAATGTAAGGAACTAAAGGGGAAAAATATGTCAACTGAACTTAACATTTAGCAAAAATTTTTTTTAGCATGGCCTTAATACATGTTGTGCAACCGGTTTATATTTAACAGTGGTTTCATATAGGGGCAGCAGGTGGTGTAAGTTTTGTAGTGCTGTGTTTTGGCAAAGGACCCAGGTTTGAATCCCACCTCCTACCGCAGTGCCCTTAAGCAAGGTGTCTTCAGTTAATGCCGTGAAAAATATCCAGTTGAATTAATGGAGAAGTCTTTGTAAGTAGCTTAAGAGAAAATGTCAGATAAATGGATGAACGTAAATACAGTATATAAAAATGTGTAACTTCCTCAGCTGCCAAGTGGACAGAACAAAAACCCTGGTGCATTGGGAACTGAACCTGGAAGAATGGGCTGGGTGTGTAGCTCTCTGTGGGCCTGATGAATTTTTCATTTGAATTCAATAGGGCACATATGGTGCAAAACAAACAGTCCCGGCAGTAGGTGAGTAAGCATTATATTCAAAGAGGCCATTTTGCATGGAGCGCCACGACGGGCGGCTGCTGGGGGGAGCGGCCCCGCATTAAACACAGCACCTGGTCCGGCCGACAGCAGGATACAGACGGAGAGCTGAGCACAAACCGTAAGCTGAGGTTGCTTCGACGATACACAGACTAGAAAGTGGCTGAGAAGGATCTGGTCAGAGTAGCCTTTCCCCTCATGTTTAATAGTTATTTGGTTATTTACTTTATTGTTTTAGTATCAGATATTGGTGCTAAGAACACACAGCGTTTATTGTAAATTTTACATTGTGTGCAGGTTTTCCACCCTAAAGCTACCTTAACTACATGCCCACCCTAACCCTAAAGCTACATAAACTGCACATCCATACAAACATTCAAGTTTAGACTGACTATCTGCATCCCTCTGCGTTTGCAATTTAACTTTAGATTAAATTGGTTTTGTTGAATCTGTCAATAATTTGACACTTCCTGAGCAAAAAATAAAACTCAGAAAAATATATTTTTGAAATCACACATTCAAAAATACTGACACGAAATTTTCAGTCCACATTTTTCTGTCCAGTTATCACACAAATTGTGTGATACTTGTTTGGTCCAACTCAGGGTCTCAGAAATTATCCTGAGAAAGGATGTTTTATTTTTCTTGAATGCCTTCTCCAACTGACAAATTTTAATGATGTCCAGTGAGAGAAAAGGACACCCTAGCTGGGCACTTTGTGATAAATTAATGACCACATCTCATGTTACTGCATCTTCCGCCTTCCGCGAGATGCGATAGAAGCTCCACCAAACTCCACAAAGCCTTTCTCCGCTAATGAGTTACTGCTACTTGTGCTGAGCCCATCTGAGCCACAGGGCAACTCGTGTCCCATGTTACACCATGCAGTTCGTCTCCGAAATGGTCACAGGGAACGTGTCCATACCGTACACGTGTGCTTTACTGTAACTGATAACCTTCCTTATAAACACTTTCCAAGTAGCTCCCTGCAGTTGAACTTTTGTTACTGACTGTTAGAGAACAGGTTTATTAGATGCTCTTTGTCAGGCTATTAAATCCAAACTTTCAGTTTTGTTTTCTGCCAAAGCAAGTTCTAGGTGAGTAGCTTACAGTTGTTCACCCAACTTTTTCCTGTGTCATTTCAGGGTAAGTTCCTTTGTCAAGGGCACGGCAGCAGTTGCTGGGCTTTGAACCTGTAACCTCCAAATCCTGCAGCAGCAGCTGTAAACACCGTGCTACAGCCGCCAACTTTCGGTGTACATATGAAAGCGGCTCAGTGTAGACGCCCTTCATTTTTATTACTACTGTGCATGTTTTAAGCCCAGAGGTATCCGTGGATACCCAGCGTGTCTGTTCCACACAAGCAATCCCTGAGTAACAATTAGAAGAATTAAGACTTTCCCCAGTTTTGACTGGATTGCCCGAAAGTTGCCCAGCAGCTGAAACCAGTAAACTCGAGCAACAGCAAAATTTCATGACACAGCTTTCATACCAGCATTTCACCAACAACATCGGTCCCACTGATGTCCTGGATACCAAAGTCACAGACACAAAAATGGGTTTTACATGCTTGGTAGTGCTGAACTATTTATGGGACCAGACAGACCAAAGCATAACAGATAGCATAAAGACAAACAAAAATCATACAGCTCCCACCCTTCAACTTTAAGGCTTCCACAGTCTGCCTTAAACATCTCTTCCTTTTTGTTGAACTCAGGGCCTCCTTATATACCAGAAGCCCCACCTGTTTAAGACCTTCCAAGACTGCATATCATGGCCTTACCTGAACACAGAAGTTTTTAATATCTATACAGTGTAATAAATTTATTTATTCATTCATTCATTTTTTATATATATATATATTTTTTAAATCTGCGATGGACTGGTGTCCCATCCAGGAGTAGTGTCATTACCCAGCACCCTTTGCTTCTAGGATAGACTCCGAACTGTTGCGATCCTGCTCAGGGTTGGTAGTGGACAAAAATGGATGAAGGAATATTTTTAAAAATGAAGACAATTATGGCATAAAAAGAAAGATAGCTTTAAAAAACAGGATTAAAAAACACTAAAGTACTAGATGGAGATTAAAGTGATTCAAAATGTCGGCTGTATTCCATGTTAAAGAAGGACAAGACACGGTGTGAACAAATAACGCATGTTGGTTGTCAACTATACCATATGCTAGCTTATTGTTTTTGCAGAAATAATCCATCTGTAGTTTTCGCTTTTGTAAATAGCAACGCAGCAGGAAATGTCCACGTCTCACAATCCCGAGGTGTAGATTGTAGCTGTAAATTCATTCCGTACCGTCGCTTAGGAAGAAGAACGTGTAGGTGGTTGCTCTGAGTTGACCCCATAGAGCACTTTCCACAGCTCTAAAAAGGAAGTGCAGTTTTCTGCTGGGTGATTCATGGATTCAGACAGGATGCTGCGCAGTAAAGTAACATAACGGAAGCATAGGACGATGACTGAAACCTGGGGTGTTATACAGGGATTGAATATTACAATATTATCAAATGACAGAGCAGATCACTGGGCAACTTTAGGTTTGCAAAGCATAATTAAAAGTGTACATACACAGTAATAGTTACTGCAGTACAGTACATTGCATTACGGTGATATCCAACACATGGGATTCGCAGTAATACAAGCCCTCCAGTTACACAATTTTACTCAAAGACATTACAGTACTTTTTTATGGGCTGCAGTAGATTTGGATTAGTATAGCAGCCCTTCTACTAGTTCTCCATAGTCAGCTGTGAAAAAAAAAAAAAAACAGACTACGGGGCTCTCATCCATGAGCACTTAAAAGCATTCATGCTCAGTTCAGCACCAAAAGCGATACTATGCCCTTGAACAATGACAAGGTGACCAGCAAGGTGGGACAGCCCAGTGACCTTCTGAAGGGACTACTGTGTTTTAATGAGGGTGTATATGGTGTGACATTTTATTTCAGGTTATTATCTGTACAACTTAACATGGTTTATAGCTGATTTTTCATTGCTGATGATTTTATTTCTTTTTAAGCGCAATTGTTTTATTTGTCACGTTGTATAGCCTTTTTTGGTTTATATCTTATGGGATGGAAGCTACATTAGTTATAGGGTTTCATAGTTTAGTTGCTAGCACTACTAAAGGCCCGCTCGCAGCATATAACTCTCAAGCTGTAAGTGAGTCCCACTCCCACCTTGTCCACAGGCATAATTCAGCAGAATAAACACACTGCGGGAATTTACATTGTTGTTAGCTTTTTGAAGGTCATTTATCATATTTACCTTTTCATAATACCATAATGAAGGTATTATTCCATCCATCCATTATCATTCACCAGTTAACCCCGAGTACAGTCACGACAGTTCGGAGCCCATCCCAGGATTATTTGGTGCCAGGATATGACACTGCACCCGGATGGGATGCCAGTTGATCGCAGGGTGGCCACACGCACACACGCACACACACACACACACACACACACTCATACACACAATAGGCAATTTAAAGCGACCATTAAATCTGAATGGCATGTCTTTAGACTGTGGGAGGAAGCCAGAGCACCTTCAACTACTCATTGTGTCACTGGGCCCATTATTGTTATTATTTTTTTAATAATTATTATTATTGATAGGATGGTTTGTCTGAATCAGTTACGCTGCGTGAGTTTAAAGGCAAGCCGGCACAACACCTTTAAGTGAACATGTGGTGTTTTTCCATCAGATGCGTGTGAATGCTGCCAGGGTGGCAGACGCGTGTACGCGTTCCCGACACCTCACTGAAACTCTCCCAAAAACGCTTCCTGAGCTATGACTCACTGCCCCATTTTGCATGTGATTTGCGTAGCTCTGCACTCCTCTGGCAGCTCTGTTCTTTGCTCTGTTCCCTGGTCATTTCCCTGTTATGTAATGGCAGCTTTGACATTTTGAAACTGATGGCCATCAGGTCGCTTTGTCCACAACTGTCTCACATGTGCATGATAATCATTATTATTCCAATGATGACTGTTATTATTATATTTATTGGTTTTGTGGGTCTTTTTCCTCACTGTACATACAGTATTTGTGAAGTTAAGGTGTAAACAACACAGAAGTTACAAGAATGTAACTTATGGTAACTTCCATTGGAAAACGGTTAAAATTGAAATGAAGAAAATATGTATAAAGGTTTAGAAATACTTTGTGACAAAATTAATTAGATGTTGCTAGTGCGCATTTTTAGAGGGATGTGGTGGCACAGTGGGTTAAGCCGGTGCCTCCCAGCCCTTTGGCTGCTTGCCTGATGTGAGGTCCCAGTCCAGCTCAGCATGTGTGGTGTTTGCACCCCTCAAACACGCATGGAGGAGACCAATGGCAAATCATGCCAGTGCTCACTTATGAGTTGGTTTCAATTTCATGCCACTTCCTCGCACACATGTACTGTACGTTAGTATTAAAAATTTATTTCACGAACGTGAGCACAAAGATGGCAGGCAGAGTCAGCCGTGTTTGCACATAAAAGAGGTTTTCAACATCTACTCATGAAAAGCTCTCTTTCTGCATGTGATGACATTGTGGACCTTTTAATATGCTCATAAATAGATAAATGTGTGGTTCATTATTCCTGATCTGTCACTGGGATACACTACATATTTTATATTGTAGTAACACTTAGATTTCACACAAGAATCAACATCACTGAATCATTTTTACATGCAATTATTTTGCCCTTTTCTCCAAAGTAGTGGCATGTTGAAGAACCCATCTTCCAAGGTAACTTGGAGCATCAGATACAGTACACTAAGCTCTCCAGAGTCATTTTCCCATTTATACACCATCACACTGTGAGACACACGTATGAAATGGACAGTTTAGCATCACCAGTTCACCTCTTTGGACAGTGGTAGAAAACTGGCACAAACACAGGGAGAACACAGTGAAGTGTGACATTATTAGTGACTTTCTTGTGAAAACACATCTTGGCAAGATCTTGAGTTTGACTGTGTGAACCGGCCCACTTGATACCTGCAATTGATCTCCTACATTTAGATAATGGTGGGCGTGTTAACGGAGAAAAGGACACCTTTCCATAATGGATGGAACCTTCTCGAAATACAGTGGCATCAGGATTTGATTTTAAACTCTTTTTCATGGCAAGTCAGCCAAATTCATGCCAAAGTGGATTCGCTAATTTCGGAATTAAACTTCTTTTGGTTAAGATTTTGGCTACAGCTCTGCTTTTATGGCAAAAAAATGAAAGCCGATTTAAAGCATTTTTAAACATGAGTAAATTGACAAAGTACACACAGCTAAAAATGTAAGCATTTTTCTCCATGCTAAGATAGCAATGCTTGTAAGACCCTCACAGCATTTTTTTTACATAAATTTTGGAATTTCAATTATTTATTCATTTAGCTGATGATTTTTTTTAATGTGCCCATTAATGCAGCTGGTTCATTTTTACTGTGTCAGTTCAGAGTGAGTACCAAGCTCAAGGTTGCAACAGGAGGAGGTGGGATTTAAACTGGAGTCTTTGCAGTCCAAAGGCAACTGCTGTAACCACCATGCCCCCTGCTGCCCCAGTGCAGGCACTGTAACATATTTCTATACTGGGGACTGGTGTTACTGGTGTGATGGAAGGGCCCCTTTTCTGCAGAAGAGCTGACCTGTCAGAGTTTCTTAATGGGTAACCATGCTTTCCGTTGCACGTCAGTGAGCAGGGATACAGCGTGACAAAGATCACAATGAAGGAACACCAGACTCTCTCTCACATCAGACTGATCACTAACTTGCAAACAGCTTAATTCATTGTACAGTATTTTAGGCAAATTGAAGGATGTCTGCAGCTAAATGTTTCCAAGGAGTTTCAAATGGTACAAACCCTACTGGACATGTTGGAGGGGAATAGCCTGCAAGGGTGCAAAAGTAAAAGAAAAATATTTCTGTAAGTAAGTGTTACCTTACATATATGTTTTTTATATTTTACTGGCACATTTGTCAGAAGCAGTATTAAAACTGCTTTACACACATTTACCACATCAGGGTGAGTTTTACCCTAATAAATTAGGCAAAGTATCTCGATCAATGGTACTGAAGTGGAAACAATTGATCCGCTGTGGCAACCCCTAGTGGGAGCAGCCGAAAGAAGAAGAAGATCTCGATCAATGGTACTGTAGCAGAAGGTGGGATGCAAACCTGCGTCCTTTGAGTCCAAAGGTCGCACCTGTAACTTTTATGCCAGCTGCAATTGGATTAATAATTATAACTAAATTTACAAATAATTCCTCAAATTCTCTTTCCCAAAAACTGAAAAATCCATGCCTAATGTTCTACATTTTAAAAGGTGTCTCACTCTCTTTTCCATAAGCCTACTTTGAGGCTACATTGTTGTTTTGGTATATTGGGCCTGGAAATATATTTTACCGACACAACACAGGCATATATTATGTGTTAATAATATGGTAGTGATATGTGCCTCTGGAGAGGTCCATACAGGAGCTTTAAAATTGTCCAAAATTCCATTTCGGAAATGCAGCAACAGTTTGACTTGCAACATTCCCACTTTCGCGCACTTTTTGGCCGCAGTCTGCTGACATCCCACAGGCTTTTTGCCATTGTTCCTTCCTTGTGCTCCTTCTTTCAGCTTTCATATAAAATCTTTTGATCACTGGTGCGCAGAGATGTTACACAAAGGGCTTCATCTTACAATGCTCAGCAGACAAACTTTTGGGCTTAGAGCACAGCATGAAAGAAAGCAAGCGGCATGAAAATGCAAACACCTACAGTCACCTAAATACAGACATCTCTCTTACACTCTTCAAAGTACTTTCTATGATTCTATAAGGGAACCAAATATAATGCAACATATACTGGGCTGTCACACAAATTACGGTTTTATAAAGTCACTATAGATATTGTGAACAATTTTCTATCGTTGCATAATGATGCCTGCCAATGCAACTGCAAAGAAATTATTTCTCACTGGTGACCTGACATAAAATTTATACAACACACTTTATTCTACATCCAGCTTTATAGCAAAGATAGACCCAAAGTGCGTTCAGAAGGTTACAGATAAAGCGAAAGACAAATAATCACATTCACCATTGCCTACACAGCGGTATAGCACCATTTTTTTTAAAAAACCTTCTCATTCTGTAGATTTCATATATATTCTAAGGCTTTAAACTCCCTATATTCTGCATACATAATAAAGTTTGTGCTGTAAAGATCGGGTGACCACTAGCTGCTGGCTGATGTTGGAGAGGGCATATTGCAACAGGTAGCACCAATGTTTTGTTCTCTGGCTAAAAACTTAATGTTGTTAAAAACAAAGAATGTGTCATGAACTATTTTACTTCTTAGAAGAAGAAAAGTCAGTGGACAAGAGCAGTTTGACATCAAACAACAAGACAGGCTTTAAAAAAGCGCCTGGTTGGGTGAATGACCGGCAGTGTGTTGACTTTGCCTTCACACACAGCCATTGGTGCATGGCTCTTTCATCACCCTTCAGTGTGTGTGTACTGTATGTGGTCTGCAACATGAGTGGCCCCAGTCCTGCCCAGTCCCAGCACGGAGTGTGTAAGGTGAGACACTGAGCTTTGTGGTGGAATATTCATAAGTATCCGCTTGCTTCATACCAGTGGGCAGATGCTGTAAAAAAGCCCTCCACAAAAACAGCATGTTCCATGGGACCTCTGAGAAATACAGAAATAGCTGAAATATATTGATTCTCTAGAGCTATTATTACTCTTTTCTTTTAAATAATATATTAGTTGGTTCATAAAGCTACATAATAGACTTGTTTATCAGATCATTTGTGTCTTTTCAAGGAAATTATTTGTAAAAATTGTGTTTATAACTAAGAAATGAGTATATTAGAGAGAAATTAGTATATTGGAGGGTCAGCACAGGTTGGACGGTTTGGAGACAAAGTCAGAGAGGCGAGATTGCGTTGGTTTGGACATGTGCAGAGGAGAGATTCTGGATATATCGGGAGAAGGATGCTAGGGATGGAGCTGCCAGGCAAGAGGAAGAGAGGAAGGCCTAAGAGGAGATTTATGGATGTGGTGAAGGAGGACATGCAAGTGGTGGGGGTGACAGCGAGAGATGCAGAGGAAAGGAAGAAGTGGAAACAATTGATCCGCTGTGGCGACCCCTAACAGGAGCAGCCAAAAGATGAAGAAGAAGAAGAAGTGTTTATAACTAAGTGCAGTATATTAATGATTTATTTCTGCTTTCAGTCCTGACCTGGACTAATGCAGTACATTACAACCCGAGCAATGGACTTGGTGTGAAAGGTCTCTCTGATAGAGCTTTTGTCATATTCAAGCACATTAATCTGTTTGGTCAAAGCTTTACTGGACTTACAAGTTGCTTTTAAAACAAAGCAAAAAGCAGTTTACCATATTGCATAACCACAGGTATAACTGACACATGCATTTTTAACAAATGGCAGCAGATCCAGTAGATGTCCTCACGCCCAAAACTAACATGGCCTCATTAACAACAAAACAAAGTTCACAAACACTGCGCCTAAAGGAATGCTCACGGAAACCACAAGACTTCAAGTTGAGCGCCATACCCGGCGGATCTGACATAGACATCCAAAATGGACTTTTGGATGTTTCACCAAATGCAACTTTGTTTTATTTGTGTTTGCCTTGGTTTTCACTGAATAAATTGAGTAAAGTTCTGCTGGCTGTTGGGTGTATTAATCTTCATCGCTGTGGGTCCTCATTGTATATTAATTCTTTTACTAAGGGATAAGTTCTGAGTGGACCGAGTCTTTCCGACACATAGAGAGAGGGAATTATGCTAATACATTACAGTAAGTAAAGAGGTAACAAATACAGTAAACATCCTCACCAAATCACTGAAGAGCTGGACTGGATTTTCACTGGCTGTGTGTGTGTATGTGTGCCCAGGGAAGCTCAGTTCACGGTCACACATCCAGTGTGTCTCCCACTGCTAGTCATGGTGTCAGTCCTCTGCTCCTCTGTCCCACAGCTTCACCGTGATCTCCTTGGTCCTCAGATGTTTCCCTGGCCTTGCTCTCCAGCCTCCTTATCCACCTGCTGTGTCAGCGGCAGTGTCAGGTGTAGAGCCACAGGTGCATCCCTCCCCCTCGCTCTCTCTCTCTCGCTCTCTCTCTCTCTCCCCGCTCCCTCTCTTTCTCTCTCTCCAGTGACAGGTCTGTCCCCTGTGCCTTGAGTCAACATAACTGCTGTGCGATCTGTCAGGGGAGGGTTCGAACCCAAACAGCCAAGCTTGGCAATTATCAAAGCTATTGTTGACACAGTGCAGGTGAAACATGATACGAAGAGTTTTATGTATGGAGACCAAAGAGAGAGCCCTGCTAGACATTCACCAGGTCAACAAGTAGATCTGCTTCACCGCTGGGTGTGCCACTACGGGCAAAAACAGAAACTGTGGGCCTTTGGACAACGATAACCATACTGTGTGTGGGGATAGTTATTGATGTCTGCCCCCACCCCATTCCCCATTACACATACATACACACACAAGCGCTGAAACACACCAAAACTTGTTGTGGTGAATTTCTGCTGTAATTTCTTCCCACTTCTGGTCCAAGGACCACACCTGTATGACATTTGGAATGAACTGTCATTGAGTTTAATGGACACATAACACTGTTTTCCTGTTACAGATGTCTTACCACGTGCATAGGAATTCAGACAAATTCTGAAATGTCTGGAGTCCTTTTTGAACTTTAGATCCCTGGGACAGTGGTATGTGATCAAATATTTTAAACTTTTGCCTTTGTCTGATGTATGTGGATTTGTTTTCAGTTTCTGTCTCTATACTCTTACAATTCAGTGCTGTTCTGCTGTAATAAAACCAAAACACATATCCAACACTCTTAATTCAGATATAATGTAGTCACTGCTCGGTTAACATCAGTCTTAAGGACCAAACTGCTGCCCATGACCAAACTTGACCACTAACCGTACAACTGGGAAAAAGCCCCCTTTGCCCTTTACTTGTACTGTTTTGGGTAAAGTTGGGAGATATGTAGTCAATATATTGCTATTAATTATTTAAAAAACATACACTTAGCAAGAAAACTGCTGAATGAATTTTAAAAAATGTAAAGTTATGCCTTGCGTTTACTTCAACTGTTGCCCTATTTGTGTCTGGGCACATGTGCAGGCTGCGCCGCATTTGGAGAAAATATTGGCAGATTGAATAGTTTTAGTCAGACATTTTAATAAAAAAGTACTTATGAACACAATCACTCAAGTATTTATTAATGGAAATGCTCCAAAAATGGCACAGCTGCACAAGTGCACCTTCCTTAACCACAAAAGCGGGTGACAACTACTGTATATATCTTAAATCTAGCAATAAGATGTTTTTTTTTTTTCCTGAAGTCTAACTAAACTGTATTGTGGGCTCTGAATTTAGGTGGTTGTTTCTGTTCCACTTTCCTTGGTTCATTATTTATTTTTGATGCCTGCCATCACATTTATACCTTTGTATGATCACCTAAGAGCTGTAACGTTAGCCTGAAGTGTTGAAAAAATCCTTCTCATCTCATCTTGATCACTAGCGGACACCAACGCCATTAGTCAGGCCGAACTGAGCGAGATTCAGTGGGATGTCAGGCATGGAAAACATCAGGTGTTTGTTTTTGGCTGTAAATGAGAAGTGGCAGGAGGAAACCGGTTCTAATACAGTCTTAGAGGCTTTCCTAAGATTTACACTCTCTTTGATGTACAATAATCCTGTTTCTAATCCAGTACAAACTTTGCCACTCTTAAGAAAAGTTAATAATGACCTTCCATGTAATGGAAAGTCATTCAGTTTATTTTCTTTGTACATTTCTTTATGCTGGGTTTTCGTGCATGGCACACATCTTGTTTTATATTTGTTAATTTAGGAAACGCTTTTCTCCAAAGCAACATACAAATCAGAGCAAACAACTGCATGTCAACAGCAGATATAAAACTGATTCTTAAAGAAGTCATTCAAGCCAATGCCTCCTTTTTAGCTATAAGTGGCAGGAAATCAGGAGAGGAATAGATCTGAGAAAAATGGAATTCAGCAGCTTTGAAGGACAGAAGGAACTCATTCCACCACACTGAAGCCCAAAACAGCTTCTAAAAAATGTTTGTTTTGGACTGTTTATTTTTCACTGGCAATGCGGTAAAGATGTGGTCACATAGCTTCAACAGTGCCATGTGGAGTGCAGGACAAAAGACAGAGAAATCTACAGATGAAACATCAGTGCAATCCCACACAGTCATCGTCGGCTAACTCCTCACTCGCTGACCTGAAACACCTGTCCAAGGAACCAACAAGAAGATGAGAACACGAGCTTCAACAGCTGCGAGTTCCCACTGCAGTCACCCACATCACCATTCTGCTATGTTTTCAGGAACCTGTGTAATGCTTCATACTAACAGCAGGATTTATACAGCAGTCACTAGTAAGAAAAGACAAAATATGAAATGGGCAATTTTACATGTAACCCTGACACATTTACATGTGTTCAGTTAGCGGAGGCGTTGCTCCAAAGTGAGAAGCGGGGACTATTTACCTCATTGATCAATACACACTGGCTGTCCTTATGTGGATTTCTTACAGCTGCACTGATTTCAGTGCAAAAACTGCAGCATTAAGATCCAGCCAACGTGTTTAAAATACATAACAGCCAGTTTTGGTCCTGATATGTTTATCGCTACTAGGAGTGGGCTGCGGCAGTGCTTTTTGGCTATGACCAGTCAAAATGAGGTCCTTGGCATGAGAACAAAGAAACACACCCTCACAAGCGTCTCGCTCGCTTCCCAGACAGGAAGACTAAACCGGGTCTTTGTTTGTATAAGTGGGCTGACGTGGGCGGTGCTTTGCGGAACCTCCTGTGCTGACTTCAAGGCAGTAATACTGTATTTTACAGTTATTTTACAGGACATTCCACTGTGTGAGTACAAGGCCCAAAAGACCTCAGGTGCAACTGTGGGCTGATCCAGCTGTAAACAGGCACTGCTTCAGGAGGATCACCGATGTGTACAGAACCTAGGTTAAGCAATTAACTTTGGATATGCAAAAAATGAAGAAAGAATAGTTAGATAGCAGTGGCATGACACAAACAATGCAGCTCTGACCCCGAGAGAAGCTCCAGTACAGCAGATACTCCAGCGGAAAAATGAAAGCTGACAAAGACATCCAAAGACCTGCTGAGTGGCCTACCTGTCACCTTACAGCAGGAAGAACTTGTTTTACATGAAGGGATTTTAAATCACAGATAGGAGATGAATTTATTGCAAATTTACTATCTGTTTGAATAGCATTCAAATGCATGTAAATATACCCTCAAAAATAAAAAAAAACACACACACTGGGATATTACTAATGGTAGTGTTATTATTAAAGTTTTAGATCAAGGGTTCTGGGTTGAGACCACAGTGTTTGGAATTGGATGCAGATGTTCTGGATTTCACGGTGATAACTATCAGTAAGATATTCCACTGTTTAAATTCTTTAGCTACAGTTCAATCAATTCAATTTATTTTTGCAAAGCGTTCTTCTCGACACTAAACATTTCTCAGAGTGCTGAATCTCCTCTTGCTGCACCAAAATAACTCAGAAAACTACAAGTTCTCAGTCTACCATCTAAAAAAATATTTGAAATGATGATTAAAGCTTAAGCAGAGGAAATAGCATAGGAGTTGCCCCGATGGACTTGTAACCATGAAACACGGCATCACCCTGGTTCCTCAACTTAGAAACTATCACAGATGTAAACATATGAACTATTTTAGGACAAAACCTCTTCCCAAAAATGCCATGCTTTCTCAACATATCTGTTTCTAAAGTTTGTGGCATAACTGCTGTCTCAGTTTACCTTTGTGTAGACAGACGGTGGAAAAGCACAACAGGAGAGTTGTTATCATCACATCAACTAAAATGGAAATGCAATAGTAACCACTACACAAGGGATGCATCTGTCAGTGGTCAGCATTGAATAGCAGTTTGTGAAATTTTATTTTCAGTTTTACCTTTACTGTAGTTTGAAATTACCAGAATTCTAATAAAAAATGAGGCTCCAGACTAGCCCCACACATTGTCTATCATAGTCACACATTGTCTGTAGAACCAATATGAACATGAGAGGAGCACACACACTCCCCACTGCGGTTGGCTGCATCACCACTATGCTGTTATTTCAGGAACTTCTATTATTGAATTATGTAAATAGATTAATACTTAGACTATAATGTTATGAGCGCATTGTGTGCACGGTCTATACTTTTACAGAAATGTGTTTTAGGTTGGTTCCTTTGTAAAAAGACATTTTGGAGTGCTTTTACCCCATGTGCATCACTGTATATGCATTATACATGTAACTGTATGTATTTGTGTGTATATACTGGAGTGCCTTTCCTTTTATTAGTAGCTATAGCAGAACCTGACATGCAATTAAATCAATGATAACTTTTATCATTAAATTTGATTTTGGAGTTATAAACAAATTGAGTTAAAAAGAGCACTTGGAGCTAAACTGCATGGGGAACCAATGTATTTGATTTGTTTGCCAGGGGAAAAGGACAACATTGATGTGGGTCCAATGGTATTTATCAGTGCCTGCTCCAAGCCCAGGTAGACGGTGACAGGTGATGTCAGGAAGAGAATCAGGTTTTAAAAATTCCCGCATGGGCCACAACTCCCCTCATGCCACATGTGTGTCTGGTTTTGGAGTGCAATATGACTATAAACCAGTTTCACAATCGTGATGAGCATCGGTAAGTTTGAACATTTGATCTGCTGCTGTAGCTCTAAACGTTACCTATTTGCTACTGACAGCATCTTACACATACTGGTCAGCTTCGATATTATGACATTTTTGCCATTTCAAACAGTCCAAACAAGAAGAGACAGAAAAGGTACAGGGTCTGAGGACTTACCCCTGTAATACAAAGGCTGATTCAAACCCCACTTCCAACTTAGGGTGTTGTACCCTTGAGCAAGATAATCACTCCAAATTGTTCCACTAAGGCTACCCTACAATTCCTTTCTCTCTCTCAGATTTACAGTGTTTTGTCCAGGATATCCTCAGGTCAGCCATTACCCCATATGCCAGACACACACGTGGAATAAGGGGACCCGAGTCTCTTCCTGACATCACCTGTCACCAGCTACCTGGGCTCGGAGCAGGCACTGATAAATAGCATTGGACCCACATCAATGTTGTCCTGCCAACAGCTGCCTAGACACACAAATACTCACACATGCTAAAAGTGGTTTAGAGTTACCAGTGAACCTGAAACAGATGTTCCTGGACTGTGGAAGGAAATTCACGCAGGCATCGTGAGGACATGCGAATGATACACAGATTCAGCTGAATTTTACACCCACACTCAATCAGCCAAGGGGCTGTGAGGCAACAACGCTACTCACTGAGCCACCAAGTTCCCAACTGTGCAAATGTACCAATGGATGTGCCAGTTAACAACATATTCGTAAAAATATTTTAAAAATCTTTCAAATGAAGAACCACGGAATAGCAGCATGTGCCTTGAGGCGTACGAAATTAAAAACCTTCTTTTTGCAGTCCCAGACAGTGACGGGTGATATCATTAAAAAGAGCCTTTAAACGTTTTTATATCACAAAGGACATCAGGTGCACTGTCTCTGTATCCCATTCAAAACATGTGCGTGTGTGACTGTGACTTGATCATCACCCAGCCCAGTGAAAGCCTCTCGACCTTGCGTGTGTGTGCATGCGTGCGTGTGCCTGTTTTAGTTCCTGCTCTGTAACAGTCAGACTTGATGAGGTGCCAGGTACTCTGCTGTGCAAAAGTCATTTGTTACAGTCACACTGTACAGCTCAGACCACTGCTGAAACAGTTGCTGCCAAAAGCTTCTGTGTTGTGCTCTCTTAAGTGTTTATTCCAGTATTTATTTGGTCCTTTTAATAAAACACTCTCTAAATCCACTTTGTACTGCTTTATGCCCAATTGATCCTTGAGTTTAGCATGCCTGGCATGCCACAGTATTTAAAACTTTTTTTTCCTTCTTTATTTAAATATACTCCTAAATTATATCGTGTTTTGCCTCTTTTTTCCAAATATAATAAACATGAATATTCAATCATCATAAACCTGCAAGTAACACAAAAGTTGCTGTTTGACCCTAACCCACCCATACATCTGCACAAAGCTCAATATTATTAGTAAACCGTGCAGTTTTGGCAAAAGATACAAGTTTTAATGAACATATATTTATGAGCATGGTTGCTAAAGTGAGCATTAGTGAACATGGCCCAGAAATGCCAAGGTCATAAAAATACTCCATCATTACCTGCATATGATATTATCTTGGCAATGACTACATTCTACTGAAATTAAATTTACCTGCAGCCTCTTTGAAGCACCTTGAGGTCAATTGAATTGGTCCACAGTGGCCCTAAGGCTGTGTGTGTCAGTTGGCATAATTGTGCAGACCTGGTGCTGTGATGGAGTGAAATAATGCCACCACTCAAGTGTGTGACAGCATGTGACCCACATCAGTGTTGTTCTGCCATCAAACATGCCTGTTACACCAACTGCCCCTTGATGCACAATCTGCTATGTTTGCACCTCACAAAGGACTGGACACACTAGCCCAGGCCCTGTATCTGCCGTCTGCACCTACACAGCGCCGCTGCGTAAGTCACTATTATTCTTATGCAAACACACACACACACACATTTCACTCTTGCACAGCAGTCAGTTGGGAGAACTTCTCCTGTCTGATCTTTCGCTCTTTTTAAAATAATCTAAGGTCAGATAAAAGTCCTGCACATTTTCCTAAAACACTAAGTATGCTACAAAGTGATGTACAATGATTAACCAGTATTTAGTTGACACCTTCATTAAAGGTGCCTTACAATGCTAGATATGCTACAGTAACCTCCTTAAAATTATTCTTATAAGCTCACATTTATACAGCAGAGCAGTGTAACGCACACACGCATGCGCACAAAATATGGGCAATGCAATTCATGTGAAATGTACCTTTTAATGGGAGAAAACACACACAAAAGTGGGGAGAACATGTAAACTCCACTCAGGATGATCCACATTCAAACATACACCTTAAGTAAGTAGGCCACCAAAAAGGTTTCTTAACAGCTTATAAGATTTTATATGCAATTACTTTTTTACAGGAGCACCAGTGCTGTTTCTTATGGGCTCATAGACAATATGGCATTGTTAAAAACTCTGGTTCTGATTTCTGAACTTTATAAATGAGCCAATTTTCTCACTCACCATACAAAGAAGAACACTGTATGAGTTAACAGTATAATAAAAGTAAATTACTAGAGTGCTGTGGAAAAAAAAATATTTGCTCCCTTCCTGATTTCCTGTTTCTGCAGATTTGTCATACTGAATGGTTTCAGATATTTATCCAAAATGTAACATTTGACAAAGGGAACCTGAATAAACACATAACATGATTTTTAAATTATTTAATTTAAGGAACAAAGTAATTCAGAAGCCCTATCACCCATGTAAACAAGTAAACCCTCCTTAAACTTAATACATTGCCTGGCCAAAAAAAAAAAGTCACCACCTGGATTTAAGTGTTTTGATCTGGGGTTGCTTCAGTTGCTCAGGTCTAGGTTCAGCAACGTTATGTGGCCAAAAAATGAGGTCAGCTGACTACTTGAATATATTGAATGACCAGGTTTTTCCATCAATGGATTTTTCCTTCACATTCCAATATGACAATGCCAGGATTCATCGGGCTCAAATTGTGAAAGAGTGGTTCAGGGAACACGAGACATCATTTTCACACATGGATCGGCCACCACAGAGTCCAGACCTTAACCCCATTGAGAATCTTTGGCATGTGCTGGAGAAGACTTTATGCAGCGGTCCAACTCTGCCACCATTAATGCAAGATCTTGGCGAACTCTGGATGGAAATAAATGTTGTGACATTGCATAAATGTATCGAAATGATGCCACGACAAATGCGTGTTGAAATCAAAGCTAAAGGCGGTCCAACGAAATATTAGTGTGTTTTTTCTGGCCGGGCAGTGTATCTTGATGCATCACGTTTAGCAACAAAAAAGTGCCAAAGATCTTTTGTCTGCACTTTCTTACAGCATCTCAAAATGAAATACATATTTTTGACTGGATCCATGTTTCTAAGATGTATTACCTCTTTGCGAGATGTACATGAACCTTAAGTTGCCACCATATAAACGCAGCTTATGACATATTTACCTCTACAATTATTGCGTTGTAAGATGACTCAAACCATTCATCATGCATTTGTGATGACAGGTATATGAGTACCTTATCCAAGTCAGAAAGCCTTGAACATTTCACCCCGTGAGGAAGAAGCTCAACGGGTCTTATCTTGGACCATTTTGAGTGCGAAAGCAAACCAGACTGTCCAGTGCTGACGAGGTCCAGAGAAACCTATGCAGAAGGCCAGTAACACCATGCATTCCTCTTCCACGGAATGGGTCTGATCCAAGTGTCAGCAGATCAGAGTATTTCAGACATGTTTAGGCTTAACAGTCGCCGACAGTAAAGTTACATGGATGGACTGCTTTATCATACAAGGCCAGTTCACTTACTGTTAAATTCCTTCAATGTCTATCACAAACAAGGTGCTGAAGTAAGTAGACAGGTAGTCTACGAGGTAGTTGGTAGTCAGTGCCCTGCAATGCCTGATCTCCAAGTTCAGATCCACCTTATTTGCATATTCATTGTACATTTATAGTGTTTTCCTCCAGGTGCTCTGGTTTCTTTCTGCAGACCAAAGATACATGTTTTAAGCAAATTTATTGATCAAATATCAGTGTATGATCATACTTATAAGTTCACACCTGCCTTTTAATTTTCTCCCAGTCTGTCAATGTGTGGGTATCTTTTTTATTATATAACAATAATGTAGTTTCATCTCCTTCAGGATAATCACTGCAAAGCTGGGACAAATTTATAACATATACAATATATCCAATTCATATACTACAAACTCTGTGTACTTATCTTTTTTGTTTCTGATTTTCTCCAAAGTTGCTTACCCAATTTACATGATAGGATCATTTTTATTGTATCAGTTCATGATACTGTCAGTGAAGTTTCCTTGGAGTTCCTCCTAAAGCTCCCACAGTCCAAAGACATGTGTTGCAGGTGAACTGGTGACTTTGAATGCCCTCGGTGTGCATGTATGAATGAATGCGCTTGTGTGTGAGCTGTATGATACCTACTGACATCCTGTATAGGTAGTCCTCTGCCTGAATCTTCTGGTTTAGGTTCTGGACAAGGTGACTGAAAACGCATAAATAAATGTTAATATGACTACAATGATCATTTTACGTACCTGAATGAAACTATATGATATACTGCCCCCAGCTGGACAGTATTTCAAACTACATTTCAATACATTCAAGTGGCCTAAAAATAAAAGGAGACTTGGTAAGAAAAAAATCTTTAAATTATTAACATGTAACATGTAACATCTAAGTCTACAGATTCCAAAGAACAAGTTTTGGGAGTCCAGAATATAAAGTACAGTCCTAAATTAGATAAAAGTGCAAAAGGTAATGGAGTATTATAAGAAGAGATGCTTTTAACTGATATGAACAGAAGACTACTAATTTTTTGTGCATTTAAATTTTCAAGTCCATCTACTATGCATTTAAAACTCTCCCTCTGGGAATAAAAAGTGTTTCCTAAATGAATAAATGTATGTGAAATCTTTTGTTGTTGTCTCCCATGCCCACTCTATGGATAGTTGTCCTGAAATGCATCCCTTCTTCAGCAAGTTGGCTAAGACTTGGCAAAGGGGCATCCATAGCTGTGGTGACTGTCCATCCACCGCATTGCAGGTCTTCCTCTTTTGCACATACCTTCCACTTTTGCCGAGCATGATATCCTTTTCCAGCAACTCTTCTCTCTACAGGATTTGTCCAAAGTGGGACAGTCGAAGCTTGGACCTTCCAATGATACATAACTTTGGCTTGATATGTAATTTCCATTGTACATTAAATTAGATAAATTGGTAAAAATCTGTCATAAAATATTGTACTGCTTTTACATAATGAATATGCTTTAAAAATATAACCTTTTTGCAGCCTTAGTTGGGGATGCAGTGCTAAAACTGAGTTCACTGATAGCATGCTTGCTAACTTCATCCTATTGGGCTTTCAGTCATTTTAGCACTACAACATTAACTCAGACTTCACGTGTCTACAAAACAGGAAAACAGACTTTATATTATCAAGCAGACAGGATGTCGTGGTGGCTTGAGCCACTGTTCCAGGTATGGGTCCAAATCCAGCTCAACATCAGCTTCTACCGCTGTACGTCTGCCAACACTTCTGGTCAGAGTCTCAACTGGACCTTATTGGTCCAATGCACAACGAACCCTGGTCGGAAGTACATTGGTCCACACCAATCGCAGACAAACTCTAGTATTGCTTAATTTTATTGGTCTTGAAGAAGCGGAAGCTCTTCGCGCCACAGTATGGATGTCTCTGATTGGGCCGCGTGTGTTGACGTGTATTTGAGGCGTAAACACACTGAGGGAAGAAAATACAGTTTTCATGCTGTTCCTCTTTCAGAAGTGAAAGGTTGAACGATGGCGGTACGTTGGTTTTACTAATATACCTTCTGCGTTTTTATTAGGAGGCTAGCTTTGTCATGCAGACATATTAGAGGCTAGACGGTGACATCGCTGAAAAAGTTTCAGTTTTCTGTAGGCATGAGTGATGATGTTGGAACTCACATCTGTTAAATTAATTTTCAGTAAAGAATGTGTCAGGTTTTTCTTTTTTTTTTTTTTTACAAAACATGAACTGTGAACGTTAAACTCTTCTTAGGAATTTGTTTTGTCTGCTTTGAAATCAAAATTTATTTGAATCACTAATCGGTGTTGTTCTGTAATTAAGTTGGTGTAAATCTCAGTTTTGCATTAACTCTGCAGAATGTTCAAAATCTACCTATAGATATACAGACCAGCAAACTACTTGGTGAGTACTCTGCATGTTGTGCTTTAATATCCATGATTTATTTCTCGATATTGCCATATCATGTCATTATCATATCATACGATTACCATATTATATTATTTCTGGTAAGCAGTGTAGTTTTTAGGGCTTTCATTTTACAGTACCCTTGATAATGGTACTAAACCTAAATTACTCTAGTAAGAATACTATGCTGCATAAATGGATGTATCATTGTAAAGCTGACATTGTAATGCTCTGAGTTGCTTTGGATAAAAGTTTGAGCTTAATATCCGTGACAGACTCCTCTCACCCAGGCCACAGCTTTTTTGAACTTCTCCCATCCGGCAGGCACTACAGATCACTGTGTGCCAAAACTATCAGATACAAAAAGTTTTTCCCCCCACGTCCATGAACAGCTGATTGTTTGTTAGTCTGTGCAATATTTTCTGCCTCCTACTCATTCTCTCCCTCATTTTTTATTCTACCCCCTCACTATTTATTCCATCCCTTGTTATTTACACTTATTCTCTATATACACTTATTAATAAGGATAATTAATAATTAACACTTAGCATTTATTACATGAATGTTATGTATTTTATATTATAAATATATTTTAAAAATTATATATTTTACAATTAATTTTAATCTATAAATTATCTGGGCACTGTTGTTGCTTCTCACCTTCTGAGTTATGAGTCTAAATTTGATCTCTGTGTGCATTTTCTATGTTTTCCCCAAAGAAAGGTATATTTTAGCTTGGATGCTCTTCAAAGCTTTGTTTAACTAAAAGCGAAGAACATTAAAGAATTTCAGGCTAAGCACCAAACATGCAAGTTTCCTGCCTTATTTTTTAAACACAGACAAAATCTGATTCAGAACCATATGTTCTGAACTGCTCTGAACACCTTTAAGACTAAAGACCCACATTTTGAAAATTACTTATTGCTACATACTACATTTCTACTCCCCCCTTTACCAATCATGATTTATCTTAATATGATTTTATATTAAGAAATAGTAATTGAATAAAAAAATGAAAAAATATGCTAAGGTAAATGGTAAAAAATATATTTTTTAAAATGTTATTGTTTTGTTCTGTTGCTGTTTGGCAGCACAATTTTATTATGGGGGCTTCACAAACATTTGGTTATGAATTTGTATCTGGTTCTGTAAGTAGTTTGTAAGTTATCCCCATGTCTGTGTGGGTTTTCTTTGTGCTCTGGGTTCCACATGATTTAGGTGGATTTCAAACAAGGGTTTTTTTTTTTTTTTTTTTTTTTTTTTTTAAAGCAGAAAAATCTAAAACGATCATTTTTTAGGTATTTTTGTAATATTTGGGGAAATCGATAGGATAGCTCCCACTTTACTTTTTCCAAGTTTAAGTCCAGTTTTCCGAAATGGCTACGAGTGTAAACTGGGATATAGTTGTCTTTTGAATCAAAATTTTCTTTGTTCTTAGGTATTTATGATATATCAGTCAAGGTCAGTTGATAGTTTAAGGTACATATTATGTTTCCTTATTCCTGCAGACTGGTTGGTAGATCGACGGCACTGCAATTTGAAGTGGCAAAGTGCTGTGATGGCCGTCCGGGAGAAGATCAATAGTGCCATACAGGACATGCCAGAGAATGAGGAGATCAAGCAGCTGCTCTCTGGATCATGTGAGTTGGTGACCATGCAGAGCATCATCTCTGTTATACCACTGTCCTTAAGTGTTGCCCCAGGTGCAGAGACCTCTAATATGCTGCTGTCCCTGATAACAAAAGACAGGTCTTATGCAATGTTTATTTTCAGTTTGTTGCATCTCTGATTGAGCATAGAGAGGCTTTTTCAGACAATTCCATCCTCTGCGTCTCACTGGTTGAAACTGTGTCTGAGAAAATCATGTTGTTAGGAAATACTAATGTCGAAATTTGCAAATATTCACATCTCAAGGGTTCAAATAGCCCATCTCTGAATGGTTCTGATTTTTTTCCCCCATTTTAAAATACGCTGTATCATGTTTGGTACATCACCAGATTCTGCTTAATTAACTGGACAATGAACTCTTTATAATGTAAAATTTCAGTGATAGAGAAAGTATCTTTTTGGAAAGCAAATGATTAAACCAAGGTTTATGTTTGCATTAACTCATTTAGTAAACACTCCTTCAAAGCACTGACACTCACTAGTCATCTTGGACATAGATGTCAGCTAAATATTACACAACAGTCATTGTACATTGCCAGCTCTCTTACACGTGCACTTTAAATTAAACAAGATAAGAATAAGATTAATAAGAATGTCATATAGTCTATTGCCCACTTACTTTTGACACCCTAATTGAAGGGACCATGCAGAAAACATGTACCTTCGTGATTTATAATGTAATTGTATTTTTCCATTTGTTTGCAGCCATATTTTTCTCAAATAGTGGTCAGTTTAGTAAAGTTGATGTTTGTGGCTACTTTTTATTAGTTTATTTGATTTTTTTTTCTTCAACACTGTATTTTCCCTCAAAGGCTTCCAGGATTAAGGTGGCAAATTTACACAAAGTTATCGAATTCTTTCACATATTGTCATTCAAATGTATATATGGAACTGATCAGCTTATGACCTATGGCACATGTTGTGACTGATATGTCTTACCTCTAATTTCAGATATTCATTATTTCCACTGCCTGAGGATAGTGGAAATTCTTAAGGGAACAGAGGCCTCTTCTAAAAATATTTTTGGCAGATATTCGTCCCAGAGAATGAAAGTGAGTGATATTTATTCTGAATGCATCTCAGCTTGTCTTGGCACATAGATGGAACACACCTTTTAATGGATTAATTTGTACCTTCTTAACTATGTCTCGACTGTAGGACTGGCAAGAAATTGTTTCCCTGTATGAAAAGGATAATGCATACCTAGGTAAGTGGTGTTTAACACATCATGAGGCTGTGAAATTAATGAATGAAACTCTGGAAGAGAAAGAAAGGAAATGAGGGAATTTAGTTTGGCCTTGGTTCGAGGGACAGGCAGGAAGAATTTAATATACATACAGCTGGTCCCCACTTTAAGGCCTATTTTACAGATGCAAATTTTCCACAAATAGATTGAAAACGCTGGCCAAAGTCCTAAAAAGAGTAGAAGAGCGTAAAAGAAGCAAAGAGAAGGTGAACCAGCTGTTAATCCTACAGCAGAGCTTTCCAAATTTGGCGTCACGGGCAGTTTTATTCGTGTTATGAATTTTCACTTTTTTATTAAAAAAGAATTAATTTGCTTTAAATTTTCCATTATGACTTTCAGTATAGAAAAAAATGAAGCTGTAGTGAGACTTAACATGTGTTAGGTGACTTTGTTGCATCAGCCCCTGTGATGCCACTGCATGTATCACTGGCAAGAATTGCAGACAATACCTTTTACTAATAGCATTTCCTTTACAGAGCCACAGAGGCAGTGCCAGGCACACATCAGCATACCATAACTCTCTTCTTCTGTGAGCAGCACTTTGCTGACATTTCCAAAATCCCCCAACAGGTGTTGCCACCATAAACGCGATTGCCCAATTGCATCAGAGCAATTATAAACACATGGAAATTGTGTATACCATGAACCCACACAACTATTAACAGGGCCACGTCAGCTTAATTACAGTATGAATTAACTTGAATTTGTTGGTTCTGACACCCACAGTACCACTTTACTACTGAGAACTAAATTATTGGTTGTCTGCTGGTGTGCACTGTTTACTATTGGCATTTGGTTTACTAAAAGATTATTATTGTTTCAAAGTAAAAAAAAAAACACCCACTTAAGGTTAAGTTTATTGTGACAGTGAGAAATAGCAACATTGAAAACTATAAGAGAATCAACAGCTACTGATATCGAAATAGAGAATGTGTTCAACTGTGAATGGGACTGTATGTGCTGCTAATTTGGGTTCACTTGGTCCCTCTAAGTGTGAAAGGCAAGCTTTTGGGTGTTCCATGTTCTGTTAGTGGCTGTATACTCTTCCTGCTATCTCACATAAATAAATTCTGCATTATGGACACCATCTTGGTGTCGTCATTCTCTCCGCCAAAGCCCACACCCATGTTCGTTACAGTACTTTATATAGCACGGAGTACCTTGAAATGCAATTTACATGGTCTGATGATGCCTTTGTGTTTAGTTTGTGGAGAAAAAACTGACAATTGCTATAATGGAGCCGAATAAACCTTCTTGACATATTTCTACAAAAAGCATAAGGAAAAACTGGAGTCTTACAAAGTCATGCTGAAACAGTGATAAGAAACAGCTTGAAGTTCAAATGTCAAAAAACAGATCTGGACAACTTTTGCAACTTTTCTTGCTTAGCTGAACAAGCTCTTATTTTGCTCCAGTTGCTGTCACTTATTTATGTGAGGCTAGTTTTTTGTGATGTGGAAGTTTAAAAATGTTTGATGAAGAAATACTACTTAACTTTTGTCAGATTTAATCAAACACCAAATAAATCTGTAAAAGTTTCCCATCACATGAGTTACTAACTATAGAAAATTTTTTACTAAATTTATTAGTAAGTATAAACTTTTTTTCTCTGCTCCATTTCTAAAATATAGCTAATCTAGCAACACATACAGTTCTGTTGTCATCCCATCATGCTCTGCTGCATGTATAAATAGTTTTCAAGCTGAGGAATTTTTGGAGAAGACATGTCAGATTCAATGGATTCTTTTGTTTCAGATACATAAATACCTATGTCTGTTGTGTTGGACATTTATTTTTATATAGATAATCTCAGATTTGTTCTCATCAGTTAAGTGCTGCCTCTCTTTTATCCTGTACCTCCTTGTAAAACCATTGGCTTCCTATCGATGTGTAGTTCTTTTCTGTACTCCATGGTAATTCAAACTAAATACCAAGTGTGATACCAAACTGAGTAAAATTTCTTATGACTTTGTTCCATGTTTTTACTCTTGTATTAAGTATTTATGCATTTTGTGTGACAGATCAAAAAAAGTGATCAGTGAGCTACTAGTGAGCCCTAACACTCTCTGCCTGGTTCTTTATTTGGTCTTTTTTATTAACACAGTGTCATAAATGCCTCTGGATTTACTTACAGTCCACAATATTGCTCTGTTCTAATTTGGAAAAACCCTGCCATCCCCTTCCACCCTTCAGAGCTTGCAAACGTTTCAAGTAACTAACCAACTCTCAATCCAAATTACATTAAGTTGCATAGTCAGGGACCAACTGTACTGACAGACATGAGGTGTTTCCTGGAAGAAGGCCATATATAATATGCGTGCGATGCTGTGCACCTCTGTGTCTGTGCTGTGCACCTGACTCTTTTCTTCCCGGTGATGTGGCAGCGGAACTGGCCAGCCTTCTGGTACGCAATGTCAGCTACGAAGGGCCTGCACTACGCAAACAAGTGACCAAGGTACAGCAACTGCAGACTGAGCTCAGCCGGCGAGAGGTGGAGTACCAGAGCGCTGCGACAGACATGAGGGAGCGCTTCTATGCTGCTTGTAAGCAGTATGGTATCATGGTGAGGATATCAATGTGCTTATTTGTTTGCTATGGCAGCAACTACTGTAAAGCTCTCAAAAGTGTCACTTTACTATTGAAAGTAGATTGCAATAAATAGAGTTAAATATCCACATAATTTTAAATGGTCTTAATATTGCTGAAAATGAATACCTGGGTTGTTAAAATGACAACCTGGTTAGGTATACTAGTCACCTCTGCACCTTAGTAGCATGTCTTTGGAGTGTTAGAGGACTCCAGAATGACGGAAACATTTACATTTGTTCCTTTATTAGTCACTTTTCTTCAAAGCAACATAAAATGATGAACTAGTATTTAGCAGACAGCTTTATCCAAGGTGACTTAGAAATGCACAGCAGTACAACTGTCTTTCACCCACAGCAGAACAGTGTAACACATATGCATACATACTATAGGTAGTTTAGAGTCACCAGATCACTTTAAATATGCATTTTTGGACTGTGAAGACCCACATGAACAGATTTAAAACATGGAAACTGCAGAAAATGAGATGGATTCAAACCCATATCCACTTGCACAGCTGAGGAGCTATGAGGCACCTGTAGTACCTGCTGAGTTACTGTGCTGCTGATAAATCATAGATAAAACATGGGAATATACATGGGCGTAGAAGAGGCAGAAGTGGTGCATGTTCTTGTTTACTGTATAAATGACAGTATCTCCACCTGTTCACAGCAGATACTTTGATACCACTTGAAGTCTTATCAGTGAAACAACAATTAGGGAACGTCATAGGATTTAGATTTAATAGCTTTGTTTTCTGGCCCTGGCCAGTCACAACAAAATGGTGGACCCTGTGCCTCCTTTGCGAGAGCTGTGAAACGTGGACTGACCAAAGGTGGGGTGTCGTGATTGTGTGCTCCTGTTCAGGGGGAGAATGTGGCTCGGGAGCTACAAGCCCTGGTGAAGGACCTGCCCTCAGTGCTGGAGGAGGTGGGCAAGAAGGCCTCTGTTCTGGGAGAGGCCATCCAGTTGTATGCAGCCTTTGTACAGTTTGTGTGTGGCTGGTGAGTACAGTACAGCGAGTGAGTACAATACAACACTGTACAGTAAGGTATGTGTCATTGTTCACTCACAGTTGTTCATGCAGGCGAATGTTTCACATTGTTATGCTGGTTCTGCTGGAGTCACAGCACCTTGAAGCTGCAACTTATATGTCATATGGTGTTCTTTTTTTTTTTTTCTGAACACTTCAAACACTCACTTTTGAGTGGACCTGGGAAGCCTTGATCAAGGCACTTATGTTTGATACTGTAAAAATTACCCTGCTGTATACATTGGTAAATCAGTGTAAGTAACTTAGGTGTGCAACCTTTGAGCACAGTGAAATAAATAATGTAAATGAAGTGTCTGTGCACTTTTGTATTGTTTTAACATTCTTTTAAGAGGGATATGTCTTTGTCTGCATCTGTGTGATGCTCTAGTAAAAATATATGTCTAAGGAGATGCATTTTAACAGTGAGCTCCACACCTGTGTGTATGTGTGTGTGTGCGCACACCCCCGTGCATGTGCAGGTGTGAGCCCATTCTGCCCATGCTGACATTCACCCAGCGCCAGGGGAACACAACTGTGTATGAGTGGAGGACAGGAACGCCGCCATCAGTCACTGAGAGGCCTGTGGTGGAGGAGGCTCCGCTCGACACAGTCACAGAGGAGTTGGTGAGCTTTGAGGAGGTTTTATCTATACAAGGCATTTCATTAATTTCAGTTAACATGTGCCTGAAGCTTGTAGAACGTGTGATTTCTATATGATGGGATTTAACCATGTTCTGATCCACCTTGATAATATTTTTATTTTTCAAATACAATCCAAATGTCATACTGGCATTTATTACATTTTGATTATGCTGCAGTTTAATAAATATAATACTAATATTTAATGCAGCATCTTAGGAAAATAATGTGCTGAAATGACAACTGTGCCTCATATTAACCTGTATCAGTGACAAATGGTGAACTTGCTAGTAGAGTAGGTGTGTATTCATGGCTTAAATTGTGCATTTGTGGCAGTTTCTTAATAATAAAGCACATATGGGGAGCCATTCTGCTCTGTGTAAATCTGAGCCTGTGGGATGGTAAGTGTGTGTTTTCTGGCAGATTTGCCCTTAGAAGCTGCTCTGTATGTGGCACTCATTGATATCAGTATGAAGCACTCGTGCGGGAACTGTGTGAAAGCTGTTCATATGAAGGGTGTTAAAGCACACATTGTGTGTGCCGCTGAGAAACACGGCCCACGTAGTTACAAAAAATGTGTTCAGTCAAGTGAGTATGTCAGATGAAGGAGTGAAGGACAATGTAAGGTATGTTTGTTGGACGTGTCCAAAAACACCTCCTGATATGTCACCTCACAATGTGATATTCTGCTTCAGTGTTACAGCTTTCCTCTTGGAAATAGAAAAACAAAAACTCGGACTTCAAAATGTGTATAAATACACTCCTACTTGTTTAATTAAGGTTTTTGAGGCATCAATCATATGTGCATACCTGTTTGGGGTGTGAGTCTATACACCAGCTAGCATAGACATATATATGCTGTATATAACCTGTATATGATTTTTATATACATGGAATGGCTGGTGAAGAATCCCTTCTTTCTGCAGATTGACTGGGGTGCACTGGACACCAGCAATGAAGCCAGTGAAACACATACTGTTGACTTGGGGATTTCTGTGGAGGACGGTGTCGACTTGGGCATTAGTCTGGAGCCTAGTAAAGAGGTACGGGGGAAACAGTATTTTACATCATGTACCACTAGCCAATGTACTGCTCTTATCTGATCAGTGTTCTGGCAGCTTTATATGTTACTGATGGCATAACTGCATGTGTCCAAGACACACTGCAGTGTACTTGTTATAGCTGCCACCTTGTATTCAAAAAAACTTGGTTTTACCTCCTACCTCCTGTTGTAGCGCCCTTCAGCATGGTACTCACCCTGAATTGGTACAGTAAAAATCACTGAACTATATAAACTGGTGAATCAATGCAGCTTATTATTATGTTAAATAAATATATTAAACACAATTACAAAATTAATGCGCTCTGAACTAAATATTGCTAAGTAGAATGCAGATTTTGCAGTTTTTTTTTTTTTTTTAAATTTGGTTTAAGTTTCCTTGGAATGTTCCATGTGAACTTTCAGTAAAGACTAGAACAGTAATTGTTTGTGACAGTTGCAGTCCATTGACCATTGATTGCTCCATTGACCATTGTACAGAACGATTTTACTGGTGATAAAATGCTCGTGCAGATTTGCATAGGCGCCGTGAGCAGTCCTCCTGTGTTTGTTGTAATGTTGTAATGTTCGTTCTCCCCAGACTGGTTCGGATGGCATCGACTGGGGAGATGGAAATGCTGCTCCGCTGGACATTGAAGTTGTGGATGTGGGCACTGACTGTAAGACCTACTGTAAAATGTACTTTATAGAAAGTGTTACACTTGATGCGATATTTCCTAACTTGTATGATCCACAAGGTGGCAGTGTTTGTCAAAGTTAATTGGCTGACAGTTACCATATTTGAAAAGGTATGTCAGGTTAACATTTACAAGTTATCACCTTGAAATAGATATTAACCATACCTCTAGGGGTAACAAAAGGTATTCCACTATCTCACCTTAAACATCAATTAGAATTTTTTTTATAAATATGATCCTTTTGGGATCCTTTCAGCAGAAATATAACTAGAGGGGTAATGTTCCTAAATAACCCACAGAGGGCGATGCGGAGAGCATGTTTGAACCAGAAACCTTTTGTGTGCATGTGGAGCAGCAGCAGGCAGGGAGCCAGGACTGGCATGTTGCCCAGGTACTTTGTATTCTGAAGGGATGCTGGTAAATGCTGCACGGCCAACAGGAACTTTCCAGCAATTAGGCCAACCAGCTTTTGGAGCGGGACGTTAAAAGCCCCACACTGCGCAGGTGGACAGCCACCTTTGATTGGTACACACAATAGCGCCCCCCAGCCCTGCTACGCCCACACAAAGGAGCTGCCACAAGAGCTGCGAAAACAAAGGAAAACCTCTAAGACATTCAAAATAATGCAAGTGTTGCCAGTTGGAGCATAATGTTTAATGTGTGATGTATCTTAAGATGCAATTCACCTAATTTCTTTTGGGAAATATGTATGCGATTCGTATAAACCTTTTTGGTACATGCTTTAGTGCGTTCTGCTGTTCCCATCCACCCGTTTCAAGAAGTACTTATTCTGAGTGGTGGGATTTTAGAGATGGGCACACGATTTAGCGGATACCTGTCCATCTCAGGAAGTCCTCTGTCTTTCTCTTGCTTGCTCGCTCTCTCTCTCTGTATCTCACTCACACACCCTCACACAAACAGACATTTTATAGCCATTAGTGTGACAGCAGCACATGCTAGTAAGGTGGATAGAGACCCACATTAGCATCTTGAGAAAATACGCTCAGGATGTACTGTACGCTGCCTTTTGTGACCATTTTGTCCAGGATGCTGCAGGTCGTTTACCATGTTTGAACATGGGACATCTCAGTGGACATAGATTTGGAGAGGAGCCCTTAGCAGCCTTCTTTTAGCTCTCAGAGGAGAAGCAAACCTACAGCTTTGTATTTGTACTACAGAGGCGAAGTGCAGGGATGGCATCCATTGCCATAGTGATGCGGTCCGTGCCCATGTGTTTGCAGGTCCAGAGGGAGTGGCCAGAGGGGAGGATGCCCTCTCTCTGCTGGAGAACCCAGCGACACGCAACCAATTCATCAATGAGCTCATGGAGGTACGGTCTGATGCAGTTGCTGAACAGTATTGCTGTTTTACTCAGGAATTCGCCTGCTGTCGTACCCTAAGCATAGTACTGACCCTGAGTTACTGTAGTAACAATTAAACTGTGGTTTAAATGGGTAAATTGTTGCTAAGTAGCTTAACATTGTAACTTACTTTGTAGAAAAGTGTCAGATAAATGCATAATACATATAAATGTAGGGATTTTTATTAATTCATTTAGCTTATTTTTTTATTTAAAGTAACTGTTAACACTTCATACTTGCACTGATTTTTCCATTTATATGGCTGGTAAATGTTCCAGCATTTCAGTGAACCTGTTTCCTTCAAGTAGAAAGCAGTGACTTTACTCATTATGGCCCATGTGCTCCATAGTCACTTGCACAATCCCCTTGGAGTTTATTTGTTGATAATATATTTGTTGTAGGATATCCTGAAATAGACTGAATTTAATTTTTCAGAAGCACATTTAATGGTGCTGATGTTGTAAGATCTTAACTGTTTCATTGTTTGATGACATCTAACATTTTTAAGCTCTTGTACAAGTTGTTGAGAGCAATCTGAGGTATACGCCCAGAGTTTTTGTCAGTTAAGGTGGTAATTGTGTGGGGTCGTGGTGGCTGGAGGGGTGCCTCTGCTCTGTCTGTCACTGACCTCTCCTCTGTGTCTCCACCCTCCTGCCCGCCGGCCAGCTGGAGCTGTTCCTGTGCCAGCGGCTGAGCGAGATGGCCGAAGAGGGCGACGTGGTGGCCATGAGCCAGTTCCAGCTGGCACCTTCAGTGATCCAGGCACAGACGGTAGAGCGAGTGCAGAGCATGCTGGGAGAGGTGCGCACCATGCTGGAGCAGCTGACTTCTGTGCGCATGCAGCACCTCTTCATGATCCAGGCCTCTCCACGGTCAGTGAGCAGCACCATGTGCTGGAAATTCTGTCCTCATACCTGAACATTTCCACCAAGCCCTTGGTGTTAATATGCAGATCGCTCAATTAAGAGTGTGTCTTACAGTTAATGGCATTTTTCAATCGAGTAGATATAGTTTTCCATTGCTGTTATTGTATAAGAGTGCTGTTTCTATACCTGCCCTGCTCTGTGTAACCATCCTGCTCAGGTACGTGGAGCGAGTGTCAGAGACCCTGCGGCAGAAGCTGAAGCAGGCTGAGATCCTGCTACTTAAGCGAGTGGCATTGGAGGAGCGCAGGCAGGAAGCGCTGCAGGAGCAGGCCAGGCTGGAGCCCCGCATCGACCTGCTGGCTGTCCACACCCGTGAATTACAAAAACTGGTATGGGGCTCCCCCCTTTCTGGTGCTGTCAGCCAGGATTTGGTGCCCTGCACATTCCTGGGTCTCACTGGTGCCATCCATCTGATCCCTTGCCAACTTGTGGCCTGAAGGCTTTAGTTTCGTACTCAGAAAGTGAAAAGATTATGGACTTTGAATCAGCAAAATAAAATTATTATTTATGTGGTTAAATTTGTGGTATTGGAGTTTGCCAAAATGAGTTCCAATTAAGGAAAGGTACAGTTATGCAGTATAATTTAGCTGACACTTTTCTATAAAGTGGCTTACAGGGTTGAGCTGCTTACACAGATTTACCCATTTATACAGTTTTTACTGTGTCAATTCAAGATAAGTACCTTGATAAAGGCTCCTACAGCAAGAGGTAGGATTTAAACCCGGGTCCTTCAAGTACAAGGCAGCAGCTGTAAGGTCTACGCCCACCGCTGGCTTTATACCCATGTTTCAGATCTGCTGCCAGCTTATGGAACAGAAAAGCCCGGTGTAGATCAGGGCTGCAGGGTAACCTTGAAACTTCGGGCAAGGTAGCAAGGTGCCTGTGCCACTGAAACCACTGAAGGGTTTATGCATCCACAGTTTATCCCATGATGTACTTTAATAAGCATTATAAGATCACGTAATGAACTTTATTTACTTTCTGCTTAGAGCCCAGAGCTACCTGTGTCCCCGTTCCTGGAAAGACACATTAAGCTATGTGATGACTTTATGATATACTTTTTATTTAGAGAAGGCCCAAACTGTAGTAAAGAAAATTGAGTGTTTGGAGGGGGAAAGCCCAACGTTTCTGCTTGCATAAGTTAAAAGATTGTATAAGTAAATAAGCCAGCCTAGTTGTTCACGCTTCTGACCACTTCTGTTAAAACTTTTAATCGGTTAAAAAATGTGAAAGTAATTAATATAAGAAGCACAAAGATTGCAGTCCTGTTAGTTAGAGCTTGTGAGAAACAAATGCATGACAGGGCTGCTTAAATCCACACACAACCAGTGTGAATACGGATATATTAAACAGTCATGTTTGCAGCTCCTTGCCGCTGCTACGTGATTTATTTCCATATATTGTCCTTACCGTCCTTACAGCCTGTTACTATATTTCTGTTCTCTGCACAGTAGAACCAACATCAAGTACTATATGCACTATACATTTGGTTTTATTATACTAAAATGTAACACACGAGTTGACACACTGATTAATAAAATGTAGTATTTCTGAAGGGAATGTACAAAATTACTACAATGAATTGTTCGTGCCAGCACGACTCAGAAGTGAGATGCTAGCTAACTTCAATGCGAATGAAAGGCATGAGAACCTCAGGAAAAGATGGCCATGAATAATGGCTTATTGTAATGCACAGTGTTTTTATGCTGCTCCTGTGACAGAGCGCATGGTCTCCATCTCCTTCCACAGTCTCTGTCTCCTAGAGCAATTATTCTCACACTTGCATTCGTGCCAGCAGGATGCCTGAAACTGTCCTGGCAAAGCATACATGGCAACTTGGCATGGTCTTTTGATACATCTTTAAAAAAAATCCTGCCTTATTCATTAAATACCTACTCTGTTTGGCACCAAAAATATTAATTTCCTTTGCAGCTCAGTTGCTTGTGACCAGTAAATGTAAGAAAGTGGGCAACTGGTGACAAGTAGCGCTGTAAAACCGCAGATGGATACCCAAGAACTTAATAATTTGCATAAATAAAAATAAGTACAGCTGGTGCTGTCATGGTGAGCTGTCGTTGCCCTCAACGCCTGCTGCAGTACTCTTGAAGGTACTTACCCTAAAATGATATGGTAAAAATTACCCAGCTGTATAAGTAGAAGAGTAAATGGCTTAGTGTAAAACTCTCACATTGTAATTTTCTATCATATAAATAAAAATCAGCAGTGATCACAGTACTGAGCCCTATGGAACAACATATTTAACCAGATAGACCGATATTTCCAGGTATTTGCACATAACTGATATTATCTTGACAATAGTCAAACAAGTAAAGCCCAGCTGGACATATGCAGTAGTTCGATATGCCGCATTGATGTGGAAGGCAGCAGTAAGTTGTAAAAACATCAATTCTGTACAATTTCCTGCATCGGATGGTGACAACACTGACAACTGTGGTTCAGCAGGCAGCTTCTGCGCTCTTGCCAGGACAGAAAACAGGCCTGAGGCCTTTCAAGTATACTGTGGCTGTTAGTGCGTGGATATCGGCCTAACGCAAATTTAATAGGGTAGCGAATTAAAAACAATATTAGTGCTCATGAGCGAGGGTCCAGCTTATAATATCGCGTACATAGGAATGATATCATGTGCATTCAGTGAGGGAGGGAGTTTTTTGGCGCCATACCGCAGCTGTCTCCCATTCACCAGGTTGCCCTCTTGACACTTGTCTGTCACTTGCTGTCCACATGTTATTGAGCTTCAAAAAGCTTTTCCATGCCACCTGTAACCCTTGACAACCAAGCATTCTGTGCATCTAGTAATAGAATGGTTGATAGGTCAGAGTCGCATATATTTGCCTTCGTCGGCTTCACGTTCCCTCATTCTCCCTCGCTCCGGTTTCCTTGCTCTTAAATGCAAATTAAAATTCAGATTGCTTTATTGGCATGACATGATTGATTTCATGTCACTAAAGCACAGATAGGATTACATGGCTGAGACAGGAGGACAATTGTATTACAGCGGTTGTGTTAGCAGCATGTATTGTCACTCCTCTTGCTGTGATGTGCAGTACTGAAGGTGTCTCCCTGCGATCTGTGCTTTTGCCCTGCAGATTGAAGCTGACGTCTCCAAGCGCTACAGCAACAGACCCGTCAACCTGATGGGCGTCAATGTGTGAGCGCGGGGATCCCCACGGCGCCGAGCCGCCTGCGCCCCGTCTCTGACCAATAAATTATTTTCATGTACAGACCTTGCGGGATGTGCTCATTGGATTAACTGTTTTATTTCCCCTGCCCACCATTGAGGGAAATCACAACAAAATAGGTTCCCCTTGAAGATACCTGTGGTCTCTCTAAAGCACATTAGATTAGTAATCTAAGCTGCCATATTAAACTGGCAGCTGATACTAGGAGCAGGGCAAACAGCAAAGACAAGATTTAGTTAAGATGTTTGTTGCAGATGCTGTTGGATCTACAGTTGCTGACAGACAGATTTTGGGAACCAGAAGAGTGTAAGGGATTTTGGTAAATATGTAAACCAAGCAGGCGGAAGAGATTGCAAAGCTCATGATCCTTTCAAGAATGTCAGAGCTCAGCAGTGCTTTGTTTCCTTGCAAGAGCAACTTGATTTATGGCTCCCTTGTTGCTTTTCCTACAAAGACTTACAAAATTTTCAAAGATACAGACGTTTCCCACTTTATTACTTATTTTCAATTGGGTTTTCTTCATCCTCCTATTTTTTCCGATTTATGTCTGCTGCTGCTGAGTGAAAATCACCAGAAAGTTGTCTGATGCCGATGAATGTCAGATGTTTGTGAGTGATCAGTCAGCATTGTTGAATGGATGTGGAGATTACATGTTCTTTGTTCTCAGTAATTTTAAATGAGTTCTAAAGTTGGCTTGAAGTTTATAAAAAAAAAAATTTAAAAAAAGTGTTACACTGGGGTGAAGTGCCATCATGTCTGGTGCAGTATGTGGTCTTGCACCGTTTCCGTGTTTACAGCAAACCACCACAGTCCCGAGTTGGACAAGCAGTTATGGATGATGGATGGAAGTATTTTTATTTATTTATTTATTTATTTATTAGATAGATTTTCAGGGGGGTTTACAGAATTTGAACTCAGTATGTAGGAGGGAGTCTCTTATTAAGCTTTTATTTGTTACAACTTAGTGCTAAAAGTGACTTTGGTGTTACGAGCAAACTGAGTTCTGAGCAGATGTCCTGGCTATGTTTTGTTAAATTGAGGATCAGGTTTTCCACGATTTGAGGAGCAAGTTGTAGGCAGTGGCATCTTATATTCTGTATATATTGTTCAGGTTTTTGTGAACAGCCAGTGTCGTACAGAATGGACGCCCAAATGCAGAGTGCATTTCTGCCACCGCTTTAACTACACTTTACAACTGAAAACTGACATAAAACTTGTAGCCTTTAGCCTGTAGCTACTGCTCTGCTCCCATTAAGAATGCTGGTGGCTGGAGAGTGGAAAGAAAGCTTCATTACGCCCACTCACCCCCTCTGGAGCCCCCCGGGCAGCCATACATACAGCCGCTGCCCTGCATGGGCACCACGTCGCCTGGGTAACCCTAAGGTGCGTGGCAGAGACTCGCAGGCCATTTGCATCCTTGCACAGCCGGACGCAGATGATCGCCATAAAGCCCATCGAGTGCTAATGCGCTGCCGCACTGCTCACAGGCATCCTCCGTAACACCTACCGCCCCTGCTCCTTGTGGAAAGGGCAGGCTCCCATCTGGGGTCCAGCAGAGACAATGATGCCCCAGTATGATTCCTATAACTCGTGTTTAACCCCCTTCTAAAGCCACTACAAAGTAAAGACGAGGCGTGAAATAAAACTCCCGGGAAGAAGTGCTTCCATTAGCAACCACTTTTTTTTTTACTCTGGCTGACACACTGGTGCTTTGAACCTTCCTGCATCCAAGGTCTTGCACCCAAACTGAGCATCATCTTTGGATTTAGACCCAACACAGATGGCACAGTGATAAAACCTGATGCCTCTAGGCTTCCGGGTCACAGGTATGACCCCCTGCATCCTGCTTAGCACCTTAACCAAAGTGCCTGCCCTGATCTGATCAGTAAGGTTACCCGGCTGCATAAGTGGGTAAACAACTTAGTAGTTTAACACAAATAAGTACATGTGAACTTAGAAGTAATATTAGCTTTTGTTTGCAGCATTTTCTGCCTGTTTACAGGAGTCGACTCTCTCTTCTTACCGAATGAGTTGTTTGAAGATAGAAGTACAGCAACATGCAACTGCTTTGTTTTATCACAGAAAAATGGCATTCTGTTTTGCCGTCTGCCATTGCTGTGGTTTTCCGTCTTTCGCCCCTCTGCAGTCTCTGGATTGCAGCCTAATATCTGCACTTCACACTACGTTGCAAATCGGCAACATCGTGAATAAAGACAGCCATTTATCTGTCCGGTGTTTTCATATCTTTACCCATCAGCAGACTTTCAAAAAGCAGTCATCGAGCTGGTACGGAGGCAGGGAATGTTAGGGAGGGTGCGTCCTGAAGGGGATCCGGCGCGCCTTGGGAAGGACTCGGACTTTGGCACCTCTGGACGTGTAAAAAAGCGTCTATCAGCGTGCGCGTACATTGTGTAGAGGGAGAGAACAGGAGCCGGGCTGCGGCGGGGCTCTAATTGGATGGAAGCTGTAAAACATAGGAAGCGAGAACACTGTGTGGATTATAAAATAACACAATAGTAACAGGTTGAGGATTCAAAAACAGTAAACAAATGGAAAATAAAAAAGATAAAAATTAATGTCGAATGACTGAAGTGCAAAAAGCAACTGCTTATACCATGCGTTGTAGTGACATCTCACCGATCCCATTTGGCGATGTACATGCGCGTCCCTCTGCCACGTAAGAGTGTCTCTGTGTCCACCTCTTCTTCATAACTGTTAGCACGTGTTTAATGTACATGCCGGCTGATGAAGGCGCATCGCTGAAACACAAAATGAACATTATTGCTCCGCTAAGTGTCAGTGCTGTCCCATCATTCCTGGTAAGTTATTGCATACAGCTGAGGTCCAGCATTGTACAGGACCCCAGTCGCAAAGATCAGGTGTGCACCACCCTCGGGCCTGCTTCCATGGCTGCTCCTATAGCCCCAGTGTTGCAGTGTATTTTTTATACAGTTCATTCTTTCGTTTGAATCCCTTTCCGTGCGATGGTCCTTTTCATGAACATGGAAGGGGGTGCAGTAAGCAAATGGGTTCCATGCTCGCCTACAGTTACGGTATTTAGGAGCTTGACAGACACAGAGGGTCTCAAGGGTGTTGCTTCCAGATGGAGAGGAGCTGATAAAGTTGGCTTGTACATGTTATGAAGATGCCTGCTATTAAAGTTCTGCTAGGCACATCCTGCAGGGAGGCGACCCCTGCGGCAGACTCTGGACCTGCTGGGCAGACCAAATCTCTTGACTCAAGAAGGAACTCTTAATGATGCCTCCGGAGAAGCTGGAGACTGTGGCAGGGGGAAGAGAAGCCTGGTCTGCCCTGGTAGGACCACAACCTGACTTGAGGATAAGCAGTTCTTGAAATGGATGGATGGATGGAGGTACCAAAGTGATATTGCTGCCTGTTAGCGCAACTGGAGTAGATTGGTCATTCACTGCATTAGGACCACAGACTCCCACGGTAACACGGTGTGACCGTAGCGCAAAAATGGGGCCGCACGAGTGGCAAAGCCAAGATTTCAAGTCCTATTTTTCTGTCTACAGCACCCTTGTTTTCACAAATAGATATAATTGTGGTTGCTGGTTTGTTCATTTGGGCTTTCACAGAAGGCCCAAAATAGCATTATGTTCCGATTTGTGCCTCTGGAGCAACCGCACGTGGGCCAGGAGCCCCCTCGGACACGCACGCTCCCACCTCCGCCCTGCTGAGGGGAAGAGGGCAGGACTGCGGAGTCAGGGGTTCGAAGGAGGGCGAAGAGGAGGAGGCTGTCCCTTTAAGCGGGCCGCGCAGGTAGAGCAGGCCGTCTGCCCGGCTTGATTTTAATTTCATAGCAGAGCGGGCTTGATTCATGGCTGCGTGGCCCCGGCTTTGACTCCCGTAACGACTTTCCATCAGAATGAAAAGTGGAATGACACCCCTCATTATTCCTGCCGCTTGTTATCAGGACGGCAGAGGAGGGCCGGGCGCGGGGCTGCCTTTCAGCGCGCCGGGACAGTGAGTGATGGCCGCTATTAATCACCCCCCCGTCCCCGTCGGAGGGGACAGCGCTCGCACCAGGAAGCAGATAAGGTGTTATGAACTGTTTACAACGTTTGCGATCAATTAACGTCAGAACCGCCTCAGACCCAGGTTTCCTCTCGCCACAGGCGAAGAATCATGAGCGGGGGGGACGCCCTCCTCTGCCCCAACCTCTGCCCCCTGGTAACCACCGAAGCCTCCACCCAGGGCATCCACCTTTCCCTCAGATCCCTCTCGCTGTCCCCAAGCTCCTTTTGTTTGGTGCCCATCTGCTTTGTCCAGCGCCTTCATCCCGTTGGCCCTTTCCCCCGTCCCGTACCCTCGTGGCCCATCTTCTCCGGCCTGTCTTCGCTGACCTACCAGGTCTGAGGCTGTGACGCGCTGCCGTCGACATCTCAGGGCATCTTTGCTGCTTGGTGCGTCGAAGCTTCCCAAGAACGCAGCGCAGTCATCTCCCCGCCTTTGCCGCGACGTGTAAACCGAAATATTTCAGACGCTTGAAGGTCGCGTCTGCGACCGCGCAGCTACGCGCCTCGAAGCCGATTGAAAAGTTTGCTTCGGAAGCAAAGAGGAATTCCTCGAGGGGTGCATTCGTCCTGGAAAGAGCAGCAGCGGAGAATGATGTTTCCAGAATGTCAGCAGAGCCCAAAATGGAAACCGCCACCAAAAACCAGATCCCATTTGTTGTCCTCTCTGCCGAACAACCGTATGTTAAATAATTCAGTGTTAACTACCGCTGCGTTGACTAGTCCATTGCCGATGAGCTTGATGTTGACTGGTTCAGTGTTATGTAAACTGTTAACTAGTTCATAGTTACGTGAGCAGCGTTGACTGGTTCATTGCTGACCCACAGTGTTGACTAGTTCCTTCCTACACACCGTGGTCTACTGTCATTTTTTCATAACTGACACTTCCCAGAGCAATTTTATGACTCATCAGCTTATGCAGCTGAATCCCCCCACCCTGGACTGGGATGTATCGATTAGTTCTTGAGAAAGAGAGAGAGAGGGAGCGGGAGCGCTCAGCTTTGCTTTTCAAGTCATGGTAACATCATCGTGTTTTACAGTGAGATAGCAGGCATTTGACAAATTGTTTCCCGGTAGCTCGTACAGTAGAGCTCCTGACTGCAGAGAACATCAGTGTCAACGCTTCGCACGTGGCCCTTCAACCCACACCCACGCAGAGCCACCCCAAAAACCAATAGGGAACCATCTTCCCCAATCCACATCTGCAAAGGGAGCTCCCAATCTCAGCCTCATTCATTCCCTCCCCAACACCTCCTTGCCTACACGCACGCACGCACGCACACACGCACACTCTCAGGGCTCCCCCCCGCTTAATATTTCTCCATTACTACAATATTTAAATACCTCTTGTACTTCTATTAAAAAAGTTCTGCACTATTTACCACGCTGGCTATCAATTACTGTCAGCGCCGTGCCCTGTCTCTACCCTAAAAACAGCTCGGCGGAAATTCATTTGTCAAACTCGCCTGGAGGCTACGCTTGACTGTGTCCAAAAAGGACAAACTGTCTCGCTGGCAGATGAGAATGAATAAAGGTACCTATGCAAATTGCTACTTAATCGGCACCAAAACACCATGGCTCGCAGCCGTGGCTCCATTACTCCTCTTTAGCTTTGATTAACTGATGGCTGCCGATTGGCTTTAACTCCTTCGCACCCGGACCCTCGAGGGCCACTGCGTCCTGAGCTGCGGTGACGCCAGGTGAGGTTGGCAGGACGCCTCGCGCCGGGAGCCGACCGACACTCCGCGTTCCGTTTCCTACCCCGTGCCCCGCTCCGATGTCTCCTTATTTATTGTTCTCCTGCCTTTTTATTTATCGTCGTGCTTTACGGTGCCTCGGGAGGAAGGGGGAGCCTTGCTTTTAACCGGCGCGATAGCGGATCCCTGCAGGGATGTCCGAGCTGCGAAACAAATCTGCTACAGTGATCTGGGCGGAGCTGTCAGAAGATAGTGTCACCTAGAAATAAGCCGCGGCGTCGGGAGTTTTTAGCGCTGCCGTCGCGTTCTGGATGCCGAGCAAGAGGCGACTCTGCTGTTATTGATGCCTTTCCAGAAGAGCTTGTCTCTGTTTCCGCTGTCTGAGATGAGGGCCTTCACCACCTAGCTGCCGCTGAACCCAAACAGACAGTCTCACTCCGCCACATCTGTGTCCACATTCTGCGTTTTGGTGACATTTGCCATTTTTGCTTAAACTCAGCAAGTTTGTATTGTGTCCCCATGTAAAATGCAGTATTGCTCTGTTATTTATTTATTTATTTATTACAGATAGATAGATAGATAGATAGATAGATAGATAGATAGATAGATAGATAGATAGATAGATAGATTCTCATATATTTGGGATACGCTCATGCACATCCCTGTGAATTATTGTGCTGTATGTATGTCCTATTTATTATTTATTCATCCAAATTTGTTACTTTACCTGCTCATTGCTGTGCCGTTTGTTGTTTTGTGTTAAATGTGACTGAATGACAATGACTGTCAAATTCTGTGTATGCACAAACATACTTAGACAGGAAAGTGTTACCATGTCTCACATGGACCAGTGGCCCAACTCTTGTGGGTTCCAAGAGCAAGGGGCACAGGGCTTCACACACACACACACACACACACACACAAACGTGTGCTCACACACCGAGCACGATAGCGTTAAAGCCCACACTGTTACTGTGCCGATCATTTCTATGTCAAGGCGTGCAGCATATTTCCAATGGCCTCGATTAATTTGAAACATATAAAGACAATAAGATGCCCCCCTCGCCGAGTGCCATGTCATGCCCAATCCAGCAACCACATGAAAACGGTTCCCACGGCAGTCTCCCAAGTTTATTTCAAAAATGAGCTTGAATTTTTCAATTTCTCACCAGCCCAGGGGACCCACAAAGCACCAAACACACTCAATGATTTAATATGATATAATATATAATATGATTCACAATATCCAGAGTGATTAATCTGCTTATAAAAGGCTTCCTGAGAATAGCAAACACAGGGTAGAATAAGATTGGTGTATTAATATGCAAACGTGAAATGGTGAAGAAACAAAGTAAATATTTATGCACATCATAACATTTTGCCTCAAGTGTATTTTCAGGTTAAAGAAGGCAGGGAGGGCTTCACAGGGCCCTTTTTTATGCCTGATATGTAACAGATTAGGAAAAAACTGAATGAACTGAGCAAATGTCTTATGGCTGTTCAAAAGTACATTTTCTCTATAAGTGCAAATTAAAGTATAATAATGCTCATTTTCAAACTTAAATGGGATATCAGCACAACATACATATTCAAATCATATTTTTAAATCATTTACCTGCAAACACTGCATAGACATTTGCTGGTGATTCCTGAATAATTATAACTGAGATTCACGGGAAAAAACTCATTTAGATTTGCATTTAAAAATCTTTAAAAGAAAACGGAAAAAAAAACAAAACTGACCCTGTTGTCTTTTGGAGCTGTAGGCCTCTGTTTTATTAGCGGCACAAAATAACATTTTATTAGCATGTATGCATTTCTGAATTAATTGCTCAGTTATACACAGTTATTAAATGCTGTATTTCAACAAAGTCTCAAATGAATACATTTTCGCGTTCCCCAAACAACCTCCTGCTTGTAAATCTCCGCCGGGCTTCTGCGTACTTAACTGTCGTTCGGCGAAGGAAAATGGGAGTCTTATGAGATGAATATGTAAGGAGGTGGAGAAATGAAGAGGGCATTAAATGAAAGAGACGCGATCCAATGCATTTATTTATTTATTTATTTATTTATTTATTTATTTTGCTGTCACTTCATCTCGTGCCACACGAGCGTAATAATGGTTCTGCTCCTGACGGGGTTACAGCATCACTATCTGTATTATCAGAGCTAAGTAGCAAGGCTCCGCTGCAGATATTAAAACACCTACATTTGTCATTTATTTTAAGCCGCTGTGTCAGAAGCTCTTAGAACAATAATAAAACACATCTCACACGGTGGAGCACATCAGGCACGGCGAAGTATAACAGGTGTGATTTACAGTACGGTAATATGGCAGAGATGAGCCGTTTCCCTGCTGGGCCTCACAGGGAACAACATGCAAGAGCTCAGCGAAACAAGAAGAAATGCATATCTAATGTGAGTTATTTGTCTGTTTGCTTGCTTATTTCTTTATCTACTCATTTATTTATGGCCAGCTCTGCGTGTTTTGTTAACATCTGTTTCCGTGCCCACCGTTGTGAGTAAATCATCCCTAACCTCTATGTTTGCGGCCATAATTTATGTTTGAAGGGAAACCGAGAAACCGTAGACATGCTTCTTAGTTTTTCGCCATTTGCGTTTCAAATTCTCCTAATGTTGATAAACCTAATGAGGAAAAATAATGTTAAGCAATAAGCTGCATACATTGTTTGGGCGATAATATGCTATTAATTATTTTCTCTTTTATTTCACTTAGCAAATTTTTAAAAATTATATTTTAACGGTTGAAATCTTAGCATGCAGCATATATTTCTTAATGTATTAAGTTTTATAGGCTGCATGGTGTAATGAAGAAATGCGGTGGTCTTCATTTTTATTGAAAGTGCAGTACATACTTCTCTTGAAATGGTATAATTCCAATAAATCCACATTTTTGTTCACAATTACTTGCTGCACTGATATTTTGTTTTAACTTGCCGGTTTTGTAGTCCGCTTGGATGCACGGGCTGACACAAAATGGAAATAATGTATATGTTGCTGCAGCTTTGCTATGTATTAAATAAGACCTCCTACTGTTCAATAATGCATAAATTGCATTATTATTATTTAAAGCTCGTGGTGAATATTGAAGTGTCATCGATGAAAGTGTAATGGAGTTTGGCCTCATTGTGTTTTTCATGGTGCCCAGGAGCAAGCAGCTCTGATTTACTGCCCAGCTGACCCTGCATCGGGAACGACAGCACGGTGTCTTTTTGCAGCTGCACTCCACCGAAACGGGACACTTTTGGGAGCAACAGGGTTGTTCTCTGTCCATGCGCCATGCTGTGTCTGTGGTCCAACACAGAGACAGTGTGTTGTGCGCTTGGCCTGGCCTCTGTCTAGTGTCAACATGGCCCTCATTTCCTGTTCTTTCTAAGCCTGCAGTAAGAAACACACACTTTGTCCCTTCGTAATGAACAGGAGCGACATGTGGGGGCAGCGACCTTCTGTGTCACGTCAAAACTTCTGAACCGATCCAGTTTGCCTCCGCAGGCCTTCGGAAAGCTGCAGAGTTCAATAGCGGTCGCATGGGTTCCATTAAACACCCATGTGTAATTACTGGCGGGAAGCGCACGTCGGTTTGACCGACCCCACTCGCTTTTACTCGTGCCCCAAGCAGGCGATGACTCGAGGAGGCCAGCAGAAGTTTACGGCTTGCAGCGGGAGAAGATTGATGTGGCCGCGCTTCACAAAGAGACCTGGGCGACAGGCCCTCCTGCACCTGATGAACGTGTGTTGCCCCCTGCTGTTTGTAGAGTAAAGCAACCAGCCCAAGAAACCGAGTTATTCACTTATCTGACTTTTTTCTTTGCAGCGTGAGCTACAATTTCGAAATACTTTTTGCTCATTAGAACAGCAATGCGCTCTTTGCAATGCAGTGCGACGCAGTTTTTAGTCTTGTCAATTCAGAGTAAGTACCTTGGTGAAAGCTAGCGCAGTAGGGGGTGGGATTGAAACCTGAGGCCTTCCACTTCAGTCATTACACCACCTTACTGTAGAAAGGTATCTCTGTTAGTGGAAATGTAAAAAGTAATAACACATTATGTATCATCAAGCTGTTCTACTATTAAAGTGGCTGCATTTAGTACATAAATATCGTTGGTGCTGTCAGACAGGCAGATGCGTTTGGTTGTAGTCAATTGGAAAGCGCAACAGAGCAAAATATATATTGCCAGACTTTATTACCCTTCCGTTACTAATATGTGCACTGCTGTGGTGTGTGTGTGTGTGTGTGGAGAAAGAGAGTCTGTCAGCCGTATGTATGTACGCTTTGCATGGGACAATATAGTAAGCATTCTTTCTGGAGTTTAATACATTTGACTATGCCAAAACCTCACTTAGGGTGAGATGTACCTGCGTGCAAAAATTCAAATCTGCCACTTGAAAAACAAAAGCCTTTGTATCAACATCAGACAACAGACAGAGATTGAGCTTTAGAAATATTTATATCTTTTAGATGACATTGAGTTTTATAAGATTTCAGCAGCAGCAGAATTCGGGGCAGTGGAAAACAATGTAGGAGCTGAGCTGGAGACTCATTTCAGAACAAGTAATTGGAACAGTAAAAATTGCCCAGCTGTACAAATGGGTAAATCAGTGTAAGCAGCTTAACACTGTAAGTGGCTTTGGAAAAAAGTGTCAGATTAATGGAAGCAAGAGACAAGCTGAGCGAGCGGGAGCGCCGTGTCACTGCTGTCCTGTCCGTCACACAGATAAGGGTGTGGGAACACGAGGGTCCTGTCACTGCACCCTAGTGATGCGCTGGCAGCTTTTGTGCGCGTCCCCGGTGTAACGCGCTACCTCGGCACATTGTGACATGTGCACACACAGCCACACACAGAGCGCGGGGGGGCGTGACAGACCCTTCCTGAGCATGAGGGGTTCCTCGTCCTTTCTCTGCTCTGTAGACAAAGGTGGCGGCACCGGGATTGAAGCAGCAACCCCCCCCCCCACACACACACACCCCCGGTCAACCCCAAGCGACCCTTGCCGACGCGCCTCTTGGCTCCCGTTTCCAGCCCTCCAGGGCCCTGCAGATGTTCCTGGGCTCTCTTAAACAGCAGGGGTCACGGGTGGCCCTCGAGGGACAGGGGTGGGGGGCAAAGGCCAGGTTCCCAGCCCCTTGTAGCCCTGGCAACTCCGTCTAGAATGAGCCGTCAAGTTTGAACCTTCAAACTGGAGTTCTGTTCTCTTTCTGCCCCCTTTCACTGCATTCCCTGCACTGCTGCTCTGAGGAGAAAGCCCCTCTTGAGCTCCGTCTGGGGGTGGCCTTGCACATTTCCCCTTGGGGCTCTTTGGAATCAGGTTGCAACCGTAAAAAAGCAGGCCATCTGATGCCACACGGCTGAGATCTGAAGTCCCTGGGAACCGACAGGAGAAAGTGTCACAAAGGAAAAACACTGATCAAGGCAGCAGCTTCTGACATATTTGTTTCACCATGCGAGCAAAGTACAGTTCGTGTGGGCACGACCGCATTAAAGGGGCTGGGGCTGCGGTCATGTGCCTGATCGCTCATTCCAATGTACTGTGTAACAAAGAGGGCTCCTGCTTTCTTTCCATTCCTGCTTTTAAGCAAGTATCCTTCGTGCATGCTGTATGCCGGTATTTCAGTCACTTGACGTATTGAAATGTTGTTTTTATTTAGTTTTTTTTAATAAATTGTGTTTTGCTTTGTCCGGCAACCTGCCATTTTGGACAAAAATTTCAAGTGTTCTTAATGAGAGGGAGGCAGCTGCAAAAAGCACGACTGTTTCTTTGACTTCTGCATTGCCAGAATTATTATTTTGATAAATTGACCATTTAATGATTGAAAAATCGTAGCATTTAAATAATTTATTTTTTCTTTTTTATTTATTTATTTTTTTTCATTCTGCTGATTAAAAAGCTGCTCAAGAAGTCACTGAAGCAGAAGAATGGTCCCATGTTTGAAGATGGCGCCATGCTTATGACACTTCCTTACCAAATGTGAATTTATTATAAAATATGATGGTTTTTTTTTTTTTTTTTTTTTTTTTTTTGCAGCTTTCAGTTTTTATCCCACTTTGCTAATTTTTCTACATTTTTTGACAATTCTGGAAACCGTTAAGGAAATGTGTGATGTACAGGACTGTCTGGTCATTTCAATATCCAGTCACCAGAGGTCTGATCATGTGTGGATGATCTACGTGCCTTTGGCTGTACACTGCGGTGCAAAACGTTGTATGTTGTGGTACACGAGTGACTGCAGTCTGAGCCAAGGAGGCAAAAATAACTGGCAAGCAGATTTGCAGCGAAGCCTTCAAACCTAAAGTGGGAGTCAAAATCACAAGTCCTCGTGAGCTCTGAGCTTCTCAACCGTCAGAGTCCCAATCCAAAGCCATAATAACAAAATTAAAACTGAACTCTTCTCACTGACAAAAATCACCTTCCTTATTTGTTGTCTAATAGAAGACCAGAGGTTTAAACCTAATGCAAAATCTACTTTTAATCCCCTTTTCAGAACAAGAAATCAGATAAATTACATAAATACATCTATCCATCTATCTACTTTTTTATCTATTTGCTGTTTGTTTCTTGTCTTCTTGGTGCTTGGTTGTTTGTTTGACTCATTGTAAATTTTTTCTGGTATAACCACGCAGTCTCCTGTTGGATCAGAGCACATTTCACTACATGGTATACTCAGTAACCATGTACGTGACAAATAAACTTTTTTGACTCTTTGAAATGATGTTGGGAGCTGCCTCTTAAAAGTCCAAGCTCAAGTAAAATACTGTATGTTAGCAATTTAAACAAATGCATTCCCCAAAAAAAGCAGGAAGAAATATTAAATCCAGAAGTTGATAGTTTGGCATGAAAATGGTTTTTTACTTTCAAACACCAAACCATCTGAGCTGCTGCCTCCCAGGTCTCCTCTGGAGGGTGATAGCAGGTGCACACGATACCCTTCCAGTACTGTGCTGGCAAACAGAGGGTAATTCTTAAAGGAAAAAGAAAAGTATTTGTTTTGTGGAATAGCTCAATTTTGTTTGCCAGCCCCAATGCCGAACCCATAGCAAGGATGACCTAGTCCAAGTCACCCTAGTGGACATCTCCTGACAAATGCTTTATGAAACAATGTGGAGCAGCTGGCAGCAAAGCAAAGGAGATACTGACAACTGTTTCTCGAGCAACCGGCAGCTGGACTCGCATCTGGTTCATCTGTTCATCTGCCGTCTCTGCGAGACCCTCGCAGGGGCCGAGGATGCCTTTGCTGCACTGCACCAGTAAGGTGAGTGGGTCGGAGCCTTCCAGCACCTGAGTCTGTCTGCTCACCTGTTTGGCACTACAGTTTCCCTGCAGCCGCCTTGGTGTAGAGGCAACATTTTCAACGTTTGCGTTGCTGGTCCGGTTGCTGCTACATTTGCATATTTACGGAAGCAGTGAGTCACAGAATGTGGAGCAGGGCCCGCTGGGTGGGGCGTAATTCCGATCCTGCTATATATACACCCCTATTATGCAGAGTGTATTACTTGAGATGAATATGCACCATACAGTATTATATAACTGTTATGGCCCTGAATACCAGGAAAAATTACGCTCCCACACTTGTTTGAATAGAGAGCAATATTTTCCCTTTGTAAAAACGTTTAAAGCTGTACTATTAAAAACGAATGCATGCACCAATACTGATACCAAGCTGCATGCATACGCATGTGATAATTCTTGAGCAAAATTGTCAGCTGGCAAAGTAGACAGAAAAACGTGTACAGTATAAACCTGTTTGTAAAAGTGTGATCATGTCATTGGAAAATAAATGAACGTAATAATAAACATAATTTATGGCATCTTCTTCAAGTGGTAAGAAGTAGTACAGTGCAACACTCTCTGACTTAACTGATCATCCTGTGAACATGTTCAGCATCTGGTCAACCTGTTATTGATCATGGGAACTCACAGACTCCAGATATTAGCTGTAAACACTGTGGAGCTGAGTTGAATGAACACAAACATCCAAATTCTGTTTTGGTGCTCTTTACTGCCACGTAATTCTGGGACGCAGAGACATAGGTGACATTCCTTTTTTTTTTTTTTACATTAGAAAAGTGGAGAAAATACAAGCATTCACAACATGAGGGCCTACGTGTGTTAGTGTACATGTGTTAGTGTGTGTATAGTAGGAGAGACAGCAATATCTTGATTTGAGTGTCTCGGAGGGACGGTCCCATCACGGTCCATTTTGGGTCCTGTTCAGTAATCAGACCCAGAGGTGAGCCTTAATGGCTAGGTCACACGAAAGTGGTGATTGGAGTGGCTGCATGCACTGGATGCTGTAGTCGCCACGGGAACAGGCTTGATGGAGGGCGACATGGGGAGCCCAGCCGCTGTCGGCGCTCTAATTTAATGTGAAGGAGCCCAGCTGAGACGGTGAGAGACCCGCTGTAACTGTGGTAACCTTGGATAAACACCATCCCCTTAGCCAATTGGATAGCACTTACAGCCTGAGCCCCACACACACAAATACACACACACACACACACACACACACACACACACACTTTTGCGCACACGCACACACATCCTCCTCCCTTCACTCACAGTCTTTTGCTATTTTTCTCTTATCTGAGCAATCAACTGTCCCACTCAGTCATTCTGCATCTCAGACACACTCTCTCTCACGCGCGCACACACACACACGCACACACACACTTTTGTACACACTCTGGGCTCCATTTGCAAAACATGCCACATACATTACCTTTGTGAGTTTCCTATGCCAAGTGGCACTGACTGAAAGAGCAGAGGCAAACTCACATACACATGTGCACATACAGAGAACGGGTATTTAATCATGGTCATGCAAAGAAAAATAGTGGCCAGGGGAGATGGATGAGCCGCAGACAGTGAGATTGTTCTTTGTGGTAATGATGATATGATACAGCCTTTTCAGGGCCATATCTCATGTGCGGAAGACGGTGGTATTGATGACTCCCTGGGTGTCGGTCGAGTGGCATCTCTTTTCCCCCAGCTGAGCCCACATGCACTCACATTTAGTCATATGGCGGATGCTTTTCTTCAAAGTGACTTACAGAGTTTCTGTCCCTCACTGATGTCCATGTAGCAGTCTTCTGGCTAAGTCTTCTTTATTAACCTTCACAAAGCCTACTTTAATGGCAGCATACATCCTACTTCCTGTTACATTAAATCCAAGCTCAAATAGAATAGACAGCAATTCATCTAATTGATGTTTTCCTTAAAGCAACTTGCAAGGTTAAGCTACTTACATTGGTTTACCGATTTACTGATTTACACCTGGATCATCTGAATCTATCAGTTGAAGGTAGATACCTTGGTCAAGGAGGTACTGTAAGAGGGACTTGCTGTGGGAGATGCAGAAAACTCCAGAGGAGGTGGCTCTAACCAGTACTCCACCTGTTGTGTTTCTTCTTTTGTGCTTTGGTCATATGTTTGCTCTCCTTGCCAAGCAAAACAATTAATAATAAATGGCAATACTAACTCGCCTTTACCTGACATGGCCCATGCAGAGAACTCTGATTTATTAGTTCTGCTATGATGACTGCTGTTTGCATTTCCTTCTCTCAGCACTCTTTAGAAACACAGGCATGCAGCAATCTGAGGACACAGATGGTTATTTCGGACAGCCAAGATCACCAGCGGTGTCTCAGATTAAACTCGTACTGCGGTGTAAGTAAGTATTAAAACAGCTGTGCTTGGACACGGTAGAGCAGGGATTCTTGACCTGGGGCATAAGCCTCACTAGGGGAGGTGCAAAGTGGATGCTGGGGAGGTGCGAGATGCCGCCCAGAAAATTTATAGCAAATTTGTCTTTGCTCATTGGTTAATTTGAGGAAGGGGGGGGGGGGGGCATGGGCATTATGTTCAGCTTCAGGTGAAGTGTAATAGTAAAAAGGTTAAGAGTGACTGCTGTAGAGTTTCTATGAGGGTTTTGATTGTAACTGAATGTTCAAAGTGCTGTCTGCTGTGTTAATAGAGGCCAGCGTGTGGTGTTTGTGTGCTTCCCATTGCAGGTGGACCATGAGGGAATCTCCAAAACCATTACCCACAATACAAAAGTGCAGGGGTGAGAGCTGAGCCCTCAGGGTGGGTTTGGTTGGACAGCTGGCAGCTGCAAGTTACACCTTGAACAAGTTTTGAAGGGTTTGTAAGGTTTCAACAGTAACTGCAGACATCTTGTGTATGTTTGTGTTTCTATAGCAAGTAGCGATTAGAGCTGCTGCCTTCAGCTTCAAGGACACAGGTCTGAATCCCACCCCCTGCTGTAGTTTCCTTGAGCAAGGTACTAACCCCAAACTGCTATAGCAAAAATCCCCAGGTGTATAAGTAGGTAAAACACTACAAGCAACGAAACCTTAGCTGTTTTGGAGAAAAGTGTCAGTTAGGTTTAAACTGTTAGTAGTACTGAGTCTATTTAAGTTCTGATTTATATTTTCCATGAAGTCTGTGATTGGCTGAGATTTTCACTGTGACAGGAGGTAGGAAGTACATAGCTGCTTTTCTTGGGGTGAATATGTTATATTAAACTGCGAAACAGCCCCAGTGATGACACTGAGGGACCAAAACACTGTAGTCACTTCAAGTATAAGACTGGGGCTTATTGTGTGTCTGGCCTCTAATACAGTTAAAGCATCCAGGTTCCACTGTCAACAAAAATAGGCCATTTTGAACAGTGTGATCTGTATCTCAGACATTTTTGCCATGTTTTTTACCCAAACAGTGGGGTTCTATAAGCTCTCAGGTGCCAGGAGGAGCTTTCGCAGATCTGCAGGGGTCCGGTGATGTGTGTGCCACCCCCTGGCCCATTGTGCTGGTCCCACATGTCTCATTCCCCCTCTCACACACACACACACACACACACACACATACAATGGCTCCTCCCTTGCTGTCCTCATGTGTGGCGCCTCCGAATCCGCCAGCAACACCTGACACTCCATCATGGTGTCATCCTGCGCTCACCCCGGGGCCGCCGGCGTAATCACACGTCAAAAACACATTATGCTCGCAAGATTGAGGAGCTAATGGCCATTATCTGTGTGCCACAGCGCATCCCAGCTCGCGCACCGCTGGGACATACGGGGGAGGGGAAAAACGGGGGAAAAGGGACGAGAGGAAGAGAGAGACGCAAACAGAGGGGAGCACTGTGGAGGCGGTGGACGGGGGCACTCTGAAGGACTGAGAGAAAAGTGAAGAGGATGGGTTTGGCCAGATCAAGCTCACCAACGCACTGCACACACTAAGCTCACACGCACTCGGCCGTCTCTTGTGTGAAGTGATCGTATTTAACACGGTACATTGGGAGCTTACAGCACAGAGTCCCCTGTTTCTTCCTCCATTGCTATTTACGCTTCATTTAATCTTTTCAAACTTTGTTACTCTACACTATTCTGTGATTTTAATGTCTGCTGTTCTTATGTGTTAAACATTAAAGGGCCCAGCAGGTGCTGCAGTGATAAAATTTGCTGCATTTGCACTTGAAGGACCCAGGTTTAAAAACCACCTCCTGCTGTGGGACCACTGACCACAGTGCCAACCCTAAACTGATGCAGTAAAAATTGCCTGACTGACTGACTGTCAGATAAATAAACTGAATAAATGCTAGTGCTGTAGATATGGCCGTATGGAGGAAATGGAAAATGCGACCCGCCACATCGAGTTATTTGAACATGTAAAGTTTTATTTCCTAAAATCCAAATTCATAACATTTCACTTTGTACTGCAGTTTTTTTTGTTCAAGGGTCTCTTGTTGATCCACCTCATTGTTACCAGTAGGATTTAACTGTGTAATGAATAAGGCAGAGGCCATCGGGGGCCATGCAGCGCAGACATCTATCTGGGCTTCTCGGTCCAACACTGAGAGCGGAGGCTTTTGACAGTGAAACACACAGATTCCATGTTCGGTAGGAGATGGGATCTTGGCCCTGTCACGGGACCTCCGTCACGCTGTCCCTCTTCCCAGACCTGCGTCTCCCCTGACTGCCAGTCCACGTTGCCCTGCCCCTCCCAGCTGCACATATCACACATCAACTGCCATCACTAGGATCACTTCTATGGCGACACTTTGTCTAGGGAGCCATTCCGGTTCACTGTTTTCACCCTCAAACCTGGATCCAGCATAGCACCAGAGAGGAACCGAGAACAGGGCAGGAGGGTAGTTGGGTTCATCCTTTAAATTTGTGGGGCTGCACAGTGGGACCGCAGGGGGCACAGCAGTTAGAGCTCCCACCTTCTATCCAAATTAAAGATTTATTTATGCTGGTGTTACTTAAAACTGTTTATATTACTTATTTTAATGAATTAATAGTCACGCCTTTGTCACGATTAGAGCTGTTGCCTGGCAATGAGATGGCCCAGGTTCAAATCCCACCCGCTTTGCTGTAGCACTTTCATAGTACTAGGGTATTTACTCTAAACTGATATAGTAAAAATGACCCTTATAAAAATACACAAAAGGGTAGTGCCAGAAAATGCTGATACTTGAGGAGTTTATCCTTAAGAACTACAGTTTCATTAAATATTTAATTGTTCATGTCTCATTCATGCTTGTGCTTTGTAACTGTGACAATTTATGGCCTAATAAACATTGTTAAAAAAAAAAAACCCTCAGTAAGATAATAAATGACGGGCACGTTTCGTCTCAGAAATTAAAAATGGAAACATATGTTCACTTTAAACCACTTTATGTTTTTGCAAACAATCGCGATACAGATGAGTTTGGAAGCCAGATGCAGTGAATCTTTTCTGCAGCCTGTGGGCATGTGCTGGATACACGCAATTTAGCATTTTGGATTACTACGATTAAAAATGAATGAATGAGCAGTTTAACAATGACTCGGGTTTTGTTCAGAACTACTGTTTTGAGAAAAAATAAATCAGCATGTGGCCTCTGTTCCATTTAGAGTCACGTGTGTAGCTGGGATCTAAAGACGAACTGCTGTTTGTTTCACTATTGCTGCGCTGATTAAATATTGTATGAGGCACATTTTCAGATCACTACCGGGGATTTTTATGACTCAGATGGCATAACTTCCAAATATGAAAATCTGAAAATTAGCTATAATTTAAGAGAAACAGCTCTGAAATAAATCAGTTACATATATTACAGTGAAACAGACAGACGTGAATGTTATGTGGAGTGTTTCGCATGCATCCAACAGGTTGAAATAAATACAATAACCTATTTATACCTTTTGTTGTATGGTCAAAGACATAAAATATAGAAAAAGTAGCAGTGTGATTCATGAAAGTTATTACAGTACAATAATTATTTGACTCTTCATTTTTCATTACAGTCTTCTTATATTTTTTGTTTTCACTAACCCTAACCAAAGTGCCACAAAAAACCATTAAAATGAGATTTTTTAAAATTCTATATTCAGAACTTTGGAGATAACTTAGTTTTAACTGTAGGTTGTGATACATTTATTAGTATATTTATACTTTATTGAATTGTTAGTATGAGATGCCCAAGTGTGCTTTCTTCATACCAACAAAATAATTGAAAAATTGCTACATGAGATATTTTGAAGTAAATCCACCCTGGATTTAAGGTTTATTTTTTTAAAATAAATGCCTTGCGTGACACTTCTGATTCTCTTTCCTGGGTCGAAAGGCACTCAGTTTGGCTGAAGCTGAACGCGACAGAAGAAGGAGGCTGACTGATGGATAAATGTGGAGTGGCCTCCCGCATCTTTGTGTGACGTCCTGTCCTGCCGCCACAGGGGGACGCTCCATTCTCTCCAGCCAGGCACGTATCGCACAGGTTCCAGTACATGGCATCATGGCAGATGATACACTGGGCTTTTAAGATCTTTCTCAGATATCAGTGATGTTTATAAGCTCATAAACCAGTCTGTGTCTCCGAAACGTTTCGGGTAGTAAATCATTAACCAAAATATTAATATAAAATGATAATTGGATGATATCGCTGAGGCTCCAAAAAACTAAATTTTCATAAAATGCATTTATTTCATACTGCATAGAAAATTAACCAATTTTAGAATCGAGATGGGGCTGGATGCAGTGTGTTTTGTCTGGTGTGTAAAAGTGTGTTGTGGACCAGGCCCACCGTGGCCCAGAACACAGGTCGTGGCCCTCAGGCGTCGCCAGGCCCAGGGGCCGAGCTGCCAGGCAAGACGGATGTGCCCCGGCCTGCAGTGAAATGACTCAACAGCCTAATTAGGTCCTCGTGTGGAAGTGGACGGCTGGTGGTCGCGGCGGGGCGCCCCGGGTGGGCGAGCGAGAGTGAGTGAGAGAGAGAGAGAGAGAGAGAGAGAGCGGGCAGCCTCTTTCAGACAAAGAGAGAGGGAGATGAGCTTTACACTCACAGCGCTCTTTAGTTGCACACTTACGTGGCCCCTCAGCGTGTTATTTATCAGCGCTCTCTTTCTGTGCCCCACGTCCTCACCACGTTCGCCGAATGTCTCCGACACCCCCCAGCTACGGGCTGCTAAAGGCTGGAAAACCATGCTTCGGATTAAATATTTTCATCAAAAGAAGCTACGTTAAATAAAAGGACCGACCTATAGATATTTATAAATATACTCATCCATAAAGATTGTAAATGTTAATGAATGCTCATTTTATGCTGTAGAAGAAGGGGAATGATGGAGAAGAAGGGATACTGTTTGCTTTTTTACATCTGAGCTAAACTAATGAACTTGAGAATGTATGAATGTAGTTTGTCGACAGGAAATTCCTTAACAAAGCTGGAATTTTGTTCTTTTGTTAGGCATCTTTTTAATACATGCATTTGTTTTGTCAGCTCTCCTTGACATTGAGCTTCAGCTTAATTTTTCCCTTTCTGGCTGTACTCATGTTGCTATGTCATGCACTCGCTGGAATAAAGTTGTCTGCTGAAAAAAGCCATTTCCATTTTTTCTAGATCATGCACTTCTGTCATCAAAGCTCTTTCCATTTGAATAAGGACTTGCTTTTATGTGAAATGTGTCGTGGTCAAGGTGGACACAGAGAGACGGGTGGACACACAAACGGAGGTCTTTGCCGGACCCTTGCGGCTACCTGCACTGGCAGGGAAGGGCAGTGGAGAGTGCTGCTACAGGTGTGAAGAGGGGACTGGTAGGGACTGATGTCCACTGCAGACAGACACCTCTAGCCAGGATAGAGGACGGTCTCGCCAGGATGGGAGAAACGCACAACTCAGCTCAGCCGAGACGAAACTCAAGATTCACGCTTGTAAAAACACTTCTGCTCCCTCACTTCCTGGCCAGATGGGTCGCACAGTGTTTGAGGAGCACGTCCACATCTGTCTGTACACATTCCCGTGGTGTAAACTGAGGGTAAATGAGTGTGTGTGCAGTTGAAGGGGAGCTGGACGCCATCCAGACGTGCCAAGAACGGAGCAGCAATTTAAATCCATATGCATCTAATCACTGCCGATCTGTTAAGAGTGTCCAGATGGATTTCTAAAATCGTGTAATTTATTTGCAACTTATTTATTGTTTCGATAATATGTTTGAGACATTGTTCTGAGAAAATTAAAACAATTAAAAATTAATAACATTTTAATAAGAACTGATATCTTGCCAAAAGTACACAATATAAGATAGATTTCATGGTTGATAGGCGTAATGGGCAGCAGGTGGCGTAGCGGTTAATTCGGTTTAGGGTTAGGTCAATAGTCCCAGGTGTGAATCCCACCTCCTGCTGCGCTGCCCTTTATCAAGGTACTCAGTTTGATTTGATGCCATAAAATTACCATGGAAGTAGGAGGGAAAACCATCGTAAACAGCTTTGGAAAAAAAAAAAGTTGCTAAATATATACATGTAAATGATGAGCCCAGATTTATACTTGAAAATGCATGAAAAAAGACACGAGCACTTCGGTGTACATTTTATTGTACACTGTACATTTATTCTGTACACAGTTGTCATTTTGCTGTTCATTTTTTAAACGTCTTTTTAATGTTCAGCATTTATACGTACAGTTATACCTACAGTATATTCTGCATTTCTGTTATAATGTTGTATAAGTAAGCATTTTATCATTTACGAAAGTGTATCTAACTGCATTAAAACGTGTCTAAACATACGACAATGTTTATTTCCACTTACGGCATTCTCTATTGTACACCACAGCGATCTCAGAAATATTCCTGTATGTTTACGTTTGTTGCTCAGGGTTAGGCATCTAAAACGCAGAGGAAAAAAATCGTGCAACGTCTGTCCGATTAAAGATTAATGAAGAAATGTTTGTAATGTGTGAGTGACGGTTGCTTTCTCGTGTCTGAAGTTTAAAAACCAGAACATGCTGTGGGCTGTGGGTGCTGGACCAGCGCCATCTTTGTGGCTCACACTAATTGTCCATAGCAAGGAAGAAGACTGATATGATGCATGATTCTCTCCCGCTGCTATAATTTATTGTTATTTGGTCTTACAAACAAGAGGCAATAAACTACAATCCCATCCAAATAAATCCTTGGAGAATGGAAAGCCGGGAAGGAGGAGGGGAAAGAGAAGCACAGGGGTGTGTGAGGAGGGGGTATGAGGCCAGCCGGGGGCACTGCCTGGCCTCCGGCGAGAGAGGGGTCCTGACCTCCATCAATCTCACTCAGGATTCAGTTAATGACACCAGAGGAGCCCAGGGCCTCGAGGGGATGGGCCTCCCTGCTACCCGCCATTGTGTGTGTAGCTGGGAGGACTGCGACTCAAGTGCCGCTGACCCTCAATCCCGACCCCGTCCACTCCGGCATAGCATAGAGGCACTGGTGTGGTCAGCAGGGGGCTGCGGGAGGCCATGGGCCGGCAGGAACAAGGCAGGCAGCCCTGAAATAAGCTGGGGCCTCAACAGGAATGGACTAGAGGAGCAGGGTGAGACACTTAGAGAAAGAGCACAAGAGAGGGGCAAAAAACAAAAAACAAAGGCAAAATTGCCAAGTTGCATAAATGGGTAAATGAGTGTAAGTAGTTTAACTGTAGGTCAGATAAATGAATGGGTGTTGATGTAAGGAGGGAACGGGAGCTGGACGAGACAGACAGCTATGTGGCGACTAACACAGAAAAACACGTGAAGCATACTTGTGTACATCTTTTAAAGGGACCCTGACTTTACCCTTTTTTACACTGTTTCCTCTCCCTGAGCCATTAAAACTGATGACTACCACGTTGATCCAATAGTGAACATCTCAGGGCCCCAAACATCTGACGTTTAGCAGGGCCTGCTGTAAACATCGTCCGATTTCTCCAAAACATCGTGGATTTGCTGACTTAAGGTGTGTCAGGCACAGTAAACCACCCTGGGCTTCAACTCACCATCTTCACTCTCCAACACTGTAGAGCTAAGAGCCGCCATCGAGTAGTGAAAGGACCCAGGTTTGAATCCCACATCCTACGGCAATGCACTTGAACAGGGTACTTACCCTGACGGTACAGTAAAAAATACTCAACAATACAAATGAGTAAATGAACGCCAGTAGGTTGACACTGCAAGTCGCTTTGGGCAAAAGTAAAAGTAAAAGCATAAACATGTAAATGCAATAAAGCAGCTAAACCAGGGTAAATAAAGTGAGATAAATGAATAGCTAACAAAACAGTACAGCTTCAGTTTTGGAGGTGGCTGATGATTCTGACACTTGCGGGGATGCTGGGGCACAAAATGAGGTCCATTTTAAATATTTACAGCTAACCACTCATCTAGGATGAACCGTCGTAATTTTCCATATCCATCCTTCCTGCATTTATGCAATTAATTTTAAAAGGCAACCCTAGTGAGAAATACGCCAACTAAGTTCAGTTACTGTTGTAACACAGGTACTCGGTTTCATCCCCCGTTGCCATGGTTTTTCCTGAGCAATGAACAGCTTATAAAGCCTTAAAGCGGTGGAATTATCCCACCAACTGTACCGAAAAAAAGTTGCAGTTTCATCGGGTTTAAAGGTTTTTAATCCTTTTTTTTGTAAAAGACGATGTATGCATTTCATTTAAATGGTCAAAGCGGTAAATCGGTGTTTAACGCTTCAGAGACGCGTGTGAGATATACTGTGTGAACAAATAAAACGCGATCTTATTTTCGCAGAGAAGCCTCTAGAACTGCAGACCTGAGAGACAGGCCCATGTTTCACTGGGAACCTGTGTGTCCCTCACAGCTCTGGCAGCCCCCAGTTCTTGCTTTTCTCATGCCCTCGCCCAACGGAGGGACTCACAAAGTCATCCCGGCGGAGGTATTTGTCTGTCGGTCCCAATCAGAAGCGGAGACGTACGCTGACAGAGGGAGTGACAGGGAGGGAGCACCGCGGAGACACAGGGAGGGGTTCTGAAACACAGAGTGGGAGGGCTAAAAAAATCAATTTTCACAATTAAAATAAATAACCGTACAAAAGGCTTATAAGCGTGCTCTTGGTGGTCTCTCCTGTAAAAAAATTCAATTTGCAAAGCAGAGCAAATTCAATTAGGCCGCACGACTGCGGGGCCGACCGAGGGAGCGTCGTAGCTCCGCGCTCCTCCACACGTCCCAAACCTAATAAGGCCAAATAAAGCGTCGCGCGCTTCCAAAAGCCCTATTATCGAAGCTCAGCTGTGCAGCCTAAATAAAGATGCATTTGGGGACTTAAGGAAGGAGGGCTGTGCCATCGGAGGAATCTGGGGGCACACAAAGTAGCCGCTCGCAGTCGGCTCGAATGAATTCACAGTCCTGCTGATGGCCCCTTAATTCGGAGAGAATTTGCTCTGAAGCATACGATTATGGGAGGATTACGAGGATCTGCTTCAAAATGGGTCAAAGGTCCCGGCCTGGACTCCAGTTCCCGCGCTGTGGTTAGTTTGGGCACTCCCAGCAAAAATGTCACACTTGGAAGGACACGTGAGACCATCCTTTAGGAAACACAAAGGAAGAGCAGGCGCTGGCTGCAAGTGTGAAGCGTGTTACACCCCGTGCGTAAACGCGGTACTAAAACCAAGACACGATATTGGCACTGAGGGGCAGTCGGTGGAATGAACCGCCGGAGACGGATCGTCGGCCCCAAAGCATTGATCAGCTCACAAAGAATTAACAAAAAGCTACCGTAGAGGCAGCAAAAAAAATCATATTCAATTTGATTCACTGCGGAAAACTAATTTGGTTAAAAGGAGAAATATCTTCATCTCGTGTGAGTGTGTTATGAACGTCAGCCTTTGTGTGAAGGATTTGCTTCAGCCGTGCCCTTTCTTTACGGTTAATTTGGATCAATGCTATTGAATCTGGGATGGGTTATTTTACAGCCCTGTAAAAATTATATTCCATGTTCTGGTCGTTTCTTTTGGTTATTAAAACATGACACACTGCACAATGTGACATGTGGCCCTTCTGCTGTCGCTGAATCCGAGAGATTTCTTGCTGATTTTTTACCGGCCATATTAAACGCCTTCTTTTACTGTGCAAGACTAGCATATATTTCATAATAATATATATCATATGCGTCCATACATAGCAAAATGTGAGGGAAGATGCTGCGTGGATCAATGTGGCCACATGTTTAAAGCTCATAATTTGTCATCGCATGAGAAAAGACAACTTTTCAGTTAATACCATGTTGACACCCATCGATAAGCACCGTAACTCATAAATTCATCTCATCGGCTGACATTTTTCATGAACAATTTGTGGCCAAACCAGGACACAATGAATTCTGGGTATTGAATGCTGCGCTGTAGATCAGCCAGGCTGTGAGTTAGCACAGCCATGCAGGCCATCATTTATTTCTACTTTATGGTTTTCTAAAAACCTATTAACTCCCGAATCGAGTCTTCGTGCTGTAAGATGCTTTAAGGGAGAGGGATCAGCAGCGTTAGGAGCAGAGGGACAGTTTCTTTTCTAAGAAAAATAAGCGGTAATAAAATCCATTTAAGAAAATGTCACTTTCAGACTGCAGAGTATTGTGCTAAGTTGTGTCACCGTACTGGGAGAAACAGCCCAGAGTGGGCTGCACTTGGGCAAAAATATCTGCAGAACTTGGTACCAAAAGGTGGAACCGCAGGAAAACCAATTCAAGACGTTCGCATCCCGTTGAAAATTAATTCAGTGCATCAACCTTGGTTTCCCGTTTGTGTCCTTCTGCTGTGCAGAATTATTTCCTTTCTGCTCGAATCTCATGTTATTTTTAACAGGTGAGACCGTGACCAGCAAAGAAAACAAAACAACCGTTTGGCATCCTCACGCGTGTCGGCTTCAGAGGATAAATATCCCTTTAAAGCTAAAAACTCGGCAATTTTTTTGTAAACTTTGCTCGATTGTAAACTTTTCCCATTTCTCCCTACTATACTGCCTGCGCTCTGCTTTTAAAATAAAACTCGCATGGGCAGCACACACAAAATGCGCAGGTACAGAATATATTCTGAAATAATTCAAAATAATTCTAAATTAATGCATGAATTATATTCTCCGTTCCCCTCTTCTCTCTCACTCCGTTTCTCATTTCTTTTTTGCAGCAAAAGGATTAAATCGGTCTTTTCTCTCTCCTTCTCCTGGTCCCTGTGCTGCTCCGCTCAGATCGTGGCGGCGATAAGCCGGGTTCCATCCAATCGCTGTCGGAGCGATCAATCAGGCCTGACAGGCGCGCGCTGCACAGAAAGGAGCGGCAGCGGCTCCCATTAAAGCGGCGGCCCCCCCTGCGCTTTGTTTTTCTTTCACGAGACAAAAACAGACTGACAGGACGGGGGCCTGGACATTAATCAAACCATCCTGTGGAACAACCTCTTCCTCCCGATAATAAATAAATTCCACTCTTCTCATTGGCCAGCTGGCCTAATTTGCAGCCCCCCCGCACCCACAAACACACACACACTCACACAATTTTCATCCCTCATGCTCTCTCTCCCGCTCTCCTCATTTTGAGGGCCCTTGTCTCCTCTTCGCCACAATTCCCAGCTGCCCGCCGGTGGGCAGATGTTCACCAGCGAGGGCCGAGGAGGGGCCACCGGCCGCGGCGGCCCAGCAGGCCACGTTGCCAAGGTAACCGGCACCGGCCCCCTGCTGTCCCGTTCCGTCATTGATTACTTCCATCTCCCTGGACCTCGACATACGGCGCACACACACACACACACACACACACACACACTCAAAAATGAAGATGTCCTCCATGCATGAAATGGACAAATGCTGCACTTGCAGGGAGTGTCCCTCTGAGAGACTCCCGCTTCTCCTGTTGTCAAACAGCAGTAACCAGTGGAGATGGAGATTAGCAGTCACTAACTGGAAAACACAGAGGTCTGAATGCGTCTCACCGCCCACAGAGGAGCCGCAGAGGCCTGTTAGACTGTGAAGTGGTTCTCCTTATAAATATCCGCCTGACTGGCACCCTATCCAACCGACCCCAATCCTGCATAGATTTCTCCTGCTGCCCTGAATTCCTTCACTTCATTTCAGTGCCACGTCAAACTCTCAGACAAACCTACTTCTCTCCAAAAGGGACACGTGCTGATTTACACAGTAGGGTAACTTTTACTCTATCAATTCAGGGTAAGTGCCTTCATCGTGCTATTACAGCAAGAGGTGAGATTTGAACCCAGGTCCTTAAACTGCAACGGAGGCAGCCTCGCCAGCATGCCACCTGCTGGCCAGGAAAAAAAAAACCCTTTGTCAGTTATTTTGTCTGGTCCTGCTCCCATCGGAGGTCAGAAGTTATCTGAAATTCCGCTGGTCATGTGATATTTTTCAGAAAGTATGTGGTTGTCTGTGTGTGTGTGGGTGGGTGTATGGGTGTGTGCGTGCGCGTGCGTATGTAGGGCCAAGCTGGCCCGGTCTGCCTTGTGCACTGACAGGAAGGAAAAGATGAATGAAGAATTAATGTTGTGCATTAAGTCGGCGCAAGCCGGCGGGTGGCGCCTCTGCAGGGGCCCCGCGTCAGGACGTGTCTTTTCCGACACACACCATGGGGGCATCATTATAAATAATATATGAAGTCTCAACGGGGGCTGTTTAATCTCAATTTCCTTCCCTGCCGCTTTCAAAACAAGGCAGCAAAGGGCCTGCTGGGAGACCAGAGGGGACACGGGGGGCCCACGCAGAGATGGGCCCCTGTCTCTCTTAAACATGTGTATGGGCTGGATTATGAACCGAGTGTCTCATACACACACACACACACAGCACGGTGTACAGCAGCACTTGGAGTTCCAGCCTGCGGTTCTTGTGTTGAGAGCACAGCAGCAGAACCTCAGAGTATCAATTACTGTAATTGTGAGGTTCAAGGTTGAAGCCGGAACTTGCAGAATATACAGGCTTGCAGTCAAAAGCTGCGCCACGCAGGTTCACTTTTTGCTGTAAAACACTCCTTAAATCCGTTGTTTTCGCTCGATTACGAAGACAAAGGGTTTACTCCGATTAGAAGTGATCAGATTTGAATTTGTTCTATTTTCCTTTCCTTTTGCGGTTTCTGTGGGGCCTGCTGGCGTGGTGCGTTGTGTAAACGTGTGTGCCCCTTGCTTGAAGTGGCACAGCGCCACATGACCACGCTGGCCTCAAAGTCGGCTCGGGCAGGGGGTGTAAGGAACATGCAGCGTGTTATGAACTTCAACGTGCTGCTCCAATGAGATGAGCACCACAGAACAACAATAAAAAAAACAGAACGTGTCGCTGTGCTCATGAACAAAGTCCAGGTTCACCCAGCAGGGCTCGGGGAAACAGGAAACGAGAGCTTCGCAAACATCAGCCTGTGCAGGACCATCCGCGGTAACACGCAGAGGAGACACCATATGACAGTCTTGTGTTTCCATCAGGCGTCTGTCTAAAATTGCAAATTTGGTCACACAACAGAAACTAATGGTCGTGTAAACATTCAGTTCCATATAATTTATAAAATGCAACAAAAATGAACATAGAAGGGCTGTCACAAATGTAAAACCATTGTATACACAGTGCCGTGCAAAGGTATTCAAACCATTTGAAAGTAACAAACGTTGCCTGGATTATAAACTATACTTGCACTCGGTTTTCCAATTAGCTTTTTACTGCAACCTCATAAGAGCAAATTTTCAGAGCAAAAATAAGCAATTTGTTTAGAGATATTTAAAAGAAAACATGAAATATGCTGTTTGCATAAGTAGTCCATCCCTGAGCTCTGGAAACATCAAGTTTGCACCGATGGGAAGCTGATCCCTGACAAGGACGCAGCTGTCTCTAAGGCATTATTGGTTTTTCCTTGCAGTAATGGCCATGTTTTCTAGGTAAAAACTTATCTGAAGGAAAGGAGTGAGGATGAAGTGTAAGGAATATAGAAAATGAGAACCATAATTTCCTAATTGAGGGTTTGGACCTCCCCGCCAGTATTGCTGGATCAATAATCAGGAATAAAAAGCTGTAACACATCAATAGGACACCAAATAGACGAGGCCGTCGCTAAAATCTCAGTGCCTGGGCAAGATGTAAATTTGTGAAGGAAGCTACAGAGAGGTCAGCAATCACTTTGAAGGCGCTACAGTGGTCAGTGGCTGAAAGTGGAGGAAAGGTGCTGGATAAAACTGGCCTGTATGGGGGATGGCAAGAAAGAAGCAGTAACTCAAAAGAATTTTATCAAAGCACATTTCTGGACTTTGCTTTGTCTTATGTGTCTTGCGGTTAGATGAGACCAAGATAGAGCTTTTTGGCTAAAGTCCAAAGCGCTGAGTGTGGCACAAACCCATGCCTCAAGCAAACACCATCCCTACAGTGAAGTATTTTGGTGGCAGGGTCATGCTGTGGGGATCCTTTTTGTCAGCAGGGATGGAGCATTTTATTAAAATTAAATGGATGGCACAAAATACAGGGAAATACTACAAAGCAGCCTGCTTTAGACTGCTGAGAAAGTGAAGCTTGGGAGAAAGTTAACCATTTAGGAAGACAATGATCCCAGGCCAGAGCAACACCGGTGCAGCTCAAAAACAAGACGGTAAATGTCCTACTGACCTCAATCCCACTGAGAATCTGTGGCAATATTTCAAAACTGTGGTCCACAGGCATCATCCTGAATAACCTGCTGCAGATTTGCCAAGATGAATGAGAAAAAATAACTCTTGAATGGTGGGCAAAGCTGGTACATTCTTACCCCAAAAAGACTTATTGGTAGTCCAAAAGCTGGCTTTACCATGTGGGTTTTGAATACTTATGCAAACAGCATATTTGTTTTCCATTGTTTAAATGAGCTGCAAACAAAAAATTGCTGTGGCTCTGACAGTTTAGTCAGATATACAAGTATGCTGACTTGAAAATATTTGAAATTGCAATTTTTAATCCAGGCAATGTTTATCATTTTCAAGAGGTTTGAATACTTTTGCAAAGCACTATATATACGCAATATCCAAACTTTCATCTTTTTGAAGCCATAAAGAATCATGAACTAATGCTGCCTGAGGTCACACTTTTCTAGTTGAAATCAAAGGTATGGAGGCTAAAACACGCTGCCACAGTCCATATCCCCGTGTCCCTCCACAGCTCTGCTCTGCAAACCAGTGTAGTACCTGCACGGGTTTCCTGCTCCAGAACCTACAGGTGACACAGGGACACATGGCTCTCGAGGCGTGAACCATGAAGTAGGGGAGGAGCAGCTCCACAGCTGACTGGCATCTAAGCGGCAACACCTCTCCAGCAACACCCCATTCCCTTAGAAAAACTCAGATTATAATCTGTTCTTCTCCTGTTAGTGACGTCACCCTTTAACACGGTAAACTATGCGAGTTATACGCCATTTCTGAAAAATAAGAACGTGTCGTACGAGTGTGTGGCACGGCTTAACACGAGTGGGAAACTTCCCAATGTCAGGCAACACATCTGCAGGGTCACAGAAAACACTGCGCAGTGAGAGCAAACAACAAGCCATTTTCTGCATCTCTCCCCTTATTCACGCGCGCAAATACCCACAAGGTGGATGAATTTGTGCCAAAGCCTCAGAGAAAATGCATTCAGTAAGTATGCGAATGAGGCCAGACAGAATCCAACAGACACAGTTTATGAAAAGCAAAAAGTAATTTAATCATTAAGATTAGGATTTGTTAAAAAAACTAAGAAACTAAATACAGGTTTAGTTCAGAGGGACATGAAAGAACAACACTGAATCAGAGAAACATTTAAAACACGGCGTAATTATCACATCATTGGAAGTTGCTGCTGCACAGTCATATCTCTTAAGCGTACATTAAAGTTTGAAGACAGAACTGTTTTGGAAAAATCTGCAACTAATTTCCATAACAGAAAGCCGCTCGTATGAGTATCTACTGCTGACTGAACTAAACAAGCCAGAGGAGCAGGCAGGAGTGAGAAGTACACTGGAACTCGACAGGGTATAATCAGGTAAGACTGCACTTCTCCCAAATATGATCACTTCTTTTCAGGTGTCAGACAGGTACAACTTTCGCAATTTCACAAAGACAATCAAATACATTAAAAGCAAAAGGCAAACGACTTCTTAATTTTCCTTCTTTGCCAACCGACTGTAACACTGACATCTATTCCTCCCAATAGGGGGAAAAGAGCTGCTTGTCTGCCACTCTTCAGACAAGGGCTTCATTTCATAATTGCTTTCAAAGTGTATGTGATGCTCCTCCAGCTGCCACCACCGCTGTGCTGGAACCCGCCTCCTTGCTGGGCGTGGCCTCTACGTGTACACACCCGCCGCCTCCCGTGGCTCCACGTGGGCCGCCGTCTTCATGGAGAGCTGAGGTTTCCTCCGCAGCCGCTTGGCCTCGTTCTGCAGCTTCTGCCTGATGTAGCCCTTGATCTCGGCATCCGTCTTCCCAGGGAAGAAGTACTGCACCGTTCCTGCAGAGATGGTCAAACATGGGAGCATATTACTATTGCTATTATTATTTTCATTATTTGACTGTTTATCTGACTCTATTCTGCACAGCAAATTACACTGATTTAACCATTTATACATCAGGATATACTTACATTAGAGGATGCAGATTTGCCATCACTCTTTTTCTAAAATGTTTAACCTTACATGATAAAAACCTTGTAACTGTAGGTGGGCTCCAACCTCAGCCACTCTGCAGTTTGGCCAACCAAACACTCCCTCTGAGGTTTTTAAAGGTAAAAGGTTAAAAAATTAAATGTAACGCAAAGGCCACCATCATAATACAGAACCTGTGGAGCGCCACTAAATGCCTCCCATTTGTTCATTTTAAAGTTGAAATATTTCTGTGTTTCTATTTGATTTCTTTAAGTTAGAGCCTTTCTTTTCATGAGATACCCTGATTACCTCAATTTCATTTTGATGTACAAAGATATTTTAAGCCAAGACGTTTGCTTATTTTTGTCTCTCTGAAATGTTCTAAAACTGAACAGGTGCAAAATTTGATGGAACAATTAAAATGTTCCCACCCTGTGGACAACCATACACAAAGCAATAAGATCAAGGCCTGGAGCATCAGCATGTTGCACAAAGTGGAAATTCAACATGAGTCTAAGACAGCAGGGCTCTTTGACAGAAATGGGAGATGTGGAGGCAGCAGGTGGAAGAGGCGGGTGGAAGAACTGCGTACTCAGGATGGCCTGGACCTCATCCGCCGGCAGCGCAGGCTTCGGCTGCCCCCGCTTATTGTACACGATGCCCGAGATGGAGTGGGATGCCAGGCACTCGCGCTCGTAGAGGCCGCGCAGCAGATCGTTTGTGAGCTTCTGAGCTGTGGTGCCCGTGTTGCAGCGCTCTAGCAGCTGGGGGGTGATGAACTGAGGAGACACGCGGGGGACACAAGGAGTCAACGACTCCTTTCAGACAGGAAGTGACCAACAAGGGAGAGTACCATTATTACTTGTGTCACATCGGTGGCTCTGAGAGCCTCACCACAGTCAGCATTTCAACAATCTGTTTATTTTTTTCTACTTAACTCTTACTGAGCTAAAATGGTTAAATCATGCAGCTTACATTGTCTTTGGTCACAAAGACCACAAATATTTTTTTTTAATAATTTGAAATGCAAAAGAGATTTTGGGTCACTACTGTGTTTGCAACATGGAGAATCACCTCTGAATAGACTCCATTTCTCTGAGGCTCCTCTGTGGGCTCTGGCTGCGGCTCCCGGGACGAAGCCTCCTGTTTCACCCACTGTCCGTTCATCAAGGCAGGCATGAGCGCTTCGCTCTCCACCGCCACGGCAGGCATGCTGGCAGCCTTGTGGTCACCATTCGACCACTCTTGGGTCTTTTCAATCAGGGCCTCTAAGTTCCTGGCCAACTTCCCACAGGCTGTAGTAGGTTAATAAAATATCTTGACTAGTGAATGACATTTAAGCAAAAATAAGCAATAGTGTGCCCCCTGATGACAATTCATAACCAAAATTTTTTTGTTTCCACCACCAGACATACTTTCTCAGTTGGTACACTACTCTCATGAGAGAGAATAAAGATGATGCAGAGTACGAGTGATAAATACATTGTTTGCAAAATCTTCAAAACTGGCACCTAACAGTGAACACCTCTGCTGGCCGTACCAATGGACTGTAAACAGCGACACAAGCAGTACAAGTGCACACACTGCGAGATGCACACGATGTTTGCAGGCATCATCTACAATGAAGAAGCAAGGCATGAGGCTCACCTGTAAGGCACCGGATTTGCTCCTTTAGGCTCTCCATTTCACTCTGCATGCACAGCACCATTGCAATGAGTTCTGCCTTTGAGCGAGACTGCAGGTAGTCCGACTCCTGCAACAAGAGCCACGGCACAGTCGGTATACCTCACACACACGCGCGCACACACACACAAACACACAAACATCTGCTCACACACTGAGCCAGCAGATGCATCACCTCACCTCTGGGGTGAAGTCGCTGTCTGTGAAGTGCTCCACTGTGGGGTTGTCAAACTCAAAAGCCTGCAAGGGATGAAAGAAAGTTGGCCTGGAACTTTGGTCCTGTGGCGTTTTTTAATCTGATGTTGGATACACCTGGACCAGGAGCTATCTGGACTGTAGCGCACCTGTTACTCGGAAATTCACACCAGCATACATCGGTAATGAAGGAAACTCAGTAGCTTCTGAACCAAGGAGCTGTTTGTACCTCCAACTCTGAAAACACTTCTACCCCAAAGCAACAGTCAGCTAAAGATGTATAATAAAAATATCCCTGGTAAAATTTGTAAAAATCTTATATACTGTTGATACAAGGAAAGACACTGCATATTTTATAGTTGAACTTTGAAGGTGCATTAGAAGTTAAACTAGTGTGTAAATTAAAAGAAGTCAACCACAAAACTGCTATTCAATATTAACTGCTGACCACTTCATCCCATCAATATATGCAGTGCTTGTCATGTTTTCATCAGTTGTTTATAATGTCCACTCTGGTCTCATCACTAACCGTTTGCCTCTTTCTTACTGTTGCTATGACAGTGATGAGCAACAGACAAACTGAAAACAGTGAAAGAAAACTGAAATACAGAAGTCCAACATGCCTATTCTGCTTGGGTGCACACTAAAATTTTAGAAAACAGGTATGTAAAATCAAATCAAACCCCAAAAACAATTCTATCTTCAAAAGTTCATAACTTTATAGTTTATAATTTGTGGGGAAACTTGAGTACACTGGTCAAATCTGATAAAATGCAACTTGAAGTGAACGCTCACAAATTCCAATGGCCATTTAAAAGCCTAAAGAGCTGTCCTTTGCATTTTATATAAATAGTTGGGCTCACGGATGTTTATATCATTAAAAATAAATACATACATACATACATACATACATAAAAGCTCAGACGAACAGCATCCTGGCTTTAATTTGGAAAGCACAAGGACACTGTACTGTCAGAGGTGCTAGGTAGCATTTTTAAGAAATGCCTGATGATAAATGATAACTTGATCGCAAGATTAAGACTTCATTTAAGTTAGTCTAAGGATATTCGTATTATTAAATGTGTTAACATTTACATAATAAAGAGCTGGATGCTGATGGTTAGATCCATCACCCTACAACTAAAAGAGCTCACATTCAAATTCTGCATCCTGCTGTAGTATCCTTGATCAACGTGATTACACTGAAATGACAGTAAAAACTTAAGGAAAATCACTGTAAGAAGCTTAATGATGCAAGTCATTTCAAAGCATCAGCTAAATAAACACTTTATTAAACGCGTATATTTAATGTAACTGATGTTTGTTACTGGTTGACTCAGTAGGAGGAAATGGAAGATGGAGGTAGAGCCATACAACTGGTTTGTTGAAATCAATACACTAAATTTAGCCGGAAAACTGCCAGACGTTCCTGAAGAACAAAAACCTTTTGGGTTTGAGACGCCGACTGTGTTAAATAAACAAAGATATGTATTTTCATTCCAGGGGTTTTTCTTTGTATGGAATGAATGAGTGTTTTTTGTAAAAAGAGTTACTTGCATCTAATGATCTGTTTTTTCTCAACTTCAGCTGTATTAGTTATATTAAAAAAATAATTATCAAATCTTTTTTTTTTACTATTAGCCCATTCATCAAACTGTAAGACTTGCAAATGAAGTGCCTGAAAAATAGGCACAAATATGATTCAGCGAAATGGGGCTACCCCACAATTATAAATCTGAGTGTAAGTTTACACATTTTCTGTTCCAAACCATATACTCACGCCTAATTTTAATTCTTATTTTCCATCTGTGTCAATTATACATATTCAGAAATTAATATTCCCACACAGTGCCATTTTGACAATAAACATTTTTCTGTATGCCAAATGCATTGCTCTCTTCCATTTCTACTATGGTTCACCCTACTGTGTATCCATGTGCTTACCACAGTTTACTCTGTTGCCTCTCTCTCTCGCTGGTGGGTCAGCAGGGTGGATTAGTTGTTAGGGCTATAGCCTGGGAATCTAAAATTCCTCATTTCAAATCCCACCTCCTGCTGCAGTACCCTTGATCAAGGTCTTTACCTTAAATTGATACAGTAAAATTACCCAGCTGTATAAATGGGTAAATTGTTTTAAAGTTAATTATCTACCACTGTAAGTCACCTTGAACAAAGGTATCATGTACATAAAAGTTAATAATTGCTTACCATGCTTTACCTTATTGTTTCTCATTGCTCACTATGCTATAAAATACTGTCTCTCGTTGTTTACCATGCTCTGCCTCCACAATAATGTACCTTGTTGAATCTCTAAGTGTTCACCATGGTTTATTCTTTCTCACTGTGTGGCCAACAGGTGGTGTAGTTATTATGGTTACTCCCTAGCAAGCTGGAGGTCCCTGGTTCGAGTCCCTACACTGCTCTAAGTCATGAGCAAAGCAGTTGCTCCAGTAAGAATACCCTGCTGTATAAACGAGTAAATCAGAGTAAAGCTGATTATCTAACAGTCTAAGTCACCTTGAACAAAGACATTGGCTAAATAGAACATAATTACCATGCTTTACCCTCTTGCGTCTCTCTCTGCTCAGCACATTATACCACACTGCCCGTCACCGTTTACCACACTTCACCCCTTTGTGTCACTCACTGTTTCGCTCTCTTATATCCTAATGTTTCTATGTAGCATGCTTTACCCCACTGTTTACCTAATTGCGTTACATCTACATTTTACCATGTCTCTGTTTACTGTGCTTCACTATGCTATACCCTACTGTTTACAGTTCCGCACGCTGTACCCCAGTGTCGTTGTTTATCATACTTTACCCGTGTCGTTACTATGCTTTACCTGTCCGTTGTATACCAGAGTATACAATACTGTTTATGCTTTACCACATTGTGCGCTTTGTTTATCCTTTTTACCCTATTGCATCTCTTGCTGTTTACCATAATGAGTGTCTCTCTGATATCAGGCTTCACTTTTCTTGTGTCGCGTATAGCTTTGCCCTGATATACTTTACTTTATCAGTTTATACTGGTCTACCCCATTGTGTTGGTTGTTTTCCATATCCTACCAGTTGTGTCTCACTCATTTTACCATGCCTTACCACACTGTGTCTCTCGTTGTTTACCACCCCTTACCCCGTTGTGTGTGTGTGTGTGTGGGTGGGGGAGGGGGGTGTTTTGGTGTTTTACCATGCCGTACCCGACTGTGAGTCACTGTTTACCACGGCTGCAGTGCGCTAGGTGACACGTTGCATGCTTTTTCCCGCGTATTTCTAACAACAATGACAAAGGAGTGATGGAGGCCGCACGCACGCACACACACACAGCTACGCAGAGGAAAAAGCCAGAGAGACACACATGTCGCGATGCACAAACACACACAGAAACACGCAAAGACACACACAAAGAGAACAAAGAGCGCAGACCCTGAGGCCGAGCCGGCGCAGGCCAGGAGAGGACGCCGCCGACGAGGAGGACGAGGACCGCGGCTCAGCGCTCTCCCTCGCGGGCAGCATCTGTTTCCTGCGCTTCTGCACGGCGTGCTGCGGGACGACAGCGCCGTTAGCGCTCGGCCTCACGGACACACACACGCACACACACACACACGCACGCACACGCACACATACACGCACACATACACACGCACACGCACGCAGCGGGCGCCATGGCGGATACGTACACACAAGAGCGCGCTGCGCGGGCTCCTCGCGTCGCCTCGCTCCCGCTCGCCTCCCTCCTCCTGCTCCGTGGCCGCGGCCGCGTCGTTCTCGTCCTCCTCTGCGCCGCCGCCGCTGTCGTCGTCGTCGTCGTGCTCGCGCTCCAGCACGCGCTTCGCTTTCGTCTTCCTCCTCATCGCGCGGCCATTGCGCTTCTCTGCCCCCTCGGCGTTATCGCTCGGCTACGCGCCCATTACAAAGTCTATTGACCCCCTTTCTCGTCCCCCGCAGGGCGCGTCGCGGACGCGCGGTCCGCCCGAGCCGCGGTTCGAGGAGCCGCAGGAGCGCCGCCTCAGTGCCGAACGCGCCAGAGCGGAACGTGGCGCGAGCCGGAGCCCCGCGCGCCCACCGCCGCGCGACTCTAAAAGGGAGGGCAGCGCCGCGAGGCCGCGGGGAGCGCGTAATCCCCCTTGCGCGCGCGCGCGACACAACGAGAGCTCTCGCCTCCGCTCCGCGTTAATGCTGTATTTGCGTTAAATGCGGTATTTTCCGTCGAGCGCTGGTGCGGTGCGGTGCGGTGTGCTGCGTTGCGGCGCTTGTGCGGCTCACGGGTCTGTGCGTTGGGAAAGTCAGATTCGCCACGCGGACCGGGAGGGACCTGAAGGGACCCCGGCTTGCGGGCTCCAGCGTGCTGACCTGGGTTCTCCGCATCGTGGAAAACTGCTCCCCCACAGCACAGTAAACTGGGTTCTCCACATCATGATCGCCTGCTTTCTCTGCACCATGGTAAAATGGCCCTTCGCACCATAGTAAACTGCCCCTCTACATCACGGTAAACTGGGTATTCACAACACGGTAACCTGTGTTCTCCACATCACGCCAAACTACATCGCCACAGTTCAGCGAACTGGGTTCTCCACACCATGGTAAACTGGGTCTCCAGCTGATGATGGCAGACTGGATCCTAAAGATGTTGTTGAACCAGGTTCCCACCTGATGTTGGACTTGGGGTTTCCCAGTTGACCTTGGGCCAGGTTTTCATTTGATCTTGAATCGACATCCAAAAGTTGAAATTGCTTTTCGCGTTGATGTTAAACTCCTCCTCGCTTGTCCCTGAACTTCCAGACTCTCAAGGTGATAAGTGAACTTCCCCAATAGATGCTACACCAGGCCCTCCAGCAAAAGTTGAAGCGGGTTCTGCAACAGCTGATGAACCTGGTTCTCCAGCAGATATTTTTTAATGAAGCACAAGTACGTGGAGATGATGTACGAACAGCCAAAAAGTCCACGCTAACATAGAATATCCATCATGGGTATGGCATGTGAGGGTTACCTTGAAAGTAAAGTGATTAGAATGTTGTTTTTCAGCTTTGCATTATTTATGGTTTTATATTTCTAGAATATGTTCATTTTACATTGGTGTACAAAGCTGAAGATTAATGTGTTAAAAACTATTCATATTGTGTGTGTGTGTGTGTGTGTACGCATAGGTACAGTGCAATGGATAGTAGGCGCTTATCCTGGAGCACAGTGGATATGAATATAAAGATGCAGGGCCGAAGCACGCTGTACCCAGAATGTCACTGTCCTGCTAACTGTCCCGGTGTGTTCACACAATCTGTTTACATGGTCAAATGCAGACCGCCTTTGGAACACAGGTACTTGCTTTGAAATTAATCTGTACATGTATAATGGGCGAAGGTGTAAAGACTTTTCAAATCCATCAATATTAGCGTCCCTTCCTTTTTGTTTAGAACACCAAAAAGCTGATTCTGAAACAAAGTAAAGCGCTCAAGGTCAAATGAATGTGCTACAGTGAGCGCGCTGCTCTTTGGACCCGCGCACCTGTACGCATGACTGTGACGTGTTGGCCTGCAGGTCATGCCGGTGCAGCCTGGGTAGTTCCACAGGAAAGCACTGATGAGCAGATCCAGCAACAGGGCTTTTATATGTGCAATTCAAGAACTTTGTTATATATAAGTATTTTAGGAGACCGCTGAAGAAGTGTAACTTGTACATTTTAAATATTAAAGAGATTATGGCAAATGGTTATTTTTAATAATGATAATAATCGCAAGTTTAATAATAATTACTTAAACTCTAGTATTTTATGTGTGAAACTTTACTTGCCAGTGCTAATTTCAATGTTTTACCTGAAAATGTACCCTTGAATCAGCAGAAACCTGCTGACTCAGTGTTTTGTGCATTTTGCGAGTAAATTTTAACTGCAGCTCTGTATTTTCTGATCCTGTCGTACTGGTGGATTTAAAATTTAAAAATGTTTAAGCTCAGTCACTGGAGGAGGACAAAGCTTTCAACACCGGTGATGTTTACTTGCAATACTGAACAAGTCTGCCTTTTTGTCATTTTGAAACCGTGTTTTGTGTATAATTTTGCGCCACGTGAAAATGACACCGTGTCCTCTGCCCTTCAGAAACATTAGTATGAGTTGTGTCAATTAAGGAACATTATTTTCATGTTTGTAACCGTTAGATAAACATGTCTACAAAGAAAGATGTGGGACCTTGGCATGCTGCAGGATTTAATTGAACAGAAGGTATATTAGGGGTGAACTTTGACCCCGCAGCCTCCGGGGGCCGCTATAAATTATTGCTGTGCTGATGAAGAGGCCGGATCCCAGGGTGGGCGCGCAGGGACACGTCCGGGGCGCAGCGAGACACTCGAACCCCCACCAGCGCTCCCAGTGCCATTCATACACACACGCAATCACACGCCATTATGCTGAGGTTGGCCCAAACTTATTTATAATGGCGTCACGTGACGCTGGAAATGGAGCAGGGCTGACCTCCTCCGGGGGTTCCGCAGGAACACGGGCAAATATTGACAAATGTTGCTTAGACAGACATGTGAGCCACGCAGGATGTATTTTGTGCTGTGATTTTTACATAAATGTGCGAGTTTTTTTCCTCGCATTACCCTCTCTGGTTGCCCATGGCAACAGTAAAAGGGGTAATTATTTTGGTCTGAGTGGTTGATGTCCATAAACTGTTGGTGAAATCGTACAAAGGTGTATTTCATACGGTAATTTAAATGCAATTCGTACAGCAATAAAACTAAATGCTTGCGAGAAAATGTACAGACACGTTCTTCTTTTTGAAATGGGACTTCCAAAACATGACTATGGGAGAAGTGTGGTTTTTCTTTAACTCCAGTATCCCAGTAACATTGAAGAAAGTTAACTGCTCCAGCTTACTTTGTACTTTGGCTTTCATTTATTGCGTTTTGTTAAATATTTACAGAAAGTGTTTGTAGTTAAAAACACTAGAAAATGAGCTTTTGCGCAACACCGGAACTGCTCAGAGGTGCCTCGCACCTGCTACTCGGAGGCACATATATGTATGTCACATGATGTTTTCAGCCATAATTTATCTTCGCAATATGAAAGTCTGTCACAATGATCCTATAAACTATGTCTAATTCCAAGCTGACTGTGTCATTTCATGGTCAATAACTTTTACCCTGGTAAGCACTTACAGTATGTGCATCTTAAATGACCTTGAATAAATTAACTTTAATAATGATAGTAAAAAATAAATGTAAAAAAACTTTTTAGTCAATTTAGTCTCGAAAACACCGTTTTTTTATTTTGTATAAAGTTTCGCTAATCTTCACAGAAGTTGTTTTTCTCTTCACGAAGGCCTGGGGGTTTTTGCAACGCTTTTCATGTCATTTCACACCTCAGCGATGGCTTTAAACTCAAATCTACAGGACTGGGATCACAAAAAATTTCTAGAAGTACCGTTTAACCTCTTAAGTGTAATTTTCACCACAAAACACAACTCCGAAAAAGCAACGTTGTCAAATATTCGTATTTACGTATTCACGAATGGGAAATTAATATTGCCTCCCATGAAGGTGATAATTTGAAAATGACTGTAAAGGAAGATAATGAAAGATAATGTGCATAAAATACATCTGTTCCGCGATTTGTTTAGACGCAACATTTCGTTGGGAGCGATTGTGTTTATGTGTACGTGAACGTGCGTGTAAGCATCTTTGTGTTTATTTATGCCACGGCTGTGTGTGTGAGCATGTCCATCTGTGTAAGAAATGCGGGCCGCGAAGGGAGGGAACGCGAAGGCAAATGACGGAAGAGAAAGCTTGTCAACGCGCGTGTTTGTGCGCGAGGCATGCGACTGCACGCTGTGTGTCAGAAACTCGTCTCGGTGCCGACCGACGGTTTGGAAGCTCGCGTTTGCTCTTGGCCGCAGTGCTGTGCCATTGTGATCGACCCCCTGCACTGCAAAGACTTTCTTAATGGAATGCAGCTCTGTTATATCTCATGAATATGCAAAGCTAAATGTAAAAATGTAACACAAAAAATTTAATATGCATGTGACATGCTCAACCCTGGCTCACATCTGATGAACAAAACACTCTGGTTTTATTTAATTCCTTAGCAGATCCTTTATTCTGAAAGTGAGTCACGTGCTCCATCGCTTTTACCTTTTTGTGGCACAGATCATTTCATGCATCTTGTTCATAGACGCAACACCCTGGCCCTTTAGACACACGAACCTGCAGCCCTTTGGTCGGGAAACCAGTTCTTCTGTTACTGTTTTAACTGCATACGTTACATATAAAAATGTGGGCTAAAAAGCTTACAGATGTATGCACTAAAAAGCTTACAATGCGTTTATTTATATTTATTTATGAAGCATCCCGGATGTGTAGAGCGATACGGGAACATTTTTTATTCTTCTGTTTGTTCTAGCACAGCATATAGGTGACATTTTATTTAGCTATTTTTTTTTGTAACTATGGCCCACTTATTCGATTAGAAGGTACCCTCCGTTGCTGCAATACGCCTTCCGTTCTGGGCGACCGGTTTCACGCCGCCGAACTGTTTTCGGTTTGGCACACCGGGTGCGCCTCTCAGGCCTGCGCTTCCCACCGAGCGCTGATTTTACAAATCCGAACTTGACAAAACGAAAAGCTCAAGTTGCTGAAGCCGCTGTCTGTGCGAATTAAGACGCTGTTCTCGAAGGCCACAATAACACTGCAGGAGAGCAGTCCACAACCGCTTTGAATGAATACATTTACTATGGTGCGCATTAACACTGTTAAAGGACGTCGTTTCGTCCATAGCTCGAAGCGTTCGCACATTATCCACATTAATGTGAGAACAGGTATGACGGTAAATATTTAGTCTGCTATTCTGGGGTGACCGGCAAACAAAAGCATCTTGCCTGAGCTATAGCGCATGTGTGCGAAATGCACTGCTTATGACAACAGTCGCACTAATGAACCGACACTGACAGATGGACTCTGCCAAGGAGTGACCCGCAGTCCAATCGCACGACTTCCAGGTCAAACGTAACCTCAGGGCAGCTTACATACATCTTCTTAGCACAGACCAAAGGAAGCGGTGTGTGGCAACAGGATGCCTTAGTCAGGGCATTGTGTGGCTGATCAGCTTAGCTGGCAAATGCACGTTCAGGCGGCGCTCATCGGTGGCATCTTCGGAAGAAGCTCTTAAAAAAACCTGCCGTTTCAGCAGATCCGGCTCTCTCGCCCGTCCAAACCGCGCTCCTCGTCCGCAAACCGTTTCGCTTTTGCGTTTTACCGTGCTTTTAAGTCTTTTTTTTTCTTCTTCTTCTTCTTCTTTTTTCAAGGCGGCTGTCCCGCGCGGGCCCGGCTCTGCTCTCCATCCTGCCCGATCACATGGTCTGCGATCCCAGGCTGGAAGCAACAGCAGCGTGGCAGGAACGCTGCGCCCAGCCATGTGTTTGATATTACACCCAATCAGTTCGCATTTTCTCAAAAAAGCCTGGGTGCTTAAAATTTGATAAATAGTCAGGCAGTTGTTATTCTTTACTCTGGGAGAAAATGAAAATTAAACACCTCTGAGGCAGATATGATTATTATTTATTTACGCAGACTGCCAGACGCCGGGATGGATTGTGATCATGTCACATTCCTTGAGCAGGGAAATTACAATACAGGCCGTGTTTACACTGGTTAATCTGCCAGGCAGCTTTAGTCCGCGGAGAGATCTTTTTTAGTTTTGATTGAGTAAGTTCATATGAAGTATGCATAGCAATGATTCAGGGTTGAGCCTTTATGACAAATTTCCCTTTCGGTGTTGTTTTCGTTTCAATCCTTTTTTCTTTTTTTTCTTTTTTTTCTCAGAAGTGATGTACGTGTGAGAGAACATCCATTATAAATGTGCATATGTGTATAAAGTCTTCATGTAGGTGTATTATTGGAACAGGACTGTTTAACAAAGCAAAGATTTATCGTTACTCGTTTTTGGTCTTAAAAGACTTTTTTTTTCTTTCTCATAGCAAACTTTAAGTAGCCGGTTCCTCGAGTTTATGTAAAATTTTGTATTTTTACTGCTGTCTTCCTAATGAGCAAACTATAAGGTCCCAATAAAGGCTATTTGTCTTAAAGCTGCGCAACTTTTGTTTTGCATTCTTCTCTTCCTTTGTTTTCCTCTCCCCGTCTGTGGACTCTAACCACCCCATTCGGGCCTAATTCAAGAGCAAAAAGTGTGTGTGAGTGTGTAGATTATAGCGAGGTGACAAATGACTCGCAAGATGTGCCGTTTTTCACGCTGGCAAGCCGAGAAAAGCTGTAGGTATTGATGGAGTGCGGAGACAAGGATCTGCAGGCCCTCATAGTGAAAGCCCAGCAGGGAAAGTAGGTCAGGACAATATCGTGGCATCAAAAATGTATGGAAACATCTAAATTATATTTGCACTGCTAGGATTTAAATGAATTTTCCACACCAATATTTTCCCATGACGTTTCATCGGTCAAAAAACATGGCCAAACTCTGCCACGACACGACACAGTAACGGCTTAACAGTTTTGACAGAGGCGCTTCTGCTCCGTGCCGTGTTTCCGCAAACAGGCCACTTTTAACACGACGTGCGGAATGCCCTTTCCACGCTTCTTTCTTTTACATGCTGAATACTGATGAGGGCTATAAAAATCTGAATTCTGTTAATGACATTACTTCCTGTTTTACCTGCAGGACATCAATAACAGCGTGGTTCAATATTCTTCATGCACTTGCCATTGATCCCGCGGCAATAATGGATCTCTGTTAATCACGGTAATTGTTTCGCCGGTGATAGGAGATTAAATAAAACACACTTTGTCAAATTTGTGTGCGGCAAAATTAATTGGATTCTTAAAATAAAGTTTGTAAGTTGAAAAGGTGAGCGGCTAATCTCACGCTTGCAGGCTGAGCGGGTGTCATAATTCAGTGTCCACGAGCAAAAGGTTCTGGGCAAAGCGCACTATCTTAATTGATTAAAAGTAATTTTAGGTTCCAACCTAACACATATTATCCAGCTTATTAACTGCAGGATTAAATGTAAAATCCTTTGGTTAATAAGTGGCACCTTGTGTCGATTCCTTTTATATGATCGCGCGTGGGTTTGAGAGCAGGGGATTTATCATGCGGGAAGATGCGGCGGTAATTGCGGGGCTGCGCGCCCTCGAGGTCACCGAAGCAGATTGTGACGAGTGTGTTTTAAGTGTAAATGTGGCCCATGTGGACGCGGGACAGATGGGTTCCCCAGTTCCGCTCAGTCCATCAATCTGAGCTTTCCCGGTTATACGGCTCTTTGTGCCACGATTCCGCTGATGTATTTAAGACTGGAACTCTAGAGCAGGGGTGTCCGGTGTGAAGCCTGCAAGAACATTTGTAAAATTATTAATATATACTATACTGTACCTGCCATAAATTCTATAAACTCTGTCGAATCACATGATAATGCAGTTATAGACACACCGAGAGCCTAAATAAAGGATCATTTTTCCCTCGCTGTCATTTTTACACAAGGCCCTCAAATCAGTTCACAGTCATGATCACAACCCTTGGCCAAAAACGTTTGTACCGCCCTGTCCGGGATCGATTAGATGGACAACCGGAAGACTGTATATTTTACTGCACTGTGGATGGTTTGGTAGACTTTTTGCCTGCTTTGTGCCTTTTTTTTATCGCTTTTCCTTTGCGTCCTGTGTCTAAACCTTGTTATCGTCACTGACTTAACTGCTGCATGAATCTGATATTTTTCTGCGGCGGCTTGTTGGGAAAGGCACTATACAGAAGTAAACTGAGCTGAAGTGAATTAGAACGAAAAAACTGCAGACTTTTTTTTTTTGTCATCGCTCTGGGCTAAAAATAATGTTGTTACACAACCAAACTGTAATATAAATTTTGTTGCTAAGGACTCTGTCATGATTTACATAAACTTCCCTGTCCACATTTAAATCAGCTGTAATTATATTGCCATGTAGCATTTATTTTACCAACACCTTTCTCCAAAGCAAAGTGCCGTATTCCGCTATTTACACTGATTTATCCATTTATATAGCTGGCTTGTTTACTGTATCGGTTCTGGGAAAGTACCTTGATCAAGGCTACCACAGCAGGAGGAGGGATTTGAGCTCAGTTCCATCCCAAGGGCAGTTAGTCTACACTTCTCTATCTGCTGTACTATATAGCTCACTTATTGATTGACTGTTATTTCTGAACATTGCCATCGCTGTTGGTGGGTTTTTTTTTTCTTTTCTTTTTTCGAATGCCAATTTTGTATAAATTTAATGTGCCCTAATGTAATGACCGTGAGTGCTGATGGGACATTGCGGTCAGTTGTCCATCCTTATGATAATAATGACTATGTGCTTCCTTTTCCGTGCGCACGTTGAGGAGAACGAATAGGAGACCCTGCCTTCCATATGCTCAGGACCTTCCTGACCACAAGTGTCCGTTCCGTCCCCCGTTGACAAGGTGACATCAGATGGCACGTCCCCCCTGGGCAGATGGGGGAACAAATGTGGCCTCCTCTCCTGTCCAGCTGCTCAACGCCTGGCCTCTGGGACCCCCAGGTGCAGGCGTTGCCATGGCAGCATTGTGATTTTTTTTTGGGCTCATGTGTCAGGCTCTTTGTGGGCCAGCTTTTAATTCTGGCCTCTTGAGAGGCCCAAGTGCCCTCCGTCCCATGGCTCCCAGCCCTCCTCACCATGAGCTCAGGCCTTATCAGCAACGCAGGATAATGCACATGTATTACACCTGCTCACACTACTTCTTGTGTTTGATGTTAAAATAAAAGTTAAATTAAATTGAACAGTTTTGTTCTCTAAAAAGTGTGCTACTTATAGTAAAGACTTTAATAGAGAATACATTTTCGAAAGACGTGGGAGGGGACCGCTTCAGTTGGAAGCAGGATGCTGAGATTATACCCGGTTAACGTGTCACCATACAGACAACATGAAAAGTGCAATCTCACTTACCACAGTTAAACTTGCAATAGCAAATTTATATCAAACGTTACATTAAAATCTGACTAAAACGACCGCAAACATAAGTGATGTCACCGCTCAACGGATTCAGCCATTTATTACAGCCGTTCGTTCATTCCAGTCACTTTATGCTCTACCGCCCCCTAATGGTCAGAAACGGCAACACATCCATTTAAGTTCAGTGTTAAAATATGCGTCTTTTTATTTAAAACAATAAAATAAAAAAATACAGGCTGAATAAAGCAACAATTAATATTTTAGTGTTTTTATGGTAGTGATATGTATAAGCTTAATTTAAAGGATATGAGAAATGTCAGGATATGATTTAGGCTGAATTAATTTGTGTTGTTACTTATGATCATTTAAAAGAGTTCTGACTAAAAATAAAGATATGAAAAAATTTCAGCAGTGACATAAATCAATGGGAATTATTGGATGATACTCTAGAAACCCAATTAGTTAATTCTTATATTGTTACAGCTATTTTGTAGAGATTATTACTTCATAAAATGATCTGTGATGAATGTACATTTTTCAAAGGTTCTGTTGCCTTCATAGAGATGAATGTGTGATGTGAAAATGCAGCGTCTTCAGGAAGCACAAACTGCTTATTATGCTCATATATTCCACTGAAAATTTAATTTGCAGTAATAAAAGAATAAGTCACAGAACCTTTTGACTCGTTTTTTTTTCACTAGAATTTCCCAGCTCACCGTGGAAACTCACACGTACAGTAAAGCAGCAGGAAGCATATTTACTGGGGAAATAAATAAAGAATTTGGTCTATGTTTTATTGCAATTGATGAGTGCATTCACAAGCTGACTGTGTTTTTAAAATTTATTTGTGTTAAAGGGGTGTTCATTTATAACCAGAGGCCTCTGACAAGCAGACAGCGCAGTGAAGCCAAGCGGGATGTGTGTTTATTTGAAATAAGACCCACACTGGGCTGAGGACAGAGCCCTGAGGTACCAGGTACTTTACAGCCCTCATTACATCCTGCATTAGGCAGCCAGCCCTGGGTTTGACAAGACGCAGAGCTCTGTGGTACGGCTGGCCAGCCTCCTGCAGAACTGCTGCTTTTCATCGGATCGCTGTGGACGAGGAGCGCTGTCTGGCCAGGCCTGGGGTGCGTCACACAGGGTGTGTGGCGCTCAATATGTGTCAGGCCTACAGTGATCGCTGAATTCAAACCCTCAGACATGGTGGCAAATACATGTAACAAAAAAAAAGAATATATTCGCTTATTCATTCAAAGTCGGATAATAAATTATCTGTATATATGTGTATTTCTGCCATTTATCAGTTGAAAACTGGAATTTTTAATGCATTTTTTCCTTGCATTTGCAAGTGCAATGTGCATTCAGCGCATTATTACTTAGTAACAAGGGCATTGATGGCAGATGTGGTCATGCAAAAGCATTTTGGTTATTACTGCATCGTTGATGTATGCATTTCATTTATGCTGGTGCAAGAGTGTAAAGAAATGCTTGCGTTTTTCACCCTAATTTATTGCTTAGCAGGAAAACATTGTAGCCACTGTAATAGAAAACAGGGAAAGGGTGTTAAATATACATGTGTAATTTTAAACTTTCATAAATAGAACATATAGAACATTAACGTGAAAGTTTATTCCACCGAGCTGTACGGTATTTGACAAGTCTTCTTTATTTACTACGTTCATTTGGAGCCGCAATCCCGACGTCTGCCAGCTGCCCCCGCCCCCTTACAGGTCGTTCGTTATTTCTGTTATGACATCATTTTCCCATCAGCCAATCAGTTAGCTGCTCATCCATCAATGTCATTCCACGAGCCAATCGCGGGGAGCCTGGGATTCCACTCCTGTCCAATCGTAGTGAAGCTGCTTTGCATTTGCCCTATATATGACTGCTAAGCGCAGCACCGCAGCTCATAGTGGCCGCGGTTCGAGTTGGTAGTTGTTTTCGGTCCGAGGCGGTGTAGCGGTCGGTACCCGAGTTTCACAGCCAGTCCGTAATCGCTCTCATTCCCTCCAATAAAACCGCAAGTAGTTACACAGTCCTTAGCCTCTCTGAGTCCAGGGGAACTCAGGACAGAGTTTGACATCCCATTTTCGCAAACCTGGGTCGGCCTCCACTACAGTCATAAACACGCACACACACCCACACACAAACAGTTTATGTGTATATACACTACATATACTGTGTGTATACAGTGCACATATAGTGCATGTACACATAGACACTGATGTGCACATATGCAGTAGATCCACATATAGAGTAGAGAAGTATATATATATACAGTATACAGCACACACAGTACAAATACAATATATGTACTGTATACACAGTACCACCAAGTTTCAGCAAAACTGTCCGTTTTGTTTGGGTGTGACGGCATTACATTATTATGTCCTATATGCAATTTTTTGCTACATATAATGTGTTGAGATGCTGCGCTTGTGAATTCCATTGCAGGGATTAATACAAAAGGCATTTAAAAATATCATCCATGTGTTTTATATTTTTCACAGCTCATTCTACTGGGGTGGTATGGTGGCTCAGAGAGACACACTGTCACAGCTACAGTGCTCTGAGTGTGGGTTCAAATCAGTCTGTGTGGAGTTTGCGTGCTCATCCCATGTCTTTGTGGGCTTTGTTCACAGTCCAAAGACATGTGATTTGGGTTAATTGCCCATAGTATATGCATGTTTGGCTGCTTGAAGTTGACAAATATATTAACGTAAAAAGTATTTTTATTCAAGATTTTTGCTACCTACCTCTATCCTTCCAGGACAGGCTGAGAACACTGCCACTTTGACGTGAGAAAGCAATATTCATTGATTATAACTCTGAGTTTTTTTTACAGAGCCTAGCCTGAAGATAACTTTGGGGTTGTATCTATTGTTCAGCTTTTGCTGATTGTGACTTATTTTGTCAAACCCAGCTTTGGAGTTGCAAACAAATTGACCTACAGACCTTTGGTCCTCTGTTGTTGTGCAGCCAGTGTATTTCTGTAGAAAAAAAGTTAATCTGCCAAACTGCCACCTAAACATCATTAAAATACCGAAACAAAAGCCTTTCACACAATTCAATTTGACAATGCTTATTGTACAGACCTTTATACATGGTGGTCAGAAGGCAAACAAAGGACTTGTTCATAAACAAACAACATTCAAAAAAATGGCCTTGAATGAAACCCATGCAGTAATAGAATACAGCTTCCAAACCACAACATTTTACTTTAATCTTTTTAATGACCTTCCAGCTGTTTCACTCTACAGCCAAAAATTTTAGAAAATAAAGTGAAGAAGATGTAATGAAGCATGAAAAAAATTGGGCGGATGTAAATAAAGTGAAAAGGAGAGCAGAGGGTAGGGTTGGTCCCTCATGCTCCTGGGGTATGGGATAGAATCCAGTTTAGGGTTAGGGTTAAGGTTAGAGTTTGGATTAAGGTTAGCTAACTCTAATACTAACTGTACTCTGCTTGACACTATGTGCACCTGTCGCAGGGCTCCTGTACCCCTCTTTACAAGCAGCGATTGGTAATGGGTGAATGGAACGACACAATGAATCAATTCCAAGTGAGCTGTGGTAGTGCTGTGGTTACGTCACACAAAAACAGGTATGAAAAAACAGGTGCTCCGTCCAAGCAGTGAAAGCCACGTGCTTTGCTCACATTTTTACTGCTGCAGTTCATTTACATTTCTTTGCATTTAATCATAATGTTACATAGCATATTATATTTTATATTTTAAGCTGTTTATATATGTGCTCATTATTACAATCTTTACTACAACCCAAGTAAATCCATCTTATTTTTCCAAGCTGTATGATGGTCTATGGCCAGCAGATGGCGCGATTTCTCTTTTTTCTGACATTCTGTAGGAATTAAGGAATGCATTTTTTTGTGCAAATGACTATTTGTCTGTAGTTGTGATGGGCAGAAGTGCTAGGATTTTATGAACATATATATATATATATATATATATATATGAATACATGCACATGTGTATTATGTTACTGCTCTATGTATAAAATACCAGGTTAATGACTGAAAAAGTATATAAGTGAAATAGAACATATTTAAAACGTATGGGATAAATACCTTTTTGTGTAGATTCACATATGTATATTTCATTTACACTTTAAAGGTAAACCTAGCAACAATAAATTGCTATGATGATAATGATTATTATTATCATCATTATTGTTATTATTTTATTATTTTATTTATTTTTTATTACTACTACTACTGCTATTACGGCGATGTAACAACTTTAGTTACATCAGTGATAACAGCACTTTTAAAGGGCTATTATATACAAATATTGTGAGAAATCAGTATTGTTCAACATCTTAAGTGACAGCGAGAGCAAAAGGATTAACAATTTTATGCTGCGTAAAATGAAAAGGGCTGAAAATAACGAAGATTTTATATATTTTATGTTATCACCACCATTTATTATGAAGATCGTTTTTGTTATTGTAATAATAATAATAACAATAATAATAAGAAGATAAAAGTGTATTGTTTATTGGTTGGTATCATTTATGTCTTAAAAATGAATGTGTAAAGTGGTAAATATTTTTTAATTCTGAAAAACTACACTATATCAAATATTGTCAGCTAAAAGTCAGTTGAAAACGTCTAAACTACATATAAATGCCAAAAGGTATTTAAAAACCTAAATATATAGCTGATTGATTTTAATTGTGAAATAAAATTTGTACAGCCAAGAAACCATCGTTCTGCTACTAAAATGACTTTATTTTTCAAAGCAGTTCCTAGACTTCGCTAAAATGTCAACGCCCATTCGATGACGCACTTATTGCAGACGTCATTATCAACAAACTCCGCTCAATGCCTTACCTTCGCCTATCGGGGAGCGACCGCCAAATATGCGAGAATTCCTATTGGTTCTTTACAAAAAAGGAGGCGCGTATCCGGCCTTTAAACAAACGTAAATTATTATCCACCAATCATAAGCGAGCGGTATCTGACTCCATTCCCAATGCGGCTCAAGTCTTAGTAAAGAATATTTTTAAAAGATAAATACTTCGGAATTTAAAAACTGTGGATAAAGGTATTGTTTCCTTTGTATTGAGAAAAGCATTGAGAATCATTTTCACAATAAAAATGCGACACTGTATAACAAATAATCTTCTCACAACACCAGATTTGGAAAAAAACTTAATTCAGTCTGTTTCGCTATATTTTAGGTGGGTGAAAAACGTGAAAAATGACACGTGAAAAATTTGCATATTCATATAAAGATTTTATTTTTAAAGCAAAAGAAAATATGAGCAGGAAGTCAAGAATGTTAAGTAGTTCAAAACATAATGTAAAAAGAAACATTTTTAAGATTATCCCATATCGAAAATAAATAAAAATAAATAATAAACTCTGAATAATGGCCAGTCCCTTAAACTCTTTAAAAGTATTAAATCACATATATTTTAAAACTTTTAGGCACTTTGACATGTAAAAGACTGTATAAGCATGACTCGTTTTACATTCATCATAGTTTAAAATGTAATATGCACCACAATACCAGAAATAACTTCTTGCCATAACATTACCAAAAGTTTGTAATAAATAGTTTATAATCTATACTTATTGCAGTTGAACTTCCACAGTGCACTCATTAAAAAATTTTAAATAATTTTTGCCATCCCAAATTTCTACCACAGAAACATCCATGAAGAGAGGAGGAATATTTTTAACATAAATAAAAACTTTGAAAATTGTTCTAGTATGGTCACTTATCAGGTAGTGTATAATAATATGTAAAAATACATAATTTTTATTATTAGCATTATACCATAATGTAACTATGAGTGGAGCAGCTATCTGTAACATATAAAATTAAAACAATGTTTCTGTTTATTTTAGGCCAAATTTAAAATATAGTGGATAGTGTACAAAAAAGGCACTAATGTCACAACACTAACATTTTTCTTTATACTCCCTTCAAATGCAAACTCAATTTTTAAATAATATTCAAAGGCAGATAATTATATAATTATAATGTCCTGCCTTACACACTTTGCCACTTGGTGGATTCCCTCATATTTCCAGTTATTTTTTTCTACTTCATTATTGACCATTTGATTTGCTCCTTGGCAGACTGCAAAACCTAAAAAAAATAAACAGAACAAGATCAGGTACTACAGAACCAATTTTTTGAGCAAGCAAAGCCAAAACGTGAAGACGTAAAATTTATTTTAAAATATAAAGAAAATTAAAAACTAATAAAATTATATTAAAAATTATCCTGAAATTATACATGTTATTTAATATTTAGCGCAATGAACATTTTCTTCAATTTTAGTTATGAGAATAAACCAGTTGTGGAGTGAATGTGTAAAAATTCGTACACAAAATTACTATTACTACAGAATGCTACTATAATCGATATTCCTGGTTAATAATTTCTGGAAAATGACTGTATTTGAAAATGACCAAAAAAAAAAAAAAAAAAAACTGTCAGTGTGACAGTAAAAATGAGAACAAATACATTGACCGCTAGGTGACGCTGTGCTCTCATTTATGGTTGTGCTCGCTGGGGAATAGAAGGATCCTAGTAGTCACAATTTTCTCAGTGTAAAGGATACTGCTGGCAGCAAGTTTTAATATTAAATTGTACCACAGAAAGTGTCTCATATGCAAGAAATATAGTTAGACTTTTGCCTGTAGAGTTTTACATTTGGGTCAGTCATTTGGGAAACATTTTACAAATGTTTACTGCACGAGTGAAATAAAAATTAAAAGGGAAACTACATGTCAAATGCTGGGCAGCTGGTTAGTTAACTCTGCACTGCATCCAGTTGAAATTACCCTGCCAGTGTGGTAATGCTGCACTGCAGAGGGCATGGCCTCAGCTCTTAAGCAACCTTGGTGTGACCAACTTCACACAGTTTCAATACATCAATCAATAAATGCAAAACATATTGATCTGGATGGAACCTGCATGGTGCTGCACCAGCACACAGACAGCACAGCAACAACCAACACACTGGGGATGAACAAGCATCATGCATTAGAGGGCAGAGAAAGGTGCCAACAAACAGTAGTATGGACAGCTCAGAACCTCGTGGGCAGTAAGAGATTTTCATAGATCTCTCAGCATGTACTATGGATTTCAGGTTGTTTTATCTCTGGAGTTATTGTGCTGTTTCAAATAAAGATTTCTGTTTTAAGCTTGCCTGGCAAAATATAAACACATGGTTAACATAAAAGTTCTTGAAGTAAAAGAAAGAGGCAAGTGTAGATAAGAGGACCTGCAAGGTGTTTACCTGAGTCACACTCTGCTCCGACAGCGGGTTCTCCTCCATCTGCAGAGCACAGTGTTATGCACATTAGACAGATTCGCTGACTTGTTAAACCATTAAAGTAGATTTGCACAGGACTTTTAAAAACAGAATGCAGAAACTGTGCATGAAAGCAGTGTGTAAAGAGTGTGCACAGTTCACTCCCGCATGACTGCTCATTCCAGTATTTCATACACATGATTATCATACACATGACTTTTATAAAACAAATGTCTTAATAGCAACTGGACAATAAAATTAACAAATACAATACATTTAAAAATATAATACAGTCATACTCCAGTTTACAACCTCCCTGTTTATGTCCTACCTTCGTAACATCATTTTTGATACCAAAAATTAGGTTTAAGTTCAAAGCTCCTCATGTAACTTTCTCTCTATTTACGTTACAAGACAATATTTTTCAGCTGGACCGCATAATTAAAAGCTCCATATTTGTAAAGCATAATTATTTTGAAATGTGACAGTTGTCTGTGCCTCTTGATCGTACTGTCCCTTTTGGGATCCCAAAGCATCTGGTCTGCAATGAAATCTAAGCTGCCTATACTGCATTCGTACAGCCAGTGTCTTACAGTGGCTGCATTCCGAAAACCGCCATAACACCCAAATTGCGAGCAGAGAAATTCTGAATAGCCTGGAATGCCTTCACCATCTGTTCCACCCTCCACCACTCTCTGCTACTGCACCTGTCAAGTGCAGTGTCATTCTTTTGCTGAATACAAACAGTATGGAATAGTTTCATTACAGTGAATTGGATTTTTTTTTTTTTTTAATTGTTGTGTGGACTTTTTTAATAAATGCTAAATATTATATTTCATTAAGTGACACTGAAAATGGTTTATTAGTTATATAGGTGTTTTACAGTGATTTAGTGATATTTGGGGAAATTGGCTGGGGTTTTTGGGGGAGGGGTTGAAACTGATTATAACAGACTTCTTGTTCAAGTCTGGTTTTCAGGAACTTACAGACTGTGAGGACATTCCAGCATGCGGTCACCTAAGATGAGGTCATGCACAGGTGAGCTGTATGTTGGTGCTGGGCAAACAATCAGAGGGCATGGTTCACAGTTGCTGCACTGTTTTTAAAAGCCACTCCCCAGCCACTGAGCAGCACACATCATGCAGGTACCTGCTCTGTATCCCTCTGTGTCCCCATCATGCCATCTCCGGTTACACACTCTGGCTCTTGCCCCCTTGGCCCTCAATGTTACCAGTAATATAGTCGAAGAGGACAAAGCCGTATGCCTGCTCTGACACCGCCTGGTGTGTGCACAGTGGACGACAGGCAAAGGAAAGAGATGGTAGTGTGTGATGTGAGACAGAGAAAGAAAGAGCGAGAGAGAGAGAAAGAAGGCCACAAACAGAGATTCACAGAAATTCACATCCATTAATTAATTTATTTAACTGACTTATCTCCAAATGTATTTACATGGATTTAACCATTCAAACAACCAACTTATTTTTACTGTATCAATTCAGGGAAAGTACCCTGCTCAAGGGTATTAAGCAGACAGTAGGGTAATAGGGAGGATTTCCGTGTGAAAGTACAAGCTACCCATTTACACTGTAACTATGTACCAGTCCCACCTTAACAGGGCTATCAGGTAAAAAATTATATCTATTTCAGAACTAAATTCTTTCTTCTCCAGTTCTTTATAGCATGTCAGATATAAAATGATGAAAACAAAATTTCCACAATTTTATTTTGTCCTTTGGCTAAAATTTTAAAACCATGTACTTTGATACTCATTTTTGGTATAAATTATTAATCTTAGATTCCTTTGAGATAGCCAGGAGTTTTTTTTTTTTTTGTATTTGACAATAAGGGACAGATAATGTCACAGAGATATAAAGGGAATGCATAGATGAGACTATATACAGTATACAATATCTAAACGACAACACATATCATGTACATATTGTCATCTGATGATACGATTCAACATGAGACTATTTTAAAAAAATATTTAAGGGATAAGTGACAGAAAAGTTCTGCTGAAAAAGAAACTAGAAACAGAAGCAGAAAGATTTGGTTTTGGTAGTTGTGTATCTCTGAGCTTTGATAAAATTTGATTTTTTTTTTTTAAGCATTTGTGTTTTAAGTACCACGGCACAATTATTTTTATGGCACAAAATGACAGGTATTTCTTTATACTGTATGTTGTATCTTCCATTAAAACAAAATGTTTCATTCAAGGGTTAGACGTGAACAGATTAAACAGCATTTGCCCACAGTTACACCCAGCTCATCAGGACCAGAACCCAGAAAGAGTCACCCACTCAACATAGCATGGGTGCATCTATGTTACCAGGGTATCCTGGACAGAGACGGCGAACCCTGAAACAGCCACAGGAAGGTTATAGGTCACTTACCCTATAGTTGACTTTCTGAACGACTTGCTGCGGCTCACTTTCCAGGATGATCCTGAACACACAAAAATAATCAGTCAAGCTGCAAGGTTCCAGCAACTCTCGTATGAATTTTATTTGGACAGAAAAGCCCTTTTTGCCCCCGATTCCCTCTCTTGCTCTTACCCTCCATCTATGATTTCATCCACCACAAGGAAAACACAGTCCATGTTGTCCAGCAGATATTGCTTCTCTACATTCTTCCTGTAGACACATGTATGAAACAATGTCATCACCAACTGGGCCACTTACTATCCAAAGCCACCATTACAATTTAATTCAGCTATACTTCAAATTCATCCTTTAATAAAATGGCATTTCAATAATTTTACACCTCAAAGAAAATCATTTCAATTCCTGTCATATTTCAGTGGAGGGAGAACTAAGGAAAAGGCTGCCTCCACCCTTTTGTGGTTCACACATAATTTGGCTAGGTTTCTATGGGAACCACATCAGTGTTACTGTAATAGAGGAACCATGGAAACAACTATTTCTCAGAAATATCTACAAAAAAAACCACTGTAAAAATAATTCTCTAATAAAAGTTATGCATATTATACATGTAAAGACATTTCATACAAGCAAATACTAACATGGCCATTTCATTTCATCCTGACCTTCATATTCTTTTTTATGCTGTTATGTTCCAGCTCATAATTCAAGTAAACATGATTATTAATCAAACTGCTATAAAATCATTCTTCCATTACTTGAAATTCACCTAACTATAATAAGAGTGTGTAGCTTCATTGCAATTTCACTTTTTTTTTGGGAACAATACTTGTATTGGTGCTACAGTTGTAATTGTAGAAGAGGGGTCTCAGGGCTGGGGGACAATAACATCCATCCATGCATGTATAGCACTTACCGCAGAATCTGGCTGAGGGATTCAAACAGGCAGTTTAAAACCCCCATCAACATCAGCTTGAAAGAGAAATGACAGTCATTCACTGAGGACCAGCTGTACCAAGGGGAAGTAATTCACAATCCTTTTCATACTCATAAAACCGCAAAGCGGCATTGTTTCAGGCATAAGAATAACCAGTGGCATCCTCGCAAATGTACCTCATTTTCCTGAGCACTTCCCACCACATAGAAGAAGAGGTCAATGCTACTTTTGTAAACAATTGTCATCCCCTCCAGGAATGCAATCTCATCTGTTGAAGCAAAAAAAAAAAAATACTTCATTAGCGCAAGGCACATTTACTACACGAAATACAGCAACACACACGTGGATGTTCCATTAGAAAAAGAGAGGTCTTAGGGTAAACTGTGGCCAACAGCCATCCTGAGTCTCACTCATGTAGAAATGGGTGATAACTTACCATTTGACACTGTTTTACCTTTTATACCATATGCACCTTGCATGCTACAAAAAAAATTAACCTCAAAATAAAAATTATGTATTTTGAAATATGAATTCAATGACACAGTATTTGGTTTTTGTTGTTGCACATTTTGTGCCTAAGTTCACACAACTGAAATAATTAATTTTAATATGAAATTGACATAGTAACTTGCATAAATTTTAACTTGGTAAAATACATTAAGTCTTAAGTAACAAGCTACTTCTTATTACACTATAAACATTTCTGTGACATTAAATTCAGTCATAATGCTGCATACTAATTTTTCAATTATGCCCAAATTCTGTTTTTCAATTTTTGTTAAATGTGTGTTTAAATTTGAGAGACAAACAAAAATCCGTAAGAGATGATACATACTGTCTGCTTTGTGGGATTTGTTAAACACATTCTTTTCAAAATTCTTCTGTTCCTTTATGGAGGGGTAAAGTTCAGGGTCATAGTACTGTCAGGAGATGAAATTGGACATTTTTAAGAAATCTGCCATCATGTAAAGCAATGCACCCAACTTAAGAATTGCCATACATACAGCAAATAAGAAATTTAGAAACATGACATATAAACATGATTATGTAAACATTAAACATTAAGGTTTTTTAAATAATAAAAAGTGAGTTTCACAAAAATCATCATTATACCTTTGAAAAGAGTCTATTTCCATCATTGTCCAAAATTAGAACAGCTTTCACTGTGTACAGAGATGGTTCCTAAAACACAAATCAGTATTTTCATTACAGTGAACACTTGCAGGAGTGTGACCATTCATTTTCACTGGCATCACGACAAGCAAAACAGGAACTGGATGACTGTTCATAATTCATTTTTTCATAATTCAAAAATCACTTGAGCTGCCGACACAGCTGACTTAATCTTAAAAAAATGCAATGCAATCATCTTTCAGTTTATTTGCAAATTGTTTGTTAAAAACTTGATATGCAAGCTATAATAAAAGAATACTCTTCTTGTGTAAGAATGAATTCTCCTATTTTACTAACTTCTGCATTAAAGTGAAAATGAATTTTAAATCATAAAATATGCAGTTGTCACACACACGAGTATTCAATGACAATCCTTCAGTGATTTTACCCAACAGCATGTTCATTTGACATATGTGTACCCAGGGGGTAATCAGCCAGTGTACTGACTGACAAAAAATAAAAATAAAAAAAAACCTTTAACTCCATATAACAGCTTAAAATAGTTAAATACAACAAAGCCCTCATTTAAGAATTACACAAGTTGCAATTTTTATATACTCATAGCATTTGTAATTTTAATCAATATTAACAACAGTGTAGATACAAGGTCTTCTGTGATGAAGACATGAAAAATCTAAAAGCACTAAAGGCCAATTTTCATCCTATCTGGATCAAAAGACACCAAGTATTAAACTGTACACTGTAAGTAGCAAGTGAAGCGGCTGACTGCTTGAATACAACCATTTCTCTCAAGCCAGGGAGAATTTGTTCTGTCCAATCACCTTTGTTAGGGGATCTAATGCACTTCTAATGAAGAAATAACCAGCTACCAAATGAAATATTGTCACCTAAAATTTGTTAAAAGCACCAAAATAAATAGTATTTATATGTATAAGTGAGGATAACAAAAACATATTTTATCGTAACAAAATTAATACTTATAGTTTGTCTTATATTTTCATTCATTTATTCATTTATTATCAATAACCGCTTTTCTTTGTGGTGTGGAGGCATAAGGCATCAGACAGGGTGCACACTGGACAGAGAATCTGGCTCATAAAAGTTTGTATTACAGAAACATTAAGTTCACAAGATTGCTGTCTGTGTGTTTCACTCTGCGCACAGACTAAACTCCTAGCGGGTCTACGTAGCTTCGCGAAGAAATGCCCCAGTAAGAACTCCGCAGTTATATAAATGGCTAAGCAAGTGTATGCAGCTTAACACTAAGTCTCTTTGAAGTGTCACATAAATGAATTAAATAAATCATTTGTGAGTTATATTTACTGTAATCACTGGTTGGTGAATGCTGAGAATGTAATGTGACAGGAAGTATATAGTTCAATTGCTGACGTTAACGTAGAAGATTTAGCCAGAAAGTAGCTAGACTGAGGGATAAAAATGTTTCAGTTATGAGACACAAAATGTGTATAGCTGTTGCTGAAATGTCCAATACAAGCCACTGTACAGAATAAAACACCTACTGCGGAAATAAAATGACCGTTTGATGAGCAAAACTTTTGCTGAATAAAAAGCCTAGTGAAAAACAGTATACAGGTACATACATTTTTTTTTTTTTGAAATTGTACAGGATCTCATAATATCAGGACTGAGTGTATTTATATCAGTTCTGAGCATCTGAGAGCAGGGCCAAAGCCCACAGCAACACACACTGTGGACCACAGCACATCTGCCACATTTGGCCAAAAGAGCTCCTCCAGGGCAATGGTGAAGGCTGGCTGTACAGCTGTGTGGACCGCAACCCTTCACAACCAAGTTTGGTCCCTTTGGCTACTGATGGAGCTCCTCTCACGTCACTCAAGAAGGAAGCGATCTGGATGTGGAACCGTACCAGCGTATGTGATTTAACCATTCAGAAGGCTGTTACCTCTGTAAATATGATCCACAGCAACCGGTCTGACCGAGTTACTGCAAAACGATGACGGACATCTCAGGTGGCACGAGGACTTTCTCACTTCTGTCTTCCGTGGAGCGCGGGTGTCCCGTACCAAAGTTCTGTTATGCACTGACTGCCTCAGACTCAGAGCCCAAGTGTATCACAGAACTTCAGTACTGGCACACACTCACACACAGAGGTAACATTTTGTAACATTGCAATAGTACTTGGATTACATTGGAAAAATACAATTCTTGACTGTAATTGTTGCCATGGTCACCACCTTACTTAGTAGTTGTAAGTGTTACGCTTTACAGTTTACATTGTAAACAGTCCATGCTTTTACTCCATTGAGCAGTGCAGTACATGCTGCTGTGACACGGAGAAAGGGAGAATAAAAAAATAATTTGCTACAAATATACTATTAATCTTTTTAGTATTAAGTACACTATTTCCACAAAACAGGACTGAAAGCACCTTATGAAAACAGTGCAAAGTAAAACAAAAAAATATGCATTTCAGCCATTTTCCCCTAACCTTTTCCATTCTTACATTTCTAACTTTCAGTCTCGGCTTATAGTCAAAAAGTCTCCAGGAAGGTCCTGCTACATCCAGTAGTGGGACTGCCAGTAGCCTCAGCAAACAAACGAACAAACGGACAGAGACACCTGAAGGACAGTAAAACTACAGACAAAATGTAGGCAAAAACAAATGAAGACGAACCGACAAGAAAAAAGCCAGCGACCTCAGCGTCCCGCGGTGAACTGCTCGACGTGGCACTCAACACACACACACACACACACACACACACACACACACACACACACACACACACACTAGCCCTGCTCCCATTCACTCTTTGACAATCGAGAAAAGTTTGCACAGAAAACACAGTACAGCCACACACCCGAGTGTCTACATGCGACATGTCATTCCTGACAGTGACATTTCTCGCTACCAAGTTCGGTGAGCTCGCTGTCCAAAGAACAGGTGTGCTGAAGTGCAGTGCTGTACCTGAGCGAACACACGCTTCCCTTCCTTCATATACCTTCTTCTGTAACTCTCTCTCTGTCTCTCTCTCACTCTCACACACACAGTCTCTCTCTCTCTCTCAACAGTAAAAGTAACGCCAGTGTGTCTCAAATGTGTGGAGTGTGTAACACACCGCGGCGGTCCGGCAGCGCACTGCAGTGTCAGTGTCACACACTGCGAAAATTCATGCGAAGAGAGAAGATAATCGTTAGCAACGATTGCTTACCAGAGCGATAAAGTCCATGGCGGCGTGTCTCGCTGTTGACGTGGACAGACCGAGTTGTCATTTAACGATCCCCGCAGCTCCGTCTGACTCACGAGTGGGCAGGCCCTGTGATGTGTACAAGCTGAGGAAGCCGTTCTCCGGTGTCAGCCATTTTGGCTCTTCGCGATCCTTGAGGCCCCGTGGCTTGGTATCTGTGATCTTGAGCCTAAATGGCAACAGATTCCCTAAACGTCTACTAGCTCGATTTACAGACTAGAAGCACACGTGTCGTTGTGTAGTTTGTGTGGCACAGTGCGTTTACGTTAGCAGACCCAATCGTAAGGTTTTTTGATGTTGTATTTTAACACTTACATTGGCTATTTCATGAAAAAAATTACAGTCAGTAACAGGCCCTTAAGGACACTACTTTTTCATTATGGATACATACAATGTTCCTGCTCGAAGCAGTGCAGCATGAAAACTGTGATTTAATTGTCTAAGTAAATATGCACAAAAGGGCTTGGGCAGCACTTTGCTTCACAAAAAATCCTTTTCGCCAGCAGTAACAATCACTGCAAGTTCATGCTTGGATAACAGTGAGCTGATGGGTGCCCTTCCTGTTCCACTGGATATCTGTAAGTTCCTAAATGTGCTGTCTGGGACTGAGCCCAGAGGAAAGTACTAACAGTGAACCTGCATGAAGAACTTTGTAGTGCAATGTGTTAAATGTATTACAATTTAAAGAAATATAATAACATTTATACTTACTAAAATGGCAAACATTATCTTTCCAAATCCACACACAACTCAGAGTAAATAAAAGTGCATCAACAGTTAAAGAGCATTATACACAAGTTAAAGCACAGCTTGTCTGACGGACACCTGCATGGTACTGGTTCGCGTCATTTAAACAGCTGCTTACAGAAGTGGCATTCAAATGGCAAATACGTAGATAATCGTATTCGATGTTGCTGGACTCATTTATGCATAGGATCTACAGTATAAGAGATGAGTTTGGAAACCCTTCTTGAAAACTGAAAGGATCCAGCAGCTCCGAGTGCTTGTTGCCCCACCTCATATTCCAAGGTAAAAAAAACAACTCCTTATGTATGGGAGATCCAAGGAGTCAGAGGTGGAGGAGCACAGCCTGCTGGGGTGTTGGGAATGATCAGGTCCTGGAGGTGTTGGGGTGCACATATATTGACCATCTTGTGACTTTTAAAGAAATACGATTGCAAGTGTGTTGTACCACGCATGCTAGAATATTATAAAATTCCCCAGTTTTGAAAAATGTATATTTTAGCTATTGTTTAAAGTAAATCACTTCAAATACTGATTTTTAACTATTTCTGTTTTGCTTTGACAATTTTTTAACCTTTTTTGTCGTGGTCAGGATCACAGGGATCTGGCTCTTATTCTGGTATCACTGAGTGAAAGGTTAAAAAACTACACCCTAGATGGGACTGAAGTCCATGTAAGGGTTAATAGAAAATATAGTACTGTGATATACTGGAGTGTCCGGTGAATCGAGAAGCCCGGACATTCGTGGATGAACTTTCAGGCATTACTAGTAGCACAAGATGTGGTCCGGTCAAGATTCTGACCTCTGCAGTGCGCCTGTGAGATCTTGCGAGACTTTACATAACATAATTTCCATATTTAGTTGGGGTGTTGCGCTCTTTGCCACCCTGTTTAACCCTGCCAGGCGAATTACAAAACGGAGATAGAAACAAGGCAGCTTTAACAAACCGTAAAACTGTCACTTGCAAGTTTTTCGACTTCATGGACAGCTTGTTCTGGGGCATAAATGGGGTCGTCGTACCCTTCAAAATATGAACTTCTCTTCAATAGGAAATAAAACAATCTATAGAATGCTTCAGTGGGATAAGGAGCGAGGTTTTATTAATAAATAACTGCTTTATCATAGGAAAAAGTCCACAGTGCACAATTCACCTTCTCTTCCATGAAAGCGATTGAGGACTGCATACGCATGACTTTCTTTACTCAAAAACAAAAAACTGAGAATTCCCTCACGGAAAGTTTTCTCGAATTTAACTACCATAGAACATAACTAATAATCATCTGCACAAGGACTTCTTAAAGAACGCGTATTATTTCTAAGGAAGTTCTTGTTTTTCCGGGATTTTGTTCGGGGATTTTCGGTCTGACGCAATAATCCTGCCCGGCGCGCGCACGCGACCCACCCCGCGCCGCCCAAACCTTCCCAGAATGTTCCACGCATGCGCGTTTAAAGCACGTGCCCGGCTGTCGGAGCTGTTTGTTGAAATTTTGCAAGTCATGGTGGGCCATTCAAACGGAAGAGCAGACTAGAAACCATCGTCATGTAAATAATCCATGGTTTACTTTCAGATCACAGTGGACAGTAACACCAAAGGACAGCTACTCGCGTTTTTAAGATAACTGCTTTTCAAAATCTTCTCTTGTAAGTATTAAAGAGTAAGGTGCTAGCAAGGAAGAAAGCACTGGTTTATGTATACCTCGTCATTTTAAGCATTGGAACTGACTGTTTATTTTTTCTTGCATTGACATTCAAATGATAATACTATTAGATAACCGGTGTGTTGTACTTACAATCGCATATGCATAAATGTATAATGGTGAAAGTTCTGAAGCTTTGTTACTTCTGGTTCACCCGTCACTTACGGCGTGTCTCAGTAGTCCCGCCCCCGCGCCTTTTTTTTATTGGTTTTGAAATTTGGAAGGCTGGCGGATTTTTCCTCAGTCCTTGTTTCTGATTGGTTATCTTGCCAGTCTGTCATTATGGCGCCACTTGTTGCTAGGTTGCTTGGTGCCGATGGCGGAAACGCGGCGCCCTGCATTTCCTGGGTGTTTGACAAGTGCGGTAGGTTGATGTGGAAGACACCGTTCTGGTTGCTGCATGTAGATTTACAGCGACGCAGTGAAAACGTGTTGTGGCAGCAGAAAAAACAGGACGGATTGGCGATGGAAGAATGAGAGGATGGGAAAAACAAGAGGGAGATTTTACGCCACTTAGCTAACGTTGTGCACAGGGAGGGGACGCAGTGTAGGGGATAGCGAGCAGGTAAGTGGTGTTCGCCTTCCTGACAGCCTGACAGCATCCAAGGTGACAGTTCGATTATGAATAATAATGATATTATTTTTTACTGTTGTTATTAATAATAATAATAATCTGTTGTGTAGGCCTGATGCCCTCTGGAAACAAGTACCCAAGTATTCACATTTAGTACGAGGTACAGCTAGATAGGTGGCTAACTGTGGTGATAGTTCAGTTGGGTTGTTAACTGTGGTAATGCTCATATTTTCCACTACTTAATATCTGCAGATGTGGGAGGAAGTGCAGTTCATACCCTTAAGTTTGCCGGTCTTTTCTTTCCAGGCAAGAGAAGACCTTGAAGATTATTGTAATAAAGAAAAGGTGGATTTCAGGCTTTCGATGTGAGCGTTTCAGCGAGGTATTGGTGGGATTCGTTGGGATTTATTGTTTTTTATAACCAATCTTCTGCTGTTACACTGCAGGGTTCTGGTGGTGGTGGTTCTGTTTCTCTTGGCCTTGTGTTGATGGTAAGCAACTATTAATATTAGGCAAAATGTTCGAACTGCTGGATTGAAGAGATGGTCTTTGACTCCTGCTTTGTTGATTATTTAACAGTTTTGTTCTTGATGGATTCATAGTTATCTGCTTTTCAGAATCACCCAATTTCTTATCCGGTTTGGCTGTGAAAATGGGTCATAACCAGTGAAATGTGTGACAACAGACTTTTCCCAAAGGAACTTAACAATTTTTGTTTTAAGAATAAGGGAGATTCAGATTTTAGGAATATTTCATACTTATGTTTTTGAATTCTTGTATGTATAAGAGAATTTAAGGTTTCATATGTGAACTTTATCTGTTTCTAAAGGTATTACCTTGAAAATAACTTAAAGTTCATACATGTTACTGAATTACTGGAACTTGGAAGTACTTTACTTTTTTTTTTTTTTTTTAATGTACTTGGGTGTATGATGTGGAAAAGGTGGGGATATTTCCAAGGAGACGCTTGGATTACATCATGTGGAGCAAATGCCAGCAGGGTTCAAAACAAGCTTTAATTGAGACAAACAAGTTGAGCCAAAGTAGGTCAGAGTGGCTGCACCCGCTGGTTATTTTACTCCTCATAGCCATGTAGTTAAGGATTATCAGTCTCTTTTCCGGTCAGTTTCTCTTATGTGCACTTTAACATCTTTATTTAGGAATATGTCCATTCTTACCTGAGCTGACCTACTGCTGTTTACAAAGTGAAATTGAGTATGGAAGAAAACCTTTTTTTGTGTTCTTTTGTTGTGTATAGGTGTGTAAAACATTGCCAAGGACGAGGACAGTATTACTCCAATTGTGGAAATATTTACCCCTGACACGCATCTTCTCCAAACAATCTGTAGCTGCAACCAGAATTCCACTGTTTCATGGATATTTTGTTTTCTTGTACTGTGGAAACATTTTTTAATTTCACATTTTTTTAGACCAGATTTTTTTCTAGAATTTTCCAGGCCCTGAACTCAACAGACTTGAGGGGGGGATACTTTTTAATTTTAGTTTTTTTTTTTTTTTTTTTTTTTATACATTTGATTTTTTTTTTTTCTTTCACTCTTTTGCCTTTGCAAAGAAATGCTTTACCTGAAAAAGTACTTCACAGAGGGCCTGATTCAGTTCACTATTCTGCTGAGTCTCATTGGGGTGTATGTGGATGTGGACACTTACCTGAGCTCCCAGTTGCCCCCGCTGCGCGAGATCATTTTGGGGCCCAGCTCCGCCTATACACAGACACAGTTCCACAACCTGCGCAACACACTGGACGGCTATGGCATCCACCCCAAGAGTGTGGATCTGGACTACTTCTTTGCTTCACGGCGGTTGCTGAACCAGGTGCGCTCTCTGGACCATCTGCGTGTACCTACTACTGAGCTGAGCGCCTGGCTGGTGCACCGTGACCCTGAGAGCGTGGTCTCTGCTGCGGGCCAGTCGAGCTCCAGTATTGTCCTGGACAATGGCTCCAGCCTGGAGGACGTAAGCAACCCTGAGAGCTCAGCCATGAGGGGTGGGGGCACCAGTGTGGATGGGCTGCCTGAATCTGGCTACAACCTTAATGGCGAGGAGACCCTAGGGGCTGTTGCCCCTCAAGACAACCAGGACCAGGGTAGCCATGGAGGAGAGGGTAACGATGACCTCACCAAGGAGGTAAGTTGCACTCCACGCCTTATGCTGACCTTGAGAGTGCAGCAGCATGAAGCTCACTGTGGTGGAACAAGCTGTAAATGTGCAGCAACACTGAGAGGGATTCTGAAAATGGAATTAAAAACAGCAGCTGCACAACAGTCCAGATCTCTTGCATCCCAGAATCACCGGCAGCTAGGAGACTATACCTTGGATGGGACGCCAGTCCATTGCATGGTAGCCACCCACACACATTCACACATTATGGACAGTTTTATAGCAACCATTGAAACACATGTCTTTGGACTGTAGGAGGAAATTGGGAACAAATGTCAGCATGAAAATGCTCTGTGTGAGTAAGGATACATACATACATTCTTAGCATACATAACATAATTTTATTCACAGATTACTTACCCCAAGTTGGTATATATTATAGGTTTATTTGTATCAAGTGCAGAATTTGGTGTTACTGTAGCTGTGCTCTTCTTCTGGACACTTGTTGACTGGATTGCAGGCTGTCAGACTGAAGATGGACACCGTTAAGTGGGGAAAATGGGGATGTTGTTGATGGGCTGGCGAGGAAGGTTGCATCTTGCACATGAGCAAACTCCACCTTTGTCCTTCTTGTATCCATGCTATTTCTGATCTTGAGCAACTTTTAAATTCCTTATTGGATTTATCCTTCATCTAATATTCTCGTTTCGGGTAAGCTGTTGTATGTACCTGAGTGAACCCTGTTCAGTGGCTCAGCCTGATATGCATTTGAGCATAATGCTTTAAAAATAAAGTAATGATACAACAGCCAGAAATACATCCCCCCCCCCCCAGATTTCCACGATACACAATAAATGTCTTAACTATACTTTTAACATTTTTATCATGGAAAAAATACTACAGCTATAAACAACAGGAAAAGCTATAGGAAAGATACCACTATTGACAAAACAGGAGTGCTAAGTGTCTAAAGTCAAGTCTAGATGAAGTCTCCGGGTCTTTCAAGATTGCCTGAAGTCATTTCTTAAAATTATATATTTTTTTTATTCTTCATATTTGTTATATATTTATACTGATGTTTGTTGTAAGGACATTATCTTGAATGAATTGAGTGATTCTTGAATTTGTACTGCTCACCTCAATGTTAAGACTTGCTCCAGGTATCCATAGTTATGTGGGCAAGGCTGAGGCTGCTGAGAACAGGTATCATTTCAATTCATAGTTACAGCAAACAATGCATTTTGTCTTTGTACGCACATCCTTACTGTCATTGATTTGGGGTCTTTGCTTGTTTATTTTGGGATACAGATATAGCTCTAAATCTAGGGTGTGACTTACAATTCATACTTTTAGAATGAATGTTTTAGAATCAAATCAACATGATATGTCTTCTTGAATTGACTAATGAATTTATATCAAGTGAATTTTTCAGTTGGACAAGCTATAGCACATTTAACATAGTAAGTGTACAGGGTAGCTGTTCTGATGGTAGACTCAGTAAACTGTTCTTTCTTGTGTGAGGGCGAGTGTGCCGCCTCTTGCACAGTCTGACCTGAAAGTGACCACTGCTATTCCTGTTGTCCCGCAATCCCACTGTGATGTTGGTAGTGTGGCCCAGCATGTGTGTGCTCTTCCCGTAAATCCCTCCTGTCTAGTCCTTTTTGGATGGGTGGTTGTGCTGAGCCCTACAGAGTCACATGAGTGACCATACAACTACTAAAAAAAGGCTGCTTGCATTCTAGACATACTCTGCCTCTGCTGGTGGGTGGGGTAGCCGCAGTGCTGTGTGTCCGTAGGCTCATTTTTTATTTGTGTGCCTGCCTGCTCCCAGTTACTCTTCTGTCTCCCTTTGAACATCATCTCTATACTATATTTCTCGTCAGAGACTGCCAGTTGCTGCACAGTTTTATACTGAGAGCTTTTGTGGAAGGGGGGACCTCTTGAGCTTACAGTGGTATATGGTGGGAACCTACAGCACTCTGTTCTTTCTGTGCAGGGGTCTCTGTGCTTAGGCAGCTATGTTTGTGTGAAAACTGCAATCCCTACTGGGACAAAAAGGAACATCTCTCCGCTAGCCTCGAGGATGGGTTGCAGGGTGGTTCAGTTCTGACCATGAAATGCTGCAATCTTTTCTTACCTTGAAAAACATGCAAACAACCTGAACAGGTTCATCAACACCAGCTGTTTAGTTGGTAGGTGTGGCACCTAGGTGAAACAAAAGCAGAAAGTAAATGCTATTGAGAGCAACAAAGAGATTCAGAGAGATTTATTTGTCACATACATGGTAACCAGGTATGCCATACAGTGAAATGCGAACAATTTCTGTTCTTTGAACAACAGGTTCAGATAAGAGTGGAGATTACAAAATCTCAGATATAATGTACAGGTTTTATTACCCTTTTTCAAGTATAGGTGCGCATAGTACACTGGATACAGATATCCTCCTGTTTACAAGCACAATACTTAAAAACGGCTTGTAAGGTGAAATCTCATAAGATAGAATCCAGTTACCATTATGAGAAACTTTGTAATTTCCCCCATAGTCAACTCTTGTTGCATATAGGCAGCCAGCCTCATATTGTAACTTGGTAATGGGAATTAAATAATTTCAATTGTATATGTAAAAACTCAAAGAAGTTAGCTACCTATACAGTGTCCAGAGTTGTTTCCAGTCTGGGTTAGAAAGAGACACTGCAGAGTTGCTGACACTGTGATCTTCACATTGCCAGAGTATGGTGTTAAGATGGAAGTAACAACTTTTACAGTTACAGTAAAACCTAATGCATCCTGTGATAAGACAAATTTGGATATAATAAGAGTAGAGTTTTGCTGCTGTCCTACTCTCTTTAGAATCTTCTTTAGAATCATCAACATCATCTGATGGCAAGAAACTTACTGGATTTATTGAAGATAATGAAAATTATGGTAAAAGTTGCCAGAAGCGGTCATTCTTGGAGTAGAAGCGGTCATTCTCCTTTAAAGTAGTACTGCTGAATGTTTGTAAATAGTTGTCTAGCTTTTTTGTGGAGATTTAATAGGTGGATTGTTGACCTCTGTTCACTGTGTTCAAGAGCTTTGGGGTGGGCATGTCATTGTTCTCTTGAGTGCCAGTGTTTAAACGTGGTGGAGAAACAAAGCTCTTGTTGCTGCAGTCCAGTCTCCCAAGCTCTCCTTTTATAATGCCACAGACAGCATAATTGAAGCAGGTTACAGTATTTTCATATTAATATTAGTACATATTATATTTGTCACATTTTATTTCTAATAATCTATAAACAACTTTTTCTTTTTTCCCCATGCAATAACTGAAAGACTAACTGCAATAAGGCGACCATTGTACATGACTGAATTTTTTGGACCATATCGATCACATTATGGTGCGGTTTTACTGTATACATATAGCATGATTGTATATAAACTAGAGATTTACAGATGTACATATTTGTTTTATCTGGTGCATTTTAAACGTTTTTGCAGCGCTACTAAACCAAATTTAGTGACGGCTGACCCTGATGTAAACCTATGCGTTATACTCATTTAAATTTTTTTTAATTTTAGCAAACATTTAGACTGGAGGTCTGTATTTCATTGGTATGCATTCTACCCAATATTTTACAGCATCCTATGCAGATCATCATTTGTTTTCCATGTAAAGTGTGTCACTGGTGTATTGTTGCTGTGCCATTGAATCATTTTCAACTTATTGCGACCCTGTAGAGTTGTTCGATATGATGAATGATCTTCATTTAGGCAGCTTAGTGTTATATTGTACCTCACTGTAATTTTATGCCAAGATCATTATCAGACAGTCCTCCAAGCAGCTGGATGAATGCATTTTAATTCCTTAGCTGCTCCTTAAGTTATATAATGTGTTTAGCTGAGATGTTAGATGGGACATGTCAGCAGTTGTATGCAAGGTGTCATAAATTAGTGTAAATACTGTATACATGTTTCATTCATTTAGACTGGACTTGTCTGAAAATTGGAAAATCTTGTGTTGGAATTCGTTCACCTTGTGCTTTCTGCTAGGGAGAAAGAAGAAAATGTTCCTGATGTCTTGCATGTACTCCTTTTATTTGGTCTGTATGTGTATCTGTGGTGTGTTTTTTACATCAGTGAGTTGTTAGTGTGAAGTTTGGCCTTCTACCTGACACAACAGAGCTGATGTGATACTGCGATGCCGTACCACATAGTGTGGGCTTTGGGATCAGAACAAGGGGGAATAGTGCTATGGGTTGATATGCAGTGTAAATAGTTCTTTGAGTTCTTGTAGTAGTAAGAAGGACTCAGCCTTTCCTCTAAAGTTGTAGTACATTTATTAATGTAACAGACTCTCACCCCCCCCCCCCAAAAGGGACATTCAACTTGAGAGCAAAGAAAAGTGCATTGTCAGCAGGTAAAGAGTTTCAGATACAGGCACACAACTGGTGACGCACAGACAGTTTGTCCAATATCGCTTTTTTGCTGGAATATACTACAGAAGTAGCTGCATATGGAATCGACAGGAAACACAAAGGTGATCTTGACAGATGATGTGATACAAGTTTAAAGAGCAGTTACGAGATTGTGAGAGAAATGGGTCCAGAAAAAGACTGATTTTGAGACCCTTTTTTAATGTTGAAAGGGATTTAGCAACTCCGAGGGACAGAGGGAGGCCATCCCATCAACATCGGAGCCAAAACTGAGAACCTACAGTCATTTCTATGTATCCCTTTAGGAATGGGATAATCAAGCAGTTAGAGTTGGTGTTCTTGCTGGGGAGTAGGGAGTCATTTTTTGGCTCATTTGCTCCATTAAACTTTGTGGCTGCCCACACTTTGGGTTCACAGTACTGGTGGCCATTCATTATTTTCAATCAGGAGGTGCATTTGGCCACCACAGCTTGTGTAGTTTTTCTTTAACCCCTCTTAGATCACCATCCATCTGTGAGAACCACATTAAACCTTCCACCTGTATGTCTGAATATCACAGGCATGAAGGCAGCTGAAGGTAGTATCTAGTTGTGAGTATGATAAAAAGTACAGTTAATCTATGCATGACCAGATCTTTGGTGACATTGTTTGGGATGACCACTTGGCCTGTTGCTGTATTTTTAATTTTTTTTCCAATATAGTTACAAGAGTTTTCAAAAATTGGTTTGTTTAAAAAATAAATAAATAATAATAATAATAATAATAACATGGTGCTTTGGAATCAGCAGTCAGTAGCATCATTGAGCCGCCTTCCCACTGTTCGCTAGATCATACAAAGATGAACTGCATGGTGCATATAAAGATTTTCATGTGTGAAATGCACTAGTGGCAAAATGACCTTGGGTGTGATGTCCTTCCTCCTTCCTACATCGCGAGCAGTTTGTTGTCTTCAGTAACTGTCCAAATGGTGTTATTCCTGTAGGAGCTTCAGGACAAGCATGTGAGAGCGGCATAGCATGTCCAGGCTTCGGCTTCGCTTTGTAACACGAGAAGTGTGTTTTTGCTCCAGCACAGCTTGTTTTGTTTACTGGGTCTGTGCCTGTTCAGGGCAAACAGAGCTGCTGCCCCCATTTGGACCCTCTGTTGAAAATTTTACAGCCATTACTTTCATGCTTGCCCTATACTGCAGCTTATTCACTTGTATAACTTGGATTTATTTAATACTACTTACATCTAGAGCACGGCTGGAACTTTTGAAAAGTCTGGTTTAAACATGCATTCTTATTTCTTTGTACTGGGATACATGGACCAGTCATTCTCCAGTTCTGGGGTGCAGTAAATTATGCTGGATTGCAAATGGCCATTCCCTGTGGTCCCTTGTCAACTCATGTTGGGGTAATAGCTCTTGATAAGTTGGTTACCATCACAATGGGACTGCACCTTGGCATGGTGTGATGGCTTGTGCGCCTCCTTGACCCAATGAGCTATACAGGACCCATAGATTCAATCATACCTGGAAGACCAGAGGGTAGAGGCCAGACGAAGCTGTCTCCTGTTTAGGCTCGGACAATGTGACGGTATCCTAGCCCACACCTCACCATGACTCGTTTTTATTTCAGTCATGGTTCATGTGGCAGTTGGCAGAAGCACTTTAATGCTTCTGTAATGCTGATGATGATGATGATGATGATATGTTGGTTATATGTATTTGTGCAGATGTGGTCAAAATAATGAAGCATGTATTTTGTTTCTTTTCACTTAAGAGGAGTGTAAGATTGGTGTTTTAATCATTCTTGGTTCAGGATCCTGTTGGTTGGAGCAGATGCTGGGCATTATTTCAGTCCTCTTTTGCTTTGCATATTTAAATGCATTGTACACTTGTATCATAGACATTGTTTTTCATGTTTATACTAAATTCTCAGATACAGAGGTAGGAAACATGAGGAGAAATGCTGTCACACATTAACTGAATTGGTTGCGTTTTTGGATATTAAAATGTCTATGATCTATAAATAATGAAGTCAAAAGTTGTTTTATAATTGACTGGATCTTTTTATTGTGTTTTGTAGTGTGGCCAGTCACATTTACATGACATTTCCTACCTCTTGATTTGTATTTCATGTCAAATAGTCCTTCATAAACACAGAGTGACTGGTGGACCATCCAGGGATACTTTCATAGCTTAGCAGCCAATGATTGCTGGATAGTGTGTGGATTGCCATAGACTTCCTCATGACTAAGTGGTGAATGATAATATATGGCTGAATTATACAGAGTGTACTCTGTATTTTCAGTTGGGTCTTTGCAGAAGTAAATATGTTAGAGATTAATCTGTAATATTTTGAGTTTGCTTTCAAGATGTCTCTAGCATAGTATTTGTTTTTGAAGGATATTGATTTGATTGACATCCTGTGGCGCCAAGACATCGACCTGGGTGCCGGGCGTGAGGTTTTTGACTACAGCAGCCGCCAGAAGGAGAATGAAGTGGATAAGTGCCCCCTGGCAGAGCAGAATGAACAGGGAGTGGATGGGCAGGAGAGTTGGAGGAATGGGGTGAACCTGCAGGGGAGGCAGAGCCACACGCAAGTGGATGGGGAGACGGGGGAGAGCGTACCTGAGGAGGTGAGGTCTAGTTCCCAGTCCTCATGAGCTTAAAAGCATGAACATTTTGCACACTTCACAGGTTATTTTTACTCTCCAGATCCCAGAAGTGTATCCAGGATTAGTATTTAAACTGCAAAGATCAGCAAAATTCCTATCCAACTCTGATTAAATAATATCTGTATTTGTAATGCAGCTATTTATTGTCTATTTAGCAGCCTTGAGAGCTCTTGAATATACACTTTTAAAAGCACTGATTGTTAAGCTGCTATGAGAGAAGTAGGTCTAAATTGTGGTTTTAGGTATATAGTAAGAAAGAAAATTAATACATGTACAACCCCAGAGAAAAGAATAGGACAATATTACATCTGAAACACTCGATAAATTAATGTTTTCAGTACCTAAACATTTTTTAAGTGCAGGCTACTCATTCCATTGTATTGCATATGTGAAATTTTTTATCTTGATAAATGATCGACTTACACATACCTCAAACAATTCTTATTATACAATCATGCTGAGTTTGAAAATCATTTTATGTACCTAAAAAAAAAAAAAAAAAAAACATTTAATTGCATCCAATAACCAGCCACTCAGTAGAAAAATATCCAATAAGCATAACTTCATATTGAAGGATGGCAAAAAGTTTGGCACTTCCTCTCCAAATCTACAAGTCTACAGAAATGTTTCACGTATTAAAAGTTTACGCAAATAGATCACTTAAAATATGAACAGTGTTATTTTACTGATTATCTTTTCTTTAAATAAACTCAGATGAACTGTAAAAGATCGCTTACAAGTTCTGCAGTTGTTTTGGTTGATGGGTGACATGTTGTTTTTTCCCGCAGCTTGCTGACCTAGGAGCTCAGACCTCCCTTTCACTTCAGGAGTGTCTGCGATTGCTGGAGGCAACTTTCCCCTTTGGAGATGAGTCTGAGGTAGTACTACCCAGCAGGCCAGAAGAGCAGGACTCTCATAGACAAAGCAATATATTAGCTGGGATGTCCAGGCCCAGTGGTTCTCTCTTGTACTTAGAGTTCCACAGTTTGTTTATTCTTTTATTTAAAGGTTTGGGTCCAAAGGCTCCAAAACAACTTGCAATTTAAAGCAACTTAAACTGAGTTGACAGTTTATTAAATACACCTGTCTAGTAGTGTGTTGCACCTTCTTTGGTCTTAAGAAGAGTATTAATTCATCTGGGCATGGATTCTACAATATGCAGGTTGCATTGTGCAGGAATGTTGCACCATGCAGAAATGACTGCCTTGCATAGTTGCTGCAAATTGCTGCATCCCAAAGATGCACAATAGAATTGAGATCTAGGGACTGTGCAGGACATTGAAGCAATGAAAACTCAGGTTCCTGGAACCATTCAGTGATGATGTGTGTCTTGTTATGTGACGGGTTATCATGCTGAAAGTGTGCAGCTGAGTGCGGATAATCTGTAGCCATGAGGTGATGAACTTGGTCAGCAGCAATATTCAGATATACCTTGTCATTCAGATGTTTTTCAGTGGTTATTGGGCCCAAATGTGTGTCTGGAAAATGCTTCTCGCACCATCATACTGCAAACACTGCCCTGTACTGTTGACACAATGGACTTTTATTGCTTGCACGACATGTTGATCCTTCCATCAGCATGATGTAATATGAACCTGGATTCATCTCCCCAGGCAACTTTCCCCCCCCCCCCCTTTCTCCCTACCCCTCATTGGTCCAGTTTTATTGCTCCTAAGCCCACTGGAGATGTGCGTTTCTGATAAGTGGCGTGTTGAGATTGTGATTTTCCAGTTGTGTTCCATCAGCATGCTTGCACAATTCTTGCTATTCTCCTTTGGCTCCTCTGATCCATAAGCTTTTTTCATCCACAGGATTGCAGGTCACTTGTACATTTTTGCTTTTCACATACTGTTCTGTAAACCCCTGAAATGTTTGTGCATGAGCAGCCCAGGATAACTGGCACACCAAACACCAACTATTATGCCATGTTCAAAGTTTCTAATGTTACTCACTTGGCCCATTTCAGTGCTCAGTTGAAAACTGACTCTAGAAATGCTGCTCTGTCTAATTTATGTGTGACATGACTTGTTTGTGTGAAGGTGGGGGGCCTAATGGGAGCTTAATAAATTAGCAACTCATTGTATAATAACAGCAAGTTATACAACAGGACAATTTTTGCCTTATCTGTTCAGGGTAAGTACCCTGATCAAAGATAATACAGCAAAAAGTATGATTCAAACCTGAGTTCTTTGAGGGACAGCACTTTTAACTGTTACACCCTCCATTTTTTTTCCTGAGTGGCATGTACTAATTTTGTTTTCCTGCTAATAGTTCCCAGATGCTGTCACGCCTGAGTTGAGGGAGCCAAGCAGCGAGGGACCTTCCACCTCCCAGGGTCTCCTGTCTCCTTTGCTGCCTCAGCCAGAACCGTCCCTTGACTTGGAACAACAGTGGCAGGATATTATGGCCATCATGGAGCTACAGGTAAGGACAGGCCTTTTTCTTGTTTTTTGCAGTTTTATCTTTATCAATCGTATTTTGTAACCATTTTTTTTTTTTTTAAATCTAATTTGTGAAGGACATGGAGGTGAACAGCACTGCAGACGCCTCATTCCTCAGCAACTCCAGTGGTGGGACCAGTGACGACAGCAGGATGGAGCCAAACTCTCTGGTGACATTTGGCCTGCCCAGCCCCACCCCCATTAATCAGGATGTCAGTCTCCACCAAGCTACCCTGCCCAGCTGCAGCCAGGAATTCTCTACTTTCTTTGGCCCAGAGTTAGATCCAAGGACCTCCATGGAAACTTCTGGTCCACAGCAGCCCACCCTGCACAGTAATTCCTCAAATATCAACTCTACTTTTGGGGCCACCAATTTGACTGGTCTCTTTGTCCCGCCACTACTGAATGGCACCAGCAACAGCACATGTATGCCTATGCTGCAAGATCCTCTCAATAGCCTCCTAGAGGAGGCTATGCTGGATGAGATCAGCCTGTTGGACTTGGCCATGGAGGAGGGCTTTAGCCAGGCCCAGGCCTTCCAGTTGGAGGATGAGCTAGATTCCGACTCAGGCCTCTCCCTCGACTCAAGCCAAAGTCCCGCCTCCCCCAGCAGTTCTGAAACATCCTGCTCATCCAGTTCCTCTTCATCCTCCTCATCAACATGCGCCACATTCTCAGAGGAAGGTGCTGTGGGCTACAGCACTGACTCAGAGCCAGTTTTGGAGCAGGAGGAGGGTGCTGTTGGAGGGTACCAGCCTGAATATAGCAAGTTTTGCCGCATGAGCTACCAGGATCTCTCCCAGTTCCAACACCTACCACAGCTGGAGAACGTCAGCCATAACCACACGTACAACCTGCCATTATCATCCACTTCAGACCCTGAGCATCTGAAGCCTCTTAATGCTGGCAAGAAACCAGGACGTGACAAGCAGCAGCAGGCTAAGCTTCAGCCTTCGCAGGACTTCCTGGAAAAGCAGTCGAGCCGTGATGAGCACCGGGCCCGAGCCATGAAGATACCCTTTTCAAATGACAAGATCATCAACCTGCCTGTGGAGGAGTTCAATGAGCTACTTGCCAAGCATCACTTAAGTGAGGCTCAGCTGGCCCTCATTCGAGATATTCGCCGCCGTGGCAAAAACAAGATGGCAGCACAGAATTGCCGCAAACGCAAGCTGGACACAATCCTTAACCTGGAGCAGGACGTGGAGGAGCTTCGCTGCAACAAGGCCAGACTGCTGAAAGAGAAGACCGAATATGCACGCTCAATCCGGCAGATGAAGCAGAAAGTGCACAGCCTTCACCAGGAGGTGCTAAGCCAGCTGCGTGATGAAGATGGCCGGCCGTACCCTGCAAGCGAGTACTCCCTGCAGTATGGCCCTGATGGCAGTGTTCTTGTAATGCCTCGCAGCCTGGCATCAGAGCAGACACGCAAGGCTGACAAAAAGCAGAAAGACAAGAAAAAGTGAAAATGCTTTTAGGCCCTTGCATAAAGATCAAATATGTTTGGCCGAGGTGAACAAAGTCTTTATTTTCTTTGAGACTGGTGGCAGAAAAAAGAGCAAGGAATGTGACTGCTTTGTCCTGCTTTAATTTTTCCTTTTTGGTTCCACTACTTTCTTAACAGGAAACAACTGCAAAGCACAAGTGCTTGTTTAGTATTGATTCTTTTAAAATTGTTTTTGAAAAGCAATGTGAAAAAAGGAAAATACAAGAAAGTAAACAAATGGAAGCAAAAATTAAAGGAAGGGTTTGACAGCAAATCTTCATTCAGTCCCGCAGTAATCCGCTACGGTGGCGAATGGAAGATGTAGAGTTAGGAGAAAGTACTGCCCACAGGTCGTGTAGAAAATATACTTAAAAAGGTTTGATTCAGAACTGCGTGTAATAAGGTGAGCTGCAACATTGGCATTTTGGAACATGTTTGGAGAATGTTGTACACGAGAATCCCAGGTGGCTGACAAATGGACGTCCACACCCCTGAGGAAGATTTAGAGGAAGCCTTTGGACTGGACTCTAAGCCAAATCGGAATAGTGAGCTCTCCGGAGACAAAGCCAACACTCACCAAAGGTTGTTTGGTGTTCTATTCAACAAGTAAAAACGACAGAAAAAACTATGCTGCAGTTGTTCCACATTAGCTAGTACTGCAAAAAAAAAAAAAAAAAGAAAAGAAGAGATCGCTGGTGTTGTTCTCCTCACCACTGATGAACTCCAAAGCCTTCAAATGCGGAAGTAGGCAAGTTCAAGAACAGCCAGGACTGAGGAAAGTGAATCTGTACAATGGAGACCAAGGATTGGAGGACAAATATGAGGAAGCACATGATGCATTACAAAAAAAATAATAATAATTTAAAAAAAATAAAAAAATTTTAAAAAATCAAAAAAAACTTTGTAATTGTCTGTAAAGAGCTTGGCTGTGTTCACCACACTGTCTGTCTGTCAGTTTACCTATTTGTTGGGGAACTGCACTCTTTACTGTCTCTTTACTGCTTACTTGCCAGGTTCAATGGCAAATGCGGCCCTCAGACCATCCTCTTACATGATATCACATATACCCATAAAAAAGTTGAGTTGTGCTTTAGACTGATATTGGGAAGATGTTTATTGAATTCCTTCCACATAAAAATGGCTGGTTGGAGCACTTTGGTCCTACAAGATGAAGTGTAGTGTCCTGACCTGCATTGTTGTGCAGCCGGTGTGACAGCAGCACCTTTACCAAGTAGGATAGAGCCATTTTAGCGCCATGTACCATCTCCATCTCCCACGCAGCCAGCATGTGGGGCATGGAGCCCTGTGCCTTACGTTACCTATTCTTCATGAACCTTGATCAGTCTTTGTGTCCTGCAACTGTCCTTTCCCAAGTGAGTCTATGCACCATAAAATATAAATGCCATGGAAATAGTATGGAGAGGATTGATTTGTTTTTGAAATGCCAGATATTTATTATAATAAAATGGTTTGTGAGTTGAGAGGAGAAACTTGAGATTAATTTGAGTAGTTGATATTTTCAATACACTGTTCCTTATGGATGTTGTTTTTGTTTGCAGTGAGCTGTTTGTCCCTAAATGAGCATATCTAATGTTAATTTTACTGGTTGAACAGACTAGGTAGCACACCAGTTGGGAACAGGCATTAAGATTTCCTGTGGGCTTGTTCAGATTGAGAGCAGATCTATTGTTTCAAACCCAACAGCTTAAATCCATTTTTCTATTTCCCTGTACACCAATACCACACAAGTCTCATTTACAGTAGTTTACTGTGTACTTGTGTTCACAGTGCTGTACTTTACTGGAGGATGCCTTAGCAGGGCTCTCTTTGTGCTGATGAGCTTTACTATGTACTGTGTTTCCATTCCAGGTTGTATTCTAAGTTTTTGGACATTGGTGGAAGCTCTCCAATCGCAGTGTGATGCATTTGATCAGTATCAGTTTAACCGTGCGGCTGTTCAAGTCAAGCCTGCTTTCGTTCTGTCAGTAATTGCTTTCGGCAACAGTACAAAGACAGTTTTATCGTCATACTCACTTTAAGAAAACAAAATAAGATTAGAAAAAGACTTTAGCACGTGTAAGAACAATGCATTTTCTTTAACTGCTTATAAATTCATAAATCCTCATGATCAACCACACATCAGTTGGGTTTCATTTTGTTATCAGTTTGAGGTGTCAATAAGACCTGCCGGAAAAGTAAAAGAATCAAGATGTCAGTTTTTGTGTTCATTTAAGGGAAAGCAAATCATATAAAACAGACCATAAGAATGAAGACATGGTTTGTTTTGTTACCAAAAAATCAGCAAAAACCAACAAAGATTTGAAATACTCAATTGTAAGTGTCATGTCTTTTCTTTAAAACACTTGTTTTTTCCCCCCCAGTTCACACATTACCATTTGTGTTATATGTAATGTAAATACTTCTGTGTTGAATAACTTAAATCACTAACTCTTTATGTTCTCATGAAACAGTTCCCATGGTTTGATTTTTGGTTTTACTTTTTTTTTTTTTTTTTTTTTTTTCCCTTCCCTGGTTTACTTTGTAATGTTTGCTGGCAATCTGGGATTGTTCTTTTAATCATTAATAAAGGTTTTTATTTTCATTTTTGGACTCGTGAGTTACTTGGATTTCAGGTGCATTTTCAGAAGAAATTCAAATGTTTTGCAGAAGTGTTTCACAGGATTCATTTTTTTCACAACACAATTGAGTGTCCTGTAAAGATGATGGTTACAGAATATTTAAACTTTAATCTTCTTGACATTTTAAACCTTCAGATGAGGTGCTCTTTAAGCAAATCTAGTGTATCATTCATACAATTTCTGTAGAAAAGTTGTAAAAATCATTTTAAATGAGGTGTCAGATCTCTGTAGAAACCAACTTCTTATCAGGTTTGTATATTAGTACATAGTAGTTTCATTTTAATAAGGTATTATTTGTCTGAATTATGAGAAGTCACCATTTAGTTACATTTGAGAGAAGCATGTCTACAATACATTATAGCAAACTCTTTGCTTACTGAAATATTGGTAAAGGCAAGCTCTTTTGAAGTGACCTAGATGAGTAAACAAGCCATCTTCATACGTCAATCATAGAGGAAAATATTTTTTCTCCTTTAATAGAGTCGCCAAGTATAATAATCGCTGGGGTAGAAATTACCATTTTCAGTAATACAAAGTGATTTAAGTTTACGGTGAGCTGGGAAAATTGTGAGAGGCACTTGCACTGTTAGTTGACTATACCTTAATATTTAAGGGAATGTCTCGGTGGATTTGTACAACTGCTGCAATAATTCTAAGGAAATAGTTTATAGGCTGTTTTTCAATTTGTCTTGCTATAAAATGTACTTATCAGATAAAGCTATCTACTTTCATCATACTTGTGGGCTGAAGTGGCACTCAGTTGGTGTGTAAGGGTTTGCCTTATGAGCACTTTTTTTGTTTGTGCTGATTGTTCTACACTATGACAATGCAACCTTTATACTGTTATATCCATAGGGCTGGTTTTCTCAAACAGTATTTTAATACGCTCAGCCACATTTTCTTCACATTTTTAATGCACTAGACTTCAAAATGCAAATGTTTTAGAAAGTATCCAGTATAGCGGATCAGTGTCTGCCTTTATGAAGTTTCAAGAAAACGTGCAAATTCTGTGCTTAAAATTACTCTTACTGAGACCTGTTGAATGACAATGTCACATCCAGAATGTTGGCTCTGCCTTAAAAATTGTCTCTAGGAACTGGCCCACATGCCAATTCATGTCTATGAAAGTTCAGTTCTTCTAAATACTCCCAGCATATTTCATTAATATTTAAGTTTGATTTGAATTTTTACCTCCAACAGCATGTGTTCACTAGAGAAAATGTCACTCAATGTCAGTTAAAAATGATCAAATCTAACTATCCTGTTTGCAGAACTCTGCTGGCATAGTGGTGTTAACCGGTTTTCCTGTTATGAGGTATTTTAACATACTTTTTTCTTCCCCAACTTGATGAAATGCTGCCTTCTGAATCCGTAATGTCTCTCATGATATCCATCATTTTTTAAATGACCACTGTTTACAATGAATCCAGAATATACTAATAAACATCAAAGATACCCCTGTCCATCTGTCTTGCACATAATACTCTTGTCTCTCACATCTTTTTTTCCTAAGATTCGGTGCAGTCATGCACTAAAATATGTAAGAAGTTACAGTACTAGTTTTCTTATTTATTTTATCTATTTAATCACAGTTTTTTGGACCTAGAACCACCATTTTATGCAACTGATCTTGGTTAACACCTATAATTTGACTTACTTTTTTTATTAAAATGATAAATCTTATCACTCCAAGCACTTATTAGTGTATTCATGTGACATTCTCAAGAGTGTCTCTGGCCTAAAACTGAAAATAACTGAAATGTTTTCAGACTGCATCTGATACCCCAATGTTAATTAAACTGTTTAGTTCAGCACAAAGAAAGAAAAAAAAACAATGTGCAACTTTTTTTGGGAAATCAAATTAAAATGGTAATAGAAATTTTAAAAAATGCATTACTGGGGTTGTCTGGTTGTTTTAAGCATGCAAAGCAGATGTTCTATTTTTTTCTTATTAGATCTAAAAACTTCCAGTATTATCCATGGTTAAAAATTATATGTATCTACAGTTTTTAACTGGATAAATAAGAAAACAGTTCGATTTTTTCTAGCAGTGAAATTGTATTTATTTATTATATCATATTTTACCATATTTACCCATAATGGTAGTTAGGTAATATAAAGCATAATAAATGCAATATGAAATATCTCTTCTCTTTGTAGAGGTTTCTTTGCTTTTGTTAATTTTTTAAAATCTAATTTTACAAAAATAAACCAATTCTTTTGTGCTGTAAAAGTAATGACAGCACTGATAGAATTAATGTTATTTCTGCCAATTTTAGAATGGCCAATATTCTAAAAAAAGTCTTCTATACCAATCAGCCGCTACGTTAAAACAAGCTGCCTAATAATGTGTAGGTCCTCCTCGTGCTGCCAAAACAACTCTGACTCCTCAAGGCATGGACTCCACAAGACCACTGAAGGCGTCCCGTGGTACCTTGCACCAAGACGTTAGCAGCAGATCCTTTAAGTCCTGTAAGTTCACAACTGTGGGGCCTCCGTGGATCGGACTAGTTTTTCCAACACATCCCACAGATGCTCGATCGGATCTGGGAAATTTGGAGGCCAAGATAACACCCTGGACTCTTTGTCATGTTCCTCAAACCATTCCTGAACAATATTTGCATTGTAGCACGGCAAATACCATCAAGGAATACCGCTGCCATGAGTGGGTGTACATGGCCTGCAACAGTGTTTAGGTAGGTGGTACTTGTCAAAGAAACATCTGCAAGAATTCCAGGACCCAAGGTTTCCCAGCAGAATATTGCCCAGAGCATCACACTGCCTCTGCAAGCTTGCCTTCTTTCCATGGTGCATCCTGCTGCCATGTCTTCCCCAGGTAAATGACGCACACATACCTGGCCGTCCACATTATCTAAAAGAAAATGTGATTCGTCAGGCCAGACCACCTTCCTCCATTGTTCCATGGTCCAGTTCTGATGCTCATGTACCAGTTGTAGGCGCTTTCAGCAGTAGACATGGGTCAGCATGGGCACTCTGATGCAGGTGCGGTGCACTGTGTGTTGACACCTTTCTATCATGGCCAGCATTAAGGTTTTCAGCAATCTGTGCTACAGCAGATCTTCTGTGGGATTGGACCTGACAGGCTAGCCATCAGTGAACCTTTGGTGCCCACGACCCTGTTGCCGGTTCAGTGGTTGTCCTTCCTTGGACCGCTTTTGCTAGGTACTAACCACTGCATAGTGGAAGCACCCAAAAAGACCCGCTGTTTTGGAGATGCTCTGTCCCAGTCATCTAGCCATCACAATTTGGCCCTTGTCAAAGTTGCTCAGATTCTTATGCTTGCCTGTTTTTCCTGCTTCAAACACATCAACTTCAAGAACTGACTGTTCACTTGCTGCCTAACATACCCCCCCCACCCTTTGACAGGTGCCACTGTAATGAGATAATGTTATTCACTTCACCTGTCAGTGGTTTTAATGTTGTGGCTGGTCTGTGTATATGGGACTGATATCTCAAAACTAATTCAATGACGAATTACTTATTGATTAAGACATCTTATAGTTTAATCAGGTGGTGCAGTTATTAGAGCTACTATCTTAAGGAGCTGGGTTCAAATCTTGCTATAATAACCTTGACCAAGACACCTTAAAGCAGTTTTGTAAATAGTACCCAGCTGTATAAATGAGTAAACCAATGTAAGCAGCTAAACTTAAGCTGTTTAAAGAAATCTCTGATTAGTACATGTAAATTCTATGGTATTTTCTCTGAAATGGACTATCATCCAGTCCAGGGTATACCACTCCTAGCCTAGCCTAGCACACCATTATTCTCAGACAGGTTTTGGCCCACCACCATGTTGACAAGTAGTTAGTGAGGGTAACTTACTTTACTATAGAAAAGTAGGCCCTTTCCTCAGTTTCAGTCTTAAAGAGTGAAAGATTGTTTTGAAAATGAGTACCCCAACACTTTGAGCACTTTGTATTTTCTCTTTTAACTTACAAGGACACAACAGCCACATCTAGTTTGCTGGTGGCACAGTCTGCAGTTAACACTGCACCTTTATTTCAAGGTGTGCTCTGTGACTCACTTGTGCAGTCTTGTGACCTCATCTCATTTTAGTGCATCTACTGTATATTATTATTACACTGCTGTATATTATTAGCGAAATTAAATGTCTGTTTCTTTAATACAAATGTTATTAATTATCTCCCTTTGGATGGGTTTTAGTATTACTTCAGCAAACACGGAGATGACTCTGGGGCCCAAGAACGTAAAAAAATGTTCCCCCTTGAAATTAATAGTAATTATGTCTCCAGTACAGACAACAGCAGGGCATCATGGGAGACCTAAAGTTCCAACAATATTTGCTGAAATCCAATAAAAACCCAAAAATATATTTTAATTACTTTCTAAGGGACAACCAAAGTTCAAATTCTTGCACTTTTCGAGATTTTCATCATTGTTACTAAACTACTAATACACTGCCCAGCCAAAAAAGGTTACCACCTGGATTTAATTTAATGTTATGATCTGGGATTGCTTCAGTTGCTCAGGTCTAGGTTCAGCAACGTTATGTGCCCAAAAAATGAGGTGAGCTGACTACCTGAATATACTGAATGACCAGGTTATTCCATCAATGGATTTTTTTTCTTCCAAGATAACAATGCCAGCATTCATTGGGCTCAAATTATGAAAGAGCGCTTCAGGGAGCAGGAGAGAAACATCATTTTCATACATGGATTGGCCACCACAGAGTCCAGACCGTAACCCCATTGAGAATCCTTGGGATGTGCTGGAGAAAACTTCACGCAGCGCTCAGACTCTCCCACCATCAATACAAGAGCTTGGCAAAAAATTAACACAACTCTAAATGGAAATAAATGTTGTGACATTGCAAAGGCTTATCGAAACGATGCTATGGCGAATGCGTCCCGTAATCAAAGCTAAAGGTGGTCAAACTAAATTTTAGAGTGTGTGATGTTTTTTGGCTGGGCAGTGTATGTCAAAAACCAAAAATGAGAGGATACTTTAAATGACACAAACTAGCATGATTACAGCATTAAAGAATGAGAATAGAACAGCACTTTACTTGACATTAAGAAGCACAAATGCCACACTGAGGGTTTTTTTGTTTGTTTGTAGGGTTTTCAGCTTCATGAACTGCATGACATCACAAATCATAACCATCTCAGAAAGTAAATTTAACAAAAGGATGCTTTAAACTGCACAAATGCAGCACTAAAGGACATGCCCATTTCAAGCCTCTAGGCTGTCACAGGGGGCTGGATGATGTCACAGGCTGGAAAAAATAGCTACGAATATCTAACAAATCAAAACAGCAAAAAAATCCAGATTTGTACAACACAAAACAACACAAACATAGCACAAACAAAACAAATGTTTTTTTGGGAACAGCTTCACAAACCTGGAATTATCATCTGCATACTCTGCTGTTTGCTGTTCAGCAATGTGTATAACAATAACGTATATGCATAAATAAAGAACAAAGATTTTTATTAATCGAGTAACTAGTTGTTTTGACCCTACAATATTTTATAAGCTAACATACAATTGAGCAGTATGACTTCATGAAACTAGTGACTATAATGTAGTTTAAAATCAGTTAAAAAGCCAGGTATCAGGAGTTACAATATGTTTACAATTAGTTTGAAACTTCATAATCGACATGGACTGTACACATCTGAGCTCAGGCCAGTAGAGCAAAGCAGTGGCTCTACCACCTCAGGCACTTGAGGAAGCTACAGGTCTCTCCGGCGATCCTTAAAACGTTCTACTCTGGTGCTGTACAAACTGTTCTGACTCAGAACATCATCTCCTGGTTTGGGAATAGCTGTGCTCGTGACATCAAGGCACTGCAGAGAGTGATCCGGGCAGCGGAACGCTGCACCAGATCTGATCTGCCATCCCTACAGGACATCTACACCAGGAGGTGCAGGACCAGAGTAACTAGGATCATCGGTGACCTGTCTCATCCCAGCAACCATCTGTTCAACCTGCTGAAATCAGGCAAATGATTCAGAAGCATTATGGCCAAAACGGAGAGGCTTAGGAGGAGCTTCTATCCACAGGCCATAAGGCTTTTGAACCCATCACAATCCTCACAAACTACGGTCTACAATATCCTCTAACCGCTCCCCCCTTACTGTCACTGTTACTGTCCTCACAGTGCACCTTAAGGTTTTATTTTGTTTTATTTTATTTACTGTTTTATTTATTTATCTATTTATTTACTTACTTACTTATCTATTTGCTGTGTGTTCTTGTTTTCTTGGGTTTGGTTGTTTGTTTGTCTTACTCGTCTTAAATTTTTTGATTTGTAACCACGCAGTCTCCTGTCAAATCAAAGCACATTTCACTACATGGTATGCTCAGTAACCATGTAAGTGACGAATAAACTCTTTTGACTTTGATAAACTCTTTTGATAATCATTTTCACCAAAGTCACAATCAGTAAAAGTGTAATAACACCGATATCCCTCGATTCGGTCAAAGATTAGATTGTATAAAAATCTTGAATAAATAAGCCAAGAATTATTCAAGATTCAAGACTACAGATACTAAGTCTCTCTAAGACTTTTGATATTGGGATAGCAAGTAGTGGGGTGTTAGTCATGGTCTTACAATGACTTGCAATTTGAATGCAACCTTGTCTTCCTCTAATGCCCTTGGGAAAAACATTTATCCTGAATTCCCTACAAAAATGGAACAGCTGTATGCAGTAAATAGGTAAGTACGTAAATGTTAAGTCAACTGTAACTGCTATGCTTTAGAATTACATTTCTTTTTGCTTACTTTGTCCACGCTGTTTACGTGAGTTTTACCGATGGTTGATCACGTAAATGCATGGTTTTTTTGATTGTTAAAAAACGATTACGATAAATCATTAATATGGAAAACAGTCTTATTTTCGAAAATGATGAGTCAGTGTATATGCTTACAATGACTAAGTGTCACACCCCACATGACATGCGGGTCGCCTCAGCAGTAGAAACCACATTTCCCAAAATTCCTCACTCCGGAAACGCCGTTCAAAACGTTTACAACATCGCTGTCGAAGGCTAGTGGGACGGCATACTTGTGATTTTTATGTTTTTTCTTCTTCTAAAGCTGACGATTATTTAATTCAAAAGGGACATTTTTATTTAGCTCCTTAACTCTTGCAAAAAAGATTACTGTGAGGTTTAAAAGCTTCGCGTGTTATAACGTACTGCCATTGGACAGCCGAAGGTAAGTGGCGAGTTAGTTCGCGTCGTCGTCACTGCATTTTTGTCAGATTTACAGAGCGAACCCTTACCTGTTTTTGCCTTCTCATAAATATTGTCGTTGTTGGCGTCGTTGCTCTTGTATTGGAAGCTGTTTATTAAGTTAAAATTGTCGCCTTCTGGCTGATGTGATGAATCAGAACCGCCATAGCAGGTTGTTTTTTTTGTTGTTGTAGTGATACGGTTAGCGTTCAGATATGATAAAATACTTGGATTTAAGAGTATGTTTACAGTGAGATGCAAATGCTAACTAGTGCTAGTATAAGAAGGCCTCGTCGCTCTACTTAAGGTCGTTCGTCGTCTAAAGCCGTGAGCATAACAATGTCCAGCGTCCTTCTCCCTGCTGCAGTGTATTCTGGGTAATTTCCACATCAGTTGTCACAGAATAGATGCTATTGTTATTATTATTGTTGCTGCTGCTGCTTGAAGGTCTGTGTCATATTGCCTGACATATATGGCTTGTTCAGCATTAAGACGTTCATTTACACATTTCCTCCTTAGGTATGCCGTATACTTGAACCAATAATTGTGTGTTCCTCACAATTTAATTTCAAAATGGAAAAACTTTCCCTTTATTTTAAGTGTTATAGTTTTCTTGACTGTCACGTGCACATGAGTTAGTGTCTTTTGGAGGTTTTGGGTGTACTGTGAGTCATGGCTCTTCTTCCCCTTTTTCTCACAGATGTTCTCTCTGGAGCTCAACTTTTGGTAGGATGATCAAAAACCAGGAGCAAGACGTAAGACCCCTTGACCTACTACTTCTTTTTCAAAAGCTCTTACTTGATATGTGTGTCTGTATGTAGAGACCACTTTCTCCTTGTTAACGGTTTTTCAGTTTTTATGGGTCTACTTATAGACCAGTGGAGGACTCCTTACTCTTTAGTTGAGATCTCATGTATAGTGAGTTCCATCCAAAATATTCTTGCTCTGGAAAAGAATTATACATATATAATAACCACTTTGATCTTGTTTTGGTAAAAAATGTATGTGATTATTTTGCCTGAAACTTTCAAAGCTGCTTAGAGCAAAAGTGTCTGTTAAATGAATAGGTGTAGTTTAAAAATAAAAATGCAGTGATAAAATTACTTACTGTTACATGTTTTTTTGTTAAATTTTGTGATCAGTATTTGGAGACATTGGTTGTGCTGTTAGTAGTGTACACATATTTGTGAGATTTGGGCTTTTTTATCAGCTGCATTATCTTTGCAGGAGTTTATTGCTGTGCGTGTTCAGGACCCACGAGTTCAGAATGAAGGTTTTTGGAACTCCTATGTGGATTTTAAAATATTCCTTCATGTGAGTATGCTGCTTTAAACCTGCTGCTTACTATGGGCTTTTTCTGTCTTCTGGACATTAAGTAAACAGTGTTGTGCCATGCAAGCAATATCGAAAATGCAGTGTTACATTAAAAATATTTTTCGTGTACTGCTCAGTCCCCCTTTATTCTGGCTTTCACAACATGCACAAAGCAGTGAGTATCTGATGGATTATTTTGGCATATCAGGAAAAACTTAATCTCTGTGGACTTCACTCCTTTTGACTTCAAAGAAGTCTTACTTTAAATGTTGACCTATGAGTGATAAACGATCCTTTGTGCACTGAGATTTAACTCAGCTGGTTAAAAGTATAGGATGTTGATACTGAGTTTACTTTGTGCAATTCAGCTTTTCCATATTCATGGACAGTTCCAATCAAACATCAAAAGTTGGGAGTTCAGTTGTGAAGTTTTTTTTTTTTTTTTTTAACTAGCTATCCCTTTTTGTAGAAACTCATTTGTGTTACTTTGGTTTATTGGAATAGATCCAGAAACATGGGCTCAGGCATTCCAATTCCTATTTTCCTGTTGGTAGATGCACTTTGTTAGGCATTTAGATGCATTTAGACAAACTTGATGTCTAAACCTTTTTATGCTTGGCAGATTTTAAATATTATGTGGAAATTACATATGACATTCTCGCGTACAGTACAGTCTCTGAAATATTTATCACACCTTCAGTTGATCACCAGGGGAGGACCCCATGGGTGGTGTCCACCCCCTTTAGAGTGTGCAGTGGGAAGGATCATGTTTTAATGCACATTTCTGCTCCGTATTGCAGTAAAATTCTTTATTGCATTACTTCTGCTATCACTTCATGAAACAAAGAGGAAAAATAATAAAGATGTATAAAAGAATGAAGAAGAATAAAAAAGCAGCATCTCAAGTCACTTTACAATGAAGTAAAAATACTGCTAAATATATGCCAAATGAATATCAACATTTAAAGATAATTAAAGTTAATTCATTTAGAGTACTGTACTCACTAGGTGACATGGAAGAAAGTTCCACAGATGGGTACTATTCAGGAAGGAATGGCATAATGCATATTTTTCTATTCTAAGAAGAGTTATAGTTACTGTAAGGTTGTAAGCCAGGTGGCAACTGAGGAGACGACAACAATAAAACTCCCAACTGACAAAAAGGGGACAAAAGTAAACCTCTTGGGTTAGCAGTGGCTGCCCACCCTTCATGGGTGTTCTGCTGTCAAAACAGCAGGTCTGTGTTGCTATGTGCTGTACAAAAGACCAGTACTGCATTATCATCTATGGGCATTAAAGTTGTCCAGGACTGTGGTTACTGTAGCTGTCAGTAAATACATTCATAGAGAAACTTGTCACATAAAGACCTGAGTTAATTTATTGTGAATAACCATTTGTCAAATGCGGTGTCATGGTGGTCTGAAGCCAATCCTGAGTGCATAGGTCATGAGACAGGGTGCACGTTTCATGGTACATCAGTCCATTCCGGGGTAGTCAAATACAAAACACACACACAGTGGGTAAATCCAGAATCACAATTTCATTCAAAACTTGCATTCCTGTGTTAGCCAGTATGGTTGCTACAGGACAGTGAACGTTCTGGAGGTTGCTTGGTAGGCTGTCTTGTGGATCGAAATTTGATGGAGCAGAGAAAACTCTTTAGCACTACACTCACACATTGCTGAAACTTTTTTGTGAACACAGACTGCTCACAGTTTGGTTTCTTTTATGTAAATTGCCCACACAACTGCATTGCATCTCATAAGTTTAAGAGAATCGATTCAGACAGTAAGACTTTATGACTCACTGTGGCATAGAGGTGATAAAAAGCAAGATGCAGCAAGTTATGCTGGAAATACTCTTTCCAGAACAATCTACCTGCCCCTTCAGTGCTGGGGCCTTGGACTTCTTAAGATAGTCACGGAGCCACATACAGGGCTGTGAAGAGGAAAGAGACGAGCTGTGATGTGTATAAAGTGAAAGTGGCACCTTATTAAACTTGTTATGCTTCTTTTTTCCAGACTAACAGCATGGCGTTCACAGCAAAGACATCTTGTGTTCGTCGTCGCTACAGTGAGTTCGTGTGGCTAAAGAAGAAGCTGCAGAAGAATGCTGGCCTAGTGTGAGTGCTGTTCTCATTTCTTTGCAGTTACAATTACAAACGCTTTATAAAAATTTAAGGTAAAATCATACTTATAGTATCCTGCACTTGTGCTGTTTCTGTTATCCTTTCTAATTTTGCACAGTAGCTGCGATTCAAGAAAGATTACCCTCAGTTGTAGAAAAGTGTGTATTTTTGGTCCTGTGGTAAAATGGTCATGCAGATGGTCTGTGTTTCATTTCCACTCAGACTGTGTGCAGTTGCATGTTCTGTCTGTCTTAGCTTGGGTTTTCTTCCACAGTCCAAAGGCATGTGTTTCAGGTCCATTGGCATCTCTAAATTGCTACGTGTGTGTGTGTAAAGCGTGTTGGATACATTGTTCTGGTGTACATATGAGTGAATGGACGTGGGGAATTTATCATAGCACGTGTGTCAGTCATAATTTGCCTTTTGTAAAGGTGGCGACTAAATCCAGCAGTAGTGGTTAAAGAAAAGCATCTGCTTAAAGAATAAATGTAAATTAGCCAGTGGATCCTGCATTAATATGAGTCTTTGAAATGTTTAGGATTGCCTTAAGCCTTGACACCAACACTTGTTTATTACTGCAGACCGATCCCAGAGCTGCCCAGCAAGACCCCGTTCTTTTCATTTAACAACGAGGATTTCCTAGAAAGACGAAGGAAGGGCCTTCAGTGCTTTTTGGACAAGTTAGTATAATTTGATCCATTTGACACACCTGCACACAATAAAAATATGATAATTTGCTTGTATTAATCTATAAACAAAATGTGTTTTGGTAGGTGTGTAATAAAATTTGCACAGTGAAGATAAATGAGGGAGTAAAAGTTACTGTGTGAGCTTTGCTGATACAAATTCATTTTAGAAATTTAAACACCGTTTCAGATTTGCTGTTTGAACAAACAAGAGTTTGTGTGTGTGTGTGTGTGTGTGTGTGTGTGTGTGTGTGTGTGTGTGTGTGTGTGTGTGTGTGTGTGTGTGTGTGTAATAATATAAGGGAGCAGTTCTCATGTTGGGTATGTGTATGTTCAGACTTACCCAGGTAGCACAGCACTGTTTACAGGGGATGCCTCTGAAAAAAAACAGAATATGTGTTTTTTTAAATTTAATAAAGTACAAAAGTCAGCAAGTTAGAGGGACAACCAAGAAGATGACCATGTAAATTTCTCTTAGACGGTGCAAAAAATTGTTGCACAAGAAGATACAATTGTGGTTATGATGAAACATAGCTACATATTGTCACTTTAAAGTAAGCCTGTGCTAAATTATTTGTCTTTATCTTCTTGAAGAGATGGCAAATGATGGATTGTGTTATTACTGCTTTTACTGAAATATTCCTTAGAGAAGAATAGCTTGCAGTTCCTTGACATTACAAGTGATCTCTGACAGGAAATGTAATGATGGTAATAAAAGGTTGTGCTGTGGTTTGTGTTTGAGCACAGGGTGTTGAACATGACCGTGTGTCTGTCGGACAGCCAGCTGCACCTCTTTCTGCAGACTCAGCTTCCGCTGAGTCACATCGAGGACTGTGTGCAGGGACTGACACCCTACACGGTGACGGAGGCCATCCTCTCATATGCCTCCTCCAACCGCGGCTGGGCTCAGGAGGAACAGGGTGGTGCCCACAGTCTAAACATCATGCCCATTTTTTATGAATCGGAGGATAGGTAAGTTACTGTAAATGGGCAGAAAGTGCTGGAACAAAGTCTGCTGTGGAAGGGATGCAGAGGGCTGACTTGTGTCCTTTTGCCAGTTAGATTTTTGTATAATAAAATCTGGGCTCCATCCCCTCCTTTTTAGCACTGCAGTGTACAGAAAACAGGGTTCTACTGCTTTAGTTGCCATGGGCTGTGTTGTACAGAGATGTGGTGGGGGATTTCTAATTGGATCACAGCTACCCTTTGTTTACACCTGGTAAGAGGAAGCAGGAGTGCTGCTTCAGAGGAGAGTGAGAAGTGCAGATACAGCGTTGGCCGGCTGCGGGGATAGAGAGGGAACTGCCTGGGCCTCGATGATGACGATGACATCTTTTCTGTGTTTGATGTTTACGTTCAGCCCCAGCCCCCACGTCGCTACCTTACACCATGTGAACGGCGAGGCTGTCGTGCACCGGGAGGAGGCCAGCGACGCAGACAGCTGCGAGGAGAGGGACACTCCCATGACCAATGGCCACACTGGGGATTCCAGCAGCACCAACTCCTTCGTGACGTGTGAAGCAGATCCACAGGAAGTGCCTGGGAGTAGCACGATAAATGATGATGTCATTGTATTCATCGCCTGTGAAGCTGGCGCTACTGTAGAGTATAGCGAGAAGGATGGCGTTCACAGTGGGTGTCCTGATCTGCCTCCAGCAGGTGACACCAAGGTCTGTTTGGAGGAGGACATTACATGTGGATGTGAGGTCAATGCAGACGAGGCCCAGGGCCCGTGAAGGGACCTACTAGGCTTTTCCACAACTTGCACAACATTTCCATTTCCAGCGATATAGCAAGGAGGACCAGCGTGTGGGAGGGGTGTGGCGCTGCCTGCAGCGTTACACACACTGACACTGCGGCCGCTGGCGGCGCTCACTACCGATCACTCTGCCTCTCGAAACTCCACGCTCCTCTCCGGCGCTCTTTCCCTGCTGATGTGCAGTGTCTGTTTTACACAGTTTTACGGGAACGAATGCTAACGCGCACCCAGCTGTGAATGCCTGTACTGAATAACTGGATGAAAATGGCCAACTATCTTCCGTTTTGGCTGTAGGGCTGAGATTTGTGTTTGGGCCGAAGTGCTTGATAGTTTTGCACATCTGCGTGTTGAGAGTAGAAGTGAGAAGGTGGAGCAAATGAGTGCAGCAGTGGCTTTCATGAGCTTTTTTATTTACAAGCCCAAAGATTTTGCTCTGCAGAGCTGCTCTGTTAGTTGGAAATATCCCCAAATTTCATGTTCTTCACTGTACCTTTTTGTATTTAGCTTGTGTAAAGGAACTGGAGAAGCCCAGATTATTCTGTGCAGTCTATGTGTTTAATTTAAGTGTTTAATTTGTTTTACTTTCTGAAATGGTGGAGCATTTCCAGCCTGCCAGCTAGTGTTTCACCACGTGTGGAGGCAGTAACACTGTCATTTTAGCTATACTGACAGGTGCAACACTAATCTGCACTGGTGGCGTTTTACCTGCTTTTCAAATGTGGTTTTTGATTTCATTTTAAATGTCGGTATTGAGTGTCGGTGTGTGTTGAGTTTGAGTTGGGAAAAGAATTTCTCAAACTTTTTGTCATAAATTTTAAGTATAACTCCTGTTGTTGCCTAAATCATGTTCTGCCAAATGTGAAATGGTGGCGGTTACAGTTTTTTTTTTTAGATTGCTTTCCTTTTATTTTAGAATTTTATGTGGATGTACAAGGGCTTGTAATTGGTTAGTTTATCATTGTCTGCATCTGCAGTTCCTGAGTTTGTTGAGCTACATTTAGAGACTTGACTTGCACTTTACCTTGAGAAATAAAATATATTTGAACCCTGCTGCTCTTGTTTTCTGGCGTGTGAGTTATGGAAATGTGAGAAATGCGTTGAGCACTTGTGGCCACAGTAACGGGGACCCCCGCTGCCACTTGCTAGGGGATAGTTTACATCTCCTGCGAGTGTGTTCAGCCCAGCTGAATGAATACAACAGCAGGGCTGTGCTGATCGCTGCACTCCACTCTGGGGCCTAGACCCGGTGGCCTAAAACCCGTGAGGAAGGAAGGAGAAGGATGCGCAGGCGAACAAACTCGATGTTCAGCCTCATTAGCGATTTGTCGTCTTTGCTGTCACCTCATTTTTCACTCCCGATTGTGCTGAATGAACACGGCTGCAAAGAACAGAGGTGACTTTGGTCTCCAAACGATGCCAACTTCTGGTTGGAAGTTCCTGCGCAGGCACACATGAGCCGAATGTCCATTACCATGGTAACAGCTGCAGCCATTATACTGTCTGAAAAGATGATGGGATTAAAGTAGGTGAGCAGGAAGGGAGGGGTAAAAACAGGGAAAAATGGGGTTGTGTAGTTTGTGATAGCTGACAATGTAGGAAGAATACATCAATGTAATGATTTTACATTGTTGGTAAAATTATTTGCCTTTTTTTTTGTGGTCTTGTGAGGCACTGAGATGCTGTCACACTTTAGTTGTGCAAATGGATTATGCACAGCAGTCATTAATGTTTGCTGATGGAGGAAACCCCTGGCCCTCATGTGACTTCAGCTCTAATTTGGTGTCCAGAGGAGCTTGGTCATGTGACACTGACCTCCCCTGTTGTCCACACACCAGTCAAAATGCTATTATTGCCTGAGACATTTGCAGTGACTGCTAACATCCATAGACCTCCATGTTGTTCAGCAATGCTGGTTTGGATACACAGCCTAAGAAAACTCATTTTATCATCCACCATCTCTTTATTATTTCTGCATGCCCCATTCTTACCTGCCTCTGTTGTAATGGCTTTCATACTTTTTATTAGTTAAATAAGGGACAAACAAGATTACCGTGAAAAGGCAGGTACAGGTGCCTCACTGACTACCAGTTATCCATGCTTTACTGAAGCTGTATGGTGAGGAAATAAGTTTATCTGAGTAAACCAGAGAGGAACTGAGAAAACTCAGGACGAGGCCAAATGGAAACCTTCTCAACTGCCAGATAACCGATTGCTGTTTTGGAGATGATCAACAGTGAAGTTCTGCTTGTAAAACTTGCTCTGCATTATGTTTCACATCTCCTCTTCATGCGTGGCTTGTAGACATGCACCTAATTCTCACCTTGACCCCACACATCATTACAGAAAACTTGCTATGCTTACTGAGGTCACCAGGGCAGCTGTGGTCCAACTAAGGAATTTTCATATTTTCAGCTTCTTCCATCTGGTTGTATTATGCTTTGGCTTTGTGCCTCACAGCAGCACCATGTCTGTCACTCAGTGCTGAAGGAGCACCAGGACTGTTGCTAGTAGCCATGGATCCCAACACACTGGGGGGAAGAACAGGGTCAGTGGTGGCTCTGGAACTCAGACTAAAGATGGGAGCTGCTGTCTGTAACCCACAAACGGGTCGAGTGACCGCAACACTGCGCAGGCGTTGTTGTGTCCATACAGTTTTGATACTTAGTCCACATGTTGACTTTGTGTCCTCAGCTGGAGCAGGAGTGCAGCTGGATGATAGATAGATAGATAGATAGATAGATAGATAGATCATGATTGAATTGATGGATGATTTGAGAATGGGTTCCCTGATCTCAGAGTAAACAGCCCAGTAGCTGCTCAGCAACAGATGGTCTTCTTCAGAGTCGTACTGGTAATGATCCTCATTTCATTACACTAATGCACGTTTTCAGTTTTAATGACCAGTTTGCATATAAAATGTGGTGCGAAAAGACAAATGTATTAAGCGGTTAATCTTGGCGTGATAAGGAAACAGTTATGGGATTTAGCTGCTGTACACTGAGAACTGTGCATCCGCATCTGCATCCGTCTGCTGGTGAAATGCTCTGTCGTTCACTCTGAGTTGTACGTTGCTCTGGAGAAAGCGCCTCCTAAATGAATAAGTGTGAACCTGGAGTTTACATTTAACCTCAGAGACATAACATAGTTAAGAAGCGAAACGTACAACTATGTTATTTTCAGCACTGCTTAGCTTTATTCTTTGGGCCATTTTGATTATAAAAGTGCAATACTGGTGCTGAATGAAGAACAAAGTGTCTTCCATCTTCTTTACTGTGCTGTACAGAAGGTCCACTGATACAGTCACTGGAAGTCATCACCTGTGTCCACCTGGATGGCTGCTCAGTGCGTGGTAACTATGGGGTATTGTACTGTTTTCCAGGCCAGCCACAAAGATCAAAAGTAAACTTAAAAGTAAAATTTAAATCAGATATATAATTTTCATTGTAACAAATATGCTCTCCATACAATTATTCTGTAGCCCTTGGGAACACACACACACAGTACGAGATAAACAGACCAGTGTTATAGAACATTTCTGACACCTGGTGGCTTTTATGAAAACACGATTTTCAGCGAAAAAAACTCAACTTCTTGTTTCGCTCTTCATGTCATCCATAGCAAAGTATCAGGCATTAAAAACAGACAGAATGTAAAGAAGAAAGTTTTCTTTGCTGCTCCTTTTTAATTTCTCAGGATCCGTTCCCCTGTGGAGAGTAGCACTACACACACGGCAGTTTGGCACAGATCTGTACAAACACGCACCATAAAGACATACTGGAATAAACTGTTTCCCTCAAAGCTGGAAACTATTTTATAAACCACAGCTGACTGACATTTTCCACATTAAGACCCTTTACAAACTCGCAAATAAATCATCTTAAAAAAAATCTGGTCAGTGTAACACGCACAAAAATTCTCAGTTTATCTTGAAGTATTTGGTGTTAAATTCTGGCAAAAGTCGCATCCAGTCTTCCTCATACCTGAGACCTGTGCGGGAGAAAAAAAAAAAAAACAACAAAAGTCATCCGTGACTCCGTGTATCAGTTTTTATTCCCTGTTTTTCTGGAAAAAATCAATAAACTATTAATGTAAAATAGATGCTCGTTTTGGACACAGAACAACTGCGGTTCTACAACCGCGGTACGAGTTCGTTTATTTTAGTGCTTCCGGCTTTGGAATGTGTGACGTCAGTGACAACCGGCCGTCCGTTGCTTCATACGCGGACCTATTTTCAGCCTCTAGGTGGCGCAGTGAACAGCTCACTCAGACCCCCTTCCCAATTTCAACGCGTCTCTACCAGCTCAGTGACTTAGCAGGTCTGTGTTGGACAAAGCGGGCCGCACACACACAACTGACCCTCAGGCTGCAAACGCTGGATCTTTCCGAAGACCCAAACATTTTTACAATTCGTTTACTTTTAATTCTGTTTTTTTCACTTGGCTACTTTGAGGAGATGCAGCGTGGACATTCCCTGCAGTGAGGCTGAAGAGAACAGGACTGCAGGACCGCATTGGTTCAACTTTCTTCTACAGTGTTTACAGTCCATGTTAGTTGTTCCTGAGTGTCAGTGATCAAGGAGAAGACGACGAACTCTGCACGCGCCCAACAGCAAGACTCGGCATTAAAGAGCAGAGTGCGGAAATGTACAGTATTTTCAGTTCAGTTAAATTAGTTGTAATTATTTTGCAGCTTCATGTACAAATCTTTCAGCTTATTTTTAGTTGCATTTATGAGTTAGTAAATAAATCGAGGCGTGTTTCCATATTTTAAATTGATTAATAGCTTCGATATTGCATTGAGCTGAAAGTGGCCAGGTGCTGAGTGCACAAACATTTTGTGAAAAAGAAATAAAGTATTAAAGCACATTTTTAAATTCATTCGAGCTTTCTGACATCTTTATCCAATCTCACCTGAAAATAAAATGAGGGTCTGTTATTATTATTATTATTATTATTATTATTATTATTATTATTATTATTATCTGCATTACAGTTTTTTCGTTGTGATGTAATGGTTGAATTTGTTAACAAATTGAGTGTTGAACAGACTTCTGGTCCCAAATGTATTTCTAAGCTGAGGGCACAGTGCATTTCCCATCAGCAAGAACCACAGACTATTTGAAAGACTGGCTGGTGGGGCTTCATACCGCGGTACGTTCACAGGATGTAGGCAGGCTGCAGGAAGTCTTTGGGCACGATGCCGATGTTGCCATTGAGCTTCCCTACCCACCAGCCATGGATGTTGTACTCCTGCAACACAGAGGAACTTTTAGATAAACTGTACACATGCAGACAGATGGACACACACATTTTATTTAACATACAGTGTAATCACATCTCTCTCTCTCTCTCTCTCTCTCTCTCTCTCTCTCACATACACACACAGCAGCAGCAAACGCACTGACTGTGCTGTTCATCGTTGCAGCCACTGAATCCCCAGATGGCCAATGTGTACAAAATGACGTCTCCTTCTTGCCGACTGTGATTTATTCTCCCCGTTTGGCCAAATGGTTTTAGTGGGGGGGTGAACAGCATCTGAGCCACACTCTGTTCCTCACTTTCATTTAATAAAAAAACAATAAAAATGCACTTCAAAGAATCCCTGTTACAGTGGAAATGCTATGAAGCTTTATCTAAAAAGAGCAGGTGTTGTAGTGGTTAGAGCTGCCTCCTTTGGACTCTAAGCACCCAGGTTGAAATCCTGCCTTCTGCTGTAGTTTCCTTGATCAAAACGCATACCTTGAATCGATGCAGTAAACATTACCAGGCTGTATACATGGGTAAATCACATGAAAATAATTTATCGTGACGTTTTAAGCTGCTTTGGAGAAAAGTGCCAGATAAATGAATGCAAATATGAACAAAGGGCTGACCATATCGGTTCCTTACAACACGCTGCTTTCGTTTGCAGGGAACCACGCTGTACCACGCTGGTGGGCTTCCCAGTCAAAGTGAATGCCTTGTGAGGGGAGCTGCAGCTCCGCTTGTAACAACACAAACAAACTCCATCCGTGATCCCAAATGTGCAATTTGGTCCTTTGAGAGCAGCCTGGCAGTGGTGTTTAAGGCCATTTATAAAAATCGCTGATTGTCGAGCTCCCAGTTCAGCGCCGGGCCCATCTATTCGACCGACAGCGCGCAAACAAATGACCAGTGAGCTATGGGAAGTGATGAGTGCGGTGAAAAGATGTGGGACTGGGCATAAAGGCATGACTGGCTCCTGTTGCCCGGCCCTCCAAACAAGGCGCCTTCCTGGTCTCCGCCTGACTCGCCAGAATGAATTAAAACAACATTAAACTTGCAGTGCAAATATTTAAATCCACATCTCCGGGTGCCAAATTGCACCCCCTTGGAATGGTACAGATGTTGGCTGATTATGGTAATTTTAATGCAGCCATTAAAGATAAGGCGGGGAATGGCTCCCAGGCAGCCGTCCAACCCATTCATTTAAGAGAAGTGGTGTGTGTGTGTGTGTGTGTGTGTAGTGGTGTTGCCCAGCAGTGAGATGCACTGCGCCTCTTCTCCGGTGTTCATACTGCGGGGAACAACGGCAAACAGGAGCACAATGACAGCATGAACGCAGTGAGGAAACGCAGGTGCACAAACCAGTTCAAGGTAAAGGGTGACAGCACTGAACAGGTGACACACAGCTCTAGCAAAGGCCTCAAAAGGGCAATGATATTAAAATTTTAGAATATCTATAAAAACATTCCGTCACTTATTGTCCAAATTATTAAAACTGGGATCGTTTTTTATCGCCACACCTCGAACCATGAAGGACAAGGAAGTCTGTACAGTGGATAGTTTGCTTACAGAGGACACATGGTGTCTGCAAGCACTGCACGATGAAAAACTGGGCTGTAAATAAACACCTGATGTAGGTATAAAAAAGACAAAATAAGTCCACTGGGTAAAAAAAAAAAACAATACATACTTAGTAATGGGTTAGGGACTGACAACCGGGTCAGAAGTGGCATCAGCTACAATTTGGACCACTACTGTGACAGAGATTTTGTTTCTAAGTATGTTTTTGACCTATTTTGTCTGATTTCTGGCCCCAGTGCAACATATTATTAAATAATTCAGTACTACACTGTGGACAATTTTGGTTAATTTCATTTTGTGATTATTACTATTATCTATTTATTCTGTTTATTTATTATTAGTGAGCATCGTGAGAGTGAGTCTGCTTCTATGGCCAAGACAGTCTGCATGTTTTCAGAAGCTGCTGTAGCCATTTTTTATAGTATTATTATTGACTTTTTTATGTGCGAAGAGTCTATTAACTTTTATAGTGAAAGAAAGTTAAGTCAACCTCATAAAGGTTTACAAAGGTTACTTAACATGAACAGAGGCGGACAAATCATCTTCACATCCACCATCTGACACCCACCATGTCGAGAAGCAGAGTGCTGCTGTCAGAGTATTTTGCCTGCATTTATACAGCAGGGTAATGTTTAGTGTAACAATTCAAGGTCGGTATTTTGATCAAACATGATGCGGTAAAAGGTGGGATGCAACCCCAGGTTCTTTGTGTGGAAGACACCAGGTCCAACCACTGCTGTTACTGACTCCCTCTGGGAAGCAGCTGGCATAGGGAACTGTGCAGAATACGAGCTTTGGGGAGCACAACGTTCATACAGTGGTGTATGAAATATAACTGCTGTTATGAAGATAAGATGAGAAACTCCTGTCTGCATTGGCTTCCACCCAACATGTGCACTTAATTTGTTTACTCAACCCTTATTGCCAACATTGTCTCACTTGGTGCTACAGGTGTCCATGAGGCAGAAATTATTTACAGTACATGTAGAGTCTATTGTCACATGACATGGGACTAAAGTGGGGGGGGTCCCTGCTCATATTAGTGACTGCTCATTTCAATTAGTTACAAACATGTTTTAACAAAACACACTGCAATATGATCACACAAGACAAAAGAATAGACATTTTACTGTCAGTATTCCTCATGTTACTTTGTTTAGTTTTCATCACAGTTCCTCACCAAAAGTGCAGCTACACTCCATGGCCAAAAGTATGCGGACACATGACCATCTCACACACACATGTGCTTGTTGAACTTCCCATTCCAAACCCATGGGCATTCACATGGAGTCCCCCCCCCCCTGCTTTTGCTGCTATAACAGCCTCCATCTTCTGGGAAGGCTGTCCACCAGATGTTGGAGCAGAAGGGATGTCCACATATTTTTGGCCATACAGTGTATATTGCAGTGCCTCTCAGAGGCGCCACCACAAAAAGACTTGGGAATCAGGAGCCCAGGAAACTGACTATTTATTTGCTCTTCCTAACAGCAAACAAAACTCTCCAAAAAACCAACAACACCAATACCAAAAATGACCACACTGTCTTACTCGGCGCTCCCAATTTTCCCTGCCCATGGTGCACCCGGCCCTCCAGCTCCCAGGATGCACCCCGGCAGCAATGCACACACAACCAAATAGACAACCGAACAGACTAACACACAACTATCCACGACTAACACAAAGACAACTATTTACATGTATGGCTGCGCTGTTACATTATTACATTTTTCTTGCAATCAAAAGTTTTATGCAAGTAAATTAAATTTGGTAAAAATCCCAATAAAACTTATGAAAATAATAATAATAAGTTTGTGCACTACACTTTGCAGTCATTCGTGTAACCAATTTCCAGTCATGTACAGATTAGCCGTATAAAATAAAAAAGTTATTTTATTGGCTAGTTTTCACCTATAATCTCGCAAAAACTCCCTGACACATTTCCTGTTCTGTATTTGCCAGCCACATATGTGATTAATCATATTTATTGTATAGTTTCTAGCAGAGTGTTCAGCTGCAGTGAATAATTTGGCACTGTCACATGTTTTTACCTCACTCAGTAGCAATATAGCAGCTGTATGGGAGCCAGCAGGTGGCATAGTGGTTGGAGCTGCCACCTTGCACTCAACAGGCCCAGGCATGAATCCCACTTCCTGTTCCAGTACCTTTGATCAAGGTACTTATGTGGAATTGTCACAGTAAAATTTACCCTGCTGTGTAAATGGCTAAATCAGTGTAAGCAGCTCATGGAGACCACACAAATGCAGATGATCCTTCTCAGCACTGCTGAGACAACTGACAGGCACGCAGGACAGCCTGCCACTGCCACACACACACCCCCCCCCCCCACACACACACAGGAGACAAAAAGCAGTGTGATATGCTGGGCCAAATCTGGGTTTCATGTGCATGTACAGCTGGGTACACTGAGTTCCATGAGTTACCTGTTCACACACATCACATTCCATCTCCCTGCTGACATTTCTGAAGGCGCATCAACAGATCGGTCTTTGTCGGCACAAATGTGGCCATGTCGGATGAGCCCCGACAACCTGGAGGCAGGTCCGGGGCACTGGCTCCTTGTGTGATGAAGTGCACACGCATGCGGGCGCCCAGACGCCGCAGGACCCAGACTCGCTGATCAAAAACAGGCCACAGATGGGAGACAGAGGCAGATCTCAGGGTTGCACCGCGGTATCATAGCACACCTGGCCATTCCCACCATAAATCACACACTTTGTAAAGTGCGGATCAGCCAGCGGCGGAACTTCAAATGCATTCTGGTCGACACACAGGCTACACACCACCATGGGACACAAATGAGAAACACATTTGACTTTGATAATGTGTGTTGGAGAGCGCCCCCCACTGGGTGAGCAATTGAAGAGGCGCTTCTCAGCTTCATCGGGGACCTTAGAGAGCAGTGGACTCGCGTTCTTCTGCATACAAATGAAGTTCATTTCTTGTTCTGCCCTCTGCTGGTGCACTGCAGTCACACTTAGCTCCAGCACTGTGAATTTTACACTGAAAGAGACCTTACTACACAATTCATATGGGGATAAGGAGGTCCCGCCACTGCCCACCTGTACTGTACACATGGTTTTGTTTTTGACCGATAACACGGCGAGCGAAGGAAGAGGCTATTGCATTCCCCAAAAATATGTCTATAATACATAGCGAGAAATTACAGTTTATGTGTGAAAATCACTTTTTACTGTATATATGTAAATTACATTTTCAAAAAGCCCTGACAAAATTAATTGTTAAAAAATTATGAAATTAATTAACCATAAAAAAGACACTCTCTACACTATATTGCCAGCTAAATAGGAGCGAGGCCTGTACTGACAAATAAGTGACGGTGAACAAACAACAGAAAGGAGTAAATTAAAAAGAAAATCATAGTAATTATTCATTTGTCTTTATGGTAATATTTGGACTGAAGGCAGAGCAGCTAAAGGGGAATAAAAAATAATCTGCACAATGTTTTCGAGTGTCGAGATACCGAGCAGCTGACAACAGTTTCTCCGCCACAGAGGGAAGGATGGTCGGGGAGGAGAGGCTCTGAGCTGCTCTACTGCAATGGCAATAAAAGGGAGAAAAAAGGAGCGTGAGCAGCAGAAGGGGGGGTGGGAGGCGTGCGCTTGGTCTCGCTCCCCTGGGGGCGCCGCAGCACCATTTCCCAACTGATGTGACAGGAAATTTTATTTATCTCTCCAGCCCATCTGTGCTGCGTTTCTTAAATTCTCCCTGAGAAAGGTCTTTTTGATGATCAAAATTGCCATTTTAATACACTTCTAAATCAGCAGCAGCTGAATGAGACCATGGAGCGTGAAGCGGTGCAGGAGGAGTGAAGAGTTCAAACAGAGTACACGTGTAGTTAAGGGAAAGTGCCCATGCTTGGAGTCCACTGCAGCCCCAACCCTCTCCCTCCCTCCTTCCTTCCTTCCCTCCCTCCATCACCGTCTCTATCTGTCTGTTACCAAGTGAAGGAAGATTTAATTTTTTTTCATTTAGCTGATGTGTTGCTCCAAAACTACTTACACTGATTTACCCATTTATACAGCACAGGGTCCTCTGAGTGCAAGGTGATGGCTCTAACCACTACGCCACCCGTTGCCCTGCTGCCAAGCTGTGTTAAATCATTTGAAGTAAATAACAATAAAGCATTCATTTAAATAACATCATTTATGCAGATACTCTATATACCTAATGTTTGGATTTTTTTTTTTTTTACATATTCTTGGATTCCGTAACTTTGCACAACATATAACAGTAAAAATTTACATATAGAAGAGCAAGTGCAATAATGGCAGTACCAGAAAAAAAAAACACTAAGAGCAGCAGTGTTTTTAGAGGATGTATAACTAAAAGCACCTCAATGTGAACACGTCCCTCCTTAGCAGACCCAAATCACACGCATCTCCCCGACCCGTGTTTAAACCATCACAGGTTCGGAGAAGATGAAAAATATTGTTTGTTAGATCACAGCAGAAGCAGATAATGAATCCCCATGTTTGCCCTAAAGCAGGATGCAGTTTAGCTGCTGCTCAGTTCCACTGAGATGAAGAGTCATGGTCTGCAGGTGTTGGCAAACAGGCCATTCTGTACAGCGGAGAACGTTGTTGTTTATTTCTGTACAGAGCAGCATCTACGGCGACTGTAATGCTGCCTTGTAGCAGCACTTCTGCAGTGACTGTAACAGTTACAGCAGTTTTGCCTTTGTTGTGCTATTTTTGCAGATGGGTGGGGCGGCAGGGGTAGTAGTGGTTAGAGCCCCTGCTTTATGCTGAAAGGATCCAGGTTGAAATCCAAACTCTTGCCTTTATCAAGCAATGTACTCTGAATTGGTACAGTAAGTAAAAAATACCCATGTGTAAAAACAGGTAAATGAGTGCAACCCTTAGTCACTTTGGAGAGAATTCTCACCCTAAATGAGTAAATCTAAATTATATGGATGTACTGTATGTGTGTTTGGGAAGGGGAGTAAGGGAGGCAATGGGGTGAAATCAGCCATATGTTGACCTGCGGAACGGAAGGCACTAGTGAGCTGAGGAGTCGCAGCCTGTGCATTGGGGAGTGGCACAAAACCACAAAGGCGCTCCATTTTTCCTGCTGACCTCCGCGTGACACTGCTGTCGATGGGGTGAAACGCAGACGGACAGGAGGGCGATCAACGTAAGAGTGGGAAACGGGGCAAAAAGAGTCTCACAGGGTGTCCGGGAAATGGCGTGGGAGTGCAGTTGCCATGGCAATGTAAATGGTGTACCAGTGATGTCATCTGTTTACCTCTTAGAGAGCTGGCGACCTGTAGTTCATAGTTAGACACCTTATTGTAAATATATGTTGTGGCAAAATGGAGGATGTTGGCAACGATGCTCCGCAAAGGGCGAGATGGCTGCGTAATATCATACGGCAAATATGATACAGTAAATAGCACAGAGAAAACTGCTGAAATCCAAACTACACTCTTCCCTATTGACCTTACAAAGTGCTATCCATTCCTCTTCTGCCCTCATTTTTTCAAATCTCACCTTTGCTTTTCCTTTTGTTTCTTATCATTCTTGTGTTTCATATGCACATGGACGAGTGTGCACCCACAAACACACACACGCGGGCGCGTGCACACACAGATATGAGAAGTGCTAATCGCGGTGGCACATGCAATGTGTGCCATAGGGCCCCAGCTGATGGCGGTAGTTTATTTCAGGAAGCCCCTTGTTGGCAATGCTGCTGAACCCATGCAGGACCCCCCCCCCCACTATACTAATGACCACCAGGACTTCACAGAGTCGCCACAGTTTGCCACCACACACAAGTCTACAGGTCTACAGATGCAACCTGAGAGGTTTGATCTCTGGGTATGAGAAGGGTGCAAAAATATTAAACAAATATTTGCAGTGCTAATGTTATGCAAATATTCCTATTTGTAAAAGGAACACATACTTTCACATTCTTATATTAGAAATAAATAAAACTCTTTTTGATGACAGCAAAGCCCAAATACACTGAAGAGGACGCGTTAGAAAACAGTAACAGCTAGAGGTGCCATTAAGACACAGTACTGAGGCCGGGGTTTAAAGATGAACAAACAGACAAAACGAGGAAAATGGTCCTGTCTTTCTTCTCCTTAAGTGTGTGGGATTAGGGACGGCTCCTTAACGTAACGTCCATTTAAAGTGGATTTGTGTTTGCTGCTGAGTGTCTGTAATGATGACTGTTTACGCGGCTTCTCATTTGTAATAATTAGCAAGGATGGATGGCGGCTGCCGACGCGGCGCTCTGGCCTATTGACCGGGGTGCTGCGGCTGAAAAATGAGCTACTGTAGTTGACCGGCAGATGACCGCATGCCTTCTGCATGACCCCAAACCCTAGACTCACCCCCAGGCAGCACTGGGCATGGTAAATGGAGTGTTGTAGGTGTCAGCCAGGTCTTTGAGTGTGTGTGAGTGAAGGGGGCGGGTGCAGAACCAGGGTGCGTGCCAAAGGCTAAAGATCACTGCCTTTCTGTCCCTTCCTGTCTTTTCCTTTTCTCTTATTTTCCTTTTTTCCTCCTTTTTGGGCTCTTTCAGGGGAGCATGACCCAAGGGCAGTGGCCCAGCTGGAATGGCCATCCGTCTGCGATGGGCTTGGATGTAGCAGGAGACCTCTGCACTTCCCCAGGACATGGTCCCACCGAGGCAGGAGACGTGACCTCTGGTAGCCTGCGGTTGACCATGACTGGAGCAATGCACTGGACAGTTGCACATTCCCAAACCTCTGGTACGCAGTTCCTCGCACCTATGAGGACAAACTGTCTGTCACCAAGCTCACTGGTATTTCCTTACTTTAACTTTTGACTGAGACATTGACCAAAGGCAGCTGCTAAAATTCAGGAATGCCACGATTCTGATGTCTTTGTCTACACTTTGATTTTAAGAGGACACGGCTGTCTGTGTTTGCCACGTCTTGCTCAGCGGACGATGAGGTTTTTTTTACAATATTCTGTCAGAAAGATGAAGGAAATGAAGAAGAAACTGCGGAAAAGAAATACATGCTAGGCCGGAGTGCTTCCTATGGACACAATTCAAGAAATTGTTGTTTCGGCCTCTCACTGTGCTCCCAGTAGCACCAGTTTAGCATCAGGTGAATCGGGCCATGAGCAGAGAACAGCAGCAAACATTTCATCATCTGTCATGACTGCAACAACAAAAATGATCTGTTTAATAATTTGTAAAACTGAAAAAATAAATAGGTCAGGCATGCAAAACCAGAGTCAAGAAAGTGTTTTGTATATCTAATGTATGAAACTGCTGTACATGTCTTTAAAATGTGAGATTTGTGCACTTTTGAATAGGGCCACTTCTACTGTTTTTGGTCCTCTTACAAGAATATATCTGGCATGGTTTAAATTTCTATTTCTAAATTAATAATGGAGCATATGTATACTGTATAACAAAAATATAGATACATACAGACCCTGAATAAGGGAAAAGAAAATATTGAATTTAAAAATATATATATTTTCTATGTATTTATGATAACATATATGCACAAAATACACATTTCTACTATAACAACTAAAAACAGACTTCAAATTAAACATATTTTCAAGACTGCAATGTATTAAGCAAATAAATCAATATATACCATACCAATGGTTTGTTTAATAATAAATAATGCCGACAAAATTGTTACATTTCAAACACAAGGTGGTGAAGCCTCATACTATGCTTACAGAATATGTAAGATGGAAAATGTTGAATTTACTAATAAAGCTGTTTCTGTAAGTGTTTAATTCCTTTATATGACTGCAATTTATTTTTTAATTTTGGTGCCCCCAAATTGCCCGAGTTTGCCTGAAACAAAAGCGGCTCTGCTGTAAAGATGTAGAAAAGTAAACGTTTGACACAGTGATGGCCAAGACAGAGGAGAACAGACGCTAGGTGGCAGTGGTGTCTGCAGAAGCACCGTGAGCTGCACTGCAGTTGGTCCTGTTGGTGAAGGGCCCTCACCCCACCAGCATGGCCCCCTACAGCGAAGCGAGATGCTGCTCGTAGGCGATCGTGTCGTGGAGCCTTGGCATCAAACGCCAGTGTGAGCCGGGAGGGCAGAAAGATGTTTGCCATCCAGAATGACCACATTACAGTGCCGTAGTCATGATTTACTGTGAGTTTCAAAGCTCAGTTTATAGATTAGCAGTTCAGAAAGTCAGCATGTCTAGGAGCTGCAAAACCAAATTTCACTCAGAGCCTTAGAGAAAAAGATTCAGAGAAACAGACACAGAAAGTGTCCATCTTGATCGATGCTGAAATTGCATCAACATGCAAACGGTGTAGAGATGCGTGAGGGTGGACGCGAGGAGTCCTACCATATGTGTGTGCCTGATACGCAGAAGCCTGAGCTGTAGGAATCTGCAAAGCCAGGACTTTTAAGGTGTATTAAAAACCAAGAAATTTAAAATGAGGAAAAGAATATTTTCTATTTGATGATAATTGACAAAAATAAAAACAACTTCTCTTGGCCATCGTGTTCACAAGAAGGCAAAACATTAGTACAACAGACACTAGAGATATCACATAACATTTAACTAACAGAATAAGTGTAAAGCAACACAGTTTGAAGAAAATAAAATGCTATGCTATACTAAGAGGACAGTTATTTACATGGATGTGTCCTGAGCATAACTACTTTATGAGAAATAGAAGTAGAAACTGTAGCCAGACTAAACAGGTCAACTGGTGACTCTTTAATAAATATATTACTTAAGAATAATATAATGCAAGGAGGTATATTATGTGTGTATTGTTAAACCAATATGCCCTACAGTGTAGTTAAAACAGGATAATCTAACAACCATCTGGCCTGCTGTGAGCCATAGTATTAACCACTGCTGTTGGGGTTACAGTTTATCCTATTTGAACACTTATAAGTGATATATTTCACTACTACTCTCATAAGAGTCTAGATAAGTCGATCACCAGCTACTACAAAAACACAGCCATCAACCATGGATGTTTGCATTGGTTGTCCAAGTGTGTGTGATCATTGGTGCTGAGGATGAAGAATCCAAAGATTTGCTTGAACCCCCCTTGCCCTGTAACATGTCGATAGAAGCAGGGGAGCACTGTGCTACGTGCTCTGCTGGTACACACACACGTGCACATGCACACACACACACACACACACACACACACACACACACACACACACACAAAACTGAGATGCACAGTACTACCTGCTGCTCTGTTGCCCCAGCAACCTGTCACCAGGAGACGGGGGGCAGCGGGCAGGCATGGCTGCGTCTAATGAATATAGCAGCGGTCTGCCTAATCACTGAACTGATTAACTTTTCCTTTTAAATCATGAATATTTCATGCTATATACCTATAATTAAACCCACTCATTATAAGATAAAAATGACACGGCTGCCCTGCTGCTAAACGCTTGAGGAATGAGTGGCCAGCACCCCAATGCTCTCTGACAAAATTCGGAACTATTCTTTTAAAAATGTTACCTTTTACAAAAGAAACAGTTTTTGTAACCGGTGCGTTCCATTTGCTTTAAGAAATAATAAAGGTTTCAAATGAAACTGGGCTCAGCATGTGTCCAAATGTGCAGCAAATGAAAAGGACGAGGTGCGGGTATTTCCGGAAAATGCACAATTATTTTTATTTTTTTTTCTGTTAATTCTATCTGTTTTAGATGTCAGATTTACAAATAGATGCAACAGCAACCCTGGGGAACAAGTAAAACTGCAAGCTAAATCCCAGTATAATAGCTGATTATGGAATATGTTAGAATATCTACACACAAACACTCACACACACGCACGCACGCACACACTTAAATGCCCATATATGTTATTTAGCATCGTATCACATAATATGTGAAGAAGAACAGGGGTGTGACTTGAGGGCTAAATGGAGTAACACAGCATGAGTGAACATGATGGGATGCTTTTTTTCCGGTGGTGGTAGAGGCCCTCATTCAGTGTGTTTTTCCAGCAGATCCCGCAATCCCCGGCTTGATGACCCGAGGGTGGCACCGCATGGAGAAAGACAGCAGTGTTGAGGAAAGCCGGCTCCTTAGGGGAACAGTCCCCCTGCCGTAAATCTCCACGCAGGGACCCCGGTGGGACGTGTAGAATGTGGCCAACCTGACCTTTAAATCCAGCCCTTTGATTTGGGTACATAAATTAGGCCCCCAGTGGCAGCGGTGAGCCGGACGGCCCGAGTGCTCAGAGAGAAGCAACTCCATGCTACACAGAACCTTATTGTGCTGCAAGTAGATGGGGGTACAATGGAGACCCAGCTAACATTTTACCCCCCTGGAAATCATACCTTAGTCATACAATCAGGCAGCATCTCTGTGGCACCAGGAAATACTGCATGATAGTTAATTTGGTATATAGAAACAGTAATGTGCAGAAGAGTACAGAAAATACTCATCTGGCCCTCTACTGTCATACTGGTCCAGAAGGTGACAGAACCCTGATCAGAAAGGACATTATTACTATTCAGATTCTCTTACTATTTCCATAAAACTGCATCACGCTATCTTTCACGATCACATCCATGCATCTTAATTCTTTAGGCAGCTAGTGTTCTAATTTGTCCTGCTGCCAATAACCGTGATACTGGACACTGGCTGGACTTTGACAATCACGCGTCAACATCTAAAGCACTTTGACTCTTTGTGAAATTCACTTTTTTTTGCTCTGAATTGCATTCTGCTTTGGACAAAAATGTTAGCTAAAAAGAGAATATAAAAATATTTCCATGATTACTTAAATCATTCTGTCAAAATAGTATTCTGGCTATACTTGCATAAATGTTTTACTAAAACAGCTTAATATGACAAAATAATATGGTTAGACATTTGAATAATTCAGTTATACTGTGAAAGCCTAAAGGAGGAAAACTGCGGCCAGATAGACGTACACACCATCTCAGCGGTTTTATTAGTGCAGGGACCTCTAACTGGGCTGTAAGCTTTTAATTGAAATATCCCAGCTTACATTCCACCTCCTGCTGTAGTACTGTTCATCAAGGTACTTACCCTGAATTGGTGCAGTAAAATTATCAAACTATATAACTGGGAAAATCAGAAGCAAGTAGCTTAGCATTGTTAGTAGCTTTGGAGAAAAGAATCAAATATGTGAAAAATATAAATGTGTGTATACTGACAGTGACGATCTGATTCTGGGAACATATTGCTAACCACAAGGGAGAATAACAAACCCTCCAAAAGCCAGCATGCCTGGTATATTTGGGAATCTGGGAGATCGACCAAAGATGTCAAATGGATGCTGGCATGAGTCCCTATGTCATGTTTCACTGTATGAAGCCCAGGCTCAGAGACAGAGAGAGTGAAAGAGAGGGCAACTGAGTTGCTGCTGCAGCAGGGGCCACCCCCACAACAATGCCACAAAATTAAGGCTGGGCTGTAAATGAACATAATGGATCTGGCCGACTTCACTGGTTGTCTTCATGCCTTTATTTATTTTATCCCCTTGCCTGGTTTCACATGCAAATACAAATCTATGTGCAGAAGCCCAAGTGTATGCACCCACATATGCACACGCGCACACACACACACACGCGCGCACACACACACACCAAGGTTACTTATTCTTCACTTGATGAGGAGCTGAATATTTAATTTACCTGGAATTGGCCTCCAAGGAGCAGTTTGTTCAGCTCTGTGATGCGAAGCTGCCTTTGTGACCTGGTGCTCAGCTGAGAAGGGATAGGCTCTGCCACCATTTCCTTTCCTCACTTGTTCGCACTGTCTTAGCTTACTCTGTCCTTAGGTTTACTCTACATTTATATTTATTAATTTGCATTTTAGCATTTAGCTGACACTATTGTCCAACTTGACTTACAGTGCGTCATACACTACAGTAGCCTCCATGCAGTCATTCACCCATTTATGCAGCAGGACAATATAGCACACATAGGCACTAGACCACCTCAAACATGTCCTTGGACTGTATAAGGAAATTGGACCATCTGGAGGAAACCCACTTCAACATGGGGAAAACATACAAACTCCAGCCAGACTTCATACCAATGTCTAAATGCACAGCCCAGTTTACTCACTATTTTGATATGGCAAGCACAAAATATGTAAACCCATTTTCTTCAGGCTTCCTCCCTGTCACCACCAATTTCCAGAATTCACATTTTTAGGCAAAACATACAGCTCTTCACAGTTAGTGAGCGATAAATACTGATCAATGTGGGAACTATTTATATTCTTCCTGATCTGGATTTGGTCAGCTGGAGGTGAACACTGAATCCTTTGTCCAGTTTGCTGGTTGGTCATCATCAATTCAAATGCAATTTGTGACTGTTTATTGGAATGATTGCTTCTACTTGTCCAACCTTTTCTCTCATTACAGCCACACACACTTAGCCCCTCTCACACACATCCTCTTGTGGATGCTAATGCCCTCACTGTGTCACAGCTATTCCAGCATGACATACTGGGAGGACCAGTTGTTCATTTACAGAGGTCAGGACTTGAAATCAAAACTTGCCAGTGCTCCCTGTTAACTCCTTTACCAATAGCAGGTGTTAACACATCAGGTTTTTTGGCATTATTTTTTGGTTATGTTTTATATATATTATATACACAGTATTTTCTTGGTTAAACTACTGATGCTTCCTAAACATTGTACTAATGCAACATTATACATGACATTTATCATATTAACATGACACCAGGTCTCCTTCAGTACAGGACCAAGTGGAGTACAGTGGCTATACGGCTGCTATTTGTTACAGCCATTACACCAGCGTCCTCCAATAAATGTAAAGTTAATCATTAATAGTAATCATAAATAATTCATTTATCTGATGCTTTTCTCCAAAGCAACTTAGTGTTAAGCTACATACAGTAGTTTACCAATTTATATAGTAGATATATAAATGACATTCATATTTGGAATATAGCTTTAAAGAATAAAATAAATACCATTTCAAAAACTAATTTACATTTGAAATGAATAATTCTACTACCGACAATAATTTTTACCAAGTAAAAGAATAAATGCAACTTGCACTGTTTACACCTATTTAACATCCTGCAACAGAACTGAAATAATGGTTCTCAAAAAAGATGGGCCACTTAACTGGTTCGTAAAAGCTGCCTATTTTTATTGATCCTTTATTGATCAAGGTCAAATCCTTCTGAGTTTACAGTCTCTTTCCGGCGAGCTATGAACTATAGTCTACGAGTAGAAAGCACAAGAATAAAAAGCGCAGTAAAAACAATAAAGACAACAATAAAGACAACAACTTACATACTTCAGGTCAATCTGATCACTTGCAGATGTACTTATCTAGATATAAACTGGATATGACTTTATCGACAGAAATGACCAATACTTTGTTAATATTGAGATAAAGGTTCTGCGTAAAAAGATGAACTTCAGCATTGATGGATCATAATTTATAAGCTCTCTGACTAAAGTACAGCCAAGTGACTTTAAGGCAGGGCTGTATTATGCACAGATACGTTCAATCGTGAGGAAAATTAAGGTCATATAAATTAACATGAAGAGATCAGAGGAAAGAAAACGAAAAACAAAGGCAACCCCTTGCATCTGTAAGCGATTCACCTGCGTGCTGTAATAAATACAAAGCGAGTTCCGCCCGGATGAACAACTCAATTATCTTCCACGAAAGTGCTGCGGTAATGTACACAAATCCCATTACACATGTGGCCGCTGGGCATGTCACACCAGCAGCAGGAAAAAGCAGAATTTAAGCAGAATGTGAGCAGGTTTCCTTGGCCCCATGTCAAAATAAAAGCTCTTTTTTTAAGTTTGTTTGACCACATTTATACTGAAATATTCCACAATTCTCTGAGAAATTATCAAGGAAAAGAAAGTTGCTGGAGACATGTATTCAGTTGTCAGCTTTTACCAAAGCTTTGCAAGGATTCATAAATCCTGGCTGTAATCGGAAAGCTCATAACATATAGTTCTTTTCAGACTTTAAATGAAATAAAACTAAATCAATTCCATGTAAATCAGAAGGCTTTTTGTTTTTTTCACAGTAATCATAGAATTTGGCAGAGCAGTTTTACACATTCAGGGTTGGCGACAAAAAACAATTTTTAATGTTCATAAAAGCTTGCAAATATTAGTTTTCATCTGATGTAAAACAGACTTTATAGCCCCAATCTTTATTTTCAAATACACTTAGTTTTGTTTGTTGATTTCTTACTCTTAATTTTTTACATTTAATGTTTGTAGTTGAAGATCGCTTCAAAGTAAAAAAAAAGTTTTAATTAATGTGTAACTAGCAAATAGTAATGGTTAAAATTTGTAAAATTTGTAAAGATTTTTAAAAAATTGTATAATATTGTGTATGGTTTTTGACTATATACCAGGGAAAACAGTAACATTTGGATCTTTTATATCTTGGATTTCAAACAAAAATAAAGGTACAAAATATCAATAAGTATTTTCCAAAATATTGTCAGATATAGGTACAGTTCTTAAAACAGACTGAAAAATATTAAATATAACACTAAATGCTGAAATACTGATTGTGGGCCACCAATTCTGTTGAGCAACTGAGCTTTAAAAAATACACTTGACATTTTAACAGTTAATTAATTTGCTGTTCTTTCTATCCGAATTGCAGTGCAAATTCTGTGCAAGAATCTGATGTGTTAGTCTTACTGTATTTAAGAATTCATGAATAAAGAAAGTAAGCAAATGTGTTGATTTTTTAAATACTTGAAAAATACAAGTGATATGTGACATATATAACTTACATTTATACTACACTAATGTTTATAAATATGTACACATGAAATGTTGATTTGACTTTGATCTGATACAATTGGCAAAACTGATGATACACAGCATTGTAGACTGGTATAGATGCACAGCTTGGTGCCCAGTGTTGATGGATGTGACACAGGGAGGATGTGAAACAGAAGAAAACGAGGAGTACCGGACTACTCTTCCAGTGTATTTTGTATCTCAGCTGTTTACTAGCAGTGTGTTTGTTTTCTGCACCAGCTCTGTACATACCCAATACAAATATTCAGTAATTCCTCCATATTTGATTATTCAGCCTTTCATGTGTGTATCAGCCTAATGCTTCATGCAGAAAGACACCGTAGTGATGTGAAATGATAAAAGGATGTGCCAGTTGTTTAAAAAAGGGTTGCGCTGTGATTTTCAAAGTATAGTAATTCAACTGACACCATACCTGATACCAGAAACCTCTGCCAGAACTTTGCTACCAATATATCCAAAACCAACACATCTCAGTTTAGAAGCAGGTAAATAAAGGAGTACAGTTTTGGGATTTTTATGGTACTTATAGCAAATTATTGAAAAGAAAACCAGAGAATCTCCTTCATCAGGATGAACTGTTTGAACTGTACCTTTGCGCTGTACAATCATGTACGACCATGTAAGACCAGGTGTGACTAAGTGTGACCTGGAGGTACATAGCGAGGACTACACTGTAGCTCACACTCTTCTCAACATACAGCTGGGCATGTCCATGCGTGTGGCAGCATGTGGTCTGTGTGTTCACATTGTGCAGCAGTGTGACTGGTCCTGGCAGTGTGTGGAGCTGTGGAGGTGTGTGAGGTTACCTTGCTGATGATGTGAATGAGATCACCACGCTGGAAGGCCAGCTCATCTGGCTCATCTGCCTCGCAGTCCCACAGCCCCTGGTAGTAGCTGGCATAATCGGTTGACCACTCTGCAGAGAAACATCGGCACATCACACGAGTCTGGACAGAGAACATTGCAGTGCACATGTGTGATATGTGTCACCAGTGTATCGGTACAGTTTCCAGCAATATATATAATTTTCTGCATCCTAAAAAACATTTTTTTCTAACACATGATGCTTTAAATTTATGCACAGGTTATCTATATTTTTTTCAAAAATACACCCAGTCTTTTATTTGTAAATGTTTGAATTATAAATTTTCACTTTTGCAAATCCCTTGAATTTATACCTTTGAAATTGGCTTATGGTCAGTTTATTTGTAGATCCAATCACTTCCATTTACATTATACTCACTTTTAAACTGGCACCTAGCAGTGTAACGCTAGCATGCCAGTGGCATCTCCCTGCTACTGAGCACCGTGGAAATGAACGCCATTTTAGTTTGCATCCTCCCTCAAGGTAGTGCCTTGCGCTCAGAGTTGTGATTACGTACTGATGAAAATCAAACTAAACTGAATCATTTACAAGGCTGGTCACCATCTTGCCCCACAGTTTTTTTGGCTAACTAGTTAACTTGACTGATAGCTTTGAATAATCTATGATACAACAGGAATTTAATCTTTAATATTTGTTTTTCACTCAATACTGCTTCCTTCCACTTAACCATTTATATGCTAATAACATAAATACATACATTACATAGATGGACACATATATGCACATGTGTACAACAGTGTATTTTACTACAGTAACTGCTTAATAAGAGATCTTGGGAATTTTAATTAATGTATTTTCTGATGAGATAGGCATGATATGTCTAGTTGTATTTTTGCTTTTTGCATGATTTTTGCTTGAACATGGGTCTGGCTAGGAATAAGTTTAAATTTTCTCCAGAAAATGGTATTTACCCTATTGATTTATGATTTTTTTTCCCCAATAAAAAGAAATCCAGAAATTAATTAGGTTCATAAACCAAGGATTAAGTGTACTGTAAAGAACACGTGTAAAATTGACCCAATATAGTTGAAGTATGTGACAGAAATTATATTACTGCAGGACTTACTGTAGAACCATTAAAAGTACATGTGAAAGACCCCCGTGTGTGTGCGGGTAGCAGGAAACCATGTGGACTGGCGCAGCCGTGGCTGCACTGGGCTGCTTTCAGCATCCAGATCCCTCATTAGTCATATAAAATATTTACACATCCGCCCCGCAAAGCACCCCCTCAATAATACATGGATCTGCTAATTACTTTTCAGGAAGCACTTCTTTGGAACAGGAAACACTTGGGCAAGTCTAATTCAACAAATTTTGACCATTTGTGCATCAACTGGTGTAAATGGTGGGAATACGCTTCCTGTGCTTTGCAGAGTCAGAATGAGACAAAATGGATTCATAAGGTCACTGAGCTGAGTGACATTACAGCAATTTATTCAGAAGGATTCTGCAACCCAGAGTCATTAATACAACTTGGATATCTTGTCCTGTGCGATCAACACTAATATTATATTTGCATGTCCTCCACAGTTTACAAATTGGATACTAATTTGATGCTTTGGCTCTTTATCATTTTCATTTCAAAAAAGGACTTATTCTGAATCAGTCAAAAGACTCTATTGCACACATGAACGTTCTCATATCATCATATAAATGAATATAAAAATCACATATTCTCATGGCCATGAGACTAGGCACCCATATGCACTATATATAAATACAAAAAAAAGGAATTCAGCACGATTTACTAACTAACCTCCCCCTAAAGAAAAATAAATAAATAAATACCAACATTGACATTTTTTTTGTCAAATCCTAATTATTTTGGATTTTTTCTCATAAGACCCATTTTTTCACAGTTTACTGTTCTTGAGCCAATAATTTTTTGGAAAAATGCTCCCCAAAGATATAAAGATACACACATGCACCCACAGACACACACACACACACACACACACACACACACACACACACACACACACACACACATTTCCCAACAACAGCCGTTAACTGATATCATATTTCCATAAAACCCTCATTTATCTTACATTAAGTTCAACAGCTGACAGAAAAGCCATTAAGAAATCAGTGATTTGGCTTTTGAGGAGGGAAAAAGCTTTTTCATCTTTAAAGTGAACATATTTCCAAGTGTGTGGGTATCTGCCACATCTATTTCTCCCATCCGGATTTACGCCCTCATCTGACTTGTCCCTCACACACCTAACACTTTGATCATGATCCCAGCCAGGTCCTAAGCAATAAATTACACATACAACATACATACACTCTGCTCTTATTGACTAAATGCAGTATTTGAAAAAATGAAAAAGTTTATTGTCACATTTCCTAATGGGTCTTTCAGCCATACTGAAAATTAACAATTTCATATGAAACGCAACAAGTTATGTGTCAATGAGACTTACATTTCTTGCACATACAAGTGTTTTTGCATCTCGCAGGATAAATTATACACTGAGAAGAAATACTGAATAAAATACTCATGGGTTAGCATCTGCAGATGGTTTTCTGAAACAACTGCCAGGGTAAATACTATATACATGTTGTTGCAAATAAAACGGTTGTGAATTATATGTTGTGCTTGACATATTATTCAACTAAAGGTTATTTACAAGGGTTTATAAAGTAAACCTGAGCTAGGAGCTCCTTGTTTTCCATGTATGATACTGAGATTATATTATTAAAAACTGTTATGGGTTCCCATTGCCAAGTGCAAAATAGCAAAAATCTAATGGGCCATGGTGGTTGGTGATGATGAGCCATATTGTTTGTGCGTTCCAGTGATGGGAAGGGGCTATCAGGCTATCAGGTCAGTCAACCCCCTCCCACAGCACAGACTCCCACTGGGGGAGAGACAAACCAGTCTGCTAAGCTATCACTTTTTCTCCTGTCCTAAGAGATCAAGCATCAACAACAACTCCATAGGCACAATAGATACAACAGAAAACCATAAATGTCAGAATACTATAGGCACTAAACATATTTATAAAATTCAAGGATGATTACATAGTTAATTATATGTCCCTAAGTTGACAACAAAGTCCTGTCTCCTGAGGAATTAATATGGGTTTGTATAAAAGGAGCTTTAATTCCTTGTAATTCCTTGTAGTTTAAACCCTTGTAATTTCTATGATTTTCACATAATGATAAACATATGTCATTTATACTGCAATTACGTTTACTTTGGTGATATGAATATTATGTGAATAATCATAATTGTGTAGATCATTTTCTGATATAATAACAATAATGAATTGTTTAAGAGTGTGTATAAACTCAGTACTTACATAAGAGGGTATATGCATACATAACAGCTTATAAAAATACTGATCCTTCTTTACATAATGGCCTTATGACTCAATAAAATGGCACTGTTATCTGTTACCTGGGCATTTTGTTTTAAAAATGAGTTGGAAAATGAACTTATAAAAGAACACTGGTCGCCATTCTTCTGTGCTATTTTAACCAGTAGGAATGCAGAAGCTGTGCAGCTTTCAGACTCCCTTATACATTTGTTCGAAACAGTTCGGCGAGGGAGACATTCATAAAAAAGTGCAGGCAGTAAAAGTGACTAATAAAATTTAAAAAACAGATTAAACACATGCTGTGATCCACACCTGCTGCAGAAAAGGAGCATTTTAGCAACAATGCATTTGCAACTGAAAAGTAGGAAAACTCCACACTCATCAGTGAAGCACTTCAAAATAAGAGCCACAGTGTCATTATTTTGATATGTATCTTAACTTAGATATATTTTTATCTGACAACCAATTACTGTTATTTTACAATAAAATTCAACCCCCTTACATAAGAAATTTGCTGGCTGATTTCAGGGAATGAATTATGGATAAATTTTACATACTTTCCAAAGTTTTAGAAAGTTTCTGCCATTTGAATTTTTTATTCTAGTTTTCCTTGCCACAGTCAAACCCACTGCTATATGTGTTTTGTGTCAGATGAGTGTGAGCAATGACAAATGAAATCTGCGTTTAAAAGCACCCCAGTTCACTAAATTTGGGTATTTTTGTGGAAGAGGCTAGTTCTCATACTCACCAAAATGCTGCATTTGAGCATGCAAAAAGATTGCTTAGCTTTGAGAATACAATTCATGATTAGGCACATGAAATTGAGAAAAAAAACTGACCGAACCATGGAATTATTAGGGCTTGGTTCGTGCCACTAAAGTTCACACGCCATGGGGAGTTACAGAAACAACATCAGCATCAGAGTTTTATGACTTGAGAACAAAAAGCAATGCTTCTGTGAGGGTTTTAAAGTCTGCTCCACTGCGCACTGAACTCAGCTTCACCTTTGTGTTACACAGATACAGGAGGATGGGACATCCACAGGAAGTAGTGTCATAAAGCGTGCTGAGCATGTTACATGTTCAATAAACCCCTGAGATGCAGTCTTGTGCTAAGCAGGAAAAGACTTTACACCTCTTGCATATTGAGAGAAGAGATAAAAGGCTTTGGCTCCCTCAAATAAACCCTTTCAAATACATTAACGCAGACATTGTAACAATTGGACGAAATATTGCTAAATCAGTTTCATAAAAATATATTTTTGCTCTTTGTTGCAATATGTAGGATCATAATAGTTGTCAGAATCTAATAAGTTTTTTCCTCATCTGCAGAATGGTCTTTGAAATAATGAGAAGGCCTTTTTGTTATCCCTACAGTAAAGGTCTGATTGAATTCTTCTGCTGTTCAGGAAGTGAAAAAAACTGTTTTGATATACAGTATACTTTTTGTGGAAATCATTAAGTGACTTATTTGAAGTTGAACAAATATATTACATATATTAACATCTCTGCGTTTTTGAAAGGACATTTCTGCTTTCTGCTTGGGAAGCACAGACACTACAGGGCAGGTAGACATAGGGTCCACTTTCAGGGGAGATGACAGCCACAAATGTTCAGTGGGCACTCTCTCTTGTCATGCCCTTCAGCAGAAGGAAGCTGCAGTTTCCTCTTTGTCTGAGCAGCAGATGATTCCTGTCTCTTTTCCTGCCTCCACAACACACACATTAATGGCCTTCATGTTTCCTTCTCTGGGTACACACACAGGAGTGGCCCCTAAACATTTCTGTCTTCACCTTCCACCACAGCAGCTAAAGGGTTCAAACTGAGGGAATTCCACTAAACTGCTGATGTACAGAAAAAAGGCAAAACTGTGCCAGGTTGAAAAGTAAATTTAAATGCATAATAATGAAAAATTATAAATATGTTCCTATTTAGTTTGTGCTTAAGTCTTCTGTTATAATAGTACCGTACAAGTTCTAAATCTCAGCGAGCAAGCTGGCTTCTCAACATGCCAACACAATAGGGACTGAAAGCCTGTTTATAAATTGTTTTGTTTTGAACTCAAGCATCAGTTATACCCCTAAATTTAAAGTCCATAAATAAGCTTAATAATTAGCCTCTGAAAATTCTCAGATATTGCTAAGATGACTAAAAAAATTCTTTCTAAAATGTTTTAATATTTGGACTAACTTGGAGCTACATTAAAATCAATTAAAACCCAAAAAGTAATGTAAAAAAATCTGTTATTAATTGGCGTATTAATTGGCATTCAATGTATTTTTGTGTTTTACCTTACATTGTTAAGCATCGTGTAGGGTATTCATCGGGTCTAAGGGTCATGGGATGAGTTTGGGAGAAATTAGAATTTTTCTCCATAAGAAATAACTCGATAACTGGGGATAAGTGTATATAGTAAGAGACTAAATTTAGGAGGGTGGAGGGTGGTGAGATCGCCTGCATAACAATTTATGGGATAATTACAGTAATAATGATGAGAGGACAAACTGTGATGAATGAAGGAGCTAATGGTGCCCCTTACCTTGGTGCTGCACAGTTCTTACCTGATCTCTGTCCTTTCTCTGCAGCTTCATCGGTGGCATCAGCAAAGTCATCCTCTATTAAAAAAATGAGAGAGGATCTTTAAAATCTAACAACATTAATTACAGCTAACCTAAATAAACTTTTTTCCTTTTTACTATGATCTATCTACATGGAGGCAGCTAGAATATATGCGTGCTTGCTCAAGTTGTATTGTTAAGCATAAGATCAACTTGGAGATTCCAAGAAGAAGTTGATAGTGCCCTGATAGTGGAAAACAAGAAGAGACATGATATTGTTTATAATGTGTCACTGTTAAGTGGAGAGAAAGAGAAAATGGGCTGACACAATTAATGTATGAAATGAGAATGAACTGGAGGTGAGGAGGTCAATGAGCCTCATTTGGAGGGAGGAATGGGATCATCTCGGGTAACATGCTGTGTGAAGAAAGTGTTGGTCTATGATGCAAGTAAGCAGCACTAGAGAACAGTTTGCATTCTTTTGTTCTTCAGACTGTAACCGACCTGCAGTATCTTCCAGTTCAACACAGAAGACACACATAAGCATTAACTGCACTGTATTTTACAGTGGATAAAACACATTAATTGAAAATCCTGTTTCAAGGTAAATACAACTAAGTAGAAATGAACAGAAATGCGCTTTACATTATGCTCCTAATTTCAAATTTTATATTTACTTGATATACTGCCTTTTTTAAATAAATTGGAATTCATGTTTTTTTTTAAACATTTGGGAAATATCTGGAAAATATTGTGAGACACTGAGCTGTCGAATCATTTGAACTGATCTTTGCTGGGCAGTTGCCCTGACTGGGTATGGGAGGCCAAAGGTCACATTTCTCTACAACAGTGGACGGACCCCAAGTGTAAAAAGCTGTGTTGTGTGTCTGGCCAGAGAGACTCTGGTTACGGCTATGGCACATCATGCTCCAAGACCCGACAGTGATATCCTTCAGCTCAGGCCCTCACATCCATCCTGCTCTTGTCAGGCTTCCGATAAAGCGGCTTCTCCGCAACTCTATACGTTGGGTTGCTTAACCTTCCTTCAGCTTCCTGGAACAGCAGGTCGAAAACAGCTTTACTGGCACGCTTGCACTTTTACCCCCTTACACTCTTACACTGACCACAAAGTCCAACCGCACTCACATTTTTGAAAGGCACAAAAACCACCAAAACTGCTGTGAAAAGGTCCTTTGGTAACTGACATATGTTGCAACACACACATACAACGCACGCACGCATGCACACACGCACGCACGCATGCAAGCATTCACATATACCTTGTATTTTGCACTCTTTTCCCTCCTACATCTCTCCCTGCACAGTGATCTTCTTGGCTCCCTTTTCCCTTTCTGCCAGCCCACTGACAAAGTTTCAAAGTGACTTTATGATGCGGGAAGCTCTAATGGAGATTTATCACACTGTCATTTCTGTTTTTTCTCTGTAACTAGAAAAAAGTGTCGTGCTGCCGTGGATGGCCGTTCACACCGAGAGCATCTCATTTAGAGAAGCCCCGAATGAAAGCGTCAATCATTATCTCAGGGGACAGTGCCAAGAAAGACATCAATTCATTATGAAAACAACGGCTTTAAAAGTGTTATCTGTGATGTGAGTGTCATATGCCTTAAAGGTATTAAACTTTAGGTTTAATAACAACAATACATTGTATGAATTAATCTTTGTTTCATAAGCAGCGGGGTCATGCAATAGCGCTCTGCATTAACTATTGCATCTATTGACCTAACTAAATAAATATAACATTCACCATTCAACTGCTCATTCACCATATATTTGCAAAAATGACAGAAGCTGAAGTACAAATCCTTTTACCAAAGGTAATAAGAAACATTACACAGGTTTTAATTTTCTTCTGAGCTGCAGAACACAGATTTGACATTCTCTAAAATGACATTCTTCTATAGACAATATTAAAATCTGTCTATTCAGTGTTTTGCGGTTCCTAGAAATGTTGACCTCAGGTAGCAGTATTCCACAAAATCCCCAGTATATGCTGCAAAATAACACTTTGTGCACCATAAAATGACTGTGCTTCACCTTACCACAACATCGTGGTGTCAAGGCCACCATATCTGCAGCATCGGCTCCCCAGTGCTGCTGTAACACCCTTACAATGTCAAGCTACTACTGTACACTGATTCATCTATTTATACATATAAATTATACTGGTAAATTTTTACTGTATCAGCTGAGAGTAATTTTTTGATCAAGGGTATTACAGAAGGAGATGCCCATTCCAGAATCATTGGGTGTCAGACTATGAAACTACCCCTGATTGGGATGCCGGTCCATTGCAGGATGACCATACACAGTCACACATATATGCACTCACTATGGAGAATTTAGAGTGACCAATTAACCTGAAACACATGTCTTTGGACAGTGGGAGGAAATTGGAGCACCCTTAGGCAACCCACTGATACAGGGGTGATCATACAAACTCTACAGAAACTGAGACTGATACAAACTTGCATCCAAACAGCCCAGGTACTACGAAGCGGTAGCGCTACTTGTTGAGCCATGGTGACATTCCTCTGTGATGAATTCAAAATGGAATTATATGGAACAAAAAGACACAATGCTGTGTTTGTGTACAATGGTGAAGTGAATCACTCATACATTTATCCTAAGGTGGGGTTAAAGTGGTCTGGAATCTGTTCTCGAAGCATTTAGTGTACAGCTAAGCAGGGTACACCCAGGAGGGAACGTTAGTTCATTGCAAGAATTTATGGGCAGAATTAAAAAAAACAAATAAAAGACTTACTAAGAATTAAAGTTACATCAGATCAAGTGATTAATTCCTCTCATTGGTAACAATGAATATGAAAAGCTGACCTATGGCATTTCAGTAGTGGCATGTCACAGGTACATCCAAAGTGTCATCCAGACAGAACCGGCTGCTGCATCAAACCTTAAGAACAGCGAAAAGAAACTCGCAGCCAGAATGTTCCAATGTAGCAATTTGATTCAATTTTCCACTCAATAAAATTACCCATCAGCGCTGCTGCTGTTTGCCTTTTAGACTCCCTCATTTCCAGATTCCCCTCATAATTGAACCAGTTTATGTACTTGTCTTATGGAAATTGGAAAAATTTATCACCTGGAAAATGTTATTTTTTTCTCTGGCTGTATGTTTTTAAAACTTCATTAAAATGATGAGCAACTAGGAAATTAATTTGTTAACATTTGCATAATAGAAAAAAAAAATGTTCCATTTTGGAATTGGTGAAGTGAAACATGGATATGGTGCTTCACCTTTGCTGTCTTGGATATTTCAGAAAAAAATATATAGATCTACAGGGTCTTTATTTTGTCCCACTGTTTGCTCTTCAGTGCTTTTTTGCCAAGTCCACATGCCTTGCAATAAAACTGTGGCATTTATCATTATGCAATTTAACAACCTAGCAAACTTAATTCTCTAATAATCATTTATATAATGATGAATGTTAACCCATTATCTTACTATTAAGACCAGGTTTCCTTCAGCCCACATAACATACCAGTTAACCACCAAGTTGTCTATTTATACTGTAATACTAAACTAGCTGTTTATTATCACAAAACAGCCAGAACACATTTTTCTTAATACATACCTTATTCATCCAGTAAAACTCTATGCTTTAATAGAACATTTTAATTCTATTCAGTTCTAATTCTATTCTTCAATCCTTATTAGAGTTGTTAAGAAAGATATGCTGGTTAATGTACTGATAATAATGACATCCTGGCATGATACTGCATTGTCCATTCTCTATTACCTCCAAGGTACAACATCTCATTATGTTACAAGTAACACACATACATTACTAACCTTTACTCAGCTGGCTCCTTTCTCCAAGGTGACTTGCAGTGTTCCATGAGCAATTCTGCACTCATTTACCCATTATACCCACAGGGGTGTTATAACCCTATCAGTTCATTTTAAGCACCTTACAAAAGGGTACTAGAGCAGGCGGTGGGATCCAAACTGGAATCCTACATATTGCAAGCCACCCATTGCTACTATTTTAGCACACTATGTATGTTATAAAGTTACAAGCTTATTTTGTTGGACTAAACTAGTACAATATTTAATGACCATAACTAAAAAATTCAGCAATTGTGAATGTTGACTCACAATGCATTTATTTAATGTTAGTAAGACAGCATTTTTAGTGTGATCAAAGGTTCCACAGCACAAAGTACAAGACAAACCAACGTTTTCAAATTGTGACACAGCATTTGTAGCCATTCTACCACCTCCTAAAATTATTTACTTTTAGTATTACTAATACACAATTTTTAATACACATGATAATGTATATTCTATTTTTTCTGTTTTTACTGAATTCCTGGCTACAGGTGGTGTTGCTAAGTTTACTGACTTTGATGTACAAGAGATTTTTTTTTTTTGTGTTTTCACAAAATTACTGTTTTAGCAATATTTTTGTTTTCATGCCAACAGTAAACCACATGCTGTGTTATTTCCTTTGTATGTTTTTTCTTATAAAATAGTGTTCAACTGTACAGCATTTTCTCCTTCTCTTGAATAAATAAGAGAATGAAAAGGAAATATTTTTAAGGAAGTAGGAGAGTTTCACTCCCTGATCTGAACATTTTTGCTGAAGGTGAGAGTGGTGACTTTTCTTTGCTTTACTTTCTTATCCAGTCTTAAAAAAATGTTTAAAAGATATTTTATTTCTTGGAGTGAGTGCATTATATAGCCTACAGTTAATAATGTTAGGAACGAGAAAGCACATCACTGGTCAGCCAAAGTGTTTCCACATAACTTTCTTTCTCTTTTGCTCCATTTTCCTCCCCTCATCTCTGCAAAAAAACACTATTAGCATGACTTGGAACATTGTATTTTTGTCCCTTTATTTTCTGCATACATATTCTGTATTATTTAAATACAGTATAGGGTATATATTTCAATTTTATGTACTTTTATATACTTTATGTATACTTTATATTCCATAGTAATATGACACACATCACAATTTTATAATTATTACTAAACTAAACTAAAGACATCCCACTTCCAAATTTCTGTCATACATTTTTTGGACAGATTGTATGTCATCTACAATTATCAAGATTGGCTAAGTATGGTCAGATGTACAAGAAATTTGATACTCATTCAATCACCTTGAACTCATAATCAACTGATATTGCACATCAACATGTACAAAGTGACAAAGTTTTAGGTTTTAAGCTTGGTAAATGCAATAAAAAATATATCATAAATACTATGCCAATAGCACAGTACAGCTGTTTGAACTGGAACAACCAACAGACAAGCAATGTCTATTCAAATTTGGATCTGGACTGTAATGTGCACTTCAGAGGTTGATAAGAGACACTGCTGGAGGGGAAAAGCTGTTTTTGTGCCATGTTGTTTGACGCCAGTACAATGAAGCCTCTCAGACTCTTGATAGCATCGTTTACTCCTGGTGTCTGTATGGGCGCTACTAGACAAAACCAAAGAAAGCTTTTGAACAAAAATTTTATGTTTTTGGTGAAACACTTGTAAAGCTGCTCGTTTTTCTTTTAAAGCCCTCAACACTGATTCCCTGAGCACCAAGACTGAGGTGAGCTGGTGTGCTGGAAAGTCTCCTTCATCTAAAACCACAGCGTGAGTCCATATTTGCTGTGTGCCTGGAAGGTGACACTGTGCAGGTTATTCAGGCAGCTCCTGCTCACCCCACTCTGTACCTTCAGTATCTCACAGATCTGCCTCCAGGTGAAAAATTAATGCAGTTAATGCAACAATAGTTAATTATTGTTTCTTGTGGTCCAAATGTAGGCGACCTATCAGGCAAAGTAACAAACAAACAAATATGTGAATTCTTACTTTATTGTGCATGTGAAACTACAGAGAACAGCTACTGAGATTAAATAAATGCTTTGTGAATAAACACTAATGTGGAATTTCTTAGTTATGTGTTTATGGTCAGTTTGGATCCTGCCAGTTTGGATCCCACCTCCTGCTCAGTAACAAAAAATTTCTTTGCTGTACAAATAGATAAATCAGTGATTAGCCTTGTAAACATTATAAGATTCACCAAGTGTCGTGTACACTATTTTAAAACATAAGAACATTAAGGAAAATGCTCAGCTATTAGACACTCAGAAGGAACTATTGTGAAAATCAAAATTATGCACTGCTCCTACATGTTGTTCAAGCCTCCAAATTATGCATTTGATGTGCAAACTTGTTTGATGTGTGATGTGTGACTGAGGTTCCCCGAGGGCAGAGCTCTGCTTTGTAGATCTGTTGCTTTCAGCTGCGTGATCTTACATGGCAATTAGATGGATGCTCTGTTACCTGGCAACACCTCGTAGATGTCATCTTCATTATCATCTTCTTCACGGCTGTCCTTCCAGTCACCCTGGCTGCCAGAGGGAGGTAAACTTGGGACTGGAATGGGGCAAGAATTTGACTGGGTGTTTCCTGTGTCAATGTCATCATAGGTTTCCTCACTTTCATCCTCCTCCTCTTCATCATCGTCCTCAAAAGGTATGAAGCTGGAATTCAGGTCTGTGGTGTGGGGGCCAGGACACAAGGAGTTCATGTGAGTCTAACATTGACCTGAAACTTATTACTACTTCTGCTACAAGGAAGAGTCATAACATCTTTTTCAGAACTGTGTCTGTTGAATTTATCTGTGAGGAAATGAAAAAATCTTGCAAGTTGTAAGCTTAAAGCTGCTTTTCAGTTGTAGATGTTACTGGTTATTTTGTCTTAAGTTATTTAAGGTTACAAGTAGAGAACCTCCCCTAAACTTACAGATATCACTGTAACTATTACTGTCAGCCAATATAATTTACTGAAGTGAAACTCACAGAGATGATTATGTCCATAAACAGGAAACTCAGAGACAGCAGTTCTCATTTGTAAATAATAGAGTTAGATTCTGCAGACTTTCCGAAAACGTATGAAATATAAGATTGGAATATTCGGTGTAAGACAATCGTGAAAAGTTAGCTTGTTGGACCTTAAACCCCAAACTTTGCAGAAAAAGAGATGAATGAGTGTGTACTGTTTCTCGTAAAACAGCAGGCCAGTTTGCACAGTCATCGGATCCCACAGATGGAGGATGGTGCTGATTGTGGGCGACTGCAGCCCTGAAACACACCCTATCATATCCCTCCTGATATCACACAAAATCAATAACGCACAAGGGTAACCAGAAAGTTTCCCAATCAATTTCCGGAAAACGGTGCACCGGGGTGGGGGTGCAGTGGGTGGAGCACGACACAGGACTGCCCACTGCTCAAAATGTGTGTGATAATGCAACAATGGACACCCCAGCACAGTTAGTCTTGAAATGAGAAAAGTATGGCATCTTTTTACCGTGCCATGAAGACTTTAGATAAAAAAAAAAGCTGGGGGAAAAAAATAAGTGGAGATCATGCTTAATTATTGTATGTTTAGAGGAAAAACATGCAAAAAGACAATAAGGATTAAATTACTTTCTCTAAACATACAGTCATATACTGCAGAAAATTTTGATGAAAGCTAAAAAAATAAATAAAATCACTACTTTAAGTGCCTTAATTATGTACAATTGTTTAATAGCAATGCATGCAGAATGAAGCAACACTGATTACTTTTTTGACAACACCATAACTGTTGCTCACCCTTAAGGACAAATTTTATCTGGTCCACCCACTCCCTGGCCTCCCGCTGGCTGCCAGCAGTGAACTGAGGAAAAGAATCATCATCATCATCATCATCATCATCATCATCATCATCATCATCATCATCATCATCATCATTTTGATGACCATCATTACTGAAATCAAAAAGTAAAAGCTGCACTATGACAATTGCTACTAAGCACAACAAAAGCACATGCTTTGTCTCATTCATGTTACTACTGTGCCGATATTTTCTTGGAGTGTGTGTATCAAGCTCGGCAAAACAAGCCACAATACAAACTATACATTCATCTTTTATCACTTAGCAGTCGTCAGTCTATCGTGGACAAGGATCCAAGCTGTGAAACAACACCATCGGTGGCAGAGGGTGGTTACATATACACACAGTTGCAAGCTATGCGCAATTTAGAGTGACCAATTAACCTGGAACTCACATCTTTGGACTGTGGCAGGAAACCAGACCATCCAAAGGAAATCCTTGCAGATGCAATGAAATTGTAATCTTCACACAGAGTCAGCAGAATTCATACCCATGTCTGCACAGCTCGGATGCTGTAAGGCAACAGTGCTAATTGTTGCACCATTGTGCCACCTTAAGACAATGCATAAATTCTACTATTAATGGTTAGAACTAACAACTTTGGACCCAAAATACTTAGGTTTAAGTCTTATCTCCTGTCTGAGTACCCTTGTTCTAGGCAATCATCCTCAACTACTAAAGTAAAAATCACCTTGTTGTATAAATGGCAGCATCAGTAATAATGACTCCATAATGAAATGAGGTTCTGTGTTAACCTGATAGGAGCGCCGTCCAGGGGCACTCAGCTCAAAGCAAGCATTCTTCTTAGCATCTTTGCGCAGGTTTGAAACCAGCTCCACATTGTAGCCATTGATGTAGAATGAGCCTTTTTGCTGCTTATCTGATAGAAGATGTGGAAGACACATTAAGTAGAATGGCATCTTTAAACTGGAATAAAATGACACCACTGATATTGAAATGTGCTGTAAATAAAATGACTATCATTTAAAAAATTTTTTTTTAGAATAATACTATGCAAATGATTACTGAAGCCAAACCAAAGTAGTAGATGCTTTCATGAAGATGCCAAACTGATATGCACAAATCTTCCTTTGAGAAACTCACCTTTTTCACTGCCAAAATAGTAAAAGATGGTATTATTGAGGATACACCATCGCTTCTGCCACTCTGAGCCAAAGAAACTGTGATCTGAACAAAAGATGGAGCTGATATTAGCACACAGATGGCAAGAATTTTCCAGTGTCATCTTTTGGAGGGTCTTCTACATTCTAACAAAGGAAAATATTCTAAGACCCCCCCCCCCCTGCAAAAAAAAAAAGTCATTTTAAAGGGACAAAATATATAAAATGAATAAGGAATTCTAACTGATGTTCTGTCCAGGGTTTAGGTCACCCTTATCAGGTTAGAACTCAGGTCAGCGTGCATTATACTAATAGAAAACTAACATTAGGCTTATAAAGGGAAAATAAAATACTAAATGTCATACTGGTTGCCTACTCAGAATTTGCAGTCAGTGATTCCTGTCAAATGTGTGGCTTATTTGTGTCAAATTCTGACTCACAGGATTGTTGTCACAAACTCAACAGGCTGAGTTACAAAGGTTGACCAAGAACATCCCACACAACAGGAAATTATTACAGTAAAGAATCTGATCAGTGTAGTTACATTTAGCAGTAGCGGAACTTGAATTTTGTTATATAATTATTTCAGTATAACATTTTTCCAGCATTCCTTAAGCAAAATGTATTGAAAAGAAAAAGATACATCTGATAACTAGTATGTAAAAGTAAGTTATTTTAAGAAAGATTGCTTAATACTATGGTAAAATGGGGGAAAATGTGACAAAACAAAAGTAGCAAATTGGAAAACATTACCAAAGCATAATTTTTTTTGCTAGTGTTGAACTCAGCTTTGCAAAATTGTTACTCAATAAAATGAAAATAACAGTAAATTCTTCATGTGGAGAAACACTGAAAACTTTTCCACAGGCATTTCCAGTTCATCACAAAGGCTCATAATTGTAAATGCAATGCTATATGATTCAAAAGTCCTGTGGAAATTGCAGTTTCTAAATTACAGCACATTTGGGTCCGTGCAGCTTTGTAAACTTTTGACTGAGTTTAATTTAATATGAATAATGTTTATCAAGTCAACTACAGGTCACATATTCTGCACAGTTTTGACAGATTTTTCAGACTGAAAATTTGCTGAATGTCACATTTTGGGTCATTAAATATTGGATTCATCTGTGTAACCTCTGACAGTTGGCAGAGTGCTTGAATTTCATGGTTTACCTGCCAGACTCAAATGCTAGACTCAAAATGCTGCTAGTAAGTTAGGACTATGAAGAATGTAAACTAATATGGGTGCTTAATATGTTTGACTGGTCTGAACAGAAATTTCCTAAACCGCATAAAAACTGTATAATAATAATAATAATAATAATAATAATAATAATAATATCTATTTTCCTTAAAGGTTAAAGATTATGTGTTGTTTTTCCAAGTTAAGCGCTAATATTTGACTACCTTCTAATAATAAGTCATTGGAAACTTCAGTTCTGGGTATCTAATAGCATTTTGGTGCCTTGAGGTTTTATCGTTAACTTCAAACAAGCTCAGTAAGTAAGTACTGTGTGGTTAATTATTCATTAGCTTGTTATGTCTTCCCAAAAGCAATGATGTGGTAAATAATAAACTACTATATAACTGGCTAGTCAGTGCATTAGGAGCTTTATTTTTCTAAACTGCACGCTTTGAAGAATTTACCTTCAAGTCATTGGCAAATCTTTTCTCCATGTTTTATTCGCTCACATAGCAGCATAATGGAGCAAAAACTACTTACACAATAACTGTGTTGATCTCTAAATATTACCAAACTGGTTTTCCCACTACTTTTACTTCATGTTTAGTTTTCAGTTTATTATTAGATTATTAGATGTTTTATTATTAGATGTATGTTACAGTACAGGTTTTGACAGCACAATTTACCCAAACAAATTTTGTGAAACAGTAACATGTAAGGACATTTGTATGCATACACAGTGTTAAGAAGGAAACAAGCTGGTCTGCACATTTTAGCACTGACAAACATACTGGGGAAGGCACAAGGCTCACAAGATGCAAGTTTTCTTATTAGAGCAAATTACACGATACTGCGCATGCTATGTATGTCAGGCTAGAGCTAAATTTAGCAAAATGAACCGAAATATGAAATGCTTTTGCATACTGGCTAATGAAAGAGTGGTCCTTGTTTGTTTACTTATTTACTGTTATTAACTTATTGTTTGTTTTCACTTTTTTCTTTTTTCGTAAGCCTGAAAAAAACCTGATATTGACTGGGAAGCAGTACAGTTAGGATTAGAGCTGTTTTCACATTTAAAAACAAGATTTTCTTACCTCTTCTTTTCTTCTCTAAATAACCCTGTTTCAGAATGTTGCTGAGGTCCTGAGCAGCCACCATGGGAATCTCTTCAAAGTCTATAAAAGAGAAGTATTGTTAAGTATTACCAGATCACATTGTAATCAAAACACTAACATGCGGGATTTGTGAAATATCTAGTTTTGGGATCAATACTCTTCAGTCATGAGGAGTTTTTTTTGCTGCTTGATAAGAAAAAACAAATCTTTAATTTTTGAAACTGATAAAATTATATTGACAGTAAGCATTGAAAATGCTTCTCCTGTACACACAATGTTAATTTGCATGCAGGCAAATGTGTCTCTGTAGACATTTTGTTTCTGTTCTCGGTTTTGGCCCCTCTGTGGTGAAATGAACTCCCTTTGTCCCTTAGAGTTGCTGAGTCTCTTTAAACATTCAAGAAGTTCTTAAAACATATTTTTCCCAGACCCACTTTCTTGATCTCCTGGTTGCCCCACAAACGTGCACTACATCTGTCACCATACTACTTTTCTCCATTTTGCCCACAGCTGCTTCTGTAATGTGTAAAAATCTAAGGTACTTAAAGATTTGTGCACCTGTAAAACTCTCTGGTGTTGATGCACTTTTGTTTACTCTGAGTTGTACATCTTGCCTAAAAAGAGTGTGTAATAAATGAATAAATGAAAATGTAAATGTCTTGATGTTATCTCTGCTTTTTTACCAAGAGCACAGTGGGCAGCACAGCATTTAGATGATGACCCTGAATATATTCCAGCATGCTTTGCTCAATAGTACTAAATCCCTAGCAGACTGTTCTCCCTACACTGACACAGGCAACGGAATAGTCCAAAAGAAAGGCCCTGCAACATAATTTACCAAATTGTTCCACCTTGTCTGTATCTCCTGAGAGCATGAATATTGCATTAGCTGAATCCCCCCGAGTTTTGGGCAGCCTGCTGCTGGGAAACACAGCAACTGTTTCGCACAGAGTTTTATTTAGATGTTACACTGGCGAGGCCCACCAGGGTGTGGGAGCAAGGAGCCGTCAGCCTCATCAGTATGCAGACTGGAGTGAAATTACCCCAGGGACAAAAAGGAGGGGCTCAGTGTGTGACACACGCTGCTTCACTGGCTTCATCTCATTGTTCCAGTGCTTTCGAGAACATTACCAGCTTGGGGATGACAGGGTTTTTTTTTTGCTTTTTTGTACAATGCAAAGCCACACATGAAGACATTATATGGACAGGCACATGTAAGGTGCCACTGAAGCAATGGTGTTCTGTTAGCACTACTAAAATGTGAAATTTTCTGTCCCGTGTACTTATAGTAGAGTATGTTTTACTGTGTAACCAACAAATAATTTATTACTTGGTAAACGTGATACTGAGACCTAAAATTTTCGGGCTGCTTGCTTAAAAACTAAATAATAATGTCAGAATTGTTCAGGTGGTGTTTGTAATGCAGCATAACAATCTGAATTTATACAATGTATACACCTTTAATGTCTTTCATAATGTGTGAAATACTGTCTGAAAAAATCTTATCAAGTAAAGCTTGGTGCTAGATTATAACAATATATTTTTCCTACATTTTAAAGTAAAGATATCTAAAATTGCAGCTCAGATGTAACAAAACAAATTAGAGGAAAACAGATCAACATAATGTTTAGATGTAGAAAATTAAATGATATCTACGATTCCTTCCTTTCCTTTCTCCACCATTTTTGGTCACAGGAATGTGTCATGAGTACAGTCATCATTTTGGTATAGAAAAATCACCAGTGAAGATCATGTTCATACAATCTGACTTATGTACTTTATGATGATGCTGTCATAATAAAACAGTGTTTGGAAGCACCAGGTGTTCGGAAAATAATCTTCAAGTACTGAAAAATGCTGTGAAATTTCCAAGTACTGGCAGGTAAAGCACGACTGCCAACAGTATCAGGATTTTTAAGCACACACAGCACAGTACCATGTTTTAATAGCTTTTCTTACACTGACATTACAAGGTATGGACCTAACTATAGTCTGGGTTTGGTACAGAGGATTGTACTATGGTCTCTGTTTAGAACCCAGAAAGCACCAGGAAAAATGGATTTTGAATGAGTCAATAGCCCTTGGTCCCACATTATTAACAGTCACTGGTGTCTTTGTGGAATCGAAACAATTTGGGTAGCACACAAGCTGCTGTCACATTGTTTAACAAGGTTCTTTCTTACAGCGATCCAGTTTTAATTTGCTTTGGATGGAAGTGCCTCTGCAATGTATAATTTTACAGAAGAGCATTAAAAATGAACCTAATTCCCAAAGAATCCAATTTAATTTGAACAGTTCTTTCTTGGTTGATATAGGCTAAAATGAATTGGCCAGTTAGTATGTTTGGATGCTTAAGATGACACCAAACTCTGTGTTGTTTATCACATTATGTAGGTCAAGTTTCCTCTTAATTTCTGACATGGTGTTCTGTCATCCTTATTATTTCTTTGAACACTGCTAATATTGACAATGCAACAGTGTACTTTGTTGTTTTTATTTGTGCTTATGGAGCTTTAACAGAAATTTGAGGTGGAGTGAGGCAGGTGGATGATAAAGACTTCCCTTTTCCTAGCTGAAGGTATTACCCCTTTGCCCTGCTCAAAGTCAAAAATAAACAGCTGAATAATAAAGCAGTTGACAAAATGTTTGTTCCACTTGGTGCTTGGGCAGTGGATTACTTAATAAAGCCAAAGCCAAAGCCAACTTGTTCCATGCAAGTCTCTTTAATGGTCTGAAATCCATCAAAGGACTAATAGCTTGTTGGGTTTAGCTCAGCAAAATGCTCTTTGTACATAATAAATGTACCAATTAATGTCGTAAATATGCTTTCATTTAAAACGTATGTGCAAAAATGAAAAAGTACTAATAAATATGTTACTAACACCATACACGTAATAAAAATAAAAGCCTATTATACAAAACATTATGTATAATTTCCTTAATATTTTTACTTGACACGATAAATTATACTGTGGTTTGCTCAACTGGATTAGGGTAAATATTGATTTTGCATTGGGGTTATTTGACACATAGTGATAAAGAAAAGGCACACTTAATTTTCTTTATATGCATTGGCAACAATACTATGGCATGAGTGTATTGCAGTCAGTCTACTTTAACATTTAACACAGCTGAAATAAACAAGAAAAGTATCTGTGTCTCTGTTTCTCTCTGAAGTGCCTATGCCAGGATTGAGCTGTGGTGCTGCAAGAATCTCAAAGTGAAATATTACACTGCTGTTTACAAAAATAATGATGTATACATGTACAGTTGTTGCCAGTAGCTGAAAAGCAATAGTGCTCCTTGCCTTATGAAAGTATACTTATGGGCAAAAGTATGTGGATCCCCTCGTAATGACTGACCTGAGCTGTTTCAGCCGCACCCACACAGCATACAAACACATTCTAGACAATTGTGGGCTTCCAACTTTGTGGCCATAGTTTGTGGAAGAAGCTCCTTTCCTGCTCCAGCATGACTGTGGCCCTATGCATGAAGGGAGCTCCATAAACACATGATTTGCTCAGGTTGCTGTGGAAGAACTTGAGTAGCCTGCACAGAGCCCTGATGTCAACCCCACTGAATAACTTTAGTATGAACTGAAATGCCAACTGCAATCCAGGCTTTCTTGCCCCACATCAGCGCCTGACCTCACAGATGGTCTTTTGGCCGTATGAGCACAAAGCCTTCCCAGCAGAGTGGAGGTTGCTATAGGAACAAAGGGGTAACAACTCAATATCAATGCCCATGGGTTTGGAATGGGATGTTTAGCAAGCATATATAGATGTGATGCTCAGGTGCCCCCATACTTTTGGCCATACAGTGTAATTCATTCTTGAAAACCCCTTTGTACAGTGAACTCTCATTACATCAAAGAAGTATTTACCATTAGTACCAATAGTAAAAATGTTCTGTCTTCTTGACCCCAAAATTGGAGTAATTCGCACTAAAATATGATCAAACCCCATTGAAATGGACACAATCAATTCAACAACTAAGTTATCATGCCACAACTTAACAAGACAGTATGGGGAAACTGTTCATGTTGTTGCAAGTCACAAGGGCAGCAGGTGCTGTAGCGGTTGGTGTCGCTGCCTGGGCCTTATAGAGCCCATGTGTGAAACCCGCCACCTGCTGTAGTAACCTTGATCAAGGTATTTGCTTTGAAGCGATACAGTAAATATGACTCTACTTAATAAATTGGTAAATTGCTGTAAGTTGCTCTGGAAAAAAGTGCCAGGTAAACAAGTCAAATGTACTGTAAATACAGCAGTATAAGGTGTCACAGAACATGGGTTCTGCTGAAGTGGAGTGGCTCTTCACTATACATTTCTATCAAATTTTGACAGAAAGGTCCAGCACAGTCAATTGTGATTTTCTCAAATTGGTCCTTCTAATAGGAAGGTGTTTTAAAGAAAACAAAATGCATTTTGGGGATGGACTTTCCAGCCATACAGCATGGCATGTCCTATATTCTGATTTATTGACCTGAAACAAGATTTACAAGGGGAGTCAATGATAAAACAGCAAAATGTGTAATACCAGAGTTATTTTTTCAGGTATAAGTTTACCTGGCACAGACTGACCTATTGTGAATACCTACAGTAAGCAGCGATGCAAAAAGCAAGCAAATGGAATGATGGGTAAAGGAGGCACATCTGATATTTGATTTGGAGGATGCAGCTGAACTGTGACAAATATATTGCACTCTAATTGTGAATTATTTATTTGTTAGGGCCTGATTTTGTCCTGAAATGTTTCAAATGTTTGCTAAATTGCTGGTTTTGTGTTTACTTCCAGTGTCATGGTGAAAAATGTTTTCTTACATTTTTTCACATAAAATTTAAAATGAAAATGAAATGTTTTCCTCAATATGTATGTCCATTATGAAGTAATACAACTACTAAAACACTTTTGACTCAAATGCTACATAAACTACTGAGTAATATGAAAAACTTTGTGTTGTTTCCAGTGACTCAGTCAGACTACATACACTGTGGACCATAAAAACACTGTGTTGAAGGCATTTCACTTGTCACCAACAGCTGTCATCTGTCAACTCCTGGATGGGACAGGGATATTAATAAGTGACTTGAGAACATGCTTTGTGTAGAGTATGTGTTTGAAAATAAGCACAAGTGAGTGGACAAGAAAGAGATATGGATTCTACTTAACGGATGGATGATTAATTATTCTGTTCGCTATCAAGTTTTAATATAATTTGGACCAGCTGATATGAAGAAGCCCATATGGCTGCAATCGCTCATTCAGTCGAGAGTTGTCCAACTGACGAGAGATACGATCTTGATTAATTTTTTTATGCTATTTTAACACCATGCATGTGTAAACATGAGTGATGGAAATACATAAATGCACACAATTCAGCATAGAGAATAGAGAAGACCAGGAACATAAGCTTGCACAAAGGGAATGTCGGACAGCAGGTGGTGTAGTGGTTGGATCTATTACCGTTGGACTCAAAGGACTGATAGTTGAAGCACTCCTCCTGCCATAGTACACTTGATTTAGGTAACCTGAATTGATTCAATGCAAATTATTGTGCTGCACAAATAATTACAGTACAAGTAGATGAACGATGTAAGTTTCTTTGGCAAAAAGCATCAGCTAAACTAATAAGTTTAAATTTTCAAACATGGATTTCTATACTAAAACCTACACACTTCTGTTCTCAGATAAGTAGACAACGGAGCGTTGACCCGTGTGTGTACAACAACAAGTACATCCTGGTAGTTCTGTTCATCTATTCAGTCCAACCTGGGCAAGCATGGAGGACACACAGAAATAATTTAACTCCAGATACCGGCCCTTCATGGCTACATGTTATCACCCTAAGGATCAGGAATGCCCAGCATTACAGGCTCTGCTTCATCGGGGGTGTCCCCACCTTCCCCTGTTTATGCAGTGATGAAGGAAGGATGCAGTATGGACTTGTGCAGGACTGTGAGGCTGTGGACAGCAGGGTGTTTGTCACAGCCCATTTACCTGCTCGGTGAATAAGAGTTTCCTTTCAACTTGGGACAAAGTTAGATCATCCGCACATCCTCCAGTAAAAATCAAGTGCATGTCATTTGTGTCCACTAGCCCCAGGAACCTGGACCATGTTAGCACCTCTTTGTCTGCCTCAGTCTCTCCCTTCTTTTAAAAGCAAAGAGTGTGCTGTTGGACAATGGACCAAAGTTGGATTGCATTGCAGACTTTTATACCAATTGCAGTACTCTAACGCAAGGATTCAACACCATGGACATGGGGTATTTCAACACAGCACATGTAGAAACAAGTGATATAAATATAAGCATAAGCACAGTTTAACATATAAAACAGAGTGGAGACAAAATATTGCTAAAAATATGCAGGTGATACTAGGGCAACAGGTGGCATAGTGAACACAAAAGAACCAGCTTTAAACCCTTGAGCATGGTATTTACCATAAGTTACTCCAGTAAAAACTGCCAAGCTGTGCAAAAGGGTAAATAAGTATAAACAGTTTCACATGATAATTTGCTCATGAGAAAAGTGTCAAAAAAAGAATAAATATAAACACTATAAACAAAAAAATGTAACTGTGCTGTAAAAATCGTACGTAGCACAATTAATATGCACAGTTTTCACAGAAGTTCTGTAGGCATAACAACATGTCAGTGTTATAGCTACCCTGCCAAAAGTCAGCATTATGTGAGCTGTGTGTCAAGAATAACATGCACAAGTTACAGCTGCAAAATTTAAAGATCACTCACAGTCTTTGAAAATTCCAGAATCTACAAATTATTAGGGTGCGCTGCTTACTGCAACCTGGAATGGAAATGTTCACTATCCTACTTAAGCCCCATCTCAGAGCAGAAATGGGGACCACAAACCACAAAGATTCAGATAAGAGGACATAAGAAAAGAATATATGAACCTCACTTCCCACATACCCCACATAGCAAGTGGAGGGAGAGACGATATGATGGATGTGGGTGAGGGCAGCTGAGCAATGGCAGGAGGTCACGGCCCTCTTTTATGCCTCCATGACCTCTGTTGTGAAGAACTGACCACCACAACGTCAACAGCCTCCACCTCTAAACTCTCTCTCCTTTCATCTAATGAGCTCATCTTCATTTTTGCCTTTGTGTGCAAGGAAACACCTAGACCTGGAGGGCTTTTCACACCAATTCTTCACCACAAACACCTCAACCAGTTCCTCCTCCCATGGAACCAAATGAGGCACAAAGACTGCAAATTGCCTTTATCTGCGCTGGCCTAAAGCGTTTCTTTGATATTAAGAGATGAAAGTACAGAAAGACAGATTTATGCATTAATTATCATGTAAGAAAGGAGTTGGATGCATGAGGTTAATGAATTGATGGGTCGTCTCAGATGTTTTTAACTTGGGTCAGTTCCCCAGGTGGAGCTGAGACACCCTTTAGACAAGTGAAAGAGGACAAATCCCACCTGAGTGAACTACCTTTCATTTTTCATCATCCTGAAACCTTTGAGGAGGAAGACAACAGTGGGACAGGTGACTCCATCTCTGAACAAGACAAGCATGGTGGAAAGGCTGTCCATTACCGCATGGATGCCCTACTCTTGAACCAGTCCATCACATAAGCAGCAGCCATTTTGTCATCTCTGCACCAGGCATATTTTCCTAAAAATATCAAACTCACTGTATTATCCACCTCACATGTACACTCTGAAGACTGAAAAATAACTGGACATTAATATATAGACAAGCTGAGTATATGCAGAGCAGGATAGGAAGTAAGGCTGTGTAAAGAAGAATACACCTCTTACCACCACAGAGAGATGCCATAATTCATAGAGATTCAACTGGATTGACTTTCATACCCACACATTGACGGCCAGAAGTCTCTGGGGAGAGTGGAACATCCATCTGTAATTCTTAACTTGATAGATGGACGACAACATATCTAAAGAGCGTGAAACTCAATACTTACAAATGAATCTAAATTCAGCAATTTATTCAAATCTCAGCATGTCATTAGTAAACTGAAATGCAGCTTGACTACTTTTCGATTAAAAAATACTCCTTTGTTGATTACAAAACACAAATTCCTCTCCACACAAGATGTAATGATTTAAATGTCATATAATGCAAAATGTAAGTTTCCAATAAGGATATAAACGTTAGCAAAGATGGAGTATACTGCATGTACCCCTGTCATGGTGTCAACATGCGGTTCATTCAGAAGGTAGCAAACACACACGTGTGACCTAAGTCTCTAGGTTAACTCAAGGCTCAGAAGAAAGCAAGGTATTAGTTAGGGTTCAAAGGCCTGGACGTGCCCAACAGTGGCCTCAGAAGTGATAATGAAGTGACAGACTGGAATTAAACTCCATTTGTACCCGTAAGTGGAGAAATAGTGAAGTGTGAGCTTGAGGGGATTAATGTTTCTGTGAACTGTGAGTGGATGTGAAGGGAATGAGGGCTGCGCCTGATACACAACGGGTTTCACCCCATTAATCTGAGGCTGGGGAACAGGGCGTACAAATGGGAAAGCCTTTCGGTCAGCCCAGTAGTCATAACAATGCAGTCAGATTTATATCCATCCATTGCTCTTCTCTCTGACATGACTACAGCGCTACTTGAGCATCATGCATTGTTTGAAGCATATGGAAAAGTTAAGTTCAGAGGGCAAAACACATTTTTTGTGGTGAGTACCATATTGGTAATTAAGGTTATTATATTCTTAATAATGAAATTTAAGCAAAGGATAAAAGTTAAGCAGATAAGGAGAACACGGAGCAGTAAGTGGTATAGTGGTTACAGGACCTACCTTTTACACAAAAGTTACAGGTTCACACATTTCTTACTATTGACTAAACTACTTACTACTTACTCTTAGTTGATGTAGTAAAGTTTACCCAGCTGTGTAAATGGATGAATCAGTACAAGCTAGTTTGGAGGAAAAGTGTCAGATAAATGTAAAGAAATATGTGTTTGATTTGGAAAAAAGTTGTTGTTTCACTTAATGAATGCAATGCCTATCTATCTGTACATCTTACTGTTGAAAGACCAGGGTACAAATCAGTAGCCTTCAGTAAGGTGCTGACCATCAACTGCTGCATTAAAAAAATGTAGAAAGATATAAAAAGTGTCACATATTTGCACAGTTACAAACCATAAAATCTTATACTGGATGTTCACAGTTTGTATTAAAAAATCATGTGCATTTTCACCTACACATAGTAAATGGCATTACTGTGTGAGTTGAATATGAAAATTCCTATTCTTTGGAATGCTAGTTAAACAGTACTAAAGATTTCACAGACATCCATACTAAAAATGAGAAAATCTGAGACATTAGCCATGAAATTCTTGTATTGTTTCTGAGAGACACTGAACTGATAGAGCAGCTGTATGACATGTTAGAGCCTGTGAGAACGACACTGCTCTGCCAAGAAGAATTTGGAAACTCATAGCCGCTACAGGCAGATAAGTTGGGTCCATTACTCACCTCTTCACCAGGCTTTATTCCATGTCACTTTCTGCAAGAAAACTTAAAACTCTCTTCTCATTCCAGATAAAAAATGGACAGACACTTAAGACCAAACCTATGAGCATCATTTACTTTAAGAATACCTGAGAGATAAGACTGTGGACAGTAAGGAGAGGTCAAAGGGAAGTCAAAACGGTTAGAAACAATTTAACAGGAGGATCAAAGCTGAAGCCTGACAAGAACATCTTTGAGCTGAGGTGCTGTTTAAAACAATATAACATGGCTTCATGAATATTTCTCCATAGCATGATGCTGTATGCCTGCAGGCAGCAGTTAAGTGCTGCCCTGCATAAGAGTTGATTATTATTTTGCATTTAATACTTTATTTGATGCTTCTCCCTGAAGTGAAGAAGAACAAATTTCCCCATTTAGACTGCTGAATTTTTTTTTTTTTTGACTGGAGCAACTGTTCAGTGCAAAATATGATTCACAAGGTTACTACAGCAGGAGGTGGAAATACTTCTTGGTTTTTGATCCTTTGGGCCCAAAGGTAGCAGCTCTAACCACTACACAGTTTAAAAAGGTATCATTACATTGATTGGCTGCCATAATCCGTCCTGGTAATCCGTCCAGGGTGTACCCCCTCCTACTGCCCAGTAATTCTGTGATAAACTCTGGGTCACAGCAACCCTGAACAGGACAAGTGTTTACTGAAAATGGGAGGATGGACATTATAGTTTCCTGATGCTTTTCCACAATGAGATTTACAAAGTTAAACTGTTTACACATTTACACAAAGTAACTTTCATTGTATGAATTCGGGGTAATTACCTTGTTTAAGGGCACTGCAGCAGGAAGCGGATTACAAACCTTTTTCTTTTTAGTCTGAAGGCAGCAGTGTCAACTACTTACATCAGTTCCCTGGAAGGGGAACAGGCTCATGATCTTTGTCTGTTTTCTCATCACATGGTTTCCATTGTTTATGCACTTAATAGAGGCAGAGGAAATCCTTATCTAGGGCTATACTGCTGACACTTCAACTGTTTCACACATTTGTATATGAAGTCATTCAGGTTAAGTACTTTACTTAACATCAGCACTGTGTTCAGTGCTACCAGATTACACATGGAGAAACAGAACCAGCAACCATGGCCTTAATGCACGCAAGCCAATGTTGAAAAAAAGCACTAATATTATTCACACGAAGCAGCGACACACAGTATAGCTTTCATATTAGTGGCAATCTATCCTATGCTTTTTTCCACAAAAAAAGAAAAACATCATAGATAACAGAAACATGCTTCCAGTGTATTTCATTATCACTATTTTAAAGTTTTAGTTCAATAACCAGGGAAGATGTGTACGTTTAAACCACATGTCCTGGGTCAGATAGATTTCAGCAAAGGTTGTCCAGGAGGTGGCGCAGTGATAAGAGCTGCTTGCTTTGGACTGGAAGGACTGAGGCTTGAATTTCCCCCTCCTGCTGTAATGCATTGGACCTGAACTAAAACAGTAAAAATCACCCTGCTGTATAAAATGTTTAACACTTTAAGTCTGTCTTAACAAAAGTGTCGGACTAATTTATGTGTGCATTTTCTCCAAAGTGACTCTCTTACAATTATTTACCCATTATGAACATAATGTTAATGTCCAGCTTTTTTTAACATTTCCTCAGCACCGAGACTAAATTCTGAAACAGCTCAGTTAAGAAAGCTGTGTGACCTCAGATGACTGCAATCAGGAATAAAGATCTGTGCACCCGAGTGTGAATAATACAACAGAACCATTCACACAAAAGATATCCACACAGCAGAAGATGTGCACCCTACTTGACTCTGCTGCGTGTACTGTACATTGTGCAGATCGCTTTCTTTCTTCCGTGGTCCGTTTTCCAAGCCAAATCCATGCATGTGAAATAATATTTTTGGTAAAGGGGGTTATAAATCATAATTTAAAACATGATGATACAAAATATACGGCGTACCCGAGAATTTGTGTGATATGGTCAGACACAGTAACACAACCATCCATCAAAGCTGGGAGTCTCAGCAACAAAGGTTTGACATGTAATGGTCTGGTACAACATGAACAGGAAGAAGAAGTGCTTCTTTAAACTATACTCCCACAGCCATGAAAGCTTCGCAAAATACCTGTGAGGTACCTTTATGTGACTGCCATGGAATTTAGACTGTCACACAATGCTCTTCCCAAGTGCAACTTCACTCAAAGCAACAGCAAAGGCCAAGACAGAGCTTCCTATTGCAATATTCAGTGCTTTGATATTCTATTTGATTCTGACCAATAATCAACTCCCAAATATCACCTTTAATAACGCTGGGGTAACTACCACTGAATTCTCGTTTGGCTGTGCTATAAACTCAGGTTGCAACATACAGTAATACATATTAATATTTTGTATTTATGCTGTAATGTATTTATACTAACCTTAAGCGACTGTATTTGCAAAATTAATGTAATTTTTTTGTAAACATAAATCTCAAAATAAAGCACCTTCACCCTACTGTTCAATGATAAACAGACTCAGCTACACTGAGGTTTTTACAAACTCACCAAATTAAACCCATGTTACTTGTTATATAGTTATGTGTGAAAAGGAATTGTATCTGCTATTTTACTAGAGAATAAACACGCTGCTTATTGAACTGTCATCTTTACAACATCAACTCAGCATATGATATAGAAGAGGAAAGGATTAGTCATTAAAACTGGCTGAAAAGGACAGAGCTGACCAATTTTAAAAAGGGGTATTTTAGCATTACTTCACAAATTTCTTCAGAAGCAAAAACATAGGATTGTACTGTAATCTGTATAATCTCCACAGGGTAGCAGTGTAGCCTAAAATTTCAAACATTTCAATGGAGAACTCCGTACATTCCCACCTATGATGCATATTTATGAGCAGGCCACACCCCTAAATGCTGCTGCCCTGTATATTGTAGCAATATTATGTTTCTGTCCAATCAGAGCTGGCGTTTTTGCATTCATCAGATCATTTCACATTGCACATTCAAACTCCATCCCACTTGTATACGCAAATATCAACAGAGCTGTACTCTCTAAGCATTCAAAAAAGTATACCATTTCAAAGCAATTTACAATCCACTGAAAAGGAAAACCACAATGGTAGATTTTTATGTATACTGTACATAGTGCATGATATTGCGCACAGTAGATTTTTAAATACCACTGGTTTACATTTAGCCTTTTCAACACCATCGTACGTGATGGAAAACCAGTCAGTTACAGGAGCCGTCACAGTCCAGCTGCCCTGCCCCCCCCCGCAAATGATCCCACAAAACACAATCCCACTAATGCGGTCCTCCTTAAGAAGGCACAGGTTATCGTCACACACTTGGACCAGTTGGAGGCCCACATGGCCAGGGGCATGTTCTCAAGCCAAGATACAGGACCTTACAGATAACCTCCTGAACAGCAAAAGAGGGGCCATTCTGTGATGGGGCTGTTCCAGAGCTGTCAGGACTCTGAAAGCACCACCTGTGATACATCAGCCCAGGTCTGAAAAAGCAGGCTGTGGAGAACAATTTATCTTTATCAATATGTCTTTCAAACAAATCACTGCCTAAGTTTACCAAGCTATTACCAATGAGATCAATCAACTCTGTAAGCCAAAGCTGTAGGGCAACTCAAAGCGATTTCAAGGAAAGAATGGGAATATAAGGACTGTATGAACTATACAGAGCAATGTCTACTTCAATTCCTAAATCACAGTATGTAGGTCTAAAAGACACTATAATACGCATGACAATGCAAAGCTCTTAAGCAATAATACAACCAATAAAAAAATGTGAAAAAATCTTTAACTCAGCAACTCTGTATAAAATGGTGCATGCAGAATAACTGAACACAAAAGTATTGTTTTTATGACATTCTTTTTCATTCAACTGTAAATTGCATTATTTATTCATTGTTATGGTGCACCTTAATTTCTATTCCCAGCATCTTCTTTATTGTTATTATGCAAAAACATCTTTAGAAGCTCATATATCAGCTGCTGTTGTAGGAATCCATCAAACCATCTGTGGGTTAAATATGCCTTCCTAATCCACAGTGTTTGCTGTTCATCAATCTTTACCTGCACCCATAATCCCGCATTATTTATTGTGATTGCGATGCAGGGCAGTAACAACAGATTGCTGTGGCATTAGCCTGTCAGCGTATTCTCAACTTCATTTTCAGAGACTGAAACTCATATGGACTACAAAGCATTGATTATAACATCATGTAAGAAATTACAGTTTTGTTTATATCCAAACTGGTATTATATTATTACTATTTTCTAACAAGCGTCCTTGTCAGAAATAGGTGAAACAATTTTTTTTAAGTAAGAAGATGATGAAGATTTTTCCAAGAGTCACCATATGAAACACAAATGGCACTTTAAGTACTAAAGCAAAGGAATTGTCCGTGCATCAGTTACCAGTTTGTCCGGGAAAAATATGGCGTGATATTTAATAGGGCTGTGTGAATGGCAGGAAAGCAACTGATTTTTATTTCTATTCTTTGTAACAATAAATTATTTTGTGACCTTGATTGATTACACAGCTCAAAAATTATCTGAATCTTTATAATATTATTATCCAATCATACCTGAAATGTACGATATACCACAGGCTACCTCAGACATGCTCTCTGCCAAACTGAATGGCCCTATGAGTTTAGCTGAGCACAATAAAATCAAAGCATACAGAAACCCACCTAAAATTACAATGGGCTTGGCAAAATAACTGAAGAACGATAATCCACCTAAAATGATTTATGTATAATGACCTACTCTCAAATATAAAGTGGAAAGGCATTCCTTATTTTCTGTCAAATGATGCCAAACTTAGTTTCAGGGAAAAAACACTTTTTATAATACATAAAAAATACAAAAACACCTACTTTAAAAAAAATGTTCTTGATTTCTGTCATTTATGATAACACGATTCACATTTATACATATTTTTGAATACATTTTTACAGTTGAAACTAGAAAAAGCAGGATTTGCATTTTTAAAGTAAAACAGAAGTACACAGGGGCATGCCATATAGATCTGAGCAGTTCCACTGCTGCACATGATGTAAACCTTTTATGGGCTGGAATCTGAGCCTCACGAAGCTTCAGCCCTCTGCGGGCAGTGAAGCTTCGTCTGTTGGGAGCGCTGCATCCAGTGCTTCTTGGATGGAAAGGGAAGGTATCGATCCCAGTACACTCCCCAGCCAAGGGCCACTTGTGACCCGGCACGGGGTGATGAACGAGGGCTGTCAAATGTAACGAGGGAGCAGGAACGAGTGTCTGCAACACGCAAGCAGCTGGGGACGTGCCCGAGAACAGCTGGGGCACGGCCGTGAGGACAGAAAACTGTCCCACTGATCAACTTATCAATCACAGACTTTTCACATTTTACCAGGCGGCTCCCTGGCCTACCACAAACCCCGTATTCTTAAATCATTTCTGAACAGGAAAATTGAGAAGTTGATTTAAAAAATTTGCTCCTGGAAAAAAAGATCTGTTTCTCAGACCTTGTGGGCTGTATGATGAAGTATAAGTTTGATTCCTGTTCATACTGTGTTTGCATCTTTGTGTTTTTTTCTGCCACAATCCAAAGGCATTGGTTCAGGTAAATCGATGATGCTACACTCAGTTGCCAGTTTATTAGGGACACATATAAAGGAGCATGTTGCACCTCCTTTGATATTCAGAACAGAAAGAAATAATCTGGTCATGGATCCTGCAAGATGCTGGATGCATTATGCAGGAATGTTGTACCATGCAGAAATGATTGTACTGAGCAGTCGCTGCAAATCAGATAGCTTCAATCTTGCTGCAAACATCCCGTTCCACCTTATCCCTAAGATGCATGATCAGGTTGGGATAACAGGACTGTGCAAACCACTGAAACAAAAAAAAAAAAAAAACTCACTGTCATGTTCCTGGAACCATTCAGTGATGATATGACCCATGTGACATGGTGCAATATAATGTTGGACATGTCCATATGGGTGTGAACAGCGTACAGTACAGTCATGATGGGATGAACATAAACAGCAACAAATTTCAGATACACTGTGCCATTCAGAGATTCTTCAGTGATATCAGGTTCACAAACGTGTGCCTGGAAAACCTTCCCCACACCATCAAACCACCATCACTGGCCTGTACTGTTGACACCAAACAAGATGACTCCATGGACTCATGCTGCTTGCCCCAACTTTTGATCCCTTCATCAGCATGATGCAAAAGGAACTTGGGTTCATCTGACCAGGCAACATTTTTCAGTTCTCAATAATACAATTTTGTTGCTCTTGTGCCCACTGGAGACAAAGATTGTTATTGCTCTAATACAACACTACCTAACTAGACAATATCTTTAATTACTGTAATCACTTGTAATATTCATAGCACATTCAGCCCTTCTCTGCTGAGTTATTCTTTTAAATATAATAAATAAACAAGTAAACAAACAAACAAAAATCATATAATAGCCAAAGCTTTATTATATGTCTTTCTAGAAATTTCCACGCTAGAAGACTTGCAAGCTTTCTTTGCATGTTCTCCTAATGTTTGTGTAGATTTCTACTCAGTCTAAAGGCATGGGTTTCAAGTGAACTTGTGAATTGCCAGTAGTGTGAGTGTCAGCAGGTGTATTGCATAGCTGCGTGAATAAGTGAATTATTGTAGAGAGTTCAGTACAGCATATAAATGTAGCTACCTAGATTTGGTTTTGAAAAAACAGTAAGGAGAATCTGTAGTTATTCTGTCAGAAGGTCAGTGTGTCAAGATGCCCCTTGGAAGCACTTATTGTTGGCTAGGTTCACCTGGATGGGTGTATGTTTGCATTAAAGCAAGAATGTTCCACAGTGTATGAGTGTATGTGTGTGGCCTGATGGTGGCAATAAAAAGGTTTTTGCTGTCTCATAGCATCACAGATCGATGCAACACTGGAGACAGAGAGGAGGACCAGACTTTAAAAAAATTCCCCAATAAAAAATCTGTTTATTGTTCTTCATGATCTGAGTAGACAAACCAGTAGCAATTGGCCAGATTTTTTGCTTTATAGATACGTGGTTTATTTGATGATCTCAAGTCTGTTTGGTAGGTGTAAGTGAAGAAAACATTAAAAAGCACGCCCTTATACACAGAAGATCTTGGTGTAAGACTAAATCTGAAAGTGTATAGTGTTGTGTGAAAAAATCCCACTGATGCTCGACATTTTACAATTAACTTTTTAGGAATTTCTGAGAAACATTGTCTTATTTTTTTTTGCATTCCTGTATAATTTTTGTTTATATATTACATATTTATATATATTTTATAAATGGTTTATATATATGGTAAATCTCAAAGTGTTTATATGTAGCATGTGTACGCAGGTGGAGAATTTAAATAGCTTGCATGTGGTGTTCCGCTACATCAGTATACAGGGAGTCTTGAAGCAATTTATGAGACATCTTTGATGAGGTTCATAAAATTAGATAGATTTTCTATCTTTTTTTGTGTTCCTCCATCAGGCTGTCTGAAAGCTCCATTAAATCTCCTTAAATGGCTTAATTGGGAAATGTTTAGCACACTTAAGTTGTACTCAGATGGCCAAGTGAAAATCCAGATAGTAACAGTTATACATGCATATTTTACTCACTACAGTCTGAATACAGAATGCAAGCACCTCATTTTACATTTTATATTTTTGTAATTAATGCTTTTTCTTGGAATGCATTTTATCTGCTCTATGGTGTTGAAAGAGGTATATGGTGAATATATGTCAAAGTTTGTCTTGTTTTTGGTCCTTGTGAGAGGTTCTTTCTGCACAGCTCAGCAAACAGGGGTTAAACTGCAATGTTGCCCAATGAAAAGCACCAAGGCTGTAATATAGCCTGTCCATTCCATAATAATGGTAGCACTCTTATGAATACCACTGAGAGATAAATACAAAGCAAGCTGCCAGGCCATTTTCTCATAAATATCCTATTTGTATTGAGTTTTTCTTCATACATGCCCATTAGAGGCTCATTCTGACTGTCTCTGGGTCTGAGACAGACGACACAAAAGAGCCTTGGCTTCTGTGGTCTAACCTGTGGTTGAACCTTGACCGAATGAGACTCTCATACTCTCGATTGCATGCCTCGAAGTCCTGCACCATGGTGCACTGGATTAATAACTGAGCTAGGAGAGTCCATGTCGCTCGATAGAGCAGATACCCATGTGACACGGAGTGAGAAGCAAAGCGCAGACCCCAGGGAGTGACATGGCCCAGCACACAGACCATCCATAAAACTGTCTGTGGGGAGTTCGATACTGCCAATTAACAAGAGTCCTGAAGCCTTGTCCACTCAGGTTCCTGGCACACACAATGTAGACGCTACTGTCAGCAAGCCTGAGGAACTGCATCACCCAGCCCCACCTCTCATTCTCCCCACCTGCTAATTTACATATATTGACAAAGTTATTCTCTATAAGATGTAATGAATGTTTGGTGAGATGCAGTTTAGTTAGAATCTCATCAAGTTCTCTTTCTAACCAATTTATGGTTGTTAGCATTACGTTTGACTGCCTTGTATTTGTACACCCCTCCCTCATATAATTGGGTCCCATATAATAAAAAACCTATACAAAAACATAGGAAAATGAGAGCTTGTTCCACGAAAAAAATAATAACTGATTACACAGACATTTTTTGGTAATTTTACATCCATAACAGATATTTTATTCACTCCTTATTATATGTTTCAATATATAAAGCATGTGGACACTGTGCTTCTTTTGTAACAAAAGTAATTTTATATACCTCCTACTTCTTGTCACGCTTACCATCTCAACTAGTCAAAGTACTGTTTACGACAAACTCAAAACTTAAACAACACATTCTACCCTAACTTTTAGCAGTAAAATACGTATACTATAAATATTAACTCAGTTATTTAAATCATATAGAGTTCTTATAATGCAAGTATCATTAGCAAAGCTATTAAAGCTAAATGCTTTTCTTGATTCTCTTATGACTTAGGTGATAACTGCAATACAAAATTATTTGTTATCCAGTACACTTTGTATGATCAGTTTTAATAATTTGAATAGTTTTATCATTTTTGTTGGATACATTACAAAATATGTTATGCACAAAAATATGTTTTAATTTGGTTAATTTAGATGGGACTTTTTCTGTAGGAGCCTATTTCTCCCTTATGAACTAATGGTAATTCAACCACCTAAAGATAGGAATTCTCCTGACAGGGCAATTTCATATTAGTTGAGGGATGGGTGTGTTGTTTTATTTAGCACCTCCCCAACTGCTTTACGTTTACACTTATGCATATGCAACAGATACATATGAATTTGAGCTCTCCAGTCAGACTTGACCACTGATTTATGTACTCTTCCCTTCCCTGCCACCAAAAGATTAATAACATTAACACTGCTGACAAAGACACTGATAATTCATGACAGTAATAAATACAGATCAAGCTTTTTCCATTTAATGACCAACTTGGCCAGCCCAGATAAAATTTCTGCTGCAGTGTCTGGGAAAACAGACGCCTGTTTTGAAGTTCTGTGGTCCATCTATAAATTGTGTCAACGTCTTATAAAAAACCCTTCAACTGGAAACATCTCCATTCTTCCATGGAGAGTCTAGTTCTCCTGTTCGATGGTTAGTGGTGTGTTTAATTAGCAAGCTCCTCTTCTCCCCAGCAGCCATCTCATGGCAAAATCCCCTCTTGCCAGTTTCCAGTAGTAACAGGATCGCAGGGAATGTGGACTGAGTGTCCATAGGGAACACTGGTCCTCTTTTCCAGACAAACATGCTAACAACAACTTTTCACATTGCAGATGCTCCAAGGAAACAACAACTGTAATTTAAGCATCTTGCTTTGTGGTCAGATGACTAAGAAACTGAGCATGTTTTATATGTACAAGAAGCTGCCAAAATAAGTTGTCTTCATACTCATGTGGAGTTATTCAGCTAGAAAATGTGGCAGTAAATTAGAGCGTTTAGCAAGTTACAGTGATAGCCATTCAAACAGCAACGTAGTTTTGTTTCAATTCAGGATAAGTACTTTGGTCAAGGGTACTATAGCAGGGTTATTTGAGTGGAAAGCAGCAGCTTCAACCACTCCTATACTTTATGAAGATATTAGGCAGGTGAACTGAACATTAATTAAATTCAAGAACAATTTGAAAAAAAGAAAACGAAACTATATCACAATGTGATCGATCAGTATGTACACTAAAGGCAAGGGTTTCAGGTAGAGCTTAAGTGTAATGTGCAATAACATTGCTCACCTGGCCTACACAGCTGTAAATCTGACTGTTGTGCTTCACTCACTTACTGTAATATTCCCAGCATGGTGCTACAAGTACAACAGCTCCTCTTCCCATAAAAAAGGCAATTTATGTTATTGTGACCTGAGGGTGTTAATGTATTCTCCTATTAAATTCTACTTTAATTGGACTACAAGTCAATCATGGGCCAGGCCAGGAATGAATTAAAGTGAAGAGGGATGGCGTGTGAAGGAACAGCTCTGTGTCAGCAAACACACAATGCTGCAGAAGTTGCCGGGTTATGAAATAGGTATTCTGATGATGTGTGTGTAACAGTGGCCAACCCCATATTACTGCAGCACCATGGGGTATATCACAAAGGGGTAGCAAGGAGAGTTAAATAACTAAACATGCTGCTGACAACTGGAACATTTACATCACACCATGCCCCCTGCTTTAACATCTAGTTGTAATAAAAAATTCATAAATGCAGATATTTTAAATAAGGAACCTATAAACAATGTAGGTTTTGTCTTACTGGATGCAGCCTACATGATGGTCAATGGATCTGCACCCCAGCATCCACAGGATGTGATTACTCTCGCCATCCCAGCGAGAACACTGTGCTCCTTCACCTCTAGTGGACTGTTGGACCCATTCACTAGGGGTCCAAAATAGAAAGTCTGCAGGTTTTCAGCTCTGGCTCACATGTGGTGGAATGAGCTCCCTCTGTCTCTCGGAGCTGCTAGATCCCTTTTTAAACATTCAGGAAGGGTCTCCAACCACATCTCTTACAAGCCCTCTTCTTTTTTGATCTCCTGACTTTGTTACAATTATCTCTGTATTTTCCTGGCAAAAGCAGTAGTATTGTAGCATGTCTGTAACTCTTGAAATGAAATGCACTTGTACTTTTGTTTACTGAGCTATGTGTTGCTTTGGAGAAATGTGTCTGCTAATTGAATAAATATAAAAGTAAATATGTGTGCTGATTAACTGCCATGTTCAGAGTGTCATAAAATCATATAGGAAAAAAGAAATAAGAGGGGAGTACTGCTTTTTAAACTACCGAATGATAGGAAATACACAATGAGTTTATAACAACATTTAGAAGAAATCACTACTTAAATTACAGGGGAAAACAGCAGTGTCGAAAACGAAAAAGACAAAAGTAAAAGGTGAGAGTACTCCACGAGAAAAGCCAGTACTTTTAATGTCGCATGGCCAAGAACAAGCACAGTGCAATATGGTATCCTGAATGTTTTTAAGAAGTACTTCCTCTTCCCTTCCTCTTCATTACCATAGAAAACTAATGTGCGTCCCTCTGCTCATCCTAACAGGGGTTGTACCCAGGTCACAGACAGGCAGTTTAGAACAGATTGAGTCAGGCAGACATAAAGTGACTGCAAACTACATCTACAGTAATTATTCTAATTATATCAGATAGTGCTACACAGAATTACCATGCAATAAAAAAATCTGTAAATACATTAAGTGTAGATTAAAATTTATAGTACATTTCAAGAAATATAAATATCAAACAAAACAGTAATTGCACCTCAATGATGTGTGTGTTTCTGGTGTGTGAGGGAGGAGTAAAAGAAGAAATGCATAAAATGAGTGCTGAACGTTTAACTTTGCCAACCACGCTCAATATATATACAATATTGTTCTGTGACTTGAACATAACTGGCGTCAGAGCCAGAGAGGATGACTGGGAGGTCTCACGGCATCACATCAGCTCTATCCATAAAAAATGACAAATCCTCTTTGCGTCCCACAATTGATTTAAGGAAGCCCTCAAGGTACACTGTGCATTCTCATCAAAATTGAAAAATCAATGATAAGTCAATTTATATTTGGCTCCAAACCATATTTCAAAGCTTTCTGCTAATTCTTACACATTGTTGTTACTATCATTACACTTGTTTTCATCATTAGTATTACTGCCATTGTTGTTACAAATTACATCTTTTCTGCTTTAGTACTGCAGTCTCCTGGAATTGCACTGAGAGGACTGCACTGGGAATAATATGTTAGTTTAATTTAGAGGTAATTTAAGGAGGAGGGCAACAGGAAGCATAGGGGCTCGAGCTGCTGCTGCTAGACTAGGTGTTTGCAGGTTTGAATCCCACCTCAACTTATATATGACAACCATGGCATGCAAGACAAGACCAGAACCTGCAAACAGCATTGCAAACTCAGGCTAAGGAGGAATCCTGGGAAACATTTCACAGCAAATTCACTACTATACTAGAGTCAAAGTCCTATAACACCCAGGATGGCCAAGCAGCTGCAGGTAAACCATTGCAGGTTAAATTTTTTTCCCCTTGTTCTCATTTGGGAGCATTTTTTTATTTTGTTTTTTGTTTCTTCAGCTGCCAGCTGACTTTATATGTTACTGCTTAGAAACCATTACAGTTGTCTTTTGGTTTTCTTTTATGACTTCTTTGTCATCTGTACTCAGCTGTTCAGTGCTCTATGTCACTCTTGAGAAGAGCATTTTATAAAAACTAAACTGAACTGAATTGAGTCACAAACAATGAAGTACAGTTCTGCATTAGTGGATAATGGTAGGAATGTGTGAAGCCTGACAGACATCTTTTAGTGTTACATTTACTTTTATTAATTTAGCAAATACTTTTCTCTAAAAAGATACACAATGATTATTATGCAGTTAGATGACACTCTTAACCTGGGTGACTTACAGCACTAGGTAGACTGCACAATCATTCCCACGTTTATGCAGCAGAGCAATGTGACACACACACACACACACACACACACACACACACACACACACACACACACACACACACACACACACAAATGGAAAACAAAGGAACACTTTTCAGCACCATAGAGCACCAGTACTCAGCTTTGTCTCAGGGGTTTTCAGCTGAAGGTGCTCAAACTCTCCAGGTTATGGACAACAAGGACAACTAAGTAGAGCAGTGAAACTCACAGTGTGCGATAAACACCAAGCAGTTTGGTCCTGCACTCCCCTGTCATGACACTGATGTCTACATCCCCACAAAGTGCTGGGGAACCTCATGTCTGACCTCCACATGAACCCGGGTTATGAGGTGAAACAGAAGGCAGCATAGGCCCCCAGGGGCCCACAGGAGGGGGAGACATGCAGTACATGGGACCGCAGAGGCATAGGCAGCGTCTGCGGCTCTTCATTAGCAAAATAAAATATGTTCAGCAAACCCCCCACTTTCAATTTGCACACGATGATCCTGACAAAATTAACACATTGTTCCTTATTACAGAGAAGCCAGCCACAGATGACACTGTACAAAGGAGCAACAGAGAGTTATGAGAAATAAACCAATATATTAATTCCTTTAAATAGGTAAAACATATTGTTTACCCCTCCACTTGAGAGGCCAAACATAGCAGCATGATAAATGGCAAAAAACATTTATCCTTTATTCCTTTTTCACAAGTGGTCATTCATAATTACTGCAAGTGATGCTGAGAAATTTGTGTGCTCATTTTTAGCAACACAACAGTAATAGATCATTTTGCAAGACTATTTGTTGCAAGGCTCCATAAACCAAAGAGTACTCCATTAAGATGTACAATATAACGCACATTGGTTTCAGCTAATAACATAAGCCAAACTAAATATATATTAAAGTAAATATATCATACCGGACATCATGCCATACAGTAATATATAAGGGTGAAAAACCTTTAAGAATAGATACTTCAGAAAGTTAGCTAAATTGTATAATATAATATAATATAATATAACAAGAGCACAAGAGTTAAACAATGATCTGAGTGTGAACACAAATAGTGTCCTAGCTTTAAGTTAAAAAAAAGCCTAAAAAATAGCTAAAAAAGCCCAAAAAAAAACTAATTCATAAAAACAATGAGGTTGAGGAAACTGAGAATAAAAAATTGAGGAAAGGATCTGATTCTTATTCTGACATAAATCTGAATTCTGAGAAATTGAGCCCAAAAAAAGAAAAGGTCCATGCCGTAAGATCTACTTCACATTAAAGTCCTTCATGTGCATCAGTTCACTGCCACAGTACCTTGTGACAATCAAAATAATGCAGTTCTGTCACTGTTCTTTGGCATTTGCTCATAACTCATAACTTTTATTTATAATCTCAGTGTATAAAAATGTTTGTTTGCATATGTGTGTGTGTGTGTGTGTGTGTGTGTGTGTGTGTGTGTGTGTGTGTGTGTGTGTGTTTGCATGTGTGTGAGTGTAACTGAGGTCCATGGGTGGCCTGGGGCTGAGAATGTGCACTGCCGTTCTTGGTGCCTTTGATCACGACTCTGGAGAGGAATTTACGGTGTGTCACTGTGAGGCGGCCAAAGAAAAGAGTCCCGTTGGACAGGCCTACACAGTAACCACAGCTCCCTAAATCTCCTGCACACAGATTTACAGCTCCCATTCACATGCTTTATTGCAAATACAATAATTCTCTAATAGCAGGATGCGGAGTGAAAGGATGGCTTGGAGCCACACAGCAAAAGTGACATAAAGGCCTTATCAACCAAATAAACTGTTCTTGGAAACACCTGGCATTGGGGACAAGTGTGAAAGCAGTTCTCTGGCTCCCAGGATAATAAACAGCACAAGTGCAGCTAAAGTACGTAGCAAAGGAACACTGTGGTGTGGTATAAACAGCCAGGATGGCAGATCACATTGGGATCATGTCTGCTCACAGTTACTTCTACACTGCTGTTTTTGAAAACTGTTTACACTTAAAACTGAACTGAAATAAGTAAGACTTCAGTACAGGTCAGTTTCAGTTTCTTATATTTCCTTACTGGGTGTACATCATGTCATATCGTGCTGCAAAATAGTGCAGTTCCCCTTTGTGTTTAATAAATTGTTCATTCATTCATTCATTCATTCATTCATTCATTCATGACACAAAAATATGGATCTTCTTTTGCATTCACCTATCTGTTTTCCCCCTCTTTTGTCACACTGACTCACAATGAGCATTATAGCAATGCAATATTTCCTAACTCCACCCATAATGAAATTCAAAGGTATATGAAAGCTGGCAACAGTGTTTTTAAAATAAAGCATTTTGAGAGAGGCCCAAACAGGGTCTAGTGTTCAGGATTTGGTGTCCTTGTAGAACTATTTTCTAGTTTAAATTAATGTTCAAAAACACACTGGACTTATAATGTGTAAGATAAAAACATGGAAACAATATAATGCTTTCCTTTAAGTAAATAAGACCTTAAGTTTTCTTAAAAGTCCTTAAGACTTAAAACAGTTATTTCAAACGATATCTAATTTAAAGAAGTCATATACACAACAAATATACGACAACAATCACTTTTTGTATGTTTGCGTGTGGCCATCCGAGGTGGACAGGTTGTGTTCATTATTTGAAGGATTCTGTGCCCTGACATCAGACACACTTGTTCGCTACGAATCTCCCTTTTTGCACGCAATCTATAATGACAGACTTATTTGTCATTTCACTACACACATAGTTCACGCATACAAACTTAGATGTATTAGGAATACATAGTACAAATGAAGACATGATAATAAATACAAATGTAGGTGAGGAGGTGGAGTAGTCAAGTAGTCATTAGAGCAACCACCTCTTGACTTAGAGGAAACAGGCGCACCTCCTGCCCTTAAAAAGAAAAATTACCCTGTGGTATTAATTACAAATAGCTCAGTGTTGTGAGATGTTCTGAAGAAAAGCACTGGCTAAACAAATAAATGCAAATAAGGCAAGGAAAGAGCAGGCACTGACCTCTGAGGTCATTTATGCCCAAATGATCACCATGGAGTGCAGCTACAGTACAGACTTACGTAGAGTATATACTTACAGCAAGGTATGTATGTAGTATAAATATGTATGAATGAAACAACTACAATCTAAAATTAACTCTGGGGTGAGACAGAATAAATTAGCTGAGATTTATTCACCAAGTACAGAGCTCTTTTGCAAAGAATGGACACTATAGAAATATATCATAGCCTTCAAAGACCATATCTGTCTCTAATATTGTTCAGCAGAATCCAGCTATGAAAATGATCTCATTATAACACAGTTTCTCTGTCCTTGGAACGGCACCCATTTGTTTCTGACTCAGCCAAAAATAATGAAATTTTCTTTGTGTTTGTGTCCGGTCATTGTCTATAGCTCAATTGTCTATAGCTACTTTTGCCATTGCAACATTTATCACTTAACTACAATGGTGATGTTATACATTATGCTTTAAACTAATGCTGTTACATTAATATTTGATCTGATGAAAGTCATTGTTACGCCATACAGCTTTGTAACTCCTGTGAGCTTGCTTTCAAACAAGATCTCCATGACTTTCTAAGAGTCTTCTGCCCTTAGCTGCACCCCTGCCATGCAGCTTGGTAAATGGCAGCCAACAGGGCTCAGGACACCTCAAGACCACTGCTCTTGGCCCCCAGCAAACAATCCAAACAAATAGGGGGAAATAGAGTGTAAATGCCTATGTCTGTACAAAGAAGGACAACTTGTTTCTCCCAGAGGCTGATCTAGGGATCGCCCATAACCCCAAGAGAATGCATGGTAAACAAGCTGTGCCGAACATGCTCGTACACATTGTCTTAGTCAGTTTGGGAGTGTTTGGACAAAGAATGCTGTACAATGAGCTGACCCTGATCTCTATAGGTCTAAAACACTCGACAGCCAAACAAAATTTCTCCTCATGGTGCTTTTAAATCACAAAGTATATACAGTTCAAACACAAATTTACTGAACATCAATTTTTAAATTTGAAAAAATGTTTTCTATGTCTTTTACTTGCTATGCAGAAAATAAAAATTTTTATTTAAGAAATTCTACCATTCTAGCCCTTCCATCAACATAACATAAAATAATAATAAATTATTCTTTGCAATTACTTTTCAAGTTTACAATTTAGCATTTTGTCAGTTGTACCATTTTGTAAAAAGTGACAAAATGTGTTTTGCATTTCTTTTGTATTTCTTGTATTTCACTGATTGAGCACTTATTAATCATAATATAGTATAATATAGCATATGTAATATATTTACGAGAAATTACTAAAATAGTTCATTGTTTGGCATGTTGTGAAGAGACTGAGTCAATGCACTTCTGTGATGGGTCTTCCACAATGCAGGCCATTACTGTATATAACTCATTAAATTTGCATAGGAAAAATTTGTTCTTTGCAGCTGACACTAATGCAGACCAGGCAGCTGTTCCACGAGCAGTGTGATGGACAGCTTTCACTCCTTTTGGATCGCTGCTGTGTCACCAGTGAGGAGTTGTGATAGATAAAACAGAGCACTGCAGCTCTGACCGAGCAGATGTTTTGCACCTGGGTTTCACTGTTTCTCCTGTTATAACTCCTAGGCAAAAGCATGAAATATGCCCTTTTAACCAAATCGGCTTTAAAATAAAAACCCATTTTGGAAATAAAAAAAACATTTTAACTTATATTTGCACAATACATAAAGTGCACATTTGATTTGAACAAAAAAGCCCATAAACTGTCAAGATAGTGTGTCTCCATCGGGCATAACTCATATTGCCCTGGACAAAGAAACCACAGATGTTGACCTTTCCATCATTTACAGTTAATTAAAACAAAATTGCTGTTTCTGTGGTAGACATATATCAAAGCAGATGAGATTAGCAGAATATTTTATCCATCTATTTGCTGCTTTGCATGTGCTGCGTAAGTGCTGTGAAAAATATTACGTCAAATCTTTGCAGCTGTATGCCTGCACAGGCTCTCTGTAATGTGCACATTGTCTTTAACATCTACTTTTTTATTTTGAAGAACCCAGAGGGAAAAGATGTCTTGAGCGAAACAATTCTGTGGAGTTGATCATTAAGAAAAGTGTTAGTGTTAACTTTTGGTCTGAAGAAAAAAAAGTCCATAAATAATACCAGGCCATTGTTTGGTACTCAAATTTTCCATTAAGGTTCAATTGGTAAAAAATGTATGAACACTGAATTTCTTACACTACAATGAAATGATTGCTGTTTTTGGAATACAAATCTCCTGCTTCAGTTCAGAACATTTGAGGCATTTTGTGCTTCCGGTAATATGGTGTATGAAAAATTCAGATAAAATAAAGATAAAATACTAATTTGTAACAGAAAATGAAAAAAAAAACAGGTCTCTTTTCCTGACAGCTAGTAGTACATTCACATTAAATTAACTTAAAAAAAGAATGGTTGTAGTATTCATGTCGTAGTAAGTGGCACACCACACAAAGTTAGGAATTCAACACGTACTCTCTTAATTTTAACTATGTTACTGTCATAAAAATATACTGTTGAAACAAGAAAGAAAGAACCTAGTGTCCAGCAAGCTCGTTTTAGTGAACACAGCACTGTACGTAAAGCAATAATCTCCTAAAAAAAACCGAGCAATTTGCATAGATTTATAAATCTATAAAACATGAGTTCCACATTCTAAGTCTTACAGATAGGTTTTTTGCTCAAAAATGTTAAATATGAAAGTATGAATATGAAACACAATGTTATATAAATAAGAAAATGTTAAATAAAAGTATGAATATGACATCTAAAAGTTTTTTTAAATAATTTAAAATACATTTTAAGACACAAATAAGTAAAAAGACATCTTTTTCCCAATTAGTGTAAATTAATGAAAAGGTTTAAGTATGATTCTAAATTCTATCAAGACAAACAGATACTGCAAGGAGTACTTAAACAGTAAATAGTGAATAACTACTTTAATAAAAACAGAAATAAAATTGCTAAAATTTTGAAATGTAAGGGACAAGCTGAACATTTGCCGGTTTAGGGCCAACTGCTCGTGGCTCATGCTGTTCCCTGCACTTTCTTCTAAAAGAGTGAGAGTGACCTGTGGCTTCAGTGAGGCTGACCGGTACTTAGGAGCTGGACATTGAGGAGGAGAACTTGGAGGGAGGCTGTCCTGGCCAGCAAAAGCCCCCAGATGGGCCTCAGGGGGCTTGCACTGAGTACACACACGCGCACACACACACACACAGGGTGACTACACACTACCACACAGAACGCAGTCTAAAAACAAAGGCTTGCGATGCATTTTTCTTTCTACTTCGAATTCCCCACCCGTGTCACAGTTTAAGTGGCCAGTACTTCTGACTGTAAAGTTTTTAACTGGTATAAAATAAATACTTTCGTACATTTTACTAAACTACACCTGCAGGTTTTGTGAAAGTAATAAATAGCTCCACAGTAAAGGACTGAAAGGATTTTTTTAAAAATACAAGAAAAATAGTGTAAAGTGTTTTATTAAATAAAAAAGACAAATTCATTAATTATGACAAAACTTAGTTTTACCCAGTTCACTTATCATTTGCTGTTTATGAAAGTTTATTGAATTATTATTATTATTATTATTATTATTATTATTATTATTATTATTATTATTATTATTATTATTAACAACAACAACA